>CM068548.1:18658000-20037313 GCA_035048495.1 Euptelea pleiosperma | reverse complement strand
AGATTGCTGCTATCTGAAACAAAGTAGTCACTTCTCAGATTATTTGAGGTGGATGCTAATTTGAAGGACATGAAAAACAGGAGAAAGATCACTTGGCAAAAAACTTATTAAGATCATACTGCGAAAGAACATTTATGACCAAGGAAATAAATTTCGGTTTCGAGGTTTATTTCGACCAGCCCGGAAATGGAAATGTTTCGTGGAAATATTTCGACCAGTGTGGAAATAATACATTTTCGTGGAAATGATGGAAATAATGCGGAAATGATTGAAATATTATAAAAATGTTTGTGGAAAGTTTGGGAAATGATAAAAAAAGCCTAAAAATGCACTCATAAACTATCAAACCATAATATACAACCATATGTAGTGTGGAAATGAATGACCATAGCGGTCTGTAATATGTTGAGACATGTATCTGATAGGCAGTCCAAATATTATTTAATTAGATAACTATTATTTAATTGCTTATTTAAAAAAAAAAATCGTAAATCAAGGTATTAACGAATCTTTATTCACTTACGTTAGTGTTTTAATATTATATAATTTTAGAAAACTTATTTATTATTAACTTTTAACATTACTTAACTTTTTGAATGTTTAAATATTTTTTTGGGAAAAATATTTAACCCAACCAACTTGTAGAACGAGCTAAGTTATACATATAATCCATTTATGCACAATCATGGATGTTTAGGGTAAAAATCAGTGAAATTGGGGTTTTCCCCAAATTTAAATTTTTACCCTAAATGATTTTCAATCTTTGTACAAATCAAGTGTAAATGCATCATAGATTCATAGATTTGATGCATTTACACCTAATCTATCTATTTGTAGCAAGAAATGATAGCAAAAATTTCTATTCTTGTATACATTTCGAATTTAAAAAAATTCCAAAATGGGATTCGATTCGTCTTCACGATCAATCTGCGAACCAAGAAATCTATAATGGATTGGTCTTCTTTATAATATATATATATAAATGGGTTAAATGATCAAATATGGGATTTGTGGTGCTCAAATGGGATGTTTCTTACCTTCGATCGAAATGTTTCTATAGATGTCGAAACATTTCGACCAAAATAATACATATTTACATCGTCAATTGATCGACATTTACTGTTAACGCGAAATATTTCAACATGTATGGAAACATTTCGTGTATGTATTCTTTCCTGTCGGTAACCTAGAAAATGAAAATATCGCGAAATATTTCGTTAATTTCGGGAAATTTATTTCCTTGTTTATGACAAAGGCTTTTGGATACTCACTGTTGTACGAAGAGGAAATCTATGGTATCGAATATACCGTCGGACCCATGATACACAACCAAGCTTAAAGAAGCATAGGAAGGGAAATAATTTGGTGGGTTGGCAGCTGCTGTAGGGAGACCGACTAAATGCCAAAATTAGACCTGATTGAACCATTCAACTCTATTTGTTAACTCTTTTCTGAGCCATTAGCCACATTTTTTATCAGATGATTAAAGAATATGATAGACTGGGGGGTTACAACCATGCACTCAGATCAATTTTTTCTGAAGATCACCTAGGCAGGACTAGTCAAATGGTATGTCCCCACCTGCATGCCCCCCATGGTGTACTGTTCTTGGAACCTACCAGATTTGTAGCTTAGGTTTCCCTTTGGGTCTAAAATTTGAAACTTTACAGGGTGCTGCTTCACAGCAAGTCTGTTCATGCATCATGGGTTTCTTCACCTGCGCACAGATGGTTGTCTATTAATAGAATTATTGCTTTCTAGTTGACTGGTTGGATCAAACAGTCTATGCACAAAAAGAACCACTAATGGTCTCTGATTCTGAAAATCTTATTGAAGTAGGATCATGCCCTATGTAGCTGAACATAGATATAGGTGCACCAACACGTGACTCCAAGAAGTCCAAAATATCCCAAGGCACATACAGGTATTTTAAAATATCAAAAATCCATATATTCATGTTAAATTGTGTTTCGTAATCAGGGGTATTGTGGTCCTTTGACTTCTTTCTTCCTTTTTCTTTTTTTCTTCCTTTCTCAGAATATCAAGTTTGAGCTTTACATAGGCTAGGGTTTGATCCAAAAAGAGAGCAGCAAGCTAGAGTTTGTGATCTAAGGCTGTCACAGTCTATGTAAAGGTTATAACAAGCCCTTAAGTGGTGATTCATGATTTTTGGTGACTGTTGGATATTGTTTACTGTTTACTGCTTGTTGGATGCTGTTGATGACTGTTGGATGATGTCGCACCCCCTAAAGTAGTGTTTTATTGCTAGTTTTTTATGCCACAGACCTGTTTTATAGCTGATTTTTGTTCTTGTGTGGTTACTTAGCAAGGTTAGTGTGTCATTTGTGGTTGATTAAGTTGTTGGGTTTGAATGGCTGATTCTAATGATGCTAAAATCCCTATTTTAGGTATGTCAGTGGGATTGGAGCCAGATTACCTTTGTTAAATTGAATGTTATGAACTATTTGTTGTGGTCACAATCAATTAAGGGTTTTTTAGTGTGTGAAGAAGAAGCTCAAATCCATAACTAATGATCCTTCATCTGAAGGTGATAATAGATATAAGTATTCGCTGGCTGAGAAGCAATCCATCTGCACAAATGCGATGTTCTTCGACACTACTAAGTAGGTTTAGGATGCAGTAAAGGAGATGACTCGCACGACATGAATGTATCTCGAATTTATCAACTGTTGAGACAATGTTCAGTATGAAACAAGGTGACAAACCCCTTAGTGAGTACTATAGCAACCTTCAAGGTGTGTGGGAAGAATTGCAAATGTAGAAGCTTCTCACTAATGATATCAAGTTGCAAAAATGTCGGGAGGACTTCTAAGTTGCCTTGTTTCTCTCAAGTCTGAATTCTTACCAATGAATCCCTACTTAATCTCAACAATTTGTATGCAAGATTGCAGAAAGCATCTCTAGTGAATTTCTCTGGTGGTCGTGGTCATTCTTCTAGTGGATGTGGTGGTGACAGGGGTAAGGAACGGAAGTGTACATACTGTGGTGTTGTTGGTCATACAGTTGATTATTGCTGGGATAAATAGGGAAAACTAGCATGAGTAAATCAGACATTTGAAGAGATACAATAGATAGAGAGCGCATCACAGACTTCCTCAGTAGTTAACTCTAGTGGGAAGAATTCTAGCTCTATTTTGTTCGCATGAAGAGTATAATCATCTACTCCAGCAAATTCAATCTCTATTTATTGCTCCATCCACTTCGATTACCACTTTGGCTAACTTAGGTACTGCTACATGTCTTCTTGCACAACAATCCTATCTATGGGTCAACAACTCAAGAGCCTTTGAACATGTCTGTTATGTCATCTAGTATCTCCAGGTTTCGTTCTTAAAATTCTAATGGGTCTACATGTAATGTTGTTGGTGGAGGTGATGTTCACCCTACATCTTCGCTTTCATTGTCCTCAGTTCTTTACATTTCTAATTTTCCCTTTAATCTTACGTCTGTCAACAAATTAACTGTCTCTTCAGTGTTTAGTAATTTTTTCAATTTCATCTTGTGTTTTACCTTTTTCAGGAAGAAACAAACATCAAAGTTTCCTATCCGACAGATATTGATAGTCATAAGTCACGTCCCTTAGGCTGCGTTTGGTTCGCGGAAAATACACAACCTGGAAGCATATTTTTTGTCCGTTTGGTAAACAAGGAAAAAACTAGAAGCGGAAAATAAAGAGCATTTTGGAAAAGAAAAGGGGAAAAGTAACCGACCGACTTGAGGTCGGTCCGTTGCTTTTCCGGGAAAAGCTCTGTCTCTCCCATCTCTCTCCCCACACCACCCCAACCTCCGTCTCTCTCTCCGCAGCCACACCCACACCCACATCTCTCTCTCTCCCCATCCCCAACCCCACCCTCCACCTCTCTCTCCTCACCCCCACCCCCGTCTCTTCTCCTTTTTCCTCCATGATCGACACCTAATCGCAACACCAACGGTGAAATTGAGGAGTTGGATCGTCGAACTCTGTTACTTTGCAGACTTCCATGAATGAGAGATTAGCGGCGGAAGAGAGGCCGAGGAAGATTCAATCACAGAGTCTTCGTTCGTTGGGGAAGAGGATTCTAAGTGCGACGTTTGTTGCTCTGTTCCATTGCTTGATCTCGCCTTCAAACTCCGACCACCCCATTTTCTGAACTTCTTTGATGCTCAGCTTCTTTAACTCTAATCTAGAGGTTGCTTTCCTCTAAGAAGTATCTCCTGCAACTACTAAACACGAGCACACTCCTTCCCAAACCTAGTAGTAGGCATTTTCTTCGCGACTTCGTGAAGATCGGAGATCGTCCACGAATCACGATGGAAGCGCATCAATGACAATATCATAACCAGAGATGGGATGGGTGATCGGGATCCAATCTTCTCTGTCCTCGTCAACTTCCTACTGTAGAGAAAAGATGAGTTTGCCAGTGATTATTTAAGAAGAATGAAACGGGGAGTAAAACTTTGATGACAGGGCCCTACCATCAAGGCCGATGACAGGGTGCAATATGAGCCACGTGGCATAGTCTTAGAGGACTCTGACCGTATGAATGTTTGGCCAATCCCTATATGGACCTACAAACCAAAAATCAGCTTGATTGGTGATTTCAAACCTTTGGAGCTTTGTACCTAAAATGATGGTCAATAATGCTCAAACTTCCCACGGTTAAAATCAACCCATGAAAACACTTTCAATTCAACGCCTAGAAATCACGAATCGGGCTGATTTTGGTTTATAGGTCCATCTAATGATTGGCAAAACATCCATACGGTCAGAGTCCTCTAAGAGTGTGCCACGTGGCTCATACTGCACCCTGTCATCGGCCCTGTCATCAAACTTTTACTGAAACGGGAGAGAAATAAAGGGCAGAGGGTTTTGAGAGAGACGATGAAGGATCCTTGGGTACACTTTTTTCCCAAGATAGCCAAACAAAGAAAAAAAAGTGGTTGAAAAAAAATAACCTGGAAAAATGATAGCCCGAAAAAAGTATAACCCAGGATGTGTTTTTTCCGCGAACCAAACGCAGCCTTAGATGTAGTCCATATGGACATTTGGGGTCCTACTAGAATTAAGTGTCTCGTTTTTCTTATTTATTATGTTTGTTGATGATTTTTCCAGAACCCCTATTTCTATTGAAAGATCATTTCAAGTTATTTTCTATTTTCCAAACCTTTCATAAGGAGATTGCTGTTGAATTTGGAAAACCAATTCACATACTTCAATATGATAATGCTCTTGAATACATGAAAAATGAATTGCAATTTTTTTGTGCTGAAAATGAGATTATTCATCAAACCTCTTGCACCCATACATCCCAACAAAATGGTGGCTAAACGCAAACATCCCGACATTTGTTAGATGTTGCACATACCTTGGTGATAAAGATGAATGTTCCAAAAATCTACTTGGGGAATGTTGTGATTATTGCCTATTGGGTCCTGGATCTGATAAGTTGTCTCCTCCATACAAACTTCGGAGCACTTAATCAAAGGGGGCCTGGCATGCTATTAAGTATGTTTTTTTGGGTTACTATCGTACTCAAAAAGGATACCGTTGTCCAATCATAATTATGTTAGTGTTGATGTTACGTACAACATTCTTTTTTTAATAATGGTTAGTCTATGGATAATGATTTATTTGCTAGTACTCAGGGGGAGGACTCTATTTTTCCTTAAGTTCCTTTACATGTTGCTGCCAATAAACCTCTTGTTCCTTTACCTATTGCTACTGATATTACTCCAGCATTGGTACAGCCCTTACAAGTTTATCACAGAAGGGTCAAATCTACACCAAACATTGCTACAGTGCCTGCTCCTCAGTTATCTCCTTCCAATGAGGATCTTCTACCGATTTAGCCATTGTTGTGCATAAAGGCATTTGTCTTGTTTCAACATCCAATTGCTAATTGTGTGTCATTTCATTGCATGTCTTCATTATTCCATGAATTTCATTCCAAAGTCCTATCAACAGGCCTTGTTTTTCAAAAAACAATACGTGCGAACTGACTACTCTTCCTCCCGAAAAAATAGGCAATTGGATGTAGATAAGTGTATGCCATCAACTATCATCTTGATGACATGATTGAGCGCTTGAAAGCAAACTTAGTTGCTAATGGGTACACTCAAACCTTTGGTGTGCACTACTTTGAGACATTTTCCCATGTTGCTCACCTAAACTCTGTTAGAATTCTTTTTGTCTATGGTTGTATCTATACATTGTCCCTTGTATTAATTAGATATTAAAATGCCTTCTTACATGGTGATCTGCAAGAAGAGGTTTATATGGAGAAAACTTCCTAAATATGTTGCTAGTGGACAATTTGACAAGATGTGCAGGTTGAAGCAGGCTATTTATGGATTGAAGCAATCTCAACGAACTTGGTTTGATAAATTCTACGCAATTGTGTTACTTTTGGCTTCAAGCGAGCTTATTCTAATCATCCAATGTTTGTTCGTCGTACAGTTTTCGGAGTTATATGTGGATGATATTATTATCACAAGGAGTAACAGTAGTGAATTGTTGACCTGAAATCCCACTTGAGCCAGCATTTTCAAACCAACTATCTTGACATTCTTCGATATTTTCTTGGCATTGCGGTGGCGAGATCCAAGGAAGGTGTTGGTCCCTCACAGAGGAAGTATATCACAAACCTGTTAGAGGAGACAAGAATGTTTTTAACAAGCCCGTTGATGCTCCTATGGACTCTACACTCAAGCTCAATGGTGAACAAGGTGAGTTGTATGGTGATCCCTGACGATACAGGAGGCCAATTGGAAAACGGATTTCTCTCACAATGAAGCGTCCAAATATCGGGTTTGTAGTTAAGGTTGTGAGTCAGTTTATGCATGCTCCGCACAAACCACATTGAGATGTGTGTCGCATTTTGAGGGTACTTGAGGGGTGCACCAGGTAAAGGCATGTTATATCGACCATTCAAACAGTTGAGCTTTACAAGGTTTCTTGAAGCAGATTGGGCTAGAAATCATTTTGATAGGTCCACTTCTGGGTATTGTACTTTTGTGGGTGGTAACTTGGTTACTTTGAGGAATAAAAAACAAAATGCGGTTGCTAGATCTAATCTAGAGGCAAAGTACAGGACTATGGATCATACGACATGTGAGATGATGCGAGTGAAATCTCATTTTCAAGAGATGGGTTTTGAGATTCCTACTCCTATGCAAATGCATTGCGATAATCAGGCTGCTATCTTTATTGCTAAAAAAACCAGTCTTTCATGAGAGAACTAAACACAGAGAAGTTGATTGCCACTTTGTCAAGGACATGGTTCTGAGCAAGAAGATTGTTACTCCATATATCAATCAGCCAATCGATATTTTCACAAAGGCATTAGGTCGGGGTCCGTTTTCTCTATTATGTAACAAGCTACACATGCATGATTTTTATGACGCAGCTTGAGGGGAAGTGTTACGTACGTTGTGTAATTAGGGGTATTATAGTCCTTCTACGTTATTTTATGCCTTCGACATATATATAAGGAGGCCAAACCAACCAACTTCGATTCTCTCTATTCTCCCAAGTCTCTTGGTTCCACCTAGTGAGCCGTGTTCTATTGTTGGTACGTATGCAAACCATTGGATCAACGAACTGCGGAACCAAAGGCTAACCAGCTATGTGAGCTCAAAAGTGGCTGGTATCTACTCAACAGCTTTCCCTGACCGCCCCTCGGCAGGAATGCAAGTACCAGTATTCAATTGCCTCTTCTGCACCCTCTCCTGGAAATCCAAATGATTTTGTTTCTCTAGCAATCTCTTCTCCACTTATTCTCCATCCTTTGTACTTCTACGATTCAAAATATTGCAATACAATAAATAAGAAAACTTGTGGATTTGTATCTTCTTTTTCCTTATCTTCTAATTTTCTATATCATTCTAAATTCAATAAATTTTTTTTATCCCTTAATGAATAAAATGAATTTATCTATAACCACTTAGTTTAAAATTTATCTAATTTCCTTGATTTTAATTACCAACTTTTCTGAAACATGCAACCAAAGATTTCAATATATTGATTATGGGAGCTTCATATCTATATAAACCCCATATGTCGGTTCTGCATGAAACTTGGTAGTTCTGTCTACGCAAACCATTCAAACTTGGTGGAATTTGAAAAGCTTTATAGTGTATGGATATTTCTTTTCTTATTTTCATTTCTGCACATCGGGCTGCTCAAAGGCGTCGTGTCAGATACTTTGTATTTGCATCTATGTCGAGCACGAACATACATATCCGTGTTTGTTACAAAGGAACCAGATCACGATGCCAAGTAATATATTTCAAAAAACAAATATTGCAAAAAGGTCAACATACATAATTGTTTTAAATTATAATATAGCACATGCTAAGATTATAAATTAAAGTGCATTTAATCGGGAAAAAAACAAGGAAAAGATGGCCCACCAAGCGTTCCAGTCGATTCCACCGAATCGAGCCATCGTTACGGATAATAAGCTCCCTTAATATTTTCCTCATATCGGGATTTGGGTCTGCAAGAAGTCTCCCAATAACAAAAGGATATGCACTCTCAACAACTTTGAATTCAGGATCCAATGCTTTCGCGGTCCCTTCTAACGATCCCAAAGCTCTTATCACTAGTGCATAGTCTGGAGGCAAAGAGAAGTTAAACTCGTACATAACATCATACAGTTGGTTCATTATGCCCTGAAATTGGACATAGAAACAAGTTAGAACTTCTCAATTTCTACATCATCCATCAAATCATCTAGAAAATCGTTAACATGATAGAAGCAAAATTGAGATGAGGTGTTGGACAAAGCTGACCTAACAAACCTGAGAGGTCAACATGTCCATCTTGATAATTGTGAACAGCTAAAGTCATATTAGTTTACAATATGAAAGAAAACTAGATAAATACATGTACAAGTACACTATACAAATAGTACGTAAAAGATGAAATCTATATTAATAGACTAGTACACATATTGAGCAAGAACAATCACATTATTCCCTTTAACCCTCGAAAAGATCAAATCTTTGATGATTCCATCATACATGATTGAGTTGCGAAAACTTCTGGATAGTTATCCTAGTATGCCCGGCCCGAATCAGCATAACCCGTATTCGGACAGCTCTACCAAACGTGACGTTCGGGCCTCTCACCCGAGAGTCCCCAAAGGTTTAGAAGACCTCTGTCCTATCCATTAGACAATGGACGCTTTTCATTCCGACTTTTTTCTTTCGCGTTTTTACTTTCCTATCTCCTCTCCCCTTATTGCAGCCGATGCTACTGAATCAGCTGCTTTATTTTTCCCTTTACATACAAAAGGCCCTTTTAGGAAAAGGAAGAAGAAAACAAAATTAGGCATCATAGAAGGAATATTGCATCCCAATCCCATTCCCACGAATCAAGTGAACATGCTACCTCACGAAATTTGAGAATTGATTTTTTCATCTGTAGTGTACGAGTATATTAAAGAGAAAGGAATGTACAAGAGCCCATTGAACATATTTGGCATTATCTTCTTCCAGCTTAATAAACGGTCGACTCTTAGGATCTTGTCGTTGTCTACATAAAGAATGATATTTTAGAAGGAAATGGGGGCGTCACACTAACTTGATTGGAAAGGCTGGAGACAGGTTGCCCAATAGAACCAACTATATTAACAAATTGGATGAGCCAAAAAAAAAAAAAATAGATTAGATAAGGATCAGTTTTGAGAAGGATCGTAAAATCCACAAAGGACACGCTCAAAACACGTTGAGTTTGTTGGTCCAATGAGCATTAGTAACTATGATCCTCCTAACCACTTAATCTTCATTGCTATACTTGTCTTCGAATATCCGTTTGTCCATTTCCTTCCACACACACCACCCCAAGGGACCATCTGATGTAGGACGAAATATGATGACCTCAAACTAAAGGCTGAGATTAACAGAAAATTATTAAGAACAATGAAATAGTAAATTGCCATGCTAATCACACACAAATAACCAGATTTGAGCAAATAAATTTATTAAAATTCAAGGCCTTCACACAATCCCACAATATTAGACCCGTTGCTTTAACGGCGAGGATCTAATAGAAGGTGGAACTTCCAACAGGCTTAGAGAATCAGTTAAAGGCTGAAAAAGATCTGAAATGATTTCTTTTCCTAGAGATTATAAGTTATTTGAAATTCAAGAAGGTTTATGGCAAGTTTCGGGGCTTTCTAACAAGTATCAGATTTTAGCTCGCATTCTGGAGAAAAAGGAAAACTTGTAGAAAATTAGGGTTTGAGAAGAGCTTAGGGGTTTCTATGGTTATCGCAGGGATCTGGGAGTGTTTGGGGGTTGTGGTAGGATTTTGGGAGGGTTTAGAGTATCGTAGGAAGAACTGGTGTAGAGGGTTACTATTCACATCATTATTCACGCAACATTATTCACAGTGTTGTTCAATGGTTAGGTTTAGAGATGGAAGAGATACAGTTGGGTTTTCTAGGTCAAACATGATTCAAAAAGAAAATAAAGATGCAGAAAGAGAAGAGAATACAAGTAAGCTTAGATTCACACTAAGGAAGCTTGGATTCTCACCAAGGAAGAAGAGAGCACTCCACAAGAGAATTCTCAATAGCAAGATTCAATATATTTTATCATTAATGAAAGATTACAAGTAAAAGTGTAATGACCCTATTTCTAGCAATATTATCGTAGACTTTTTATAATACTTTGAACATTATATGTATGCCATTTTAAAGGTCTCAACAATAGCTTTCTATCGGTATCAAGTTCGTCCAAATCGGACGTGCGAGTCAAAAGTTATTGTGTTTAGTTCTGGGCAACATTTTAAGTTTTTATTAAAATTCAAAAAAAAAAAAAAAGAGACAATTTTCAAAATTTTAGTCCCACATCGGTTAAAAATAAAAAGTTCTGAGTTCCCAACCTCTATAAATACAAGGCCATGCCTTTAGAAAATTACATCAATTTGGGTATTTGCATTCTAACCCCTGAGGTAAGAATATTTGCAAAAAAGTCCCTCAACTAGAAGAAATTCTAGAAAATTCCTAGGAATTCCTGAAAATATTCAGGAGGTCCTTTGAAAAGTTTTTTTTTTGTGGGGCCTACTGCGTCGAGATACGCGCTACCTCGAGATTCGCATCATACGAGGTTCAAAGATTTTCGGATTCTAGCGTATTCACTGGTAAGTACATAGTTATTTATTTTATGCCTTTATTTATTTAATTAATTAATTAATTATTATTTATTTATTTATTATTTATTTATTTATTTATTTATAAATATTATTTTTATTTTTATTTTTTTGAAATAGTAGAAAATTCACAGAATATTGTAGAAAAATTCTAGAAAATTCTATTATTTTTGGGGAAAATGTCTGAAAATGCTATTCTTGTTATCTGTTAAATTTTAGCAAGGAAAAATCCCAATTCTTGTATTTTCTACATAAAATGTGTAAATGCATTGATAATTTCTTGTAATCTTAAAAGCATGAAATTATGATAGATGAGGACATGTGTAATCTATTTAGTTGGATGAAGTCATGCTCAAATTCATTTAAAATGAGATATATGCGTTTTTCATCCGTTTTATGTATTCGTTTTCTAAGATATTAATAGGGCTTAAATGTTCTTATTTTTAGTTTCAAAATGCAAAAATAGGAATGCTATGCATGTAAAGATGTTTCTACAAACATTATTATTTTATGCATATAAATACGATTGATGACATGAATAAGAACGTGATTGGGAATGTGGAATATCAGATTAGTTGGAATCAGGCGTTGTCTCATTTCTTCGAGACCATTTGGGGTTTTAGTCCCCTAAAGCATCAGGCGTTGTCTTATTTCCTTAAGACCCCTTGGGGTTCCAGTCCCCTAAAGAAGAGACGTTGTCTCATTCATGAGACCCCTCGGGTATTTATACCTAAAAGAAAATTAGGGAATCCGGAGAGAGGATACCTAATGAAACAATTAGTGTGCACATTAGGGAGTTTACTTGTGGACTAGAAGTGTTGACATCGTACACTATGACCGATGGAATGTTGGTACGAAATACATCAGAATTGATAGTTTGACTTTATAGAAATGGTCACGGGTATTCCGATAAGAGAAAGGTTGACTATTATATGAAAAGACTTCATTGTATTCGAAGTTATACGTAAGTAATTGATGGAGAGTTGAGTTTTATCGAATTACATGTGAAATACATTTGCAAATTGTATTCGTTTTAAAATAAACAAAAGTCGCTGATTTAAGTAGATTTTACGCATGAGGAATGTACTTACTGGGCCCTAGCTCATCGTTTTAAAATGTTTTGTTTTCAGGAAAGGATAAGGGGAAGTTGGACTGATGCTTCCAGCATTTCTGTTGATAGACTTGTGCTTTTGACGATGTTATATTTTGTTTAATTCTTCTATCTTGTAGAAGGATACATGAGTTATGTAGGTCCTTTGACAGTTTAGTAACATGTATTTGGGAGTACGATATATATACAATGTTTTCTTTTGGATGGGCATATTACGGTTTTGTTTGAAGTAAGACATCCTCTAACATTATTAATGTGTCAATGAAGTGCGTTTCGTCTTATGAATTGTTTAAACAAAATGAAAAAAAATTATCCGGTGTATTTCCGCTGCATCTTGATACCAGTTTTGTTTAACTGTGCGTTTGTATGATCAGATCGCGCCTCAAGATACGAGAAAGGTCGATATGACCTAATATCGGATTTGGGGGCGTGACAGCTTGGTATCAGAGCTTTAGGTTACAAGTCCTCGGAAACATAGTAACTTAGCCAAATTGAATAATACATTTTCATCAAATCATATATTAATTAAGATCATAATACAACCTTACGAATGAAGAACTAACAAGATAAAGAACATCATAATACGATTCCTTGTTATTTTTAAAAAAACTATTTATTGTGCGCGTCCCTAACTCGTCCTTTTGTTATAAAGGCAATGAGAAGTGGAAGAAGCAGAGGTAAGAATACCTCACGTACGCCTACTCCAGAGGTAGGTGCGGAGGCTCAGTTAGCCGGCGTTTACACGGCTTTGGGTCATATCACTGCTGCCTTGGACCGGCATGTTCAGGAGGTTCGTCCCGAGCCAGCTCGTGCTCGTCCGGACGATAGTTTGCGAGAGTTCCAACGACTACGAGCGCCGGAGTTCAGAGGTCTTCCTGAACCAATGGAAGCCGAAGGGTGGTTACGTGAGGTAGATAGGATTTTTCGGGCTATGAGATGCCCTGAGGACCGTAAGGTGGAGTTGGCCACCTTTATGTTGAAGGGCGATGCTATGACTTGGTGGGACATGGTGCGTTCCGTGAGAGACGATGTGGTCCTCACATGGGAAGAGTTTAGGGGACTATTTCTGGAGAAGTACTTCCCCGTTTCTGTCCGAGATCAGCTCGAGGCAGACTTCTTGGCCCTCGAGCAGGGTTCCATGACTGTGGCACAGTATGTGACCCAGTTTGATCGTTTGGCAGCTTATGCACCACACATCATCTCGACAGAGGAGAGAAAGGCGAAGAGATTTCAGGCGGGCCTCAAGTCTGGAATTAGGAGGATGATTGTGGGTCAGTTGATTCATGTGTATGCCACCACCGTAGAGATGGCATTGGCGCTGGAGAAGGATACCAGCGATTTCCTGAAGGATCGTACAGATCCTAAGGAAAAGGGTCGAGTTGCACCTACTGCTCCCCAGAGATATTCGGATTCAGCTAAGAAGCCGAAGTTATCTGTTCCTACCATTGCTGCATACCCGATCAACTCCGCCCCTCCTAATCAGATTGTGCGAGCAGATAGGCGTTGTTACAACTGCAATGGTGTAGGACACTTACAGAGGCACTGCCCTCGTGCACCATATCAGAAGCCTGCGGGCAATACTCAGAGGCCGAATATACCGGGGCGAGTCTTTGCCATTACACGGCAGGATGCGAGTGCATCCAAGAATGTGGTAGAAGGTACTCTTCTGATCTCACACTTGTATGCTAAAGTGTTGATTGATTTGGGTTCTACCCATTCTTTTGTATCTATTACATTTGCATATGCTTTAGGCTTTGAATTCGAGTCATTAGATTTTACGCTTACTGTATCTACACCTCTAGGAGGGAACTGTATTGTAGATCAAATGTGTAAGAATTGTTTGATTCGGATAGGAGATCATGATTTGATTGCTGACTTGATCCTATTAGAGATGACGGATGTGGACGTTATTCTTGGGATGGACTGGCTGTCAGCATATCATGCGACAGTGGATTGTTATACGAAGAGGGTGACGTTCCAGATACCGGGACAGTCTCCTTTTCAGTTTGTGGGTGCAAAATTATCACCCCATGCATCAGTAGTATCGGCCTTACGTGTTTATAAGAAATGTCGGGCCGATTGTACTAGTTTCCTTGCCTTTCTAGAGGGGGAAGAGAGCAAGAGGGTACAAATGGAGCAGATTCCTGTAGTTAGTGAGTTCAAGGATATCTTTCCAGAGGAACTACCAGGATTGCCTCCAAAGAGAGAAGTTGAGTTTTCCATTGAGCTTGTGCCAGGGACTTCACCTATTTCTAAGGCGCCATACAGAATGGCACCTGCAGAGCTCAAGGAACTGAAGGTTCAGGTGGAAGACTTAGGAACTAAGGGCTTCATAAGACCAAGTGTCTCCCCTTGGGGCGCTCCGGTCCTGTTCGTGAAGAAGAAAGACGGTTCCCTGAGGATGTGCATCGACTACAGACAAATCAACAAGGTCACGATGAAGAATAAATACCCTTTGCCGCGGATTGATGATCTGTTTGACCAGTTGAGGGGAGCCCATTACTTTTCGAAGATAGACTTGAGGTCTGGGTATCATCAGCTCAGAGTGAAAGATGAGGATATCTCGAAGACAGCATTTCAGACACGGTATGGCCATTATGAATTTCTAGTCATGCCATTCGGATTGACGAATGCTCCAGCCGCATTCATGGATCTGATGAACCGGATCTTCCGATTGTACCTCGATCAGTTCATCATCGTCTTTATTGATGATATCCTGATCTACTCACGGACTCAAGAACAGCATGAGCAGCATCTGCGACTAGCCCTACAGACGTTGAGAGATCGACTCTATGCCAAGTTCAGTAAATGTGAATTCTGGCAAGAAGATGTAAAGTTCTTGGGTCATGTTATTTCCGGGGAGGGAATCTCAGTTGATCCGTCAAAGGTTGAAGCAGTGTTGAACTGGGAGCCGCCGAGCAGTGTTACTGAAATTCGGAGTTTCCTGGGTTTGGCGGGCTACTATCGGAGGTTCATTGATGGATTCTCCAGCATTGCTACCCCGATGACACGCCTCACACGGAAGGGTGTAAAGTTCGAGTGGGACGAGAAGTGTTCTTCTGCCTTTGAAGAGCTGAAGACTCGTCTAACTACTTCACCTGTTCTGACAATTCCGTCTGATGAGGGGGGCTTTGTCATTTACAGTGATGCATCATTGAAGGGACTAGGTTGTGTCTTGATGCAGAATGGGAAGGTGATCGCTTATGCTTCGAGACAGTTGAAGATTCATGAGCAGAATTACCCTACCCACGACCTTGAGCTTGCAGCAGTTGTTTTTGCGCTCAAGATTTGGCGTCATTACCTCTACGGCGAGAAGTTCGAGCTTTATTCTGATCACAAGAGCTTGAAATACATTTTCACTTAAAGGGAGCTGAACATGAGGCAGAGACGATGGATGGAGTTCCTGAAGGACTATGACTTCACTCTCCAGTACCACCCAGGCAAGGCCAATGTTGTGGCAGATGCACTAAGCCGAAAACAGAGTGGGACTATATTTTGCCTTTTGGGCCAGGAGGTAGAATGGCCGGATGTTGAGGGGGACCGTGAACCTCAGATTTCGACACAGTACCCCAAGATCCTTGTCTCACACTTGGTGGTCGAACCCTCTTTGATTAGAAGGATTATAAAGGCACAGCATGGGAAGGGAGGGTCTGATGCCGTCCGCCATACTATCTCGAAGGAGGAGTGGACTTTACACTCAGATGGCAGTCTAAGGTACCGTGAGAGGTTGTGGGTACCTGAAGACAATGATGACCTAAAACGGGAGATTCTCGATGAGGCTCACTGTACTCGTTACACAATACATCCAGGCAGCTCTAAGATGTACCAAGACTTACGTAGGCAGTTTTGGTGGAATAACATGAAGAGGGAGATTGCTCAATATGTGTCGAGATGCCTAACATGTCAGCAGATCAAGGTAGAGCATCAGAAACCAGGAGGCACCCTGCAGCCTCTACCTATCCCAGAGTGGAAGTGGGATAATGTGTCAATGGATTTTGTGATGGGTCTACCTAAGACTCGTCAGAACCATGACTCCATTTGGGTAATCGTGGACAGATTGACGAAGTCTGCTCATTTCTTGGCTGTCAGAGCTACTCACAGTGTCGATGATCTGAGCAGATTGTACGTCAAAGAGATTGTCAAACTACACGGTATCCCAGTCTCCATTGTGTCTGATAGAGATCCGAAGTTCACCTCGAAGTTCTGGAAGAGTTTTCAGAGTGCCTTCGGGACAAAGTTGAATTTTAGTTCAGCTTTTCACCCTCAAACAGACGGGCAAACAGAGCGAGTGAATCAAATCTTAGAAGATTTACTCAGAGCTTGTATAATGGACTTTAAGGGCAGTTGGGAGGATCACTTGCCGCTTGTGGAGTTCGCATACAATAATAGCCATCAGTCGAGCATCGGCATGGCACCCTATGAGGCTCTGTACGGAAGGCCTTGTAGATCTCCAGTGTGCTGGGCAGAAGTCGGAGAGAGAAGCTTGCTTGGTCCTGAGGTGGTGCAGGAGACCACTGAGAAGATCGGGATCATTCGAGAACGTCTCCTTGCGGCGCAGAGTCGGCAAAAGTCTTATGCTAATCTGCATCGCCGTAAGCTTGAGTTCTCCATCGGCGACCATGTCTTCTTGAAGGTATCGCCAGTCAGAGGAGTGATGAAGTTCGGCAAGAAAGGGAAGCTAGCACCGAGGTTCATTGGACCTTTCTTGGTCCTTGATAAGATTGGTGAGGTTGCCTATCGCTTAGCTTTGCCTACTCAGTTGGCCGGAGTTCACGACGTCTTCCATGTCTCGATGCTTCGCAAGTATGAGCCGGATCCATCTCACGTGCTTGATTGGAAGTCTTTAGAGCTCCGAGAGGATGTTTCATATGTTGAACAACCTGTCTGTATCCTTGCCACGAAAGAACAACTGTTGCGCACTAAAGTGATCCCCTTAGTGAAGGTGTTGTGGCAACACCACAACATTGAGGATGCCTCTTGGGAACTGGAGGCTGACGTCAGAGAGAAGTATCCACATTTGTTCTCGGATTAGGCATGTCTAATTTCGAGGACGAAATTCCTTATAAGGAGGGTGGGATGTAATGACCCTATTTCTAGCAATATTATCGTAGACTTTTTATAATACTTTGAACATTATATGTATGCCATTTTAAAGGTCTCAACAATAGCTTTCTATCGGTATCAAGTTCGTCCAAATCGGACGTGCGAGTCAAAAGTTATTGTGTTTAGTTCTGGGCAACATTTTAAGTTTTTATTAAAATTCAAAAAAAAAAAAAAAGAGACAATTTTCAAAATTTTAGTCCCACATCGGTTAAAAATAAAAAGTTCTGAGTTCCCAACCTCTATAAATACAAGGCCATGCCTTTAGAAAATTACATCAATTTGGGTATTTGCATTCTAACCCCTGAGGTAAGAATATTTGCAAAAAAGTCCCTCAACTAGAAGAAATTCTAGAAAATTCCTAGGAATTCCTGAAAATATTCAGGAGGTCCTTTGAAAAGTTTTTTTTTTGTGGGGCCTACTGCGTCGAGATACGCGCTACCTCGAGATTCGCATCATACGAGGTTCAAAGATTTTCGGATTCTAGCGTATTCACTGGTAAGTACATAGTTATTTATTTTATGCCTTTATTTATTTAATTAATTAATTAATTATTATTTATTTATTTATTATTTATTTATTTATTTATTTATAAATATTATTTTTATTTTTATTTTTTTGAAATAGTAGAAAATTCACAGAATATTGTAGAAAAATTCTAGAAAATTCTATTATTTTTGGGGAAAATGTCTGAAAATGCTATTCTTGTTATCTGTTAAATTTTAGCAAGGAAAAATCCCAATTCTTGTATTTTCTACATAAAATGTGTAAATGCATTGATAATTTCTTGTAATCTTAAAAGCATGAAATTATGATAGATGAGGACATGTGTAATCTATTTAGTTGGATGAAGTCATGCTCAAATTCATTTAAAATGAGATATATGCGTTTTTCATCCGTTTTATGTATTCGTTTTCTAAGATATTAATAGGGATTAAATGTTCTTATTTTTAGTTTCAAAATGCAAAAATAGGAATGCTATGCATGTAAAGATGTTTCTACAAACATTATTATTTTATGCATATAAATACGATTGATGACATGAATAAGAACGTGATTGGGAATGTGGAATATCAGATTAGTTGGAATCAGGCGTTGTCTCATTTCTTCGAGACCCCTTGGGGTTTTAGTCCCCTAAAGCATCAGGCGTTGTCTTATTTCCTTAAGACCCCTTGGGGTTCCAGTCCCCTAAAGAAGAGGCGTTGTCTCATTCATGAGACCCCTCGGGTATTTATACCTAAAAGAAAATTAGGGAATCCGGAGAGAGGATACCTAATGAAACAATTAGTGTGCACATTAGGGAGTTTACTTGTGGACTAGAAGTGTTGACATCGTACACTATGACCGATGGAATGTTGGTACGAAATACATCAGAATTGATAGTTTGACTTTATAGAAATGGTCACGGGTATTCCGATAAGAGAAAGGTTGACTATTATATGAAAAGACTTCATTGTATTCGAAGTTATACGTAAGTAATTGATGGAGAGTTGAGTTTTATCGAATTACATGTGAAATACATTTGCAAATTGT
This sequence comes from Euptelea pleiosperma, assembly GCA_035048495.1. Taxonomy (NCBI): domain Eukaryota; kingdom Viridiplantae; phylum Streptophyta; class Magnoliopsida; order Ranunculales; family Eupteleaceae; genus Euptelea; species Euptelea pleiosperma. The sequence continues at coordinate 20,018,411 of CM068548.1, read as the reverse complement.
ATTCGTTTTAAAATAAACAAAAGTCGCTGATTTAAGTGGATTTTACGCATGAGGAATGTACTTACTGGGCCCTAGCTCATCGTTTTAAAATGTTTTGTTTTCAGGAAAGGATAAGGGGAAGTTGGACTGATGCTTCCAGCATTTCTGTTGATAGACTTGTGCTTTTGACGATGTTATATTTTGTTTAATTCTTCTATCTTGTAGAAGGATACATGAGTTATGTAGGTCCTTTGACAGTTTAGTAACATGTATTTGGGAGTACGATATATATACAATGTTTTCTTTTGGATGGGCATATTACGGTTTTGTTTGAAGTAAGACATCCTCTAACATTATTAATGTGTCAATGAAGTGCGTTTCGTCTTATGAATTGTTTAAACAAAATGAAAAAAAATTATCCGGTGTATTTCCGCTGCATCGTGATACCAGTTTTGTTTAACTGTGCGTTTGTATGATCAGATCGCGCCTCAAGATACGAGAAAGGTCGATATGACCTAATATCGGATTTGGGGGCGTGACAAAAAGAGTTTATATAATAACTCAAAATAACCTAATCTAATCTTAGCCATCCATCTAATCTAATGGCTATAAAAAAACAACTTAAAATAACTAACCAAAATAACAATGAGCCTCCTAACTTTAGGCTAATTGCAAAGACACCCAAAACTCTAAAAACATCAAAATAAGCCTAGAAAACTAGTAAAAACTCTTCAAAAACTCCTTACACAGCCCACATGCATCTTTCCAATGTGGAGTCTTCATGATGCACATGCATGTGGGATCTTCAAAATCTTCTTCCTTGTCTTTCACTGGTAGAACCCATGTGATGCTTTGATGTCTGCATCAGCATCTTCCACATTGTTTTCTCTTTGCATCCAATCCCAAAAACGTCCAGCACTACATGAGTTGTAATAAGCCATTTGAAAATGACCAAGGTACTCCCCCTGTATCCAAGAAAGTGCTCCAGAGTCTGGTTGTAAACTCACAATGCATGAAAAGGCGGTATACTGATTACCCAGAAGCTTTACAAAGGAAGCACATGTTTGGCATTATCATCTTCTAGCTTATCAAATGGTCCACAGTGAGGATTTTGTTGTTGTCCACATAAATAATGACACCTTAGAAGGAAATGGGGCACACCAAATTAACTTGATTGGAAAGGATGGAGACAAACTGCCCAACAATAACAACTATATTCATACATCGGGTGAGCCGAAAAAAAAAGGATTAAACAAGGATCAGTTTTGAGAAGGATTATAGTTGCCAATCATTGCGGATACATCTTAAATGACCCCATATTATTTAGATATGGAGGAGAAGGCTCCGGTGCATTGAGTACTATTAATCCCTTGGTGATTCCAAAGGATTAGGGCATTAGAGGAAGAAACTAATGAAAAGTTTAAATGAGATTTAATCCAAAGAAGGGTGCCATATGCATAATTATTTTCCTCGAGTTAAATAGAGAAGCCACCCCACCTATTTATCCATTGGATTAGAAATGAACTAAAGAATGTATGAAGCATCTGGAAGCAAAGCTTTAAAGATGTAATGTTATGCCCAAAGTGCATTGTGTCCTTCAGACCCAATCTTTCACTCTACAAATATACATTGTTTTAGTCTCAAACCATTATCTCAAGGAAAGTCCAACAATGGGAACCAAGATAAAGGTTGTTCATCAATAGGCAAGAAGTTGTTTAGCCTTATTAAGCCATCGTCGGCATGCTCCTGCTGTCTGCATGAGTATTGAAAGGCGACACCTTCAAATAAATACTTACATCCTGATAGGGGGACAAATAGGGGCTACCCTGCACACCTCTTGATGCAAGTGACATGTCTAGGGGAACAGGGTCCGATTGATAAGCCCCGTCAAAGAGATCTTCTAGGCCAAAGAATTAGCCAATCTGATGATTCAAAATATCTGATTTACAAGAATTTTTTTTGTTACTTTTTCTTTTCCTATAGCATCACCATATTTTTCACTATCTGAAACAATGACTAGTTCATATGATTAAGATCATCAAACCAGGTCTTTCTTTGTTGTAAGAGATTTTTTTGTGAAATTTTATAAGGCTCGGGCTCCAAGGACCCCCTTTTTCTGATCCCTGTCGGTGTTTGCGCGCTCAGCCATGGATTTCAAGAATCCAACGGTGGTTGTCAGCGCCCCCAAGAGTGAGAAAAGTGAGCCAGCTTGGCACTGACAACCACCGTTGGATTCTTGAAATCCACGACCAAGCACACGAACACCAAGAGGGGTCAGAAAAACGAGGGTCCCCTGAGCCCGACCCATTTTATAAATAAAAGAAAATACATAAATACATATAAGGGAAGATAATTTCCAATATACAAAGAAGATCTATATACAATGCTTTTTGCTAAAGATTCAACTACATAGCTTCTCTTTTGGTGTGAGAGACAATGATGAACCACCACATAGCAAGCTCTCTAATATGGTCAAGAAGATGTGCCAACCTCCATTTACTACAATTCTAATCTTTGATCCAACGTCTAGTGTTGGCCAAGTGTCATTCCACTTCTAGCGGCCCAAGAAGTTGTCATTGAGGTCCGAAGCCCTTAGAGAAGCAATCTAATGTCCATTTCATTAGAATCCAAAACACCAATAGGACCCGAAAAGACTTTAAGAACAGTCCATCATTCATAATACTCCTAAAATACTACGGGTCCGAATTACCGAAGGAAGTCACATCAAAGTTGAGTCTGATTCTACCTCTCCCTGGTTTCTGTTAGCGGATGATGTCTTCCCGTGCACGTATTGTGTTGGCCCAACGACCCGTTGGTATACATAGTTGTTTCGCCTTTCCCTAACAGGTCGATCTTTTGGGGTAAATGGTTGTTTAACATGGTATCAGAGCTTTAAGGCCTGGGAGGTCGCGGGTTCAAGTCTCCAGCGGAGTGTATTCCCGCTGAGGGAGTGTTAGCGGATGATGTCTTCCCGCGCACGTATTGTGTTGGCCTGACGACCGGTTGGTATACATAGTTGTTTCGCCTTTCCCTAACAAGTCGATCTTTTGGGGTAAGTGGTTGTTTAACATGGTATCAGAGCTTTAAGGCCTGGGAGGTCGCAGGTTCAAGTCTCCAGCGGAGTGTATTCCCACTGAGGGGGAGTGTTAGCTGATGATGTCTTCCCGCGCACATATTGTGTTGGCCCGACGACCTGTTGGTATACATAGTTGTTTCGCCTTTCCGTAACAGGTCGATCTTTTGGGGTAAGTGGTTGTTTAACGGTTTCTTCCAACAAGGCTTTGGCTTACCTATCACCTCCCCACTAAAAATAATCTCTCTAATTGGCTGAGAAAGTGCCCAATCTTCAAACCTCAAAATACATCTAAAATAAGAACCTATTCTTCCAAAAATCTCAAAATACTATTTTAAACTTCCAGCACCAAACGAGACACATCCTGGGACAATTACTCGTATATTTTATTGAGGATATATTAATTATAATGCGAGTTGTTGTCTATATAGTCCCATAAAAATCATCAATAAATTTGTGAGATACAATCACAATTAATTCCTTTTTAACACTCACAGCTCAAAATAAAGCCAGAGCAGGTTTTGAATACGCTTCTAAAAACAGGAAATTAGAAAATAAAAAAAGAAAATAAGGGTCATCAGTGAGGAAAAAACAATTTATATGGCAGACAAGGGAAAACTGCAAACCAAATCTAAAATCTTGGGATTTTCTGGTCGCATCACCAATGGACACTTGTAAAATCATCAATAAAATTGCAGCAATAAGACGCTTTTAATTCCTTTTCCATCTCTCACAGTTCAGCATAAACCCAGAACAGGGTATTATGCTTGATTATATATACCTTCGACTTTTCAAAAAAAAAAAGATTATGCTTTGACAAACAGGAAATTAAATCAAAATATGTGTGTTATTAGGGAGGAAAAAACTCAATGAAACATTTTATATAGCAAATAAGAGAAGAGCTACAAAGCGGACCTGGAAGTCTTGGGATTGCCCGGTCCCATCACCAAAGGATGCTCGCAAGGCATCTGAAACTGACCGTATATCGACCCCTTCAGGAATAAATCCCAGAGAAAGGAAGTCATTTGCTAAGCCCAGAGAGTCGCGATTAACAAAGTGCACAAGCTAAAGACATAAGAAGTCACACACAATTACAAGCACATCCTGAGACCAAGGTTAGAAATTGTATAATGAAAGCATAAATATTAAAGCCATTGTGTAGGAAAGGTGTAAAGACATGTGTCATAATAAGCGCAGAGGGGGGAATTTGGTAGAACAAAAAAGAGAGACTGAATTCAATTTAATAATTCTCAAGAATTGAAGATGAGATAGACTCAAGGATAAAACAGACAAAAACAAATATAATCAGTATATGAAGGATTCCGGTTCGTTCAATAAATTCCTACCTCTATATCTATCTCTGAGATGTTTGGATCATCCAATTGGTGCAAAATTGAAATTGTTTACAGATGCTCAAATAAAACAAACAAAAATCTGCAAGCTGAAGTAGAAGATGTTTTTTGAGAATCAACTACATTAAGGATATGGTCGGATGTTGCACCAGTTTTCTCTAACTAAAACTGACGTCGAGAAGAAAGATAAGTAAAGAAATTAGGTATCTGGGGGAAAGGGTGTAGTGCCCTATTTGACTCTACAAAAGCTTAAACTCGTATTCAGTTGGTTGTGCAGTTGTACAGACTAGCTTTAATCAAAGTATAAAATTTCTTCTTTCGCAAACTATTTCAGACACGAAATATAACTCCCAAGGAAAATTTTCATTATTTCGTGGAAATATTTCGATTTGGTGAACAGTATTATTTCGACCATTTGACTGTTATGAAATGTATTATTTTGACCAAAATATTGACATAAAGAAATATTTCAGTTCAGCTGAACAGTAGTGGGACTGTGGGAGCACAAAAACTCTCCAAATTTGATTTTTTTTTTTCATTCATCTCTCCCATTTGATTCTTCTACTGAAAACAACTCCATTCAAGATTTTGAGGTGAAAAACCTCTTGTTGGATCAACCGGGACAACGAGTAAAAGCCCATTTTGGTTTTTTTTTTTTTTTTACATTATCAATGTAAGCAGGAAATTTCACAAATAAACTCAAATTTGTGAAATTTCACAAATTTCACAAATGTCAGGATCGGGGGACAACAATTTCATACAACGTTTTTTACAAAAAAAATTTGGTGCGGGCCACTATATAAATTAGAAGTTTTGGAATGGGACGATTTTTGAAGAGGATGATCTCCATGGTGAGGAGATCATCCTCACAAAAATTCAAATCATTCCGATTTTCGTAGAATGGTTTAGAGGTTGAAGAATTATGGACCATCTATTTTTATCGTTAACTTGAAAACCCCATTTGATGGGGTTAGAATTTCAGAATGGAATGATTTTTGTAGGAGTGATCTATGTAGTGAGGAGATCATCCTTAGAAGTTTTGGAATGGGATGATTTTTGGTGAGGATGATCTCTATGGTGAGGAGACCATCCTCACAAAAGTCAAATCATTCCGATATGCGTAGATTGGTTTACAAGTTGAAGAATTATGAACCTTCTATTTTTATCATTAACTTGAAAACCACATTTGATGGGGTTAGAAATATCATAATAGGCTGACTTTTTGTAGGGGTGATCTATATGGTGAGGAGATCATCCTCACCAAAAATCAACCACTGATTCATCCTCCATGTGGGTATGCCAAACTTGTTGTCAAAAACGTTGTACGAAATTGTTGTCCCCCAATCCTGACCCATATATATATATATATATATATATAGAGAGAGAGAGAGAGAGAGAGAATGTGTTTGGAACTTTGGATACTCCTACACGGATTTTGACACAGCTGTGGGGAAAACATGGAGATGTGTTTGGATTCTCTCTCTGTCTCTCTCTCTAGAATTTTTTAACTTGTAATCCACTTTTCATAATATTGGAATGAGCTGAGTCATCATGGAGATCATCCTCACCAAAACTCAGCCCTTAACTCCTCTCCATGTGGGCTCCACAACCGTGTGTCATTTTATGAGTCATAAAAGCATGAGTCATGTTATCCCAACCTCATATATATACGAGTTAGGATAAATCTACACCGATTCTTACACCGGTGGGGCCCACGTGGAGATCATGTGGGACAATCCAACCACACATTGAGTTATCCATACCCTGAAGACTATCCTCACAAAAAATCAATCCATTCTAATATTCCTAACCTCATAAAAAGTTGACTTGAATTTGAAAATCCGCATCATCCAATTAAACTGTTACTTTAGGTCAACATTTCATATGTTGAAATATCAGAATCAATTATTTTTGGTAATGATGATGATAATGGTGAGACAAACGTAATATACAGTTGGATTGTGATCTCTATGTGGGGCCCCATTCCGAGTGTAGGAATTGGGTGTAGGTTTATCCGTCCAGAGCTACAACCATTTCTTATACCCGATGGTGAGGCTCACATGGATATCATGTTGGACAATCCAACTGCTTGTCCATACCGTGGAGACTAACCTTACAAAAAATCAGTTTATTCCGAGATTCTTAACCTAATGAAAATTTGACTTGAATTTGAAAAATCCAGACCATCCAATTAAACCATTACATATGTCACCTTTTTGTATAGTTAATAATATCAGAACGGACTGATTTAGTGATTTTTTTGATGATCATCATCATGAAAAGGACTTCTCAATGTGTGGTTAGATTTCCAACATGACTCCATGTGGATCCCACCACCAAATGTAAAAATAGGGTTTCGGAAGAGGGTGTCTCCTCGCCATAGAGATAATCCTCACAAAAAAACAGCCCTCTCTGAAACTTCTAACCCTATCAAATGTGGAGCTGAAGTTAATGGTGAAATGGACAGTCCACAATTTTCAATTTACTTTTCTTAAGGCCGGAAATGCCAAAATGGGCCGATTTATTGAGAGGATGAACCCCATCCTAACCAAAAATCAGCCCATATCCCATCTCCATGAGGGCCCCATGACCATGTCTCATTTAGTGTATCAAAAAAACATGTTTCAACCTATCCCAACCTATATATGTATACTTATATATGGGATATATACATATATATAAAGAGAGAGAGGGCAAAAGAGCAAGTGGGGGAGAGGGAGAGGGAGAGAGAGAGAGAGATAAGATGTGTGTAAATTAGAAGAGAAATTGCAGCAGATACATCCTTATCTGTGATAATAAATGAATAAAAGAATAAAGAATGAAAAGAAAAAGAAATAAGAAAATATCTCGTCCTTAGATGTGCCAATGATTTATCATATATGCTGACCCAAGACAAAGTAACAGACAAGATAAGAATGCGGGAAGATCTAATATATAGTCCCTCTTTTTTCCAATATCAGTAAAATATCAACTTATAAAATAAAACACTCTTTGCACAAGAGACTTCAAGAAAACACCAAAAAACTAAGGATGCAACAGAAGGCTAGAAAAATGATGCATCCACCCACGTCTGAGGTGCCAAGCGACATGCACAAGAAATATTTAACAGTGGGGTCTCTTCAGAATATATTTATCTTTGTTTCTTCCTTTTCTAATCAGTAACTTCAGTACAATTATGGTGCAAAGACGACTTACCATTTGGATTAGTCCTACGCGGTAATGGCGAGGAATATCTCCCATCATTCCAAAGTCAAAGTATGCAAGAGATCCATCATCTGTAGCAACTAGGTTTCCAGGGTGGGGATCAGCATGGAAAAAACCCACTTCAAGCAATTGCCTCAATGAGCAATAGAGTCCCTGCCAAAACCAAATAAAAGAGGAAAATCATGTCAAGTTGTGTTCTACAACCCTGGCCTAACTTTTATTCTACAACACACAATGCAATTAGTCTCATGCTCCAAGGTTATCAATGGTAAAGATAGAACATAAATGATTTTCAATAGAAAATGAATCAAAAGAGTAAATCATCAAAACCGCATATATAAGTGTTGAAGATTGTATTTACACGGGGAGTGTGAGGACATGGTGAACGTCTCCGCAACTCTAAATCTTCGACAACCTCAATATTTTGGTTGACCAAAATGGTTCCCCGCCTTGGATTAGAAATCAGGGGAGCAGCACACTCAATCTTTCACCATTGGGGGTCGAAGATCGGAAAGCAAGGGCTCCGGATTAAAAAATATTCTCATCAACGCTATCATGAGAGTCACTAGACTTTTAGAGGCAGACAAAGAGATTGGGTTCACATTTTCAGATGAGATGCTACTGCCCTGTTGATAATATGCATTTGTCTTCTCTCAAGGTGAACAAAATGAACCCAAATGGGGATCCCATTTCATAAAGATGATCAAAACCATTAGGAGAGGGGAATTTTTTCAAAATTTATCTACTTCGAAGATTTCAAGAAGAAACTACTGCAATCACAGAAAATCACAAGTCAATTCATAGGAAATGGAAATTTACCATTGCTCTAAGAGTGAAAAAACTAGGTGGCTAGCTATTTTTGTTTCACTTCTTCTCAATGAAAGAAGCTATGGGGATTCTTAAGCAGGGCGAAAGGTTTCCGTACCAATTTCTTGAAGTGAGGAACCTAAGGCAAGATGCAGCAATGGAGATTGAATGGAGAAGTTGATCTGAATGCGGATGACTTACCACTTCATACTAAGAGCCAATTAACTCTTTGTGATTGGCAATCTCTACATAAATCTTCTAAGGAGATATGTCGTCTAAGGAGATTTTGAATTGGGCTTAGATTCTTGTCAAAGGCTATTATTCTGACATTTCTAGCTCCATAGTCTCCAAACAAATGAAGATAGATTTGAGGTGGTGATTTGGTTGGAGAACCCCCACACCTGAGATATCACACCTCCCTATCATCAAATCTCGCTGAAAGCTTGTTTTAAGCCAACGACTTTCTGGTGTTCAAGTTTTATTGCTTGCTATGGTGATCTGAGGAGTTTTGAAATCGACAATAGGGAGATACACCGGAAAATCCCTGAGGGATGAACACAATGACATGGTCTACCATTGACTCTCATTCGCGCCCCATAACTACTATTGCTAAAGGATCACACAAAGTCGTGTGACAGATGGAAAGTGTGGGGCCCTACTAATAGAGAAGATAAATTCATTTTTTCATTTTGGATAAAGCAGGTCCTTATAATAGGTGGCAGCACTCTAGCCCCAATTCAATTGACACTGCCAAGATCCAACGACTTCAAACAAATATACATATGAAGGGATAAAAAGAATGAAGAACACATGCCAAAGAAGAGTTTTAAGATCTTTAATTAAGAAATATGTGGCAAATAAATAACACTAGGGAAGTAGAAGACACTATCAACAAAGGAAAGCCCGCTGGTCACCGGCTTTAGATGAAGGATCATAACCAAAGTGAGGAGCAGCGGTTCAAACCAAGGAAACATAGGAACTAGCGGGATGGATCCAACGAGTAGAATCTTATCCGGGCTGTAGAATAGGTAGACTTTGGATACTAGGGGGTCAACCAGCAGAGACTTATCCCAACAAAGAATGGAAAGCGAAATGTTCTCCACTAAATACCTCAAGGTTACCCTTTGATGAAGACTTGGATTCAAGTACAAAACTAGACGTGGATACTGAATTGATTAGGTTGAAGAAGCCATGGCATAATCATGAACCAAATGGAAGGAGATAAGGAAAATGATTCATTTTGTTAAAAGAAAACAATGAGATTAAGGATTATATTGGCCCTAATGAACTCGAAAAGGTCGAGACACTTGAAATCTTCAGTGAGAAGCTATTGTTCAAGATGAGGTTTGAGATAATGGGAATTGTAGCAACAATCGATCGAGATAAAGGGGTTGGCTCTAATACCAATAGATAATTTGAACGACAGTGTGATCATTGTTTGGGACTTGTATCCACTACATGGTGATTCTTTCTAGAAGCTAGTATCTGAGGTAGCTCGAATGGTTATTGTCTTGTTAAGGTTCCAGATCTTACAAGAGTTCCTGGTGGCTACAATTTGATTTCTTGTTCTTTGTCGTAGTCGGAATCTATTGAAGCATTAAAGGCAGACTCCCTACTGCACGTTGTGTAGAAACAAATGTCGAAAGGTAATCCATTGGTGTCTTACTCTCTAGTTTGAAAAAAAAGGTACAAAACAACGAGATGAGTAGACCTAATAGGGAATCAAAGTGCAGCCTTCACAAAAGTAAGCTCAAAGAACTTTGGTAACACAATCAAATGAGGTGTCTAAGTAGGGGTTGGGAAAGATAATGGGATTTAATGTTTTTGAGAGTTTCATATAAAAACTTTGAGGAGTTTGACAAAGCCGTGTTCACTAAAGAAGATCGCAGAAAGTGAGGCTTGATTGAAATCTACGTTCAAGAGGTATGGAAATGGTTATGGAGGTTCGGGGAAGAACTCTCCAGTCCTTGGAGAATGATAACGGCTAGCAAATACGAGGTTTCTCTCTTTGGATGGGAGAGCCAAGTGGTTAGGACTAGGAGCCCCTATGGTTGCAGTGTTTGGAGAGAGATATTAAAGGTCACTGAACAATTTGCCAGAGCGATTCGATTTATGGTTGGGTCAGGAAGCAAAATCAGATTCTGGGAGGATCTCTGGTGTGGAGACAGTGCTCTCCACATGGACTTTCCGGAATTATATTCCATATCCGCAAGGAAAAATTGGTCTATCTAAGACTACGCCCAGGAGAAAGGGGACGCAGAGGGGTGGAATTTGGGCTTTAGAAGAAATCTCGATGATTGGGAAATTGAACCTTTATCCAATCTTCTCTCCCAACTGCCGCACATTCATCTTTGATTGTCCATTCCAGATAAGAGAGTTTGGATCTGGTCTAAGGGAGGATCGTTCTCGGTTCAATCCTTCTACGAGGCGTTATAGAATTCTGATGATACTCCTTTTCCCATGGCTCAGGTCTGGAGATCCAAGATCCCTACTAAGGTGGCTTTCTTTGCGTGGGAGGCCTCCTTGGATAAGATCTTAATAGTGAATCATTTGATCTCTAGAGGAATCATTATGGTAGACTACTACTGGATGTGTAAGCATAGTGGGGAATCTGTGAACCACCTCCTCCTTCATTGTGACATGGCCAAGGAAGTCTGGTCCTCGTTTCTTAGGGGGTTCAGTATGAATTGGGTGATGCCGGAAACCCTTACAACACACTTTTTTTGTTGGAAGACTCAAGCCTTCTCACCTAGATGAAGAATTCTTTGGAGGACGCTTCCTTTTGCGATTATTTCGGCCATTTGGAAGGAGAGAAATCGAAGGGTGTTTGAAGGCAAACAAGCATATTTGAGCAGCATTATTCTTAATATAAAGGGGTTGATGTTCTTATGGTCGAAGGTGTTTGTGGAATGTAGGGGATTGTTCTTCGAAGATTTTGTATTCCGATGGGAGATATTATGTACTAGGGAGAGTAGTTAATTGGGCGTATGTTTGTATCCTTTGTTATAGCCTAGAGTAGATCATCTCGACCTCTCTAATTATGGCTTGTTTTTTCTGGCTTTTGCCTTCAATAAAGCTTATACTTATCAAAAAAAAAGATTGTACATCAAAGGCGAAAATTCCTGAAGAGGTCTAAAGACTAGCTAGCAGTATTACCTATGATTACAGAGCAGGAAGAAAAGATAGAGGAGCAACAGTAAGGGGAGGGGGAAGAAGACCAATAAAAAATAAAGATGCGAATATTGTTCTAGAATGTCAGAGGGGCTTGGTGAAAGAGTTTGTCAAGGAAATGAAAGGTCGATAAATATCTTGGGAATAAGCAAAACTCAATTTGACACTCGAATAATTAGAAAAGGTTTGGAGACAAAAGTGATTGTGAATGGGAATTTCTACAAGCTCACAGTACAGTCAAAGCACACGATTTACAGGCATGTTAGGAGATGGGATCATAAAGGTGTATTTTCTGTGCCTCATTTTTCTCGACAATTGCTAACATTGAGCCTTGATCTTGCTCAGCTAATTTGGTGTGGAGTAGCCCTAGTCCCTCGACAATGGTTCTCTTACTTCGGGCAGCTTCACTTGATAAAACACTCACAGTCACGGTGGACCATTCGATAAATAGGCGAAGATCATGCCAAATATATGCTTTCTTTTTTAAAGCGAGTAGTGAATCCTTAACCGTTTACTCCATTTTACTATCACGGGTTTCTTATGGCAAACTTTTTTTTGGAACTTTAGAATGCATTGGATTATCCCCAAGAGTGAGACCAAGCCTATCCAAGGATGGCACCGGGGTCTGTTGGCATCCATAGTCAAATCCTTTGGAGGATTCTCCCTCTCGCTTGATGTCGGGGCTTTTGAAAAGAAAGGAACAATTGAATTCGTAAGAAAAAGTTCACTCAGTTGTCAGTGAGTTAAAACCTCATTGTTCCATTGGTCTGCTATAATCAAAGGGATCCTCTTAGAAGACTTTCTCTGTTATTGGGATGCAGTCATTCATGGGAATGATTGAATTGTGTTTAAGTAAAAAAAAAATACATATATGCATTATATGTAATTGAAGAACGCCAATCATTTGGAAAGAGCGTAACAACTGCATCTTCAAAGATCTCAGTCAGGATATGCATTTGTTATGCCGCTATATAAGTAGTTTGATCATAGTGTAGGCATCAGCCTTGAAGGAATCTCAGAACATTTCTTATGCAGATTTTGTAGATAAGCAGAAAATCGTTCTTTTTGAAGATGTAGATCCCTGATTTGTCCATTCTGGCTTCTTCAATTCTCCTTGTTTTTATCATGTTTTGATTCGAAAATGCTTTGCCCTAATTACATCTTATTTTACCATACTACAATCATATTAATTACTGATCAAAAAAATATATATGTAATTGAAGTCATCTATGCAGCATATATAATATTACAAATATTGAAATATGTATTCTCTTTTATATAAGCATATGATGCAAATCATAAAATATCCCATCACATTGTCCATTATTATCCTTACTATTGTATAAACAACAATGTTTTACATGATTTAAGATATACGATCCAGTCCACGAATCCTATTTTTCAAGGTTTGCCACCTGTGTCGGAAACTGACAACTGTGTTTGTATCAATGCAAAATATCTTTTTGTAAGTTGCAGACAATGTCCACTTTTTCCCCTCAAAAATAAACTTTATCCATATTTATCAAAAAAAATATTACATACATAAAATGAGGAAAATTTTCAATCAAATACCTGGTCAATCAATTCTTTCCGATTCAAACAAGCTTTCTTCATGCGATCTGCATCTGTGAGTTTGATCCCATCTATCCATTCCATTGTAAGTACAGCCTTTCGAGTAAGGTTCCAATGTATTTTGGGCACCTTAACACAGTTTACCTTCTTATTCCCAACAGCATCCGCAGTTGATTTCCTTTCTTCAATATTCTGACCTGTCAATCAATGGCCATATTATATCAACTTTGTTTCATAAACTTGAGAAACAACGAACTTGATTAAATGAGATGGCCAGCACGGAATCCCTATGCTTTTTGTAGTTCTTTAAAGACTTTTCAAGAAAGAAAAAAAAAGGAAATCCATAAACTAAGTTTGATTATATTAAGAAAAAGGTTGTAGTGGTTAGCTCCAGACCAGTGACTCCATTTCAGGAAACAAAAAGGGCATTACAGAGCCAATTACATATAATAAGAAGGGATGCAATGAGCACGAAGAAAGATGCCATCCAATTGGGGCTTCATAGTTTCTTCCTTCTTTTTTCTTCGTTTTCTTCTTCGTCCTTTCTTTCAACACTTCAAAGCACATGGTGGTGTTATATACCACAGCATTAGTGTATTCTGGTCATCCTCCAGAAACTATAAGGGGCATAATTACAGGTAACCTCACTTTAAAAGTTCAAGACAACTTTTAACGTAACGTTACTCGAGCCCAAGTAAAAACCATTTTTCAACTCAAAACTAAAAAATTTAGGATATTTGGGCCACAGTTTTAAATATCGCCTGTCAATCCAACAAAGAGAAACGGGTGCTTGCTAGAAAATCACTGCCATCTTTGAGATTACAAAAGCACCAAGGCCATTTTGGACTTCTTTATCTTTTTGGTCAAAAATCTCAAGAAATTGAAAATGTAGGGGAATCATAAAACATTTCCACGACAACAGAGGCTATCATCAGACACGTCACACACCTGACAACAAAAGTGAATTTTTCTTGGAAAAGTATATCCGACATACTGGCACAAAAGCATTGGATGTAGAAATTTTTGCAGAAAGAAGTGGATCTCTCAATACTTCTAGTACAAACTAATGGGAGAGCAACTGATGATGTGATCAAGAAACAGCTGTGACCACCTACAAAATGTATCCAACATATAACCCTTACCCTACTGAAACTTAATTGAACCCACAAAAGTGAAATAATACACCAAATATGCAAGCAACAGCATGCAAATCAATATATCAAAATTCATCAAAAAAAAATCAATACATAAAAGCATAACATAAACCATCACTCGTCCAATCAGAGACTCCGCCACATCTAATTGAGTTGGACTAACAAATCTTACAGTGAACTACAATTTTACTAATAAAAATAATATTCAGAGACTAGCTTCAGCAAAAGGAGCTCTAAATGCCTTCTATAACTGGTGCCTTCTATAACTGGTCAAGATACTTCCCAGTAAAGATGATAAACTTCCTATCCGAATTGGAAGTTTTGAGCAAGAAAAACTAAAAGGAGAATATGCATGATAGATCTGACATCTGTTGTTCTCAATGACTACCCTACACGTGACCCAGCAACTCATTCTGTTCAATGATGGGCTACCAATTGGATGGTAAACACCCCAAAATAGATCAACCAGAGGATTTCAACTTTCCAACCCAGAGCTAAAACTTCAACAGCTGAAACATAAGCTTTGAAGAGGTTCATAGAGCAGTTAGAAGTGTCCAGTTGCTCTGTTTTCAGGCTATGGCCAGTTCAAGAGGTGGCCCACTAATTGAACAGTCTGGATGGAGGAGGAGTGTGCAGTATGGGAGGGTAGGTACATCAGGTCCATATGTTTTTTCTGCCAAAATTCACAAATTAAGTATGAGTGCAAGAAAAGTACTTGGATTGCAACCATAGAGAGAAGCAAAGCGCTCAGCATTTTGTCCCTCTAGGATGTAATCAATTTCTTCAAACATGTGCCTGACCTGCCCATACATGTAAAACCTGTAGATATCGATAAGTGCATTCTTTGGCAACAGCCAAAAAGATTAAAAAGTAAATAAATAGAATAAAATAAAAAGACATTTCGGACACTACACAGAATGAAAAAAGAGAGTAGAGATGAAATGCATTTGGAACAGCTATGCTGATGATGAGATCGTAAGTGACAAATTGATGGTAGATTTCACATGATATTTAAATCTTAAAAATAGGATCCAAGGCACCTGTTGGGTAGATCCAGAGTAACTCTACCAACAGAATGCCAGTATGCATAGCACGCATTAGAGGACGTGGGACCAACAATTCAACAAGTTCAACTAGGACATATCATACACCAAAAACGACCCAATCGAATTACAGCCATCTACTCTATTGACTCTTTTTCGTTACTTTCTATTTTTTATTAGTCATGTGTGTGGATATATGAATAACAAGAACGTACAATGGCCCCAATCAACAAAAAGCAAATACCAATGAGGGGCGAACTCATTAGCAAAAACAAAAGGACCTTAACATGGGTTAATGCACAAAAAAAGGTGATATGTGTTATCATATACGTAGAAATACGTATTTTATATGTATCGGGGGGGTAGTTCTGTAAATACCCCTTGAGGGGTATATTTGTCTTTTGTATTTGGGACTTACATAAATAAGATTTATGGAGTCATTGTGACCTAAGCACAATTGACATCCTTTCTTCTCTCTCTTCTTTCTCTCTTCCACAAACCTAACCCTAACCCTAATTCTCCAATTCTACTCTTCAATTCAACTTGGTATCAGAGCAATCTGCCGTCGAGGCTCGCCGGAGTGTTCTTGGATACAAACCAGAGGCAACCTGACGCCTGCTGACGTCATCAGACCGCAGGCTGACGTCATCAGCTCTATGAACCCGAAAATCGAGGTTTGCTGAAACCTTCACCAATTGATAGATCTCATTTTTTCCTGTTTTTTGGGTATTTTTTGGATCCATTTGAGGTGTTTTTTGGCCATTATTCACAAAATTTTCGCACAAACCAGTTTGTGAACCAGCTCATTTTTTGACCATTATATGAAGTTTTTCGAGGGGTTTCTTGCTTCGTTCTAGTCCTCCCCAACCTAACCGACATGTGGATACCTTTCTTCAAAGGATCCATCAAGATTTGAGACTTGTGGGAAGTTTTCTTCCCCAAGTAGTTACCGCCGGTGGCTATATTGCTCCCTATGTCCATCGGTTTGATAAAAAATCCCATCCACTCGACTCTAAACACCTTCCTTCAGGGTTCTTCTGGTTTTAGGATGTTTGTTTGCACATCTATACCTATTTCCTCCTTCATCGGGCTACTTATGCTCCATTTTGAGGTTCGTATGGGTATGTGTTGAGTCTCATTCTCCATCCAGCTCCTTTCTTTGGTCTCTTGAGAAATTCTTGGGTCCTATATACCCTGTGTAGATGCTCCTACAATCTCTGGTCTGGTTCTTTTGCCTAATTCTGATCCTGGGGTGATTTTTTTGTGACTTTCCTCTTCGCCCTATAGTTGTTCTTGGCCCTATTTCTTCATGGCAGATCCACCGCCTCCCGTGGTTCCTACTCCTTCCTTGCCTTCTCCTTCAGGGTCAAATGTGAGCACTGATGTTCCCTCCACTGGTATTGGAGGCCCTATGGTGCATCACTTGGCCTATGAGAACCCTAGCTTACAGATCACATCAGTAAAGCTAGACGGCAAGAATTATTTGCGTTGGGCACAGGCAGCACGGTTGTTTATTGGAGGCCGTGGGAAGTTGGGTCACACTACGAGAGATACAGTTGAGCCTCCCAAGACCAATCCATCTTATCGACAGTGGCAGACAGATGATCTTACTGTCATGTCATGGCTCCTCAACTCTATGGAGCCTGATATCAGTGAGAGTTTCTTATTTATGCGCACAGCGCAAGAGGTCTGGGAGATCACTGAGAAGACTTACTCACAGCAGCAAAACACAGGACGGGCATTTCAGCTGCGACAGACTATCTCCCACTTTCGGCAGGGGGAGAAGTCTCTCTCCCAGTACTACACTGCTCTTCGTACCTTGTGGCAGGAGCTTGATCATTACTACTCTTATCAGCCTCTCAACCCATCAGAGGTTGCGCCCTTTCGTTGATATATAGAGAAGGGCCGGATCTTTGATTTCCTTGCTGGGCTCAATCCGTCTTATGAGCTTGCCCGGGTTCAGATTTTGAGTAGTAGGATGGATCTTCCCTCTCTCAGTGAGGTGTATGCCTATCTTCAGAGTGAGGAGAGTCGGAGGATCTCTCTTCAGAGTGAGGAGAGTCGGAGGATCTCTCTTCAGAGTGAGCATCCCCTTCTAGAGCGATCAGCGCTAGCAGCGTCTCCTGCTTATCAGCCTCAGCAGTTACAGCAGCCTTCAAGGGGTATATCTCATCAGCCTACCTCAGCTTCATCTTATGTTCCTACTGGATCTTCTCCTGGGAAGTCTCTGCCTAGAGAGAGGCCCAAGTGTGATTTCTGCGGCAAGTTAGGGCATGTGCGTGCCAAGTGTTGGAAGCTACATGGGCGTCCTAGCCAGCCAGCCTCCTCCAGTGCTCATACAGTTAGTGTGGATTCTTCTGCTCCTTTTCCAGGACAGGCCCTAGCGAGCCCTCTTCCTTCAGCTCCTCCTAGTGGTTTTTCAGCCACCGAGTATGCGGGCCTTCGACGCCTCCTTCAGCAGCTTGATGGTCCATCTGCCACATCATCCACCTCCTTCGCACAGTCAGGTAACACTAGACTTGCTCATCATGTGTCCCTCCCATCATCCAGCCCCACTTGGATTATTGATTCAGGGGCTTCGGAACACATGACGGGCTTGTCTTCTTTATTTTCTACTTATTCCATATGTTCTGGCCGTGATAAGGTGAAGACAGCTGATGGCACCTTATCTTCTGTGTCTGGGAAAGGGAATATCCTTCTCTCTCCCCAATTGCTTCTTTCATCAGTTTTGCATGTTCCCAGATTTACTTCTAACTTACTTTCTGTTAGTGCTTTGACTAAATCCCTAAACTGTAGTGTCACTTTTTCTCCTACTTCTTGTGTCTTTCAGGACCTAGAGACGAGGAGGACGATTGGCACTAGACATGAAGCTCATGGCCTCTACCTTCTGGATGGACGCCTTCCTGAGCCCACAGCACTACAGTCGTCTGCTAGTAGTAGTAGTAGAATAGATGTTGTTTTGAGCTGGCATGCCCGTCTGGGGCATGTCTCTTTTCAGTATTTGAAACTTTTATTTCCTAGTTTGTTTGTTTCTGTTTCTTTTTCGGCTTTACACTGTGAGACTTGTGAGCTCTCTAAGCATTGTAGATCGAATTATCCCTCCAGAGGTAATAGAAGTTCTACTTGTTTTGACATTGTGCATTCTGATGTATGGGGCCCTTCCCCCACTACTTCTATCTTTGGCTTCCGCTATTTTGTTTCTTTTGTTGATGATCATACTAGGTGTACATGGGTCTATCTCATGAAAACCAAAGATGAGGTTCATTCCATCTTTAAGGGTTTTCATAAGATGATCCAGACCCAGTATGGTATCTTCATCAAGGTTCTTCGTACCGACCAGGGTGGAGAATATATGTTTGAGGGTCTTCAACATTACCTCATTGACCATGGGATTTGTCACCAAAATTCCTGCAGCTACACTCCTCAACAAAATGGTGTAGAAAGGAAAATGCGGCACTTGACTGAGATAGCTCGGTCTCTCTTGATTGGCTCTCAGGTCCCCAAATCTTATTGGTCGGATGTTGTGTTGACGGCTGCGTACTTGACTAACAGAATACCATCTCGAGTGCTCAATTTCCAGTCTCCTATTCAAGTCCTTGTTCCTGGCTCTCCTCTATTCACTATTCCTCCTTGCATCTTTGGGTGTGTATGCTATGTACATATCCTGGGTCCCCATCGCACCAAACTCGATCCTAAAGCACTCAAGTGCGTCTTTCTTGGTTACTCCTCTACCCACAAGGGATACAAGTGTTACCATCCGTCTTCTGGGAAGAAGTTTGTCTGCATGGATGTCACCTTCCGTGAGGAGTTTCTTTTTTCTCCCCCACCTCTCTTCAGGGGGAGAGTCGTAATGAAGAAAGGTGGACTGTTCCTCTTCCTGCTATATCCCTATCTCCTCCCTTAGAGTTTGGGAGCTCTCCGCCTACTCATATTACTAGTGGGATTGATAGTGCTCCTGGAGCTCAGAAGGAGCTCAAAGTCTATAGCAGAAGGGAGAAAGCTACAACTGATCCAGTACCAGTGGTTCCTACCTTGGATCTAGGTAATCCTCCACTTCTTTCTATGCCTGTCATTTCTCCTTCTACTGATGCTTCTGATCTTCCTATTGCTCTAAGAAAATAAGTCAGAAGCTGCACTCAGCATCCTCTGAGTAACTTTGTCTCCTATGATGCCTTGTCCCCCTCCTATAAAGCCTTTATCACTTCCCTTTCCACTATTCCTATACCCTCTTCAGTGGTAGAGGGGCTGGCTCAACCAAGATGGAAAGCTGCTATGATAGAGGAAATGAAAACTCTGGACAAGAATGGGACATGGGAGCTTGTTGACCTGCCAAGAGGCAAGAAACCTGTGGGTTGCAGATGGGTGTTCACAGTCAAACACAAGGCAGACGGGTCTGTTGAGAAGTACAAGGCGAGATTAGTAGCCAAGAGGTACACCCAGACCTATGGGATTGACTATGTGGAGACCTTTGCACCTGTGGCAAAGATGAACTCCATCAGGGTGTTGTTGTCAGTGGCAGCAAATCAAGAGTGGCATTTGCATCAGCTAGATGTAAAGAATGCTTTTCTTCATGGGGACCTACATGAAGAAGTCTACATGGTGCCTCCTCCTGGATTCACTCCCCCAGGACAAAGTAGTAAGGTGTGTAGACTGAAGAAAGCCCTCTATGGGCTTAAACAATCTCCAAGGACATGGTTCGAGAGATTCACCCTAGCCGTGAAGAAGCTGGGTTACACTCAAAGTCAGACCGATCACACCCTATTTGTGAAGCATCAAGGGAAGAACACCACTGCCCTCATTGTTTATGTTGATGACATCATTCTCACAGGGAATGATGCAACAGAGGTAGCCAAGCTGAAGCTTCAGTTAGCGGAGGAGTTTGAAACCAAAGATCTAGGACCTCTCAAATACTTCCTAGGCATCGAAGTTGCAAGATCCAGTCAGGGGATCTTCATCTCTCAGAGGAAGTATGTCTTAGACTTGTTACAAGACTCAGGCAGGTTGGGTACCAAACCAGTGGAAACTCTTATAGAGCAGAATCACCAGCTAGCAGATGCCAGTGGTGAACTCCTACAGGATGTAGGGAGCTTTCAGAGACTAATTGGGCGATTGATCTATCTCTCCCTGACTCGACCCGACATTGCCTATGCAGTGAGTGTGATCAGTCAGTATATGCACTCACCCAGAGGTGTTCATTTAGAGGCAGCACATCGGATCTTGAGGTATCTTAAGTCAGCCCCTGGTAGAGGTCTTCTGTTTGAGAAGAATGGCCACATGCGTATAGAGGCTTATACCGATGCAAACTGGGCAGGGGCCAAAGATGATCGGAGATCCACTTCTGGATATTGCACCTTTGTTGGGGGCAATCTGGTCACTTGGAGAAGCAAGAAGCAACCTGTGGTCGCCAGATCTAGTACAGAGGCCGAATTCAGAGCAATGGCTCATGGCTTGTGTGAGATGCTTTGGTTGAAAGTGTTGGTTGCTGAACTTGGTTTCCCAGTTTCTGGATCTGTGAGCTTATATTGTGACAACAAGGCCGCCATCAGCATTGCTCACAATCCCGTTCAGCATGATCGTGCCAAACACATTGAGGTGGACCGACACTTCATTAGAGAGAAGATTATCTCTGGGGCAGTGCACCCCATTTGTGAAGACTGATGAACAGGTTGCAGATGTCTTCACGAAGGGAGTTCCCAGTTGGCAACTCCATAAGTGCTTGTGCAAGTTGGGCATGAGAGATATTTATGCACCAACTTGAGGGGGAGTGTTATCATATACATAGAAATACGTATTTTATATGTATCGGGGGGGTAGTTCTGTAAATACCCCTTGAGGGGTATATTTGTCTTTTGTATTTGGGACTTACATAAATAAGATTTATGGAGTCATTGTGACTTAAGCACAATTGACATCCTTTCTTCTCTCTCTTCTTTCTCTCTTCCACAAACCTAACCCTAACCCTAATTCTCCAATTCTACTCTTCAATTCAACTATATGCAACATGTTTACAATATCCACAAAACGATCACCGACGAAATCCTTAAGAGTCTTGAGGACGACCTCTTCTTAAGTACTATACTTGTCTTTGAAAATAAAGTTGTTTCGCTCCTCCCACTTCCAAGGAATCCAACTCGATCCAGGTAACCCGATACTCACTGACCTCCATGATGATATTCTTGTTGATCCTTCTGCTATTCCACCATTGGATATCGATGTACCTATTGCTCATCGTAAGGGTGTTCGGAATTGTAATACCAAGCACCCTATCTCTCACTTTGTGTCTTACACCATCTTTATACTATTGATACCTCCCACATGTTCAACATTACAGTAAAACTTTCCATCTTTAGCTAATTTGGATGATTTGCCATCCAAAGTTTGTAGGTGCTCTCTTCCTTGTTTCTCTTCCTTGCCTCCGATCTAGTCCCAAACAAGCTTAATAAGGTATCTACCATGACTTTCCACCATGCTGTCTGGAGCCTTCGAAAATACATATGAAGCTACTTGTCGATGCACCTTTGATCCCCATTGTCCTAAGGAATCTCCCTTGTCCGTTCTCCCTTCTCTCTACCAGCACCATGAGATCATTACTTTTCAGTTTTCTGATGAACACATTTGTAAGGTTTAGGGATATGATTCCGTCCTTCACATTCCTGAACCAGATCGCATCTTCTTCCCCCCAACTGGATTCTACACAAAAATTCATGCCTTCTTTCTATTATAAAATTTCCATTACCTTCTTCATCAACTGTCTTCTTTGAGTTCTTTCTATAATAAAAATTCCATTACTACTGTCTACATCAACTATGTCTAACGATTTTCTTTTGATTGCGCATATTGTGGATGATCAAACAAAGTCTGCAGAACCGGCGTCTCCTTTCTTTTCGAAGAGAAAATCTCCCATATGACCTTGGTACAGTAGTTTGCAGACCACTCTAATCAACCACATATACCTCTTTGTACTGTATATCACATCTCTTCTGACCCCAAAAGAATGTGAGACTTCCATAAGTGTCTGACTAATGTGTACCTTAGATTAAGCTTGAAAATTTCACAGGTGAATTAAAATGGAGATTAGGTATTGTCAAAGCAGATGTATAAAATATCTAATGAATTCAAAAACTGAAAGCTTAGGCCAAAGCTGCTAAGCAATTACATCAAACTTATGGAAGCTAGAGAAAGTTCTCTAGAAATAGTCCTGAGAAGATATATAGTCGGAAAGATGGAAATTAAACAAAATATGACTTTGTATGTAATCAGATGGTCATCCATCAATGCAGTAGCCTTACTTCCCACACTTTAGCTAACACAGAAACACTTCACAGTTTCTGATTGTCCACAAAAATTGGAGAAAACAGTTTATGATCTCCAGCGTGCTCAAAAAACAAGAAGGATCATAAAACTTGGAGAAAGAACACTAAATTGTGTGAATAAGATTGTTGAATGAGCATTCCTTGGCATCTTAGAAAAACAAGAAGGGAAATGGCAGCTCACCATCTCATTCACTGCTACAAAAAGATCCTTCCGAGCCTTAGCAAACCGCTTCAGCTGGCCTCCAATCATATGAAATAATAGGGCATCAAGTGTCAATGAGAGTGACATACCAGGCCTCTGTACTTTAACAGCTACAAGCTCCCCAGAGTACAGATGAGCTGCAACACTTGAAACAAGAAAAGAAAGCATTTAGACCTTAAAAATGTATATTTAGAATTTTAGATATACATCCTTCTCAAGAATAAATGAATAAAGGAAATACAAAATAATTAGGACGTTTCCTCGCCACAATGACAAATTCTCTAACCTTTATACACCTGTCCTAAGGATGCTGCTGCAATGGGTTCTGGGCTGATGTCTTTGAATATTTGTGAAACCGGAACACCCAATTGAGATTCAATTAACTTAATTGCAACATGAGTTGGAAATGGAGGAATTTGATCCTAGCAGTGAATAATAAAAAATCTCCAGTAAGTATGCAAAGCCACATTAAAGGAGAATCTGCAGAGAGCCCATCTAAAGTAACCAATCTATCGCTAAGGAAACATATATACCTGTAACTTAGAAAGTTCTTGGCAGTAAACAGTAGGTAATATATCCGGTCGAGTGCTCAAAGCCTGCCCGAGCTGTAAATCCAAAGAAAGGATAAAACTTTTTCCCAGGAAGGACATCCAAGAATAATCTGATGTTTAAAATCGCATCGAAATCATAAATCTAATTGAACTTTGGACCAGTGAGAAAATCTATCCTAAAACAGCAACAGGATCCTAGCATCACAAGAGTTACATTGTTGCCGATGCTGAATATAAATAGTTTAACTGTTGTATTTGCTTATTGTTTTTACAGTATCTAGAGATCACTACCTGTTTAGGTGACTCCACCACCTAGGCAATTCAGCCAAAAATCAGGAGGAGACAACCTTTAGACGGCCCCAGCGCACACATACTTTTCTAATGCAACCAGTTTAGCTAAAAAGTACACCATACAACATACCTCTTAATGGTTATATGGGTTTCATGCTCCTGTACATTCTTTTCCATTATTTGACATGTAGCACATAAACCAAAATAAGGGCACTTTGATGTAACAGCTGTTAGCTACCACACTCACCTTGGGTTATTGAGAGTTTAGTTTTCAATATTCATTTTGGACTGGAGACATTATATACATCATTTAGTTATTAATTCAAGGAGCTACAGTCACTGTTCTCACTTCCAATCCATGTTTCTCTTTTCTAAGGAAAAGATAAGAAACTGTGTGTTGAATCATGAAGGCATATTTAAAGCTCGATCTGTTTATTTGGCATTGGAGAACTTTCAGCTGGCTGGTCTCGTGGTCAAGAGAATATGGGATCCTACGGACACTTCCAAAGTTGCATTATTTGCACGGATTGGACAAAAAGTTACATACGTACTTCTACCATTTGACTTTTTGTCATGCCAACACTTTAGAATATTTGCATGCTATGACACTCCTAGACATGTATAAGTAAAGTTGTATGGTTATATCATCAAAGAGTTGTACCTCAGTATGATAAAATAAAGTGTCATTTTTTTTGGAATATCAAAGGAGGAAGATCTTGGGTACCCACCAAAGTGTTGAAGACAATCTGTCTTGGCATATGTATCATAGACACAGACACATGTATCAGTGTTAGACAATTACATGATGTGCTAGACAAGTTGAACTCCACGAAGTCAATACTCCAACATATCAGTACAGTTTATTCCATTTATTAAGAGGTATATGTTTTCAAAAAAAAAGGAGGTATATGTTTTAAAATAAATTAGTCCATGTTAAGCTAAGTGTATGAATTGAAATCATATAAACAGCATATGAATAATAGCTGAAAATAGTTGAACCAATTATAATTTGTTTGGAAAAAAAGTATAGGCCTGGGACCAACACATAAGTATCACAGTGCCTGGCACATAAATTTTCAGAAAATAAAGTGTTTTACATATGGGTCGGGCTCCAGTTACCGCCCTAAAATGACAGGCTCCCGTTACAGGACACAATATGAGCCACGTGGCACACTCTTAGAGGACTCTCAACCGTATGGATGTTTGGCCAATCCCTAGGTGGACCTACAAACTAAAAATCAGCCTGATTAGTGATTTCTAGGCATTGGATCTTTGTACCTCAAATATTGCTCAAATTCACACAGTTGAGATCAAACCATGAAAATAAGTCGACTCCAACGCCTATAAATAACTAATCAGGCTGATTTTTGGTTTGAAGGTCCACTTAGGGATTGGCCAAACATCCATATGGTTGAGAGTCCTCTAAGAGTGTGCCATGTGGATCATATTGTGTCCTGTAACGGGAGCCTGTCATTTTAGGGCGGTAACAGGAGCCTGAGCCTTTATATATACCTTTGCTTATAATTTTTTCCCTGTTGAGTCGATTCTCTCCCCCTCTATGATTCCTCTCATTTGTTTTCTGCCTTATTATATGCACCACAACCACATATTAGAGCAGAGCATCACAAATCTTGTTGTTCTTTTTCCCTTCAGTATATATATAGATGAGTTTTTCTATATTTCATTGTGCAGCAATGCATGTAAATTATATGATATTAGAGAGTTGGCAGACTAATATTGTGCAGGTGCGGTGTATAGACAGTTGGCAGACTCCACTGCTCCTACAACTGGATCAGTCTACCAACCACTAAATATGGAATTAAAAGCAGAAAACCAAAGCATTAATACACACGCACATACATAGGGGCTGATTTTTGGTGAAGATGATCTCCTCACCATGGTAATCATCCTCATAAAAATTAGCCCATTCTGAAACTTCTATCCCTAATAAATATGTACATGAAGTTAATAGTGAAATGGATGGTCCAGTGTTCAACTTGTAATCCACTTTACATAGGGCTAAAGATGTTGGAAGTGGCTGATTTTTGCTCAGGAAGATCTCTATGATGAGGAGATCATCCCCACAAAAAATCAAAACTTGAATCATCTCCATGTGGGCCTCACAGAGCCATGTAAGTTTCCGGGTAAAGGTAATCCATGTGTGTGTATATATAAATATAAATATATATATATATATATATAAAGGTAATCCATGTGTGTGTGGATATATATATATATATATATATATATATATATATATATATATAAAGGTAATCCATGTGTGTGTGGATATATATATATATATAAATAGAGAGAGAGAGAGAGAGAGAGAGAGAGAGAGAGAGAGAAAGAGAGAGAGAGAGAACTAAGTCCAGGTAGGAAGCCTTCTAATAAAGGAATAAACAACTATTTTAATTAATATGGAGTAAAACATGAAATGAAATTTATTCTTCATCGAGTACTTCCAAAGCACAAAGAAGTGACTTACCTTCACATAGAATGGCCCCAGACGGATTAGAGTCTCCCGAAACTGTAAAGAACCAAATAGAGTCAGCATATATGTCAGAGAAGTGTCTATACTATTTTTATCTTTACAGAACTAAATAAATCTCTTGTCGGGGACAGGAAATGATCAATAAATAGTACGTGACAACATCTAGAATATCTAAGTGTCAGATTACATGAGAAGAATCATAATACAGTAGAGAAACCTTTGATACTGTTCAGGGAATGACAAGCACCCTTCACAAACATAGTATCGACTTACAAGCATACCCAGTAGAGATGCTATCAAAGGTGCAGAAAACAGTTAAAGAAATAATATACATCACATTGCGGAATTAAATATATATATATATATATATATATATATAAAATGCCCATTGTTTCACATGAACTGGATCAGTGGCAAACCGCAACAAAGACCATCCACAATTGGGGTGTCACTTACATGCCCTTCCAATTATGAAAAGTTAGCCTGCATAAGTCCCAAATGCCATCAAATGCAAGTGGATGCGAATCCACTGCATCATCAAGTGTATTAATCTAGTTGCATCATGCTGATTGGCCTTGATTTCTTATAGGCATGTGCTCTGTCACAATCCTAGATGGTTATACTTTTCCAGGATGTTCCAAAAGCAAGTGAGTTCATACTCCGTGAATAATACGAAGGGGGCATAAACCCAACACCAAAAAAAAAACTTCGCGATTTTCCCCAAGAGTAAGACCCAAACATGCGGTTTGCCCTAGGAACAAATCTCCGCCTTGTAGCACCCATGTACAACCTGTGGGAGTCCTAAGGTTCGAAACACCGCACCGTAGGTGCCTGTTCTGATACCAGATTATCACATACCTAGGAAAAAGTGTAGATTGAGAAAAGAGAAAGAGAAGAAGGATTGGGAAAGGGGAAATCGTGAGTGTTGTGTTACACAATTTCCCATGTTGTAGTATATATTAATAAAAGAAACGAAGATACTAGGAATGCCCCTAGGACCCCCATAATTGCAATAAAAGAAGCAAAAAATAAGACATTCAATATAAACGTCCTTCAATAAGACAGGAAAGAGAACTAAGCTTCAAAAGCAAGTAGCGCACACACAGCACAAAAGAATAGAACATAATCTACTAATAACCCTCTATCATATAATTCTCAAAAAATAAAACTATTCCATTAAACTCAAGAAATAATTCAAAGATGCCCCAAACAAGTCCTACCCTACCTTTATATAGACCTAAAAGCTAGCCCTAGTACCTACCTTGTTTCTAACCCAGTTACAACTTAGAAACTTCCACTAACTAAACCCTCCAACAACACTACAATCCCCCACATTCTAGCTACAACGAGTGAAAGATAAAGATAAAGATATTCCACTAACTAAAATTCCGTTATATTACTAACTTAAACAACTGCTTGATAAAGATATTCCACCGCCAATTACATCAATTTTCATGATCAACAGCTTTGTGTGTATAGTAGTCTACAACTGATATATTATCATAGCTCAAAATACACTTTTAACAATCTTTGCAGCTTTTGGCAGCTAGAAAGCAAACAAGCACATAGTATAAACCAAGAAGTTGGTCACAGTCACCAACATGATCCCCTATGCAAGTTTTAGCCCAACAGAAGGCAACGTAGAATTAATGGAGTTCAGAAGCCCACAAAGGATGTGAATAAACGAAAAATACCTTAACAGCACGTCTATGTATGTCTTGAAGAAAAAAGTGCCATATGGTTAACTTCGCCACCTGAAATGAGATAATGGCTGCTCTATACAAAGCCAAGAATGGACCAAAATGGTAGTATGCCGAAACATTTGTAGAGCTATAAGTTCCAAGTGCATGCCCAAATTCACTCTCCAATGACTCCTTCCTCAATTTTGCATACTCTGCCGATGGCCTTTCACCATGGACGCTAGTGAAAGCGGTTGAAAAACTGCACAAAACCACAAGCCTTGGCATAACAGATATTAAACTTTTTTTTCGATAGGTTCACAGATATTAAACTTATAAGGCATACAACACTTAATATTAGCCAAAATGCCAAGAACAGTATCGAAAACTGGTATTTTTGGCATGCGAAAATAAATTGTGAGTATAAAGTATTCTAGAACAACAAGAATAATATAAGTCCTATGCAACAAGGACACTCCATTTCTAATAATTTGCGTTGGACCCCATGTCGAATTCACGAGTTAGACACACGTCCATGCCCACACACATTCTCAAACAATCTTAATTTATTCAAGTGTTTTTGTTTACAGCTATTATTTATATATTGTTCACATGATTTTAATGTACATCAGTTTATCTAAATAAATTCTTTCTAATTATATACTCAACGCGAACTAAAGTATTTAATGAAATAAACTACACAAACATGTCAGCATATCAGTGTTGAACACCAACACGTGTGTCACCGTCTTTGTTACATGGCATATCTTTAAGATACATCACAAGAGAGCAATGTTTTGATAGCTTGGAAGGGCCTAAGGCAAGAAGACCCCTCCCTTAACACCATCTTTATAGTGGTTGCAGAATCGCTAAAGGCTTCATTCTTCAATGAGGTCGACACTAGGGACAATGCTCTATCTTCATCGGTTGAAAGTATTCAGGGCAATCCAGTTCCCCCTGGAGTGGAGAACTTTCATCTAGATAGCCGCTTTTGCCCAAGATCCTAGTGGTGGACCACCTCATTCATAAAAGGTCGTTTTCTCCCTAATAGGTGCCTTAGGCAAAATGGACGAGGAGAATCCCTTCCAATTTATTCATTCCCAAGTTTTACGCTGTTGTGGATTTTTGTCAAGATCCTTTTAAGATTTTGTTGCTGTTTTTTCCAAGAAATATGGTTGATCTTTTTCTTTTCAAAGTGATCTGAATAGACTGTTCAGTAAAAGTGGAAAGACCATAGGGAAATTGTTCTGTTTGCCTTTTGTTAGGGAGCATCAAAGGAAAGAAAATCAGTCAATGTGCTAGGTCATCAAGAAGCTGTTGTTGGAGTGAGTCTTTATTTCAAAGCAGTTTGGGGTTTTTAGAATATCTATTTTCAAGGCGATGGGTCCACATCTTGAATAGTGAGTGGTATGATGAGGAGTGACCTAGCCCCTACTGGGGGCCTCCAAAGAACAGTCAGCGAAAGCTCAACTTCGATGGAAGCTCTCTTCCGAATCTAAGGATGCAAGCATTGGGATTTTTTTTTTTTTCAATTAGTCCATTTTAAAGTTTTTGGTTTCAAACCTATGACCAATCAGTGAACAGTTGATCACTCTACCACTAAGTGTAGAAGTCCAGGGAAGAATGTTCCCTATATGCAAAAGCATCTCTATGAACATCACTCTTAGCAAGAGGTCTCTGATGTCATTCCATCCCTAAGCCTAAGTAAAAAGTAATAGTCCTCCCTCCACTGTATAGCATCCATCGATTCAGTCTCACCTCCCAAGGACCCGAAAGTCTAGATAAGAATATTCCCTACATGCAGTCAGTTATCAGGTGACAACTCCACCTCTAAGTGTACAAATCTAGCCTAGGGAAGAATAAAACCTATATGCAAAAACCATCTCTATGAACATCACTTTTAGCAAGAGGTCCATAATGTCGTTCCATCTCTAGGAGAGCAAAAAAAATAATAGTCCTTTCCTCCAACAAAAAGCATTCATCGAGTCCACTTCACCTCCAATGGATCCAAAAGTTATCCTTGAAAGTTTGAAGTTTGGTGAAGAGCTTTAAGCTCTAATCTCTACCTCTAGTCTCCGAGGGATTGGTGGCGTTGCCATTTGTAAAGATGTCAAAGGGGAACTTGTCCTAGTTCTAACATACCCATGTGGTGTTATGATACCAAATGAAGTGGAAATCAGACTTTGCTGCAAGGCCTCATTATCTACAATGATCATCTTCTTTTGGCTTTTTGTTGTTAGAGGGGGGCTCTTTCAATGCTCTCAAATAGACTGCAAGATTATATGGTGGCCCTTAGAGATGCGTCTTTATTCGGGAGCATATTGGACATCTTAAGAGTACCTACCAAGTATCTTTTTATTTTTTTAAAAAGTACCAAGTGTCTTTTATTCGTACTTGTAGAAGCGCCAATGATCTTATGAATATATTAGCAAATGTACTAATTGATGCAGTTAGCTTCCAAAGAAATAATTTCTTACTCATTTAACAATTTCAATTGCTCAAACCTCATCATAAAAATCTCTTCAAGATCTACTGCAGCAATTTCCATGATTTTCATGAGATTGATATTGTCTCCCCAAATTTGTTTTGAAGCACAAAAACATGAACAGGTTTTTAGTATTTTGAGATCTATGAGAATATGGTGAAGTTCGATTAGGTTTTTTTAACTTTTATTTTTGTGTAGATTTCAAGGGTATTTAGATGTTTTTACTTTGAGTCATATTGAAGTGTCTAAATTAGACTAAGTGGCATTTAATTGTTGAGTACTATTAGTTCATTTGGATTGCTAAAGATATCTAACTTCATTTGCTTTAAAGAGAGAATGTTTTAGAGGAGCATTCACTTACGTATGCTGATGTGATAAGTACGATGGGATCCGATCAACACTTCTTCTTCCGATGTCAACGTTTGTTTGACCCCTAATGGAGGGATACATCCATGAGACCATTCTGGAGGCACTATCATGGTGTAAAGCTGCATAAGAACATAAAATTTGAATGTAAATAGAATAATAATTAATTGGCATTGCAAACTCTTAATGAACGTAACTATGAATTATTTTTTTCTCCAAAATACTTCTATATGCAAAAGCTTCATGAGAGGCTCGACACCCCAATCCACTATGCCCGTATTGCAGGAAGGGAAACCTAACCAAAATGGGCCTTACCGTTGGATTATGTGTAGGAACCCACTACTTCTTCTTTGTTTATTTTACTTTCCTTTTCTTAGTTGCACGAAACCATTCAAAGCAACAAAAAAACAGAGAGAAGATGAGAATGCCCAAGCCTGATGAAAAAGAGAATCGAGCTGAAGTAGAAAGATTGAGAATTTATGTTGTGGGATCCACATGCAAAATGAACTAAAAACTCCTTTCCACTTTGGTAGATCTTTAGCACCTAAAGCTAAGATCCCAGATATAGATATACATACAGAAACTGGTACGCAAAACAAGGACACAACTCTTTCTTTCCCGAATACATGAAACACGGGTATGGATACGAGCATCCTATCCAAAAATAATAATTCTTTAAGATAAGTGTCAATTTAGCATTTACATCATGCCAAATGTAATAGACTTATAACATCACAAATTCTTTTATGAAGATCCGTTGTATATACTTCTATATATTTTTGTAGACAAAACTGATAAGGAAATTGTTGAGAATAATGTTGTCAAAATCAAATCGCAAAATCTTAAGGAGTAGGATCCAAATCAAATCGTTGGATCATAAGATTCAAAAATATTTTCCTTACAAGTTAAAAGGATACAAAATAATAGCCAAAAAACTAAAAATGAATATATAATATGCTTAACTTCTTCATAACCCATCGTATAGTGACGAGATTTTGTACACACGCGTACAAATAATGACTCTATTTTTTACTAGGCAATCCCGATATGCACTATAGAGACAATGTTATAAACTCATAGTTATAGAAACCGAAGTATCTTTTCAGTAAAAGAAAAATCAAAACCATGTATCGTCAAATTAAATAAGTTTCCATCTCCCATCAACTGTCTCAATTCTCAATCTCTCGTACCGCATGAAAATGAGTAAAGATAAAGAAATAGACTACAGTTGATCCCCTTATTTGTAGAACACTTGTACAAAAAATCTCGTTCATTTTCTATAGCATAACCCTAACCATTTAAGAGTTTTTATTGAGGGCTTTATTAACTTCTTTTTCAATCTTTTAAGGGTCCTTTTTAAGTTAAAATAGTAAGGAGAAACAATAGAAGTCAAAAAAAAAAAAAAATGAGCCATGATTGATAGGGGAATGATACTAAAATAACCTCTTGTTTGTGTGGAAATGTAACAAAAAAAATGTTATAATTTTGTTTAATTAGTAAAAATTCCCACTATTTTTTTTTTTTTGGTATTGTTTAACATTAACAGAAAACCAAAAGTATAACATAGGAGTCATATTTTCACCTGAAAATGTGCCCCATATATTTATTCAAATCATAAGATTTTAAAGAATCGTACGATTAAGGTCGTGAATCATACTTGAATCATAAGATTCACTTATAAATCGTAGGATTTTTATCTAAAGGTATTCAAATTTCAAACGTAAGAATCAAATCACTTCGGGTAAAATTTGGATCGTAGGATTCAAATCGTATGATTTTAATAATGCCGGTTAGGAGCTAATGAAAGCTAATAATCAAATAAAATAAAATAGGAAAGTTGTAGAATAGAGGTATCCACGCAACGCAATATCTGCTACAAATACTTGAAGTATCCAGGTTTCATAGTCCTGGATAGGTAGTGGAAGAAATATTTCTGCCCGTCACATAAATATCCGATTCCTTCAATGGAACCCAACAATCTAAAAAAAAATCCATCCTATTGAATCACAGTTACAAAGCCTCACTCGGCAATAATCATCCCCATAAAATAGTTAAAACAAAGACTTTGGTCCCTTTGAGTAGAAAAAGAACTAAAGTTTTATTGGAACCTGAAATTCCAATGAAGAAAAAATAAAGATCCACTGTTGCCTATGTACCTGCATTGTGCAAAAATCTCCCATTTGTATAACAAATGAGAGAGGCAGAAAGTGGCCACGGTGTGAATATCAATGACCCCAATAAAATGATATGTATGGTGATACATATCGATGAATATGGTATATCGGTACTGTATCATATGATAAATTATGATGAAATATAAATTCCTCCCTATGTATATAAATTTAATATCATGAGATGGGGACGAATGAACACAAAAACCTTTACGAATTGGTCGAGTTGCGACAATTTTATAGGAAGGTTTCCATGTCTTGGGCGAGTCCCTTCCATAAATCAATCAATAATTCAAGTGATAAAACCATGTCACTCACATTGCTTAAAATCAAATTAAAACGGAAATTATAATAAAATTATAGAGATGAACCAATGAAGAAGAATGATCTCTTCGAGGGTATTCGGACCTCCTACACCACTTAAATTATCAGTAGTGGCAAGTGAAAAACACACACAATACCTGAGAAGAGAATGGAGGGATGGCAGCGTGTGAGATACGCATGACGCCGCTTGTTGAGGTTCGCGGCTACATTCCTTATGGAACGCATGACCTCCTCAAACACTTCGAAGATTGATCAACTCCTCTCAGATCGCTCGCGCTTCTACTTTGTCCATGCTGTAGAACTATCAAAGGTTCGCTCCTCTACTTGTTTGAAGAAATGTGCAAACGAAGATCTAACTAAACTTTGTATTGATCGAGAGGTTCAGAATATCCGGAGAGAGTAAAAGTTACCCGGAGAGAGAGGACAGAGAGAGAGAGAGGTAGAATGCAAGACACGCTAGAGACCGCCACGTTGCGTGAACTTCGCGCCTCGGGCGGACACCGAACAAGCCCTGCGGCCTCGGTTTGAAACGGGATTGATGCGAGCCCCTTTTTTATTTTTTATTTTTTATTTTTTATTTTTTATTTTTTATTTTTTATTTTTTATTTTTTATTTTTTTGGAATTTTTGACATTGCCGGCCATTTTTTTCGAAATTTGATATACCCCCAACAATTTGAAAAAACTGACATACAATTTTTTAGACAGTCATTGATTAACATTTTCTAAAAAAGACAAAAATGCCCTTTCTCAACCTTGGAACCAAATAAATAAATAAATAAATGCGGGTTTGAGATAAAACCCCAAGTCAAATGGATGTGGTGGATGGGCAGCCATTGTATTCGGATGAGTTGGTCACCCATCACCAATGACCAACCTATGGACTCTTATGGCTAGCCGTTCACCACTCCAAAGAGTAATTTTAAAACTTCATGTTCCTAAAAACATAATAAAAAAAATGTGAGTTAAAATTACCCATTGGGGTTGGGTTTTATCCCAAACCCACATTTGTTTGCTCCAAGATTGAAGAAAGGAGCATTTTTGTCCTTTTTCATGGGGATATGTCAGCTTTTTCAAATTGTGGGAGGGGGTATGTCAAATTTCGAAGATAACACGGGGAGTATGTCAAAAATGTCGATTGGAGCATTGCCCTTCAAACCCTGAGTTTGATTTTCACAAGTATTTACAAGTACATGATACGAACGCTTGAAGTTGATTTCAAGAAAGTTGTTGGCATGAAGTAACCTTCAAATGGAATATTTTACTTCTTGAACTGCATTTTGAGGATTAAACTGAACTTTATCACGTCATTGTCAACATAACTTGTCAATTGCAGTTGGTATTTGTTGCTCTTTGCCGTGATCTTCCTGCTTGTTCAGCGTGGAAGGTACGTTGCATTTCACGTAAATTACACCAATCTTGCCTGTGTGGCTTTGCACCTCATTGCATGTTTGCATGATCTAAAGTTCAAATTTCCATTCCTAAATGATAGCTACATCCGTTCATGGCACACTATAATCTTGGAAGAATAATGGGCGTAATTGAGCAAACAACCAGAGCTTTCTTGCTAGCTCACTGCACACTATAATCTATATATATACGAACATTTAATTATTTTTAGGTTGTTAAATCTTTGGTAGGGAAAAATAGATTGACAGGGTTGGTTGTACAGGCAGCAAAGAAAGCTCTTTAGATGACTCAAGTTGATCCTGATGATGTGGACCTAGTCCTAATGTGTACATCTAATCCAGAGGATAAATTTGGCAGTTCTAATGTGTAAACCACACATTGGTGGTAGTCGTGATGATCTCGACAGACTCAAGTTTTGAGTTGGCGGGGAACGACGTGAAAGCGAAAATCATTGGACATCCCATAATCTGAAGATGTTAACAGTCATGAGTAAGCGAAGGGATTTGTCTAGAATAGAAGATAGGTTTACTTGTGTTTTGTGGCCAAATGGTTGATGATTGACCTTTCTATTTAGTCCACTGAATGACTTTGATCATTTTTATGATTTTTTTATGAATTGTGGAATTTGGATATTCGAAATGATTATTTGGATTTGGATATTCAAATATTCAGATATTGAATATTTGATAATAATAAATCGAATGTCATTAACAGCTTTCGGATAACATTCGAATCCGATTTGCTTATTAGTCGAATCAAATGTTTTCGGATACCAGATAAGCAAACTGAATTCGAATAGTAATTTGGAGCATCTGTCAGATTTTAGATCCGAATTCGGACAATGGTTATTCTTTTTGAATTTGAATACACCTATATTCGATTCGATAAATATCTGATGATGGGCCTAGAGATGAAAGAAACTCTTTGGAGTTTGGGATGTGTAGATGTTTATGTCGATTGGAATTTGTCTTAACACGGGGGAGATGAAATTAACCTAGTGGAGTTTGGAACATGTATGGAAGGAGAATTTTTTTTGAAGTGGCGGGATTTTTGAAGCAGCAATCATGCGCTTGGGTATATGTGGCGCAGGATCGCTGATTGTATAGAAGATGCTGACGTGGCACTCTCTAAGTTGAGAGTGCATGTCATCACTGCTCAACTTTAACATATATACATAGATACTAGGGGATTTTTAAACACACACACACAAACACCACACCACACCACACACCCCCCCCCCCCCCCCCCCCCCCCCCCCCCCCCCAATGTTATCTTTAAAATTAGAATAAGAGCAATTTATATTTGAAGCTTTTGGTGCATGGATTTTGGAAAGATAGGTTCTCTCAATTTTATATTTTCATTCATCTACAATAAAATCCATAAAACAAAATCTCATTCCCTCATGAATTTTATGTATTTTTATTGGGCTTTTTCTTCTAAATCTTTGCTTAATTTATTTAAAAAAAAAATCTTAGATTTACCGACATGGGTTTTTATTTTTAATTTTAATCTCTTATTTTTTATGTTTGATTTGGGATTTGGCCCAAACCCAAACCCTTATTCTAAGGTTGAAGACAATGGCATTTTTGTCTTTAAATACAAAATTTGGGAGTCGACACTTGTCAAATGACAGTGGACTGAGTCGTAGGGGGGGTATGTCAGCTTTTTCAAATGTTGGGGGGTATGTCTAATTTTAAAGATAACACGGGGGGTTATGTCAAAAATTCCCTTCTTTTTAGTTTTTTTTTTTTTTTTTTTGAGGATTGTCAGCTAAAAACCTTTCTTCATTTACTTTGGAAACTGCAAATTTGATGGTTAAGAGCTGATTGCACTTGAGTGACTATAGGGGCCTCATCGATGTTGACGGATGCAGTATGAGCCCTGTGGCACACTTTTAGAGACCACTGACCTCATGGATATTTGGCCCAACTGTAGGTGGACCTACAGACTAAGAATTAGTCTGATTGTTAATTTTTTAAGAAGTGGATTAGAGTCATTTTTATGGGTTGATTTTATTCGTAGAATTTGAGCATTATTTGGGGTACAAGGATCCAATGGTTTGAAATCACTAATCAGGCTGATATTTGGTATGTAGCTCCACCTAGCAATGGGCCCAACATCCGTACGGTTAGTGGCCTATAAGAGTGTGCCACGTGGCTTATATTGTGGTCCCTCATGACAAATGATATCAGCTTGCTTAACAATCTGTGAAAGTGAGTGCCGTGTTTTGGGGTTTTATCTTGAAATATGTATAGTACTCCAGGTTCCAATTTTAATAATCAACCATCAAATTTGCAGTTTCAAAGTAAATGAAGAAAGGTTATGAGCTGACAATCCTCAAAAAAAAATATATATATAAAAAAATAAAAAATCTCAAACCATACTTATTGATGCAATTTGCATTGCACCCAATATTTTTAAAATATTTGTGTCTCACTCAAGGTCATTATAGTCATTTAAAAAATATTGGGATGTCCATCTGGAGACTGTTAATGGGCGTCTATAGTCAACAATGTTGACCATGGTCAAAGGGTGAGACGCAAATATTTTAGAAACACTGGGTGAGATGCAAATTGCATCGATAAAGTATGGAGGCCAAGCAAAAAAGCCCGTGTTTTTTTTTTTCTGAAAAGAGGTTGCAACTTGCAGCATCAACCTGTTCTTCGAGGCTAGGACTGGGCTAGGCCCTGAAAGTACGATCTTTCCTAACAAGCCCTATTTCTTCGCTGGCCCCATTTTTTGGATTGGCCCTAAGCTTTCTTCGCAGAGAATAACACTACCTTGAAACCAGTTTGTTCTCTCTCTGGGCGTTTTCGTTAATGGCGAAAGAGCAACAAACAGTGGGTCGGCCATGGATCCTCGAGCCTGTTCCTCTCATGATCGCCGTTCTAATTACCGTTCACGTCCTCGCTTTGGTACTCATCAGATCCTTCTCTGATCTCTCTCTCTAGCTCTCTCTCTCTCCCTCTCTAATTCTAACTATTCCATTATTAGGTTTACTGGATTTACAGGTTAGCTACTGAAAGACAGCCTCAGCGAAGAAAGACGCACTAGAAACAGAGAGAAAGACAAAGGTGGAACCCTATTTTCTTCTGCGATTTGCTTTCTTTGGAACAACACACCTACCTACTTACTCAAGTTGTACGTGTACCAGAATTTGCTCAAGGTTAAGCATGTCTGTATCTCTGTTTGTCGCTCAATATTTTATCTTTTAGTTTTAAAGTTGTTTCGGTATCACTGTATCGCTCGTGAATCAACAAAATCTCCCTGTAATGTTATTAAAATAAAATTACTAGGGTAACCAGGGACCTGAATCTAGATAGTTGGAAAATATACTTCTAGTTTGCCAATTAATCGGGAAACGTGTTACCGTTTTCGTGCAATGCAGGCAGTGTGGTTGGGGATTGGCTAGAGTAGCATATTTGTTGATCTACACTTCCTATTATCATTGGATCCACAGATATTGGCAGTTCCATAACTTCCATTAACACACATCTAAAATGCATTTTTTCTTTTAAAGAAGAAAAATATGTTTTATTAGGTATGAATGTACGATCACTTCGGTACAACTGTTTTAATACTATTTCACGAAGTCTATCATTAGGTTCTCATTCCTGAATTATCCAAGAATAGCTAGAACCTTCCTGGTTCTTGCAACAAAGTGTTATACAACACAAGGTTTTACATTTCTGCGAAATTTATGAAATTTCGAGACTTCTTTTTGGTTTAGCTTAATTTTGAAATTTTGGTTAACCCATAAAATTTTTCTAGTATATTGACCTGAAAATATGTTGGAATTATATATAGATTTGGTTTGGGTTTCAACCAGGATCAAAATTGATGCCGAAATCAAGGTTTAAAACTTTGATACAACATCGTTGATTTTAGTCATAGGAAATGGTGGAGGAAGTCATCCCTGACTGCAGCAAGACCATTCCTCAAAGGACTCTTGCTACAAAGCATATCGATGATCCATTGTTTAGTCGCACCATCAACTATTTACATCCCAGAATTATGCATACACGTGCATCGTGGTCTATCAACTGCAGCCAAGAGATTGTTCAGTGTTATTCGTTTTTAGGGTGAGCTGTGCTATTATTCAATTTCATCTCTCTGGGCTTGGGATGCCAATATACAAACAAAGCAAATTGAATATAGGAGTGCTAAGAATATTTGATCTATTGGTTGGCTCGAGCGCAAACCCGAATATATTGCTTTCGTGTAATTGGAGGAGCACTACGAGGCACGATGCATCCCACTGCTATTACTTTACTCCAGTGAGATTATCGATTATTTTTGTATTTCGATAGTTGTGATCGTGAGAAATAGAAAATGCAGATCCAATAGTGCTTACAAGGTTATATTAATCATAGGGTGATACGCGGATAATTAGGAATCAGGGTCAGGAGCGCGAGCTAGGTATGGATAGGAAGCTCAGGTCATCGCTTAAACCATTGAGATGGCCATTCAAGTCCCAATATGTGATCCAAAGAGGGGGAAGATGAGAGAGTCTGATCGGCTTTAAATTAGAAGACAAGGATTTGTGTAGAATGTTAGGAAGTCACGTGTGTAGGTGTCCCTGCAAGAGATCTCCCGACTACTACTACTCGAAATCTTTTTATAGGCTAGGGAATGTTAGTGTAATGTCGTAATCTTTGCATCCATTGTTAGAGGCTGGAGTCAATGTTGTAAGAGTCCTCAATAAGGACCACAAGTCATATGGAAATGAGATATTATTTAGTGTTTATTGGATACGAATAGTTGAAGTGGATCCTCCATTTTTGCTGGGATTTCCTTAACTATTTGTTGCAAAGAACGGGGTTTGGTCATACTTAGAGGAGGTGGATCCATAGGTGTATATCCACGGACTCCTTTTCAATTTTGGTCAATAGATCGCTTACTCCTACTGGCTACTTCATGATTTCGAGAGGTCTGAGGCAGGGGACCCTCTATCTCCCTTCCTGTTCAACATCGTGGTGGAGGCTCTTAGTAGGCTGATCCACAAAGCAATTGATAGAAGTGTGCTGTAGGGTTTTCAACTAGGGGCTTCAGGACCCACGATATCTCACTTACAATTTGCCGATGACACTTTAGTGCTCATGGGGGCAACGAGGGAGCAATGTCATCTTTTAAAAGGCATCTTGGTTTGTTTTGAGGCGGTGTCCGGATTAAAGGTGAATTTAAAAAAAGTAAGCTATTCCCTGTAGGAAATGTAGAGGATGCCTCTACCTTGGCTTCTGCCCTGGGTGTTTTAGTTGGGTCCTTCTCAGTGACTTATCTTGGTCTTTATCTTGGAGCTCATTGCAGATCGTCAGCGATGTGGGACCCTGTCATCGAGTATTGTGAGAGGAGATTGACTGTTTGGAAAGCAAAATATCTATCCAAAGGAGGGAGGTTTGTCTTGTCGAAGAACACTCTCTCTAACCTCCCCATGTACTTTCTTTCTCTGTTTTCCATGTCGACTAGTGTAGTTAGGAGAGTGGAGAAAATGTGTCGTCGTTTTCTTTGGTTTGGCAATGTTGTTGGGAAAGGGTACCTCCTGGTGGATTGGAGGATTGTTTGTACTCCTAAGAAGGTGGGAGGCCTTGGGGTTAAGAGCTTACTATTGATGAATCAAGCTCTTATGGGGAAATGGCTATGGCGTCATGCTGTGCATGATGAAAGGTTATGGAGGAAGGTCAATGATGCTAGACATGGGAGTGAGCCTATGGGTTGGTTTGGCAAGGAAGTCAAGACTCCTTATGGTTTCGGTGTTTGGAAAGGGGTTTGAAAGTTGGTCTCTCTTTTCTTAATGGGCATTCGGTTTAAGGTGGGTGTTGGGGATAGGGTCCGTTTTGGTGGGACGTGTGGTGTGGCAACAAGGCTCTCAAGGAAGATTTCCTTCTCCTTTATGCGATTTCAGATAAAAAATTCAGCTCAGTGCAGAGTTTTTTTGTGGGAGAGGGGAGTAAGTGACTTGGGACTTTGGCTTTAGACGCAATTTGAACGATTGGGAAATCCCATCCATTGTAGATCTTCTCCACGGTTGGATGGGAGCCGAGTGGATAATCTAGGGAGGATGCCATTCGGTGGAATGGCAGATCAAATGGGCGGTTCTCGATCCGCTCCTTCTGCGTGATGCTAGATAAGGATTGGAGATCCTCACCGGCGGCTTCTCATATACCTTGGAGACACTCGTTCCCTCTAACCAAGATTTGGGGGTCGAAGATTCTTTCTAAAGTTTTTTTTTTTTTTTGTATGGTGTGCCTCTCTGGGGAAGATTCTCACTGTGGACAACCTTATTAAAAGGAATAGGGTGTTGGTTAACTTTTGCGTTATGTGTAAGGAAACGGGGGAATCGGTGAACCACCTTTTGTTGCATTGCAAGTTTTCATGGGAGGTTTGGAGCCATTTCTTCAGTTCGTTTGGGGTTTGTTGGGTTCTATCTGAGTC
This sequence comes from Euptelea pleiosperma, assembly GCA_035048495.1. Taxonomy (NCBI): domain Eukaryota; kingdom Viridiplantae; phylum Streptophyta; class Magnoliopsida; order Ranunculales; family Eupteleaceae; genus Euptelea; species Euptelea pleiosperma. The sequence goes on along the minus strand of CM068548.1, from coordinate 19,977,340 downwards.
AGTCTTAGATACTATGCACAGCTGAATCTCCCATGTTTTTGCCCTTGTGGTCGTAGACTTTGGAGTATATTGCCCTTTGCCATCTGGTGGGGCTTGTGGAGGGAGAGAAGTAACATGGTTTTTGAGGGCAAAGAGGCCTCTAGCTTTGATATCTTGCCCTCCATCAAAGCTCTCATTTACTTATGGCCTAAGATTTTTGAGGAGTGCAAAGGGTTATCCTTGGGGATTTGGTTTTCTGTTGGGATTCCATCATGTTTCGAAGCAATTAGGAGTCTCTCTTTCCTGTTGTTTTAGCCTTTGCTTTTCGGAGGTACCCATTGATTGCCCCGTGCAGATATATGATTTTATCCGCCACACTGGAATTTACATCCAAACGTCATCGTTCCAACCACCACGTAAGCCCCATACAGAGGATAGACTGGTTCGCTAGCCCGAGGCACTGGCCTTAGACCACGAAAGCTACACCTAGGTGACACTTTAGACATCTTTTGCATGGATGAGGTCTCAGATTGAGTGCCTCTCTTCTCTCTCAGGTCTCAACGGCTAGACTTACAATCGCATTGTGACCACCCAAACTATCACGACGACCTCATCGGATTGGTTGGGTCAACACTTACTTGGAGCATATGCTAACTTAATTGAGTCATTAGCATTCTCAAGGAAGGGTAGGACCCTCCCTTATAGGCGCCATTGGGTTAGTATTGATGTCGAGATGTCTCATCCTCTTTTTTTTGGTCATCAATACTGAGCCCCCTTGAATAATAAAGGGGTAATATGTTCACTTTGGTTGTTCAGTTCTTTTGTTGTTCATTGCACCTCATAGGTTAGCGTATCCTTGATTGTTGGGAATGTGGTGTTGAATAGTTTCTTCATTATCATTTATTTTCTCTTTTATGACCTTGTGCGGCACAAGTTGATGTTTCGACTGCTCGTTGCACCGCTGTTTAGAAGGGTCTTGTCCTAAATATCACTCTCCATGTGTTGCATCATGCTGTGGCTGTTTAATCTTGGCTTGACTTTTATCTTAATTCTTGGCATTGAACTTTTTGAGGCTTATGTATGCTTGTTACTGGCTCAAGCTAACCCCTTACCTCATCAGGCTCAACGGCCCTGACTACGTCCTTGGCCTTAAAAATATCTTGTTAATTTTTCCCTTCAGATAAGTCATTATACATTGGTTGGTTTCTTATCCTATCTTGTTTCTTCGAAGGTTCTTTTGGCTGCCCTGTTTCGATTTCCTTTTGCCTCTGGTGAAAGTTTCCATTCTCTTCTCCGTGTATTGATCCCGAGTCCTGACACCATTGGATGAGTTCACATGGTTTCTGTTCAATGGTTGTCATATCAAATAATTTAGTTGCTTGGATGAATTGCCTGTATAGCTTTATGGCTCTGTACTAGTTCTGCTTACAGAGTACACAGATTTTTGCCTTCTGTTATATGCAGCAGTGGGATTGTACGTGGTTGTGTTCATCTGCTGTGTACCCAACTAAGTCTCTCTGGATTCTCACAACCTTTTCGTGGTTAATCTTCTTCTGTACTGATCGACTCCTGTCCCATTTTGAAGCTTGTATAGTTCTTCATTTGCTGCAACTGTTCTAGTTTTAAGGCTGGATTGGTAAACCATTAACCAGATTGAGATCCATAGGATGTCAACAGGTCTCCGGGTCTCTGTGGTTGTAGCCGATAAAATTATCGTTCACTAACAAAATGACTAAAATGCCCTTTCCTACAAGTTAATTGGCCTTGATGCGTTCATCACATGCAATGGGGTTGGATGAATCCCACCTTGATACAAATTGATTGGGTTGACTGGATAACCTCCTTTCATATCCGACTAAAGACTATTTTACACTTTTGTGGACAGTGTGATTCTTTTTTAACATTGTTGTCCTAGTTCACAAGCTAGGACTTGAGACTTATAGATTCCATCAATCACTTGTGCCAACTCGACTCCTCTGGGTCACCCAAATACCGGGTAATTCAGTTGAATCGTCCTGGTTTTGACGAAAACTAGGAAGAGACTCGACGCAGATCTGATGCAGACCTGGTTTGTGACCTGATCAACTCTGCTGAATTCCAAGTTGAACCACCTGGTTTGCGAACTATGGATACTGTCACTTTTGGCACATGGAATGGTCCATGAGTAGTACCAATAATACGATTAAAAATTCGGGAAAGAAGAATGAATGGGTGATAGTCTTTTATCTAATAAAAGTCAATTTGTAGGCAGGAGAACGTACTGAGAGTTTTATGAAAAGAGTCAGAGAGAGCTTACTTGGGGATGTTTGGTCAATATTCATAGAAGGCAACTCTGCCAAATATTGATGATTTTCATCACTGCAGTTCCCAGATGAAATAAATTGATCAAAAGCTTCATAAATTTGTGTAGTAATGGATGGTTTTAAAAGGGAGACAAGGAGTTTAGTGATATATCGAGACTGGAGAGATGAAGGGAAGAGGAGTATCAGGTTGGGTTTTTATGGTTTTGTTGTTCAGGGTTATGGTGGTCCCTTCTGAACTCGACGGGGACGAAAGCATCAACAACGATTACAGCTGTGGGGGTATGCTCTGTTCTTGGGTTTCTCCACCGCCGCAGTTGAATCCTTGTCAGGCTGGGGGTGATTGTCAACCGAAGCCGACACCACATCGGCGATCTAAAGGTGAAGGTGCAGGTGCAGGAATAGGTGGAGCACAGGCACCATTTGGTTCGCACATGGGACCGCTTCCAACTCCACTACTACCACCACCACCACCACCAACTATTCTGCCACTGTCGCCAATGCTATATGGTGATCCATTTATCGCTCCACCCACCATTTTGCCACCAGAGACCGCAGACTAAAAACGATTAGGAGACATGAGCCAGCCCTTCTTTTGCTTTGTAGGCTTTTTACCATCCGAATTTGAAAATGATGTTCCTTCAATTATTTGTTTTCAGAAATTTTAATGGTGTAAAGCAGATCTTAATTAAAAATTTATGGTGTTTGGAACCAACTTTCTAAGTTTTTGTGTGAAAACTAAGAAAAACTTCACGTGGGCTCACGACCGTGTGTCATTAGATGTGTCAAAAAAATGTGTTTAACTTATCGAGATATATATGGGACTAGGATAAAGTTACTAATGCCTTTTGACTTGTAAAATGACACGCAGTCGTGTGCAGTGGCCGAGCCAGAGGGGCAACGAGGGAAATTGCACCCTCTCGTTATTTCTTTTTGCGCTGCCCTCCTCAACTTTGTCCTATGCCGCCTTGAATTTTGGTGGGTTAGGAGAGGTTTAAGGATACCTGTCATTGAAAGGGAGGTTCATAGGAATCCTACTGACCCACCCCTAAGGGAAGGGGACTAAGAATCTTCATCTAGATCAAACTGAACTTTAGGTCGTAGAGTAGAGGGCCTCCCCTCCAAAATGCCACGTTGTACACTCTTTCGGCCCCACCGACTCATGCATGTTTAGCTCATCTTAATGGACCTACACACAAAAAATCAGCTTAAATGGTGATTTCCAGCCAGTGGATTTGAGCCTTTTAATACAGTGATTTCTACTCGTTGGATTTGAGCTTTTCTATGGCTGCTCAAATCTTAATGGCTAGAAATCAACAATTAAGCTGATTTATGGTGTGTTTCCACCAAGAGGTGAACCAAACATCCATGGGTCATATGCCCGATGAGTGTTCCAAGTGGCATTTTGGGAGGAGCCGGGGGCAACAAATTTTTTCTCGTAGATTAACCTTGCAATGGGATGTTATGGGTCAAACATCAACATTATGTGATATGTAAGATTACATAGAGAAGTTTTTGCTCTCCAGAGCCTCTGGAGAACAATTTTGATACCCCAAAAATGCCACATGAAACGCTTTTTGGGGTCCATTGACCCATGAAGGGCCCACCGCTTATTGGTGATTTCAAGCCATTGGATTTAAAGCATTCTTGAATCATTAGCTTGGAACCCGACCCATGTGTCTGTTGACTCTGTTCACACTAGAATCCCATGGCTGGGAATCACCAATCGTACTGATTTTTGGTCTAGTGTAGGTGCATCAAAGGGTGGGCCAAACATAAATATGGTAAGTAGTTGTCTGCCAAAAAGTGAGCACACTGTAGTCGTCCACGTGTTCCCTTTAGATCTGTGCACCAAGGGCAGATTCATCCCAACAGCTGTAAGATCCAAGTTGTAGCTCGGACCAGCCCTGATTTATTTAAAGCTTGGACTTCTTCGTCGACCTATCCGACCCAACTTAGAGGTTCATTTGGTGGAGGGGAGAGTCGACTAGTTGAGGTGATTGAACTCAGATGAAAGAGTTGGTTCACCTAGTTAATCAGCATCATTCTACTGAAAGGTTTCTACTTAACCCCTGGCCGACAGGGTGTCTCGTCCCTACCACAGACGTGATATCCTATGCCTGTGAAGGTTGGTACCTGAGATTAACCTTAACACAATGATAAGAGATGAATTGACTGAAGCTTCTTGCACATGTCAGAGAGTATACACCTACCCTCGCAAGCGACCATGCCCCCATCAGTTAGGCAGCTAGAGATACAAAGCTTCAACCAATTCTCATCTCTATAAATAAGGGTCTCATTCATCGAGGAAGGGATCCGAAATCCGGAACTATCTCTCGGAAGCTTTGTCCTGTGCCTCCCAATCTGACTTGAATTGACGATTTTCCAGTTCGAACAAGCCAAACAGCTAGTCAGACGTTCGAGTTGGACATTCGAGGCGTTAAATCGATTTTACCCCTTCTAACCTGAATGACCCCACACTAGTCCGGAAGGTTATACCATGGTTTTAAAAACGGCCATTTAAACGGTTTTAATGGCCGTTTAAACGGTAACGCCCCAAGCCCATTTCCGTTAAAACCATTTAAACGTGCTTTGATGCTTTAAATTAAACGACCATTTTTTGGTTTTAACGGCCTTCAAAACCGTTTTAACAGCCGTTAAATTTGGACTTTTTTTTTGAAGAAAAAAACTGACGTTAAATCTGTTAAATTTTCGTTTAATTCAGCATCATTTTTTCCGTTAAAACAATTAAATTCTATTTTTCCCATTTTTTTTTTTTTCCCATTTTTGCCCCTGGCCGTTTCAATCCGTTTCCAGTCCCTTAAACCGTCAAAATGGCCTCCTTTAAACAGTGGGTTATACCACTAGAAGCTTTTTACACGACCCACAATGCTGCAACGTATTTCTATATCCACCGAAAGGTGGACTAAACAAAACAGCTATGCCGTCGGTGGGCCCAGAAAATGCGTTACGTAGGTGCCGTAGGCGGCCCACTGATCGATTGTATCGACAAAGGAGTAAAACTTCTATCACACGAAATTGTAAATCACACAAAACACAGCCAATGAGTTCTCGGCACGTACACAAGTGTTTTTCAACGGACCATGTGCTTTGCTTTTTAGATGTACGTGCCAAGAACTCATTGGCTGTTTTTGTGTGATTTGCAATCCCATTGTGACAGAAGTTTTACTCTCGACAAAGTGGCCGGTTCAAAAAAAATTTGCAATCAAATCAGACCTGGTTCTCCATGCTGGAGATGATCAGAGCCAGAGTTCACGGAGAACAAAGTTTTTCACTTTTTCTCGTGTTTCTCTTCTCTCGACTCTCTGGTTCCTACCCTTGTACTTCAAATAGGCATTTGCGCTGCAACCAACTGATACGAGAAAACTTTCTTCTTCGTCGTCGTTATTTCGACTCTCCTTCATGGCTTGTTATTGCATGGTCGCTTCTCCTCGCTCTCTCATCTACACTGCATTCTTCCTCTCATCTCCACCGTTAGATTACCTCTTCTACTTCACATCCATCACCTAACAAACCATCATCACCATCAAACCATCTCTTCTTCTTCCATGCTTCGTTCATGCACAGACCTTCAAACGCTCAAACAAATCCACGCTCTCATACTCTATAAAGGTTTCGAACCCATCTCTATTGCCCCAAAACTGATAAACCTTTACGCTGGTTTCGACGACCTCGAAAGCGCCGTTTCTGTATTCAACGCCTTATCAGAATCCAATACTTTCATATGGAATTTAATCTTAAAAGCCCATGTCGATTCTGGTCTCTTCGATTGCGCTCTTTCTCTTTATCGACAGATGCGAGAATCATGCGTTCCACCCGATCATTTCACGTTTCCGGTGCTGAACAAAGCGATTTCGTCACTTCAGAATCATCTAAGATGTGGTGAAATGGTCCATTGTCTTGCAATGCAAATGGGTTTCGGAGGAGATTTATATTTCTGCAACACATTGATTGAATTGTATGTGAAGAATTGTTCTCTCCTTTCCGCTCGCCGGGTGTTTGATGAAATGCCCAATCGAGATTTGGTTTCTTGGACATCGATGATTTCGGGTTATGTTTGGAGTAGAAACATTTTTAGTTGTTTTAGATTGTTCAATGAAATGCGGAGGGAGGATTTGGAACCCAATTTGGTGACCTCGGTGATAATGTTGCAAGCATGTTCTGTTACTGGAAATGTGATTCAAGGGAGGGAACTTCATGGTTACACGATCAAGAAAGGGTTCGAGAGTAATGTATCCGTGCAGAATTCCATCTTGACAATGTATAGTAAGACGGGTAGTTTGCAAGACGCGGAAATTCTCTTTAGTGAAATCGTAAAAAGGGATGCTGTTTCATGGAATATAATGATTTCCGCTTATGCCTTGAAAGGAGAATCGTCAAGAGCAGCTGAGAGCTTCTGTGAAATGCAAACCGAAGTGATCCCCAGCATTGAGACATTAACCTTGGTTATCTCAGCCTTTGCCAAGTCTGGAAATCTTCTTCAAGGTGAGAAAATACATGGTTATGCCGTGAAAGCTGGACTCTGGGACATGGTTTTACAGACCTCTCTTGTAGATTTTTATGCAAAGTGTGGAGAACTGGGTTTATCCTTTCAATTGTTTAAAGAAGTTCCTCAGAGAAACAACATTACTTGGACTGCTATGATGTCGGGGTTCATTCAGAACGGGTATTTCAAAGAGGCGATCGAATTGTTTCGACAAATTCAAATTGACGATGTGAAACCTGGGGTTGACATCTTAGGAACCCTGGTTCTGGCATATACCCATTTGGGTGCTCTGCAATTGGGTAAAGGAGTTCATGGATTTGTGATAAGGAACACATTTTACATCTCTGAAGAAGATAATACAGCCATGGAAACATCTATTCTAAACATGTACGCGAAATGTGGAAGCATTGTTTCTGCACGAAGGTGTTTCGATCGAATGGTCATCAAAGATGTCGTGGCATGGAGTTCAATGATAGAATGCTACGGTAACCATGGGCTAGGTTTTGAAGCTTTGAAACTTTTCGACCGGATGGAGGAGGAAGGAGTCGGACCAAATAGCATAACCTTCTTAAGCTTACTATCCGCTTGCAGTCACTCTGGCCTTGTGAGTGAAGGTTGTAGTATTTTTGAAGACATGAGCTGGAGATTCGGCATTAAACCTAATTTAAATCACTGCACTTGCATGGTAGATCTTCTTGGTCGGTCGGGCAAGCTCCAAGAAGCTCTAGCAATAATCGAGAAAATGGTGGTTGAACCGGATAGTCGGATTTGGGGTGCGCTCCTCGCTGCCTCAAGGGTTTATTCAGATAGCAGACTTGGGGTATATGCAGCTCAACGTCTCTGGGAGTTGGAGTCTGATAATGCTGGTTATCATACTTTACTGAGCAATGTCCATGCTGGTGCTGAGAGGTGGGCTGAAGCTGAAACTGTGAGAAGGGTCATGAGTGAGAAGGCTTTGAAGAAGCAACCAGGGTGGAGCTGCATAGAAACAAAAGGGGGGTTTCATGGGTTTGTTGCTGGAGATGGATCACACCCTGAGGTTGTAGAGATTTATGAGATTTTGGATTGTTTGAGTAGGACTATGGAGGAATTCGGATACATTTTATAAATAGCTGATCTGATTAATTAGAGAACCTCTCTTTATTTGTACGATAATTATAGTGTCCAACGGCGGTGACTCAAACGAACTTGTGGGGCCCACATGGGTGAGTCCCTAGGGCTGATTTTGGGTGAGGACCTCACCATCTGAGATCATTCTCCAAAAAACTCAGATCAGTCTCTGACCCCATCAAAATGTGTTCATCATTCTGAGCCGTTCATTTTTTAAAGGGCAAATTTGTGGGGTCAGAAACTTCAGAATGGTCTAAAAGTAGCCAGTTTTTTTTTTTTTGGTAGAAAGCCTTACCATTTGGTTGTTTTGGATCACTTTTTATTTTTATTTTTTCGATGGTGGGGATTTAATTAAAAGAACAAACATTAAGTAGTACCAAAGGGTGCATATTCTTATTACAACTTTTCAATCAGTGGATCCGATCTCGGAAAATCAGCTTGATCCAAAGATTTCACCACCAAATAAGTACTCCTTTATATGTATGGCCATTGAAAAAGAATACACTTAGTTGGACGGTTAGAATCATTGGACCAAGCTGAATAGAATATAGGAGGGGTCCACTGATAGGATAGCCAAAAGCTTATTCATTAGGAGCTAGAATCAAGATTTTCAACCATCCGTTGTTACGTTAATACAATTGGTTGGACGGTTAGGATCACTGGATAAAGCTGATAAGAATATAAAAGGGGTCCACTGATAGGACAGCTGAAGCTTATTCCTCGGGTGCTATAATCAAGGTTTTAAATGGTCCGTTATAACCTTATAAGTAATATGAACGTTATAACAGGTTACATCAACGGTATGACCGTTATAACAGGTTACATCAGTCACCTTTTTTTTCTTTTCTAGAAAAGGTCAGAATATTAATATTTTATTATTATTTCAAGAAAAAACCCCTTTAATGGTTAAAATCGCACTTTTTTTCCCTCCTACATATCCTTTATAATGGACATCCAATTTTTATTGGGTAAACTTTTAAAAATAATGTGATGGTGTCGAGACATAACTGTTACAACGGCCGTTATTTAAAGCATGACAATTGTAACGAGGACTACCTAATGTCTCCATATTTATAAATTAATAGGTCATAGTCTTCGCTGCCGTGGAGAATTGGAGATGTTGAAAAAGCTAAAAGTAGCTATAGCCCCTACTACACTACTTGTTAAACAACCATTTACCCCCATCATCTTTATGGAAAGGGTGAAACAATTGCGTATACCAATGGGCCGGTTGGGCCAACACAACACATTCGTAGGAACACATCATCCATTAACACTCCTCCTTAGTGAGAATACACTCTGCTGGAGACTTGAACCCGCGACCTCATAGACCTAAAGGCCTGAAGGCCAGGTCTTTTAAAGAACCATTTTAACCCAATAATCTTTTGGGGTAAATGGTAATACTAAGAGAAAATTTCCAGGTCAAAGAAAAACCATTCGGATCACCTACGACTTGTTGACACTATTAATAAGAATGCAATCAGATCAATGGTTACGATCATTGGATGGGTTGATGCTTTTTTTTTGTAATTTTGGATGGGATGATGTTAAACCTCATTTGGCATGACTTTTATTCCCAAGGAAATCTCCATAATGGAAGCCATTGAATCTAATGATCCTCATTAATAGACCAATAAGGATTCGTGGGTCCCGAAGACGGCCCCAAATTCGTTGATCAACGCAAATCTATATTGACCTTTGAATAGGACACTCTAGTAGCATTGGGTAACCTTAACGGCTACCAACAAACATATTAGACAACTGGGGCTAGACGAAATTGCCGTCACCCCGATGTCAAATCCAAGAATCGGATGGTTAGGATCATTCCAAATAGCGTGTGATTTTGACTTGTAGTGACATTTGGACGGGAAATTGTATGAAAGTTACGACACGTATGCAATTACTTGAAAATGAAATGCGGTCGGTTTCGTCCACTTTTTTTTTCTTTCTTCGATAGGGATTGTTTTGTCCACGTTATGGACAAAAAGCCAAACACCCACCATAAATTCTTATGATGGTCATGGTCATGGTCATGTATTATGTATGATGATTTATGAGTATGATACCATCACCATCATACCATTAATAAAGATCATCGTGATTCGTGACACCGCATTTATTATATTCTTGGTTAATTAAATAAAAGCAATTAAATTAAATTAGTTAACTTTAGTTAGCCAGCCAGCCAAATTTAGGAGTCAAAAGCTGTTTGTCGTTTTAGTGGGGAGCGCCAAAAGTAAAAGTACAATCAAATTTAGTAACAAAATTTACTGAAGCAGTAAATTAATCCTCCTCAAGTGATAATGGCCATTAGAACCCTGAAAGACAAAATTACCCTTATTTCATAAGAAAGCTGTCGATCAGAGCAATCGTCAATATTACATTTAATAAGGGTAATTCTGTCTGTTCACAAAAGAGTGAACCAGAAATTTCTTTTTTTTATCAAAAGTAGGTTCTGCCCTAGTCACAGTCACCACCATCCCTCACGCAAAGAGATTCCACAAAAATCTCAACAGTAGAGAGAGAGAGAGTACCAGTCTACCAGAAGAAGCCCGACGACCCAAAAACCAAAGAAATCAGTGATCGAACATTGATAGAACGAGAAGTAAAAGACTCCATTTGCAACAGCTGGCAAGAAATTCTGATCTCTCTCATTTTTTTTCTTCTAATTATAGCCAGAGAAAGTAGAACAGAACCTCAAAATAGAAGAGAAAGAAGAGAGAGAGAGAAGGAAGTGAGGATCAAATCCAAATTATCCAATCCCCCAAAGAAGTTACTATCTACAACCATTAATCACCCCCAAAAGGGGCAAAAAAAAAACGATAACGTGAGAGAGAAGAAAGCCCTAACCTTCCTTTTGGGTTCCTTCATCTTCATCTCCTGATTTAGAAACCAGCACGCGGTCGTGATGATGATTAACCTTTGAGCACCCTAATCCTCTGCAGCCATTCTTCCCACCCTTATTACTAACGGATGTTAACGGTGCTGTTGCCTCCGATGTCGTGGTGTCCACAAACTTAGCTGCCGACATCTCCATCTGCGCAACCCTCACCGCACCCAACAACCTCTCCGGCAACTCTTCCTCCGTCTGCGCCTCCACCAAAAACCCCATATCGATTGTAACGGCCGTCACGTACCCTAGCGCCAAATGCAAGATCGCACTTGCCAGCGCAGAACTTCCAATATCCACGTCAATCTCTAGATAGTTCTCTCCTCTGTAGTAATTGCAGGTTAAGGCTTTCCCCAGAAGGCACGCCGCGTAGTTCCCGACCGCGGCCTTGACGATCCACGGTCCTTTGACGATCCGATTTACGATCTTGAATCGCTGGTTCCGGAATGCATCGTCGCCGTGTATGAACCTGTAGAAGAGCGATCCGACCGGGATCGGATCGTCCGTGGCGAAGTAGAAAACAGCACTGTAGTTCTCCCTCCCCGGGACTTGGAGATTCACAGCAAAAAAAAAGTTCTTGAGGGATTTACCGTGTGACTGAGATTTCCTGAGCGCGTTCGCGACTCGGTTGTCGGATCGGCCAAGTACGTTATCGAGTTTTGACGATGATCGGAGCCAATCCACTCCGGCAGGTTTGAGGAGCCAGTCGCCGGACGGGGATTTTTGTTTTTTGGAGAAGTAGTTTTTGGTGCGGAGAGCGAAGAGGTCCCCTGGTGGAGAAGCCCAGCCGTTGGATCCCTTGTGGAGGTCCACGTGTTTCAAAGATCCACCGCTGATTGCCTCGTCTCTCCAATCGCCGCCTTCGTCACTGGATTTCGAGCAGATTTCTGAAGGTTCTCTGCCGGAGCTTCGATGTTTCTGCTTCGTTGGACACATTTTCGGGCTCTCTCCCTCTCTAAGACTGCTACTAGCTAAGTTGGGAACTTCCGTCTCGGGAGTCATACTTGCTATAAAACAGTTAGATGATGCTATAAATACCCCTTTGTTTCGAGTAAACTACGATAATGCCCCTCAAAGATGCTATTCTATTTTAATCTAGGCCGTTTATTTAATTATGAGCTGTATGCCCTTTTTGTCAGACTGGGATGCTGGCGGTAAAAAAAAAGGGAAAGTGAATGTGTACCTCTATCTCTTTGAAAAGACAAATTTGCCCATATTACATCGGCTGGAACAATACTCGATATTGAATTTCCCAAGGGCATATTTGTCCATTGGTCCTTTTGTATTAATAGACGCTTAGCTGCAGGCTTCTTGTATCTCTCCACTCTCCAGGGAGGAAGAAAAAGGACGGAAATTTTCAGACGATTTTGACTTCATCGATCACGATAAATAAGAAACGACACGTGGAAGAAAACGAGAGATGATTAGATTGAAATTTTTTGATGCAGAAGTCCCTCAAATTGCCACGTAATACATTCTTTCGTGCTCCACTGGGCCACTGGCCCCTTGAATGTTTGGCCCACACCACCTCGGTGGACCTACCAAAAATCAGTGTGATTAGTGATTTCTAGCTGCAGGATTCGAGCGCTTTTTCATCATGGGCTTCATGAACAGGCATATGGGTTGGTTCCAAGCCCATGATAAAACAATGCTCAAATCCAATGGCTAGAAATCAGCAATAAAACTGTTCTGCTACTCTCTTGTATAAACACGACGCCGTGGAGGGGAGAGAAAACATTCCACATACGATCGATGGATGACCATGCAATATAATTAAATCAGACACGTCATAAGTGAATATCATGATTTATGATCTTAAGATTGGGGCCCAAAGAGTGATGGTCCACCATCTTCTCTGCTCCTGAACTACATACGTGTATGTCACGAGACCTGTATATGTTTCTTTTTTCTTGCCTGCTGAAGTGATAAGATACCACGGCTAAAGAGTGGCCAAAACGCCTTAAATTCTGCAAAACCTAAATTGTATGAGGACCACAGACCATTAGGATAAGTCCTCGAGATATGCAGCATCAGTATCCCCTCTAAAGCACGTCCACGTGGCACTTTATCATGCCACAGCTGGACAGCAGTTGTCCAGCTGAGATTGACTACAGGCGCCCTCAACCCAAAAAACCCGCTTCACGTACAATGTATGTGAGCAGATCTCAAGGACCCCAGCCTTCGATTTAATTATTCCTGATATTTTATTATTTGGTCAGGATCGGGGTACAACCATTTTTGACAACTATTTTGGCGGACCCACATAGAAGATGAATCAATGGCTGATTCTTGGTGAGGATTATCTCCTCACCATATAGATCATCCTCACCAAAAATCAGCCATTGATTCATCTTCTATGTGGGTCCACCAAATGGTTGTCAAAAATGGTTGTCCCCCCGATCTCGACCCTTTATTATTTATTCTCTATTATTGTCATTGCTGACCTAAAACAAAAAAGGAGGGTTACATGATCAACGACTCAGATCAATTGAGCCGAGTCACAGCACCGAGTTATCCACCTGGATAACGCACAAATGAGCTGTGTTGGTGTTATATCGAGATTAGCATTAAACAGATCATGATGAGAATCCAATGGCGAAAAAGTACAAGTTCCCTCTCTTGTCTCTTTCGAACAAAAAAATTATTAAAGAGAAAGAAAGGAAGAAGACGAGTGGGTGAGGTGGTGTGGGGTCAAACAAGTGGGCGGGGTATCTGATTTTCTGATCTTCCTGCTCTGGAGTCTGGAGTCTGGACAACCTGTATACATTTAATATTAATGTTTTCGTTCTACTTTATAAAAGACCTCCACACGCATGACGCACCTGCACACGTTTGAACTTTTGATTTTGAATCTTTTGATCACGTCAATCGCATTTACCCTTTGTATTCCATGCTTTCTACCAAACGCCATTCTTCTCATTTATCTTCATGATATCATACCACATATATAATGCGAAAAAATCCACAGCTTCGCCTTTGCATGGGGATGGGACCCGGGATATCAACAATGGGCGATCGGACGATGGTCATCCAATCTAAATCAATTTATTTTTGGGGCAGATCATCTAAATTTCCCCGAGTTTGGGAGTTGGATCTCTCTCCCACTCGACCAACTCCGCCGGTCCAACTAGAAAAGATTAACAGATTCCTACACATTTGGAATCTGTGATAAATGAGAAATAGTTTTGGAAATTATTAGTGTTTCTTATATTACTTAGGACGCGTTTTGATTGCACAGAAAATTTCAGAAAATAAATCTCGAAAATGCTTCAAATGGCTGATTGATTGCAGCTAAGAACACATATTTCAATCATGTGAGAAAATAAAAGCGTATTTTCTAGTGGAAATGAATTCTCACCTATTTGGCTGGGAAATGAATTCCGGGCTTAATAGAGAAGTTCAGTGCCCTGGGAAAAAATCCAGAGAGAGAGAGAGAGTAGGAGAAGGGATGGGGATGAGGTGGGTGCCCAGCAGAAGGGAGGGGTATTTTGGTCCAAGTGGGGTGCTCAGCCGAAAGACGTGAGTGTCCGTAGAACGACCCTTTAAAAAATGGCTACTTAACAAATGGACAGTTGTGTTTTTCCAAGGAAAAGGCAATTTTCCCACTTGGCAATCAAACACATCATATGCATCATGAGCATATACACACACAGACACATATATACACGTTTTCTTGACGTTCTCGTCTTTTTGACCGCTTTTTTTACTCGGTTCTTTTGAACCCAAATCGTTTTAAACTCACATAATTCAATGGACGAATTTCTGCCCGAAGACACTAGGAAGGGTCACATGAGCCTACGAAGTCATTTAAGGAGGAAACATATGATAGACAACTTCTTCATGAACGACATCCACTTGGAAGGTTGATCCTATACCATGCACCTCATGACCTACCGAGATTAGAGCTAAAACCTGGACAACTAAAGTAGAATTAGTTTATGGAAGCAATGCAAATATCCAGTAACCACAGTTTTGAGTAGGGGTGGGTGTCAACGGGTCAGTTCCGGTTTGAATCGGAACCGATATTGCCTGTTCTTATTGGTTCCGGCTCTCAAAATGATGGATCCAGAACTGAAACTGATTATTTGGTTCTAATCGGTTTCGTTCCAGTTCCGTGTATTGGTTCAAATCTTGATAATATTACAATTTTACCACTATATATATATATACACACACACACTGGTTCCCATTGGTTCAGTTTTGGGTTTAAACTAACTACCCAGAAGTGGAACCGGTTCTTTTTTACTCACGTCCGGTTCTGATTCTGTTAAACGGGTCACCAGAAAAGAAGAGCGAGAGAGAGAGAGGCGGCTGAGGCTTCCTATCAGGAGTAAAACTTCTGTCACAATCGAATTGCAAATCAGACAATCACAGCCAATGAGTTCTCGGCACGTACACCTAAAAGCAAAGCACATGGTACGTTGCAAAAAGCATTTGTGTACGTGCCGAGAACTCATTTGCTTGTGATTGTGTGATTTACAATTTCGTGTGATAGAAGTTTTACTCATCAGGAGCTGCACATTGAAAATTCGTGTGGGAGAGTGGCCAGGTCATCAACCGCGTTAACCTAGTAGCGTGGCGCACCATCGCCCTGAGATCTGCAGCATCGGCCAGCGAGCCTTAACAAGAAAAGTAACGGGATGAAAGGAGAAGAAACAGCATCTTCGCTGGTACGTGATCCCCGATTTAATAGACTTCTTAATCACCACGTGTTTTTGACAATCTGGTCTACAAAAATTTAACTATAATCTTGAACTCCTAACCCTCGTGTTATAGACCACTTTATTTTATTAACCAACTGGCTAAAGTTTTAAAAATAAATCTAAAAATTGTTTGGGATTGTTGATCAGATGAGCCATCGTCAACTTTTAGATTCCTTTAAAACAAAAATTAAATTTCTTAAATTATCTTTTTATTTCAATTTAATGGCCCCCCCTGCCCCGATGACACCTACCGTCAGTGACGCCGCCGGCTATAGCCAATATGAGCTATGTGGCGCTTTTTTAAGAGGACACCGACCGTATGAATGTTTTGACAATAACTAAAGTGTACCTACAAAGCAAAAATCAGCCTCAGTAGTCAGTAGTGATTTCAAACCTTTAGATCTTTGTACCCAAGTAATGCTCACTAATGCTCAAATTCCTTGGGTTAAAATCAACCCATGGAAATCACTGATCAAGTTTATTTTTGTTTTGTAGGTCTTCCACCTAGTAATTGGCCAAACATCTATACGGTTAGTGACCTCTTAAGAATGTGCCACATGACTTGTATTGGTTATAGTCAGCGACGTCACTAATTGCGGGTGTCATCGAAGGTTTACTCCCCGATGTCCACCATAGTTGTTTGATTTGGGGTTTTGGTTTTGGCTTAAACCCTTGTTCTACGGTTGAAGATAAGGATATTTTCGTCTTATAATAAAAAAAATTTGTGGTCAACTTGGGTCAACACTGACCAAGTCACAGGGGTTATGTCAACTTTTTCAAATTGTGGGGGTATGTCAAATTTCAAAGATTACATTGGGGTGTAAGTCAAAAATTTCCTAAGGGCGTGTTTGATTGCCGGGAAATTTTTTCTGAGAAAATACATTGGGAAATGGCTGTTGGATTACACCTGAGAAGACGTATTTCAATCATGTGAGAAAATAAAAGCGTATTTTCAGGTGGAAATGAATTCTCACCTATGTGGAAGGGAAATAAGGCTTGGAGGGGTTTTATTTGGGGAAAGATTTTTGGTTTGTAGGTCCACCTAGGGATTGCCCAAACATCCATAGTGTGAGAGTCCTCTAAGAGTGTGCCGCATGGCTCATATTGTGTCCTGTAACAGGAGCCTGTAATTTTAGGGCTGTCACTGGAGCCCGACTTGGAAAGAAAACTGTCTCATAATGCTATCTTCTGGCGAGAAGCTATAAAAGATAAAGGGTCGTGATGTAAAAAGGTATACCTGAGATCTTTCCAAATGCGAAGCGCATTTTTGTTACTCGCTGCTGCCATCTGGACCCACTGACCGCATGGATGTTTAGCCCCATTCCTTATTAGTGATTCATACCAAAAACCAGTTTGTTCCATGATTTTTAACAGTTGATTTTAGTACTCAAAAAAACGGCTGAATTCAACGGCTATAAGAACACCTTAAAACTACTAAAATCTAATGGTTATAGATTACGAATCAGGCTGATTTTTCGTTTGTATATCCATCCACCAAGAGGTGGGATAAACATCCATGCGGTCAGTGGGCCCAGATGACGGCTGTTAATAACAAAAATCGTGGCATTTGAAAAAGTTTCAGGCATACCTTGTTAAATCTTTTTCCTAAGATTAAATGCACTCAATAATGTCAAAGAAAACCTGGACGTCGGTTGATCTTGCTCCAAGGAACAAATAAATTGGGGGTGGGTGCCCGAATCCGATCGATCCCTTTTTATCTTATATTGAATGGTGCGCAAACCCCAAGGCCATGGCCGGATAATTCTCACGTCTGCTATCTCTGGTCAAGAATCTAACTTATAGGTCAAAGATAGTGAACGTATCTCATGTTTCAAACCCAAATTTCTTCATGCACAGTAGATCTTTTATGTCCTTTCAAAACTAGAGCAATACATGATATGGTTATCAGTACCCTAATCAAGCTAAAAGTTGCTCTTTTTTCCTATTTTGATTTTAATGATACCCTTAGTGGCACTGGGACCATGGTTGGAAGTCTCGGGACTGGAATTGATGAGCACTGATCCCGATCCCGATCCGGATCAATCCAATCCAACTCCGTCTCAGGTCATCTTGCTTGAGTTCAGGCAAGACAACCCTGAGATCCTGAACCAGATTGCCCGACCCAAAACAGGATCGCCCAAGACTTAGAACCATGAATGGGACTACCCCATCTGCCCTTATTATCAAAAACTGACAATAGGAAAATGTAGCAACTCAAACGGCAATTATAGAAACTTTGGGACTAATCATTGTGCAGACAAAGGACAGAGCCCTGAATTCTGCTGAAATTTTTGTTAAATGTTGCAGGGAAATTTTTCCAAAAAAAAAAAAAGGAACAGAATATCATTGAACACTTCGAACGGTGCATTATAACAGTATATATCCTAAAAAGTTTATCTACCTCATTATAACGGTAGATGGGTATCACTAACCCAACCTCATGATCCCAAAAGTTTATAAAAAAAAAACTCTGTGATCCAAAAAGATTAGCCTAAAAAGTTCACCAGAAAGAAAGAAAAAAAAATGTAACCTCAGTCCACACTCTGCAATGGAGTGTTGGGAGGCCATGAAAATTCTAAATATTATCTCCCTTTATCGTTACTCTTTTCCCAGTTCCCTGAAAAACAAAAACAACAAAATATCAGTCCGCATAAAAAAACATAAGAACATCCAGTAAAGAGAAGACAACAGTAAGCAGGAAATGGGAATGAAGAATAGTGGAATTTGTTGAAAAAAAAAACTACTCATTAACCATGTAGCGCGTGTCCATTTATCGAAAAGTTAGCTGTATAGACAAATATTCTTATTATTCAAACAGATCTTAATTTATCGATATGTTGTGTTCTGTTGCATATCAGCTTATCTATATTGGATACATAAATAAAACTAAGTGATAAAAAATATCGTCATTGTCATGAGAAACTCACCCAACTACTTGGGCTCGACTATGCAAATCAGGTTCCACTATTCCAGACTATACAGGGCCTTATCTATGGTTAAAGCATGTGTTTTCAGATCTTACCTCACTACCTTGATCTACTTCCTTTTTGGCCTTTTTCCCTTGGTACCTTCAACCTGCACCATACTTCACTTATGACTATACTAGACTCTCATTTATCTTGTCTAGTAGTGGGCTACACAAACTATGTTGCATTGAAATGAGTGGGTTCCAATGCGTATGTTTTGGATTTGCCACCGGATATGGGAAATCAGTTCAACATTAGGTGTGAGTAGTACAATTCTCTCGCATGCCTATATTGTAATTCCCTCAAAGGGCCCACCGAGTCCATTGTTTCCTTGTTTTAAGGAATTTCACGTTTTCAAAGAAAAATTAATTCCATAAAATTAATATTCACAGTTCCATAATAAAACTATTTACAGCATGTATTCATATTTTTATGACAAAAGATAAAAAGTAAAAAAAAATTACACGGAGCTCAGAAAACGATGAACCAAATTAAGCTGTATTCTACGGATATCTACAACGTATCATCCTAGATTACCATATTGACCATGTAATGAACAGATGTACTACAAAAGACCAAACTCAATGGCATCTGATCGCACAAATATGATGATCTTACCCATAGCCCAATCAGGCATGATTTTGCATGCTTAATCATGTTTAAGAATTCATGCTACATCACAAATCACTAAAGGCCCAATAAGACGAATGTAGACTATCATCAAAATCACATTGATGTATGATCATGCTCTGAACTGACCATTAAAAACATATTAACCTATGTTGCATTTATAAAAGTATGGGTGTCAGAGTCCGACATAGATGTGGAGGGTCGAATACAGTGAACCTTGAAAAATACAATCCGTGGACTCGGCAATATACTTTGAATAATTGTATAACATAACACTTGTTTACTTTATATGATAATGTGATGGAATATCTTATAAATTGTGTATCATATACTTATTGTATATGTTACATAGAAAACTTCAATTGTAAAAGGTAGCCCTTATAACCTACGGCAAATGTTAAAAATAGTATCTTGCAAGTAAAGAAAAAATCAAACTACCCTACCATTCAGAAATAAACTAGAAAAAAAATCCCAAGGGATACTCCTTGGAACTAATCATGAGGATTTCCTTTACACTTGTATAGATTAGCCATGTTAAATATAAAAGAAAGGCCTAAATCATCAATAATCTCATAAGCACTAGCCTTGAACTGTCCTCAAATTTTACACAGTTCGCTTCTTTATGCGGGCCTACTCTGATGTGCTCGGCAAATGCATTAACATCATCATATCTAATTTTTTTTAATAAGCATAGACTTTATTAAAGGCAAAACACCGAAGGGGAAAACAAGGGCAGCCAAAGAGGTTGAGATGACCTACAAAGGACAAACCAAGAAACAAGAAAAGAGACACAAAACCACAGAAAAGCAACAGGAGACGGGACTACTCCCCAAATCCGGGCATTACCCAAATCATCCCAAACTCTACTAAGAACACTGAAAATTGCATTCATTGTGTAGAACATAATCATATCTATCAAGAGCATAGTTATTGTTATTGGATCCATGGCATTATGAAATGTTTTCTTTTACTTTTCATATTTTTTCCTCGTTTTTATTAAAAATAACTTATGGCTAAAATATAACAACAATATCATATTATAATAAATGTGTACTAACTTGTCTGTTTTGGGGTTTTTTAATGGTTCCATTTCAGACAACTCGTATTTGTGTCAGATACCGACACACATCTGTAATAGTTAAAAAGCTTGTAATATTAGTGCTAGAACAATAACAATTAACAAGAAAATGACTTATAGATTACCAACCTTCATTGATGTCACATATGTAAATGTAGTCCACAGTTAGTTTTTGCTAGGGAAGACAAATATCATACATCAAAGCCTTTGAACCGTCAAATGTATGTCCAATTATCTAGGGGTACAATAAGTGTAAGAGCACCTCTACCATGCATTCAACTGTGTGTGCAAGGGATCCAATTTAATAGCCCATGGTTGGTTTTTGCTAGGGAAGACAAATATCCTACATCAAAGCCTTTGAACCCTCGAATGGATGTCCAACTATCTAGGGTACAATGAGTGTAAGAGCACCTCTACTGCATAAATTCAGAACCTAAAAAACAATAGAAACACATAAAAAGCCTCAAAACATAAAGAAAGTTAAAATGAGAAAAGAAATTCCTAAATATTAGACTAAATGTCAATGTGGAAAAGCTGAGAAGAATACATACCCCTTACCCATCAAACCTCAGCCTCAACTTCCTTCTCTACCCCATCATTCACAGATACAATAGCCTCCCCACCATTGGCATCTTCTTCAGCAGGCGGCTGCACTTGTTCGTCCTCTGGCAATGGCTCCTCCACATAATCATTCTCGAATGCATCTGCAGGGACCTCATAAATCCTTACTTGCGGCTTTGACGGGTCCTTCACTAGAACATATTTCCCCTCATTCAATTTCATGCACAAATCAACAATAGACTTCACAATTCCCCACATATTTGAAGTATTTAGATTGATCTGTGTCGCGAACTCCCTTGGCTTATACCCGACCACAGCTAAGATGACATGGTTAAAGTGATCACGGGGATGAACCCTCGAAACATACCCCAACTTCATCACATCCGCGCTTGCCAACAGTGCTTGAGCAGTCCACTTGGCCAACTTGTTTGCATTGTTCTTAAGCTCTGTAGCCAAGACTGCCCCTCTTTGTGTCTCCAGCTTCTGCCTCCAATCAACCCCCGAGTACTTTGGATCAAACTCATTAAGAGCATTCAAGGTCAAGAACGACCGCTGCCCTTTCACTTCAGACGCACTCTGAACCTCACACCGAGCGACAAGATACATGTCATCATCAAGCTTCCACCGCCGGTACCTGTAAGCAACCGAAGCAACCTCTTCCCCTTCAGCAGCAAACGGATTCGGCTCCTCAAACGTCACTTTATTCCCATCCCTAACCAAAACCTGCTGAGAGAAATTCTGGTTAATATAAGCCGCTTCGACACTCAAGGAATATGCCGAATTGATATCTTCCTTGGCTTCGGGCAATGGCTCCTGTGAGGTCTCGTTAACGGATAGCAGATCAAGCTGCGACCCATCTCTTTTATCGAAAAACAACTTGTTCCCGACTCGCTGAATCACGATATCCCAAGAGTAAACCGATCTCGGAGCGCACATAAGAGTGGAGAGAATCGAATCAGTGGCAAAAACAGTAGCTCTATCCTCATTGGCAAGGCGACGGATGATGGGATCATCGGTAGTGGTGACTTTAAAGAAGTTGCGATTTTTGAATCGCTCGAGGCGTTTTTCGTTCTTAGGGTTGACGCGATCGTAGGAGCGGTCGTAGGACTCGAGACTGCCGCAGACGAGGAGGTCTTCGGGGTCGGGAACGGAGAAAGAGAGCTTGGAGAAGGTGGAGAAGGGGATTTGATCGAGCATGGTCCATTCCGGCTGGATGTCAACGGAGGATTTGAAGACAGCGGCTTCACGGCGGGGGTTGTTGCCGCCCGATCGGTTGAGGTTGTAGAGGCGGTCGCGGCGGGCCCGCTCCTTCTCGGCTTCTCGCTTCCGGGCTTCGACTTCTTCGTCGCGGCGTTGGGGGAGTTGGCGCTGTTGCTGGAAGCGCCACTTGGGGCCGAACTTTGGGCGTGGAGGGGGCTTACCGTCAACGAGGCGGAAGGAGGAGTCGTCATCGGCAGCGAGAGCGGCGGAGGAGTCGTCGAGGGCGAAGTCGAAGACGGCGTCGGAGGGGTTGCGAGGGTTGGTGTTGCGAGAGGGGTTGTTGTAGTTTCGGGTCCAATCGGCGATGCGGCCGAGCTTCTCGGACCGGTTGAATGGGGCGAATGGGACGTTGGTGGGGTGGTTGGAGAGGAGCGGAGCTGGTGTTTCCGGCGAACCCCAGCCGTCATTATTAAATGGAACAAGACCAACTTCAAACCCTACCATCCTGTTACAGAACTTCAGGTCAGTGGATACTGGATAGTGGGAGAGAGGAGAGGAGTGAATAAAAGTTGAGAGTAGAGACAGTGGAGCACATAAAGTCCTTTTGGAACGAGCACGTGACACAGGAGCACTTCTAGAACTGTAAGCGCCTGTTTGGAAAGCCAAAATATCCGGCCAGCATAGGTCAGTACAGGTCTGATCTTGATTTTCTGTGTTTGGTAAACGTGTGGGTCCCACCTTTCAAGACCACTCTCATTCCAATTTGTGCCAAAAAACTAGTTCAACTTCATCTTTCCTACAACTCCTTACAACACCGAACACGATAACTTCCTTATCCTCCTCTCTCAAACATACTCTTTCTCTCTCAACGGAAATGGAGGAGTTACAGGGACCGATTAATGGCGGAGTCGTTATAGCTTCATCTGAGAATCCGTCCTAAAGAGGCAACTTCAGCCGAGTGTAAGCGTCCGATTAGGAGACATCGGAGACCAACCAGCGACTCTCTCTTACCGTCATACGAGTCTTACGTCAAGCAGAGCAAACATTGGCACGATCCCAAGTATCGCCACTCCTGAGGATATCGGCACAGCCGGTAAAGAGTCCAAGACCCGACCTTTAACGTATTTGGGCAACGGCAGCAATAACCTTGAAACCCTAGAAATCGACAATAAGAATACTTCTGGGAATGTTAATTTGGATTTGGTAGATTTCAGGAACTGAAAGGTAAAGTATTTGAGGGTGAAGATTCTAAGATCTAGAGAGCCCTTCTCTTCAACCCAAACAAAAAGAAAAAACAAACAAAGAGAGACCCCTCTTTCTCTGCTCCTCTCTCCCGTGTAGCTTCTATGCAATTCCACCTCCGGCTAGATGCAGTGAGGCTAGATGCGGTGAGGTGAAAGACCAAGACCTGAGATGAAATACAATCTCTACAAGATCTGCAACTTAGTCAAGAACTAGCCAAGGTCTCTCTCTCTACAAAATCTCCACCTCCGGGTCTCTCCCTCTCTCTTCTTCTTTATCTCTTGCTCCTTCTCCCTCTCTTTTCGTTTATTTGCCACTTCTAGTTTACTTGAAAAATATGCAAACTGGGTTAGGTAAACCAAACAAGCGTTGAAATAGAACTAGTTCAAGGTTAACAGCAAACTAGTCAAGAACTAGCCCTGGAATAGGCTAGGGTTTGACAAGAACCTGAAAACATGATTCATCCAAACAGGCCCTAAAAACTAAAAACTCGCTCAACCGGCACTCACGTGGCACATTTTTAGAGAATGCTGACCGGGTCGACTCATGTGGCACAATTTTAGAGAACGCTGACCGTATGGATGTTTGGCCAATCTCTGGGTGGACCTACAAACCAAAAATCAATCTGATTAATGATTTCAAACCTTTCAATCTTGTGCCCCAAATTATGCTCAAATGCCCCCGGTTAAAATCAACCCATGAAAATAACTCTAATCCAACGCTTAGAAATCATTAATCAAGTTGATTTTCGTTTGTAGGTCTACCTAGGGATTGGTCAAACATCCATGTGATTGGTGTCTAAAAATGTGCCACATGGCTCATATTGGGACTGACGGTCACTGGCCAACGGTCATGCAAGTTTTACTCAAAGTGGAAGCGATTGCTGACCATAAGGATGTTTGAGCCAACGCTAAGTGAACCTACAGACCCAAAATTAGCCTGGTTAGTGATTTCTAAGTGTGGATGGGAGTATTTTCATGGGGGGTTAACCGTGGAATTCGAACATTATTTTGAGTACAACGATCCAAAGGTTTGAAATCACTAATCAAGATGATTTTTGGTATGATGGTCCACCTATGTATGGGCCAAACATCCAAGTCTCAAAATGTGTGCCACATGGCTCATACCGGTTTATCATTTGTTAGTAATTTCTAGGTTTAGAGCAGTGTTTTGAAAACTGGACCGGACTGACGGTCGGACCAAATTTGACAAGGATTTTAAAATTTCTTGGTCCGGTTCCATTAGAACCGGTAAGTAAAAACATGCAACCGGTGGTTTTTTCAATTCGACGGTTGAACTATTGAACCAACAAACCGACCATTTTGGAAAACCGATTTTAGTAAATCTAAATATAAAAATTATGTGTAATCAGTTGAGAAAATTTAAGCAAAAAATCTTAAATATTAAAATAAAAAGATTTTCTAAATAAGTTAGATTCTATGTGATCTAATTTTTACGGTATCACTTTCAAATCTCTATTTTTTCTACTTAAATATAAAATACTTTCTTAAATCTCTACTAAATTAACGTCAAAAATATAGAATGGAGTTTTTTTTTCAAATCTATACCAAATTAACATCGTCTTCAATAGAAAAGGAATCCTCGATTTAATTCTCAATTTTTTTTATTTTAATTTTTATCCCCTATTTCTTGATTTTTCTTTTTTTTGTATATAAAAATATTTAATAAATACAATCCGGTCCAACCAAATCGAACCATGGACGACCAGTCTCACGAAAAATCAATTCAATCAACGGTTCGATTTTTAAAACATTGGTTTAGAGAGATTTTTTTGTCTATTTTGGGCAGCAGAAGGATATGTTCTTCTCCGCAGCCGAGGAAGTGCATGGAAAAATTGGTGAAAGTCTTGTGGTAACATCTAGTGGTCCTATATTGCTCACTTTTTGGGGCCATTGACGTAGATTTTTAGCCCACACTAAAATTCAGCTTGATTGATGATTTCTAGCCGTTGGATTTAGCATCCAAAAAAGCATGCTAGAATCAATCCTTCAAAAAGTACTGTAATCTATGGCTAGAGATAAACAATCAGGTTCATTTTTGGTCTGCATATCTAACAAAGGGGTGGACTGAACATTAGTGGGTCCAAAACAATGCACTATGTATGGCCACAAGAGTTCTGCATCGACTGCATCTAAAGTTTTTCTCAATTTTACCCAACTTCTAGAAGAAGAAAAAGTGGCAAAATGTAAACAACATTTTACCTCGAGGGTTCCCGTTATCTACACTACTTTAAAGCCAAAACTTGGATTGGCGATGACACGGGCTTAACAAGAAGTTCATCTTGGCAGGGTGTTCAGCATGCCAACGAGGGACCACAGTATGAGCCATGTGGCACTCTTAGAGACTACTGACCGTATAGATGTTTGGCCCATCCCTAGATGGACCTAGTGATTTCAAACCTTTGGATCTAAGTACCCCAAATAATGCTCGAAATCCACAGTTAAAAACAAACCATGGAAAAGACTAATCCAACAGATAGAAATTACTAAGTGGGATGAATTATTTGGCATGCAAGTCCATCTAGGCATGAGCCAAACATCCATACAGTCAGTGGTCTCTAAGAGTGTGCCACGAGGCCCCTACAATCACACCGTGCATTTTAGGGTTTGGATGTTTGGGCTTGTGGGATTTAGGATTGGAGTTTTAGGGTTTGGCTTTTGGGTTTTAGGACTTGAGTTTGGTCCAGCATCTTTTGCAGATGAACAGGAGGCTTCCAAGGCAAGAAGGTTGTATGCTGGAGGCAGACAAGTCGGATTTGGTGAGGATGGTTTGAAGAAAATGAAAATGAAAATGAAATATAATTTAGCCAACCACGGTTGCACATGGTGATCTTTGAGAGAGCTTGTATCAAAGAATTACTACTACTGTTGCCATTACACGGCTACATGGCACTCATAAGTGTGTGCCTGGTAGTGACTAGGCAATTGGTGTGAAAGCGCCATCTACAGCAGTAAGATGCACAAGAATACATAGACAAAAATGATGTTGCAAAATAAAAACATTTATGCATATTACAAGGCATAAACTAGATACTGAAGTTGGCAAGAATTAGAAAGCAGGGCCTGTTGAACAACCCCTTTACTCTAAAAGCTTAAGCTGCTAGAGAATGGTGTAACAATGTATATCAAGGGGTTCACGGGTCTAACAAAGGCGGAGTGCTGGCTTCACAGTCAAACACTCTCTAAGAACACCCCCTCTTCAGCATTTTGCCAGGGACTCGAACCTGCAACCTACAAGGATCTCCTGCTCTGAAACCATGTTGAACCACTTTACTCTAAAAGCCGTCTCTTTCTGTACCTCCAAACAGCTTATGACTCACACGAATGGGTCGGGTTCAGTTTAGTATATACACAAGACCCAAACTCGTTATTAATCGAGCCTAATAGACAGAAACATGAACCAGTCAAATTGATCAAGCTTATAAGGTGATCGGATAATAGGTCGGTGTAATAGATAGAAAACTTCAATATCAAGGTGCACATACCTGACCTGATTATTAATTGAATAAAAAGGATGGAACCAGAACTGACTAAACAGGTCCAGGTATGTTGGATACCCATCGACACACCTATGTTCATCGATAATATAAATAGAAGTGACCTGTTACACGCAGTCGATAATTCGAAACATTCAAATGTTTGCCAAACCACAAGGAAGAAAATCGTACCAATTAAACAATCTTAACCATCGAATCGCTTCACTATTGCCCATTCAAATCGGCAATTGCCAAGAATCATCAACTTATGTCTGTCCATGCATGTGTATGTGTGAGAGAAAACCAATACAAGAGCCATAAATGAGCGTTATAATTACATAGCAACCTATGAAAACTACAAAATTCAATATATAAGAAGGAAGAGTTGGAGAAATTTGGGTTTTGGCATTGGTGACCATCACAACCGACAATGAGTACTTATGAGTACCATGTCCTTTACTACGGTCTCCCTTGATGCGCATGTAAAATTCTTCTCACCAAAATACATGTCCCGAACTCTCTCCCAAAATTCTATTTATGAGTCCAAAAAATCACCTTTACACCTATTTGTGGATCCATACAGTTCCACAACCAGGTCATGATTTGAACATTTTCTTGAATCCGCCTCCCCTGGAGGTTATTCTATAGTCAAATAATTGAGTTTCCCTTATCAAAAAAAAATATAATTGAGTTTCCATTCCGCTGTGAGGACAACTTGTACAGATCTAAACCAAGATACATAATTACTATTACTGAGTTTAATAGAAGTCATCTAAAACGTAAATATCTCAGAAAAAGACAACAAACTTGGTTTAGATTCCATTATCAGTCACTAGTCACAAACACTTGTACTCAGTCCAGAAAGCCTGTGATTCTCCTTGGATACCTACGCCCCACTCTAAAGAGCCTGGGAGAGAAATCTAAACGCTAGCAATTTGCTCTGGAAAACCTGGGAGAGAATGATACCTACGATTTCCTCATGACAACTTTAGAAAATGTGTCACGACAGACCTCAAGAAATATATCACGACAAATTACAAGAGCATGTGATTTGCCTTGGAGTCAAAATACATGTTGCTGCAACTTCTCATCTGCAGCATCCACATCATACGTAGAGGTCATCCCTTCAAATCTGCATGACCTCTTGCACATCCACACAAGGTATATGTAATAGGAACCACCACAAAAGGGAAAAATAAGAAAAACAAACCCTAGGTTATTATTTCTGACCACAACGAAGGAAAGAAAAATAGTAGAGAAGTAAAGAACAAGAAGAAAAGAGGAGAAGAAGAAGAAGAAGAGAGAGAGAGTCGAACTAGTATCTTCAACTTACACTAGTCGACCCTCGCAATCATTATTAATACTGATGTTGTAATAAAGGTAAAGGTACAAAAATACCTGAGTGTTACATTAAGACCATCCACCAATCACACCATGCCCTAGTGTTCCCTTGGGCTTTAGACAAATTAGAGCAACTTTAAACTTCAATGAAATTAAGCTTCAGCCATCAAATCCAAGAATGTTCCGTATCTGATGGAGTTCATATCTATCCATTTGATGGGAGACCAAAGGGGCATTGGATGGAGAAAAAAATCCCTTTTATCCATACGCCATCCATGAGGCATAAGATTTATAGCACTCTTCCTTTGCTTCTTGTAGCTTTTGTCAGGCCTAAAAATGTTAAATGACTTCTCCCCTTCCATCAAGAACGCCCACCAATAGCACAATGCCTAAAAAGCTCCCTTGAGCCATTGAAACTTACTGTTACAACTGCTAACAAAATTAAGCTCCAGCAGCAAATTGAAGAATGATTCCTATTCCTCAGGATGCGGAACATATCATAGGCCCTACAATAGCCCATCCATGTATGCACAGCTAAGTCCATGAGAGGCCTCAAAGCGCAACAAGGAAAAATTATGAAACCTACAAGGTCATGCATGTCATGTTGTCATCTTTATAACCATGGAGCTAATGTTCAATGAAGAGGTTACAGCTTGCCTCATCTTCAATTGGCAAATAATTGAGAGGAACCCACCATACCTAATTGCCTAGACTAGTTAAGCATCATTATAACTGCAAATAATCATCAATGTTGAGACGTGGAATTGAGTTATGTCCAAAAAGCCAGAAGGGTTCTATATTCTAACTCTCTTTCCAGGAAAAGAATATTTTGTTTACTTCCATCTCTAGGCCTAATATATGGCACATTATATTCTAAGGTATGGTTCCACCGTTCCATAGTCTGCCAAGTTAAATTCTACCTTCCCCTAAACATAAAAGCTGGGCCCCTCTCATATCCAGCTTTGAGGACAACAAACACCACAATCACAATTCTCCATCAACATTTGATAAAGACGCATTACGTGCGTACAGGTTCCTTATTGCTAGACTGCTCACATCTCATCATCCCATTCCATAAAGGTGCACCTTTTCCCAAATGCCAACAACCCACTCTGGTCAACAGAAAGTTCAACCTTTTAGTTAAGAACAAACAAAGCTTGAATTTTATGGATTGGCAAGTGATAAACTGATAGACTAAGAAAGTAGCATGAACAAGATTATGCCAAGTTGTGACAAATCCTTCCCCTTGAATGCTTTCAAATGAGATTCAAAATGTTCCATCATAAGTTCACGATCCAACACAAAAGCCTCACAACTTTAGCAAAAAAAAGGTATTTCAGCAATGGAGTGCTAATCTGCACCCTATGAGCTCGGGTACATAGTCTCTGTATTTATAAAAACCAGACACCATGTTGGAAGCAGTACACATTCGACCCGTATTAGGTGTTATTTTTTATTGGTAACTTTGGTATCTATTAAAAAGAAAGGGAAGAATATTACGATCCAGGAGAAAAAGAAAAAGTCAAAACCTCAAAACAGTCAAATGGGCAATCTTTGAAGCATTAGCTGAAAACTCAGCCATTTCATTTGCAGACTGGAATAAGAGTGAACAAGATGTTCAAACTAGAAGAAATGCTGTGAATCTTTTTTTCATAATATATGATAATCCCGATGAACCATTCATCCTCCATGAAGCCCAAATCATAACATTGCTAGATTCCCCCTAAAAAATCTAAGAGTCTGAATTAAGATTGTTGGAAATTTTTTGACCTTCAAGCTAATATAACAATTCAGCCTTATTCGAGTCGTACCCCACATTAGAACCCAAGCACATAAACATAACTCTTCCCTCACTATTGCAGAAAAAAGCCTCATAAACGAATGGCCCAGATTACCAACCAAGCACCCTTAGAAGTTCAACTTGGCAGCGTTCTCAGGAGGCTTGCACCAAGCAACCCTACAGGCAATTTTTTTTTCTTGGATAAGTTAGTATGTATCATTAAAAAGGGAAAACCCCAAAAGAATACACGAAAGCGGGAGAAACTCCTTGGCCATTAAGGACAAGAGATATCTAACATCTCAATCCATCTAAATGCAAAATATTCAAAAAAGCATCCTGTAAAATCTGGAGAGGAAGAGGAGGGCCTTAACACGCAAAACCAGAGCCAAGACATCTCTTTCTTTTCCCTCAAAGATCCGCGTGATTCTTTCTTTCCATACACAATTGGGAATGGGAGGGGACGACCAAGCAATCACTGTTTAATCTCTAAGAATGTCAGTACAGCTAATACCCTTGGACTCCATAGCCGATAAATCCCAATGAGAAGCCATCTCCCTAATCTTTCAATGATTCCATCAGTATTTAAAGATTTGCTGTCAAAGATTCTTTAATTTTCCTTCCTTCCAAATTCCCAAAAAAGAAAAAGAAAGGATAAGCATCCTTTTTTTAAATAAGCATTAGGATAAGCATACTACAAAGAGTCAGATCGGGCCTTCCAAAAGGACCTATTTCCCTAAACAAACAATTCCAAAACATTGCAAGGGAAGACCTAATTAAGATCAACAAGCTTATGGAAGTGGCCAAAATCTCCCAACATTTCTCACAACGAATGAAAAAGTGATTAACCAACTCCACATCTTTCACAAACATGAGGGAATATGAATTATATTACTCCTCTTTGAAGAACACTGCATTTGTTGATTTTCTTCAGTCACAATCGCACAAAGGATTTCTCCTTTAGAGCAGCCACCGGATTCTAGACATTCATAACCAAAAGGACAGGTTAGACACATGCACAGATCTAGACCAAACTCGCATCTTTGATGTGTGGAGATAGGCATCTTTAATTAAGTCCAAAAGAGAGGTCAAATAGTGTTATCAGATACATAGAAATACGTATTTATCTTGTACAGGGGTAGTTTTGTAAATACCTCTTATGAGGGGTATACTTGTCCTTTTTTATGTAACCTTTTATAAATAAGATTTATGGGGTCATTGTGAAATTAATCACAAGACATCCATTTCTCCCTCTTCTCTCTCTCTCGCATACTGTGGAACCCTAATTCTATAATTCAACTTGGTATCAGAGCAAGGTTGCAGGGCTGATAGAAAGGTTTCTTCTCCGACTTCATCAAGGAAGGTGATGACGTCATCCAGGCCATAGGCTGATGTCAGCATCGTACGGATAGGTCTCTTCCTTTTCTCCCCAAACTCAACCGTTAGCTAGATCTCCTTTTTTAAGGATTTTGGGTTATTTTTTCACGATTTTTGGGATCCATCTCAAGGGTTTTTGAGACATTTTCCTCGAAAAATCGAAAAAACTCAATTTTCGAACCAGCGGGTTTTTCTAACCCTTAATGACTTTTTTGGGGGGGTTTGTTTGCTTCGATCTAGTCCCCCCCAATCTCAGCAACATGTGGATATATCACATGAGTGATTCAACAAAGGATTGAAGGTTGTGGGAACCTTTTTCTACCCACTAGTTACCGCCGGCGACTTTTTTAGTCAATTTGGGCTATCGGTTGGATCTTCAACCTTCCTCTTATGATCTCAGATCTATTTGCAATGCCTTCTAGTAGCTTTAGGATGTTTTTAACCATCTCTATGCTGCTGTTCTCTGCCATTAGCCTTCATGAGATGCTTATTTGAGTCCTAAAATGCCTATTAGGACCTATTCGAATGTTTCTTGGCTCTTGATGTGGTGATTTAGTCTCCTGGATCTTGATTGGATCTTCAATCTGGTACTTCTATAGTTTCTTTGGTTGTAGTCTTCATCGCAGATCCTCCCGTGGTTCCTCCACTGTCCTTGGTTTCTCCATCCGAGTCAGAAGTGAGCACAGAAGTTCCCTCCAGTGGAGTTGGAGGCCCTATAGTGCAGCACTTAGCCTATGAGAACCCAAGTTTGCAGATCACCTCAGTGAAGTTAGATGCAAGAACTACTTGCGCTGGGCTCAGGCTGCACGGTTGTTCATTGGGGGCCGTGGGAAACTTAGCCACACTATAGGAGATACGGTTAAACCTCCCAGATCTGATCCCTCTTATCGACAATGGCAGACAGATGATCTAACTGTCATGTCATGGCTCCTAAACTCTATGGAGCCTGATATCAGTGAGAGTTTCTTATTCATGCGCACAGCGCAAGAGATTTGGGAGATCACTGAGAAGACCTATTCGGAGCAGCAGAATAATGAACGAGCATTTCAGCTGCGACAAACTATCTCCCACTTCCGACAAGGGGAGAAGTCTCTTTCTCAGTACTATACTGCTCTTCGTACCTTGTGGCAGGAGCTTGATCATTATTACTCCTATCAGCCTCTCAATCCCACAGAGATTGCCCCCTTTCATCTATATATAGAGAAGGGTCAGATCTTTGATTTTCTTGCTAGCCTCAATCCTTCTTATGAGCTGGCTCGTGTTCAGATCTTGAGTAGCAGGGTGGATCTTCCCTCTCTTAGTGAGGTGTACTCCTATCTTCAGAGTGAAGAGAGTAGGTAGATCTCTCTTCGGAGTGAGCATCTCCTTCCAGAGCGATCAGCGCTAGCCGCCTCTCCTGCTTATCAGCCTCAGCAGTCACAGCAGCCTCAGAGAGGCTCATCTTATCAGATTCCTGTCTCAGCTCCATCCTATGCTCCCACTGGACCTTCTTCTGGGAAGTCCTTGACTAGAGAGAGGCCCAAGTGCGATTTCTGTGGCAAGTTAAGGCATGTGCGTGCCAAATGTTGGAAGTTATATGTTCGCCCTAGCCAGCCAGGGTCTTCTGGTGCTCATACTGCCAGCGTGGATATTTCAGTTTTAGCTCCTCCTGGATGATCTCTAACTATCTCTCCGACTTTAGCTCCTCCTGGTGGTATCTCAGCCACAGAGCTTGCAGGCTTTCGACGATTGCTTCAGCAGCTGGATGGTCCTTTTGCCACATTGTCCACCTCATTTGCCCAGTCAGGTAACCCTAGACCTGCTCATCACGTGTCTCTTCCATCGTCCAGTCCCACTTAGATCATTGATTTTGGGGCATCAGAACACATGACGAGCATGTCTTCCTTATTTTCCAGTTATACTATCTGTTCTGGCCGTGATAAGGTGAAGACAACTGATGGCACCTTATCTTCTGTGTCTGGGAAAGGGAATATCCTTCCCTCTCCCCAATTGCTTCTTTCATCTGTTTTGCATGTTCCCAGATTTACTTCTAACCTACTTTCTGTTAGTGCTTTGACTAAAATCCTAAACTACAATGTCACTTTTTCCCCTACTTCTTGTGTCTTTCAGGACCTAGAGACGAGGAGGACGATTAGCACTGGACATGAAGCTAATGACCTCTACCTTCTGGATGGACACCTTCCTGAGCCCACAGCACTACAGTCTTCTGCTAGTAGTAGTAGTAGTAGGATAAATGTTGTTTTGAACTGGCATGCTCGTCTGGGGCATGTCTCTTTTCAGCATTTGAAACTTTTATTTCCTAGTTTGCTTACTTCTGTTTCTTTTTCTGCTTTACACTGTGAGACATGTGAGCTCTCCAAGCATTGTAGATCAAATTATCCCTCCAGAGGTAATAGAAGTTCTACTTGTTTTGACATTGTGCATTCTGATGTAAGGGGTCCTTCCCCAACTACTTCTATCTTTGGCTTCCGCAACTTCATTTCCTTTGTTGATGATCATACTAGGTGTACATGGCTTTATCTCATGAAAACTAAGGATGAAGCTCATTCCATCTTTCAGGGTTTTCATAAGATGATCCAAATCCAGTATAGTATCTCTATCAAGGTTCTTCGTACTGACCAAGGTGAAGAATATATGTTTGGGGGACTTCAACACTACCTCCTTGACCATGGGATTTGTCATCAAAATTCTTGCAGCTACACCCCTCAACAGAATGGTGTAACTGAGAGAAAAATGCGACATTTTACTGAGATAACTAGATCTCTTTTGATTGGCTCTCATGTCCCCAAGACCTATTGGTCAGATGTTGTTTTGACGGCAGCCTACTTGAGTAACAGAATACCCTTTCGTGTTCTCAATTTTAAATCTCCTCTTCAGGTTCTTTCCCCTGATTCTCCTATTTTCTCTGTTCCTCCTCGCAACTTTGGGTGTGAATGTTATGTACATATCCTTGGTCCTCATCGCACCAAACTAGATCCCAAAGCACTCAAGTGTCTTTCTCGGTTACTCCTCTACCCATAAAGGGTACAAGTGTTACCATCCATTCTCTGGGAAGAAGTTTGTATGCATAGATGTCACCTTCGGTGAGGAGCTTTCTTTTTTCTCTCCCACCTCTCTTCAGGGGGAAAGTAGTAAGTAATGAAGAGAGGTGGAATGTTCATCTTCCTGCTACAACCCTATCTCCTCTAGAGTTTGAGAGGCCTCCACGCACTCATACTACTAGTGTAATTGATAGTGCTCCTGGAGCTCAAAAGGAGCTCAAAGTCTATAGCAGAAGGGCGACAGTCACAGCTGATCCAGGACCAGTGGTTCCATCCTCGGATTCAGGTAATCCTCCATCTCTCCAAATACCTGTCATTCCCTTGTCTACTGATGATTCTGATCTTCTTATTGCTATTAGAAAAGGCATTAGAAGTTGTACTCAACATCCCTTGAGCAATTTCGTTTCCTACGATGCATTGTCACCTTCATACAGAGCATTTATCACATCAGTTTCCACCATTCCCATTCCCTCTTCCGTGGCAGAAGGATTAGCACACCCTAGATGGAAAGCTGCTATGGTAGAAGAAATGAAGGTGCTGGATAAGAACAAAACTTGGGAGCTTGGATGCAGATGGGTGTTCACGGTGAAGTACAAGGCCGATGGGTCAGTAGAGAAGTACAAGGCCAGACTAATCTCCAAAGGGTACACTCAGACCTACAGGATTGACTATGTGGAGACCTTTGCACCTGTGGCAAAGATGAACTCCATCAAGGTTTTGTTGTCTGTAGCAGCAAACCAAGCATGGCCTTTGCATCAACTGGATGTGAAGAATGCATTCCTTCATGGTGATCTGCATGAAGAGGTCTATATGATACCTCCTTTAGGGTTCACTCCCCCTGAGGACAGCAGCAAGATGTGTCGTCTGAGGAAAGCCCTCTATGGGCTTAAGCAATCCCCCAGAGCTTGATTTGAGAGGTTCACTCTAGCAACGAAGAAGCTGGGATATACTCAAAGCCAAGCCGATCACACCCTATTTGTGAAGCACCTAAGGAAGAGCATTACGGCCTTCATCGTCTATGTTGACGATGTCATTCTGACAGGGAATGATGCAGAGGAGGTGATCAAGCTAAAAGATCATCTAGCAGGAGAGTTTGAGACCAAAGATCTGGGACTCAAGTACTTTCTTGGCATAGAAGTTGTAAGATCCAACCAAGGGATCTTCATCTCACAAAGAAAGTACGTCCTAGATCTATTGAAGGACTCTGGCAAGCTGGGAGCTAAGCCAGTGGAGACCCCCATAACGCAGAATCACCAGTTGACCGATTCGAGCAGTATACCTTTATAGGATGGGGGGAGCTTTCAGAGATTGGGTGGAAGGTTGATCTACCTCTCCTTGACTCGTCCAGACATTGCCTATACAGTTAGTGTTATCAGTTAGTACATGCATTCTCCTAGAGAGATTCACTTAGAGGTAGCTCACAGGATATTGAGATACCTCAAGTCTACCCTTGGCCGATGCCTCCTTTTTCAGAAGAATGGCCACATGAGAGTAGAGTCATAAATTGATGTAGACTGAGCTGGTGCCAAGGATGACAGGAGATCTACCTCAGGCTATTACACCTTTGTGGGAGGCAATCTAGTTACCTGGAGGAGCAAGAAGCAACTAGTAGTTGCCAGATCTAGTGCAGAGGCAGAATTTAGGGCAATGGCCCATGACTTGTGTGAGATATTCTGGCTGAAGATGTTAGTGACTGAACTTGGCTTTCCAGTATTGGGACCCATGAGCTTGTACTGTGACAACAAGGCGGCTATCAGCATTGCTCATAATCCGGTGCAACATGATCGGGTCAAGCACATTGAAGTGGATCACCACTTCATTCGGCAGAAGATTGTATCTGGGGAGGTTTGCACCCCCTTTGTGAAGATAGATGAGCAAGTAGCCAATGCCTTCACCAAAGGAGTTCTCAGTTGGCAACTTCATAGATGTTTATGCAAGTTGGGCATGAAAGATATCTATGCGCCAACTTGAGGGGGAGTGTTATCAGATACGTAGAAATACGTATTTATCTTGTATAGGGGTAGTTCTGTAAATACCTCTTATAAGGAGTATACTTGTCCTTTTTTATGTAACCCTTTATAAATAAGATTTATGGGGTCATTGTGAAATTAATCACAAGACATCCATTTCTCCCTCTCTCTCTCTCTCTCTCTCTCTCTCTCTCTCATACTGTGGAACCCTAATTCTAACCCTAATTATATAATTCAACTCATAGCTTACTTCAAAATCTCTAATAACCCTGAAGAATATAAAACTCCAAGCAAGACCACTAACACAGAACCAACCTTGGAAATGGGGGGATTTTTGGACAAAGATAATATAGATCTGAATCAATCTCACACAGAGTAGCGCCCACCTCTCCCTCCACGAAGATCTTACCAAAATTTTAATCCATTTCCCAACAAACATCATAAAAAATGAAAAGAAGGGAGAAGAGTATGCTAATGGATTTCCAAGGACCACAAGACCGATTCTAGAAGTAGGCCATAACCATTTATCGAGAGCAAATTTCCTCTCTTCAATCCTTCCAATTGCCAAACCCCACTCATCTTTAAACTTGTAAAACTCTTTCCAAATCACAGATCGATCTTTCTTAGACCACCTCATTCCCACAGGAAGTCTCGTTGAATCTTTTCAAGCTTATCCACCACCTTATAGAGAATCTTAAAAAGTGAGAGAAGTAAACGGGGAGATTTGAAAGAGTTCATTCAATAAGGGTGATTTTACCCCCAACAAGATAATTCTTCTTTCAAACCCTGCCAACATTTTCTCAAATTCAGTTATCATGTCCAAAAACTCTAATGATTTAGAATTAGTTAGATGTTGGTAATTTTATGACATTGTATCCACGTACCTGATTTAGAATAGATATCCTTTCAAATCACATACCAATTTTACTACAGACCTTCAACGGTTTCACTTATGGACCTTCACATAAAATGGCCAATTATCGAGCAATTATTATTGGCTTGGTCAGAAAGAATTCTGGTATATGGCCATCTGAAAGACTACACACCAGTTGAAACGGTTCAAATTACCTTGAGTATCCAAAACAAGCAACCATAACAAATGTTGCTTTTATTCATTTAAACTCAAGCTATTTCCGAATGTCCTATTTAACTCCCAGGACACCCTTATTATGTTTGAAGGGTTTAAGAAATGAGGTTTTCCTAACCGTGGTGCCTGTTCAAAAGCATAAGCAATCTCTATCAGCTTTGACTCTAAATCCCTTGACCCCCCCAAAACAAATCCTAATTGGCATTCCATCTCTCGTATCTTGCCCATTAGACAGCTCCTAACCTTAAAGACATTTTTGTTTTGCTTAAACAGCCTTGATTCCTTAGTGTTCTGTACTATGCTGCATCATCTATATTTAAAAAGAAATGGGTATGACTAAAATACTGATGAGAAAATAAGAAAAGGCTAAATACGAAAATAAATTTATGTTACATTACTTTAACAGCTTAATCCTTTCAATGAAGCTTGCACGTCTTACAATCTTCGTAATCCTCTTGATGTGTACGAACACTTCTAGCACAACTCACCTCAATGCAAATCTATTATTAAAATTTACAACAAATTGGTAGTAACCGATTCTCTATACAATGAAAACCAGGGACAAGCATGTAACACCAAGATCAATATTCCATACCCATACCCATACCCATACGCAAACATCCATACCGGCACCCAGGTAAGATAGCTGCGGAAAGAATTTGTTGTCCGCAAGTTCTCCTCACAATGTGGCATTTCTAGGAGAATCAGAAGACTTCTTGATCAAATTAGATATGAGTTGTTTATGGCATCACACTTATTTTCAAAGAACAAAATTGTACCTAGAAGACACAACAAAAAACACCATTTTCCATGTACCCCAAATTAAAGTTAACCAATCTACCAAATATTGGTCCTTCACAAAATTAGTCATAGTTTTCCACAGTCCATAAAGGGCACTCCATGTATGCATTTAAACATGTATAGCTGTATGTATGTATAAGAAGAGATTACTAAATTACGACAACACACACAAAAATAAACCCTTGCTCATGTATATGCGTCTTCATCTACATCATTATTCAAACAAAACTATAAGAAAAGGAAAGAAAATAATAAACTCAGCAAGAGATCTGTACATAAGTAAGCAACTGGTGTGGCGTTCCCATATAATCCTCTACACAGGCGGTATGTTGGAGAAAGAGAACCCCTTATATCCCTTGTAAGCGTAGTATGCGATCCTCGTATAATAGAACCCCGGAAGGAATAGAACCGATCCCAACACAGCGAAGAAAAACCCTAAACGAACAGAAATCCAAATCAATAAACGAAGAAAATAGATAGATTGAGAGAGAGAAACAGCAGGAGAAACCCGAAACCCTAGCTAGGGTTCCGTAATCCATACCATGAGCTCTGTCTCCGCCGACCTTGTTGTAAGCCATGAAAATCCCCAAAATAATGCCTAAGGTTCCGAAGATGAGCAAAGCGACTGCAAGACCGATCTCTTTGATCGGAGGTCGGTTGTGGACGACGTACGAAGACTCCATCATGATGTCTTCGTCTGATATCGAGAAGGCGTGATCGACATACGCCATTGATGGATCGCTAACAATTGAGTTGAAGAAATCTTATCTAAATTTATAAAAGGGGCTTTTTCAGCTCTGCTAGATTTACCGGAGGTTTGAATAAGAACAGAACAGAATCCGTGGGAAACTTGAAACTAAAGTCTACTTTGGAGATTTTTTTTCCAATATAAAATAAAGGGGATTCGGATTAACGAGGTTCGAGACTCGCGTGTTGAAGCAGTTCTTTTACTGCGTCCGTGGTGCGTAATGCGCACCCCCTCGCTTATGCGTGCACGTAGGCAAGAAGATGTTTTGTGGGACCTGATCGGGGAGGGCTTTTGAGCTCACGTGTCAGGAGATCATTTTTGCTCCACAACCCACGTGTCAATATCTGAAAGTGTGGTAGTTCTTAACGCACTTCTCGTGAGTTAGCCGATAAATCGGAGATTCAGATTGCACTTAATACGCTTTATATGATCAGATTCTGAACCGTGTGAATTACGAAAACGCCCTCCTTCAATGACTTACCTGTCAACCAGTAAAACTTTGACGACAGGTCTTGTCATCAGCAGCGAAGCAGTGGCCAGTCACATGGCGCCACAATCTCCTGTCAATATGAGCCACGTGGCACACTCTTTGACGACTCTGACCATATGGATGTTTGACCAATCCCTAGGTGGAGCTACAAACCAAAAATCAGCTTAATTTGTAGGTTCACCTAGGGATTGACCAAAATTCATACTGTCCGAGTCCTTTAAAAAGGTGCCATGTGGCATATATTGTGGGTGGTCAGGGTTTCCCTGACCGTCGCTGGTCAGGCAAGTTTTACTCCACAGTGCACACCAACAATCATTTTGACTGATGGTCGAGCGTTTTTTATGACTTGGTTTCCGTGATTTCTAGCCGTTTGATTTGAGCAAAAATAATTATAACTGGCTAGAGATCAGCAATCAGGCTGATTTTTGGTGTAGGTCCATGAAAGGGTGGGCCAAATTCATGGGTCAGTGAACCTGGAAAGAATGTCATGTAACACATTCTGTATGCACCACGTCCCCACAGGAAAAGGGCCCCTCGAGCTTTTTCGTCAACTTTTTTTTTTTTTTCCGAACAAACCTTGTGCCCGTTGAATTCCGTCTTCCATAAGGGCAGAAAGGTCATTTAAACCTGAACCAGGTTATCAATTTGCTCTACTGCCTCTCTAATTGGCACTTTATTTTGCTCTGCTACTCCTGCAGCTTGAAATCATTTGCTGTCCCCGGCAATAGCACCACAGAACAGTCTTGAGTGCACCTGCTGTGGAGCCCAGACAGAACCAAATGGTCCGGCCTTGGCGGAATTAAAAGAAGAAAAAAATAAGGGCCTGTTTGGTACGTGAGAAAAAGAGTTCCGAAGGCGAATATTTAGCCAGGAGAATATTATCTTGGCTAAATATTTGCTCATAGCAATATTTAACAATGTTTGGTACGTGTACGAGCTAGCTCACTTCAGCTTACTTCATTTTCTTTCGATTTGAATGGGTCCCACATATCAAAGTAAGTCAAAAATAGGTTGGGTCAGTGCGGGAACCACATATTATGTCAAAGAATAAAAAAAAAATTATTTTTATCTTTTTTATATATTAAAAAATTAATTTTTATTGAAAATAGTGATTTTCCGATGAGAAAATAAAATTTTCTCACCAAGGCATAATCGGCGTGAAAATATTTTCACAAGGGGGGGGGGGGGGAGGGTGACCAAATATTTTTCCGCCGCGGAGGGCAAATATGTGGGCCCGGCTAAATATTCGCCAAGGGCGGGTGGCTGCCAAACACAGCCAGGCGAATATTTGCGCGGCTAAATATTTTATTTGCCCGCCGCGGTGCGTTACCAAACAGGCCCTAAGTCTCATTTTGAACATAATACTCCGGACGCTCGCCAACATCCATATGAGCCACGTGGCACTCTCTTACTGATCACTGATTGTAAGGTTGTTTGGTCCATCCTAGGTGGACACATATTAAATGTCAGCCTGATTGATGACATCTAATGTGAGATGTCTTTTTGTTAATTTTCATCCATGGGATTCGAGCATTTCTTGGAGTATTCATATCAAACGGCCCGACATCACAATCAGGCCGAGAGTCCACCTAGGTATGGTCTATAAGAGTGTGCCGCGTGGCTAATATGGACACTAGCTGGTGAGAATCCGTGAGCAAAGACATTCATGAGCAAAACAGACTTGAGTTATTCTTCTTTGATTTTGTTCTTTTGGGTAAGCAAATATCTATTCTACTTATTAATGGTCAAAAGTCCTTGTTTTTTATGTGTTTAAACTATTTACTATGTTCCTAGAAATGCCCTTATCATTGATCGTGCAACATTCAAAGTACATGTCACCTTTGTAAGCACATGTCACCCATGCAGCTCACTCAGGTTTCTCTCTTATTAAAAAAAAATCGTATTTCTAATATGATTCTCAAATTCTTTAAGGGCGTGTTTGATTGCCAAGTGGAAAAATTGTATTTTCTCTGGGAAAACACAACTGTTCATTGTTAGATAGCCATTTTAAATCTGTATAATTTTTACTGCCAAGCCATTTATATATGTATAATTTTTCCTGCTAAACTTGAATTCATTTCCCAAGAATTCATTTACCTGAAATAAACTTTTTATTTTCTCACCTGATTGAAATATGTGTATCTATTAGCCATTTAAAGCATTTCCCAAATGTATTTTCTCGGAAAAATTTTCTGTGCCATCAAACACGCCCTAAATGTATAAAGATTATTTTTTTCCAATTTTTTCAATTTTTCGTACACAGAAATTGATCCTCATCTGTCACACCAATTTTTTCAATTACTAGGCGATTTCTTGTAGACCCAGAAATCAAGGCGTGACAGATGAGGTAAAGGAAGTAGTATTCAACATCAGACCATATAAAGCTCTTGGACTTAATGGCTACATGTAATTTATCCAAAATTTACTAGGATATTATTGGTGACAATGTTTTCACGTTGGTTTTAGTTTTTCCCAACATAACCATCTGTTGGCCAAAATGAATCACGCTAATATAGCCCACACATAAAAGATCCAAAACCTTGTTGATTTGTGTAATGTGGCCTACAAAATTATTTGAAAATCCTTGCCAAGAGACTTAAACCCCTTCTTTCAAAAATCATATCTCCATATCAAAGTGCATTTGTCTCGGGCCTCCAAAATAATGATAATGTCACTATAGCTCATGAAATTATCATATATCTATAAAAGAAGACTTGAAAACGTGACTATATGGCATATTAAAGTTGGACATGGCTAAAGCTTATGATGGGGTAGAGTGAAATTTCCTCGGTAAAGTCCTAGAGGTCTTTGTTTTTTTAATCATACTTAACGCAACTGGATTTCCAGTGTGTATATCCACCACATCCTCCTCCATTTTCCTTAGTGTCACCATTTGGTATTTTCAAACCATCTTGTGGTTTGCGCCAATTATCATCCCATCTTTTCATTATTTGTGCTGAATCTTTTTCCCAGGTTCTCACGAAGGATGAGGAAAAAAAGGGTTTAAAGATAGCTAGAACCTATGATTCGATTACCCCTTTTTTTTTTTCCGTGGATGTTAGTCTCGTATTCTACAGAATTTCACTTGTTTAGGAAAATAAAAGATAAATTTTTAAAAAATATGATCTTTCATTCATCAAAATATCCATCTTACACAGGGGTGTCAATCTGGTCCTCTTATAAAGGGTCCTGGCCCAAGCCATTGAAAGCCCTAAAAATAGGGACTTTTTTTTATTTATAAATTTTAAGCCCTTAGGGCCGGTTTGGGCCCAAAATTTCTAAAACCCTTCTACATAAGGACCGGGCTAGTAGGATTACACTCATTAGAGCCCAACCCATTTGATCCCACCCCACTCCATTGCCCT
This sequence comes from Euptelea pleiosperma, assembly GCA_035048495.1. NCBI lineage: Eukaryota > Viridiplantae > Streptophyta > Magnoliopsida > Ranunculales > Eupteleaceae > Euptelea > Euptelea pleiosperma. The sequence continues at coordinate 19,934,681 of CM068548.1, read as the reverse complement.
TTCAAACCGTAGTCTGCTGCTAATCGTTTAATCCCTCCTATCTTCAACCTCTATCTCTCTCTTTCACCGATAGGAGTTAGTAGGTACAGGGTATGATCCCTCTTTTCTTCAACCTCCCTTTCTTTCACCGATAGAAGCCGGCATGTGTAGGGTCTAATCCTCCTTTTCTTCAATCTCTCTATCTTTCACTGAGAACGGCCAGAAGGTTCAGGTTGTCATGTGCAGTCGTGTAGGTCTCTCAATGGTTCTCTCCCAAGTCTAGCTCTCTCAATCCCTCTCAAGTCTCAACGGCTGTTGGCACTCTCTCAACTCTCAAAGGCTCTAATCCCTCTTTCATCATGTGTCCGCAATCCATGTATGGGATTTTCAGGATTTCTTATGGATGCTAAAAAAATTACAAAGTAAATGAAGAAATGAGAATTTGTTTCCCCAATGAGATCAATCGGACAGATCTTGATGCTCCTGATCTTGGCATCTCTAGCCAAATCGTCGATCACATCTGGGTTAATAGTACCAAAACCTCATGATATATGGAATTGGATCATGCTACCAACCCCAATATTTGATCCAGAGTTTTGGAAGTGTTGGTTAGCCCTTTCATTCATAAAAGGGTGTGTGCAAGAGGTCGGCACCACCTTAATCAAGCACCAGATCCACCTCAGCCTTGCATGTTGCAAGGTCGTCACAAAGACATTATCTTTCCCTGACGGCCAGAAGGTCACTGAGACCTACACGACTGCACAATTAATGTCAAAATGCTTTTCTTCTAGGCCTTGACCCTATGGCCACGGCCTAGCCAGTTCAAGCCCTCCAAGGGCTAGGGCTTCACTCTTATAAGTGAACCTTGCCTAGCCCGGCCTTACCATGGCCCAACCCTTGACAGCCCTAATTGTACACATAGGAAAGCCCTCTATAACATAATAAATATAAAAAAGGCTCAGGCTCCCATTACAGCACAATATGAGCCATGTGGCACACTCTTTAGAGGTGTTGGACACTCTTATATTGCTCAAATACTGCTCAAATTCACCTCAAGTACTGCTCAAATACTGCTTAAGAGGTGGGGGTGGGGCTAGGGCTTCACCTCAAATACTGCTCAAATTCACACTGTTGAGATCAACGCATGAAATAAGTCCAATCCAACGCTTATAAATCACTAATCAGGCTGATTTTTGGCTTATAAGTCCACCTAGGGATTGGCCAAACATCCATACGGTTAGAGCCCTATAAGAGTGTGCCACGTGGCTCATATTGTGTATTGTAACGGAAGCCTGTCATTTTAGGGCGGTAACTGGAGCCCGACCCTATAAAAAAACCTTTACTTGGCCGTGAACTATTTGAGTCTAATTGCCGATTTTAATCGGTTAAATTAGCAAAATCGTCGATGTTTTAGATTAATCGGCGATAAAATAATTAATTTTCTTTTCCCCGTCCAGTATATAAGAGGGGCGATGGGTTTTCGAGGGGTTTTTGGCCCAAACGCTAAAACTACTTACCGGTTGGGGAAGAATACGAAGTCCCATCCCCACCCCATCCCCTCCGACCCTCAGACACTCCGGGGGCCTCCCTCCGGAGACCCTCCACGACGTTCGGCGAAGCGGGTAAGGTTTTTTTCTTTTCTTTTTTCCTCTTCTCTCTCCTTTTTTCTACTTCATTTTGTCCTCTAGATGCACATACAAACCAGAAATTGGCCTGATTCGTGATTTCTAAGCATTGTATTGGAGTCGTTTTCGTGGGTTGATTTTTAACCGTGGAATTTGAGAATTATTGACAATTTATCTGTGTATATGATTACTGGTGACTGCTAGATATTTCCTTGGTTTTTTACACTGCCGACCGTTGAATCTTTGGTTTTAAGATTGCTGCAAATATAACTAGTGATGTTTGTAGATATCCTGCAACTTTAAACATATGTCTTTATTTTGGGGTATGGAACTATGGATTGCTTTTAGTTCATTCTGTTTTAGGTCTGTCGATTAATCTAATAGATCCAAAGATTTTTTAAATTATTTCCAACCATTGATTTTAGATCCCATGGATTGCTTTTAGTTCATTCTGCTTTAGGGCTGTCGATTTTTCCTGATTTTTGCCGAATTTTTCCGACTTGACCCTTGCTGGTTTATTGCCGAATCCCAAATTTGTGACTATCTAAATGAATTCCAATTATGTTATTTTGAATCATTGATGGAATGAAGCAACTTCGACTCCTTGTTTCCTTAACATTCATAAATCTTTGACTCCTAGGAGGCCTACCCATATTGGTCATTGGACAAAAGAGGTACATTCTTGAATCCATCTACAAGTTCCTGTCGAGTACCCATCCACAGCCCAGTAAAGATGATATAATGGGAAAATCATTGAAACTATCTGGAAATTCTAGTGGGCCAGAAACCGACTAAAGCTCGAAACCCAGCCTGAGCCTGAAACATGAGCCTGCCATGAAGCTTGGACTGAGCCTGGAAGCCAGATAGAACCCAAGCCCAACCCAAATTTTCAAGCTTTGGATAGGGGCCCTCGAGTTTCAGTCCTGCTCGAAACCCAAAAAACCCAAAAACTTAGAATGGGTCGGGCCAAATAGCCCGAATGTACATCCTTAGATACACTAGGGTGTAAATGGGAAAAGCCCATTAGGTTTCAAGGCTAGATTTGAACTGTATTAGCTGAGGCCTTGAATCAAGCCTATTCAAAATTTACCAAAATGCAAACCCAAGTCTGGTCCATTTCACCCTTAGTACTAATACAACAAATGTTGAGCATTCCTAATCCGATTGGTTGTCCACCTAAGCATAGGGTATCAATTGGTCAATTCAGCACAGGACCAATATTCCTGGAACCAAATCCTATTGTATACATTAATTTTGGGTCCTACCCTTCTAGTTCCAGTTTTGAATCAAGTACTTCTAGACCCAACTCGCTATACTGTATTTCTTTTCAGATACCTGTTACTGAATGCATGTGTAGGAAAACATCTATCTGCTATTTAGAAAGAGAAGGGCCTTCTTGCATTATAAACGCATAAAATCTTGAAAATGTCCCTATTTTAATGAAACGTCCATGTTGTGTTTCTTTAATTTTTTAAATCTTTTTACTCTTTTATGGGTACTTTAGACTTTCGGCAACTTTTACTATTTTCGTGAGTCTTTAGCAGTTGGCGTCAACGTGCCTCAACTGCAGCTCATTCAATGCTCCTCTCTTATTAAAAACTCAATTTTTTATTTTTATTTTTAATATAACCCTCAAATTCCTTAAATTTATAAACATTGCTTTTTTCATTTTTGATTTTGATTTTATTTTATAAGGGTGCTTTGGTCATTCAACATTTCAACTCAACTGTGAAAAACATTTTTATTAAACCCTAATGTGGCACTTAACTTTGTCATTGAAAAAAAAAATCATGACGGTGTCCATCATCGAAGTTGATGACGGACCCACAGTGTGAGCCAAGTGGCATGCTATTACAAACTATTGCCGTATGGATGTTCGGCCCATCCCTACCACGATACGTTATTTTCCGTTATAGTGTCTTTTACTAAAAAAAATAGTTGTAATTGGGCCTATTGGGTAATTAGTTATTGGGGTGCTCATAACATTTCTAAAAATAAATGTTAATTGTCAGCTTCACAAGACACACGCACAAGTCCTTCTATGGAAAATAACCTATAAGAGCATCTCCAACAGGTCGGTATTGTAGTTTGCCAAGCCAAAGTTTGGCGAAAAAAACCCCAAAACTGTTCTCCACCAGCCTCGCTAACCCCCTCCCCTAATTTGAGGGGTTATTTAATCATGAATACTTATAATAAACTTTTTATTTCATATTCTTTGAGACTTTTTTAACTACAGGCATGTAGCCCGCACCCATAAGCATGGAACAATCTTAGAGATCAATGACTGTATGGATGTTTGTTGGCCCACTCTAGCTGTATTCAGAAACAAAATCAGCATGATTGGTGATCTCTAGCCGTTAGATCTTAGTACCCAAAATAATTTTTGAACACAACAAAATATGTGAAATCAAACGGAAAATTGAAAAATGCATATTTTCGAAGGTGCAATCAAACAACCAAAGGAAAACTTTTTAGGAAAAATTTTCTACATAATATTTTCCTAGGAAATGAAGATTTTCCCAATAAAACTTTTTGGGGAATTAAACACGCCCTTAGCCATTTTTGTTACCTATGTGGCTCTGCCCTCCAGACCCACTCTGCGATCTGAGTCACACATCGGATTACTGGCTCGGCGGGTGTCGATTTGGATTGTCTGATCCTGAGCGGGATCAACTGAGACTTCGAGCCATAATGAAGAGGGGCTAGTTTTAGATTGGGTCGCTCTACGGGCACCCACGTCTTTAAGCCAGGCACCCCACTTGGACCAAAATGTCCCTCCCTTCAGCCGGGCACCCACTCCTTCCCTTCTCCTCTCTCCCTTCCTCTCTCTCTACTGTAACTCTCCTCCCCCCACTCTCTCTCTACTGTAACTCTTCTCACTCTCCCCTCTCTCTCTCACTTTCCCCCCTCTCTACTGTAACTCTCTCTCTCTCTCTCTGGCTTTAGTCTCCACGGTGCTGCACTACCGTGGAGACTAAAGCCAAAGAGAGAGAAAGAGAGAGAGAGAGAGAGGGTAGAGTGAGAGAGAGAGAGAGAGGGGGGATGAGAGTTACAGTAGAGAGAGGGTAGAGTGAGAGAGAGAGGGGGAGTTACAGAGAGAGAGAGAAGAAGGGACGGGGAAGAAGTGGGTGCCCAGCTGAAGGGAGGGGCATTTTGGTCTAGGTGGGGTGCCCGGCTTAAAGACGTGGGTGCCCGTAGAGTGACCCTTTTAGATTTCTAGAGTTTTAGTTGAGTGCTTTGCCAAAAGGTGGAGTGTAGAGGACTAGAGGAGAAAAAAGAGAAGGACTTTGTACTTCTCTTTGATCTCAGTTTGCAGGTTGGTTCTTCTCTTTCAAAGTTTCTTCTTTTCTATTTTCTTCTCACCAATTTATGTTCATCACTTTTTCATGGTTGATTTTCATTTTTTTTTTCTTTTTTGAGTTTTGTATTTTTTTTATTGCTGGGTTTTTCTCTTCTTTCGTGGTTGATTCTCTGCATATGTTTCAATGTTAAATTTTCATCGTCTAGTGTTGCATTTCTTTTCATTTTTTTGACTCTCCGCATTCATGTTTCTCTTCTTTTTACATGGTTTTTGTGCTATGGTTGTCAAGGGTTTGCATGCGTCGACTGGTTGAGCTTGATTCTTGTGGGGACGAGCATTGCGGGTTGATTGATAATTCAAGTTTATTTATTTACATTATGCTTTCTCTGCTAGTGAAATTTTGATTGGATTGCTACTTATGGGGTTTGGGGTTGAATTCTCTTTTGGGGAATTCCATTTATTGTAGCTGTTATATTGTTCCTTAGCCCACATGATTTTTGGGTTTCATATAGAAATGCAACTCATTAGCTTTTTCTACTAGAGATGAAGATTTTACATGTAATTCCTTTTTTTATTTTTATGAAAACCAGGCAACCAAGTCGATAGCTGAACTCGATCACTTTATATCTATAGAAATACCTTCAAAACAAACTAGATCTTACAAACCCAGGCAACCAAGTCGACAACTGAACTCGCCCACGCATTATTCGTAGAAATATCCAGGAGAACACTTGTGTAGGTCTTTCTTCGATGTAGATTGCTTACAATTTAATTTATTATTATGAGTGGTATGTGGCATGGTTTAAGTTTAAATTTCAGTGAAGTAGGTTAGTTTGTTGAGCTTGTAGCTCAGTTGTGCCCACCATGAGGTCATGGGGTCAGTCATTGCTTTCCTAGAAAGAACTCTAGTTGTTTCACAGTTTCAAATTGGGTCTAAAAATGCTTTGTAACCTATAACAGTATAACTGTTTTTTTTTTAAACCGTGGGTATCCGGGCCTCTTAGAGCGCCCGACTAGTCCTCCGGAGCATGATAGTCACCCCTTCCACACATGCCAGAGTGTACTGGAAGAGTTAATGTGGACAGAGCCACTTATTACCCTCTACTCTTTCCAAGGGGTGGCCCCCTAAGGAGAGTTGAACTCAGAACCTCCTACTTTTTGGAGTGGAGTCCGGGCCATCTGCACTCAACCCTTGGGGATATCTATAACTGTTTCCTTACCAATACATTTATATTTTTTTGAAGTCCGCTAATTATTGCCTATAATAAGAAAAGCTGAGTTCTTGTTCCTTTATCAACCACTATCCTAGACAACGAACAGCTTCATCAACTAATAAGAACCAAAGTAGATAGCCTTTGTTTTCCATGGTACACAAATTCTCCCCTGTTTACTATTCTTATAATTCTAACTGTTCTTCACCCATTGCAATGGTTCATGGTATACTTATGACAACTTTAGGTTCCTTTACTATAGTTGCAACAAACGAGCAAATGAAATATTACGAGGAGAGATAAGATATTTTACTTGTGTGTTTGTGTGTGTCTAAGGGCAATTTAGTTCTCCAAGGTTCCAATTTGCAAGCTTTTGATGCCGGTATATAAAGAGAAATTATGTCCCACACCATTTCATTATGAAGTTATCCCCATCATTAGTGCAAGGTTCATTAATGTGGGGTAATTTCTTCATGAACTCACAGTCCTTAAAGTTTAGGATAATTAGTGTGGGGTAATCCACGTAGGATTAGATTATCCTCTTCGAGTATACTGGTCAGGGATTTCCTTTTATGCTGCACTATGAGGGAGGATGTATTTAATTTTTGAAGGGTTAGGCTCTTTCTGTATTGGGTTGTCCCATCTGCGAGATATAAGTGGCTTGCAGAAAATCTGTTAATAAAATAATTAAAATCTCATATTGATTGGGCCCCATAGTCATTTTCCAAGGGGTTGGCCTGTCACGTGCCAACAGGTCGGCTGGCTTTCGGGTTGCGTTTCCAACTTATTTTGATAGTTTGGATACTTGCACGGCTATGATTAGCTGGTTTATATTTGGTATCCACAATTAGCCATTGTGATTTTTTGTCAAAGGTTTAAGAGAACTAGAACCATTGACCTTTGCAACTGCCTTTTCTTCTATCATCTATAGGCTCGCATTTATTTGAAGGACAGAAATTTTTATATGTAACTCTTTGATTATACAAGTAGACTTTTCATGTTTCGATTGCTCTAGTTTACGGTCTTTGAGGGTTTTCTTTTTTCGGGGAAGAGAAAGATATAACTGCTAGTCATAAAAATACTGAGGTTCGAGCAGGTTCTCAGATTTTCCATTTTTTTTTTCTCTTTCTAGTTACTAAACTTTGGTTTATTTATTAATGTGAACCAGACTGGTTCTGTAACTGAATTTGGCTGAGTGGTCAGATCGGAATTTCTGCTTCATTTTTTCCCCTAAATATTGGGTATGATACTATGTTCCCATATGAAAATTGACCCTAATAGACCATGGTAGGATGCATTTCTATCATAGTTCAAATAAATATATAGAGCAATCTATATCTATATCTATCTATCTATAGAATCAAATTTGCGTTTGTATTAAATTATATTATCTATCTATAGATATGTGTTTCATACCCATAAAAAAAAAAAAATGTGTTTCATATCTATATCTATCTATCTATAGGATGCGTTTGTATTAAATTATATTATCTTATTTTGGGCACTTTTCTTTCAACTATGTCTGCTCTTTCTCTGATTGTTCTTTCTCCTTTGTTACACTTTCAATGCTTCGAGAAGTGGGTTTTCGATTTTTGCAAACGCTTTGTCAGGGAGTGCCGTGGGCACGTGCAATTTACTAGTTAATTTATAAATGATACATTCTTGCCTCAAAATCTAGTGTATTGGGCTTGTGAGATTTAGGTGTGTTTGGTAACATTTTTTTATTGCTTTCAACCTAGGCAAGTGTCAACACACCACTGAGTTAGGTCAAACCCTCTTAAGTGTGAGTTAGCTCTACCTCAAAAAAGATCTCAAAAAGGTAGAATAGTGGGTCGAGTGGGACCCAGCCCTTCAGCTTGCCACTAACCAAGCATGAGTCTTTAGTGGGGTTAGCCTGTGTATCCAAACACCCCCATATAGAATCCAGCATGTAAGACATCACTCTTATACAACAGTTACAGTTGAATTCAGTAGCTATGGTGGGGGACCATTTGGTGAGACTGACATTTGTTGATTATCATCATCTTAACTATCCAAATTTGCCCTCCAGCACTTGTCAATGTTCATATATGCATAAGAATGGATCTGCAAGGACACGTTGAAATCATGTATAGGAGCCAATGCCTGTCTTATTACATCTGGGCACCTATCGTCCAAGGCTTTGGTGTTGCAAATTTGTGAGGTTCATGCATCACAATTGATAATTGTGTTTTTTTTTTTGGTGCTTTTGCAGGACAGAAACCTACTGCGAATTAGTTTTTAATCATGGGGACTGAGGAGCCTAAAGACTTGTTGAAAGGGGTTGACTGGAAAACTGTAGGTGGTGATGTGGGTAATGAGTCCAGTGGTGGACCAATCATAAAGAAACGACTTCCGAAAAAGATTAGGCAAGTTCCTGAATACTATTTCCTCCCTCGTAGATCCATACCCTCAGCCATTGCAATCTATGGGGCAATTTGCGCTGCTGGAGTTGGTGCTGGGATGCTGGTGGAAATCTGGATAAACAAGAAAATCAAAGGTGTGTCTTGCATATCACATTGAATAGGATACCATAGTGTTGTTTATTGGGTCGGTGGTGTTACAGCCCTTGTGGGTTCATTCCCAACTTAAGTAATTCATGCACCCATAATGAGAGAGATACAGAACAACAAAAGGAATAAGTTACTGGAGTATTTAAGATTATTAAGGGATAATCTACAGTCTGAGTCTTGTGGGCTGTATTTTTTGCTTCTAAATGGTTATCATGGGGTGCACATAAGAGGTACGAGATGTACCATTTTATGGTTCTTATCAAGGAGATGTCCTACATGAAAAGTCCCAACTGATTGGATGATCATAACTATCCGATCTAGTGATTTTTGGAGCATTCCCCAAGATGTATCTTACAGTCTAGATTGGGTTGTTGATCAGCTACTCGGGTTAATTTTGGTGTAGGAGATCAAGTTGGGTTGCATTGAATGGCGAGTTCTGCTCCCTTGCATTTGCTGTCTGTAAGACTCAGATCATAGATTTCCCATTGCTACCTATTTGCCTACAACAATACTTGACTAATTAAAGGTAGAGGACATTTGAAGATTTCTTCATTGATTAGGTTGGAACTGTTACCTTTCCATCGTTTGTATTTGTGCTTTGAAGCTAACATATCATTCCTGGCATTGTAGAGGATGGAGGTATCATTTGGGAGCTGGATAAATAAACCCCCAACAACATCACAGGAGTTTTGGGGCCTGTACAATCTTTTGTTGGGTAGTTCAGATTTAAGAAAAAGGCCTCAAATTATTTTTTTTGCTGGGGCTTGGAGTGTTACAGCCACAATTTTTGTAAGGTCAAGGCATTCATGTTCTAAACATATTTATGTTTCCTCGTCTGTTTTGAGTTTTTGACTATTAGTCTGCAGATATGCATGGGAGAACATATGGTAGCTCGCAAGCTACTAGTGAAATGTTCTTCCGGGGTCAACGCTCCGATCCAGAAATCATGGTGTTACACTTACAACCATGTTTGGTGCTACTATGCAGATGATTGGTGTCTAAAAATGTGCCACATGGCTCATATTGGGACTGACGGTCACTGACCACTGGTCATGCAAGTTTTACTTGAAGTGGAAGCGATTGCTGACCGTAAGGATGTTTGAGCCAACGCTAAGTGGACCTACAGACCCAAAATTAGCCTGATAAGTGATTTCTTAAGTGTGGATGGGAGTATTTTCATGGGTTAACTGCGGAATTCGAACATTATTTTGAGTACAAAGATCCAAAGGTTTGAAATCACTAATCAAGATGATTTTTGATATGATGGTCCACCTATGTATGGGCCAAACATCCAAGTCTCAAAATGTGTGCCACATGGCTCATACCAGTCTGTCATTTGTTAGTAATTTCTAGGTTTAGAGCAGTGTTTTGAAAATTGGACCAGACCGACGGTTGGACCAAATTTGACCAGGATTTTAAAATTTTTCGGTCCGGTTCCATTAGAACCGGTAAAAACATGCAACCCGTGGTTTTTTCAATTCGACGGTTGAACTGTTGAACCAACAAACCGAACATTTTGGAAAACCGATTTTAGTAAATCTAAATATGAAAATTAGGTGTAATCAGTTGAAAAAATTTAGGCAAAAAATCTTAAATATTAAAATGAAAAGATTTTCTAAATAAGTTAGATTCTACGTGATCTAATTTTTATGGTATATCTATCAAATCTCTATATTTTCTACTCAAATATAGAGTACTTTTTCAAATCTCTACTAAATTAACAACGTCAAAAATATAGAATGGAGTTTTTTTCAAATCTATACCAAATTAACATCGTCTTCAATAATAAAGGAATCCTCAATTTAATTTGTAAATTTTTTTGAATTTTAATTTTTATCCCCTATTTCTTGATTTTTCTTATTTTTGTATATAAAAATATTTAATAAATACAATCCGGTCTAACCAAATCGAACCGTGGTCGACCAGTCTCACGAAAAGTCGGTTCGATTTTGAAAACATTGGTTTAGAGAGATATTTTTGTCATTAAAAATAGTAATAGTTTCAGGGCAGCAGAAGGATATGTTCTTCTCCGCAGCCGAGGAAGTGCATGGAAAAATTGGTGAAAGTCTTGTGGTAACATCTAGTGGTCCTATATTGCTCACATTTTGGGCCATTGACGTAGATTTTTAGCCCCCACACACTAAAAATCAGCTTGGTTGGTGATTTCTAGCTGTTGGATTTAACATCCAAAAAAGAATGCTAGAATCAATCCTTCAAAAAGTACTATAATCTATGGCTAGAGATAAACAATCAGGTTCATTTTTGGTCTGCATATCTAACAAGGGGTGGACTGAACGTTAGTGGGTCCAAAACGATGCACTATGTAGGGCCACAAGAGTTCTACATCGACTGCATCTAAAGTTTTTCTCAATTTTACCCAACTTCTAGAAGAAAAAAAAAGTGGCAGTGTAAACAACATTTTACCTCGAGGGTTTCCGTTATCTACACTACTTTAAAGCCAAAACTTGGATTGGCGATGACACGGGCTTAGCAAGAAGTTCATCTTGGCAGGGTGTTCAGCATACCGACGAGGGACCACAGTATGAGCTATGTGGCACACTCTTAGAGACTACTGACTCGTATAGATGTTTGGCCCATCCCTAGATGGACCTAGTGATTTCAAACCTTTGGATCTAAGTACCCCAACTAATGCTCGAAATCCACAGTTAAAAATAAATTATGGAAAAGACTAATCCAATGGATAGAAATTACTAAGTAGGATGAATTTTGGTATGCAAGTCCATGTAGGTATGAGCCAAACATCCATACAGTAAGTGGTGTCTAAGAGTGTGCCACGAGGCCCCTACAATCACGCTGTGCATTTTAGGGTTTGGATGTTTGGGCTTGTGGGATTTAGGATTGGAGTTTTAGGGTTTGGCTTTTGGATTTTAGGACTTGAGTTTGGTCCAGCATCTTTTGCAGATGAGCAGGAGGCTTCCAAGGCAAGTACGTTGTGTGCTGGAGGCAGACAAGTCAGATTTGGTGAGGATGGTTTGAAGAAAATGAAAATGAAATATAATTTAGCCCAACCACGGTTGCACATGGTGATCTTTGAGAGAGCTTGTATCGTCTTCGGTGTTACCAGTACCAAAACCTCGTGATATATGGAATTGGATCATGTTACCAACCCCAATATTTGATTCAGAGTTTTAAGAAGTGTTGGTCAGCTCTTTCATTCGTAAAAGGGTGTGTGCAAGAGGTCGGCACCACCTTAATCAAGCACCAGATCCACCTCAGCCTTGCATGTTGCAAGGTCATCACAAAACCAGTGATAATTGCATGCCCATGGTATTCTCATACATGCGCTTGGCTCCTTCTATACCGTCCCTTATGAAATTCTGATATTTGAGAACATTTTATGCAAAAGATTGTAACTAAAACTTTAATAGATGGGAAGACCTCTACAAAATTTATGTCAAAATGCTCTTCTTCTAGGCCTTGACCCTTGAGGATAGGGCCACGGCCTAGCCAGTTCAAGCCCTCCAAGGGCTAGGGCTTCACCCTTATAAGTGAACCTTGCCTGGCCCTACCATGGGCCAACCCCTTGACAGCCCTTATCGTACACATAGGAAAGCCCTCTATAACATAATGAATATAAAAAAGGCTCAGGCTCCGGTTACCGCCATAAAATGACAGGCTCCCGTTATAGGACACAATATTAGCCACGTGGCACACTCTTTATAGGCGTTGGATCTTTGTACCTCAAATACTGCTCAAATTCACACCGTTGAGACCAACCCATGAAAATAAGTCCAATCCAACGCCTATAAATCACTGATCAGGCTGATTTTTGGTTTATAAGTCCACTTGGGGATTGGCCAAATATCCATACGGTTAGAGCCCTCTAAGAGTGTGCCACGTGTCTCATATTGTGTCCTGTAACGGGAGCCTGTGATTTTAAGGCTGTAACTAGAGCCCCGACCCTATAAAAAAACCTTTACTTGCCCGTGAACTATTTGAGTCTAAGGGCCTGTTCGGTACGTGAGAAAAAAAGTTCCAACGGCGAATATTTAGCCATGCGAATATTATCTTGGCTAAATATTTGCTCGTAGCAATATTTAACAATGTTTGGTACGTGTACGAGCTAGCTCACTTCAGCTTACTTCATTTTCTTTCAATTTGAGTGGGTCCCACATATCAAAGTAAGTCAAAAATAGGTTGGGTCAGTGCGGGAACCGCATATTATGTCAAAGAATAAAAAAAAAATCATTTTTATCTTTTTTATATATTAAAAAATTAATTTTTATTGAAAATAGTGATTTTCCGGCGAGAATATAAAAATTTCTCACCAAAGGCATAATCGGCGTGAAAATATTTTCACAGGAGGGGGGGGTGATCAAATGTTTTCCCGCCGCGGAGGGCAAATATGTGGGCCGGCTAAATATTGGCCAAGGGCGGGTGGCTGCCAACCACAGCCAGGCAAATATTTGCCCGCCGCGGTGCGTTACCAAACAGGCCCTAATTGCCGATTTTAATCGGTTAAATTAGCAAAATCGTCGATGTTTTAGATTAATCGGCGATTAACGGCGATATAATAATTAATTTTCTTTTCCCCGTCCAGTATATAACAGGGGCGATGGGTTTTCGAGGGGTTTTTAGCCCAAACCCTAAAACCACTTACCGGTTGGGGAAGAAGACGAAGTCCCACCCCCGCCCCCTCCGACCTTCAGACACTCCGGCGGCCTCCCTCCGGAGACCCTCCACGACGTTAGGCGAGGTATGGTTTTTTTCTTTTCTTTTTTCCTCCTCTCCCCTTTTTTCCACTTCATTTTGTCCTCTAGATGCACATACAAACCAGAAATTAGCCTGATTAGTGATTTCTAAGCATTGGATTGGAGTCGTTTTCGTGGGTTGATTTTTAACCGTGGAATTTGAGCATTATTGACAATTTATCTGTGTATGTATATTATTACTGGTGACTGCTCTTCTCTTGTTATTAATAAGATATTTCCTTGGTTTTTTTTTTTACACTGCTGACCGTTGAATCTCTGGTTTTAAGATTGCTGCAAATATAACTAGTGATGTTTGTAGATATCCTGCAACTTTAAACACGTCTTTATTTTGGGGTATGGAACTATGGATTGCTTTTAGTTCATTCTGTTTTAGGTCTGTCGATTAATCTAATAGATCCAAAGATTTTTTAAATTATTTCCAACCATTGCTTTTAGATCCTATGGATTGCTTTTAGTTCATTCTGTTTTAGGGCTGTCGATTTTTCCTGATTTTTGCCGAATTTTTCCGACTTGACCCCTTGCTGATTTATTGCCGAATCCCGAATTTGTGACTATCTAAATGAATTCCAATTATGTTATTTTGATGGTGAGGGAATGGAATGAAGCAACTTCAACTCCTTGTTTCCTTAACATTCATAAATCTTTGACTCCTAGGAGGCCTACCCATATTGGTCATTGGACAAAAGAGGTACATTCTTGAATCCATCTACAAGTTCCCGTCGAGTACCCATCCACATCCCAGTAAAGATGATATAATGGGAAAATCATTGAAACTATCTGGAAATTCAATATTCCAGCCCGAGTTTAGATGATCATCTAGAAGTGTTTCAAAGGTGTATTACTTGTCAGGGCTACTTCCCATAACACAAGTGTTGCTATTTCCTCCATATGCCAAAGATTTCACAAAGAAGAGGAGACCATTATTCATGCTCTATTTAAATGTGAGGTGATTTCCAGAATTTGGTGTACTTCTAACTTGCCTTGGAGTTCAGAGTATATGTATGAAGGAGATATAATTCAATGGATGAATGAGGAGATGGAAAAATTAAGAAAAGGCAAGGAAGAAGACTTTATAGAACTCCAGAATATTGAAAAAACAGGAATGACTTGTGTTTTAGAAACCCTGACAGAAACCTTCCCCTTATTCCTTGCCCCAAAACAAAAGAAAAAAGAAAGATCAAAGGCAAAAGGAAAATGATCCAAGCTAAAGAAGGATTTGTTTAAGTTAAACTTTGGTGGTGCTTCGGGTAGGGTAAATAATTATATTGGCCTAGGTTTTATATTTAGAAATGATAAAGGTTATTTTGTGGTAGTGGGTTGAAGTGGAACCAGATTCCAATCAACGGAAGAAGCTGCTGAAGCGAGGGCCTTAAAACGGGGTGTAGAAAAGGCCATAGAGCTTAAAAAGAGGAAATTGGAAATCGAAGCTAACACAAAAGAGCTCGTCCAACCTGCAAACAATAAATCTTCAAGAGTTTTGGGACAATCTTCCCTATTTTGTATGATATCTTGACCTGATTTTGTATGATATCTTGGCCTTATTTTGTTTTTTTGTTGATGTGTCTGTGGAATACTCTCCTGGAGATACAAACTCTATAGCTCACACTATTGCCCTCAGCATTGCTCCTGGAGCAAAAATTTCGTCCTTGAATGTATTTTGGATTGAAAATACATTGAAAATCCTCCAAACGGGTTGAACCGATTAATTTTGGGGAGGAAGTTCAGTGATGTATATGTGTATTATGTGTTTTAGTGATTTAATTATATACACCTAGAAATAAAATATGCATTTAATTCTTGGTTTTTTGTGGGGTTGCCTCTGTGCAACTCCTTTGGGCGTTGTTTATTAGCAAAAAGAATAAAGAAAAAAAGGCATAAGAGGTCGGTTAGTAAAGGTACCCTTTGACAATTGCAGCTTTTATCAAAGGTTTTAGGGGCAAGGTAGTATTTTCATTTATTCTGATTGCAGTAGTATATTTAAATGAAGCTTTTCTTTCTCTTGAACGAAAGCTCTAAAGCCTAAGACTGCCGCTGCCTTCTGTTATCTCTATCAACAGAATAAGTCTGGAGAACGAAAAGATTTCAATTTTTTCTCTCTAATTTTTATTGAGATTAGATTGGATTCAACGTTTTGATCTTTAATAAGGATTCTTAATGAGTTTGAGTGCCTGTTTGGATAGTCATTTTCCTCAAAAAGATATCTTTAAGAGCTCTTTTGTGCAAATAAAGATATATTTTTCTTCTTCTTTGGTGCATAAATGGAGATCCAAACAGGCCCTTAGATTTTTACGGATTTATATTTTGGAGTTCAGATTAAGGTTTCGGTATTCTTTTGTGTATTAGAATTTTCCCCAAACAGTACTTGATCTTGTGTCTACTTGGCAAACTTCAGTGTTATCATCTAGAGGAAAAGTGTTATGGCGGCCTATTCCTTTTGGCAATTGCTGAGGTATCCGGGGAGAGAAATCTTAGAGTTTTTGAAGGGAAGGAGGAAAATCTACCAAATATCATTCTCAACATCAAGGGATCGATGTTCTTTTGGTAAGAAAAATAACATCATAAAATAACAAAACAAGTAATCAATAGGCCATAAAACATAAAAGATAGCAAATGTCAAAAATCTCAAGTAACCCAAAAACAATTCTAGTTAACATAGTCATTATCTAAATACAAAACAAGTAATCAAAATTCATGGGCCCTTATACGTTGAAATATTAAAGAGGAAAAATAAAAGTCAAAAAATCAGAAAATGACCCATGGTTGATGATGGAACTATGGTAAAATGATCTCATGTATGTGTGAAAGACATAGCAACAAATATGTTATAAATTTGTTTAATTAGTAAAACACCCATTGATTTATTTTTTTGGTAGTTTTTCACATTTAGGAATAACCAAAAGTAGAAAAATATAAAATTTTTGCCGAGTGCCGGGGGTTGTTCTTTGAAGATTTCGTTTTTCGGTGGGAGCTTTTGTGCTTTAAAGAAGGGTCTAATACTCGATCGGAATTAGTTATTATAGTTTCTATGTTTCTTTCCTCTTTGATTTCTTGGATTAAGGATGTTATGATTAGAATGTCATCTCGACCTCTAAACAGTCCTAATGTAAATCATCGGCTTTATGGCCCTTTATAAAACTTTATACTTATCAAAAAATAAAAAAAATAGAGTTCTTGAAATTGCGTTTTAATTATTTGAAACAAAAGTTTTGTTGGTATAGGAATTGAACCCACAACAGTTTGTTTACATATTAATTGCCTTTCCTTATGTCCTACTGAAGTGTTTTTTCTGAAGTGTGTGCTAACCTGCTAATAGTCATATGTTGATTAAGAAACCAGCTTGAGAGGTCGATATTTTTCTCCCTCACAAGGGATTTGGGTATGTGTAAACACACATGATATGATGTATTGAGTTGCAATGCACTTTGTACTTCACATGTGTGCTTTTTAACATTGTGGGTCCCATGATCCTCTTTTGATTCGTCCAATGGCATTGCCTTGTGATTGAGGCCAAGGTGCAAATCTGCAATTTAGACCATTTGATTATGATGATCGTCCAACGCACATTGTTTGTGTTGTTTCTAGAGATTTGCTCTGACCCATTTAAAGAGAGAAGTGATATGAAGTCTTTCAGATTGACCTAAATTAACATGGAAGGGTTTAGATCCTAGCAGCTGAACCTAGGAGGTGGTGAAGCTTGTAAACGAGCTCACCTAAACCTAAATAAGAGAGGAGGGGGTTGTTAAAAAATTCCCATAAAAAGTGAACCACCTCAAGTGAGAGCTAAAGAAGTCCAAGACATCCCATTCTGATTGTAGATAGTGCTAAATGCTTTAGTCCATGAGGATGCCATGTAGGTCTGACAAGAACGATGTGGCAGCACAGTCAGCATGGTGGATTTTGGAAGGCGTAGGTTTGGAGGCCGAGAGACATTGACACATGAGGCTCCATCTGCCATAAGTGCACCCACCCTTGTAACGGTGACCTATGGATCCCTTGCTTGAACGGATGCCTCGCATGGTTTTTGTCCAGGAGGCACCTCTCCCTCTAAGTTGCTATCTGGGAGTAGTGCAAGCATCGCTTAAAAATCTGTTAGGCACGCCTTCTAGCTTTACGGAGGTTAGTGTGGCGTATTCTCGTATTTTCCCACCTCTAAGGCCTATAAGTAAGGAACCTTGGGCACAAAAGAGGGGATTGGAACAAAGGGAGGAAGCGACTACATCTCTATCTTCTCCTCTCTCTCTCGTCTTCCTGCTCCCAGCGCCCTTGCATCCCCTGCTCACTAGTGCAATGATACTTGAACGGCTGTCTACTTGGTTTAGGCGAAATTAGCAGCTGCGTCACTCATCATGTAGACCATCCGCATCAGCTAGCCTTATCCACTCTAGAACAGTGACTAGGAAGTCCAGCAAGTCCGGGTCCATCTAGGACGAGATGGGCCCACAAAGAAGATACAAGCTCTGGTCCAGGTGCTCTTGAAAAGAGCAGGTCCATAAGCTCACATATCTAGACAAGGCCAATTGAGAAGCCAGAGGTCCATCTGAATAGTGGCTCTTATAGAAGCCCATCGAAGATCCAACTCTCAAAAGCCCATCAATCTGAGTTAGAGACTTCACATGTTAATCTTAGCCTATTTGAGACAAGCAAAGCTCATAGGGTGGACTGGGAGCCCATTACATAAGAAGATCAACAAAGCATTCATACTGTTATATACCTGATTCGTAATTTGGTGATTTCTCATTCTAGATTTGTATCATCTGGTTACCAGTTTCCTAATTCATCTTCTCTTTTTGTTGGGGCTAATTTTTTGTCCATTTATTGTGTGTTCTGAAGACAAGTGGTGAGCTATATTTGTCCTATCTAAGGTTCCGTTTGCTGGCTGTTATCTTGTGTTGTAATCTCAGAGAGACTGGTTGACATCTACTTGGATTATGTGGCAAAGATGATCCGTGTTATGAACTCAGAGAAGAGACAGTTGAATGTGTACTTGTGGCAAAGACTTATCCCTACTGATCCTAGTGTTAGAATATAGAAGTGACAACTTATCCCAACGTCATTAGAATGCAGAGGGTAAGCGATATTTAGTTTTTGTGGGACTCATTTCGGAAGCTAAACTAATTCGTTAAGTTTTCTGCACAATGCGCTGCAAGTACCATAGACGTAAGGATTCCTTAAAAATCTTAGCTCTTACTTTCTGGTTATTGTTGCTTGGTCTTCCCACACATACCTACTTTATAGGCCTTTTATAATGTCTGAATGTAGTTGATTGCTCTTCAAGTTATGAACCCTGAGATGCTTGACTAATAGCCAGCCGGTTGAGGGTTAAAGGAAGTTCCATTTCTAACTGGGTATCTTAAACTAAGTCTTTAACTTAAGTAACTTCTTTGCATAATGTGTTGCAAGTACCATAGATGTAAGGATTCCTTAAGCATCTTAGTTCTTATGTTATGATTACTGTTACTTGATCTTCCCACGGATACCAACTTTATAGGCCTTGTATAATGTCTGGATGTAGTTTATTACTCTTCCAAGTTATGAACCCTGATACACTTGACTTATTGCCAGTGATATTGGTTGAGAGTTAAAGGAAGTAACATTTCTAACTAGCTATCTTTTTCTTGTGCGCGATCTCATGCGTGTGTTTCTTTGGGTCCTCCAAATTTCAGGTCTAGATCATCAGCCATGGCCGAAGAAGCAGGTATGTTCAGGGTACATCAAACCATCGGTAGTGTTCTATGCTGCAAATGTGGAATTCCAATGGCGCCGAACGCTGCAAATATGTGTGTAAAATGTCTGCGATCTGAAGTTGACATCACTGAAGGTCTGCAGAAGCATGCGATCATCATGCATTGCCCCGAGTGTGACAAGTACTTGCAGCCACCGAGAACTTGGATAAAAGCCCAATTAGAGTCCAGGGAGCTCTTAACATTTTGTGTGAAGAGGTTGAAAAATTTGAACAAGGTTAGGTTAGTACATGCCGAATTTGTTTGGACTGAGCCTCATTCAAAAAGGATCAAGGTGAAGCTGAGAGTGCAGAAGGAGGTTCTTAATGGGGTGATTCTCGAGCAAGCTTTTATAGTAGAGTACGTTCAGCAGGACCACATGTGTGAGTCCTGTTCCAGGGTTCAAGCAAATCCTGACCAGTGGGTGGCAGCTGTCCAACTCAGGCAGCATGTTTCTCACAGGAGGACTTTCTTTTATTTGGAGCAGCTTATTCTTAAGCATGACGCGGCAGTTCGTGCCATAAAAATTACGCAGATGGATCAGGGTATTGATTTCTTCTTCGCTAATCGGAGCCATGGCTTGAAATTCGTGGACTTTGTGGGCAAAGTTGCACCAATCAAGAGTCGCAATGATAAACAACTTGTATCCCATGATTCCAAAAGCAACAATTACAACTATAAGTACACATTCTCTGTTGAAATCTGCCCAATTTGCCGTGAGGATCTGATCTGCCTTCCCCCAAAAGTTGCAGTTAATTTAGGGAATCTGGGCCCACTTGTGTTGTGCACGAAGGTGAGCAACAGCATTGTCCTACTAGATCCCTTTACTCTAAGGCACTCTTTCATGGATGCAGACCAGTACTGGAGGGTGCCCTTTAAGTCTCTACTTTCGAGCAGGCAGCTTATGGAATATATAGTACTGGATGTGGAGTCCGTGACTTCTGAAGTCAGTGTTGGGGGGTCAAAGTATGCTTTAGCTGATGCTCAGGTGGCACGTGTATCTGATTTTGGAAAAAATGACAAGATTTTCACTGTGAGAACTCACATCGGCCATCTCTTAAACCCCGGTGATTATGCTCTCGGTTATGACCTATATGGAGCTAACAGTAATGATATTGAACTAGACAAGTACAAAGGCTTCACCCTCCCAGATGCGATTTTAATAAAGAAGAGCTATGAAGAGAAGCGTCATAGGAAGCGTGGGAAGGCTCGTCCCTGGAAGCTTAGATCCATGAACATGGAAGTGGACGACTCTTCTAGAGGACGACTTGATGTGGAGAAGATGGATGCAGAGTATGAAGAGTTCTTGAAGGACTTGGAGGAAAACCCAGAGATGAGGTTTAACATATCATTGTACCGTAATAAAGAGTACCAGCCATCGGAGATGGCATCTGTGACCGATGGGGAGGATGTACCGTCAGTGCCATTGGAGGAATTGCTTGCTGATCTTGATTTAAGTGATGAGGAAGACAATGACGAAAGCATGAGGGAGTGATTTGTGGTGATGTCCTTTTCAGCGGGGGATGTCGTGCTCATCTTTCGGCAACAGGTATGATTTTTTTCTGCATCTGGATATTGTATCAGAACAATGTACTTCCTGATTGTGACATACACCAGTGCACTTCCAAAGGGCCCAGACCCGCCATTCTGACGTGTGTCTTTAAGGGGATCTTATACTGTTAGAAATCAACCTGACTGGATGACTATGACCATCTTGTCTTGGCCTTTCTTTTTCCCTGTAGACCTCTTAGGTTGACTTTATACTGAGGCAAGGTTTAAAATATTCTTCTGTTTCATTTTCTTGGTAAGCTGAAGGAATGAGACGTCTTGACCGAGACAAAATGAGAAAGAAAAAAAAGTATCCTTCTCAATAAAATTAAACCATCTTTTAATGCTTAATTAGGGTACAAGTATTTTTTAGCGTTTATGTGTTATAAAAGGCACATATATCATGAAAACAAGCTTTTAAACCAATTTTGTTATCTAAATTAGGTTTGTGGCACGGTATGATACATTCCCCCTATGTATTGTCTTGGTACACTACCGGAACAAGACATCTTGGCTGAGAGCGAGATTTTGAATCATGTACCTAGGAGATGGAGATCTACTACCGACCTTAGCTTGTGCACCATGTGGAATTCTCTGGTTCTGTATTTCAAGAACTTTCTGTTGTGCAACTCATTCTTAAAATTTTCTCAATGCACATGTACCACCTACTCTATCGGTCTCTATACACTGTTACATATACAAACTGCATCAGTTTTTTCATAACAATCACCTTGTTACGTTTTGTTGGTGATAAATTTGTCCAGTACGTAGATCTATTATTCTGATGCATGATGTTCTTTGTAGGCTGCTTGATTATGTTTTATTTTGAGGTAGATCATTTTTTTTATGCCATGGGTATTCAGGCCTCCTAGAGTTCTCGACTAGTCCGACAGGGCATGTATATCACCCCTTCCCCATGTACCAGGTGTACTGGGATAGCCCCAAGGGGGGATTTGAACTCAGGACCTCCGCATCCTGAGGCGTGGTCCTGGCCAACTGCGCCCAACCCTTAGGGTTAGTCATCATTTTATGTTTAGAATCCTTTTCCACTTATGATAATATATGATTAAAATCTTTCTCTCGATTGTAAAAAGCAACAATTGTACACTACCTTGTTTTCATTATAAAAAAAAATCCTCCCAAGTGATGAGTGTGTGAGATCACTTATAGAAATTTAGGAATAATTTTCTGTCTGGATCCTTGCACATTACAACCATGGTAACAAACTTTTTTTCTGAATGCAATTTAACATTAGCTTGCATCCAAGTTACTAGACATGATTTTTTAGAAATTCGGGCGGTGGCCATGTATGATTTGTAATGTACTGGTTTCAGACACTTTTTTTTGAGTTCTGCTGTGGGTCCTTGAGTGATTTTTGATTTGGCAATGCCTGTGGCAATTACTTCGGCTGCTGCTTCCCCTTCCATTAGCGGCTGAATCAAGTGTTGTTGATATGATCTGGTTTTGCATCTGCTTCTTTACAGCGATCTGAGGTCTTTTAGTGATGAGTCCTGATGATGATTGTGGGGCACTTCAACCTAATATGTTCCTGTTTCTGATTGTCACCACTTATACCAGAACCTGGTGAATCTCGCCTATGTATTTCTCCAGTAACTGAACGGCTGTCTTTGCATGTAGCAGGTGGAAATGCCTGAAGCAAGAACTAGGGAGATTGCAGAGACTTCTAGCAAAACTTGGTTTTTTAGCTGCAGGGTGACGAAAGCTGATAACCTTCACTTGCTCTCTGGTTAGCGGCTTCCATTTTCTCATTTTCGCCTAAATATCTGTATAAAAAACAAGGTACGAGTCCATCTACATGCACTCTGTTTTGAAGAGCCAGAGCTGGAATATTTGTGTAACAAGGTTTAATCATAAAGCAAGTTGTTTCGATTTGAGTGTATAATAAGGCATTGCTTAGATCAGAACATCTAATTTTGTGAGCTTGTCTAATAAATGTTTTTGATGATTTCTTCCCTGTTAGTGGGGACCCAAGTGTGGAAGACAACTCTGCCCCCATGATTTTTTTTTTTTGTATTCTGTATTTTCTACTTTTCATCCTGCACCATGGCATGTTATAGTGGGTCCTTTGTAGTGTATACATGAGACCAAGGATGGGTAAGTGGCCATCCCTGGAGTCGGATGAATCTCCCTGTTGTATGATGTGGGGATGCTGTAGGAGTTCAATGAAGCTTATACTCGTGTGGATGCCGGACTTTCGAGTGACGTTAAACTCTTGTTTTCCGAATAAGCAGGAAAGGCGGCATAAGAAACACTATTATGAAACAATTTGATCTTCATATACAAAGGTGAAAATGCACCTTCTCAAGGATAAGAGTTTCTTCAGGTAAGGTTCAGAACCCCATCTTATGGCTAAATGTTTTTACGATCTATCCCGTTGTAAGGAGGTCGGAAAAAGTAGACCGAGAACCACCTACACGGTAGGGAGGCTTATTTTAGACTATTTTCATCATCTCATACGCATTCCATCTCAAACTGCATTCTTCCTATATATAATTTGTCAGAAGGATGCTGAATTGAAAATCTGGATGGCGAAATCCACAACCCCCCTTGATGGGCCTGTGCGATATGCCGGAAAATGCTCGCTGGAAGTGCTATTTCCAACGTTTTACTAACATGTATTTAGTAGTAGGCATGTTGAATGTTATGGAGTCCCCACCCCGAATTGTGGAAATCAACCTTTTGATGACAGAAGAAGGTAGGGTTGCAACTCGTGTTGGTTGGGGTTGTGGGCCAACCCGAGCTTTAGAGCATTCATCCAGAGTACTCAACCCAAGCCCAACTCAACCTGAGTTTGGGCCTAGGATGGTTAACCTGAGGTACTCACCATTCGTCCCATGTGGAGAGTATGGGGCTGAAACTTCCGACATACGAAAAGTGGACGAGGTGGCCAACATGTTTACCCTTTCACACGTCTGCCACCTCAGTTGCCAGGTGTAAGAAATCCCTGCTCTTGGGTTTAGGTTCATGGATGAAAAAGCATTAGGGTCTTGGGCCATGATGAAAAAAAATATCAAATCCAACACATCCAACAGCTAGGAATCATCGATTGTGCTAAGGGTTGGGGTGTAGGTTCACCAATGGACGGGCTAAACGTCCATGGGAGGTGGGGTTTGAAAAGTGTGCCATACGACAAGAATTGGCTTTACAAACGTGGGACAAGTTTACTTTTGTCCAAATAAGTTTCGTGGTAGTCCCGGTGTCACTATTCTTATTATGGCCGAAATCCTGCCCAACCAGAATTTCTACAAATAAGCAAACCAACAAACCATCCATGGTAGGGGGGGCGCGGCACTTGGAAATGTAACTTGTTGCGCACTCTTTCGGGCCCACCGACTCATCAATAATCGTCTCACCCCGAAGTCTGATGTTGATTTGAACAATTTTCTTCCTTGATTGCACCTCAAGCACAAGAAGTGGCTGCCTACGACGTTCCATGCCCCTTTGATCTTGTCTCTACTCTCCTAGTAGGTTGCTGGTAGTTGACACACCGGGGAAACCTATCTAAGCCTTTTAACAAGTAAGCGAGTTGAGCCACACACCCTGGTCTCAACCCATACGACGACCAGCGTTGTTTTATGGAGCAAAATGTCAGGCAATCAAGAAACAACATGTTCATAAAATGAGAGTATATGAGATAAAGATGTAGAGATGAATGTTTGGTATGGTAAGAGGAGTAGTCCCCATAGAAAACAAACTTCCCAAACCCCCAAAAAATAAGGGAAAACAACTTATATTAAAATGAGGAAGTAATTTTCCTATTTCGTCCACTCCTTCCCATATCTCTCTGAGCAGAAATTTTAAGCGGTGATCATGCCGCCAATGATCGTGCACCATATATACCCATGGGTTAGGCTTTTTTCATTGGCACGCGTGACATGACCGCTGCTTCAAAATATTTCTCCATCTCTCTACCTCTCCCTCTCCTTTTTGTGTGTGCGCGCGCAATCCTACTCCACTCTCCTTGAAAACCCTAATATAAAAAATGGTTAGGCTCAGGGACCTACGTTTTCTGACTCGTCTCGTGTTCGTGTGCTCGGCTGTTGGTGGTTGTCAGCACCCCAAGCTTGCATCACTTTTTGGGGTGCTGACAACCACTGTTGGATTCATGAAATCCACAGCCGAGCATGCGAACACCAAGAGGGGTCGGAGAAAGGAGGTCCTCGAAGCCTGAACCTATCAGAAACTCTCTTTTCTCCCTTTTTTGACGGCAACGCCATCTCCCCCATATGTTGATCGTCTCTGTGCAAGAACCGGTTCTATCTCTGATAGGGGTTTTCTGAATAGGAGATCTAAATGGAACCCATTTTGTGCCATTAATTAGGAAAATGTCGTGAGCAAAAGACAAGATTCCTCTTAAAATTTTCTTTGGAATGCAATTGTAATTTTGAAGATCCAACTGGTTTTTCTACTGTTCATCTATGAACCGTTCACCACGCATTTGATTCCAGATTCCCCAGTCCTATTCAATACACCATTTGCTCCCAAACCCCACCGTCTCTATCAATCGAGACCGCACAATCATACCAGACCACTTTCTTTGGCGCATCATCACTCTGACTACTCGGATCCAAAATGTCCCACCTCAAGCATCATTTCTCTGACACGTGTTTCGTGTGTGTAAATGGGCTGAGTCTCAGCCCGTAACTTCTCATGGGCCAGATGTCCATTTATATCCCTAAGTGGGCCCCACCAACGAAAACTTTTGATATCCAGTGCTCGGAATCAAAGTTTAATGTCGACTTCCAAAGTGACACATGGCAGACTCTTTTGAGCCCATTGACGCCAAAAATCATTCTAATGGGTGATTTTTAGCCATTGGATTTCAGTAGCAAAAAGATCTCGAATCCAATGGCCATAAAATATCAATTAGCCTAATTTTTGGCGCGTAGTTCATCCAAGGGGTGGGCCCGAAAGAGTGCAACGTGGCAATTTAGAGGTCGACATCTAAACTTCCCTAAAAAAAAAAACCCTTTTTTGCAATCTGTCTTTGGACCCACCATTTGATTGGTCCCCACCAAGATATTTTTAGTCAAAATACTTGCTATGATTCGCACGAAACTAATTTTTTCTGAACGGCCGAAAAGAATACTTAGATCAAGATGGTCAGGATCATCCCAGCGGGATTAATTCTTGGCCAGGAGATCTTCTCTGTGGACCCATAATTTATGGATACCGAGTTCTCTGACTTACCGCGTGGATTTTTATTTTTATTTTTATGTGGATCCTTTTTCTGTGTGGAGTGTGGAGCGCATAAAAATGTGCCACCTTGCAGTCTTTCAGGTCCACTAACCCATGAATGAATGGCCCACCACTTGATGGATTTACACACCAACAGTCTGCCTGATTGTTGATCTCCAGCAATGGATTCCAACATTTTTGTTCTAGCTGTTAGATTTGAACTTTTTTTTTTGATACACAGATTCAATGGCTAGAGTTCATCAATCAGGCTGATTTTTTGATGTGCACGTCGATGGTGCATTTTTATGCACTCCACTGCTCCACAGAGAAAAAAATTTGTTCCACATAAAGGAAACCATGTAGACTTCACATTGTAGGCAAGATGAGACATTGGATTAGCTGGCGATTAGCATCACTACATTACTAAACTACCCCCAACAGAAAAAAAGAAAAAGAGCGAGAATGATAAAATTAGTTCCAAAAACGTATGGGGTTATTCTTGTAATTTCAAAATACGTGGTTTGCCTTCAAGAATTATCCCCCACTGCGTGTACTTCTCCGAAAGCCAATAAATTAAGAGATTAGGGGCCTGTTTGCATCGCCATTTTTGCTCCAAGAAAGAGAGGAAGTTTTTAGCTAAAAAAAAGCGCTTATATGTTGATCCAAACAGACCCTAAAACTCCCTCAGTTTTGCTGAACTTCAGTTGTTTTTGGGTTTTGGATGAGACGAAGAAGAGTATTTTACATGGAAAAAGAAGAAGAAGAAGTTCCAAATAATTTCTTTTCTCTCAGGAAACAAAGCTTTACATCCAACTATATCAACAACAAACTAAAATGATGATTTTCCATGAAATTTTTTTCCATTTTACCACCTTTTCCCCAGCTCGCGTCCCATATAAAAATTACAATAGAAAGAAAAAGAGAGAAAAAAAAATTCAACCTGCTTTGATCTTCTTAGATGGGTTGGGGAGCGCGAAGAAAACCGAACTCAGATCGCGTGGAACGTGGTAATACCCTCGAGAAGGCAGCTCTGCTCTCCTCTTCACGGCCTGAGGTTTCCTTGGAGCAGGTGGGCACACTAGAGGCGTCTTTAACAACTGATCTTCCGACTTTGGTGTGTGACACTCTCTCTCAGCCGTTAATTCCCGCGTGTCAACTAGATCCAACGATTTGACGACACCATGGTTGTTGTAGGTCCGCGTTGCGGGAACTGTTCGAATCGGTGTTATGGGCCAGAATTCTTCTGGGATTTCTATACCCATTTGTTGCTGATGAACCACTAGAATTCCGCGACCGTGAGAGGAGGAGAGGGAAGAAGAGAAAGAGACTAGAGAGGTAGATATAAGAGATAGAAGGAGAGTTGGATGTGAGGGAGAGGGGTACAAAGGATAAGTTTAGTGTCCAACCATGTTTGACACAAAAAGTCTAATACCGATAACGTTGTGCCACGTGTATTAAGAAAACCTGAGACCATGCTAACCGGTTTTCCATCTTTCTATTTTTAGAAAAAGGGAAGGACTCTTTCGTTAGGTAGTAGCATGGAACTCTCATTCATAGTTGGACGCTTTAAAGGTTCAATCACAGGTGACCCTATAACAACCAGGGGTACAAAATTACAAATAGAAATGATTAAGACGAATAACTGAAAGCGTGGCAAGGGGAAGGGTACACAAGAGAGTAGAGCTTTTCTGACCTTGCTAGTCAGTAAAGTTGCTGACCGACCACAATATAAGCCTCGTGGCATATTCTTAGCGATTTATGACCGTATGGATGTTTGGACCAACCCTAGATGGACATACAGACTAGAAATTAGCCTGATTAGTGATTTCTAAGCGTTGGATTGGATCGTTTTCATGGGTTGATTTTTCACCGTGGAATTTAAGCATTATTGATTATTTGAGGTACAAAGATCCAAAGGTTTGAAATCACTAATCAAGCTGAATTCTGGTTTGTTAGGTCCACAAAGAGATTGGGCAGACATCCATACGGTAAGCGTCATCTAAGAGTGTACCACGTGGCACAAATTGTGGTCGGTGAGCAAATGTGCTGACCAGCACCGATGAGAAAAGTTCTGCTCCACAAAAGAGGCAAGACAGAATAAGATATTGGAGTTAAGGCAGCCTTAACTGACGCTAGCTGTTCAAAGTGGTCGCGCAAGGGTCGCGGGGGACGCCCGCCTGGCTCCCGTTAGAGTGTTGCACCATGTCACCCCGTGCAAGTTAGCCTAACCCCCATTCTTTATTTTTTATTTATTTTTATTTTTTATTTTTTTCATTCTTCCTTTTTATTTGTAATTTCCGTAAATAAGATGATTTCTTTTAAATTTATAAATAAGGGGCATTTTCGTTATTTTTGCATTGAGGAAGGGCTGATTTGGTCATTTGGCATGAATTTACTTTGCTTTGGATTCTATGTGGAGTCATGAAAGTTAATTTATTTGCGTTTATTTCCTCAGATACTATTGTGTATGGTACAAAACGAATCTAGTAAGTAGTGACACCATCAAGACCGTTCAATAAATTGAAAATGCTATTTATCCAAGCACTTAAGAAGTCCATAGAAAGATGTGCCACAATCAAGAAAATGAGCAATTAATCAGACGGTTGGGATTGTCAGTTACCTACCATTAAGAGGTACAATTATACTCGTATCTGGAATAAAGACCGGCTTTGTAACTTTGCCTAATTTTCCATAATTTCTTACTAAAAGAAGAAAATACAGAGAAATAGAGGGTTATTACATTAATGTAAAATGACCAAAATACCCATGGCATGATTATTACGATCGGAAACCAGATCTATCGGCGTGGTATGAGGCAAAAGCTGATCAGATCACATGGTTTTGTTGGGGCGGCGGTGTTTTGTTACTCTCTCTCTCTAACCCAGGAAAAAGAGTGTAACATGCCCCACACGTGACAGTCAAATTGGGTTCGTTGCGATATCCAACTTGATAAGAAAACTCGGTTTTAAGTCTTAACAGTTAAGAGTGTCAACCGGTCGGTTCCGGTTTGATTCCTAAGGTACCCCAAATCGGATCCAATATAGTCGGTTCTTATCGATTCCAGTTCTCAAAATGATCGATCCGGAATTGGAACCAATTATTTGGTTCCAATCAGTTTCGATTCTGGTTCTGGGTATATTGCTTCCAATCTTGTTAATATTACAATTCTAACACTATATTTATATATCGGTTCCGAATCTGGTACCTATCAGTTTCGGGTCAAATATCAAACTACCCAGAATCCGAACTATTATTTTTTGTTCGATTCCGGTTCGTTTTTAGTTGGTTCCCAAAAAATGTGGAGCCGAAAACACGTTCCGGTTCCGGTTCCGATTCGGATTCGGATTTTTTTTTTTTCAAAAGTGGGAAAAAAATTAAACCCGGCCTTATCAGGGCTTTATTAACTTCATTTTTTTTAATCCCATTTTGTCGTAATCTTCATTAGAAGGTGGTAATTTTGCAAGTAAATGACAAAGTTTAGGGTAGTTTCGTAAATGCAGGAACACATAATAACCGCCATGACACGTCTGACTTTCACTTTGCTTCACGAACAAGAATCTGAGAACGAGCTGGCAAACGAGGAGTACATAACAAGAAAGGAAAGTGGGAGGGAGGACGCGAGAACAATTATTAAAAACTTAAAAAAATTACAAAAACCCCCCCAAAAAGAAGAACAAATTAATGAGAGTAGTCATTACTCATGATTCATGAAATTGAGTGAAGAGGAAACAAGAGGAGTCAACAGCATTCCCCAAGATCCACAGGCAAGAAAGAAGTCTAGGATGCTCCTAAGGTACATAATACTCGATAGATTCAGTAGGTGTGCCCCACCCACCTGTCGATCTAGATCATCGATCTACATGATTTCCAATTATCCACATTTTTTCTTTTTATCAAATCAGGCAATAGTCAGATAATTCTGTTTGAATGAGTTGGTGGGCCAGTCACGGAAGTAGGGTATATAAACGGAAGGTGGGCCAGGCAATTGCTTTACTTAAACGGAAGGTGACGGAGAGTTGCACAGAGCATCCAATGAACGTTACTAATTAATAAATTAAGTAATGGGGGTGTGTGTGTAACCTTTTTAAGACAGCGTGGTAGTTTTGGACCTTTTGGTCGCTTTTGGCTCTGAAACCCATCACATGCTCCCCAACGTCACCATTCACATGGAATGTAAAAAAAGCCCATAATCCAAAACAAAATCCTCACTTAATAGTAAGCATTGTTGCACATGCTCATCAAAGTGGGACCCTCCAAGTTCCAACCAGTGGGCCCTATTTAAGAGATAAGGTTTATAACGGACTGACGGCGTTACCGTTTTTCCGTTATAACGGAACACACGGGAAAAGATGAAAAAAGAAAAAAAGGAAAAATAATGGAAAATATGGCAAATTGTGAATCATGTTGATCAATCCATACTTTGTAGAAAAAATTGAGTTATAGTTGCATCCCAATACCCATCTTCGAGGTGGCAACATCTTAGTGGGGTTTGAGTTTGACGAGCTAGTTGCATCCCAATAGTCATATTCCACTTGGCAACATCTTAGTGGGGTTCGAAGCACGCTGCGTCAAACCATCGATGATAAATAAACAAGCGGAGGGTCCATGGTTTCTTCCACAAAGTGACATTTATTCTTACCACGTTCCTTCTCCATGTCTGTACGCTGTAGAGAGATAGAGACTAGAGAGAGGAATCTTTGCGGGAAATGCTAGGAATATATTGGGAAATTTCTGGTCCACATGAACAAGAAGGGAAGTAGGCTGGCGTGATCCGTATTAAAAAAAAAAGAGATTTAAAGAGGAAGATGAGATCAGGAAAGTAGGTACGGTGTCAACGTGACAGATCCCAAGACAGGCAAGTAAATAAGTAAAAAAAAACAGCTTGTTTTGCTAAATCAGACAAATCTCTCGACCCTAGGTTGCTAGTTTGCCTTCTTCCCTTGAGGGCTGTTCTTCGATGCAGTCTTCTGTATCAAAATTTTGATGCAGAAGTCCCTCAAATTGCAACGTAATAGACTCGTTCAGGGCCCACTTGCCACTTGAATGTCTAGCTCACACCATGATAGACCTACACACCAAAAATCAGCGTGATTAGTGATTTCTAGCCATAGGATTTTAGCACTTTTTCATCAGGTGCTTTATGAACAGGCCTATGAGTTGTTTCCAAGCCCATTATGAAAAAGTGCTCAAATCCAATGGCTAGGAATCATTAATCATGCTGATTTTTGGTGTGTGAGTTCTCCAAGATGTCGACTAAACATTCATGGAGGCGGTGGGCCCGAAAGTGTCTACTACGTGGCAAATTGAGAGACTTCTGCATCAAAATTTTGATGCAGAAGTCGGTATCATAGATTTTCATTTCCGGCTTGTGAATGGTAACATTAGCCACGTCTGATTTTGAAAAGGGGGTCAGAAAAATGATTTTTTTTTTTAAATAACGGCGGTTACAACGTAATGGGAATAGGGTTACCGTTATAACTGCCGTTTTATAAACTATGAAAAAGAAATCGAGAATTGGATGGAAAGAAAGATTGAAGGAAGAGAGTGTGATGGTAGAAGGGAGCGGGGGGCACATGGCATGATAAAAGATCCCAAGAAGATTATATTTAAAAAGAGAAGAAGTGATGAAAAACATGATTAGGTTCCCCAAATTTCCAAAAAAGAGCGTACAGGGTCAATGCCTCACTATTCCTATTTCTAGATAAAAGCGAGTGATCCAAGCAAACCCCTATTCAATTACCGATGGAAATGTTGGCCAATTAATAAAATAATAATAACACCTATGATATGGGAAATGCATAGAAGTCACCCCTATATATATAGAGAGAGAGAGAGAGGAGAGAGAGAGAGTGGGACATGATGGGAATATTTTAATATTAAGATCTCAAAAGTCAGTTTGCATGTGAGTGAGTGATCCCAAATTACCAGAGAATGATCTTCAACTGAATCTAGGCATGTGGGGATGTTAATGCCCTTTCAAGGAATGTTTAAAGCAAGGTTTAAAATAATGCCGTTTAAACGGTCTAACGGACTGGGTGTGTTACTGTTTTTCCGTTATAAGGAATTGTAACACTCAGGGGCAAAAACGTAAAACGAAGGCGCTGAAATTCAAAAATGAAAATAACGGAAATATTGGCCGTATTTTGCACAAAATTCCCCGGCCGTTATTTTTAAAGCGTTTCAACGGTACATAATGTAACGGGGGAGGTCCAAATCCGTTATAACAGCTGTTTTTTAAACCATGGTTTAAAGTTCTAAACATCAAGGTAATTTTAAGGGATTATGGTTTAAAAAATAAATTTAATTCACAATTAATTAGGGGAAAATATTTGCTCACTCAATAGGAGATCAGACTTGATGTGTCCTAGCCCTGAGAGAACCCCACGCTGGAACTCGTTTAGGCCCATTGACCCAAACATGTTCGGCCCACCTGCACAAATAAAGATCCACTCAAATCCCACGGCTAGAATTACTATATGAAAACGGTTGAATCGAATGGCTGGATATCACCAATCAGGCAAATTATTGGTGTATAGATTCATGATGGAGGGGGATAAACATTCATGGTCCAGGTTTGAAAGAGTTGCCACATATGTTCTCTCAAGGCTAGGAGATCGATTTTAATCTTCTAGTCAGAGGGTAAGATTTTTTCCATGGTTGAGATTGTATCACTGCACATTGGTTAGTGATCAATGAATGATGAAGACTGCATGTCACACATCATCACCATTGATTAATCAATGGTGCATGTGGGCAATCTAATCTGAGTTCTGTAGCGAGTTTGATTTCAGCTGAGCTGCTCCTTTATCAATCAAAGATTTGCTTTTGGATTGGCATTGCAAAGCGTTTGGCGGTCTTGGGAAGAAGTTGACTCCTTTGGCTATTTTATGGGGTATTTGGAGAGTGCATAGTATAAAAGTTCTTCCCTTGAAGTTCTCTCCGTGGTCTTGTATATTTTTGGGTCAAATCGTACGAGGAAGGGAGAGGTGTTAGTTTTGAGGAAGTAGGTTTCAGTTGGTCGTCTTTCCTTGGAAAGAGTTGAGTCCCCTTGCGAGTGGTTGCTTTTGGAGTGTTTTTCTTCTTTGTGGGGCTTCTTAAATTTTTTTTTTTTTTTGCAAAGCAGCAAGACTCCCATTGCAGAGGACTACAATGGGAAAT
Source organism: Euptelea pleiosperma (assembly GCA_035048495.1). Classification (NCBI taxonomy): domain Eukaryota; kingdom Viridiplantae; phylum Streptophyta; class Magnoliopsida; order Ranunculales; family Eupteleaceae; genus Euptelea; species Euptelea pleiosperma. The sequence goes on along the minus strand of CM068548.1, from coordinate 19,901,676 downwards.
AATAAAAAATTATAGAAAAAATTTAGATGCAGAGGATTCTGGTGGCCCTACATAGATCATTTTTTGGGCCCAAAGACTGTAGATGTTCAGCCCACCTATTGGTAGATACACTCTAAAAATCAGCTTGATTGATGATTTCTAACCATTGGATTTACTAACCAAAAAATATATTTGAATCAAACGGCTAGAATCAAATCCTTTAAAAAGTACTAAAATGTATGGCTAGAGATAACCAATCAGATTTATTTTTGGTTAAATTTGTATATCCAACAAGGATGGACAAAAATATAAAGGTAATTAATTTCTTCATTTACAATTATTTTTTTTTATAGGTGGACAAAAATTTGTATTCCAACACTCAATTGATAGACTTTGTTGAAGATCATCGTTGACTTTGAAGTCATGCAATTGATAAACTTTGTTGAAGGTCCAACACGCAATTTCAAGACACGATGATCAAAAGTCAAAGTAGTAACCAATGACTATATACGACTGGGATTCAACGCGTTAAAATTACTCATTCATAATGATGACATGGCCATTCAATAGGGGAAAATTATTTATGGATTCCATGAGTGGCCTAATTAGTAGTGCATTTTTTAGGCCCACCCCTTGCTAGATATACACACCAAAATCATCTTGTTTTGATCGTGGTAATAGAACCAAAGAAAATCTTTGAATCCTATGGCTAGAATCACTTCTTAAAAAGTACTGAAATGTAGGCCCTGCTTGGTTCGCTGCACTGGAATGCATTTGACACTCAGGTTCAAATGCGGTGAGTTGCATTGCAGCCACTTATCCAATGTGATCATGTGGGCTAAACAAATGCACTACGTAGGGCCACTCATTGGATGCCTGTGATCTTACCCAATGTGATCATGTGGCATAATTTTTGAGCCTAGACTGTATTTGCTAAGTTGGCATAGAGTTTTAATAGAAAATATTGTCTTGACTAAATATTTTTTTTATACCACGGGTATCTGGGTCTCTTAGAGCACCCGACTACTCCTGTGGAGCATGAAAGTCACCTCTTCCCCATATGCCTGATGTATTGGAATAAATCCCAGGGGGTATGGCCTCCCAAGGAGAAGGAATCGAACTCAGGACCTCCTGCTTACTAAGTCAGGATCCTGGCCATATCCGCCCATTGACCTTATTATCTTGACTAAATACTATCTTCGCTGAATAGTTTGCGAAGTGTCTTACACATACCCCAATCCCATAACCCAACCCGTGTTAAGCCCTTGGTTAGTGGTTAACAAGGGGTACTTGTCAGACACTTTGATGTACACTGGGGCCAGCGAATTTTTCCCCGTCTCACCATGAACCTTGAAGCAAACTTAAAGTCAATTAATTGTAGATCAGGGTGTACTTTGTTTCAAAAAGTTGGTACGCGTGAGCTATCCGATGGAGACGACTTACCTGTGAGAAGAATGAAGGTTGGACAAAAAAATATGGCGATTGAGGCCACAGGGCACTACTCTACAAAGCATTTCTCAAAATCGGGTGTGAGTGGTTGAAATCCATAGTCCATTTGGGGGATAAGATCTCTGCCATCCTTTGTGAAGCCGATAAGAGGGGTATAAGTGGAGAGACAATTTTCCTATCAAATTAATCCAACTGTCTAAATTTTATTTTGTGTAAGGGTTGATATGGGCCCTTGGATATATGAAACGTATAAGAGGGGGAGACAACTGCGATGTTTCGTTATATAGACTAGTGGGTGGTCCGTGCCCTCGGCACTCCCGACAAAGCATTTGTCAAAATCGGGTGTGAGTGGCTGAGATCCATCGTCTATTTGGGGTGGTAAGATCTCAGCCATCCTTTGTGAAGCAAATAAAAGGGGGTATAAGTGGGGAGACAACTTCCCTGTTTTGTTATACAAATGTAATTAATTTCTCAACTTACCACTAATTAATATTTTTAAGTAATTAATTTCTTCATTTTTAATTAATTTTTTTTCCAATTCTACTTCTTGAAATGACAAAGCACGTGCCACTCACTGGTAGTAAGAGGAGAAATGATTAAGCCAAGGAACTTGTTTGAATCGGTGAACGTGAACGGTGACTTAAAGACGGCACCGTTGACTCCGAAGTTTAGTAAGAATTGATAGACTTTGTTGAAGGTCCAAGACTCAATTTAAAGACACGATGATCAAAAGTCAAATTGGTGACCAGTGACTATGTACGACTGGGCATTAAATTACTCTCATATATAATAATGACATGGGTGGCCAATGTAGTGCTTTTTTAGGCCCACCCCTTGGTGGATATACATACAAAATCGGCTTTATTTAATTTGTGCATGAATCCAACGGCTAGAATCTCGTCTTAAAAAGTACTAAAATGTAATGCCTAGAGATAACCAATCAGGGTGGTTGGGCTAAGCACCCATAGGGTCAGTGGGTTTAATCCCACACATATGTTCCCTCCTTTCAGTAGCGAGCCATGTGTTAGCGGAGGGTGTGTTCCCACACACATGTTGTGTTGGCCTGACGATGGCCTATTGATATCCATAATCTTTTCGCCTTTCCTCGACTGGTTGATCTTTCGATGTAAATGATTGTTTAATATGATATCAAAGCCTTAAGGTCTGAGAGATCACGGGTTCAAGTCTTTAGTGGACTACATTCCAATTGAAGAGGCGTGTTGGCGGAGGGCGTGCTCCCACGCACCTATTGTGGTTGCCTGATGACGCATGGATACACAGAGTTGTTTCGCCTTTCCCCAACAGGTCAATCTTTTGAGGTAAATAGTTGTTTAATATCATGGAATTTTTTTTTTTTAAACAAAACTACAGATGTTACTATGATTATTGGTGTATCTCATCAAATATTCTCTCCGACTATCAAGATTATGAGAAATCAATTATGATATTATTGACTATGATTTAGGATATTAGATTAGATCTGGTAAGATTAGTTTCTATATTTAGATTTTATTATCTTCATATAAGCCCCGAGTAGGGTCAATGTAGTGCATCAAACCTATTATCAATGTAATCCCAATTTCCTTTCAAGATGTAATAAAAATTTGACGGGGAAATGCGAAATGCTCTTTAGATCAATCCCCTAATAATAAAAGTTACTAATTACTTTATTTACAACTATTTATTCAGCCATGCTACCCCGTAGATAATTGGACAAAAATGTGTGTAAGTTGAGGTCATTACAGTTGTTGTCTCGTGGACCGTCGATCTCTTGAATTCAATTGTCGGCTTCAACTACACTATTAAGTGGTTCCTAAAATTGGGTGCGAGTGGCTGAGATCCATCGTCTAGTTGGTTGAAAAGATCTCAACCCTTCTTTATTGAAGTTGATAAGAGGGGTATAAGTGGGGAGACAACCACTGTCACTTGTTATATAGATTTTTTTACCATCTTACTACCTATATGTTAACGAGGTAATTAATTTCTTTATTTATTACGAATTAACTTTTTTCCTATCCCAATATCCTATATTAATAAAAAAGTAATTAATTTCTCAATATATAACTAATTAAATATTTTTCTTATTACAATACAAAAGAAATTAATTTCTTGATTTGTTATTAATTTTTTCCAATCCTACCTTTTGAAATGATCACGTGCATTTGCACGTGCCACTCACTGGTTAGAGGTGAAATGATTAAACCATGGAACTTAGTTGAATTGGTGACCAGTGATTAAGTAATAATGCCATGGCCAGGGGAAAGATACTGATGCATTGGATTAGTGGGCTGCGAAGTACATTTTTTAGGCCCATTTATTACCAAACCCCTTGGTGGATACCCACACCCACACCAAAATCAGCTTGATTGATGATTGCTTGCTGTCGGTTATTGTACCTAAAACATACTTGAATCCCACGGCTAGAATTACTCCTTAAAATCTACTAATATCTAATGGCTAGAGATAACCAATCAAGATGATTGTTGGTGTGTATATCCACTAAGGGGTGGGCTTTGGGCTTTGTCTGTGTTTGGTAAGTTGGCAAAAGGGTTCTAATAGAAAAAATTATCTTGGCTAAATATTTGGCATCCATATATTTGGGCCAATCTCTCTCTCTCTCTCTCTTAATCTTTTTCTGTTTATTTAAAAAATATTGTTTATTGAAAAGTGATTTTCTTAGCGAGAAAATAAAATTTTCCACCAAGCTCGAATGGCACAGAAATATTTTCACATGGGAGGTGATAAAATATTTCCCGCCTTAGCGGCCAACTTGATGGGCCCGGAATTATAGTTTCATGCACATATACACGGCCAAACACGCGTGCATTTGCGCACTCAAATATTTTATTTTCCCAAAAAAAAAGGCGTGTCACACATACTGAGCCCATGAATATTTTGCCGATCCCTTGCTGAACCTACACACCAAAGATGAGTTGAGCATTTCACCCTAATGTTGCTTCTTCCAAAGCAGCAATATGAACTAAAATTAGTGGTTTAAGACAAGGTTTAAAAGGGGACCGTTATAACGGTATAACGGTCTGGGGGCGTTACCGTTTTTTCCGTTATAACGAAAAAAAACGCTCAGGGCAAAAACGGAAAAAAAATGAAAAATAAAGGAAAGTAACGGGAAAAACCGGGTGCTGAAATTCAAATTTTGAAAAAAAAAATATGGAAAAAATGGAATATAACGGAAACAAATGGAAAAAGGGCCTTTTTTTCACATTTTTTTCAGAAAATAAAATAACGGAAAATAACCGCCCTTATTTTCTGGGCGTTTTAACAGTGCGTAACGTAACAGGGTAGGTCCGAATCCGTTATAACAGCCGTTCTGTTCGTTATAATGGCCGATTTTTAAACCTTCGTTTAAGACAAGGTAAAAATATTATTAATTTTTTAAAAAATAACATCAATAATGATAAAATAACAGATAACGGACAAAATATAGGCTGTTATCATTATAACATTGAGCCCGTTTATATGATTTTGTGGTTTATTTTTCCGCAAATAACATAACGGTCCTGGAACATTACAGTTATAACGGCCTGCCTTTATGACGTTTTTCTAAACATGGGCTGCGTTTGGTTCGCTGAAAATGATTTTCCAAAAAATATATTTTCCAGGAAATGTCACTTCCTGGAAAGCTACTTCCTTGAATTTGTTTTCGCCTTGTTTGGTTGAATCCTTGAAAACAACAAAAAAAAAACTTTTTTTGTTTGATTTTTCTCCAGTTGAATCCTATGCTCTTTGAAGCATTTCAGCAAGCAATTGATGTGTGGACTCCATATCATCAGACCTCCATGTGTAGTTTTGAGATCCCAACAAACCTGAAGTACAAGAATAAAGGTGGAGACGTTGGGTATAAAGCTTGCAACCTTAGCTTGCATAGACAACCACAATCCTTCCTTGGAAGCATCGTAACCAAAGTACCCATGGGTCATTCTATTGTATTCCATGAAACTGAGCCCTTGCTCCCCTTACAAGCAAAAGGTCAAAAGTAGCAAAAATCAAAGAAAGGAGACAAAAGAAAAGAAAAAGTAAAAGCATTTTTTCATAGAAGCTCAAACACTTCTGGAAGTCGTAGATCCTTCCACCATGAAACCCCAACCAGTTCGAAGGACTAAAATGTCCTTTGGAGTCTTGGTCCCAACGGCTTTCCTCTTCAGCCTCTGAATCGAGTTCCACTCGGCAGCGCCATCATGTAAATCCATCCACTTGTAGAAATCGAAGAGAGCCAGTGGAGTGATGTGGCGAGGCACAGAGATGAAAGACTTCTTAATGACGAGGGCAAGAAGTGCATCAACATCATCTAGGTCTTGATCCAGAGCGCAGAACGACCTAACAATCTTCAAAGAAAGTGGTAACATAACAGCGATATTTGTTCCCAAAATAATATCGGAAACCCAAGTCGTCACAGGGATCCCGCGGTTGACATCATAGACCTCCATCATCTACCATCATTGCTTGCCTCCACCAACAAAAAGGGAAGAAGAAGAAAGAATGAAGAGAGAATCATGCCTCAAACAGAAAAGATGAAGAGCCAAAAAGAAAAAGATAAAGTTGATGGAGGAAAATGGAAGAAGAACAACTAACCATCATCGCAGCAGCCGAGTGTCGACCGCCTTGAGAAATTGGAACAAGACATAAAACAACAAAAGAGACGTGCGTAGCTCGCTGGAAAATTGACTTCCGCTTGTTGGGAGCGGAAGTCGTTTTCCTTTAAAATGGGGCAAGGAGGAAGTTGTTTTCCGTTGGACCCACTTTTCAGCCCGAACCAAACATGCTGAAGTGAGGCTTTTCCGGGTTTTTATTTTCTTTTCCCGGAAAAGCGCTGAACCAAACGCAGCCATGGTGTAAGAAACAAAATTTGTTATGGAAATAGTAATTAGGTCTATATAAAACACTAGGCGGCTTTTAGTAGTTGGTCCTATAGGCCCAGACACTAGTGTCTACAATAAGGGTCCAATAGGCCTTGTTTTTTTTTTTTTTTTTTTGTAATTAATAGGCCTTGTTAAGTAGGCCCACACAACTGGGCTGAATCCCGACTGAAAATAAGTCCAATCCAACGCCTATAAATCACTAATCGGGCTGATTTTTGGTTTGTAGGTCCACCTAGGGATTGGCCAAACATCCATTCAGTCAGAGTCATCTAAGAGTGTGCCACGTGGCTCATACTGTGTCCCACTGACAGCATAGATGTTTAGCCCACTCCATTCATACAAAAAATTAGCTTTCTTGATGATTTTTAGCCGTTGTGCTGGTGAGTTACATTGCAGTTACTTACCACAGTTTTTGGGCTGCAAATGCTGGCATCCATTTTCTTAAAGAGTTTGCAAGGGCTTGGCAACCACTTCTACATCAACCAATCATGTGTAATTCCAAAACCGTGGCAAGCGGGTGCATCGCATTGAACCAAGCAAGGCCAAAGTGTTACGTTTGTGACAGCAAGGGTACCTGTGAAGAACTACTCATCCCCTACAACATAGTTGTAGTTGTTCCCATAACCCTAATCTATATAACAAAACAGGGAAATTGTCTCCCCTTCTTATAGGCTTCATAAAGAAGGGCCGAGATCTTATCCCCCAACTACTGGACGGTGGATCTCAGCCACTAATACCTGATTTTGGCAAATGCTTTGTCGGGGAGTGCCGTGGGCACGGGCCACCCACTAGTCTATATTATATAACAAAACAGGGAAGTTGTCTACCCCTCTTATAGGCTTCATATATCCAAGGGCCCATATCAACCCTTATATAAAATAAAATTTAGACGGTTAAATTAATTTAACAAGGAAATTGTCCCCCCAACTTATATCCCTCTTATCGGCTTCACAAAGGATGGCCGAGATCTTATCCACCAAATGGACTATGGATCTCAACCACTCAAACCCGATTTTTGGGAAATGCTTTGTAGGGGAGTGTCGAGGGCACGGGTCACCCACTATACATCTATATAACAAAATAGAGGAGTCACTTATCCCCCCTCTTATCAGTTTTACAAAGGATTGTCGAGATCTTATCACCCCAAATGGATTGTGGATCTAAGCCACTCACACCCGATTTTGACAAACACTTTGTCGGACAGTGCTGTGGACACGGACCACCTACTAGTCATTAACAAGGTTAGCATCAGTCATTATTTGGGCCCATTGGTGGACCTACATACCAAAAATCAGCTTGAATTGTGTTCTCTAGTTGTTTGATATGAGGGCCTTAAAAAAGAATTAAATCGAACCCCATTAAAATGCTCAAATACGACGGCGACAGATCACCAATTAGGCTGAATTTGGTGTGTAGGTCGAAGGTGGGCAATTCATTTATGGGTTAATGAAATCGAAAAGAGCGTGGCAACTGGCATGTGACGCAGTTTTACGCTCCCCACCATGTCAGTGGTAAAAGTTTCGCGATAGGCTGAAATTTTAGTTGATGGAAGATGTTGCTGACATGGCCGGCATCATAGCGACGACGCAGACATTGGAGACTGTCTTTGGGATTCGTGTGATGAGCATCACGAGGACCATCTGGCAGTCTGGAAAGGCAGACGGCAGTATACGTATCTCAAATGCTTGTGGTCTGTAGAAAACTGGTGGAAAAGACGAGTGTTTTCTTCCTTCCAAACTTCTATTTGATGGGACCAACTATTTGGCTCCATATGTGGGCATTTTAGTCTTTTTTTCCATTTTTTATATAAGTACCTTTTCGTTTTTAAGTGAATTGCGCGGATATCAAGGCCAAGGGAGAACATTTCTTCTTTTCAGCTACTGCATAACCTTCACGTACAGCTCTGACATATCTTCACCTCAATCATGAGCATCGCACATGCCGCACACTAGATATTGTAAGGAAGGAAAGGGATTGCTCCTTCTTTAATTTGTAGATGTCGGATGGTTTTATAGAGTAATCGCAGAATTATCTTTCGTGCATGAAAACGCTTAGGAGACTCGCTCGCTCCCTCCCACCTCGAATCAGACAATTCTCTTGTCCAGTTTATTTGCTTTTTAGGTTTGATCTTTGAGTTCCTGATAATAGGAGACATTTTTCTAAGCCTAAGAAAATGAAGGATCACGGCTTTTTCTCTCTCTTTTTTCTATTCCATAAGCGGACCACAACTTTTCCTTCTTGAGGATGGACATTGACTGATAGAAGAAGAAAATTATGCCTAGGGCGAATTTTTTCCTGCAGCATTGTGGGGGTAGTGAATATCCTACATACCAAAAATCAGCTTGATTGGTCATCTCTAGCTCTTCGATCCGAGTGCTCAAATATAATGGCATAGATCATGTTAGACAACCATTTACTCGAAAAGATCAATCTGTTGAGGAAATGCAAACAACTATGTATTCCAATGGGTTGTTGGGCCAATACAACACGTGCGCGGGAACACACGTTCTACTAACATGGCCTATCAATGGGAATACACTCCGATGAAAATTTGAACTCGTGACCTCCCAGACCTTAGGCTTTGATACCATGTTAAACAATTATTTACCTCCAAAAATTGATAAGTAGGAGAAAGGCAAACAACTATGTAGACCAACGGATTGTCAGGCCAACACAAAACGTGCGTGGAAAAACACCTTTTGCCAACAGATCATCAATTTGGCTGAACTTTGGTGTGTAGGTCCAGGGTCGGCAATTCATTCATAGGTTAGTGAAATCGAAAACTATGCACCACGTGACACTTTTATGCTCCCCAACAGGAAAAATTTGGTGGCAAACTAAAATTTTGGTTGATGGAAGATGTTGCCATGTTGGAAGATGTTGCTGTTATGGCATCATAGCGAGGACAAGTCTATTCCGCATGCCTTTTCAGACTTAAAAGTATGCAAACATTGTCGTTGCGTTGATGTTGATGATTTAATCATCAAGAAAAAATATTTTATAAATTAAAAATGCATTTTTAAGGAGCATTCAACCCGTGAATGCAAACTTAAACGTATGCAGACCTGATATATCTGTGATTCGTGTGATTAGCACAAGGACCATACAGCTGTCTGGAAAGATGGACGACAGCCACCTAGGGATGATCGCAACACTGCAACGTATTGAATGGATAGATGTATTATTGGGAGTGAAACTTGAGTAAAACTTCTGTCACCTAAAAAGCAAAAGCACATGGGTACGTTGCAAAAGCACTTGTGTACGCGCCGAGAACTCATTGGCTGTGTTTTGTGTGATTTACAATTTCGTGTGATGGAAGTTTTACTCTTGAAACTTCTGTCACGAGATGTTATGATGGAAGCCAGTCACAATACTAGCCACGTGGCACACTATTAGAGGGCGCTGACCGTATGGATGTTTAGCCAGTCACTCGGTGTACCTGTAAACCAAAAATCAGCCTGATTAGTGATTTACAACCTGTGCATCTTTGCACCCAAATAAAGCTCAAATTCATACGGTCAGCTCCCTTTAATAGTGTACCACGTGGCTCGTATTGTGGGTTGTGATCGAAGTTTTACTCGTTTGATTGGTGAGGAGAATTAATACGAAGAATCTGTTTGATGAAATGCGAAGCTATTGGTAGTACACGTATCTCAATGCGTGTGGTCAGTTGAACACGGGTGTTTTCTTCCTTGGAAACTTCTGTTTGATGGGACCAACCATGTGATGTGTCTAAAAAGTCAAACATCCCGTCCACAAAGATTTTGATTGATTTTGATGGTCACACAATCGCTTCCTTTTCTTCGCTAGTGTTGACTTTGCGAATCGGCCGCTGCTCAAACAAACAACACCGTTTCAAAGTCAAAGATAAAACATGTAAAGAACTGTACCCACCTAAAAAAGAAAAGAAGACTAAAGAACTGCACGCCGGACGATGCATCATCTACGGTTCTACCCCTCTGTTAAGTAATCTTAGGGTGTGTTTGGCAATTGAGAAAGAGAGTTCCGCTATGGAAAAATATTATCTTGGTTAAATATTTGTCCATGTCAATATTTAGTCACGTTTGACATGTGTATTAGTTAGTTTACATCATTTTCTTTCAATTTGTGTGGGTCCCACATATTAAAGTATATCAAATATGAGTTAGGTGAGCGTGGGACCTGCATATTAAGTCACACGATCCCTTTGGTTTCATTTTTTTTTATATTAAAAAACTCATTTTTATTAAAATAGTAATTTTCCTATCAAAACTTATTTGGTGTGAAAATATTTATTCAGGGGGGCTGCGACGTGCAAATTTGTGGGCCGGACTACATATTTGGTGCGGGCAAATGCATGCCAAACACAACCAGCTGAATATTAGTGTGTGCAAATATTGGCCTGCCTAACAAACCCTTATTCTTACAAACTATCTTAATTTCAAACGTTTCTTCTGGTGAATAGGACCAACCGACCAAGGTCTAAAGGGGGCCATTATAATGGTATAACAGGTTGGGGGCGTTATTGTTTTTTGTTATAATGGATTGACGTGCAAGCCGGAAGGGCAAAATTGGGAAAATGGGGAAAATAAAGGGAAAAAACAAACCTAAAATTGAAAATTGAAAATTTGAATAACAAAATTTCAATAAATTTTTAACAGAATATGAAAAATAACATAAATAACATGCGTTTAATTTTTTATTTTTAAATTGCATAAAATAATGACCATCCTTTTGAAAAAAACGGGCATTATCTTCTGTGTGTTAAAATGATACGTAACATAACGGTGGAAGTCCATTTCCATTACAACGGCAGTTATTTTTGTTATAACGGCCATTTTTTTAAACCGTGAATAGGACTACTTATAATGAATCACTAATAATGTTACAGTTATTAGAAAGATAATAATTGTAGGAGTGTCTCAAGAAGTGGGAAAATAGAAAAGTTCCAACACAAAAAGGTAGTTTAGAACTTGAGAAAGAAAGGGGGAAACTCTTCAGGCAAGAGGCAAGGGAAAAGTCGAAGTTGCCCATGGAGGCTTAAGGGCAGAAGGTGGAACCCACTTTTGTAATTGCACTAGTGGGTGGCCCGTGCCCTCAGCATTCTCCAACAAAGCATTTGCCAAAATTGGGTGAGAGACTAAGATCCACCGTCCATTTGGGAGATACGATCTCGGCCCTTCTTTGTTGAAACCTACAAGAAGGGGTTTAAGTGGGGAGACAACTTCCATGTTTTGTTATATAGAGATTTGTATCTATACAAAACAGCTCAGTTGTTTTATCCCTTATCTTATCTGGCTTCATAAAGATGAGTGGTTGAGATCAAATCAATCCATCTATGTTGGATGGTTGGATCTCGGGCACTCAGTCCCACTCATTTTTTTTGTATTGGGCTATGATTTTTGTGTGAAAATCTAAAACTTCACTATACAGGCTAAGATTTGGTGTAAGACCCCACCAAATATGTGTCAAACATAAAGGGGGTCAATGAGCCCGAAAGCATGGTAGATGGCAGCACTAGGATGATACTGTAGCATGGATTAAACCATTTCGCTGCTCTTTGAAATTTGTGTGGTTTTTGGGTTTTCGTGTAATGATCATCTGGATTTGTGTGGGAATCTCAATGACCATTGGTGGTTTGGACCTTGGGATCTCACTCTAGGACAATACTAAGTCGATGTATACTCAATCTATAGAATCTATCAATAACAAGCAGATCAATAAGGGTTGAGTTAAAGGATTGGGGTACCGATTACAAAAAAAAAAAAAAAGGAATTGGGGTACTAGTCAAAGTTTGATGTCCCCTGGGGCCAGGAGTGTTTTCTCGGTGTACCAATACAAAGCACGTTTTATGTTACTCACCGCTACATCTGGGCCGACCGGCCACATGGATGTTTAGCCCAAGGTTAAAAATAGCCGTTATAATGGTATAACAGACTGGGCCGTTACCATTTTTTTCATATAATGGATTGTAATGCGTGGGCAAAAAGGGGGGAAAACAGCGCTAAAACAAATTTCAATAAATTTACAACAGAAAATAATAAAAAACGAACTGAGTTGTTTTTCAGAAAAAGTCGTTTTCTGTTATAATGGAAAATAACAGCCGTTATTTTCTGAGCGTTAAAAAAGTACACAACGGGGAGGCCAAATCCATTTTAACGGCCGTTATTTTAGTGACAACGGCTGGTTCTAAAACCATGGTTTAGCCCACTCCTAGGTAGACATTCATACCAAAAATCAGCTTGTTTGATGAGAATGAACGGCTAGAATCAAGCCTTAAAAAGTAGTAAAATCTAATGTCGAGAGATTATTAATCAGTGCGATTTTTGGTGTATATCCATAAAGGAGTGGGCTAAACATCCATGCGAGACCTTATGCCATGTTACATCATTTTCGTTTTTTTATGCGTCCGATAAAAAAGGATAGTCGACAAACTTAATGGAGTGTGATCTTCACAAGTCAAAGACGTGTTCCAAAGGAGCATTCCTAATAGGTGATTGATTTCTAGCAGTTAGATTTGATATTCCAAAGAGAGCCGAAATCCAACGGCTAGAAATTACGCCCATTAAAATTCTCAAATCAAACAGCTAGAAGAAACAAATCAAGCTGATTTTTCTTGGGTAAACTAGAGTCCTAGACTCCAATAAAGTGACCAAACCTTTTTTAACCCTATAGACGGGACACAAGTCACACAACACGGCGCACTATAAAAAGCAAAACATCGTCAACGAGATGGGGCCCATCCACATCATCACATTTTGACCGCTTCCACCCACAATAGTTACTTAACCACACAGGGCCCACATTTCCAACAACTCCCCTTACACACCTTTTTGACTTGCCCAAAGTCCGGATTTCAATTAGAATCAAATTCAGACTATAGCAATTAATAAAGAATAAATTAAATTAATAAACAAACTAAAAGAATAGAATAAAAAGATTAATGGAGTAAGAACTCGTTTCGTTTCGGGTTGGGTATCTCGTTTTAAATCTACATCAAACCCGTCCAACTTCATAATCTAACGGCTACCAATTAACAGAAAAGAAAAGACAACCCTCTAAAGTCTTGCGTTTTACATTATAGATTCTTCAATTTCTCACGATGACTCGAACATTATAGATCCTACTCCTCCGGCGACGGTCTCCGGCAATGGAGGTTGCGAGTGGCGGTGCTCTCCTTCGTAAGTTACGATTAGCATCGTTGGATCGTCTGGGGCCCGCTCTACGTGTTTTCTCGCCGGACAGCCTCTCAAGGTACTACACTTATAATACCCTCTGCAAAAAAAATATCAAGAAGAATTCAAGATCGTGCCTCGAGGTGCGTAATTTGGATGCGATGAATCACGAACGCAAAATCAACGGTGGAAGAAAGGAAAGAATAAAATAATACCGTGGAAAAGGTGATCCCTTGATCGGTTTTTGACCGTATTTTCTCCATGAGTACTCATCGGGAGGGATATCGGCCATCTTCGAACTTATCGCCGGGACTCTAATTGTCCTCTTAACTCGAGATTTCCTGAAGAACAAAATAAATAAATAAATAAATAAGACTGATTTTGCTATCATGCGCGGTTGATCTCCACGCATGCTATCCGCATGAAAACGAAAGAGAACGACCCGCAACCGAGCGATATCTATCACCAAGGAAAAGACAAAATTGCTGTAGTTCGAAAACCGTGTTGCTATCGTACGCCAGTCATCACGGGCGCATGTTATTTCCCCAAAAGGCGAAGGGAATTAACGATGATGACCAACGCCAACTTGAAAACCAACAAATTCAAGATCCATCACGCATGATCGGATGGGCGCACGGTAGCTGTACATACAAGACTTTGATAAAGTGCGCAGTGGGTGAGAAATGTTGTTGTGTTCGTACCTTCTCTTGGAGCAATGGCAGCGGCCGCCGGAAACAGTGTACTTGCCGGACACTTCGGAGTGACTATGTTCGTGGCATTTTTTACGGTAAGATGAGGAGAGAGGCGGCTTCCCGGCGGATACAGTCGGCGCCGGAGCTACGAAGATCGATGATCCCTGTTTCCCGTTAGAGATGCTACCGTCTCCCGTGATCGAAGACATGAACGAGGAAGTAGCAGAGGAGATCGGAGGAGAGATGCTGAAGCTGTCCTTGGTGAACTGACTCGTCGAGACTTCGCTAGGATTAGGGTTAGATTTGAGCAGATTAGGTTTTGTGAAATCAAGCGTAAGGGATTGAGGTTGTGATTGAACAACCGAAGCCGTATTTGGAGTCGGTGTTGGGGTTAGGGTTTGAGATTGTAGGGCCGTATATGAAGAAGATGAAAAAGAGGGACCGCGACGAAACCGAGCGTGGCCGGTTCGATTCAAGATCGAAATTACCTTCTTAAACTTGGATACCGTGAAATCGGTGATTTCGCTGCAATCCAACTGGTTTAGTTGCTGATTTTGCTGGCTTTGATGAGATAACATACGGATCAGATGTTCCATGCTTCTCAATCCCGCTGTCGCAGCTTCTTGAATTGCAATCTGCTCGTCCATCTTCGAAAATCCTAGAAGGTCGACCGCCATTGAAGACGAAGACGAAGACGAAGACGAAGAGAATGACACGAAGAACAGAAGAAAAGAAGATTTGAAACTCAGGCTGCCATTAGAGCTTCGTAAGGGAGAATTTAGGTTAGAGAAAGGGGGAGAGCAGTAGAATAAGGAGAAATGAGTTGCAGAGACGGAGGGGTTATAAGGTGCGTGGAGGGAACCGGAGAAACAGGTTGGAAAGAAACCGAGAATTTTAAGTCAAACCAAGGCTTTTTGATCGGACGGTTGCGATTCGTTTAAGTTTTCCACGGCAGAAAAAACAAATCAGCGGCTCCTTTGAGAAAGAAAGTGGTGGGTCCGAGCTGTAGAAAAAAATTGTAACGCACCGTCTCTTGAATTTCCCACGAAAGGAAGATATCTATCGCGAAAAACTGAACTTTGAAACTTCGGTTTTTAGTTCTAATAACCTTGGAGACAAAAGAGGAAGGAGAATTCCGGGATGCCACAACAGGCTTCCTTCCCACAAAGACACCACGGTTGACTTATGTGGAGGCTGAGGTGGCAAGATAAAAAGGGAGCAACTTTTGGAGCACTAAGATCAATTTGGCTCAACAGCGCTGTTGGGCAAAAGCACAACAAAATGCCATGACTCATGAGTACATGAAGGTAGCATTGGGCCCGTTGAGCACAAATGTTTGTCTTGGCAATGCCATATAATTTCAAGTTAAAACGCGTTTAATGTCATATTAGCAGTTATTTTAAAAATAGAACCTCTATGGGCGCCTACGTCTTTAAGCTATGCAACCATTTGAGACAAAAATGCCCCCTCTATATTGGGCATCTACCCCTTCTCATTCTTCTCTCTCGTTCCCTATCGCTTTCTCTCTCTACAATGATCACTCTTTCTCTCTTTTCCTCTCTTTTCCCTCTCCCTTTGCCAGTCCAACTGTAGTACAAATGGCATCCTTGGCTAGGCTAGCAAGAGAGAGAGAGAGAGAGAGAATTGGATGAGGTGAGCTTTTTTGTCTAAAATGTAGGTGCCCATTATAAAGACGTGGGCACCCATATAGGATCCCTTATAAAAATAAAAGTTGTTATAGCCAAGGAGCCGTTATAGCAGTTTAAAGGCCTAGAGGCATTATCGTTGTTTCGTTATAACAGCCATTATTTGGATTGTAACGCATAAGGCAAAAACAAAAAATAACAGAAATTATAAAAATTAATGGGATTAAAATTTAAATTTCAAATTTTCAATAAACTTAATAACTTGAATGGTCACAAACAAAAGTAATCTCAAATTGGTTCACAGATCAATTGAAGGCAGAAGAAGCTGGGTCTCTCGTACATTTCTTCGGTGGAAGGTTTGTCTATGGACGAACAAGAGCATGTGGACACCTTCGAGAATCGCCTATCATTTGGTGGGGTATGGATTGCCAATACCAGCCTTCCACGTGAAAAGTAACCATACACAACAGTGAGAGCTTATGGGATGTAGCTCTAGAAAAATTTGCAAGCTTTATTAGTTTTAGATGAACGAGAAATTGACGTTGCGAGAAGTTCTCGATATAATCAGGTCGCAGATATGCGAGAAAAATATCGGGGAGCAGGAAGCTGACTCCAAGTGGGGACCACGTGGAGAAGTAGGCTTTTTTGTAATGAAACTGTTGACCGACTTTACCTTCACTTAAGAAACCAGGTGCAGCCGGTATTTTATTACAGCCGTCCGATGTTGCTGCAATTAATCAAATGGCGAAAATGCGTTTCCGATGGTTGACCAAATTAAATTAAGTCTCCAAGACTTCGATATCGTAGCAAGCATTCAGATATGAAACACGTGGCTTAGAATTTTATGAGTCATGAAGATTCGCAGTGGCCAATTTAAGAAACCGAGGGTTTGCTCGTGGAAAAAGATATATTCCAGTTAAATGAAGTCAACGGATGAAAATCGCATATGTTGACCACACAAGTGACTGATCGGTCCATGACTCGGTTCAAGTGGAACTAGTCGTGGCCTCTCTAGTATCCTCCTTAGGAGGACACCATCATCGTTTAAATAAAGGGCCCCATTTTTTACCCCCAATCTGGCGTACGCACATAGAAGATGAATCAATGGCTGATTTTTGGTGGGGATGATCTCCTCACCATAGAGATCATCCTCATCAAAAAACAGCCATTGATTCATTTTCCATGTCAATACGCCAAAATGGGTGTCAAGATGGGGGTAAAAGATGGGTGTCCCCCAGCCCGACCCTTAAATTAAATTGAACAATGAAGTCACAAGAGAAGTCGCAGAAGAACATAAAGACGAGGGGGCGGGTCAATTACTCTCTAAATCAAATGAAAGGGTAGTTTTGTAAAAAAGTTATTTTGATTTTCAACGTTTGAAGGGTCAATTGCCTTCGGTCGTCCCGTGGCTCCGTCACTGATCAACCAAATTGCTGCCATACGAATTTCAAAGAACATCGAATGGTCTGGATCTCAGCATTAATGGTGGACATGAAAGGAATCTCCAGCACCATCCAACGGTTGGATCTTAAGGCTATACAATCATTTTCTGTTTCTTTTTTACTTGGGTAATTATGTAACACCCATTGAAATTTGAAAGTAATTAGTAACGGATCAGGATCCACGGACTCATCTTCTTGCACTTATGATCTTCTTGCTAGTCTTTAATACTATTTTTAAAGGGTCAGGATCGTGGGACAACCATTTTGCCGTACCCTCATATAGAGAAATCAATGGCTGATTTTCACCATATAAATCACCCCAATAAAAAATTCAGCCCATTCTGAAATTTCTAACCCAATCAAATTTTATTTTCTAGTTGCATAGTACGAATAGACGGTCTATAATTCTTCAACTTCTAAACCAGTCTACGAATATCAGAATGATTTGAATTTATATGACGATAATCTCCTCACCATAGAGATCATCCTTAAAAAAAAGAAAAAGAAAATCAGCCATTGATTCTTCTTCAATGTGGGTACGCCAAATGGTTGTCCCCCGATCCTGACCCTAATTTAGATGACAAAATCCTCCTAAAGACCCAAATCCATTGCTTTTACTCAAGGTTTAAAGGAGGCCGTTTTAACGGTTAAATAGACTGGGGGTGTTACCGTTTAAACTGTTTAAACGGCGTTAAAACGGATTGAAACGCCCAGGGGCAAAAATGAAAAAAAAATGGAATTTAACCGATTTTAACGGAAAAAAAATAGAAAAAAATGGAAAAAATGGCACTGAATTAAACGGATTTAACGGCCGTTTTTTTCACAAAATTTTTCAGAATTAAACGGCAGTTTAAACGATTTTAACGGTCGTTTGTTTCAAAACTGATAAAACGTGTTTAAACGGTTTTAACAGAAACGGGCTTGGGGTGTTACCGTTTAAACGGCCCTTTTTAAAACCATGCTTTTACTGACCGCTTACAACAATAAACTATAAGCCCAGGTTACCACAATCCCAAACGCAGCTCTAATGGTAACATGCACCACGTTCTATTTTAGCGTGGGTTGACTTGACTTTGTCATGTATATAAAACTAAGCAATTAAAAACATTCATTTAATGCCATTTGGTTAGGATTCAAACAGAATCATTTAAGATTTTGTTCTGCACATCTTTGTCACAAAAAAAAAAAAAAAAAAAAAATCGCCAATAAGGTAGGTGAGATCGTTACAGATTTTTTGTTCATGTGTTTGAGGATTAAATATGATTATTGTAGTTGGACAACTGTTCAAACACTTATCTAAAGTAAAAGTTGTTATGGACTTAATTTACTCATTTTATGATGGTGGGTGCGATCATAGTTAGCAATTCGGCATACGGCAAAGATTCGAAACGGAAAAACTTCGAGTTTAATTCCGTTTCAGGATATAAAAATTCGGTCATTTTTTGAAGTATTAGGGGGTGTTTGGATCGCCATTGTTAGACTTGATAAAGTCTTTTTTCCACAAAATATCTTTTTCCAAAATAATAGATTGTTTGGATCAAGGTTTTAAAAATGGCCGTTTAAACGGTAATGCCCCAAGCCCGTTTACGTTAAAACTGTTTAAACACGTTTTATCGGTTTTGAAAAAAATGGCCATTTTTTTTGTTTTAACGGCCGTGAAATCAGTTAAAATCAGTTTAATTTCTGTTAAATTCCTTTTTTTTTTTAAATTTTCAAATTTCAAAATTTGAATTTCAGCACCATTTTTCCGTTAAAACCCATTAAAATCTGTTTAATTCCGTTAAATTTTATTTTTTTCCCATTTTTGTCCATTTTTGCCCCTGGCTGTTTCAATCCGTTTAAACGATAACGCCCCCAGTCCGTTTAACCGTTAAAACGGCCTCCTTTAAACCTTGGCTTGGATGGGCATTTTTTAAAAAGTGTTTATTCCATAAAAATATATTTTTTAAGTCAAAAATTCTTTTTATAAAAAATAGCTGAAATATGTTTTTCAAGTAAAAAAAAACATTGTTGAAAATTTTCAAGTAAAAAAAGACTTTTTTGAAATTTTGCTAGCTCAATGAGCATAATAAACAAAGACGTAATTTTTGGTAGAAGTCCCTTTCCAAAAAAATAAAGACATTATATTGGTGGGGCCAACTAAAAGAAGATAAAGATATTTTGCATTAATGATGATCCAAACGACCTTTATAAGAAAAACACGTTTTCAAAATATATTTTAAGAAAATTTTTTTTTTTTTAAATAAATATTTTTTGAAAAATGGTGATCCAAACACCCCCCTTATATTCGATCAGCCTTCAAAAGTCTGTATTTTACCAATTTTTTTAATTATATATGGTCGTTTAATACATATTAATTTAAAAAAATACAAAATTCGTGTATTATTATTCGTTTAATCTTAAAATCCATGATTTTTCCTAATTTTTTTTATTTTATACAGCAATATTAAATGTTTTTGAAAAAGAAAAAAGAAAAATTCGAGTATTAAACGCAAATTTACTAAGTATGGACTAGGGGTGTGATCCTGATTGTGGGTCCCTATTTCGAATCTACACCCATCGATTTTGTTGTGATGGAAAAATTTGGTGTTGCCATATGATCTATTGATTCAGCTTTTTAAGATTGATATCGGTCCGTATCGTTTTAACCAATACCCGATAGGAACCAGTCCCAATTATCCCATTTCAAGGCCACCTGTTTTAGTACCAAATCTAGTTGCGATAGGAATTGAGACTACCAGAGAATATTTAAGATCCTGTTTTGAGATTTGGAATCAAAACCGACAGGATGCATGACGGAAATATATAATAGTGTTAAGGATTTCGAATTTCTTCTAGATATGAATATAGGAATCATTTTATTTTTATCATTTTTCTCTTTTCTTTTTTTCTTTTTTTCTTTTTTTAAATAACAATAGACGGGTATCCGATACCCAAAAAGTAATTGGGTATTTGTTGATTTTGATTTAGCGAATACCAATTTCGGTATCGGGAGCGGAATCGACAAGACCTGACACCCGAGACGGAAAAGAGTATCCCATAATATTTTTATTTTTATTTTTTTAGGGAACCTCCCAGAGGGAGGGAAACTTTATTGATGTGGGTATCCCATTCTCGATAGGGAACATTCTAATCATGGAACCTTCTGTTTTTATACCAGAACCAAAACCGATAGGAACCAAAACTGTCATCTACAGTAGATTTTGTTCCGATCTGTGTTAAACTGTATAGTGCTTGGTAGACAAGCTACGTGTACGGTTGTGATGTCCTTGCCATATATATGACAATTACAATTGCAAGATACTAGTTGGTGGCCCGTGCCCCCGGCACTCCCCGATAAAGCATTTGCCAAAATCGGATGTGTGTGGCTGAGATCCACCGTCCAGTTGGGGTATAAGATCCCGGACATTCTTACAACTTCCCTGCTTTGTTATATAGATAGATGTACAAGCTTTTTCACCGACACGAGACTTGTTAAAAATGAATTAATATTTGGTATGGAGATGCTGGTCCGGTATTGGTCTACAAATGGAGCACTCTTTTGCTCTACTTATGAAATATTTATTTATTTTAGTTTTTTTTGTTATCAAACAGGTTCCGACGACCTAAATTTTTACCGAAGCTCTCGGACGTGGATTCCAAGAATTCAATGGTGGTTTTGCTTTGGTAAAAAGGAATGCCACCTCAACACAGTAACCATCGTTGGATTCTCGAGATCAAAGGATGAGATTTTCAGTGAAAATTTGAATCCAAAGTCGAATTTGTATTGAAACAATTGGATATTTTCCACAAATTTTTTATATTTAATTAGGATTTAGATATTGATATATACACTTGGATAATATTTATATTTATTATTATTCTCCCCCTAATTAAGCTGCTAGAAATCATCTAATTAAGCTGATTTTCGATGTATCAGTCCACCACCAAGCGGTGAACCAAACTTGCATGGATTTGTGTGCCGTAAAGTGTTACACGTGGCATTTTTGAAGGGGTACTTCAAGGCAAAGTTTAAAAATCGGCCCTTACATTGAAAATAACAGCCTTTTATAACGGATTCGGACCTACCCCATTACGTTACACATCATTAAAATGCCCAGAAATTAACGGCCGTTATAACCAAAATAACGACTGTTAATTTCTGAAAAAAATGGCTGTTTTTCCCTTTTTTTTTTTTTTTTTTTTTGTTATTTTTCGTTTTTTTCCCTTTTCATTTTTTCATTTTTTTCCCCCGAAATTTTTTTCATTATAACAGGACGGAACAAATGGTAATGCCCCCAGACCATTATACCGTTGTAACGGTCCCTTTTAAACCTTCCTTCAAGGTAGTGAGAAATCTTTGATCTTTCTAAACCAAGTGTGATTCGATCAGCATCTGATATTCATATTCTTTTGCACAATTTGAAAAAGCTACGTCGAGACCAAATACCATGCCTTTAAGGTCTTTGTCTAAGTTTGACGACGTTTTGAGAACCTGCCGTTGTTTTGGTAAGAACAAAAAAACAGAAAATGAAAATGGTGGGGAGAACCTAAAGACGATTAATATATGGTCCTCCACACCATGGTTTTAAAAACGGCCGTTTAAATGGTAACGCCCTAAGCCCGTTTCCGTTAAAACCGTTTAAACACGTTTTATTGGTTTTGAAAAAAACGGACGTTTTTTTGTTTTAACGGCCGTTAAAATCGTTTAAACAGCCGTTTAATTTTGAAAAAATTTGTAAAAGAAAAGTCCGTTAAAATGCATTTAATTTCGTTAAATTCTATTTTTTTTTTTTCAAATTTCAAAATTTGAATTTCAGCACCACTTTTTCCGTTTTTTCCGTTTAATTATGTTTTTTCCCTTTTTTCCATTTTTGCCCCTGAACGTTTCAATCCGTTTTAACGGCCTGTTTAAACGGTAACACTCCTAGTCCGTTTAACTGTTAAAACGGCCTCCTTTAAACCTTGCTCCACACCATGGATGGTCATCGAAAACAACGGTTAAAAGGACCATTATAACGGCATAACAGTTAGATGGTGTACCGTTATTATGGTTATTGTCTCAATATAATGAGTCAAATAACAGTCTAAATTTATTATCTCCGAACGTGCCTTATAAAGTCGTTATTTCTAAATAATAGTAATTATGTGCAAACATTTAAAAGTTTTTTTCAAACTTGATTTCTCTTAATATATATTCACTACTATTGTTAATTTGATTGCTAGGTATTTTGGTCAATTATTGTGTTATTTAAAAGTCAAATGATTAAAACATTAATTATCTTTCCAGTTGACTTTGGCAAAAAAACTATTTTGTTTTACTTTTTAGCTCTAGAGAGTTTGGCTTGCCTTATGCCACAAGGGTCGGGTTCTCTTGACAGCCATAAAATGATAAGAATCTGTACAAGACACAAATATTTGCCACATGGCACACTCTTAAGAGGGCTCTAACCGTATGGATGTTAGGTCAATGCCTAGGTCGACCTACAAACCAAAATTCAGCCTGATTAGTGATTTCTAGGCGTTGGAGCTTTGTACCTCAAATACTGCTATAATTCCATAGTTGAGATCAACCCATGAAAATAAGTCCAAACCAAGCGTCTAGAAATCACTAATCAGGCTGCATTTGGTTTGTAGGTCCACCTATGGGTTGGCCAAACATCCATACGGTTAGAGTCCTCCAAGAGCATGCCACGTGGTATATATTGTATCCTGTACAGAATCCTGTTATTTTAGGGCTGTCATAGAGCCCGACCCATGCCACAATCCATTGAAGCTTTATTGCGAGGTTGTCCTACACAAAAACCAGAAAAATATATTGAAAAAAGGAGATCGAGAAGATCTTAAAAGCTACAGAAAGAGAACAGAGAAGCAAACCAAAATACATCACAATAAGATCTGTTGTAGTCAAACACCATATCATTAATCTTTTAAGACCATGATCGAAACTCGTGTAATGTGAATCCCCATGACCATCCAATGTTATGGACCTAAGGAGACCATCATGATTCTGATAGAAACCACGTTAATGGTTTTGGTGCAACTAATGAATCGTAATCGATCACACGTGGGGTAACACATGAGGCTTGATCATTAATGCAAAATTATGATTAAAAATCCATCTGCAATAACTAACAGTCTAAAACCACAGAAAAATGGTTGAGAGTTAAAGAGAAGGGTCGGGCTCAAGGGACCCCATTTCTGGCTCCCTTTTTTGACCCCTGTCTTGGCGTACACACGTAGAAGATGAATCAATGGCTGATTTTGGTGAGGATGATCTCTATGGTGAGGAGATCATCCTCACAAAACTTCAAATCATTCTGATATTCATAGACTGGTTTAGAAGCTGAAGCATTATGGACCGTCGATTTTTACCGTGTAACTTTAAAACCACATTTGATGGGGTTGAAATTTCGTAATGGGCTGATTTTTTGTTGGGTGATCTATATGGTGAGGTTATCATCCCCACCAAAAATCAGCCATTGATTCATCTTCTACGTGGGTACGCCAAGATGGGGGGTCAAAAAAGGGGGGTCAGAAATGGGGGTCCCTTGAGACCGACCCTAAAGAGAATTCATGACTAGTTAGGTCACTCGGCTTACTCCCCCATTCCCACCTGATCTTGTATGTACTTGCCACATATTGTCCATCCACTTGCCAGATTCAGGAATCGGCACACATGTACGGAAGTGGGACCCACATGATTTGAAGGAATATATTCCAAAATAAGATGTGGGCTCCACCTTTAAAATACTGCAACATCCTTTTTTGATACCACATTACATGCATCGTCTAAAATTTTGTCCCCACATCCAGAAAATTTGTTTCCATGTCGAAAATTTTTTCTCGTGATTAAACGGTCGTTTAGAACTTGAGATATATTTATGATTTCTGGTTTGGATGGACTTAAATTGGATCATCTTCGAGTAAAACTTCTATTACATCCTTCTGACAGATGCTTCTTTTACAATGAAAATCATGGTCACGTGGCACACTCTTAGTGAATGCTGACCTATGGATGTTTGGCCAGTCCCTTAGTAGACCTCTAAGCTAAAAATCAGCTTGATCAGTGATTTACAACCTTTGGATCATTGCACCCAAATAACGCTCAATAATGCGCAAATTCATACCATTTAAATCAACCCACGAAAATAACTTCAATCAAATCGCTTAGAAATCACTAATCAGGCCGATTTTTGGTATATAGGTCCACTGAGGACTGGCCAAACATCCATACGGTCAGCCTCCACTAAGAGTGTGCCATGTGGCCTGTGATTTTCATTGTGCCAGAAGCATCTTTCAGAAGGCTGTGATAGAAGTTTTACTCGTCTTCATCATTGGACATCAAAGACCATGTAATACATTTGATGTGGCCCACTAACTCCTTTCCCTGCATTGGATTGTTCGATGATCCAATTATCTGTGGATCAATTGTACTATATCTCACAAACCAAACTAGACAGAAGGTTCCTAGCAATTTAAGCTAAAGCTCAAACTCGGACAAAATTATTGGTTGTTTGGCTTGCAGCGTAAGGGGGATGTCGTATTATTCGACTCACACTATACTCAATTAGTGGGTAGTACGTAGGGGCGTCTTTGAAAGAAGTGACAAAATAAGAGAGTTTCAACTCAAAGAGTACTTATAGTTCAGGGACACATGTAATCATCTTATAGGCCGAAAAATACGATACTCACACCTACCAATTAGTCCACAATTAAAAACGCCATGTAACACACTCTTACATATCTATGATCGTACAGATGTTTGAAACATCCTTAGGTGGACCTGTAGACCAAAAATAGCCTGATTAGTGTTTTCTAGGCGTTCCATCATAATTCTCGAATCCAACTATATATTGAATATCAACCTATGAAAAATGCAAATCTAATGGTTAGAAACCCTCAAGAGTGTGCCATGTGGCATTTTTAGGTGCATCTTGGATGCCGAAATAAAAAATGCAAGAATCAAAATCTTTCTCACAGAGGAGTATTTAATGAACGCCGTGTGCTAACCCAAGTTTTAGCTTTAAAATAGTAATAAAAGGGGCATTCCTATGGTACAAATGTATTATTCTCTTAACTAAGTACGACTCTCTCTCTCTCTCTCTCAAATTGAGCAATTTTGTTGAATTTAAGAGTATATAAGAAACAAAGTTAGGTTGTTTAGTTGACATTTTGTAGTTGACAATCCTTTGCGTGGTCCATTCCTTCCTTGAAAAATTTGAACGTGGAGGATTTTTCTAGAAGGTCAGAAAACCCAATTTAACGTGAGCTGACCAGGAACTTTTCCACGCTTCTTTTACACTAGTAGGTTGCTCGTGCCCAGGCACACCTCGACAAAGCATTTGTCAAAATTGGGTGTAAGTGGCTGAGATCCACCGTCCAGTTGGGGGTTAAGATCTCGGCCCTTCTTTATGAAGCCTATTAGAGGGGGAGACAACTTCCCTGTTTGGTTATATAGATTTTTGTTTTTGTAATCAACCCATCTATATAACATAACAGGATGGTTGTCTCCCTCTCTTATCTGGCTTCATAAAGGATGGCTGAGATCTTATCACATCAAATGGACAGTGGATCTCAGCCACTCACACCCAATTTTGACAAAACGCTTTGTCGATGTGTGCCGTGGGCACGGGTCACCTACTATTTACTTACATATAAGGAATGAAATGGGTTGGATTTACATATAGCCCAAGGGTTAGGCTTAGGAGCCCCACTTTTTATGCTTCGAGAGAGGTGTTACCGTTAAAACGGATTGAAACAACCAGGGCAAAAATGGAAAAAAAGTGGTGCTGAAATTCAAAATTTAAAAATTGAAAAAAAAAATAGAATTTAACTGAAATTTAATGGTTTTCTTATACCCTCTTATCTTATATGTCTTCAATAATGAGTGGCAGGGATCCATTATGCTTCGTATCGATGGCTGAGATTAACTCCCACCTGATTTTGATAAACACTTTGTCAGAAAGTGCCGCGGACACAGGCCACCCACGCATATATCAAGACATCTCATTTGTATTCTCTTATCTTATCCACTTCCATCTAATGTGGAAGGTTAGATAAAGAGTGGTTGAAATCAAATCCATCGATCTAATGTGGACGGTTAGTTTCAGCCACTCAATCTGCCTCATTTGACCTCAATTTATTCAAAATTTAAATTTCTACACCGTTATTTTTTGTTATTTCTGATATTTTCCCATTTCTCCCTCCGTGCGTTACAATCCAAAAAAGATTGTACCTTATAGGCAATATAGCATGAGCTAGCTTATCGGCAGATCTAGGAGTATAAACAAAAGTTACCGGAAGAAAAAATTTAGTAAAATCCAAAATTCTGTTGTATGAGATATGCTTTAAAAATGGCCGTTATAACGGATTCGGACTTCCCCCATTACTTTATGTACAGTTAAAATACTTTTAAACTAACCGTCGTTATTTTCCTTTATAACGAAACTTTTGTGAAAAAAACGTCCTTTATTCCTGTAATTTTCATTTTTTTGAAATTCAAAATTTGAATTTCAGCGCCATTATTTCTGTTATTTTCCGTTATTTTCTATTTTTGCCCCTGAGCGCTACAATTCGTTATAACGGAAAAAAAAAGGTAATTCCCCCGGTCGGTTATACCTTTATAAAGGACCGTTTTAAACCATGGAATGAGCAACAAACCCAACCAACTGAAGATGACCCAGTCTTTAAGGTAGCAAACACCGCTTGAGCGTCGGATTCCACGATCATATGATTTTGGAAAAACTGGATCAGATTTCACATTGAAAACCAGTTTTCTATTTTTCTTATGGTTGGAGGTCTTGTGCTCAGTCCCCCCCTCAAGGGACACTAGAAACAAACTGGTAGGGTGGAAAAAATTTAGATGCAGAGGTTTGAATGCAGCAGTCGATGCAGAGGAGTACTCTTGTGACCTTACATAGCTTATTTTTTGGGCCCACTGATCCATCGATATCGCCCGTCGGTGGCCAGCTTGATTGATGATTTCTAGCCGTTGTGGTGGAGCCAGGACCAATTGCCCCCCTCAACCGGAAGCCGAAGCCCGACTCACCTACCCCCCTTAACAAAATCCTGGCTCCGCCACTGGCCACGAGTGTCCTCTGCATCAACTGCATCCCAAAGTTCTTTGCATCTAAAATTTTTCCATGGTTTGTGCTTGTGTGTTGCTTGCAGTTGGAGGCTAATGTGGCTCAAAGGCAGATTGGCATACTGAGCAAGCCAGTCCATTTTTGCTCAAAGACGAGGTGAGGAAAAATCCTCAATGGCGTATCTTCACCTTCATACACACCTTACAAAATGTGTTGGCATGATTTTCAAAAATTTAAATTTAAAAATTTTAAATGACGTTTTTCGAGGTGTATCTAAGGGTGAAGAGACGTCCAACATGATTTTTTCTCACAATCCTAAGCATTCGATGAGAGAAATATTGACCGTTGAATTGACGGTTAGAATCCTATTCAAATGTAGGCTCTTGGCTTGATTTGATATTTGACCATCATTTAGATGTTTTGCCACGATAGGTCATGCTGTTGATTTCGATGGTCGGGATTGTTTAAACGGCGTGAGATTTTGGCCAATCAAAGGACTAGTCAAACATTTCAATGGTCTAGATTGATGACCATGTCCAAGTAAAATCCGTTGGTTTGATCCAAGGAAACTGAACTGTTCTAGAAGCGGTCCAATAGTTGTGTAAATTTATGGGTCCACCGCACGCGCATTGACCATGAGACTCTGTTGAGTCTATTGAATGTTTCTTACCTAACAGATCCCTAGGGTTAAGAGTCAACTATATCGATGATGCGAAGCATGTGATATGTAGGTCAAAAGTTGAATACAATTACACTAGGCATTAATCAAAGAAAACAACTATTGGTCAAATGATTAAAACCCATAGAAACACGTTGGCTTTTGACCAAATTGTCGGTGCACTGAATCATGGGCCCCAACCCCTAAAAGAATCCTCGTATAAGTACGAAGAAAAATCTTTCCTGTAAAAAAACAGTTAGAAAAACGAGTAAAACTTTGATGACAGGGCGCAATATGAGCCACGTGGCATACTCTTAGAGGATTCTGACCGTATGGATGTTTTTCAAATCCCTAGTGGACCTACAAACCAAAAATCCTGTCATCAATATGAGCCACGTGGCATGCTCTTAGAGGATTCTGACCGTATGGATGTTTTTCAAATCCCTAGTGGACCTACAAACCAAAAATCAACTTGATCAGTGATTTCAAACCTTTGGATCTTTGTACCTGAATAATGGTCAATAATGCTCAAATTAGAGCGGTTAAAACCAACCCATGAAACTAATTCCAATCCAACGCCTAGAAATTACTAATTGGGCTGATTATTGGCTTGTGCGCCAAACATTCATAGATCAGAGTCCTATGAAAGTATGCCACGTGGCTCATATTGTGTCCTGTCATCAAAGTTTTACTCTAAGAAAACAAGGTGTTCTGGAAGAAGTAAAATGTGTTCTGGAAATAATAAGTCCATTTTCTTGGGCCATATAAGGGTCGCATTATTAAAAACTTAACTAATTTTTTGACCTGCTGTTCATGTTCTTATCGACTTTTACATCATGAATTGAAATTTTCTCCTTTGAAATCAATCATTAGGGTTTGTTAGGTTCCAATGTTGGAATAGATTAAGTTTTTTGTGATAATGATCATCAGGGCAAAAATAATTTATGTTTCTTGTCTAACAAGATCTCTATGTGGGCCCCACCATCGGGTATAAAAATGGAACGTACATTTTTTTTTTTTATTTTGCATATAAATCCTTATATGCTATGAATTAGGAAATTGCCCGTGCCCACGACACTCCCGTTTGTAAAAATCGGGTGCCTTCTAGTAGTAAGGGGAGTCCAAATTCTATTTGATCGTGAAAATAAAACTAAAATGAAATGACTTGGGTTAAGTGGGGTCAGATCTGATCGCTTAACTTAGCCATTCTTTTTGGAGCGTGCAAGGAAGATGTATTGTAGTGGCTTGGGTGATAAGAGTGGAAGATCTGACCGTTAACATGAGCTGAATGGAAAAATCCTCTCCATCCTTTATAACTTTATAAAGCCTTTTAAGATGAGAGGGCGATAACTGAGCTGTTTTGTTATATCTATACTACCTCTACTTGGTGGTTTTGGGAGCTCTGTTGGTGGTTTCGTTGGCCTCGATCTGGTTCGGATCTGACTGGATCTAGGTTATTGTTTCCACGGCCCAGTAGTGCTTTTCCCCTTAAAAAATCTCTGTTCCACGGCCCAGTAGGCTTCTTGGCTCATCCGCGGAGAAACACCCAAGCCCTAATTAGTATGTTTTTTTTTGCTATTGTGCGCCCGATTCTTCTAAAATGTGTGGCACTGTGTAGTGGTATGTGTCGTACTCTACTCCCAGTCTCCCAGCTGGCATTACAAATATTTTGGGTTTTTCTTTTTTGTTCTTTTGTGGTTCTGTTTTAAATGATCCGTTTCCGTTATAACGTTATAACGGATGGGTGATCCAACAGTTAGATCAGAGATCATAAAAAACGAGTAAAACTTACAACAGTTAGATCAGAGATCATAAAAAATGAGTAAAACTTGATGACAGGGTTAATGTGAGCCACATGGCACACTCTTAGAAGACTCTGACCGTATGGATGTTTGGCCAATCCCTAGGTGGATCCACAAAACAAAAATCAGCTTGATTAGTGATTTTAAACCTTTGGATCTTCGTACCTCAAATAATGGTCAATACTGCTCAAATTCTCACGGTTAAAATCAAGCCAAGAAAATAATTCCAATCCAACGGTAGAAATCAGTAATAGGGCTGAATTTTGGTTTGTAGGTCCACCCAGGGATTGTGCAAGCATCCATACGATCAGAGTCCTCTAAGAGTGTGCACGTGACACTGTGGTCCGCCCACCCACACTTGAGCACGGCGCCCCCATCAACCAGCAATGGTCATCATTTTGGTCCCGGAAAGCGCTGTCCTGCCCGCCCCACAGATAATTGGGAAAATATTTGGCCGTGGGCTCATAGAACTGTTTTATAGTTGGTTCGTGATGTAACAAGGTATACCTGAGATCTTTTCATTTGCGGAAGCGGCATTTTTGGTAGTCACCACTGCCATCTGGGCCCACTGACCGCATGGATGTTTATCCCACCCCTTGGTGGATATACAAACCAAAAATCACCTTGATTGGTAATCTATAACCATTAGATTTTAACACTTTTTAGTACTTTTTAAGGCATTCTTATAGCCGTTGAAGGCAACCATTTTTTGAGTACTAAAACCAACAGCTAAAAATCATTAAACAAGCTGATTTTTTGTATGAATGTCTATTGACGAACCTTCAAACAGCTAACATTGATCCATAGTGGGGAATCACAAATCTATAATGGATTATAGTAAATCAATCCCCTGAGCTTAGCACATTCACTGCAAACTTAGTCAAGTTTGGCCCACATCTTGGTGGACCAACATGCCAAAACTCAGTGTGATTGGTGTTTTCTAGCCATTGGATTCGGCACTTTTTCATCATGGGTTTGGAATCAACCTATAGGCCTGCGTATGAAGCCCATGATGAAAAAAAATGCTTGAATCCAATGGCTAGAAATCACCAATCACGCTATTTTTTATGCCACAAAGGTGTGGGCCAAACATTTGTGGGGCCAGTGGGCCAGAGAGTGGGGGACTTATGTAACAAGATTTTGATACAGAATTCTGTATCATAGAATGGCTCGAAAGTAGGGGTAGGTTCCAGTATATCCAATTACCACTTGATTACTGTCACGCCCCGAACCCGGGTATACAGATTCGACCCGAAAAGTCCATGGGTCGACCCGTAACCTGAGTTTGGAGGTGATCTATGAATGATCCCCAATGGTCCACATGATGTAGTTAGACCATCAAGGCTCAGTCCACAAAGTCAAACTAGGTCAATTAAGTCAAGAGAATCAAAAGAAAGTTGAATCGATCGATCGGGTGTCATAAGGTTAACCATAATTCTACTCGAGGTGTTAAAATCAGTAATAAGCATATCCATTGTAGAAAATGGGCATTAAATCAACTAAGTATGGGGAAAAGAGGGTGAGAACATGCTCTCAATTAAAGGCATACATGCCCAAAAATTAAATAACTAATGTCTTAAAATGATCAATAAAGTCTCTTTCAAAGTGTGGGATCGACTCCCAAATCATCGCCGGTCTCTTCAAGTAAACCGGAGTCATCCGTCTCAAAATCCTCCCATGCACCTGGCTCCTCAAAATCTGAAATGATATCGGTGTAACACCGTGAGCCGAGGCCCAGTAATACAACAGTGTGTATGGTATGATATCATACTATACAAGATTTTAATCAAGACGTGTATCTCAATCATATGATAAGGATGACATAAAAGTGAAGGTAAATGCAAGGTGAGTGCAGGATGCACATGCAACTAGTACCCATAACCACATAGGGTCTCCATCTCCTTCCCGCACTGGGAGCGGTCTCATCGACCCATCTGCAGGATATAATAATGTCTGGGGCCTTTCACCCTAGGGTACCGAACCCTGATTAATTGATAAAATCAATATAAACGTATATAATATACTTCAACCCCGTTCCCTTATGCACCCCCTATATGAAATGATGTAATGATCATAGTATGACACTAGGGTTACATGGCATAAACACATTTATTTAACATTTAATAAGAAAAAAAAAATGAACACATTAACATCAAAAGTAATGATATGAATAGAACTAAAATTAAATAACATTAATAACCTGTAAGCAATCATCAAATATCACGACTAAGACGGATAGACAATACTAGTGGGAACCATAAGAGAATCCAACACTCCATGGTCGAACCCTATGAGGGATCCATGACACAAGGTCGAACCCTAAAGAGGGATCCAAGACACTTGGCCGAACCCTATGAGGGATCCAAGACACATGGGTGGAATCCCAATGCACACAAGTCTAAGTCAAACAACAAGGTTAAAACCTTAATAGTTAATAATCATGACCCACTAATAATTAATATATATATATATATATATATATTTTTTTTTAAAAACTGTACTGTATTATAAAAATCATAACTAAATAAATATTAATTAGAAAAATATAAACTCAATGGATTTAAAAACTAGATTCACATAAGTTTTTAGGAAAAATAAATAAAAAAATTTTGAGATTCAAAATATGGGTCGAAACCCTTAATAAAGTGAGCCGGCCAAAATCTGAAATTTTGGATTTTATAAAAAAGTTCCGTACATTTAAAAAATTATAACTTAATCAATATAAATCAGAAAAATACAAACTCAAAGGTTCTAGAAACTAGATTGACATAGGTATCTATGAAAAATAATTAGAAAAATATTTAGGTTAAAAATATATATCGAAATCCCAAGTTATATGGACCGTGCAAAATCTGAAATTCTGGGTTTTACAGAAAAGTCCAGTACGTTTGAAAAATTATAACTTAATAAATATAAATCTGAAAAATATAAACTCAAAGGTTATAGAATCTAGATTAATAGAGGTATCTGAGAAAAATAAGTATAAAAATATTTAGATTAAAAATATAGATCGAAATCCCAAGTGAAGTGGACCGTGTAAAATCTGGAATTCTGGTTTTTTTGGTAAAGTCCAACAACTTAGAAAAATCATAACTTAATTAATACAAATCAGAAAAATAAAAACTTAAATGTTCTAGAAACTAGATTGATAGAGGTATCTAGGAAAAATAATCATAAAAATATTTAGATTAAAAATATAGATCAAAATTCTAAGTAAAGTGGATCGTGTAAAATCTGGAATTCTGGTTTTTTTTTTTTTGTAAAGTTTAACAATTTAGAAAAATCATAATTAAATAAATATAAATCCAAAAAATACAAACTAAACGGTTTTGAAAAATAGATTTATAGAGGTATTTAGAAAAAAATAATTATAAAAATATTTAAATCATAAAATTATAACAAAAATGATAAAGAACATAGTAATTCGTTATAGGTACAAAAGAGACCATGGCCAAACCCATCATAGTGGCCCAAAATAAAGATCAACTTAATAAGAATAAAGTAAATATTATTGAAATTAATTTATAATGAGTATCAATCATTATCTAATAAAAGAAAAACAAAATCTTGAAGAAAAACCAGTATAGAATGGATCAAACACACTTACCTCAAGGTTTATTGAACTTTAATGAAAATCAAAAGTTTCTTCAAATTTGAAAATCGTCGGATCGTCCTCTCCTCGGAGTATGTTCTTCTAATCGGAGTCCCCGTCAATTCTCCCTTCTTGCTCGAGTGCGATCGATGCCCGGATTAAGGTTTAATGGAGCTTTCTCTATGCTTCAACGGAGTTGGGTTTGTGAAAGCTTCTAAAGTTTTAGGGTTTTCATAAATAGGTTTAAGGAAGGTTTAGGGTTTCTATTTTGTTGAAATTCGTAACTATCAAAGGGATGACTTTTTCAACCCTTTAAAACTTATATTTTAGGCTAATTATGATTTAAAAATGGGCCCAAGGCCCATATGTATCAATTAGGCCTCACTTAAGATTATTTATAAGCCCAAAAAGTCTCTAAAACATAAAATAATATTTTAAAACATTAGGTACATAATTATTAATATAATATAACCTATGTAGCTTAATAATAAAGTCACACCACATACATCTCTCAGTCAGGGCACACCCCAATTAGGGTTTGGGCACCTACCTCACCAAATTGTCTAAAACTTAACCTACACTTAGAGTTAAGTTCCCTAACTTGGTGGACCTTTCCTAGGGTTTAACTAGAATATGACTAATGATTTAAACACACACAATGATCAACACAATGCAATAAATAAGCAAATATTCTAAATATTCTAAATACGATAAAAGTTAAAAATAAGCTATACGGCCTAAAATGACTCTAGTGTCCTAAACCAATTAGGTATAAGAGTTTATTAGGGTTTCAATTAATCATCTATAAGGTCAAGTAAACAAGTCAACTTTGGTCAAATCTCATAAAAGTCAAAAATACCTTTGAAAAAGTTGAGGGTATTACAATTACAAATCAGGTCTAATTGAATATGAAGCCAACCAAATCAGGTTGGTATTCGGTTAAATCGATGGAGTGAATAGGAAGTTTATTCACATTTTGCTACTTCTTTTCGTAAGATGCCCTTGGTTGTCTTTATCTTTAACAATAACAACAAAGGATAAAAACATTATTTGAGCGTCATCATAACTTTTATTTATTTTATTTTTTTTTGTAGTCTTAAAAATGGTTTGGAGGGTACAACATGAGGACTTCCCAGCAGGTTACCCATCCTAGGACTAAACTCGCCCAAGCACGTTTAACTACGGACTTCTGATGGGATCCGGTGCATTAGTGCTGGTATAATCGCACCCGACGTCATTATAATTACCAACCTACTGTAACGGAGTATCATGACTGGCTGACCACCACTCCAGCAAGCAATTTAAAAATATAAAAAATTAAATTTTTAGGATTAAAATTACTCGTTTGAGTGTGGTCGGACGGCCATGAGACTATGATATTTGCTCAAATGTGCTTATTTTAAGCAATTATCCTTCTAGCATTATCACTCTCTTACGTAAAACTGTTATTTTTATCAACTTTTCTACGTAAGAGTTTCTTCCATTACGTAGAACACACTTTTTTGGTCGAAGTGATATATTCGCATGCATTTATACCATTTATTTGACCCACATGCGAAGCCATTTTGTAGACGTCTTATTGCGGCTCCTATTGGAGTCACCATCGTTGTTGTCCACCGTTTGCAGCCTACCTGCCATCGCTCCTTCCCCCTTAGAGTTGGCCTACACGTTCGGGAGTCAAAGTCGACACCATCATATGTCATTGCACTGCAATATAGTCTGCCAATTTGTCCTGTGAAGAACATAGTAATCTTTCTGTTTGTGATGTGGATTTTGTCCACATAGCTGCGTTTCCAAATGTTATACCACACATGTAGTTGGAACAACATGAAATCTTTCAAGAGGTATCCTAATATTTGGATGCTCTAGATCGATTATATATGACCAAAGTTACTACATTAACATCATTTTATGTCCCCTCTAAAAGAAGTCTCTTTGTCGGATGGTGAGGATTCCTACAAATGACATGATCTACACTGTGGACACTACCAAAGGTGGTCTTTGAATTTTGGCAATCAAGATTGGTGATCATATCATCTATGTCACGGCCATAGAGACTATTATTTGTGATCGAAGTACCTCTACCAACATGAACAATCCAAGCCTATTTCAATTCAAGATTCAATATAATTTTCAGAACATTGGCGTCGATAGATTCGTGCAAAAGGGGATAACTTATCTATTATCATGTTGTCCTAATCGCTCTTTCCTAATTCACCTCATACTCATGGACTAATAATGCCTCTATTTTTTTTTCTTAATCTATTGATCGCTTAATAAACACTAAGTCTCTTATTCCAATGATTCTTCTTTATTTTATCTTTCTTTTGTTTTATAATTACTGCAAAAAGTTTTATAATATTTGTCCCAAAATGCCTTTCATTTCCATATTTAAATAGTTATTTCTAGATTTCTCTGTTTTTTTACATAACAATAGTAATTCATATTTTTTATTTCTTCGCTCCTAAGTCCAACTCTAACTCTCCACGTGCAACGCACGTGTGCACCTACTAGTAGATATAAAAAGTTGTTCTTGGCAAGTGTTTTTTTAGTAAACTAGATAGTTTGGCAGTGGGCCAGGCTTAGCTCCATTAAAAGCCCAGCTCAAGCTGTTTGGTGGGCCAGGCTGAGTTGGGTCCGGGTTGTTGTTTTGACTCCCTGTGCTAGGTGAGTTGGTCTGGGTCTTGTCCTGGCTGCTTATCTCCGGGCAAATGTTGGGCCTTGACCCAGTCGAACCAAACCTAACCCATTTGCAACCCTAGCATACTTGTCGAAATGAACTATTTGTCACTGTGGATCTAACGGTCTTTTGGAAGAGCTGCGTCCATGGCCTTGCTTGCTAGCATTCCGCCATTAAAGTGAGAGAAACGAGTGTTTTCCTCGATTGCAAACTAGGTCTTGGTATCCGGATCCGGGCACAAACTCCGAAGCATCTCTATACCCATTATTAAAATCTGTTATTTATAACTTAGGAAGAATCTAATAAATAAAATAAGGAACAGGTTCCTAGGACCTAAATTTTCACCCAAGCTCTTGGGTGTGTGGATTCTGAAAGGAAAAAGATGTAACAAGGTATGTCTGAAACTTGTTCATATGCAGAAGCATGATTTTTGTTACTCACCACTGTCATCTGGGCTCACTGACCACATCGATGTTTATCTCACCCCTTCGTAGATATACACACCAAAAATCACACTGATTGGTAATTTATAACCATTAGATTTTAGAACTTTTTAAGGCATTCTTATAGCCGTTGAATGCAACCATTGTTTTTAGTACTCAAACCGACCTAAAAATCATCAAACAAGCTGATTTTTGGTACGAATGTCTACTAAGGGGTGGGCTAAACATTCATGCGGTCAGTGGGCCCAGATGGCATCGGTGACTAGCAAAAATGTCGCTTCGGCATTTGAAAAGATCTCAGGTATACCTTGTTACATCACGACCCATTCTGAGAATCCAACAGTGATTTTGTTTTGGCAAAAGTGAATCCAAACTCAACACCGTCAACCACCATTGGATTCATGGACAAGATTTTCTGGAAAAGTTTATGTCCAAAAATTTAGGTCCGCAGATCCTGACCCATAAAATAATGCAAATGGACCAAAATTCTCGGGGAAAGATGGCTTGAAAAATAATAATAAATATTTCATGGGTTTAAGGTTCAGAACATGAGTGCACCATCCTCCCCTTTGGGGGGTCTTGGCTTCAATCCAATAAGTGCAGTTGTGGGTATCGTGGAGTCGAATTCGAAATCATGTTATGTAGCTTGCCTGGTTTGTCAAGGTTCGATTCTTGCACATTTTGCGTAACCGTGTTGCTTTTCAAAAATAATAATAATAATAATTCGAATTCATGAATATTTCAGTCAATCTATTGGAAATGTAGAAAAATCATCCAAATTACGTGTTAAAGATGATATTGAGATTTAAGTCATGGTCACTTTGGCAAATGTGCGGTAAATTAAAAAAAAAGGTAAAGGTGACTTTGAAATACAGGAAAACTGGAGTGGAAACATGATTTGACTTGAACAATAGGATTCGGAATCGGATCACCAGCTAAAACCCCTAAATGACCGCTCAGTGATAAAGGAGGTAGGGGTGCAGAAAAAAGGGGGCTCCTGAGCTCGACCCATAAAACAAATAGTGGGTTCCGTTAAAATCTGTTTAATTCCGTTAAATTCTGTTTTATCCATTTTTGCCCCTAGCAGTTTCAATCCGTTAAAACGGCCTCCTTTAAACCTCGGTTTCTATCTTAAACGGTGAGGCCCTTCATTCTTTATTTCATTTCAAAATACTTCAATTGGTATGCGCAAAAACTAGTCCAATTCAGCAGTTTTTTGTTCAATTTCTCCTCGATTCAAATTTTAGTAAATTCAAAGAAAATGCTTTCTCACTCGTAACCACGATGAGCTCAAAAGATCCTTTACAATCGTTGCCTCATGGACCCTGGATCTCTTGAATCTAACAGTCAAGAGTTCATCAGCACAGCTCTTTTTTATGGGATAGCAAAAACCCTAAATATAATTCTATATATTAAGGTATGTTTGAAATCTCATGTTTTTGGGCCTGGCCCATTTCAGGTTCGATGTTGGAAACTCTTTTTAAAAAGCCAATTTTGGCCTTATTTTAATGACAAAATGTAAAGATATGCATATAGTGGGCCTCATGTAATCAAGCACAAGTCAAAAGAAACGTCCCTTCTTTCTTTTTTTCGCTTAGCCAAACAGGACATCTGGAATTATAGACGTGAACCCCATTACTCAAGATTAGAACAAAATGGTTCACATGGTGCCGACCCCACCACTTTAGATCCTATCTTTGAGCTGTCGGAAGTCACAATTTAAATTATTTAACCATGGCTTCAAAAACCGTTGTAACAGCCGTTATAACAGTTCCCAAAACTTAAAGAACGGTTTAGTGTTATAATGGCCGTTATTGAGGTTAGTTTTGCCATTAACTGTTTGTTATAATGTTAACGTCTTAATTGAACTATTTCAACCATCTGATTTATTACATATTTGTTGGGCAACCTGCCCAATGAATGTAATGAACTGTCGATGAATAAGCTATACCAGTTGATGGTCACGATCACAAGGAAGCATGGTTTAAAAAATGGCCATTATAACAAAAATAATGGCCGATGTAACGGATTCAAACCTCCCCCATTACGTTATGTACCGTTTTAATGCTTAGAAAATAATGGCTGTTATTTTCATTACAACGGCCGTTATAACGAAAATAATGACTGTTATTGTCTGAATTAAAAAAAAAAAAGCTTCTGTTATTGAAAATTTGAAATGAACGCCTTTTTTTCAATCATATTTTTCTGTTATTTTCCATTTTTGCCAGTATGTTACAATCAGTTATAACAGCCGTATAACGGAAAAAACGGTAATAGCCTTTATTTCGTTATATCGGCCCTTTTAATCCTTGCAGGGAAGTATTGATTTTAACCTAGGAGTAAGACCCACCAATGGATGCAAGCATGTGCAGTCCAAAAACTGTGGTAATTAAGCGACTGCAATGCAACTTACCACATTTGCACCGGAGTGCAAAATGCATCCTAGTGCAGTGAACCAAGCAGGGCCTATACCGTGTGACGCTTGTCTTTTAATATAACGGGCAAATATAACTCAAGAGTAATGATCATGTATAAGCCCAACACCTCTAAAAAATTCATAAGAAAAAGCCTGTAGATCGATGGCTGAGATCATCTGAGAGTAGATCCACTTTTCACTAGTTAGATCTCCTAAGGGGGCGTTTGGGAACGAACGAGAAGTAAAAGCACTTCTACTTGTAGTAGACTAGTTGATTTTTTACCTCCAAAAAAGTCATAGAAATTAAAAACGTCGGCAGGCCTAATTTTTGAGAAGAAATTTCTCTTAGAAGATAAAAGCTAAAAAAATTAGCTTTAGTTTTAAGTTACTTTTTAACTTTTCTAAAGTTAAATTATGAAACAC
This sequence comes from Euptelea pleiosperma, assembly GCA_035048495.1. Lineage (NCBI taxonomy): Eukaryota > Viridiplantae > Streptophyta > Magnoliopsida > Ranunculales > Eupteleaceae > Euptelea > Euptelea pleiosperma. The sequence continues at coordinate 19,862,356 of CM068548.1, read as the reverse complement.
ATCCAAATTAAATTTTAACTTTTTGACTTATAAAAGTCAATAAATTACTTATTTCTGTGTTGCCAAACGCCCCCTAAGTGGTATCCATCAAGGTTTAAAGGAGGTCGTTTTAACGGACTGGGGGCGTTACCGTTAAAACGGATTGAAACGGCCAAGGAAAAAAAATAGAATTTAACGAAATTTAACAGAAAAAGTGTCGCTAAAATTCAAAATTTGAAAAAAAAGAAGATTTTAACGGAATTTAACAGCCATTTTTTTTTCACAACTTTTTGCAGAATTTAACGGCTGTTAAAACGATTTTAACGGCCGTTAAATTCAAAGCGTCAAAACATGTTTAAACGGTTTTAACGGAAATGGGCTTGAGGCTTACCATTTAAACGTCCGTTAAAACCGTTTAAATGGCTATTTTTAAAACCATGGTATCCATATTGTAATTCGTCCAACTTGTCCTGATATTTGTGTATCCAAAATATTCAAGCAAGAAAAATTTTGATCCCGGCGTTTTTTATTCAGTGTCTGGGTCAGATCTAAAAGTGCCACATGGCTTATTTTTAAAGATTAATGACCGTATAGATATTTGAACCATCAGTGGATACTAGATAGACCTATAAACCAAATATCAGCCTGATTTAATGCTTTTCTAACCCTTGGATTCGAATCTTTTTCATGGTTGATTTTCAACTTTAGGATTTGAGCAATATTTTGGGGTACTAAGATTACTCAGATCCAATGCTTAGAAACCACCCCGTTGGCACATCCCGATCTCTCTCTAAAACTTAGCTGACGGGTGATGGTTATAGACCACCGATAATATGAGCAGCATGGCACATGTTTAGTGATTTCTAAGCGTAGAGATGTTTGGCCAATATCTAAGTAGACCTACAAACCAAAATCAGCCTGATTAGTGATTTCTAAGCGTGAGATTGGAACCATTTTCATGGGTTTATTTTAACTGGGGGAATTTGAGCATTATCTTCCATTATTTGTGGTACAAGTTCGAAAGGTTTGAAATCACTAATCAGGCTGATTTTTGGTTTGTAGGTCCACCTAGGGATTGGACAAACATCCACACGGTCAGTATCCATGGCTAATTTTGTGGGTTGCCAGTGACCATCTTCGGTCAGTCAAGTTTTATTCGTTTCAGAGAGAGATCTCTCTTTTTGGGGTGTGCCCTGACGAGGATGCCCCCGACAGGACATGGGGTGTGCAAATATGTGCTCCCAAAACACAAAAGCACTTCAATATTCGATGTGTGGCAAAAGGTATTCTGGGACGTCACTCACACTAGCTTTCTTTCCGTACGAAAGATGGCGTTTTCCTGTAGAGTGACTGGCTGACGTGGATTATTGACGGTGCCTTGTCAAACGCATCATTACTAGTAAAACTTCGCTGACCACGGCAGTCAGTGAAGCCGATGACAACCTAAAATATGAGCAACGTGGTACACTCTTAGAGGATGCTGACCATATGGATGTTTGGCCTAATCAACTTGACTAGTAATTTCATACCTTTGGATCCTAGCACCCCAAATAATAGTAAATAATGCTCAAAATTCCCACGGTTAAAATCAACCCATGAAAATTACTCAAATCCAGTGCATAGAAATCACCAATCTGATTGATTTTTGGTTTGTTAGCCCACTGAAGGATTGGCCAAATATCCATACGGTAAGTCTCCTCTAACAAAATATGCCAGGTGGCCTATATTGAAGGCTTTCATCGGCTTCCTGGCGGCGACTGTCAGCAAAGTTTTACTCCACCCTTGTAGGAGAAAAACTAATGAAATATGGGAAGTAGTTCAAAATCTCATTTCGTTTTGGTCGACATGGGTTGAATTGTTAATTTAGTAATAAATTTTATTTTCATGATATACCTGTCTTTTATAATAAATGTATATAAATATTAAAAACATAAATAATATAAATAAATATTAAAAATAATTTAATCTTATCGAGATATATTCTGTTTTCCAATAGGGTCGTGATGTAACAAGGTATACCTGAGATCTTTTCATTTGCGGAAGCGGCATTTTTGGTAGTCGCCACTGCCATCTGGGCCCACCGACCGCATGGATGTTTAGCCCACCCTTTAATAGACATTTATACAAAAAATCAGCTTGCTTAATGATTTTTAGCCGTTGGTTTTAGTACTCAAAAGATGGTTGTATTCAACGGCTATAAGAATGCCTTAAATGGTGCAAAAAAGTGTTAAAATCTAATGGTTATAGATTACCAATCAAGGTGATTTTTGGTATGTATATCCACCAAGGGGTGAGATAAACATCCAAGCGGTCAGTCGGCCTAGATGGCAGCGGTGACTACCAAAATTTGCCGCTTCCGCAAATGAACAGTTTCAGGCATACCTTGTTACATCTTTTTCCTTTCCAATATCTCATTCCATTTATTGGATTGGGTCTATACGTCTCATTCAGTCGACTTACCAAGACAACGATGTGAAACAACATTTTAAATCTTGGTGATAAGTTAAATATGGCAACTTAGGCTCATGTGATTTGACACAAATATTTTAATATAATGGGCCCCACCGTGTACTTATAGCAATATTTCATTGGGGGAGCTCGATTTCAAAGTTTGATCTACTTCTTAAAACGTCAGCAAAATTACCAATAAGAAGCTTAATTGGTGTTTTCTAGTCGTTGGATATTAGCAATTTCATGGGGGCGGTTGTATTTTCAATTAAGCTCTGATTTTTTGGAGCATAGGTCCATCGTGAGGTGGGCCAAACATCCATCATGTTAGTGGCCCCAAATAGAGTCTACGTGGCTGTTTGAGGCAGTTTCTTGGACCAAACATCCATAATGTTAGTGGCCAGAAAAGAGCTCTACGTGTCATTTTTAGGCAGTCCCAGGCAGTATAGTTATGCTGACAGAGGTCCATCATCGCCGACCACGGTGGGAGCCACCTGGCACATTCTTAGAGACCACTGACTGTATGGATGGTTGGCCCATAGACCACCATATCAAAAATCAACTTGATTAGTAATTTTAAGCCTTTGATCTTTGTACTCCAATTAATGCTCAAATTCCACAATTAAAAATCTAACTCGTGAAAATATCTCCAATCCAACGCTCAGAAATCACTAATCAGGATGATTTTCGGTTTGTAGGTCCACCTAGATATTGACCAAACATCCATATGTCAGCGATCTGTAAGATTTTGCGTGGTCATACTGTGGTCCAACGTCAATGTTCTATTCCCTGAACTGCTCAAAATGCCACGTAGACCCATTGACATCAACCACCCACAATATGGAGTAAAACTTCCATCACACGAAATTGTAAATCACACAAAACACAGCCAATGAGTTCTCGGTACGTACACAAGTGCTTCCATTGTGACAGAAGTTTTACTCTACAATATAAGTCACATGGCACATCCTTAGAGGTCGCTGACCAAATGGATATTTGGCCAATCGCCAGGTTACAAACCAAAAATCAGGCTGATTAGTTATTTCTAAGCGTATTGGAGTCTTTTCATGGGTTCATTTTAATCGTAGGAATTTGAGTATTATTGACTCTTTTTCGGGGCACAAATATCCAACGGTTTGAAATCACTAATCAGCCTGATTTTTGTTTTATTGGTTCACTTAGGGATTGGCCAAACATCCGTACAGTCAGATTCCTCTAAAAGTATACCACGTGGCTCATGTTGTGAACGGTAAGCGGATTCCGTGACCATCACGGTCATGTATTTTTTCTCTTTGATTGGGACCACAAGCCCACATAGCCGAAAGTAAAAAAAAATTGTTCGCTTTTGTCCCCGTGGCAGATGGCTTCAGTGGGAGTAGGACAAACAGGTGGACGCTCTTTGGTTGGTGCCATCTCAGCTTCCAATCGTTAAAATCTACCGCATATGCAGCAAATGAAACTTTTATGTCAACCCAGAGGACCCAAGTCCCAGACCACCTGTCTCATTTCCTTGTTTATTTATTCATTTAAATAAAATTATTTAATATTCTGAAGATTCTTTCTCTTTCATTGACAGGTAGAGAGAGAGAGAGCATTACTGTCATGCACCTCGCACGGCTCGTTGGACAAAGAACCGAGTTGTAAAAGCGGTTTCTTTTCAGTTTCAGATTCAAGGATTTTTGTATTTTTTTGCTCTCTTTTTTCTTTCACCCAAAACCCTAAAAAGAACGGAAAAAAAAAAACCGGATTCAGAATTTGAACTCGCACTGCTTTCAAACCGAAGAAGAGGTTCGATTCGAATCTTAGAAACGAAGATCCATCAAAATCCCTAATTTTTATCTTTAAGTCGAAGTGAGTTTCTCTATCTCTCCATATTTCGATCTCTTTTTCTTTGCTTTTCTCGAAATCTTAGTTGCCTGGTAGTTGTGGATTTCTTGTTTTTAGTAAACTTTCTCGTGACGTTTGGTTTGAATCTGGCTATCTGTTTTTGTTTTCTGCTCGATTTGGTGAAGTTTGGTTAGAAAATGGAGATTAAATACTCTTTTAGTCCTGGATAACTTTTCATCGATGAATCCGATAGAAGAAATGGAAGGAAGCCATGGAAAATGTGAAATCTTGATGTAGTTTAATGGTTAAGAACTCGCAAGCATTTTGAGTTAGTGTTTCTGGTGCTAAGGTTAGGGTTTTCTTGGGTGGGGCTTAGGGTTTCGCAATGGCGTCAGAGGCGAAAAGAATCGAGAGTCTTGTGGCTGCTAGGAAATCCTTGAAGATTAGCTTAGAGAAATCGAAAGCTCTTGCTTTTGCTCTAGAGAAAGCTGGACCGAGATTAGAAGAGATTAACCAGAGATTGCCTTCTTTAGAAGCTGCAGTGCGTCCAATTAGAGCACAGAAAGATGCTCTAGTTGCTGTTGGAGGCCATATCGACCGAGCAGTTGGCCCCGCCGCCGCGGTTCTGAAGGTCTTCGACGCCGTCCATGGGCTCGAGAAGTCCCTCTTGTCGGATCCTCGGTCTGATCTCTCCGGTTACCTCTCGGTCCTCAAACGCCTTGAGGAGGCATTGAGGTTCCTCGCTGATAATTGTGGGCTAGCAATTCAGTGGTTGGAGGATATCGTTGAGTACCTGGGGGACAATTCGGTTGTTGATGATCGGTACCTCTCAAATTTGAAGAAGTCACTGAAGACTCTTAGGGAGTTGCAGTCTGATGAGGAGCGGGCTCGCCTCGATGGCGGACTTCTTTACGCTGCCTTAGATAAATTGGAAACTGAGTTCCGAAGGCTCCTGACAGAAAACAGCGTTCCTCTCCCAATGTCTTCCTCCCTTGGTGAACAAGCCTGCATTGCCCCGTCCCCGTTACCAGTACCTGTTATTCAGAAGCTACAAGCCATTATCGAGAGATTAACTGCTAATGACCGACTTGAGAAGTGCATCTCTATCTATGTTGAGGTCAGAAGTTCGAACGTTAGGGCTAGCTTACAGGCGCTCGATCTGGACTACCTTGAGATCTCGATCTCCGAATTCAATGATGTGCAGAGCATAGAGGGTTATATAGCTCAGTGGGGCAAGCATTTGGAGTTTGCTGTGAAGCACCTGTTCGAGGCTGAGTACAAACTCTGCAACGATGTCTTTGAGAAGATTGGACTGGATATCTGGATGGGTTGCTTTGCCAAGATAGCAGCCCAGGCTGGTATTCTCGCTTTCCTCCAATTCGGGAAGATGGTTACGGACAGTAAGAAGGACCCCATCAAACTTTTGAAACTGTTGGATATCTTCGCGTCTTTAAACAAGCTGAGGTTGGATTTTAACCGGCTGTTCGGAGGGAAAGCCTGCCTTGAAATTCAAACCCTGACAAGGGATCTCATCAAGAGTGTTATTGATGGGGCTTGTGAGATTTTCTGGGAACTCTTGGTTCAAGTGGAACTACAGAGGCAGACTCCTCCACCTTCAGATGGCAGTGTCCCAAGGCTGGTGAGCTTTGTCACTGACTACTGTAATAGGCTGCTTGGGGACAATTATAAGCCAATCCTGACCCAGGTTCTGGTCATTCACCGAAGCTGGAAACAAGAGAAATTCCAGGAGAGGCTCCTTACTGATGAGGTCTTGAATATAATGAAGGCCATTGAGCTGAATTTGGAGATGTGGTCGAAGGCATACGGGGAGGAGAAGGAGAAAAAGGTCCTTTCCTCCTTCTTTATGATGAACAACCACTGGCATTTCTACAAGCATCTGAAGGGCACAAAGCTCGGAGATCTCTTGGGTGATGCTTGGTTGAGAGAACATGAACAGTACAAGGATTATTTTGCTACAATCTACTTGAGAGAGAGCTGGGGGACGCTTCCGACTTTGTTGAGCAGGGAAGGACTGATGCTGTTCTCAGGTGGGAGAGCCACAGCACGTGATCTTGTCAAGAAGAGGCTGAAGGAATTCAATGAAAAATTTGATGACATGTATAAGAAGCAGTCAAACTGGGTCATTTCAGAAAGAGATTTGAGGGAGAAAACCTGTCAGTTGGCAGTGCAGGCTATTGTTCCTATTTACAGGAGCTACATGCAGAATTATGGACCCTTGGTTGAGCAAGATGCGAGTTCCAGCAAGTATGCAAAGTACACAGCCCAGAGTTTGGAAAAAATGCTCACCTCTCTGTTTCAGCTCAAGCCCGCAAAATATGGGAGTTTCAAAGCCAGGCACTCTAATGGAAAAATCAACAATGTGGTGACCAACCAATTTCAAGCTGCTCCAACTGTTACGTGACTATGTACACCAGTTTGAGTCTTCTTTGATTACCCTGAAGGGGAAGAAAACATAAATAATTTCATGCGCTTTTCCTCTCTATACCTGTCAGTTTGATGTTGGACGTTCAGGGTTGTCTTAATTGTTGGATGGTTAGCATGCTCACTTGTATATATCGATACCCCAAGTGGACCACTAGGTTGGCTGTTATATCAGATCTTTTCTCTCTGTTGGGATACGGCATATGATTCCTGGCAAAGAAGGCAAGAGAAGAAAGTGTTCGACACATTACCTCTACATTTGCCAAAGGGGGTTCTGCATGACTATGGTGTTCAGAAAGTGTAGCAAATGTGATGGCGAATTGTTCTTTGGATAAAGTTCTCGGCACAATTTTCTGGTAGAATCTAAATTTCCCTCCTTTAGCACCATGTTTTATCTGTTTTTTAGTTCCCTCTTTACCTATTCTTACTTTGCTCATTCATTTAGCTGTTTAGGTAGATGGCAACGAAAATCTTTGTAATGTGCTCTAAATTATATGTATAATTCTTTGTTACAATGTTTATCTAGTGCTAAAGCATGATTGAATTTTTTTTTCTTTTTGAGTTTTTCGATGTTCTAAAATGCTATGGATGCTGGGAAGCTGGTATAGATGAAATGTTCATATGCTACTGGAAGGCTGTCATTGTTGCTGAACTTTCAAATGCCAAGGGCCAAAAGGGTTTTTTTTCTAGATCCATTATTTCCTAAACTTTGTTATACTGTGTGCCGTTGGAGTGTTTGTGTGATTGATTTTTTTTTTCTTTTTTAGTTTTTTGATGTTCTAAAATGCTATGGATTCTGGAAAGCTCGTATAGATGAATGTTCTTATGCCACTGGAAGGCTGTCAGTGTTGGTGAACTTTTAAATGCCAAGGGCCAAAAGGGCTTTTGTCTAGATCCATTATTTCTCAAACGTTGTTGTACTGTGTGTGTCTTGGGGGTGGTGTGTGTGGTTGGCGTATGTTTCATCATTTTCTCAATTTTGTCAGTTTGAATTACATATCGATGGGCCCGGTTCTCCAATTTATAGTTCATCATAGAATAATGTTTGCTTTCAGTATCTTCCTTTCAACTGGCTATTGCATAGGTTTGGTCTTATTAGATGCTGGCCCTATTGGATAATTTTAACTTTCTTACTCATCGAAGTTCAAGCTTTGGAGTTTGTATCTTGTTTAAAGGACTCAGTTGCATAGCTTGGAACTAACTTTACTGAATTGCTGCCATATTTATACGGTTTACCTGACTCAGGCAGCGTATTTACAAAGCAACTCATGATGGTACACACCCACCTTGTTCTATCCAAACCACAAGTAGTTACAGACTGAGACTGCTAACTTATTCATTAGTAAAATTCTCATTCTACCCGATGTAGTAAACCATCCATGATCGTTCACAAGGATAGATACTTATGCATGTGCTGGGTTCCACCAATGGCACGGTGGCACCATCAGGAGCTTTCTCATTCACCAAAAAATTCTGAAGAAAGTTACCCAAAGCTATACTGGGAGGTGTATTGCCGAGGTAACCAGCATATTGAAGAGACTTGCCTAATCTTTCATAAACAAAACCGCGAGAGACCTGTCACGCCCTGAACCTGGGTCTCGGAACCCGACCTGCTATCCATGGGTTCTCTGCAAAGTTTAAAAAGGTTAGTTCGGGAATTGAGGTGGTTTGCTTCAAAAAGGCGAGGCGTAGCCTCGAGGCGGTACTGAGACGTAAGCCTCATTTAAGCCTCACTTTTTTTAAAAAAATTGCTTAAAAAATTCTAAAAAAATTACAATCTATTCTACAAAAATCAGAAAAAATATACCATGGGAAAAAAGTAACTTAAATGAGCATAAAAGTAATCGAGGCTATAACTTTTACCTTAGGAGTGACGTTGTCGGAACTCTATCTGAATGCATGAATGCTAATATCAAATCTTAAAAAATATAAAGAAGATAACTAAATTACCAAATCTAAATAGTTATTAAGCTAAGTCTATTGTCTAGTGTCTACTAATAAAATATCAATACTAACAAAGTAACTAACAAGATAGAGTTAAGTAGAGCAAGTCTGTAATGTAATAAAAGCTAAAATCTAACAAGTTAACAAATAAACATAAAGTCCAATAACAAGAACACAAATCTAAATCGTATTCTTCTACAACAATCATCAATCTTCTATTCTTATTCATCCCCAATATCATCATCATCATCATCATCTTCCCATTTAATCTATTCTAAATGGGAAGAACTAGAGATAAAATGATAGATTTAGTGTTTCTCCCAAAATAAAGAGCTTTAGATAACAAGATGAAGCCTTTTAGGTCTTTTTTTAATATATAAGAATAGTGGAGAGGGTATTTTGGGAAAATCAATTGGAAACAAGTGAAAAAAAAATTAAAAAAGTGGTTCAGGGTTTTGAATTTTTCCAAGTAAATTTGAGGCTTAAGCCTCAGTTAGGCCATAGCCTCGAGGCTTAAGCCTCACTCAACTGAGGCCGAAGCCTCAGAAATGTACCTTGAGGCTTAAGCCTCGAGGCTATTTTTGGGTGCCTCTCCTTGAGGCGCGCCTCGAGGTGTATGCCCGAAAACGCCTTTTTAAACTTTGGTTGTCTAACCCGCAATTCGTGGGTCAACTCGAAAACCCAATGTCAAGGCAAGAGGGTTAGAAAAAAAGTAGAAAGGGTTAAATCTACATAAAATACCAAACATGCATCAATTGAGTCCCATTACGAAGAATTATACTCGTAATGATCAAGAGTCAACCTTGGGTCAATCTGGTCAAACTATGGTCAATAGGGTCTATGTTACCATTAATAAGAGCATAAAACTAGAAAAGAAAACCGAAGTTTTTCAAAAGAGAAACAAGGCTAGATTAACTTGTAAAAATCATAGCCAATTCGTTTCAAAATGAAAGTGGGTGATTCTAATGACTACAGAAACTAGACTTACGAAAGCATATAGAAAAAAGTACATAGGGTTTTTGGAATATAAATGTTTGTACATAAAATATTGCACAACATACGGGACACGTTTATTGAAAAACAAAAGCTAAAATTGTAAAAATTTCAGTTAAAGAATTTTAGAATATTCATTAAAAATCCTTTTTTGGTTGAAACCAACGGGGTTTGAAAGATATGAAATGCCTCCTAATTATCATACTTTTGTTTGAAGAAAAACAAAGTTTTACCTAGTTGGAATAGTCTACAATAAGAATCCAGAACAACATAGGGGTTTTCTACTGTTTTTGGGTACAAAAAGAAACTAGTTGGAACAGTCTGCAATAAAAATCCATAACAAATCAAGTTTTTATCAAAAAGAGATAAGGTTAAATTCTCTGGAAAATAGCAAAAAGAGGCAAAACTTTCATGCTTTACAGAAAATTAATTTTAAGGTCTATTGGTCTTGGAAACAGCTTTAAGACAAAGGACGCTATCACAGGGTCCACAGATCTTGCAAAAGTACCTTGTGTATTGGCTCAGACAGTAGGGTTAGAAAACTCATAAATTGTTGGGAAATTATAAAAAAGAAAAGGTCAAGTTAGCTAATTAAGGGCATTGGAATTGCATTGTTTCGACTTCTGAGTCGAAAGTTATAGTCATCTTACCGAAACTGGTCGGCAAAATCCAAAAACACGCACAACCTGAAAATTAACAACTATTAAATAAAACGAACTAATTAATTCCACCATCTAAATAATTCAAGTAAAACAATTGAACTTAATCCAACTAAAGTAAATGTAATTACAAATCTCATGTAAAGTACAAATAAAAACTAAAAAAAAAAAGTTGGATCCCCTTCGGTTACTCTCAAAAATCCTTCGCATCACATGCTACACCAAATATGAAACTGTAATAAGGATGGGCTGCAAAGTCCAGTAGATGCAACAGTACTCGTCCATATGAATATGGGGGCCGCAACAATAAAACATGGCTTTTGAAACCCAACCCTAATATACAACTAAAAACCCAACCTAAAAGCAATATTGTAGAAAACAGAAATTGAGACAATTAAGAGATAGACTAGTCACATGTAAATCAATAGCTCAACGATGCATGTCCGAAACACCCCATGGCCTTATTTTGCAACAGCCAGCCAAGCTCTCAACAATCTACCACATGGTACCAAGGGGGTCTTGCTCCCAAGGAAGCACTATGCCTTTTTTGCTTTAGGGTTTAATTAATGTAGGGGCATTTTCACACCGGGCTCGAGTGGGGCGGCCTGCGTTGCACACTCGGGGTGGGATGGCATGCGTGAGATGGGACTCACAAGGGGGGGCTCGACCAAGAGAGGTCTGGGTTATGAGATAAAGGAATTTAATCTCTCGCCTCCATCAGTCGCAGCTTTTTGGGAGTATTGGTTAAATGTCCTGCATCAAAGTGGTATCAGAGCGGGAGGTTTCGTGTTCAACACTCCTCACCTGGGGTGATTAATGTGGGGGCATTTTTACACTGGGCTTGAGTGGGGTAGCCAGTGTGAAGGGTGGGGGCACACTCGAGGTAGGATGGCCCGTGTGAGATGGGACCCACGAGGGGGGCTCGACTGAGAGCCTGGGTGTGGATTATGAGATGAAGGAATTTAATCTCACGCCTCCATCAGTTGTGTCTTTTGGGGAGTGTTGGTTAAATGTCCTGCATCAAAGTGGTATCAGAGCGGGAGCTCTCGTGTTCGAGACTCCTCATCTGGGGTGATTAATGCAGGGGCATATTCACACAGGGCTTGAGTGGGGCAGCCTGCGAAATTTGGGGCACACTTGGGGTGGGATGGCCTGTGTGAAATGGGACCCACGAAGGAGGATTTGACCGATAGCCTGGATTTGGGCTTTGAGAAAGGAATTTAATCTCACGACTCCATCAGTCACGAATTTTTGGGAGTATTGGTTAAATGGTCTGCATCATTAACCTAAAGACAGACCATGGCCATGCAGGGACTGAGCCTTACATCCATGTCCCGATGCAAACTTGGTTATTCCACCGATTTCCTCATCTTCACCCATGGATCATCATCACATGGTAAGTGCACATAAATTCTAGCCACATGATAAACCTCATATCGAAATACTTGCAATAAACAGAAAACAAGAACATTCATGCATCGATTCGATTTAAAACATATACTAGAATGGCATGGTATCAAAAACAGTTCTAGGTTAATACATGCATGGAAGAACATAAAAAAAACATGGTATTTGCTTTAATAGAAAATGCATGATTTAAACATGTAAGAGATCAAGTTTAGAAAAGAAAACATGCTATTAAAAATACATGAGAAAGCACCATGTACATAGAGAGTTGAGAACCTTACCTTTCTTATTGAGCAAAATCACCAAGCTTCTACTCTAATAGAACTTTTTCTCTTCTTTTTTCCTTTTGAAATCTTCCCAGTTTAATTAAGATGTTAACCTAGAGGGTGGGTGAATAGGTATTTAAATTTTTTTTAACTATTTATGCAACCTAATTCAATTTACTGGATTGGGTAGATGGAAATCGCATACATTCGTAATTGGTTATAAAACAATGATTATCACAACCGACTTAAGATCGAATATATCTCCGTGATATATTGTTTCTTAATCGTTTGTTATAATCTAAACAATGTGCGAAATAAATATAAACAAAGCACGACACACGTGATTTTATCGTGGAAACCTTTTCCAAAGAAAAACCACGGGACCACGTCTAGACGTAAAAGTATCACTAATCGAAAAATTATGAGTTACAGAAGTTGTCGTCGTTTAGAGTGTAAACACTAGCAAGTAGATTTAAGAGATTAGGGTTAGAAGTGTTTAGAGATGGGAGAAAGGAGAGGAGAAAGATTGGGGAAAGAGGGTTTTTACTATAACAAAAAGTTTAAGATCGAATAAGAGGTTTTATCCTCTTATTACCCCTAAGCTGTACTAAAATAATTTACCCGTCGACAGGGGTACATGTTGGATCCAAAGGTGTCAACCATGCTGAGCAAAAATGAGCTAGCTAAATATTTATGTTTCTACTTTTTTAAATAGAAAAATGGAAACCTGCCTCTTTTGTCACATGGCAAATGGCTATTGGGGAAAAGGAAGGGGTGAAGAAACACAGAGATTTATGGGCATCTACCTCAGATATGCCACGTGTAAGAAAATTACGTCAGTGGAGATCTATTCTCTCTTCTGTCTGTGGAGGAAAGCCTTTCCCCATGGTTATCAAAATTGAAAATCCAAACAAAATCTTGCTCCCTCACTAATCACCCAAAACCATTTTCTTATAACGTAGGGGAACCCGCTCGCTCACTCGCTTTCTCGCTCTTCCAAGCCCCATCAAAACCCTCATTTCAGAGACTGAACAGAGCCCTCGTTTTCTATTTCTAAGCTTCTCTCTCTCCCCTCTTTTTGTAGTCTGTACTACTAGGGTGGTTCCCCCACCTCCATGGAAGCACTTTCGAGCTCAGTTTTCGCCGCTAGGATCACCTCAGATACGTACCCGGCTCTTCAATCACCACCACTACCTTCTTCGATCAAATCCACAATTAAACAACGAAGTGGCTGTCTCAAAATCAACGAGAATTTGGAAACAAGATGGTTTTCTGGGTGGGGCTTGAGTGCAGAGAGGGTCGGGACATGTGGGCTTCTTCGAGTTCGAGCTCTCCCTGGGGAGATATCTGACGAAGGCGGAGACGAGGGAACATCTGGAAATAATGAGTTTGGTTTGATTCCTGAAGAGGGTTCGTCTTGGTTAGAGGTAATTCGGATGTCACAGTTAGGTGTCTGCCGTCCTGAATTTCTTTTTTTTTTTTAATTCCTTTAGTTCTGCATCTAAACAGGCCCTTAAGTTTTTAATATATGAAGTGGTTTTGTGGTTTGGATTTAACCAAAGAAAACAATCATACGACTTTTAATTGTCCACAAGCTTTGTTTATTTGTTTATTTTTTTTGGCTTGAATTTTAATAATTTCATACATGAAGTGATTCATGTTCGGATTAAACCAAAGAAAACAATATACCCATTTTGTAATTTTTTTGATGTCTTCAATTTTAATGCGGAGCGCAAGAAGGTTTGGATGATATGGAAGATAACGAGCGTACCACTTTATAGATTTTTGTAACCCTCAATTTCAATGCTTTGATGTATTTGGACAAAATGAAATTAAACAATCATACCCACTGTCTTTTTATTTTGTGTTCACTTTTCGTAGTTTGATAAGTTAGGCAGTTTTATGGTTTGGATTAAACCAAAGAAAAGTTCATACCCACTTTATAAACTTTTTGTTATAGTGAAAACCAATCTTTCTCTTCTCTCCTTTCTCCTATCTCTAAACACTTCTAACCTTAATTTCTTAGATCTACTTGCTAGTGTTTACACTCTCAGCGGCAACAACTTCTGTAATTCATAACTTTTCGATTAGTGATACTTTTACGTCTGGACGTGGTCCCGTGGTTTTTCCTTGGAAAAGGTTTCCACGATAAAATCACATGTGTCGTGGTTTGTTTAAATTTATTTCGCACATTGTTTAGATTATAACAAACGTTTAAAAAACAATATATCATGGAGAGATATTCAATCTTAAGTCGGTTGTTAACAAAAAGGCCTAGTTTTATCCTATAGTGAAAACCAAACGAAACATATGAAACGTTTCGATTTCGACCGAAACTTTGAACCATAGTCAATGTGTATCAAATAATGAGAATGCACCTACACAACAAAATTATTAAAATGCCCGTGTGAAATTACTTTAATTGCCCTCAAAGTTGCAATTTGATACTAGTGTTTCATGAGTTACTAAGTTAACCTTCTAATTATCATTTATGTACATGAGAAGGTGAAATTACTAAATTACTTATAAGCTGTAAAATTACCAAAATGCCCTTTAAGCGTAAAAAGAATTTCTCGATGTTTCAAGCATGGGCCTACTCTAAGGTCCATACCAATCCGGGCCTAGAAAATCCAGGGTCTTACAGGACCACTCTAGGAGAAGATTTCAACCCTATACCTCGAGTAAATATAAAAAAATATATCTACTTCATATTTTATTCAAAGAGATATTTTCATTATTTTATTTTTGCATGCATAAGAGGTTGTTTTATCGATGTTTTCTGCTTTCAAGAAATCAAACAAAACCTGATGCTTGAGTTACTATGATAGTTTGATCTTGGTAGGGAGCAATCAGAAGTAACCTATGTTGTGGTGTTCTTAATCTTTCTTCCTGGAAGAATACAGAAAAACTGAACCATAAATGTCTTACATCCCAATGACAAGTGTGGTGAATGTGATGATGATTATAAGATTATGTGCATTTCTCCAGCTGGTTAGTATTTTAGCTGTGGTTCTCTGATTGTTCCAGTAGTCATCTCTGGTTGGGCTGGTTTGGCATTTTTGTGATAGGCATAAAAGATCTCAATGAGTTTCTCAAATTTTGCTTGTGACATGGTGTTTATATGGTCTTTCTGGCACTTAGCTTTGATGGTTGAAATAGGGGTAGTCTGAATTTGGCTAGGCTTTTTGGAATTCTCCCGTTGGCCTATTCTTGTGGATTAAGAATCCTTCTTATGGATTATTGGTGCAAAAGAGCTTCAACTTTTGATGTTATGATATAGAATATGGAACATTTCGTGAGCTTTGTACAATAAAAAGATTTTAGAAATGAGATTGGACTTGAAGACATTTGGACTTGGAAGATTGTTTCATTTTGTGAGCATAGTGCAGCAAAGATATTTGAGAAATCAGATAATATATGAGATCGGCAACTAGCCCATTAAGGCATTGGCTGATTTGTTCTAGTCAGAGTTGCTCAAAATCTTCCATCTGATGGGAGACCTGGATGCAACTGGGCATTCTGCTATGGCGGGACATGCACCTTGATCTGCTTCAGGCACCCCAGATCTGCAACCACCTCTATGGACTCTTCAGTAGATGGCCTGTGAAGCACGTGGAAGACTTACATGTATAGAGGTCAGTTCATAGAATCCTCTTGCCTTCTTAGCCAAGTGGACGTAACCTAAGACTGGATTCTTAAAGCTGATCTTCCAACTCTAGCTCCTTGGGCTTGGTGGATGGAGAGGGTGTTTAAGGATGTTCAATCTGCTCTTCTGAAGGCCCGACTCATTGCTCAAAGGTTGGTCAAATACTCGGCATCCCATTATCATCTCCTTTTGGAGGTGGAATGGGTCACACACCCATTGGAAGGTGTAAAAATCTTGTTTTAAGGATTTTGATGTCGGCTCTCATATCTGAGTTAGCTAAGTTCTCTTGATTCATAAATCGTTTAAGTTCCACATTTTGCCAAGCCTTTATTTTATGTAGCACCCTGAACTTGAAACAATTGCAATTGCTCAAACATGCCTACACATTTTAGGACTACTGTTTCCATTTCATGCAATTAAAACTTTCGACATCTGAATATCAAGCTAACATGGTTATGGTGCCAGGTTATTTCCATCGACTGATCTTCCTCCATTTCCATCTCCAACAAAAGGTCTAATGAAATCAGCAGGGACCATTTGCACTTCTGTTTATCAATCGTTTTTTTCATAGTTCCAAGTCTTCTCCATCCCGAAATCTGACACAATAAACACAATCAATTCCCATTTCAATGGTGCAGTTCAGTAACTGTATGCATAAATTTACTACTGTATCTGTTGCTCTATTATTTTTCAGCCTTTCTCGATTTAGATCCTGCAGTGAGACTGACTTTAGACGGTATCTAGTACTTGTAGCAGTACAGTTTATACACTTATGGCAAGATCAGTAGCCATGAATGGGAGCTGTTGCTTTTTTTTTCGGGGAATTTTTGACATACCCCCCCATGTTATCTTTGAAATTTGACATACCCAACCACCTCCCCCCCCCCCCCTCCCCCCCCCAAAAAAAAAAAAGCTGAGATACCCCCCATAACCCTGTCTACCGTCATTTACTAACATTTTTTTAGAAGAGGACATAAATGCCCCTTTCTTCAACCTTAAAACAAACTGGGGGTTTAGGATAAAACTGCAACCCTAAATGAAACGGTTTTAGTGATCAGCCGACCACGAAATTGACCAAGTCAGAGAACTTTTGGTGTGTTCAACTGCAAATAGCAGATTTAATCTAGCTACTTGATTACGATGAGATTTAATGGTAAATACCCCTCCAAATAAGTTTTTGATCCTAAAATTCTATCAATTTTCCGGTCATGATTAAGAAAAAAGTAAATATGAATCTTATGATTACAACCAACTGATTTGGGGCAGTTCTCTGAGTTCTCTAAAGTGGGACCAGGACAAGTAGTTTAGAATTTTCTTTTTCCGCAAGCAAACTAGCAATAACAGAGGACAAGAAATATCGAAAGTCGGATTGGACTAGAGAGAATCCAGCCATCCAAGGTTGTTCAATGGTGTGCGTCGTCTCTGCAATTTCTAGGGTACAATGCTACACCAGTTTCAAAAGTACAAGAATGATATGTCCTGGTGAGGCTCCAAGGCCATCAGGTCATTGCTTGGACCGAGTTGTACATGTCCAACGACTACAGGGGAACAGTTTATTTTATGTCCCATTAATAATTGGGGACAAATGTGGTGCGTCTAATGTGATGATCAAGATGCCTATGATGATCTATTCCGTTAGTGATTATGACTAAGGTCAACATTGTGCAAAATAAGCAGAAAATTTTCTTCTAAGCTGTACAGTTCACCACAACCGTTTCATCTAGGGTTTGGGTTTTATCCTAAACCCACATTTTTTTTTTGTTTCGAGGTTGAAGAAAGGAGCATTTATGTCCTTTCCCACAAAAAATGTTAGTCAATGACGGTAGACATGGGGGGTGTCTCAGCTTATTCAAATTGTGGGGGTGGGGGTATGTCAAATTTCAAAGATAACATGGGGGTATGTCAAAAATTCTCTTTTTTGTGTTTTTTTTTTGTAACCATCAATGGGAGCTGTTGCTGCTGCACAACTTTAAAGGAAATCTCTCTCTCTCTCTCTCTCTCTCTCTCTCTCTCTCTCCATGGGGGTATGTCAAAAATTCTCTTTTTTGTGTTTTTTTTTTTGTAACCATCAATGGGAGCTGTTGCTGCTGCACAACTTTAAAGGAAATCTCTCTCTCTCTCTCTCTCTCTCGTCATAATCCTATTTCTTCATGGAAATCAGTCATTTAAACCCTGCAAATGCAACTCTTAAGGTAGAGAAACGCTGACCAATTGATCTCTCGCGACTCCTTGCTGTTTTTGTTGTATTATTATTTTAATCTGAGGAATGCCAGCAAGCAATGCATTAACATTGATTATATACAGGAGTTATTTTTATTTCAGTGTGGTTTTCTACTGCACTCCAATTGTACGATGCAGTCGCAACATGTTAAATGCATTTATTGCATCTGTGCAACGCATTTTGCCATCATAGTGAAAGGAAAAAAGATGTAACAATAACAAGGTATATACCTCATGCTTATCGGCGTAAGAAAGCACCATTTGTGTTACTCACCGCTTCCATCAGGGCCCACTAACCGCATGAATGTTTAGCCCACCCCTTGATGGATATACACATAAAAAATCACCCTGATTGGTAATCTCTAACCGTTCGATTTTAGTAATTTTTAACACATTATTATAGGGCCATTGGATTCAACCTTTTTTTAGAGAAGTAAAACCAACGGCTAAAAATCATCAAACAAGCATATATTTGGTATGAATGTCCACATCATTCTCAGTATGAGTCGGGTTGATTCATGCAAGCTGAACCAATTCGGTAACATCTCCCAACCCGGATCCTTGCGGATTTAATAGGGTAGGGTCAGTCGGTACTGGGTTAACCCGAACCATTGGCATCCATATTTTAAAGAGTAAGAAGGCAGTAATTGGTCGCTCCTCCCAACATTGACCGCATTTGGCCCTTAATTAAATTGTTTTTTTTAATACTTGTTTTAGAATATATGTCTGCCAATAACGTAAAGTCCACCATAAAATAAATCACCCCTTACCCTTCTATTTCTCAAAGTTGTGTGAACGGTCCTAAACAATTTAATATTCAAGATGCCCTTAATTATATTTTTTTATTATTTTAAAATCCTTTTTTTTTTCCACAAATTAAAAGCCATATGTTATATGTATCAATCAAGCATAATATATAAAATTCTGATCAGTGGACCCTACCTATTGAAGATTTGATCTATTTCATTTCTATCAGTTTGATATTTACCGTCTGATCAGTATCTACGTGGCGCACGTATTGATGGTTTTGATCAAGTTTTAAATCGTCAGTATTAATGTTTTATTATATTTTTTTCAAAAAAATAACTTCATATTTTGTTTCTTTTTTCTAATATAACAGCCGTTATTACTGTTATAATGCTAAGCCTGTGTTTTCGATTTTGGGTGTTATCTTTAACGGAGTTGGGGAGGTCGTTAGCCATTTTTTAAACATTTTTCTCCACAGGATTGAATGATTGAACGGTCAGGATTGACGATTGTGTAATATAGAGTAGGTGCTATAATAAGTATCATGATATCGGGCATATGTAAAACTTTTCCTTTGGAGAAGGGAGAGGTTAATTGGTGGGTGTAGTTGTTGTTTTAACTTTTAACCGTTTCTTTCGCTGCCACGTAAGTCAGGGTCGAAGGTAACGTGTCTAAACGCGTCAGCCTTGTGATTACTGAATACGGCGCCGGCGGACGTTAGTTTTGCTCCTTTTCTTACCTCCTCAACCTGTTCTTCTCGCTTATATTTTGGAAGGTCTGGTCGGTCGGGCAGATGCTGCACGTACTCTCCCGATATGACCTTCCGTTTACCAGGCAACATGAACACCAAAAGTCACCCTTAACCTTCACCTCCTTAAATCCCCTCCTCTTAACCTACGCACTCTCCCTCCTCTCTTCCTCACCTTCGATCACCGTTTGATGACAACGAAGCCAATTTTAGAACTTGTGACGAAAAGAAAGAGAATACGAAGAGGTGAAGGGTAAGAGCGTGAAGAGTGAGAGTGAGAGTGAGAAAGAAATGTCTCTGGTGTTTGGTAGCAGAGAGGTTTCAGCCGGACCCACTGTTGGATTTCAAGGAGATGTTGGCGCATCGTCTCCGACTGCGTATGTTAGTAAACAGAAGGTGATTCCAGTTCCAACTACTACTACTACTACTACTACCACTGGACAAGAGAAACAAGGGAGCTCTTGTTTCTTGGAGAGAGATACTGAGTTCTGTTTTGAGACGGGTCGATCTGTGGAGCCGGATGTATCGTCGACGGAGAGCTCATCGATCGGCTTTCAAGGTAAGAGCGATGATGTGTGTACATCAACGGCGGAGGATGGAGATGGAGATGGAGATGGAGATGGAGATGATGATGAGGCTGAGGTCCAGAGTAAATTCAAGGGAGCTCTTGGTTCCATGGGATCACTTGAAGAATCTCTCCCTATCAAGTGAGTCTCTCTTTTTTTCATTAATTTTTTATTTGGCTTGTAAATCATTTTTTTTCTTGTGACGGAAAAAAAAAAAAAAGATCATCTGATCTCATCATTTTTTTTTGTGAATTAAGAAGATTTGAGATTCATTATTTTTTTTGTTTTTGCAGAAGAGGATTGTCCAATTTCTTCACCGGAAAATCGAAATCCTTTGCGAACTTATCGGACGTGAGCAGAGTGACAGATCTTGCAAAACCAGAGAATCCATTCAACAAGCGAAGGAAAACTCTGATCGCCTGCAAATGGTCCAGAAGATCATTCTACAGTTCACTTAATCCCTCTTTGATGCCTTCATCCTTCACTTTGAACGAAGACGAAGAACAACCAAATGATGAAGAAGTCCAGAACATCTCAACATCTCATCGCAATGAGAGTAAGCTCAAGAGCTTCAAATCTCCAAGATGTTTTTCTCTTTCAGATCTCCAACAACAACATGTTTAATCATCCCACCAAACAAAAAAAAGAGCTAACACATGACCTAGTGCCTACCTATCTTATCTCTTTGATAATAATAATATATGTGTATTTTTCAGTGAATTATCTGATCCACAAAATAAAAAATATATTTAATTATAATAATTTAGTGGTTGCTTACTTTTGAAAAAAAAAAAAACGGGATAAGAGTGGATGGACATGTCGTGGAGGTCTTATCCTTTATGCCGTTTTTTCTTAGAAGATTCTCATAAGAAAATATTTCTAGACAAAATATATTGTGGAGTCAGCTCCATGGAGGTTGGTAGTGGACTCCCTTATCATAACTGTACACGTGTCTTGTTGACTCCTCTCTTTGGACAAATTGACTCCCTTATCATACAGATTTGGCTCTATCCTTCTGAACCGGGTTGTTGTCGGGTCTGGGTAATCTAGTATATACATTAATTCAAGGTTGTGATGTAAGAAGGTATACCTGACCCTTTTTGGCGTGAGGAAGCTCATCTTTGTTACTCACTGTTGTCATCTGGGCCCACGGACATTCATACAAAAAATCAGCTTGTTTGATATTTCTAGCCGTTGGTTTTAGTGCTAAAAAAAATGGTTGAATTCACCGGCTAGAATCATGTCCTAAAAAAGCACTAAAATCTAATGGCTAGAGATTACCAATCACGGTGATTTTTGGTATGTATATCTACCAAGGGTTGGGCTAAACATCCATACGGTTAGTAGGATCAGATGAAAGCGGGAACAAAAATGGCGCTTCCTCGTGGCAAAAAGCGTCAGGTATACCTTCTTACATCTTTTTACCTTTGGATTATTGGATCTGTCCTGATGAAATCTGAACCCGGTTGCCGTCGGGTCAGGGTAATCTGTAGACTGTAGTATACAATAATACAAGTTTACTATTTTTATAGTGGAAAAATTTTAGAAGTCGCATGTGACTTATTAAAAGGATGGTTGCAACTTGCAATAATGGGTCGGGCTCCGTTGACAGATAAAATCACAGGGACACAATATAAGCCACGTGGCACACCGTTACAGGACTCTGACCGTATGGATGTTTGTCCTATCCCATGGTGGACCTACAAACCAAAAAGCAGCCTGATTAGTGATTTATAGGCTTTGGATTGGATTTATTTTCATGGGCTGATCTCAACTGTGGGCATTTGAGCAGTTTTTGAGTTACAAAGATCCAACACTTATAAATCGCTAATCAGGCTGATTTTTGGTTTGTAGGTCTACCATGGGATATGAAAAACATCCGTACGGTCAGAGTCCTGTAACAGTGTGCCAGCTGGCTTATATTGTGCCCTATCATTTTATATCTGTCAACGGAGCTCCCAACCCTGCAATAATAATACCTCATGTTTAAAGTGGGGTCCACATCTTTTTAAAGGAGATATGCCCCCTTCAAATGCCACGTAGAGCACTCTTTAGGGCCCACTGACCTTATGGATGTTGATAGATCAACCGTTCAAAATTCAGTGTATATTTGGTGATTTCTATTAGTTGAAATTAGGATTTTAATATTGTTATTTATGGCCGTTGGATTTGAGGATGTTTTCTTAGATGCTAAAATGTAAGTGTGAGGTGGAATAAACGTCCAAAAGGCCAATGGGGGCTTAAGGGTGCTCCACGTGGCATTTTTGGGAGGGGGAGACTTAAAATTTTGAAGTCTTCTCGGGACAGCAAATATTTTCTCTGCCTAAAGTGGTGTGGACCCCATCTCATCATGTGGTCTTGATTGATGCCACGACGGCCAATGTTTTCTGTTACCCTGGCCCGATTCTCGGGTTTGGGTCTCTTTCAAACCGGAACAATAATATGTGCCCGGGTTGAGTTGAGACCCACGAATCACAATTGGGTGTGCCGACAAAACGAATCTGGCTTCCATTTTTGGACTAAAATATCACGGTCCAGATTACTTGGTTGGTGGGCCATACGTACAGATTAGGGGAAGAAAATATAAGATGGTGGGAACAGCCCCCCAACAAGATTCGTGACGCCCCCTAAGCTTTGATGGGGACTGGTTGGAGATAGATGGTCCCAACTTCCAACCGCGTTGTGTGGAGTTTTGATTTGATTGCAAACCATATTTGTTTTGATTTTTAGATCAGGTGGTGACAACCCGCCGTCGAGTGGGTCCTATACTTTAAGCGTGGAGCACGTGCTATTAGCGAAGGATCTAGCTTTCAGGTGATCCCACATAAAAGATGGTCTTAAATTTTCCTGCCGATGATCACATATCTGATCAGAAAGAAGATCTCAGAGGTAGGAATCATACGGTAGTGTGTTCTTCCAGCGTGCCACCCATATAATTCTGGTGCTTCGTGGAGTTTGTGATTATGAAATGGATAGTATGTTCTGTGCATGAAGAGATAATGCCCCTAGTTTTCTGTGATGGAAAGATGATTGGTTTCAAGTTCAAGCAATCTTAACCGTCTAATCGTGCAATAGTGAGACCACTTCACCGTTAGAATCCTCCTGCCTAGGGTGGAGGTTTGGTATGACCCGTCCGATCAAATAATGTGGAATATTTAATTGGATGGTTGGGATCTAGCTTAAGGATCATCTATACCCAACTCCCCAAAATGCCACATGGCACATGCTTTCGGGCCCACTGGCCCCTATGAATGTCTGGCTCTGGCCTAGCCTTGGTGGACCTACACAACAAAATTCATTTCAGCCTGACGGAGATTTCGAGCCGTTGCCATCGTGGGCATGTTCATGAAGCCCATGATGAAATGATGCTCAAATCCGACAGCTAGAAATCATCAATAAGGTTGATTTTTGGTGTGTAGGTCCACTAAGGGGTGGGCCAGACAGTCCTGTTCATTGGGCATGGACAAGGATTGCCTAAAAAAAGATCGGTTACATGCATCACGTGATTCATTCTAAGGGTTTTTTTTTTTTAATGAAGTCATGTCGTTCCAATCAACGGCTAGGATTTCCACAGTAGGTTAATTAGCATGGTACCTGAAACTTTGTGGGCTTTTACCAAGCCTAGAGTTGGGCCATCAATTGAATGACCCATAACTTTTGTCATCAACCTCTTTTTAGCCAATTTCATGTTGCAGTGTGCACTCTTCACTCATCCAAAAAATGGGTCAAACACCAACCTGGAATTAAAATCATGAGCATGTGCACCACCACTCTGATGTTGATTGAAGGATCCATGGAATTTTCAACTTCACGTTCCTTACCTCTCCACCGTCCATGTGGCTTCCTTGCCAGGGTTTGCAGCATTCATTCGCGCGATAGGGGTGTCAATGGGTACCCGGCTGCCCAATAGATCTCTATCTGATTAATTGGTTTCTTGGACTACTTGATTACTAATCGGGTCGGGGTCGGGGTCGGGGTCGGGGTACTTTGGAAGTGATACTTGAGTACCTGAAAAACCTCGTCAATCCGAGGCAGTTCTGGGTCAAATTTTCAGACCCAACTAATGATCAGGACTAGTCTAGTAGAATTGGTACCCAAATTGAAACTAACCCGTTGAAATCCTTAGTCCAAGAGCAGCTACGTGATCGAAACTAGGAGATTTCCTAATGTAGAAACCAGGCAAAATGGATTCCAAGTTGTTAACTGCCCGGTAAACGGAGTAAGGGACAATTTAAAGGATTAAAATATGATGAGGCACCAAATTAAAATTTAAGCGTACTTTTGGAAATCAAAAAAATTTAAGGATTTTGAAAGTTGAGGGGGGCACGTGCTCCCTAGCCCCTTCCTAGCTCCGCCACTAGTAGTTTGATAGCATTCCTCTATTCATGTAGGAATTCAAAAGTATTCTCTTGCATCAAATCCTAGAGAGAGAGGGCACATTTAGGATGGATCGATGTACTATAATCAATAACCTTAAGAAAAAAGCGTGAATAAAATATTTTGGTATCAACCTAAAGAGCGTTGAACTCTAGACCAATAGGGGGAATGAAAGGTTGTTTAAAATAAAAGATAAAATTGCATTAAAGAGTTTTGAACGTTAGACTTTTAAGTAACTTGTGTTTTTGAGCTAAAATCTAACAGTAAAATCAAAGATTCACCCATTTTTTTTTTATCATTTATTAATAAAAGTTAAATATTGACTAAATTCTCATAACATAGGATGGAGTTTCTAATGACAATTTTGAGTTCTAAAATTGTTCACGAAGAGTAGTAGATAGTACTAAATGAGTTTTTCTATGATTTGTTAAGAATATCCTTAGGGTTGAGATGAATAAGGCGGCACGCGAAGCCACATATGAATAGAGTGACAAAGGTGAAATCGCAAAAAGAAAAAAAAATGGACATGAGCAATTTTCCTATAAACCAAACTAAAAGATTATTTTTGAAAAGTACAATTTTTTAAATGAAATTTCAAAGTTGAGGGAGCTGCCCCTTGACTCCACGACTGTGTTTGTATACCTTTAGTGATATGATAAGATACCTTTTGTTCACGTTTATATTTTTTTTTTTTTGCCACCTTGCATCAAACCTTATAGTGTTATCGGATTTCGGATCAAATTGGGTCAGGTCTGGGATTCATAAAGTGTTATTGGATTAGGTTTGGATCCTAATAGCCAAAATCTTATCGGATCAAGTCTGGACCTAGCATATGTGTTATCAGATCAGTTTCAAATCAACCCTCGATCCGATCCATTGACAACCCTAACTTGATACCTTATTTCGGTTAATTTTAGAAGAATATTTTTGCTACAACCCCCTTGAAAATCAAAAGTATATAGCAATTCCCTATTTCCCTTTCTACTTTCAAACCTTAGGATTACCCCACCTTGACCTAGTTTAACAGTGGTTTACTTAAGTTCAAACATACTTGAATCATGCGCTGTTAATATTGTATTTGTAATATTTTGGTTCTTTCATGGGAGCATTATGCCCGACCTTTTAACGGTTAAACTAGGTCAAAAGGGGCATTTCTTATTGAAGTATAAAGGTCTTCCTAATTACTACATATCAATTTAGACGGGGATGTTGTAAAAATATCCATTTTAGAATGGAAATTTTAGTCGCACTCCACAAATTGTGAGGGCATCTTGACCGGCTGAAAGCACCCCACAAATTGTGTTTCAATTTGCTAAATTTACAAAAATGCATTCTACAATTTAGACTCGAAATCACAGTGTGCAACTTCACGCAAGTGTTCAGTGACCCACGTGGCACACTATTAGAGGACTCTGACCGTATGAATGATTGGCCAATCCATAGGTGGATTTACAAACCAAAAATCAGCCCGATTAGTCATTTCTAGGTGTTGGATTTGAGTTATTTGCATGGTTGATTTTAACCATGGAAATTTGAGCATTATTGACCATTATTTGAGGTACAAAGTTCCAAAGGTTTGAAATTACTAATCAAGTTGATTTTTGGTTTGTAGGTCCACCTATGGATTAGCCAATCATCCATACGGTAAGAGTTCTCTAAGAGCAACTCCACCGGAGATCTCTATTTTAAAGCACAAAAATATTATTATTTATTATAAAGTGCTTTTACAGCACCTTAGTTACCGTGTGAACTCCAACCACACTTCATTTTTATCTCTAAAACCACTTTTCCTTTTAAATGTACAGGACACAATTGGTATTAAAAATTAAAATATATAGGAAAATGGTTATAACAGAGATTTTAACCCATGAACAGTAATACAGATCCCTTTTACAGACCTACGCGGAGTCTCCAAATTTGGAAACTCAAAATAAGGTCTCTAAAATAGAGACCCTTTTTAGAATATAGTTGGAAGAAGCCAACTCTCAATTTTGGAGAAATAGAGCACGGTTGGAGATGCTCTAAGAGTATGCCACATGGCTCATATTGCATATATTATTTGTCAACATAATTGCCGGATGGATTACAAAAAAAAAATTGTCCGAATGGTTAGTTGGGTGGCCCTCACAATTCAAGGGGTGCGTCTAAAATTGTCATTTTAGAATAAATCAAGGGCATTTAAGGTAAACAAGTAAAAACAAGCAGCGGCACCGGCCAGCAGTAGCACTCCTTGAACTCTTTGGTTCATTGTTCATACGCTCCTCGTTCGAAACGCTCTGGTTGGTTACATAAAGTTAGGGTTTTGGTAGACTCTCTTCGTTCCAAAAATTTCTTAATAAGAAATGGCCGATGAAGCAATCAGATCGGTAAGAGAAAATTAGGTTTTGTAAATTTTTGTTCTCTTTCCCAAAATTTCTGTGTTTGGATCGCCATTTTAAAAGACCTCTTTTTGGCGCAAAAATGGCGATCCAAAGTTCCAAACAGGCCCTTAGACTTATAGTGATTCTTCTTTTGGTCTTGAAAAACAGGCGTTTATGGAGATTCAAGGTCGCATGATAGAGATAACAGGAAAGTTGAAGCAGGTAATAAGCTTTCTACATTGTAAATTCTCAGTACTTCTTCAATCGTAAATCTATAATCGATTATTGTTTGTCGTAGAAACCTGTTTGGTTCAGATTGAATATGACTGAAATCGTTCTTTTTCGGTTGGAGTAAGTTCTTAGTAGTTTTTCTTAAGCTGATTTTTACTGAAATCGACTTATTTTGCACGAGAAAACTGAAGTTCTTAAAGATTTGTGATTAAGTTCTTGTTGTGCTAATAGTGGGATTGCCGAGTTTAGAACTTGAAATTTCAATTTTGTTTTGTTCAGTTTAGCTTTAAGCCTTCTTTTTTCGGTAGTTCATTCCATGATTTCATACTTATTTTCCCATATCAGATCTAAACCATTAATGCTTCGATTAAATTGAGCTACAGTTATCCTATGTAACATAGACACTTGTGGGGTCACGGATATGAATGACAGACACACTGACCCCCACAAACCTGATACTCTGACACATCCATAGAGTATGTGAGAGATGTATAAAATACTTGGGGCCTGTTTGAATTGTCACTTTTGCGTAAAAAAAGTGCTGATTTTTTTTTGGGCGT
Source organism: Euptelea pleiosperma (assembly GCA_035048495.1). Taxonomy (NCBI): domain Eukaryota; kingdom Viridiplantae; phylum Streptophyta; class Magnoliopsida; order Ranunculales; family Eupteleaceae; genus Euptelea; species Euptelea pleiosperma. The sequence continues at coordinate 19,834,936 of CM068548.1, read as the reverse complement.
GAAAATTACGATCCAAACAAGCCCTTAGCTTTGAAGACGCACACTTCTATATAAAATATGGCTCTAGACGGAAGTGAATGGAAGAACATGATTCATGTTCCTGACCCCAAATAGTTAGGATAAGGCACTGCTGGTGATGACAATGATAATTATAAAAAAAAATGACGACGATGATGATTGATGATAGTTTATGGTAAAGTATACAATATAGGTAGAATGAATCTGGATAAGCTGATATAGGTTAATATCATATAAACAAAAGTTCAAATGAGATATATAAATACTTAAGATTTGTTGTGGAATAGTATTGTCATGTGTCCAACTTGTGAGTATGACGAGATGTCTGACACGGAAAATTTTCAGAAATGGTATCATTGTTGATTTGCTTTATAATTCTATCATATGAAATAGTTCAAAATACATTTTACCTCATACAACTAAGTATATGAGTTTTTTCAGTGATCTATCATCATGGAAAGTAGTGATGTAATTTATGGCCTTGTAATGGAACAAATGGGAAGTACACTACAATGAACAAGAGAGAATGGAATATCACATGGTTGGTTACTATTTGGAAAATTTTGTCATGCTTTCAAATATCTGGACATTTTCCCATCAAGTTCTTTTAATAACTTGAAGTAATTTTAATAAATGAAACTTTGTAAAGATTCATTGGAAGCAAAGTTTAAAAAGGCTAGTTCGGGAATTGAGGCATTTTGCCTAAAAAGGTGAGGCGTAGCCTTGAGGCGGTTCTGAGGCATAAGCCTCATTTAAGTCTCATTTTCAATAAAATAAAGTGCTTAAAAAATTCTGAAAAAAATATAATCTATTTTACAAAAATCAGGAACATGCCATGTGAAAAAAGTAATTTAAATAAGCATAAAGGTAATTGAGGCATAAGAGTAATTGAGGCTATAACTTTTACCTTAGGAGGAAAAAATTTAGATGCAGAGGGTTTTGGATGCAGTGGATGAGTGGTAAATCTGGACCACTCATCTTAATATTTTAAAACTCCGACTTTAACCATAGTTAACAATTTACATCTTTTCTAAATTAATATTATATTATTTAGTTTCCTATTTTATTAAAATAAAACACTAAAACATTAAAAGTCTCATTTTCTAGACAACTTCCTTCCATGGGACTCTTCTTCCCTCATCAGCCAAGTTGAACATGCCTTAACGAACTCCATGAATGGGCCCTACTGGTCTGAGTAGAATTCCCACTCAAAGAGCTTATACCCACAATATATATTCTCCCTTCCAAATTTTTGATAAATTAATGGGATAAGAGATCAAAGGATCAGATAGCCTCATGTTACCCAATTTACTCAATCTAACTTCCAAGTGTTTTGAACTCGTGTTAGGGTTGCAACTCGGGCGGGTTGGGTCAGGTTGGGCGTCAACCCGAGCCCAACCCAACCTTCAAGTCTTCTAGCCCGAGCCCGAACTCAACCCAAGGTCGGGCCAGAGAATCCCAGCCCGAGCGCAGCCCGATTGGGTTCGTCGGGTTCATCTGGTTGGTCGGGTTGGGAGCCCCTTCTATTTTATCCTAACCAAAAAAAAAAAATATCATACACAGTCTAGATAAAATCGTCGGTTCTTTTGGATCTTCCATTGAAAATAGGGGATTTTCAGGGGCGTTTGAGGTGGTTTCTCAATCTCGAAGGATCTATATTTTTTGTGTCTGTTGCTGCCTCATAGTGAGAAAAGGACTGACATCTTGTTCTGCTGCTGCATCTTTCTATCTTAGATGTGTTTATGTTTTTGTCCTCTCATCAAAGATCGAGTTACAAGCTGAAGGCACCTATCTTCACTGATTTTTGTTGAGCTTTTGAATCCCGAAAAGGAAGAAAAACTGATGGATGAAAGATAGGGTTTCCTTTCCCCCACCAAACTTACTAGAAGACAAGATCTTTTGGCTTATGTTATCTATGCTTCTTGGCTGTTGCAATGTCTAGCAAGGAGGCTAAAGTAGCAATGGACAACGAAAAATATAGGGAGATCGACGGGTTAGAGAGACGTGAGAGAGAGAGAGATAGAGAGAGAGACATAATGAGTGATAGAAAATGAGGTATTTCAACGTTTTATTGCAAAACCCTAGAAGTAAGAGAGAGTCGGGCTCGGGTTAGATTTGACCTTAACTCGAGCCCAACCCGATTTTCATCGGGCTCTCTATTATTAGGCCCGAGCCCGAGCCCGAGCCCAAGCACTGAAGGGTCCAACCCAACCCTAGCCCGATGTCGGGTTGAGCCCGCCCAAGTTGCAGCCCTAACTTGTATTGTAATCAATCCTTGAGTGCATTTTCCCTCCACTGTTAAATGCCAAATTGATGGAGGAAACATTGCTCACTCTAGCAGACACAGCATTCCGATGTGGTTTACGTTCGGATCGCCAAGGTTAGTATCCATGGAGATCTAAAATTCAACAGTCAGAAGTCTGGTTCCTTTCGTCTGTTGAACCACCACTATCTCGACATCGCCAAACAAAGCAAAATAAGAATCAAAGCGAGGATTTTCACTGAATCTTTTGAGTGAAAAAGAGATCAGTTTTGCAGATAGGGTTGCGAAATAGGAAACGAGGAAAACGAAGGAGAAAGAGGACCTGGAAATGGAATAAATCACCATTTCCTCTCCGACTACTCCATTGAAATGGGCAAAATGTGAACAAGGTTTTAGGGAAGAAGAGTCTCGTGGAGGGAGGTTTTCAAATTTCAATGCCTAAAAAGTAGACTTCTTTTTTTTTAAAGAAAAAAGGAAAGTAAATAATATAATATCTATTAATTTAGAAAAGATTAAAATGTTAATTGTGATTAAAATTGAGGTTTGGAAAGGTTAAGATGAGTGGTGGAGATTTACTACTCATCCACTGCATCCAAAACCCTCCGCATTTAAATTTTTTTCCAAGGCGGTTCAGAGGCATAAGCCTCATTTAAGTCTCATTTTCAATAAAATAAAGTGCTAAAAAAAATATCTATTTTACAAAAATCAGAACAACATGCCATGTAAAAATAACAACTTAAATAAGCATAAAGGTAATTGAGGCATAAAAGTAATCGAGGCTATAACTTTTACCTTAGGAGTGACGCTGTCAGGAATGCTTGAATGTTGATATCTAATCTTGAAATACATAAAACACATAACTAAATTACCAAATCTAAGTAGTTAATAAGCTACTAACAAAGTACGTAACTAACAAGATAGATTAGAAAAGTAGAGGTCTATAATATCGTAAAAACTAAAATCTAACAAGTTAACAGACAAACACTAAGTTGAAATTATCCAATAACAAGAACACAAATTCAAATCCTATTCTTATACTATTATATAAAAATAGAATTTGATTTATTGCTTGGGTTTGGTGAGGTTCTTCACAAGAAAACCGATGGAAGTGACAGAATCACAATCCGATAAGATCTGAGCTCTCTCTAAGAATTTCTCTCAAATGGGAAAAATTAGCGATGAAAGTTTAGATTTAGTATTTCTAAAAAAAAAAGAGTTTAAGATAACCAAATGAAGACCTTATAGATCATTTTTAGCATATAAGAGTAGTGGGGAGGGTATTTTGAAAAGAAAAAAAGAATTAAGTGAAAAAATGGGTCCACGGCTTTAGCATTTACTATGTAAAATGAGGCTTAAGCCTCAGTTGCGCCTCGAGGCATAGCCCCACTGGCTTTTTTAGGGCGCCTCGCCTTGAGGCACACCTCGAGGCTTAAGCCTCAAACGCATTTTTAAACTGGCATGTCATGGATGTTGCATACTTCGGTGTTTGTCTTCAGGTAAAGAAGTATGTGGTTTTATGCTAGCATGAAGAGCATGTTAACTTGCTTGACTTCCTTCCTTGTCAATTTCCTCACCACACAATGAATCAAGGAATAGGTTGCACTGTGGTTCTAAGTATTTGGCAGTTTATTAATTAATAATTTATTAAATAAAACTTAGTAGTTTATTAATTAAACAAGAAATAGTGCACTAGAGAGGCAGGGAAGGGGGGAAGATAAAACTTACCACTAGAAAGTACTATAATACACTATTACAATGCTAAACAAGAACTCTCATAGCAGATTTTAACAAAACAAGCAAAAAAGAAAAATGTGTTAAAGAGTGTTAGAACACATGATTGAAACCTAAAAAAACACTAGGTACATAGCACCTTTTTCGTTTTCCTCTTCCTAAATATACGTTGTTTCTTAAATCTTACCAACTGTTCTTGCTGTTATTCTAAAGCATCCATTATTACTCCATAATAGCATGTATTCAGTGACTACCCCAATTGCTACTCCATATCCATCTTAACCATACGTATTTTTTATTATCAAATACATGGTGTTATTGATATGTCAAAGCTGGGGGTAACATTGTCTTGGTTTCTCAACATTTCTTTGACAATAGAAACCCCACATATTTCCTTCAAATGAGGCGTTTTAAATTGGTTGCCCCACAATATAATTCCCACAATGTTCCTTTTCTCAAGGTAAAAGACTAAAAGGAACACCCCATAACGAAACCATAGTTTGTGTCATTGTTGAAATTGACCCTCATTGGTGCATGGGATTCTAGCCTTTCTAGGTATGCTTCCTCTTTCTTCTTCGCAAAGGGTTTTTTAAAGTAACTAGTTCGACTTGCCCTGACTCAGATGAGTCAAGTGAGTTATACCATAGTTTAAAAAGGCGATTGAGGCTATAGCCTCGAGGCGCGCCTCGAGGCGAGTCGCCCAAAAATAGCCTCGAGGCTATAGCCTCAAGGTATATAACTGAGGCTTAAGCCTCAGTTCAGTGAGGCGTAAGCCTCGAGGCTATAGCCTCGAGGCGCAACTGAGGCTTAAGCCTCAGTTTGCACAGTCAATGCTAAAATTATGGACCATTTTTTTCATTTTTTTTTACTTATTTCCTTTTCTTTTCCAAAATACCCTCTCTACTAGATCTATACATACCATAACATCTATAACCTCTTTATGTATAGCATATTAAGAGTAATATGTGCATGATGAGAATTTATCTATGCTTGAGAATCATGGTAAAACAAGAGCAGCTGACACACACACAGACAATTAGGATTATAAAGAGTCCTTAAGAGAGTAAAAACAACTTAAAACTAAGATTAAGGTAAATAATCAAGTAAACTGTAAGTAGCCAGGCACTATCTAATTATGAGCACACTTATACTACAAGAATGAAAACAAATATGCAACCCTACAATGTCAGGCATTCCTGAGTCTCGACAGTGTCACTCCTAAAGTAAAAGTGATAGCCTCACTTACTTTTATGCTTATTTCAGTTATTTTTTTCACATGATATGCCGTTTCTTATTTTTCTAGAATTAATTATATTTTTTTTTGAATTTTTTAAGCACATTTTTTAAAAAAAACTGAGGCTTAAATGAGGCTTACGCCTTGGTGCCGCCTCGAGGCTACGCCTCGCCTTTTTTAGAGAAAACGCCTCAGTTCCCGAACTAGCCTTTTTAAATTTTGAGTTATACCGAGTTAGACCAAGATTTAAATGATCTTGAGTCACATGGGGTTTATGTCGTGTTACCTGGCGATCCCAAGTTGGATTCCAATCCCTTGATCCAATTTTGGTGATGGCTTATTGGTGAGGAGGGGGAAGATACCTGTGGGTTTTACCTAAAATATTTAACATCGTCTTTCTTTTCATGTTGAAATCATAAGGTGAGAGAGACAACTAACTTGTTCTCATTCTCTCTACTTTGACTTTCAAAAAATAATACAATACAAACATAAAGATGGGAGGGTGAGAAATTATCTTGGTTAATCTAAAACCTTTCTACCACCAGTAAAATACCATTGGATGCCTAGGAGCTTAGATTTGAGAGGACACTTGAATGTGCCCTAGGAGACAAGCTACTAAAGCACTTAATAATTAAGCTAAGATGGGGCCCACATGCAGATGAGTTAAGGTTTGCTTTCTGGTGAGGAGATCCTCCTCACCATGAATATCATTCTCACGAAAAAGGCACTTTAAAAAAACTTTTGACCCCTATCAAATGTGGAGCTAAAGTTGAAGAAAGATGGATGATTCAAAATACTTGTAATCCACTTTTCATAAGGCTAGAGATGTCGGAACTAGTTGATTTATTGTGAGGTTGATATCCATGTAGAGAAGAATATCCTCACCAAAAATCATCCCTTAGCTCGTGTGTTGTGCCACGACCATTAGTCCTTTTATCCCAAGCCTATATATAAATATAATGACATGATCTAAACCGTCCACTGAAAATATTTATGGCTGTAAATAGGGCTGGCTGGCTGGCAGCAATAGAAGCACCTTTTCTATCGGCTCGGCTCAAGCCACACTACTTGAGATGGCGCATGAAGATGACTATTGAGCAAGAAGACATGTAGAAGTACCTAAATTAGCCCCAGTGACAGTAGAAGTCGATGGGCCAGCTGATAGAGAGAATGAATCTTTTGAACTAGAAGATTATACTCTTTACGAGAAACATATGCAAAGTTAGAATTATTCATACCAAAACTTATTGCATATGAAGCCTACTCTATTTTGGAGCACAAAAATAATATTTTTTTTATAATAAAGTGCTTTTGCAGCACCTTGGTTACCGCGTGAACTCCAATCACAATCTTCATTTTTATCTCTAAAAACATTGTTCTTTTGAGAAGTAAAATGATACAATAGGTATTAAAATTTAATATAATAGAGAAAAAGGTTAAAATAGGAATTTTATTACATGAACAGTAATAGAGACCTACGGCATCTCCAGATTTGGAGACTCAAAATGGGGTCTAGAGTACGGTTGGAGGGTGCCAGCTCTCCATTTTGGAGATATAGAGCACGGTTGGAGATGCTCTGACACAGTATTTGGATCTCCAAAATTCTTCATACCATCCTCGGATGGCTGATTTATCCAGGCTGGTTTGCTCCATTTATCTCAACTCTAATCAATAGTATGACCAATAGCACCACAGTATGTACACTTTTGTTGCTCATTTCTGCCACCACCATGACAACTAAAAAAATTATCATGACCATCGGAGAAGTTACCATATCCACTGAAAAATTTACTACAACCAAAAAAAAATTTCACGACCACTGGAAAAATTACCACAATTGCCAGAATCACTCCCATGACCACTAGAAGGTAGAAAGGCCGAGTTCTACTTGGAACTACCAGTTTTTAAAGTTGGTACTCCAAGAGATGCTCTTTGCAATTTAGCATACACATTGTTGAGATTAGGGAGGGATTCACTTACCAAAATTCGTCCCTTGATTGAATGAAACTCAGAATTCAGACTTGAGAGAAATAAGGCACCACAAAACATTTCCTTTACTGCATCCCAAACCTGTTTACCGGTGTTCAGGAACATCACATTCACGCAGATGCACTACTCCATACTATTTTATAGCCAAGTAATACTAGGGAATTTTTACCCAACCAATCATCATATCCATTGTCACCTTCAAACGGAGGATCATAAATAATATACTTAAGGTTCTTCTTCGCATACAAAAAAAACTTCTATCAATTGCTACCATAACAGATAATTTGTATCATTCAATTTAACAGAGGTAATCTAGACTCCAACCCCACTTGACATACCCAAATAGGGATTTTAACATCACTAGAAGTAGCTATCAAACCAAACTACTCAACTCACCACGTCGAAAATGAACTTAACCAACACGAATGTTACACTAACCTTGCGAAAGCATCAAATCACCACTTTAGAGGCTGTAATATAAAAAACCAGCAACAAACCATCACTCCAGGGACTTCGAAATTAAGAACACAACTATAAATCACCACTTCAGGGGCTGCGGCACTATAATTAAACAACAACACCACCTCACTCCAGAGCTTGCGGCAGACTTTACATAGGTTGCGACAGCCATGAATCACAAACCCTGGCTTGCGGCACCCCTAAAAACCAAATCCCAAGCTATGCAAACTTAGATCCTGTTCACCCTTAGTGATAAAAAAAACATTAGGCTGATTCACCTTAACTTGATCTTCCAAAAAAAGAAAAAAAGGAAAAAAAAAGATATTAGGGCTACGGTATTGTTCACATGTCAAAGTTAGAGAAGATGGAGAAGTAGAGAGAAGAAGAAGATAAGAGAGGAGAGAAAATAGAGAGAATCGAACTTCTTGTTTGACCTCCTCATCTGTGTATATATATTACTCAAGTAAATAACAAAAGATCATAATACCCCCAATAACAAAACACACTCTAATAAAAATATCCTCTGGTCTTATTCCATAATTTCTTGTTGGTTATGCTGATTATTGGAGCTGGAATCATCATTCGCCTTGGATCTTCTAATACTTTCTTGGGTAAGAACAACGAGGACAAACATAGCTTTTTAAAAGAGAAAATAAAGACATACAACTTTCCCTTTATGCAATCTAACAAAAGGATTATGTCTTTACCATAATCCTTTCCTTATCTTTTGTCTTGAACCTTCCAACTGATTCTCCTTGTTAAGTTACAGAAAACAGTGTTCTTATTTTGGACGAGTGAAAATCAGTTTGTTGTGGCCTGCCTTGATATATTGCCTACCTCACCCCATCAATCCATACCAGTAACTATTTGTTGGGCTCTTTTCCCTCTAGAGTGGCTGTGTAGGTGGTTCATGAGATCTCCCCTTCTCCATTTGAATGCCTCTTTGGCATTGGTGAATCATAGAAAAAGAATGAACCTCATCTCTTATGAAAGTGAGACTCATTTAAAGCTCTGCCAGAAGCATGTTTTCCGCACCATGTATACTAATATCCATTTATCCACTTTTCTTGAACCCAGGATGGAAAGGAAAAGTACCATTTTCTAGTCAGTTACTGAGACTAGTATGTCATTCAAATGATTATTTTTCAGGTGGATAATATTTTGAACTGAAATATGCACTTGTGAGTTTGACACATGGTGATCCTGTTGGCTTTCAGGTGCAGAATCAAATGCGTAACAAAGAGGGAGAAAAGAAACGTGCTTTCCTAACGTTGGAGGAGCTACGACAGTTATCCGATGATACAAATACATACAAGTCTATTGGTAACAAAATTATATTGGATATGTAAACTGTGTGCTACATTGTTTTTGCTAAGTTTTTGGTTACTGTGATGTATTATTACTGTCAAACCTTTATCAACGATCATTCGTTGAAAACAGGCTGCTTGAAGCATGTTTTTAACCAGTCAACAGTGATAAAGGCACCACCATCAAGTGTGTTGAAGTTTTTCTGGCAACTGTCTAATTTCATCATTGTGTCCGTGTCAAGCTACAGTATTACTATTAAGAGCCACCATTTTAATTATTGATGATGGTTGTATTGAAAAAATCATCCATCCACTTCTGACACCTGTCTTTTCTTTTACAGGGAGAACGTAAGTCCTGGATATCCACCTCTTTGAATTGGGAACTTTGCTCAAAAAAGATCAAACAAACGTGCTTTATAATTGGTTTCTGGGAAAATTCGTGAAATTAGCTATAAATATTTGTCGTTCTTTTCTTTTTATGGTGACCAGGTTTGTTTTAGAGCCGAAATCCATCTTGGTCAATGAGCAGGAGAAGAAGCTCAAGGATAGTGAGACTGCCATTACCTCATTGCAGGTCTATTTCTCTCATTTTTCCCCATCCCCCTTTCTTTACACTTTTATCTCACCAGTTTTCTCTGCCTACCAAGCCAGTATAGTGGTGCACGTGCGCATAAGCAAAGGGGTATCAGATTCACCATCTGATGGGGCCTAATGATGGCCTAGTGATATTTCCTTTGCCAGAAACCTACCTGACTGATGGTCCAGAAAAAAAGCCTAGGGAGTGGATGGTTTAGGTCATTCGATTAGGTTGATTTTGGCTGAGGAGATCTCATTGGTCGGACCCATCGGAGGGGGGCTCCCATCCCATGCATGTTGCACCATGTTTATGGCTGTGGCCGGTAGTAGACTGTCTAGTAGAATGAGAGGAATTCTTACATAAGTATTCACCCCCATCACTGAAATTGATAAAGAATTAAACCGTGTTGGGCTTGGGCAGACATCCAAGGAATACTTAGAGAAGCAGATGGCAGAGGTGGAGAATAACATGAGAGAGCTCTTACAGCAAGATCCGGGTCTTGCTCGTCAGATAATGTCGATGACTGTGATGTAAACCTTTGTTTCGTGGTAAGTCATGAACTTCATTTTCTTCTTTTTCATTTACAAATCAGGAGTTCTGCTGAATGTTAATTATGGTAAATTGTTGTACACACATCCCAGTTGAGAGACGAACGCAATCCGCATCCTTCAAGTGAACAAGTTCACGAAAACATCTCTTACCAAACAAATATGGGTTGTTGCTATACTTGCCTATTGTTAGCGGCAGATTGATCATTATAAGTGCCTTTTCCCAGGTATTTGGGGTTGGTGACACGAATCCTGTTCAGCCATTTTAAGACCTGATAACTTAAAAGTACTGAATATAAGTTCTGATAACTTAAATTGCTGAATGTAAGGCCTGAAAAAACTGCTTATTAAAACTGTGAGAAAATTGTTGAGATCTGAAAGTAAGTGCAAGTCTGTTTGGTAAACACAACCCAATTATGTCTGAAATTTGGCATTGTTTGTCATATTTGCCCTTCTTTAAGTGTTAAGTCTCTTCGGTAAACACAGCATAAGTGCACCTCGGTGGTGAGTCATTCATTATTTTGCAAGTGTATCTTTGTTGTATGTGCCCAAACCATCTTAGTTGACAGGTTAACAGCGGAATGCCCTTCCCAAATAAAACAATCGCCTAAACCTTTGCTCACACTGTGTTGTGAATGAAGCCGATCACAGCCACAATATGAGCCACGTGGCACACTCTTAGAGGGCGCTGACCGTATGGATGTTTGGCCAGTGCCTCGGTGGACCTGCAAACCAAAAATCAGCCTGATTAGTGATTTTCAACCTTTGGATCTTTGCACACAAATAACGCTCAGTAATGCCCAAATTACTACAGTTAAAATCAACCATTGAAAATAACTTCAATCCAATGCTTAGAAATCACTGTTCAGGTTTATTTTTGGTTTGTAGGTCCACCTAGTGATTGGCCAAGCATCCATACTGTCAGCACCCTCTAAGAGTGTGCCACGTGGCTCTAATTGTGGGCTGTGATCGGCTTCACTCACAGCATGGGGTGAGCGAAGGTTTACTCGAAACAATCTAGCGCTATAAATTAAATGATTCAAGTTAGTAAGAAATTTTTGGGCAGTAGCAAGGTCCTCCATGGGTGGCCCACAAATTTGGAAAAACATTTGCACGCACAATGTGCCACACTCTTTGGAACAACTAACTGTATTGATGTTTGGTCCATAATTAGCAATTTGGAGTGCGGCAAAAATCCGATACAGGAAGTTTGCCGAGTATAATTTGAGTTTGTCGTTCAAAAAATTACTAAAATATTGCAAAAAAAAAAGTAAAATATTGATAATTTTTACTCATTAAAAGTTGTTTTCATGTTCAAAACTAAATAATCCTGGAATAATTTGGAAAAGTAGTGAATTATTTGAGAATAATTTGATCATGTTAAAAAATGTGCGAAGTTTTTCAAACCTTTGAAGAAGATGTTAAGTTCGTTTTTTTATATTTTTGAATAATTCATGCTGTTCGAGAATGAGAATTTACTAACTATACTTACGCCGCCTTTGGTGGACCTACACGCCAAAAATCAGCAAGATTGACAATTTCTTGCCGTTGGGTAATGCTCGAGTTCCACGGCTAAAAATCAACCCGTGAAAAATACTTGAATCTAACTGATGGAAATCACCAATCAGGATGATTTTTGGCGTGTACGGGGTACAGCAAGGTGTGGGCCAAACATCCATGCAATCAGTGGGCCTAAAGAGTGCGCTACCTAGCACTTCTTCACCAACACAATGCCACAACCAGACTTGTGGAGAATCCGCTCGAGTCTAAGCATGTACTTACCTTTCTGAAGGCATTATTTCTAAGTTTGGTGACATAGGGATGCACTGCACACGAGTGTTGGGACTTGGATTGTATCGTGTGGCGGGGACCCACTGAGGAGATCTCTTAGCTCAAGCTTAAATCAAAAGGACGATAACAACCATCTGATCTATAGACTTTTCTCTCGACTAACTAACTAGCCATTGATATGTATACTTTTCTAATGACTGCTTTTCTGATGTTCTTCTTTCGACCAACTGAATGGACGTGATATCCGGATCATATTGTGGGCCCAGACTCCCTGTCATTACCTGGTATTGGGGGGAAGGCCTAAGGTTAGGATATCATAGACACTAAATATGATCTATAAATGGTTCAACTACATGGAGTGGGGTGTAGGGCCAACCACTTGGAGGATTCGAAGAAAAATAAATCAGATGGTTAGGATTATTTGATCAGGTTGATTTCGTGGAGATGCGAGATCGTGGTGGAAGGACGAACTGTTCTTATCGTATGGTAGTAACTATCAAGCACCACCGACTCTGCAGGGATGTACTACTACGGGAGACAACATTTTAACACCATCAGAACTTGTCTACTGGTTGCCTGATTCGAATCCAATCTGGACCGTCCTGTAGTCTGACGATGGCTTAATCTTGGACAGTTTCCTATGACCCTTCAGAGTAAAACTTGTGTCACAAGATGTTGTGACGGAAGCCGGTCACAGCACTCAAGATGAGCCACTTGGCATACTATTAGAGGACGATGACCGTATGGATATAAGACAGGGCCTATCAAATCATTTTTATTTTGTCTTTTGGTGCTTAACTAATATTTTAACTAAAAATATTAGGGTCGGGCTCCGTTGACAGCCGTAAAATGACAGGATTCTGTACAGGGAACAATATAAGCCACGTGGCACACTCTTACAGGGCTCTGACCGTATGGATGTTTGTCCAATCCCACGGTGGACCTACAAACCAAAAAGAATCCTGATTAGTGATTTATAGGCTTTGGATTGGACTTATTTTCATGGGCTGATCTCAACTGTGGGAATTTGAGCAATATTTGAGGTACAAAAATCCAACGCTTATAAATCACTAATCAGGCTGAGTTTTGGTTTGTAGGTCCACCATGGAATTGGACAAGCATCCATACGGTCCGATTCCTCTAAGAGTGTACCACGTGGCTTATACTGTGTCCCTTTACAGAATACTGTCATTTTAGGGCTGTCAACGGAGCCCGACCCTAATCATTAAGTTAGCACTTCCTTGCGAGATAAGATTCTCTGATTTAATAGTCTCCGTACTACTTTACTTAAAATTGAGTAAAACTTTGATGACAGGCCCTGTTATCGAGGCCGATGACATGGCGCAATATGAGCATCGTGGCACACTCTTAGAGGCTCTGACCGATGTACCTACAAACCAAAAATGAACCTGATTAGTGATTTCTAGGCGTTGGATTGGTATTATTTTCACGGGTTGATTTTAACCGTGTGAATTTGAGCGTTATTGACCATTATTTGAGGTACAAAGATCCAAAGGTTTGAAATCACTAATCAAGCTGATTTTAGGTTTGTAGGTTCACCTAGGGATGGCCAAATACCCATACCCAGTTAGAAATCAACCCATGAAAACGACTATAATCCAACTCATATGATCATGTTCAAAGTTCAAATATCAGTACACACACACACATATATATATATATATATATACACATCCTAACCATCCGATTAGTGTACTTATGAATGGTCAATAAATGGAAAATTGTCAAAGGTCCACTAATCAGATGGTTAGGATTTAAAACCACATGCATTATAGTGAATTGAATGGTGACAGAGAGGAGGACATCAGTAGGTGATAGAGGAAAAGGAGCTTTGAAGTTTCCCTCTTCCCAATCGCAAATGGTTGTCCTTTTTTTAGGCTTTAAAAACATGTTTAGACTTAGAAAAAGGAGATTTACACTTTAGATTCGGTTGTCTGATTTGATCATCTGGACCGTACACATCCCACGGGTGATCACAAAACCCCAAAATTGACGTTGACCTGACTATTTAAACCCTCTGATACACACAGCTAATGGGTAACTCTGAGGAAAAGTTGCTGTGGGTTACTGGGTTAGGGTTTGGATCATTAATAGATGGACATTTTAGTATCCATACATGGGAATTAGAGCCAAACTCCTTGCCAAATTGGTGCACGAAAATTTAAGGGTATTTTAGTGACACCCCCTGAAATTTGAAAGTAATTAGTAATACCCCCTTATACCTTCACATTTTAGGATTAACCCCCTTGACCTAGTTTAACAATCAGTTGACTAACGTGAATGCGTGTCATGCATCATAATATTGCAAGTACAATACTAAACCCCGTGTGATTCAAAGTCCGTTTTAACTTAAGTCAACCATTTTTAAAGGTCAAGGGGTAATCCTAAAGTTTCAAAGTATTAAAGGGGCATTACTAATTACTTTCAAATTTTAGGAGGTGTTACTAAAATACCAGAAAAAGAGCAATATATCCTTAAAAAAAACTTGCAGTTTGCTTGGTTTAAAAAACCGTTATAACAGCCGTTATAATGACAATTCTCCAATACTATGTTATTTATAAAAAAAGAGAAAAAAAAATGGCCCCTCTATTTTTTACCGTTTACTTTAAACCCAAGGTTTGATGGGGTTAGACAGTTCAGAATGGGCTGATTTTTTACAAGGGTGATCTATATGGTGAGGAGATCATCTCACCAAAAATCAGCAATTGATTTATCTTCCATGTGGGGACACCAAAATTGGAGTGAATTTTGTGTCAAAATTTGTATCCCCTGATCCTGATCCTGACCCTACTTCGTGGAACCCAATGTTTTTATACCCGGACCGGTCCTTGAACCTGTGGACTGGCCGGTTCACATGCAAGTCTTACTCAGAAAGACAACGTGTTTTAGTTTTTCCGGATGTTCACAAAAAATAACTAAAATTTAAATTTCCAACTCGATGCTGACTCGAATTGCATGGGGACTGATTCAACGGTTAACCGGTTCAATCGACCAGTCCAGTACAGGTTTTAAAACACCGACCGAACGAACAAATTAAATGGACCAATTATGCAACGGCTAAGTTGGGGTGGGCCATTGGCCCTCGTTCCGGACTCCGGTCCAGCATTACTTTGGGCCCGAGATGGCTTGGGATATAAAATTTTCTCACCCAAAAGGAACCGGATTTCCTTGAAACCAGGTAACTAGGGAACCGACAATATTGTCGATCGGGACCGTCACTTGACTTGGGAAGTAATACTCCCTTTTGCTGCTCACGTTAGTGTGAACTGTGAAGCATGGCGTTACAATCCATGCTAATGGGACTCCTAAGACTATTACTTAATAGGATATTTTAGAAACACCCCCTGAAATTCGAAAGTAATTAGTTATATCTCCTTATGTTTTCAAACTTTAGGATTACCCCCCTTGACCTAGTTTAACAGTGGTTGATTTAAGTTAAAACGGACTTGAATCAGACGTTGTTAGCATTGTAATTGCAATATTATGGTCCTTTCATAGGTGCATTAACAGGCGCATGATGCATGTCATCTTTTAAGGTTAGTCAAATGATGGTTAACCTAGGTCAAGAGGTTTTTACTAATTACTTTAAAATTTCAGGGGGTTTTACTAACATACCCTACTTACTATGGTAGCTCGTGAGCTGTACACAGGAATATAAGTGACCTGGTTTTGTAGTCTAAGCTACCATTTGATGAAAGAGTAAAATTTCGCTGACCGCCCTCAATATGAGCCACGTGGCACACTTTTAGAGGATACTGATAGTATGGATGTTTGGCCAATTCCTAGGTGGGTCTACAAACCAAAAATCAGCTTGATTAATGATTTCAAACCTTTGGATCCTTGTACCTAAACAATTGTCAATAATGCTCAAATTCCCACCGTTAAAATCAACCCATGAAAATGACTCCAATCCAATGAGTAGGTATCACTAATTAGGTTGATTTTCATTGGTCCACTTAGGGATTGGCCAAACATCCATACGGTCCATGTCCACTACAAATGTGCCACCTGGCTAAACAAGCTCCAAATTGCATTTTTGAGAGTGGGAGCCTTCAAATTTTGAAGCCAGGGACAGCAAATATTTTCTCGCTTCACCACTGTTTATGAAATATACGGTGTTACGTAGAAGTTAGAGCCCATGAGAGCATTTATTACGGTAGATCCCGAGGTATTGGGTGTTTAGATTCGTGTGGAATACAAGATGATGATGAACGGTGATGAGCAAACAAACGGTAGGTCCAATATTTCAATAACCCACACGCGTGCCACAAAAATAAGAGCAAAAACGCGTAAAGTGGCGAAAAAAATGACACGAGGGAGCAAGGTCGTCCATCCACAGTTTAATATCTTAAAGATAGCCAAATCCCCTCAGATCTCTCTCTCTCTCTCCCTCTCTCTCTCTCTCTCTCTCTCTCTCTCTTTCTCTCACTACGCAGATGCCTTATAACACGTTCTCGTTTTTATAGGATTCCTCATTTCCTCTCTTTGTTTTTTGTCTACGTTGTTCAAATCTTATCTTTTCCGAGAAACAAAGAGATTCATTTCTTGTTTCCCTGTCTATAAGAGGAAGAGAAGAAAGACCAAGTAAAGAAGAATCTCCAATAAAAATCATGATCAGAGGCAAGGACATCTACGATGTGCTGGCGGCGATTGTTCCACTCTACGTTGCAATGATCCTTGCCTATGGTTCAGTCAGGTGGTGGAAGATCTTCACTCCTGATCAATGCTCCGGCATCAACCGCTTCGTCGCTGTCTTCGCTGTTCCTCTTCTTTCCTTTCACTTCATCTCTTCCAATGATCCTTATGCCATGAACTACCGCTTCATCGCTGCTGATTCTCTTCAAAAGATTGTCGTCCTCTGCGCTCTCTCTCTATGGCAGATGTTCAGCAAGAACGGTAGCCTTGAATGGATGATCACACTCTTCTCACTCTCCACTCTTCCCAACACTCTTGTCATGGGTATCCCTCTTCTTAAAGCCATGTATGGTGATTTTTCCGGGAGTCTCATGGTTCAAATTGTGGTTTTACAGAGTGTTATCTGGTATACTCTCATGCTTTTCATGTTTGAATATAGAGGAGCTAAGCTTCTCATCACCGAACAGTTCCCAGACACCGCTGGCTCCATTACCTCCTTCAGGGTTGACTCCGACGTCGTGTCTCTCAACGGTCGAGAGCCGTTGCAAACAGACGCTGAGATCGGTGATGATGGTAAGCTTCATGTAGTAGTTAGAAAATCAACATCTTCGAGATCGGTGATTTCTTCTTATAACAAATCCCATGGATTGAATTCCATAACCTCCATGACCCCACGAGCTTCGAATCTTACTGGGGTTGAAATCTATTCGATCCAGTCTTCACGAGAGCCGACGCCAAGAGCCTCGAGCTTCAACCAGAACGATTTCTACGCCATGTTTGCTAGTAAAATGCCGAGTCCGAAGCATAGTTATGGTGGGGATGTTTATTCGTTGCAGTCTTCAAGAGGGGCAACGCCGAGAACTTCAAATTTTGAAGAGGAGATGAAGTTTGGGAAGAAGAGAGGAGGGAGGAGTATGAGTGGTGAGTTCTTGAATGGTGGGTTGAATTCTTCGTATCCTCCGACGAATCCATTGTTCTCGGGTTCGACTAGTGGTGGTGTTAAGAAGAAGGAAGGTGGTAGTGGTCCTACTCCTAATAAGGAGCTTCATATGTTTGTTTGGAGTTCAAGTGCTTCTCCTGTTTCTGAAGGAAATCTAAGACATGCTGTTAATAGAGCTGCTTCTACTGATTTTGGTGTAGTAGATTCTTCTAAAGCTGTTCTTCAACAAGAGATTGCTGCTTCAAGAGGTACACATGCAAGCTCTCTCTTTCATGTTTTAAAATTTTCTCCATTTTTACAAGTGAAAATCACTTTTTTTGGAGTTGCTTCTGGTAAATGGGATGGGTTCGTTTTTTTTTTTTTTTTTTTTCTGATAGATTTTGTGTTTTGTGATACAGGCATGCATGATTTTAATGAAAATGCTAGCCCTACTGGAAAAATGGGGGGAGATAGAGAGCTGGAAATCGAAGATGGTTCAAAGTTTCCAGTGAATGGGTCACCATTAATTTTGAGTCAGAAGAAGGTAGACATGGGAGGAGGAGAGAAGAGGCTTGGGGGTGGTCACCAGATGCCTCCTGCAAGTGTCATGACAAGACTCATACTTATCATGGTGTGGAGGAAGCTCATAAGAAATCCCAACACTTACTCAAGTCTCTTTGGACTGGTTTGGTCCCTCATTTCTTACAGGTAGCCCAAAAAATTTTCACAATCTACAATTAGGGTTTTCACTAACATGCACCATGTGTCAACACCAAAATCTCTCACAATCAATAGATGGGGTTTCACTAACCCCAACATCCCTACAATAGACTATAACTAGTGTTTCACTAAAATGCACCATGGGACAACCCCAAAAATCTTTCAAAATCTATAACTAGGGTTTCACTAACATGCGCCAGTGGGGTCAACCCCTACCCTAGTTTTCTGCTTTAGTACATCTATACCTTAAATGAGATCGTATAGCATAAAAGTCTTTGCCACCTTTCATCTTCATTTTAAGAATCTGCTAACATGCATCAAAAGAAACACAGCATGTGGTAGGCAACTAGATTGGCTCGAAACATATGGCACTAGCTCTTAAATGTCTTCCTTGGCTCACTTTTTTCAGACCTAAATATTAATAACTAATGGAAATCTTAGAATTTTTATTATTAATTAATAATTAAAATACTTTGGTCTTAATTAATTGGCAGGTGGAACATCGAAATGCCTTCAATCGTGAGCGGTTCGATAACGATACTATCTAATGCAGGGCTGGGAATGGCTATGTTCAGTCTAGGTATTTATCAATTAATTAAAATTTAAAAATATAATTACAAATACTGGTTATATTATCAAATCGATCAAAGTAAATTATTTTAATTTGCTTAATTACTTCAAACAGGTTTGTTCATGGCTCTGCAACCAAAGCTCATAGCTTGTGGTAAATCGGTGGCTACGTTTTCCATGGCGGTTAGGTTTTTGACAGGTCCGGCAGTAATTGCGGCAACTTCCATTGCCATCGGTATCCGGGGAGTGCTTTTGCACGTCGCCATTGTTCAGGTGCATAATGAAAACCTTAAACCTTAAACCCTAACTTAAATTTAAACCCATAAACCTAATTAATGATAAATTTTGTTGCTTATATTATTACAGGCAGCTCTTCCCCAAGGGATTGTCCCCTTTGTATTTGCAAAGGAATACAATGTCCATGCAGACATACTTAGCACGGCGTAAGTTAGAAAAATACAAATCAAGCACTTCATAGTTCATACCTCCTTGCTAGGTCTGAATATTGGGTTTTTTTTTTTGCAGGGTTATTTTTGGAATGCTAGTTGCACTGCCCATAACAATACTCTACTACTTTCTTCTTGGACTCTAAGCAAGTTTTGGGAAGAGAAGACAAGAAGACAACAGAAACATATACTATTATATATCCAAGGCAGGCTGAGGCGGATGGAAGATGAAATTGACTAAAATACGCCATTGGATTCAGTGTACAACCTAGGTTTTATGTGCTCATATGCAGTGACCGTTGGTGTTTGAAAATAGTAATTGCTTCTATTTACAATCTTACCCTTTTTGTTAGGTAGAAAGTGAAAAAAAATTCAAACCTTGGAAAGGAAGAGAGAGGTAAAAAAAAAATTATGGTTGACTTTGACCTCTTCCTACACCAATATGAATGTAGTTCTTTGCTTGACTTTGACTCTTTTATCCTTGTTTCAACCTAAAAAAGTAGAAATCATGGCGTGAGAAAGAATGCATTGTTCTAATATTTTCTTTAATTAATTTTAAGTACTAAGACAAAATGCATTGTATGGGTATCTTGGTCATTGTTTAATGATTTTAGCATGTGAACCCTTGAGCACAAAAAAAAAAAAAAAAAAAACCCTAAGCTTCTCATTGAACTTTGCAATTTTATGCCAATGGATTGATGGGTTTTCAAGACAAAATGGGTTTTGTCTAAGATACTAATATTTTAATCAGTATATTAAGATATTAATCTTTCTTGATGATGATGATGATGATGATCATAGCTAGACAGTTTTTTTGTGAACTTTGTCCTATAGTACTACAATGGTTCTATCACCATTGATAGCAAGGAGGCGTCAAGTTGAACCGACGTGGAATGCCTACTACCGAAGATAATTAATGAGAGATGATCTTCAATCAATACTGTAATGTTCATTGATCAAGATAATTACGTCGTAGCGAACAAATCACCAATTGGATGCTCGATCATCTCGATTTGATCCAATCATGGGCCCATCCTAAAGTTTGGTCCACTTCAATTAGCTGGATCAATGGTACATTGATGGATGGTAGAGATGGCGTACACACTTAGACTAGATCCAAGGATGTGGGCCCATCCTAACAATAATAAATTATAGTTATTATTATCTAATGTTTGCAGCCAAAAGGGTGTTATTTGTTTTGAGTTTAGATTGGAGCAGTTGCACATGTAGATCCTTTGAATTTCTGCCAACCCTGCAACACTTCTTAATTAAGAAAGGAGTTTAAGAATTTCTGTAAGCCCAAAAGCCGACATAGAAGAAGATTAAATACATCTAGAGACAGCAAAGAGCTGGCTAATTGGGAACACCCCCCCTCTCGTTCTTCCTCACTTTCAATCCTCTCATCTTCAAGGACTCTCTCTCTCTCTCTAGCTTGGTGTCTTGTCAATCAATCTAGGACCTCGTTCACCATCTTGGATATGAGCACAAACTTCCAGGTTCCGTATATTAAGAAATCTAAATTTTTGTATACTATAGTGCATAGATGAAGGTTTAGATTAATTTGGTCAAAAAGATTCGTGCATTTCCCAACAACATATCGCGTCCACACATTTTGCTAAGTTGTAATTAATAAAACTCATGCCGCCATGGCTATGTCCAGGCCATATGGTAAGGAGTGAGAGAAAGAGTAGCTGGGGTGACGCAACAGGCCTTGAACCTTGCGAAGACAAGGTTGTCATACATGGCAGTTGCGAAGACAAGGTTGTGATCAAAGTTTTATTCGACCAAATGAGGTCTACCTGTTGAATCTCACCTTCTTCCACGTGACAAGTCTCAGCCCAATCCGCCTCTGCACATGGCATAGGAGAAGTTTCTTTTCACTTACTCTCTGTTTTATAATTTCATTACTAGCGGGAAAGTTCAAATCATGCTGAGTAGCCACTAGGGTAGACTGTGATGTTGATAAGGGCACTGTGCACGTGTACGGTTAGGAATAGCCATGCAACATTGCATGCGGCAAGAGAACTCCCTCTATGAAGTCTATGTTATGGCATGGCAGTGAAATTTTAGTGGTGAGGAAAATCAATCGCAGTACATTAAACCACACCCTGTAAAAATCAGGGTCGACAGGTTGGACCCAATCAGGGCCTGATGCATGGAGGGTCACATTGATGACGTTACCTTACCGTGGCTTCTCACAAGGTAAGGTTATCCAATTTGTGGGTAACACGTGTCACTTGCAATTGATACTGAAAACTCCATATTTTGTAATTGTCAGATTCCATGACAAACTAGTTCACGTACTTGTTTACATTGGGGTAGTTGGTCTGGTTTACTCAGCTTAAGAACTCTCGG
Source organism: Euptelea pleiosperma (assembly GCA_035048495.1). Taxonomy (NCBI): domain Eukaryota; kingdom Viridiplantae; phylum Streptophyta; class Magnoliopsida; order Ranunculales; family Eupteleaceae; genus Euptelea; species Euptelea pleiosperma. The sequence goes on along the minus strand of CM068548.1, from coordinate 19,813,353 downwards.
AATACTCTAGTATGGATAGCTCCTTAGCCTCGAGCCTCGCACTTCAGTTCTTACTCTCTTAAGCTTGACGAATGCATTTAACTCGTGTGGACTTATCTTCACCTCTTGGATTAGGTAGGTATGGACCCCACTAGTGGTCTTTGTGTCCTTTTGGAGGTCGCCTGAGCTTTCCTAGGGCGCCCACTTTGTGTCTTTTGGGTCTGAGGAGTTCGGGCGCCTCCGCTCCCTAGCTAGGGCACCTGAACTCCCTTAACATAAAGTGATTTTTGCCCTACTCCAGATGATCTCTTGGGAAGTATTCTCTGGTATTTTAACGATAATCCGTTGTCCATTTCAGTTGAGACATTGTGACCTAATCTCCGTGCTTCAAAGCATCGCTTCGTAATATTGTGTTAGAGAGCTAAGTACCGTTATATTGTTGCTTAGACCTACTCGGAGTCAAAGTGAGTTGATCTCACCCGGAACTCGTTGGGAGAAATCTCGTGTGAGTTGAGTTATTACCCGACTCTTATAGCCTAGAGCGTAATTACCGTAACTCAGGTTCAACAAATAATTTACATTTTTTTTATGAGAAATCGTATTATATCTATATTAAAATCGTATTATATACACACGAATTATTGAGAATATAATTTCTAAATGTGAAAAAATATTATTTAAATTTTGTAATATTGTTTATTTCATTTTTGTGCTGAATTTTAAACGTCTTTTTGAATAACAAATTCAAATTATACTCCCATCTTTTGCCATATGCCGATTTATGTATTAGGGGCTGACTTGTATAGTACACATTAGTCTTGCGTGTGCTTTTTGTGCATCCATGCATGTTGACATATATGTGTATATATCTATATAACAAGTCATAGTGGTTGTCTTATATCCCCTCTTATCTTATCTGGCTTCAATAAAGAGTGGCTGAGATCCACTATGCTTTATATCAATGGCTAAGATAAACTCCCATTGATTTTGACAAACGCTTTGTCGGGGACTGCTGTGGGCCCAAATGTGAATGTAGTAAATGATATACTTTGACACGAGGCGAAAGAGGTTCAAGAATCAGTTTAATTTGCTCTTTATAAGTGCTAAATGTTAGTTGGGTGGCAATGTAACAAGCCACCATTTTTCTTTTTGTGTTGCTCACCGCTGCCATCTAGGGCCACTGACCGCATGGATGTTTAACCCACCCCTTGGTGAATATACACACCAAAAATATCATGATTGGTAATCTCTAGCCATTAGATTTTAGTACTTTTTAAGGTGTGATTCTAGCCGTTGAATTCAACCATTTTTTTAGTACTAAAATCAACGGCTAAAAATTATCAAAAAAACTGAGTTTTGGTATGAATGTCTACCAAGGGGTGGCTAAACTATGCCCAGATGGCAGCGGTGAGTAACAAAATGGTGCTAGGTTAAGCCTTTGGCTTAAGCTTCAGCTTATTACATCGTTACCCTTTAATATTTTGTCAGTGAACTTTTTACCTCTTCCTAGTTAAAATATTTACATTGGATAGAAATGCCCTTTTACATTTGATCAACTCTCTGTGGTTCCTCCTAGGTAGGCCTGTCAATGGATAGTCGAAAATTCGAATTCGAGATATCGAATATTATCTGAAAATTTTGGATATCGAATTCGGATTCGGATATATTTTAATATTCGAATAATTTTCGGATACGGATTCGGATATTGATGTATTTGATTCGACAATATTCGATCTGATAGATTAATTAATAATTATATTTAATATTTATAAATTATATTTATTATATATAATAGTTATCACATTAAATAATATTTATTGCATAAAAATATAATATTTATAATTATTTTATATATATATTATTATTATGTAAATACAATAATGTATTATATATATCCAATTTTCGGATTGGATATTATTGGATATCCGAAAAGTTAATCGGATACGAATTCGAATATCGATTTAGAATACCCGTCGGATGTCGAATCAGATTCGGATATCGAATATTTTTTCGGATTTAGATATGCTTATATTGGATCCAAATAGTATCCGTTGATAGCCCTACTCCTAGGAGCGTAAAGTCAGCCCGCCAGCCCATTAAGAGGGTTTGGCGGGCCGGCCCAAGTATGGCCCATTTGCTTGGGCTGCATGGCCTGGGCCACGAAATCCCCTTAATGGATTCTACGGCCCACACAAACTTCCCCCACCCACCCATTGTGAAAATTTTGGGAGCTGTCCTAGCCTCAACAGCCATTTGTTTTATTCTTTTTTAAAACTTTTTTTCTAAACTAGGCGTAGTCCACTAGCTCGGCCCCGTCAGTTTTACACCCCTAGTCCCTCCTGATGACTACTGTCCCTGCCTAGGCCCAACAAAAGGCCTAGTTCCCTACCCAAAGAGGGGTGGGTGTGGTGTGCCTTAAAGCCCACCGGCTGGACCACCCCGTTTGCACAGGTATATCCGTTGTAATGGGTCAAAGAACAGTCAAAACTAAATTATTTTATTACTTTTTTCACTGAATTATTTTCAAAGAAAGGACACCCGCTATACTATTAATTGTGTTATAACATGTTTTAGCGTTAAATCTATATAACAAGTGACAGTGGTTGTCTTCTCACTTATACCTCCTCTTATAGGCTTCAATTAAGAGGGGCCGAGATCTTATCCTCCAATTGGACGGTCGATCTCGGCCACACATTTGCCGGGGTGGGCACAGGCCACCCACTAGTACCTAATAAAGTAAGCACTACCGTTGTAACAGCGTGATGAACGGCTTTAAAATAACGAAAATTAACAGCGGTAGAGCTCCAGTCATTCAACATTTTAATGGTTACTGGTTATAAGGTCAATCATTAGTTAATTATAGATATAGATAGTAAACCTTCGAATTGGGCCCATAGTATTCATCCGACAATGAATGTATATACATGACTTGGGCTGTTTATAGACTCGGCCAAGTAACCTAGGACCTAACCGCATAGAACCCTGGCCAAGTTTGCGAGATAGACGAGTTGACTAGTGTTGAGTTCCTGGTCAACCCGGGAACTTTATGACTTGAAAACATTGAATTGCGACGTGAAATAACATAGCAACCATTCAGTCGATGTTAGTATCACTTAATGCAGCCCTTCTTTTTTTTTTGTAACTTCGAAAACTTACTTGTGCTCCGGCCGTAATCCACACACCAGAGTTCTCGGTCGTGGATTCCAAGAATCCAACAACCTCAGAATCCATGGCTAGTATGAGTACGAGTGAAAAGACGAGAGCAAACAGGTGAGTCCCTCGAGCCCGGTCCTTCAGTTATAAAAATGACAAATAAAATATTCAAAATGCTACTTACAATCCTACAAAAAAAAAATGATGTTGAAATGCAACACGTCAAGAAGTAGCTAATCACAATTTGTGGCAAAGGAGTGTAGATTAGGCAGGAAAGTGTGGCATACGACAATCCACTGAGAATGATAGTGTGGGCCCTGCAATATGTTCTACTGTAACCATCATCAAACCATCGAACAACATTAACCTATGGTGCAGGTGGATTATCTGCCACCCATTACTATTCATCGTCAAGGTTCCAAGTGGGACCTGCATAAGTCAACTTCCTCAAGAATCTTGATCCCCTCCTGAACCTCGATGATGAAGTGAAATGGATGACCAAGACCACGACCATATTGAGCATAGGTGCCCAATCTGATCACATAAAATGCTTACAATTTCAGCATTTGTGATGGCAATGATGTATAGATGATGGCAGAGCAGATAACATCCCAGTGACAAACATCAGCATAACTGCTTTAATCATCATTTAGAATGATCAAGAACAGGGACTAGAATTAAATTCACAATGTAGATTGATATAACCAGCAAAAAATTTAAGTAAAAAAAAAAACCCAAAAGTGTGTAACCGATAGTAAGTTCAGAAATCAATTACATATATGGACATATGTGGTGATGTGAGGTCCAAATAGGAGCAAAATACTCAGTAAATCTACTTGGAAGGGCTGTTGCCTTAAAAACCATAACTTTAACTCAAGCTTATGGTAAACACAGGTAATCAAGATTACATCATATACGCCGAATGGCATTTTCAAGATTGTAAGAAAAAAATGTAAAGAAAAAATAAAATAATAACTGGGTTAGTAACTCGTTTATCTTCTCATAAAAACTGATCATCTTCCCCAGAGTGAGATTTATTTCTCGCCTTACACGGATTCGCCGCTACAATTTCCATCATGGGTGTCACCATTTTCTTTGCTCAGTTTAGATTTTGTTAAAGAGAAGGATGCTTGTCTAGGAGATGTCTTGTTTGGTTGGTGTTGTGAATTGAGCAAGTTAAGGTAAGTGTATACAGACATACCAGCAAGGGCTGTTAAAGCCCCACAGATACTTGTTGACCCAGGATTGGAACCAAAGATAAGGAAACCTCCGAGAAGGATGACACATGTTTTGAACTGCCCGAGAACAACATGGGTGGTCGCAGATGTTGCCCTGTGGAAATATTTACAAAAGAGGTGACTACCGGCTTCAGAACCAGGAAATGGGTATAAAACGACCCAAGATCGGAAAGTCAACCCAATCATTGATTTTCAAATATATAGATATAAACCAATTTTGTTCCTCCCATGTTTAATCGAATGAAACTTGACATGGAAGTCAGCCCAGTCAAGTCAGCTCAAACATCCGTTTGAGTCCTGACTGTCTTGAAAAGAACTAAAATATAGAAATCATTGAGAATAAGAAGATAGTTAAAAAGAGAAAAGTAATGAGAGAAAGAGGGAAGAATATACAGTGGGACTTTACTGAGCTTTTGAAATTGGATCAAGTCAAAACACCATTAAGTTTTGAGCTGACTTGGCCAGTTTGAATCAGAATATCATGACTGCAATTTTCTTTTCACTTGGCCAATTCCAGTTCACCCATGACATACTTCAAGTTGGTTAAGAAGATAACTCGGTAGGTGGTAAAATATGGTTTAATTCAATCTCGTCAAGATTTGACTTTCCCAGTTTTCTAACCTTGAAAAATGGGGGGTATAACAAACTAGAGGAAACTTATGGATTGGATACCATATAAACTGGACGTGACTTACCCGAGTGCTAAAGCACCTGACCACTGAAGCAAAAAGCCGAGGACAGCCGACAGGAGAATTGCCGATGTGTTACTGAAGTTCCAATCAAAGGAGAGGAAGCCTGGGGGATCGAGCCATGGCATCAAAGTCACCAGAAAGAACAAAGTGATTGGCGTGGTCTTCCACATTAACCTGCTCAACGATTACATGTTAGGAAATGATGCAAACATCTTTGTCCTAGTAAGGAATCAGCATTGAGGAGATGAGAACAAAAAGGAAGAAGAAAACTTTGTTAGAATAGACGACATACGCCAAGGCAGTCCAATTCTCCTGTTGCTGTAGGTTGGACCAGAGGATCTTATTGATTGCACTGGGTATTATCCATGCCAATGCTACACAAGCACCAAAGAAGTGAAATTCGAGGTCGGTAACAGTAGCCACGGCCACTCCGATAGATACTATAGTAAGTGCTAACACCTGCAAAATATAGCAATGAGGATCTCAATCACCTCCAGGGATGAGGAAACACATTGCTTTCTTATAGGGATAATAGAAGCAAAAAGGACATTTGTGGGGGTGGGGATTCCATATGCAGCGTGCATAGAGAATTTTTTGTACTTTGATGCAAATGTCCCATATGTGGCAAACTTGAGCATAAATCTGGACTAAACAAATGTTAGTAACCCCCTGGATAGCGCAAGGGTGCACACTAGTTAGATGATCCTAACAGTTTAACCAAGAGACCTATCTGATGGTCAAAAAGGATTGAGCAACAGCCCCAAAATCAATGAGCAGAAGGACTACTGGAATGGTGAGTTGCGACTGTCGCCAATCCAAAGGGGCCCAAACATTGAGAGGTCCAGATCAATGACCATGTTGGCCACATGATGGAATCCTCAAGAGTACAGCGAGTTTTCTCTGTGATGCATAGAGAATAAATAATAAAAAATATACAAATCTTAAATAACTAGTAAGCAATTAATTTTTCGGAATTATATTCAAGTAATATAAGAAAAAGAATGTTCTTAATTATATGTAGAACCTTATTTGAATATAATAGACATCCTTTGAAATTTTGCATCCATGTAAAGATGTGTTGATATTTTGAGCCTCTCAAAGTCACTGTGGGAGACAGCAAATACTCATGTTCGTGTCCAAGTATCATAGATGATAATGAAAAAGGAGAAAAGATGACTTAATCTGAGCAGTTACCTTCTGGTAAGAAACTCTCTTTCTAAAGAAAACAAATTCCGCAAGTACGATTGTTGGAGTTACAGCAATCTTAGCCATCTGATAGAAACCCACACTGAAGATAAAGGTATTAAGACTTGTAAAATGTCAGTGTGAACATCATGTGGATTCAAACAGGGATGGCAGATCTCACCTATTAAACTTCAAGCTGACATTAGCAAGGCCGTTGGAGAGAGACATGACTATACCAAGTGCTAGTAAAGAAGAGAATGGGGTTGACTTTGAGGGAGGGGCTGCCGGGAGAAGCGAGAGGACTTTGAGAATGGCCATCAAGAACCAGCTCAATATGTAATGGATGAATGTAAGGAGGATGGGATAATTGAACCCAACTTTTCCAAGCACCTAAAACAATTACAAATACCCCAGCCCATTACAATATAGAAACTTGTTACTTACAAAAGCAGCAAGGCATTATTTAATCAGACTGAATAGGAGAGGTAAAGAGACGAACCAATTTGTTCATCAAGATAATACCCACAGAAACCAGGAAATTGAAGGAAAGGGCTACAGTCGGGCCACATATGCGTTGCTGTTGACGCTTTGCACCTTCAGATGTGCGCAGCTCGTTAAACAGAGAAGCCCGCAGGTCTTCGAGTGCTCTTCCTGTGTCAAAGGGAAAGAACAAACAGAAAAAAAGATCAATCAAAAAAAAAAAAAAGAGATCCAAAGAAACAATTTTCAGGTTTTCCAAATTTTCCTAAACAGAAGTTTGCTGTCTTCTAATTTAAGTTATATTTATATCATATCGAGCAAAAGAAACTACATCCCTGTTGGTAGTAATTTGAGATGACTTTTGCTAATTGACCAGAGTCGACAAAGACTCAGGTTGACATAGAATGGGAACTCCATCGCCATCATCATCATCATCACTACGGTGCCTTATCCCAACTATTTGGGGTTGTAAAATCCCTTTCTGCCAATTATTTCTATCTAAAGCCATATCTTCTGTCAAAGTGTATCTTTGATTTCTTTTTTCTTACTACCTCAATCCATGTCTTTTTTGGCTTTTCTCTCGCCTTTTTAGCTTTCAACCTGCACCAAATTTCACAAGAACTATCATTGGTCTTCAATGTGCATGCCCAAACCATCTGAATTGGCTATATTCTATCCCTTACTTGGGCTACTCATAGGTACCCTCAGATGTGCTCATGTCTGATTATGTCTTTCTTAGTCTTTCAACTCATCCATCTCAACATCCACATCTCTAAGACACTCATTCTACGTGAACAAGAACTTGGTTTACCTATGTCTTAAAATCAATTGACCACTTTGAAACTTGCCAAGTGGGCTGAGTTCTGGGAACAAGAAAAACTCTAGCACACAAAAGGGATAAAAATATTGGTGCAACCAATAGAGTACTCAAAAAGCTTATAAAATTGATGTCACACAAGCACTTTTTACACTCGAAGAACTCAATCTAATTCTTAAAAGTCCCTACTCAGTACTCAAAGAGTATTCAAGATTATTTAAAGATCGAAATACAATATAAGCTTCTAAGTTCTAGCCATCAAAAGCGTAAAGTAGCATAATTGTGACCCATTGTTTTTGGTTTCCTAAAAGACTTGGATTCTATATTTAGAGTTTCCTAATCATAAACCTCTACAATTAGCAACGGAAAAGACTTTCTAAGTAATTGGGATTCTTGATGGGTTGGAATCCTAATCATTCCTTACTTAGGATTATAGGCTCCCTCTCTCTATCTATATAAGAAACACGAACCATTCTCATCACCTAACGTTTTTTATTGTGGGAGTAAAGAAATAAGAGAGAGAAGAACTGATTCCTCCCTCGACCATCATTGTCGTCTCCAGGTGGTCGAAGAACAACGGTTCAAATGCCAAGGAAAGTTGCTACACTAATGGAGAAAGGTACACAGTTCATATTTGTTTCTTTTCATTGTTGGAGACTTCGAAAATCGTGTTAATCACGATCCTAGGTCGTGACTCGATGTTTAATCAATAGAAGACATCATCGAGATAAAGAATATAACATGTGGTATCATAGCATGGTTTGGATTTTCGCAATTTCGAGTTCGAAACAATTTAAAAAATATGTTTTTTGAACTTTTTTAGCTGCCGTTTTCCTGTCACCGAATGGTCACCGGTCGTCGGAGTTTCTACCGGTCTATTGTCGGCCATGAGATGATTCTATCCATGGTGGTGTCCAGACAAATGGAGGTCAGTAGAGTGCAGAGCCATCAATCAAAGTTGGTTCCATGTGATTTCAAAAACCTATTTTGCATGTTTCAAAAAACATGGTTTTTGCCCCTTTTTGGCCACCGTTTTCTAGTCACCAAATGGCCATTGGTCGTCGGAGTTGCTGTTGGTATATTCCCAGCCGTGAGGTGATTCTATTAGTGCCGACAGCCAGCCAACCGAAGGTCTGGGGAGTTTGATATCAATATATCATCAATCGAAGTGGGCTTTTATGAAATTTAAAAAAAAACCAGATTTGTTCAGGTGTTGTCCCGTGAAGAAGAGTTGTTTGGGTTGCGATTTCATGTCTTGAGGGAGCATGAAGGTTGATGCTTCCCCCCACCAAAACAATTTATATATGCATGTATTATACATATTGTTTTGGGCCCACAATTGACCCTATCATGGCCCAACTCGAGGGGACCGTTCATGCACATTTAGAGCCTGTTTTGATATGGTTCGATCTGCCAATAATAAGCCCAAGCCCAATTCGGGCTTAAATGGACTCATTATGGGGCCTGACTTGTTTTGATGATTCCGGGCTCATTTTAAGGCTGATTTTGGCATGTAAAAGCTCATTTTCTTCGTCTTCACTAGCACCATGCTTTGGGACTGTTATTAGCATGGTTTGGATAAATCAAAATAGTATGAATGCCTTGATGATACTTTTCTCTCTCATGTATGTCTATCAAACTAATGTATTAATCTACTAATAATTGTTATGTTTAACTCATGATTGTCAACGATCATTAGTTCAGATCGACATACATAAAGTGAACTAGTTTGGTAGCTGCCAAAGTGGCCTAATTAGAAAATTTTATTGATGTTGATTTGTATAATCGATTCTTAATACAAATACATATGTATTAAATCAATGACGTTGAAACGGCAATTTCTGGTTAGGAAATCATAGATTTACCCAAAGGTGGGTGGATGACTAACTAATCACAAATTGGAATAGAATAAGCGATACACATTCCTAATCCGAATTGGTTTTAGATGTCCAAAAGCAACAACCCTACTGGATTACGTTGATGTTATCAATTACTTCTATTTGGTAGTTTGGCATATCATTTGATTGAACGTTTGTATATACAATCTTGGTCCAAAGGAATAAGTCGTGATAGTACTATTTGTTCATCGTCAGAATAAATCTGAAATTAATTTATACGTGCAATTTGATTAAGTGAGCTTTTGATCATGTTACAATACATGTTCTGCTTCGCTTCGCACGCATGCTTTGTTTGTTCCGATCCTTGACGGATCAAAATTTCCAAATTAGAATGAGCAGGTTCAATTCACCTTGTGTTTTGGATCTATACTTGACTCTCCAAATCGAAAAGCTTCCAGCACTGACTACAAGCATTGCAAAAGAGAAAACCCTACTGAAACAGTGGGAGCAATCGAACAAACTTAGCTTAATGTTTATGCACATGATAATAGCGAATAATATCAAGTCGTCACTTCCGATACTTACGATGCATTGACCTACCTGAAAAATGTGGGAAAACATTTCAAAGCAACTGACAAATCTTTGACGGAGATACTTATGGCTCAACTGACTACTATGAAGTATGATGGGGTAAGGAGTATGCAACAACATATCCTAGAAATGACTAATATCGCTGCAAGACTAAAATAATTGGGAATGGATCCTTTTATGGTGCAGTTCATTTTGAACTCAGTCTCTAAAACACTCATTCTACACTGTTAAGAAGTAAGGGTATGGGAGAGAAGGAGAAAGATGATGAAGAGAAAAGGAGAATGACTGACTAGAGAGTCTTCCTCTAATCGACCCCATATATGTAAAGACAATGAGTCTAAAAAGGATAAAACTGCCCTTACACACCACAATAAGCACCTATAACACAAAAATAAGAACTCTAACATACACGAACAAGAACTTGGTTTACTTAAGTCTTAAAATCAATTGACCACTTTGAAACTTGCCAAGTAGGCTTGAGTTATGGGAAAATGAAAAACCCTAGCACACAAAAGGGTGGTGCAACCAACAGAGTACTCAAAATGTTTATAACAAAAGATGTCACTCTAAGAACTCAATCTATTTCTTAAAAGTCCCTACTCAGTACTCAAAGAGTATTCAAGATTATTTGGAGATCGAAATACAACATAGGCTTCTAAGTTCTAGCCCTCGAAAACGTGGAGTAGAGTAATACCTCCCAAAACCAATATTATTGGTGGACAAAATTTTATATTGGTTTTGAAAGTTAAGGGACAGTTTCCAATTTTTTTTCTAATACAACTTTCTCACTTCAGACTCAACACCCCCCCCAAGTCGTATCCTAAAAAAACCTGCCCCTTTTCAAGGATAATGCAGACTCAACCCGCCCTAAGTCCCTCACCATCCACTGTCTAAATGTGAACACTTCCCTCTCAAAAATGATACTAGATGCTATTCTTGAGACTTTAATATCAATTATGGAATCTGATAGGTTATCGCTTTTATACATAGGATCCAACATGGTGGACAAGCTTTTTTATCAATATTACATAAATAGTTACTAAAGGAATGCAACAAGTACATACATGCATGCATGCCCATTTTGCTGCATCCAGAGCAGATTTTGATTCATCCACTGAAGTGGAAAAACATTGGTGCTCTGGAAATAGCAATTCATTCAAAAGAAAACCCTTCTTTCTAACCAAATTTAATTCCTAAATCAAATCAATGAAACCCCAGAAACCCTTTTCTGTAATTCATGAGAAAACCTCAGGGCCCTGTTTGGATCACCCGCTTTACGCTAAATTTTTTTTGCTTTTTTTGCTCTAAAAATATCAATTTTTTGGGCGCAAAATGGCGATCCAAACAGGATCAAACTGCATTGGAAACTCGAATCAATGGAAACCCAGAATCCTAACCTTACGCAGAAAGAAAAAGAGAGGATATGGTACCTCTCTCGCCGGCATCGCTATCCTTACGCTTGAGTAACTTCCTCACATCTTTTCTCATAAAGAAAGTAAACATTTTTCGGCTACACAGCATTGCTTTCACAAACCCTAAAATGCATAAACATAGAGAGAGAGAGAGAGAGAGAGAGAGAGACAGAGACAGAGAGAGACAGAGACAGAAATGTAGGACGAGAGAGTTCAGACTCTTCAGAGAACTAAAAGACAGAGTTCAGAGAAGTAAAAGAGGAAAGCAGGGATGAACACCGACGGCAGCCATTGTGTGTGCGTACGTGTGAGAGAGAGAGAGGAGGGGGGAGATCTGTATGCCACGTGGGCATTGGAGAACGGAGTGATTGAGGGAAGGGGAAGTTGTCGGAAAGAGCGAAAAGGCGGAGTGATTGAGGGAATCACGCGCACACCCGCCGACAGTTAACTGGAGCGAGTGACTGTGAACTTCAGTTACTCCATATATTTACCAACTTATCCTTCTGTCTAACATACGCCGGAGTGCGTTCTACTCTGCTTTCACTATCGTACATACAAACTCGCTGTCAGATTTTTGGTGGGCCATCTCATTATCCTGACCGTTCAATCAAGGAACCCCCTCTTTGATGCCAATGGGCGAAATCCTCATGAATCGTTTATCCTAACTCCAAATTATAAATCTTGACTGATTCCCTTGTAGGGTCTAAGATATGCAAAAGAAAATGGGATAGATCGGACGGCTAAGAACTTAAGATCAGTGGATTACTGCTAATTTTGCGTGAATCCTGATGATGAACAAGGTGGGCATACATCAGATGCTTAGGATCAACGAGGGAGCAGAGATGTGGATATAAAAACTATAAAGATCTTATAGTTCCAGATAAAAAAAAAAAGTGCCCAGGAGTCTAGAAGAATGTCTACAGATCGATGGTTAAGATCTCTCGGTCAGGATGAATTTGGCCTTAGCTGACTTCCTTTAAGTGGGGCCCACTAGCGACCTTTTTTTTTGTGGACCCGCCCCCATTATACCCACTCAGAGGTGGATCTTAAAGTTAAAGCTTCCATCGACTGTTAGGTGACCGTTGCCATTGGGAAAATATACGATACAGACAGAACTCGATCAAAATTTTGACGTAGAAGTTCCTCAACTTGACATGTGTCACGCTTTTCGGGCACACCGACCTCATGAATGCTTTGCAAACATCTTGCTTGATGATTTTTATCCATCGGATTTGAGTACTTTTTCATCATAGGCTTGGAACCAACCCAAAGGTCTGTTCATGAAGCCCATAATGAAAAAGTGCTCAAATTGAGTGGCTAGAAATCACTAATCATGCTGATTTTTGTTGTGTAGGTCCACCAAGAAGTGGGCCATACATTCTAATCTGACACGTGGCAAATTGAGGGACCACTGCATCAAAATTTTGATACAGAGTGATGTATCAAGTAATAAATATATTATGCTTCTTGATGCAGCAACTCGCACAACAGACAGCTTATACATTTATAGCAAACCATACCCGGTCCAACCCTGAATCCTGACATCTCTCCTACAACTTTGTTTCTAATGGGGGTACCTAACCTAACCCATGATTCCAATTCTTCTCGTGTGATCTCGGTGGACCCACCTACCCACCTCGGCCCATGATACATCTAATGGGATCGAATCTTGACCGTGCAATTAGACCTTCTTTCAAACTACGCCCTTGAAGTTTTAGTTATAAATCAAACGGTTCAGATCCTATGGCTAACTCTAGGCTATGATGATCGTATGTCCCATAAACCTAAAGGATGGTGGTGGGGTCCATCATCATCATCTCTGTCCCTTGTAGTTTGAATTTGAAAATGTTTGAATGATCCACCTAGAGAGAAAGCAAGAAAGAAAAGATGTTGACCACTTTGGCGGTTGGAGAAACGTTGGCGAAGGCATCCATCCCGACATATTAGCCAGAACCACCTGATTTGTTTTCTTATGTCGTGGGATTGATTCCATGTCGGCTAATTTGGTGGATTTTTGACCGTTTCTCTCTCAATCAAGAAACACAGTTAGCATGGATGAAAGGTCTCGGGATCAGAGGGCCAGATTGGTTGGCACTGATACCGATCCGGGTCGGTCCGTTGTCTCGTTCAAGCAGTGCGAGCCATCTTAAAGCAAGTAGCTTGTTTCGGATAACACAAACTCGAGAACATATAGATCGTCAGGGACCCCGAGTTGGATCGGGGGATCGGTATCGGCGGATCCCTCGAACCATGACTGTTAGGGCCTGTTTGGTTGTGACATGGCCCTCTATCCATCTGCAATAGCGGTAACTCCATTGCTTGCAAGTTGAACTTTTGTTTGTTATCTATTAATTGATTGAACTTTTGTTTGTGATCTATCAATTGAATGAACATTTGTTTGTAATCTATTAGGGTAAAATGACACATCAACAATACATTAAAAAAAAAAAATTAAATTCCAAAAAACAACGCACTTGGTGTGTTGATTAAAAACCGTTAGTGTTGGACTTGTACCAGTTCAAAACCGTCGGCATAGGTCTTTACCCAACAGTTTTAAACCGTCAACAAAACCTTGGCCGGATCCAAGAAGAATACATCAAACCTCACAAATTGGGAATCCGAGGTTTTATTAAGATTATTTCTAAGGAAAAAGATGTAACAGGTATGCCTGAAACTGTTTCAAATGCGGAAGCACCATTTTGGTTACTTACCGCTGTCATCTGGACCCACTGACCGCATGGATGTTTATCCCACCCCTTAGTGGATATACAAACCAAAAATCACCCTGATTGGTATTCTATAACCATTAGATTTTAGCACTTTTTAAGGTGCTCTTATAGCGTTGAATGCAACCATTCTTTTTGTACTAAAATCAACGGCTAAAAATCATCAAACAAGTTGATTTTTGGTAAGACTGTCTAGTAAGGGGTGGGCTAAACATCCATGCGGTCAGTGGGCCCAGATGGAAGCGGTGACTACCAAAAATGCCACTTCCGCAATTGAAAAGATCTCAAGTATACCTTGTTACATCACGACCCTGTTTCTAATTCTTAGTCAACAACTTTTGGTGGAATAGGAGATCCAAGAAGAATACATTACGCCTCACAAATTGGGAATCTATCTTTGTCCCTAGCCCTATGGCTGTGGGGGCCTGGGATTCCCCACTTTTCATAAAGCGAATATGGCTCTTTTGGTTAAAAATGTTTGGCGTGCTCTTTCAAAGCCTTCATCCCTGTTGGCAAGGATGAAGGCTTTATCCCAAAAATCGGCCTCAGATATCGGGCTTGATTTCGATCCAGGTTCAGGCTGGTCGTAGGGTGGAATTTGAGCCCAATTTTAGTTTCGGGCCAAGTTTCAGGTTTCAGGCCTTATGTAGACCACTACATGCAGACATTCCATGCTGGATTTTTGAATAATCAATGGACAAGATCCCCAACCTCTATTACATATCAAGGCACATGGATCCAATAACTCAACTAAACCCTGGATCCGAACCCGACCCATGTTTTAAAAAGATTTTAGTATTCCATCTAAAGGATCCAAACCCACTAAAATGGGTATGGATCGGGTCAAATCTTCTGTCAGACACACTTCTTTTCATGCCGTACGACCCGTACCTGATTAGAAGGCCATTTGATTATTGATCGAAATCTTAGCATAATCTCGAATACAATTACGAGGAATAATTACTCAATGGTAAAAAATAATTGATCTTCTTGGGATAAATGTTAGTTTTATCAATCTACTAACCATAAATAAACTATATATTGACCAAGGATTTAAAACTCGTCAAGTCAACTCAAACTCAGCTGAGTCTACTTGACTCAATTTCATTTTGGTTGACTCGGATACTAACTTGATTAGTAGGTATTCGGCGAGTCAGAAACTCGATCGAGTCAGTTGGGTCAAGTCGACTTGCATTTATAAATCCAAAAATTCTTAATAAATGAGGGTATTGTGGTCCAAAAATATATCATAAACTTTTTCCCTTTCCATGCCTAGTGTCTAGTTTTCTTCTAGAGATTATTTTCTCTTTTACTACATTTTTTCTAAAATTTTCCTTATTTTACAGTTTTTTTATTGAAAAATTTCATTTTCTTGGCTCAGGAGACCTCCTTTTTTCTTGACCCTTCTCGTGTCCGCCGTGGATTTCAAGAATCAATCGGTGGTTGTCAGTGCCGAGCTGGCATCACTTTTTCACTTTTTGGGGGCGCTGACAACCACCATTGGATTCCTGAAATCCACAGCTCAGAGTGCGAACACCGAGAAGGGTCAGAACAAGGGGGTCCTCGGAGCCTGAGCCTTTAAAAAAAAAATTTTACTTTCTCATTTTTACAGCCATGGAATCTCAAGATTTGGGTAAAAAATGTACTCTGACTTCATATTTTCATGCATGGAATCTCCAATATTATATAAGCAATAATAAAACCTTATAATAATTCATAACCATTGATTGAGGAATTGAAATTGTCGCAACCGTCGACTTGTCTAATAAGGCCTGGCTCCGATATAATTCCCCGGAGGATAGTACTCGCATGTGATGAAGGTGTCGCCGTTGTCGCAAATGATCTGAGCACAACCAACACGCATAGTCGTGCGCCACACAATCTGCGTGTAGTGTGTGCACATTTTACCCGAGCACGTGTTGTTATCGTAGTGGTACCATTGCTTCTCGGCCACCCAAGCAGCGACCGCATCCTTAGCGCTCCAATGGTGCCCTTGCCCCCAGAACAGGTTCTCTCCGAAACCATAGCCGGGAGAGTGAACCAATTTACAGTCACGGCGTCTCTCGTTGGAGGAGTAGACGCGGGCGTACCTAGCTAATAAGGGCTCCCACACAAGTGGTGGTACCCCTACCACTTGCCTAGCAATGTTGTGACCCTCAATGATCTGATTCATGAATTCAGTTCTGTTAAGGCTGGCATGGTTGGTGTGTATCAAGCTGAGGAAGAAAGTGAGAAACATGGATAAGGAGAATATATGTAGGAGTAGGGAAGATGAAGCCATTGATGAGAAATCCCGGTCTGTAAAACGGTTCATTTATAGAGCGGTTTTAAGCACTACTTGAAAAGGTTTATTTTGTTCCTTAAGTTCTAAGATTGTGAGGGTGGCCCTGGTCTTGATTCAAGGGGGTCTTATTTGATTGTTTGAGGAGCAATTGTGGTGGCTAGCTAGAGGGTTTTTTTATTTATTTACAATAAAAATTAAACCTCCATGTGTTTCGAGTCTCTTGTAGAAAAGAAGTCTCAATTTCAAGGTTTTTTGACTAACTTGCCCAGGGATTGCACTAAATATATTTTTTGAGAAAATTCTCTTTTCTCTTCGACAATTTTTTCGAGAAAATACATCTGGAAAAATGCCTTAAATGTAGGGGTGTCAATTTTAACCATTTCAGTTAAACTGAATCGGAACTGGAACTGAAAACACTGGTTCCGGTTCCACGCTTTTGGGATCCGACTAAAAAGAACTGAATCGAAAATAACGGTTCCGGTTCTGGGTAGTTGGGTAGTTAGATATGAACCCGAAACTGATAGGAACGGGAACTGGAACTGATATAAGTGTAGTGTTAAATTTGTAATATTATCAAGATTGGAACCAATATACTAGGAACCGGAGCTGGAACCAACCAGAACTAAATAATTGGTTCCGATTCCGGTTCCATCATTTTGAGAACCAGAACCGATAAGACCTGGCTGGGTACCTTAGGAACTGAACCAGAACCAACCAGTTGACACCCCTACTTTAATGTTTATTAGATTGTACTCAAGAAAATATGCATTTTCCAATTATGTGAGAAAGTAAGTTCATTTTCTTGTGGAAACGAATTCTCACCTATTTTCAAGCCTGGACTGAAAAAAATTCCATTTTCATGACAAAATATTCCAAATTTAAAATGGCAATCAAGCAATGGAAAATTGTGTTTTCCCGAGAAAATGCCATTTTCCCATTTGAAAAATTGGCAAACAAACACGCTCTTAATGACTTTAATGCTCATTTTCTAATTTATTATTCATATTCATTGTGAATATTTGTTATTATACATGGTAAATAACCATTTATAAACATAGAATTAATCTTTGGTCCGTCTGAGCTGGTCAATATTTGGTCCGACCGCGGCTTCTTTGGATGCTACTTATACAAAGTTGTGTTTTCTTCATTCAATCACCGCCCCGACACATCATGGCACGTGGCACACATACAAAGGTTCAGTGCACATCACTGATCTGTATCCAAAATCAACACCATCGGATGCAGATTATCACAACCATCGCAAGACTTAGGATACCTAATATTGCGCTTCGTACCACCATATGGTTGACTTTACCAACAAAAAAAAGAGAAAGATGTAAATGGCAGTCAAGTATGAGGGTATTTCGGTCAATTTGGATTTGGTGGGAATTGCTACACCACGTTAGCGTGTAATTGGGTGAGCAAGACTCGGGAACGACGGCCGGGATTGCTGGATGCTCAAGTTAGAAATCAACATCCATAAGATATGGTAGCCGTCAGCTGCCCATTTGACTAAGAGTTGTGTTGGTGTCCTTCCTACAAACACGTCTTACTTAGGTTCACACCTTTAGATGGTCTTCGTGGATTCTTCCAAACAAATCTCGAGGACTATTTGGTGGTGGGACCATGAGGAGGATGTACAGCTCAGGAGTGTATTAACAGCTTAAGGTGTTGCTCTCTAATACTTATCCCACGTGTTGGTCAAGCCAGATATTGCCACTTGTCACACTGATCAGGCTCATTGACCTCACAAATGTTTGGCCAAAATCAGCATATGTCTGTAGGCACAAAATTACCATAAACCTTAGTGGTGCACGTGTCAAGAGGATAGCATCTTCAAAATTTGAAGTCTCACCTTCTCAAAAATGCCACTGATCAGGCTCATTGACCTCACAAATGTTCTGTGTAGAAACTGGTATGGTTGTTGTTCGACAAAATCAATTATAAGCTTTGGGTGTCGTGTATGAATCTTCACGCATCCCAAGGTGTCGTGGGATTTTTTGTGCTCATGTTTCTTGGTGGCCGTGGGAAACAAATTGGGTTTGAGATTGGGAATCTAGATGTCTTGTGGTACGATGACCTCAACAAATCTTGCGCCACCCTATTACATAGCTTGGGCGAGCTCACTCTTCAGGTCAAGCCTTCAAGGAGATGAATGAGAAAGAGTCAACAAAGCCCCCAATGACAGCAGCACTATCCCGACCTACGTAGCGGTAATCAAGACCACATCTCAAAGTAGAGTCCACATGTTTTATAAGGAGATATTTCTATAGTGGTGTGGACCAAGGTTTAAATGAGGCCGTTTTAACAGTTAAACGGACTGGGGGTGTTACCATTTAAACCGTTTAAATGGATTGAAACGGCCAGGGGCAAAAATGAAAAAAAATAAAAATGGAAGAAATGGCGCTGAAATTCGAATTTTGAAATTTGAAATTAAAAAAAAAATGAAATTTAACGGATTTTAACGAA
This sequence comes from Euptelea pleiosperma, assembly GCA_035048495.1. Taxonomy (NCBI): domain Eukaryota; kingdom Viridiplantae; phylum Streptophyta; class Magnoliopsida; order Ranunculales; family Eupteleaceae; genus Euptelea; species Euptelea pleiosperma. The sequence continues at coordinate 19,794,489 of CM068548.1, read as the reverse complement.
ATTAAACAGATTTAATGGCTGTTTTTTTCACAAAATTTTTAGAATTAAACAGCCATTTAAACGATTTTAACGGCCGTTAAAACAAAAAAAACTTCCGTTTTATTCAAAACCGATAAAACATGTTTAAACGGTTTTAACAAAAATGGGCTTGGGGCGTTACCGTTTAAATGACCGTTAAAACCATTTAAACAGCCGTTTTTAAAACCATGGTGTGGACCCCTCCTCAACATGTGGTCTTGATCATGGTTTAAAAAACGGCCATTATAAAAGATTTGGACCTCCCCCATTACAGTACTTACCATTAAAACGCCTAGAAAATAATGGCCGTTATTTCCATTATTTTTCTGTTTTTTTTCCCCTTATTTTCCGTTTTTAAAAAATCTGAGCGTTATTTTCTTTATAACGGCCGTTATAACAGAAAAAACAGTAACGCCCCCAGTTCGTTATACGGTTATAACAGCCACTTTTAAACCTTGGTCTTGATTAATTCATGATATGCGTTACGGATCTCAATCACACGTGCACCTAAGGTGCACCGTATCACGATTATAAATTAACAAAAGCCGATATTCTAGAAACGGGATAACCACATAGCCACCTTTTTTGCACCTCACACAACTACTCACTTAGTACCCTAATCAAGTTAACCCCTCATCATCTGCTTCTACTCCAACCCAAATCTTAGCAACAAAGCGAAAAAAAAAAAAAAAAAATCCGTTTAGCTTCCTTATCTTTCAGTTCTTCCTCTATAAGAACCCTCATACAATTTCCCTCTCTCATCACAGCAACATGGCCTCACCTTCGCTAATCATATGCACCATCTCCTTCTCTCTTTCACTTGTCTTCTTCGTAAACTCGATTAGTGTCGCTAATGCGGCTCTAAATAAAACCGAGATGATCAAACAATTCCTCCAAGGACACAATAGCGCTAGAAAGGCTGTAGGTGTACCACCCCTTAAGTGGGAGCCCATGTTAGCTACGTATGCCCGTGTCTACTCGAATGATAGACGTCGCGATTGCAAGTTGGTTCACTCAGCTGGGTACGGGTTCGGTGAGAATTTGTTTTGGGGACAAGGGAAACGGTGGACTGCTAAGGATGCTGTAGCTGCTTGGGTGGCTGAGAAGAAGTGGTACCACTATGGTAGCAACTCGTGCTCCGGTAAAGAGTGCGCGCACTATACCCAGATCGTTTGGCGCACCACGGAGCGTGTTGGTTGTGCCAAGATAATCTGCAATAGCGGTGATTCCTTCATTGCCTGCGAGTATTATCCCCCTGGGAATTATATCGGTGCTAAGCCTTATTAAAAAAAATTTATTGTTTAGCAAAATAAATGTAAATAACTCATTCTTTGAAATGGATTCATATTCAAATTACTCATGTATGCATGTTTCTTGCTTTCCTCCCTCATTAATTAGGAAAATTAGAATTTTTCCTCCCTAGATTGCGCGCAACATTCGCGGGGTAGTGAAGCTCAATACGGATGGTTCTATGAAGCATGCCAATGCTGGGTTTGGTGGCATAATGAGAAACTCTAATGGGGTGATTTTATGTGCTTCTCCGCGGGAACAACTAGAAGGTCGGTCCTCTTCCACAAACTCCAAGCAATTGAAAAAGGCCTTCAGATCATGATAGATATTGGATATACAAAGGTTGAGATTGGAAGTGACACATTAAGGGCTGTTAAATGCATTCTAGACAAAGAACCATGTCCATAGTATTGCATGAAGATTCCCAGGACCATCAAAAATCTAAAGAGTTGTTTTGGTTGGTTTGACATTCACCATGTTTATAGATAAACTAATAGAGTTGCTGATGCTTTGTCCACCCATTGCCGCATGCCTTAGATTGAATGGTTTTTGTCCCTCCTCTCCCTGAGGATCTGGACACCATAGTTAGGCATGATGCGGAAGGAATGATTTATACTAGGTTGTAAGTTTTTTGTGATTATTAGCAGGTAGGGGTCTGCCTAACCCCAGCATATAGTTCAAAAAAAACATTCCCGACATTGTGACGGAACGTCCAACAGATATTTGCATTAGACCCAATCATTTTTTGCTAAAAAGTGGTCTATTGTTTGCAGCCAAAAAGTGGCTGCAAACATCCGCAAACAATAGACAAATGACTCTCTCATCCCCTTGGTCTCCCCTGACACCTCTCCCTTCCCAACCATACGAATATTTTCCCAACAAATGTTGGTCATCAAATGTTTGCCTACAAACACTTTCCTGCAAACTACATATAGGAAAACCAAGTAGGGCCGAAATGACAAAAATACCACTCCATTTTTTAGTTTTTATATTTTATTTTCAAGGCGTTTTTTCTCAAGCAAGGGGTGGTTTCGTAATTTAATGGTAGAGGGAGGCATACCCTTAACCTTATTAATGGGAGGTAAGCCAAAGGAATGAACATTGGAAGAAAATCTCCCGAACTCTGACATACATGTGGTTCATCACTAAATTGAACTTTTATAAACCAAAAAAGAACTTGATTAGCAGATCCGTGGTCAGAGACATTGGGGTTCAGAGAAGAGGAATAATGTATTTCTTTCCTAAACACTACTGTAATTCTCCCAAGATGTAGAAAAAACATCTTGGCCAAGGTATCCTTACAACTTTCAAACAAAAATACCCGCAAAAATATCAGTTCAAACTGATAATAACAGAGAGAGAGAGAGAAGGGAGAAGGAACGAAATCAAATCTCGAGAGAGCCAAAACAAAGAACTGGGTATCAATCCAATCAACTGCCTCCCTTCTGCTTGAGAGTGATCTTGTCCCCTAAACTGAGGGCAATCCCCTGGGTCTTGCTCCTTATCCTTATGTAACCACTTAGCTTCCCGTCCGCTTGTTTCTCGATGCTCACATTCACCAAAGCATCCTCCCCAAATACACTCTTCGCATACAAGTTCGCTGCAAGGAACCCACACTCTCCATCGAGTGCTGACCTGAAACCAGACCACCCAAGAAAGACAGAAAAGATAAAAGGGGTAATTAGGCAGTCATCAGAGTAGAAACGAAGAGAGTAAACTATGGGGATATTGGGAAAAAAAGAAAGATTGGCAGTGATGTTATAGTGCTGGTGGCATGTTAGAATAATATCAACTCAACGACAGCAGTCGGATAAATATTTAATTATGTCATATGATGTTATTATACCATATCCAAAATGTGATATTGAGGTGGTATGATGGTGTCATATTAATGTTCCACCAGGTATACAAGAGGTCTTTCCAAAATATAATTAAGCATTGTCTTCCAAAAAGTTTATTTGGCAGCATAAGAGTTCACTCTGATTGATTGGGTGGTTAGGTTCATCCAATTTGATCAAGTTTCGGCCTAGGTACATCTTGAAGATGGGACCCATCAAATGTTGGACTCTACCCTAACTGCATGTACCCCATGTCCACAGCATAGATAGGTCCAAGAGAGTAATCAGACATGCAAATATCCGACGAAGTATTCCTTCCACACTACTCGGTTGGGCTCTCTCTCTCTCTCTCTCTCTCTCTCCATTATTTTTTATTTTTATTTTTTTGATATGTAATTTCCTTTCTCTTACCCTCATTGTGAACTGCAAATATAGACTCAAGAAGTAAAAAGGACTTAGCAGAGGAGAGAACGACGACTTACAGTGCAGTGAGACACTTCATGTTAGTCGACTTGATAATGTGATTCAAAAATTCCTTCTCGTCTTGAATGACAGTGTTAACGGCCACCTGAAATGCAAGACATTTGAGTAAAAATTCAACACAAATGCATCATTCAAGCACAAGAAAATGCAAAATGCCCAAGGGTGGCACGGAAAGAATTCAGAACATTACAGAAAAAGAATGAGAACTTTTGGATGTTAATAAGCCAGTTCAAATTTAGAAGGAAAAAGAAGAGAAGCAGACAAGATCTATTTTAAGCTTTAGAATGTTACATGTACAACAGTTGGAAACCAGGACCCAGACTTGGCATGGCCAGTCACCTAGTCATGCAAATTCAGGAATCAAACGAGTCCACCAGGCAGGTCAAACAGCAATAATGACATAAATATATATTAGTTATTAATGAAAGGAGATATTAATTCGCCATACACTGAATTAATAATGCTTATAGATGACAGCAGACTGCTATAGCATCAAATCTATCACAATACCACCAACAGACCTGTGAAGTAAACAATCCTATTGGAGTGGGAAGATTATTCTTGATATGTATAAAAGACATGAAGTTCTGTTCTATTGTACCGCCAACTCTTAAGATAGTTGATTCAGTGCGAATGTCAAGGCACTTTAGCATGACTTCTGAGCCATGCTGTTATAATTAGTAGTGACAGGCTTTCTTTCAGTGATATTCAGCAGGCACTGCCCCCCGTAAATGAAAATGGACATATATTATGATATTCGGTGTCATTCTTTCACGTTCATGTACTAACAGTCCCATGAAGGCCAACAAAATAAAATATGTGCAACTGGAGATTACAATACACCACAAACGAGTATCCCAGCTACCCAAGTGTGCTCACTGAAAGCTAGTTTGGATCTCGAACATTCTCATTCTACACAAGATTTATCCACTTGTTTACATATGTAACGATGGGAAAAAAAATTATTACTCAGAATACAAAGGAGTGAATCAGAACCGATTTTAGGCCACAAGTTTTAATTGGTTTGGTATTATAGATATTTAATAGCCTCAACTCATCTCTCCAGCAATCTATATCTGCAAGATGATCCCATCCATATTTAATTTTAAAGCTTACTTGATTTTCTTATTATGGCAATGAAAATAAGTCGAGCAATGAAGATAGAGGTACCTTGTTTTCCCATTCAAACTCAGCCCACATAGTTCTAAAAGCCACATCAGGGCAGGTAGCAGGAGTGATGTAGTCCATGATGTCAATATGGATGTCATTGAGGACAATAACCGTTCGCTCGAGCACATTCGAAGTCTCATAAACGATGTTTCCAAATATGACTCCTGTTTCAGTTGAAGAAACTTTAATGTTGGCCCGTATCTGTTTGCTTGATTCTGGAGCTAGTGTATAGTTCTGGGGGCGCTCCACGAGTTTGAGATCACCCATGGTTGCCAACTCCAAGCACAAATTCTGGAGGGTCTCCTTCGTTCGGTTGATGACTGTAACATCAAGGACAATGTCATAATGACGAACTGTCACATATGCTTCAGCATAGACAGGATCACTAAATCCTGTCAACTGAAGAATGCGATTGAGCTTATTCGCATCATCTCCATCCTTGGTGAACTCTCCAGTTGCACGTTTTAAATCATCTTGAACCTCATCTTCCAACTCGAGCTGGCTCATACCCTGGAAAATTAAATGCAGTAAAGAAAATTTAAATAGAGGTTTCAATATTGTATATGTGGTGAACACTAAGTTAGCAGAAAACATAAACATGTGGAATAGTATTGGCATTTTCTATATACAGAAACAGAGCATCTTCATTGTGCACGTCCATTGCTATCAACAAAAAATACGGAAGTGGTCGCTAATTTAAAAAAATCGATACTAACAAAAGTGCTGCAGACTCCAATGGAACGAGAGAGGGCATTAAGGAAATGGGTCCAGAAAAATAACAAAAGAAAAAGTTCATTCAATAGTCAATGAACTACAGACATGTATCTGAAGCATGCGGACATTATTCAAATCAGAAATCAAGTTCCATCTAGATAGACTGAACTTAAAGGATATTGGTGCAAGAACAGCAATAAATTATCCATTTATGAAACAGTAAACAACAATCTTCAAGGTATACACGTAAACAACAGCAGGAGAATGAAGCAAGTTTATGTTCATTTAACCTGTAAATATAAGAATATCATCTGCATATCTAGTTTAAGCAAAAAATCAGTACTTTAAGAAGATATTACTGAGTAAATAAGGGTGGGTTAAAAAAAAAGCAAGACATGGATTCAATATAAAAAGTAAACTTCTTGCTGGAATAAGACAAATTTTCAAAATTAGATATAATAGTTAAAGAATGAAAATATTTTTTTTTATATGGTAAGAGAAAGAATGGCAATATTGCTATGAGATTCATTAAATAATTTCATGGTCATCAGGCTTTGCGAAATTAGTGTGTTGTCTTACCTTCCTGCTCTTCAAATGGTAGAAGTCAATGAGATCATCTGGTTGTGCATGAGAAATCTGAGCCTTTGCTTTTATCTCCTCTGTTTCCCGGAACTGCTTATCTGCAAGCATTTTAACAAAACTCTGACGGCATGATTGCAGCCATATATTTCTAATCTCGTCGCCAGTATTGCAGAGCAATCTTATGCAAAGGACAATCCTATCATACGAATCATTGTCAATTGGGTGCAGAAGAAATGAAGATTGTCCTAATTGCAGCATAGAAACCATGATCAATAAGGCCTGGGTAGATGCTTTGTTCACTTCAGCTTTGGATGGCTGAACCTCTTCCAATCTCAGAACAAGCTTCGTCAGCGTGCAGGCCACGACTGCTCCAAGAAAAAAGTCACCAGTGAGAATCAGGGATCTCAAATTCCCAGGTGAAGCCAGTGATCCTTGAACAATAGTAGCGGGAGAAATAGCAGTTTCCGAGGCAACACTCTGGGTAGCATAGGTCCCATCCGCAAGAATTGCTGGCCTTCTAGAAGAGACAGTGATGGAATTTACTTGCTGAGACTGAGATTGTTTTGAAGCATCTACACCATCCCCTTCTTCAGTAGCCGTGTAGAATGGGAGGTCCCCAAGACACTGCTTGATGGTTGCAATGCCACTCTCAACTTCAGAAAGTGAGAGACAGTACTCTCCAATGATCCAAAGAGCACAAGAACAAACCCGTGCAGCACGAATCTGGTAAAACGTATCCAATAGCCTTGTAATTATCGAAACCCTCAGTTTCGGGTTCGTTTCAATGATCTCCCGTACAAAAACAACCACATCTATGGCAGAAGCAACATTGTTGTCACCCAAGAAATCCATCAACAGATGAACCACTGTACCTGCAACCTCCGGGAATTTGATAGCACAAGAATGTATAGCTTGAACAAGCATTTGCCTGTACTCCCCATTCTTCTCAAGCTCAGTGCTCTGAGTCTTCATGACTTCCTTCTTCAGCATAAGAACGACCTCGTCGATGTTTCGAGGAGTTATCAGTTCGAGAGCAATGTCAATTGTCTTCCTTCGAATGTCAAGGTTCGGGCTCGAGAGCGCCCTAAGCACATCCATGATCATATCAACCATGATTTCTCTGTGAGAAGATTTGAGCTCATTAAGCTGATCAAGCACGATAAGCTTAACGTTGTTGTCGCTCTGCGAGAGTAGAAGCTGACAGTATGTGTTAGCGGCAGCTCTTATAGCCGTGGGGGCAGATGAGAGAGAAACAAGTGTCACTGCACATTCATAAATAACAGCTGTGGAGGGGGCATTCAACAGAGATATGATGATCTTAATATACTTCCCCTTCTCTCCCCGGTTCGTTCTACAGACCTTGCGGATCAGCTCCAATACAACCATCTGAAGCAGCTCTCCCCATTCGGAAACACTATCAACATGGGCGAGGAGATAATTAACCGCACGATCCTGAGCACAAGTGAAGAGCATCAAGAAGGCATTCCGCTTTGCAGAGGGGTCCTGCTCCGATGAGAGCGCTTTCTCAATCATCTCAGGAGCATCAACAAGGAGCTGCTCTCCTTGGGGAAGCTTGTAGATTGACATCACAGCATGGATTGCATTTCTCCTAATAAAAGGATGGCGATGCTCCAGATTAGCCAAAACCGATGGGATCAATGGCTCGATAATCTCCGTCTCATTTAGACGACACAGAAAACGAAGAGTTACACCGCGTATATATTCATTCGGGTGCTGGAGATTGTTCCTTAAGTTCTGACAGATGAGGATCATCTCTGGGAGAACTTTCCCTTTTGAATCCGTCTTGTCGATGATTTCCAAATAGAGAAGCAAAAGCTTCTGGATCGTGTGATCTTCGGAAGGCAACACATACCGCACGATTGTGATGAAGATCTGAGGGAGGGTTTCTCCATTCAATAAAAGCATGATTGCTTTCTTCATGGCGTCAATCTTAGCTGGAACATCATTCCCTTCGAGAGCCTCCTTGATCTCGTTAGCCAAAGCAGGGGTTCCTTTGTCGAAATGAATTAGCAGTGTACACGATTTCTCCATTTTTTTTTCTTCTTCTGACCCGTTTAGCTTCCTTATCTTTCTTTCAGTTGTTCTTCCTCTATGGTCTATATATAAGAACCCTCAAAATCGTTGCTGGCCTCAGCTTCACAAATACTACAGAGAGTTGAGAACTACTGTCGTCTTATAATGTACCCTCCTTTAAATTCTTCCCAATGTTACCTGCTGCAGTTTTCGACATATCATGAATTAGACAGCAGAAAAAGAAAAAATTATAATCCAAGGTGCATTCTGATGAGATTATAGTATCGCATGGTGTAAAGTTATCTGAAAATTGTGATTAATCGAGCACTGATGTGTGAGATAAACACAATTTACACATAATTATGAATTAGTGAGTACACAATTACTGTGAATTTGAAGCAATGAAGGCCCCTAATCCGACGAATGAATTAACTTGTACAGATTAAACAATGGCTACCAACACTAGATTAATCAAAATTTAAGTGTTACATAGACAAATCTATACAGAGAGAGATGAGATGGCAAAACAATTTTTCATCTGTGGAATTACAGAATGAACTCGAAGCACCGATCAATTGAAAATTTATAGATCCCGGGATTGAAAACATTAAGCAAAATTAAATCAATTTTCGATCAAAATTATTCTAATCCAAACGACGTTCGTGATCAAGAGAAATGCAAATTAAAAATAAAAAATAAAAATCTCTAGGGTTTGTTTCGGTAATTTTGTTACTGGGTGAATGGGAAAGAAAGAGACAAAGAAGAGGAAATAAAACGAATACACATGCCTTTAGTTTGAAAGAATTCGAATTCGACCGCAGAGGAAGAGACGCCTGTCTGAGACTTATCTTTCCTTCTTCCTCGTTTTTCTTCTTCGTTTTGTTACACAGATCGAGATCTGGCGTTTTAAGCACTTGTGAAGGTTTTCTTTTGTTTCAAGTTCTAAGATTGTGAGGGTGACCCCGTGACCCTGGTCTTGATTTTTGGTCCGGCTGAGCAGGTCAATATTTGGTCCGGCTGCAGCTTCTTTGGATGCCAGTTGTACAAAAGTTATGTTTTCGTCATTCAATCACCGCTCAATACATCATAGCACGTGGCACACATACATAGAATCAGTGCACATCATTGATCTCAACCCCAAAATCAACACCATCGATGCAGTCTTGCAGATGATCACATCCAAGTTATAATAGCCCTTCATTGCAAGATTAAGCTTGGCCAATCGTAATGATTTTCAGGACTATTTGATGGTGGTACCATGAGGAGGATGTACTGCTCAGTAGTATACAACAGCCTAAGGTGTTTCTCACTAATACTCATCCATTTGTTGGTCAAGCTGAATATTGCCACTTGGCGTACTGAATCATTGACCTAACAAATGTTTGGTCCATTCCTGAACCTAGGGTAAAGGAGTGTGCATTAAATTGCCATTAAACCTTGTGGTACACGTGGCAATCTCAAGAATACCAAATATTACCAGTCCAGCAGAAGTTCCATACAGCGCACTGTATTAGGCCTACTGACCCATGAGTGGTTGATCACACCTTGTCGGACCTAAACAGCAAAAATCAGCATGATTGGTGATTTCTAGCCATTGGATTTTAGCACTTTTCATGGGCTCGGAGTTAACTCATAGCACGTTCATCAAGCCCATTATTGAAAAATGCTCAAACCCAACGATTAAATATCACCAATCATGCTGATTTTGTTTGGTATATAGGCCCATCAAAGTGTGGGTCAATCAGTCATGGATTAGTAGGCCCAAAAGAGTGTGCCACGTGGTATTCTGAGGGACATCTGTATCAAAATTTTGATTATCATAGAACGATTCAAAAGCGAGGAGACTCTGAGAGCACACAACTATGTTGTTACTCTTGGCATTGGGGCTTCTCCCCAAAAGGGGAAAAATCTATGATCCCAACTTCTGTATCAAAATTTTGATGTAGAAGTCCCTCAATATGCCACGTAGTACTCTTTCGGGCCCACTGCCTCCATGGATGTTTGTCCCACATATTGGTGGACCCACACACCTAAAATCAGTGTGATTAGTGATTCTTAGGCATTGGATTTGAGCACTTTTTCATCATGGATTTGGAACCAACTCCTAGGCCTGTTCATAAAGCCCATGATAAAAAGTGCTCAAATCCTATGGCTAGAAATCACCAATCACGATCATTTTTGGAGCCAGGATTTTGTTCAAAAAGGGGCAAGGCAGCAAGCGACTCTCAAAGTGGCGTAGGGGCGAGAAAAACATGGATCCTGGCTTTTTTTATCCAGGCATCCCCACACCACTTAAAAATACCACGTGGCACACTCTTATCGGCGCCCTCCGATCCGAGATTTTGAACTATGCTCACGATTTCTTTTGGAGAATTCAAGATTCAAAACCTCTTTGCTATTGGGTACATGGTTCAAAGTCTCGGGCGATCCTGTTCCGGATCGGGCGATCTGGATCGGGATCGGAGCCCACCGATCCGATCCATACCATGCTCTGTCTAGCCCGAGTTCTCTGTTTTCTTAAGGATTTTGACACCGTCTCGGGGCGAGATGGCCGATCCTGTTCTGTATCAGACCAATCTGGATCGGGATCGGAGCCTACCGATCCAGCCTCCGATCCCGAGACTTTCATCCTTGATTGGGTATGCATGTGTTTCAGAGAGTTAGAGTGTGTACGTGCAGGCGGTGGGTCCTGTCCAGGAGATCGTGACCTTCAATTCTGCAAGCTTCATTTCATGGTTTGCAATCATTCAATCAAGTTGATCTTTTAACAGAAGATGTTGGATGGGAGACAGAGAAGAGGAATAACAGGTGTAACACTAGTCTTTCATTCGCTATTTCAAAATGGAAACTGAGCTCGAAAAGAAAACATTGTCATTTCTTTCCTAAATACTACTGCTAATTCTCCTTAGATGTAGAAAAACATCTTACGGCCAGAGGGAATCCTTAAAAACTTCCAGACGGAAATGCCCGCAAAAATCACAGTTCAAAATGATAATAAGAGAGAGAGAGAGAGAGCTGACACAAAGAAAGGAAAGGTTGATGCTGGTATCAATCCAATCAACTGCCTCCCTTCTGCTTGAGAGTGATCTTGTCCCCTAAACTGAGGGCAATCCCCTGGGTCTTGCTCCTTATCCTTATGTAACCACTCAGCTTCCCATCCGCTTGTTTCTCGATGCTCACATTCACCAAAGCATCCTCCCCAAATACACTCTTCGCATACAAGTTCGCTGCAAGAAACCCACACTCTCCATCAAGTGCTGACCTGAAACCAGACCACCCAAGAAAGACGAAGGAAAGATGAAAGGGGTAATTAGGCAGTCATCGGAGTAGAAACGAGGAGAGCACACTATGGGGATATTGGAAAAAAAGATTGGCAGTGATGTCATAGCACTGGTGGCATGTTAGAATAATACCAACTCAACGACAGCAGTCGGATAAATATTTAATTATGTCACAAACCATTGTATGATGTCATTATACCATGTCCAAAATGTGATATTGAGGTGGTATGATGGTATCATATCAATGTTCCACCAGGTAAACTAGAGGTATTTCCAAAAAATAATTAAGCCTTGTCTTCCAAAAAGTTTATTTGGCAGCATAAGTGTTCACTCTGATTGATTGGGTGGTTAGGTTCATCCAAATTGATCAAGTTTTGGCCTAGGAACATCTTGAAGATAGGACAAAGTGGGACTCTGCCCTAACTGCATGTGCCCCATGTCCACAGCATATATAGGTCCAAGATAGTAGCCGGACATGCAAATATCGGACGAAGTATTCCTTTCACACTACTTGGTTGGATCTGTATTTCCTCTCTCTCTCTCTCTCTCTCTCTCTTCATTTTTTCTTCTTTTTTTGATACGTAATTTCCTTTCTCTTACTCTCATTGTGAACTGCAAATATAGGCTCAAGAAGTAAAAAGGACTTAGCAGAGGAGAGAAAGGCGACTTACGGTCCAGTGAGACACTTCATGTTAGTCGACTTGATAATGTGATTCAAAAATTCCTTCTCATCTTGAATGACAGTGTTAACGGCCACCTGAAATGCAAGACATTTGAGTAAAAATTCAACACCTGCATCATTCAAGCGCAAGAAAAAGCAAAATGCCCAAGGGTAGGAGGGGAGGAGGGAAAGATTTCAGAACATGACAGAAAAAGAATGAGCACTTTTGGATATTAATTAGCCAGGTCAAATTTAGAAGGAAAAAGAAGAGATGCGAGGGAGAACTATTTTAAGCTTTAGAATGTTACATGTACATAGTTGGAAACCAGGACCCAGACTTGGGCATGGTCAGTCACCTAGTCATGCAAATTCAGGAATCAAACGAGTCCACCAGGCAGGTCAAACACCAATAATGACATAAATACATATTAGTTATTAATGAAAGGAGATATCAATTTGCCATGCACTGAATTAATAATGTTTATAGATGATTGCAGAGCAACTGCTATAACCTCAAATCTATCACAATACCACCAACGGGCCTGTGAAGTTGAAATTCAATATTAGTAGCAAAGATAAACATGATAATTGGAGTGGGAAGATTATTCTTGATATGTATAAAAGTCGTGAAGTTCTATTCTATTGGATCCCAACTCTAAGATTGTTGATTCAGTGAGAATGTCAAGGCGCTTTAACATAGACTTCTGAGCCATGCTGTTATAATTGGTAGTGACAATCATTCCGTCAGTGAAATTCAGTGGGCACTGCCCTCATAAATGATAATGGTAATATTTTATAATATGCTGTACCATTCTCTCACGTTCACATACTAACAGTCCCATGAAGACCAACAAATGGGCAACTGGAGATTACAATACGCCACAAATGAGTATCCCAGCTACCCAAGTATGCTCACTGAAAACTAGTTTGGATCTCAAGCATTCTCATTCTACACAAGATTTATCCACTTATTTACATATGTAATGATGGAAAGAAAATCATTACTCAGAATACAGAGGAGTGAAACAGAACTGATTTTAGGCCACAAGTTAAGAAGAGGAAAATATCCAAACACCAACAGGACCGGTAATCAATAGATTCCAAGTTCAAGGATGATTTTCATTTTTTTCTGACTAAGAACATATCTTGTGTCATTCAGTCTAAAAAAATAAAGTTTCAAATGCCACCTCAAATTCAACCACAAGTTGGAGTATTTTAATTGGTTTGGTATTACAGATATTAAATATCCTCAACTAATCTGTCCAACAATCTATATCTGCAAGATGATCCCATCCGTGTTTAATTTCAAATCACCAAAATTATTTCTCAAGCTTACTCAAAAAGCAAAAGATTTTATTATGGCAGTGAAAATAAGCCAAGCAATGATGATAGAGGTACCTTGTTTTCCCATTCAAACTCAGCCCACATAGTTCTAAAAGCCACATCGGGGCAGGTAGCAGGAGAGATGTAGTCCATGATGTCAATATGGATGTCATTGAGGACAACAACCATTCGCTCGAGCACATTCGAAGTCTCATAAACGATGTTTCCAAATATGACTCCTGTTTCAGTTGAAGAAACTTTAATGTTGGCCCGTATCTGCTTGCTTGATTCTGGAGCTAGTGTATAGTTCTGGGGGCGCTCCACAAGTTTGAGATCACCCATGGTTGCCAACTCCAAGCACAAATTCTGGAGGGTCTCCTTCGTTCGGTTGATGACTGTAACATCAAGGACAATGTCATAATGATGAACTGTCACATATGCTTCAGCATAAACAGGATCACTAAATCCTGTCAACTGAAGAATGCGATTGAGCTTATTCGCATCATCTCCATCCTTGGTGAACTCTCCAGTTGCACGTTTTAAATCATCTTGGACCTCATCTTCCAATTCAAGCTGGCTCATACCCTGTAAAATAAAATGCAGTCAAGAAAATTTAAATAGAGATTTCAATATTGTATGTGTGAGGACCACTAAGTTAGCACACAACATAAAATAGTATTGCCATTTTCTATATTCCTAAAGCTAAATAATTAAGACATGTTCCCAACCTTAAACCAAAAATTTGATAAAAAAATGTTTGAATTCAGATTTTTTTTTTACAAGTATTCCAGGGTTTTAATTTTTTTCATTTTATCTGCTAGTTATAACAAAAGGAACCTTCAGCCACCAAGTTTAACATGAAGAAAAGCCATAGTCGTAATTTTCTAGATTAAAACATGCCAAATTATACACTAATTCCAGAAAGCAAGTTAAACCAGTATACTATTAAATTCTAATCAACGTAAGTAATATAAACTTGCCCAGATCAATATTTTTCATGTTCAGGATAATGGTGAATAATAGTTCTGTATTACGCAAAGAGAAAGTAGAATGTATGAAGTCTTATGAAATTTAAACCACCCAAATCGATAGATAAAACAACACAGCATATACTAAATATTTTTACAGCCGGCGTAAAAATCATGTCAAAGAATTCCACCTTATGACAGAACTATAAACTTCGAAGTTTAGACCTTCTAAATATGCTGTCAAAGAATTCCAACTTATGACAGAACAATAAATTTAAATCATAAACCTACAGAATCACATGGACAAAATTAATCCTGCTCCATGGTTTATCACATCTTCAGAAGATTCAAATCTGTGCTAAACATAGGTTTACGTCTGTCTTGGTCTTGGGATTGTCCGGTGGTGGTGAGACCGCGATGTCTCAAGTGATTTGGATGACAAATCCGAGATGCTGTGAGAAGCCACGGGATGCAGTAAACATTAAAAAATCCAGAAACATTACAAAAAAATAAAGAAAATCTAAAACATTTAAAACAACACATAAATGAACAAAGATGTTTTTTGGGTGGTGAAAAAAGATAAATTAGTGTATGAACTATAACCATAAAGGTTTGCTTTAGTGTTATCGCATTGTTCCTTTGTCACTAGAGATTGTAATTTGTTAATGCTAACTATATCATTTCATCCCCAAGTTGATTAACATGATTACTCAAACTAACTACCATGGCACAAGTGGTAAGGCGTCTGCTTCTAATTTGAAGATTGTGTGCGAGTCCAATACAAAGAAAACAAATCCAGTTCTTATACTTATCAACAAAAAAAAAAGACAAATCCGATACAGGTGATATGAATGAGACGGGGCCAGGATGGGCAATACGAGCAAGACAAGTAACTGTGAAACATGAATCACATATGAATCATGTCTGCGTCCCTACGGATACCAATCTGACATGTCTTCATATTGGACAAGACTTGAAAACTCAATCTTCTTATGGCAGCACACCCTACTTAAACAGCCCAGGAAATATTAGGAGCTAGCTAAGGTCGCCCTAGGCAATCTTCTTACTATATACATAAACAGAGCATCATCATTGTGCACAACTATTGCTATCCACGAAAAATATGCAAGTGGTTGCTATTTAAAAAAACCAATACTGAAAAAGCGCTGGAGATTCCCATGGAACAAGAGAGGGCATTAGGGAACTGGGTCCAAAAAAATAACAAAAGAAAAAGTTTCATTCAATAGTCAATGAACTACAAACATTTATCTGAAGCATACGAACATTGTTCAAATCAGAAATCAAGTTTCATCTAGAAAGACTGAAGTTAAAAGATATTGGTGCTAGCACAGCAATAAATTATCCATGTATGTAACAGTAAGCAATGATATTCAAGATATACGCATAAACAACAGCAGGAGAATGAAGCAACTTTATGTTCATTTGCCCTGTAAACATAAAAATATCATCTGCAGATCTAGTCTAAGCCAAACATCAGTACTTAAAGAAGATATTACTGAAGAAATAAGGGTTAAAAAAAGGCAAGACGTTGATTCAATATAAAGAAGTAAACTTTTTGCTGGAATAAGACAAATTGTCAAAATTAGATATAACAGCTAAAGAATGGCACTAGTGCTCTGAGAATCATTAAATGATTTCATGGTTATCAGGCTTTGCAAAATCACCTCTCATATAATACCAAAACTAGTGTGTTGTCTTACCTTCCTGCTCTTCAAATGGTAGAAGTCAATTAGGTCATCTGGTTGTGCGTGAGAAATCTGAGCCTTTGCTTTTATCTCCTCTGTTTCCCGGAACTGCTTATCTGCAAGCATTTTAACAAAACTTTGACGGCATGACTGCAACCATATATTTCTAATCTCATTGCCAGTATTGCAGAGCAATCTTATGCAAAGGACAATCCTATCATATGAATCATTGTCAATTGGGTGCAGAAGAAATGAAGATTGTCCTAACTGCAGCATAGAAACCATGATCAACAAGGCCTGGGTAGATGCTTTGTTCACTTCAGCTTTGGATGGCTGAACCTCTTCCAATCTCAGAACAAGCTTCGTCAGCGTGCAGGCCGCGACTGCTCCAAGAAAAAAATCACCAGTGAGAATCAGGGATCTCAAATTGCCAGGCGTAACCAATGATCCTTGAACAATAGTAGGGGGAGAGATAGAAGTTTCTGAGGCAGCACTCTGGGTAGCATAGGTCCCATCCGCAAGAATTGCTGGTCTTCTAGAAGAGACAGTGATGGAATTTACTTGCTGAGACTGAGACTGTTTTGAAGCATCTGCACCATCCCCTTCTTCGGTAGCCGTGTAGAATGGGAGGTCCCCGAGACACTGCTTGATGGTCGCAATGCCACTTTCAACTTCAGAAAGCGAGAGACAGTACTCTCCAATGATCCAAAGAGCACAAGAACAAACCCGTGCAGCACGGATCTGGTAGAAAGTATCCAAGAGCCTCGTAATTATCGAAACCCTCAGTTTTGGGTTAGATTCAATGATCTCCCGTACAAAAACAACCACATCTATAGCGGACGCAACATTGCTGTCCCCTAAGAAATCCATCAACAGATGAACCACTGTGCTTGCCACCTCTGGGAATTTGATAGCACAAGAATGTATAGCTTGGACAAGCATTTGCCTGTACTCCCCATTCTTCTCAAGCTCAGTGTTCTGAGTCTTCACGACTTCCTTCTTCAGCATAAGAACGACCTCATCAATGTTTCGAGGAGTTATCAGTTCGAGAGCAATGTCAATTGTCTTCCTTCGAATGTCGAGGTTCGGGCTCGAGAGCGCCCTAAGCACATCCATGATCATATCAACCATAATTTCTCTGTGAGAAGATTTGAGCTCATTAAGCCGATCGAGCACAATAAGCTTAACGTTGTTGTCGCTCTGAGACAGTAGAAGCTGGCAGTAGGTGTTAGCGGCAGCTCTGATAGCCGTGGGGGCAGATGAGAGAGAAACAAGTGTCGCCGCACATTCATAAACAACAGCTGTGGAGGGTGCGTTCAACAGAGATATGATGATCTTAATGTACTTCCCCTTCTCTCCCCGGTTCGTTTTACAGACCTTGCGGATCAGCTCCAACACAACCATCTGAAGCAGCTCTCCCCACTCGGAAACACTATCAACATGGGTGAGGAGATAATTGACCGCTCGATCCTGAGCACAAGTGAAGAGCATCAAAAAGGCATTCCGCTTTGCAGAGGGGTCCTGCTCCGATGAAAGCGCTTTCTCAATCATCTCAGGAGCATCAACAAGGAGCTGCTCTCCTTGGGGAAGCTTGTAGATTGACATCACTGCAAGGATCGCATTTCTCCTAATAAATGGGTGACGATGCTCCAAATTAGCCAAAACCGATGGGATCAATGGCTCAACAATCTCCGTCTCATTTAGACGACACAGAAAACGAAGAGTTACACCACGTATATATTCATTCGGGTGCTGGAGATTGTTCCTTAAGTTCTGACAGATGAGGATCATCTCTGGGAGAACTTTCCCTTTCGAATCCGTCTTGTCGATGATTTCCAAATAGAGAAGCAAGAGCTTCTGGATCGTGTGATCTTCGGAAGGCAACACGTACCGCACAATTGTGATGAAGATCTGAGGGAGGGTTTCTCCATTCAATAAAATCATGATTGCTTTCTTCATGGCGTCAATCTTAGCTGGAACATCGTTCCCTTCAAGAGCCTCCTTGATCTCGTTAGCAAGAGCAGGGGTTCCTTTGTCGAAGTGAATTAGCAAAGTACACGATTTCTCCATTTTTTTTCCCGGCTCTCTCTCTCGCTTCAGATCTGGATCAAAGTTAAACTAGAAATAATCAAACCATTTCTTCTAAGGCTCTGTATGGTGATCAACAAAAAGTTTTATAGAAGGGAAAGTTATCCCTTCTGTAACAAACATCCGCTTCAAGAATACCTTGTCTAACTGGATTGAGAGAGAGAGAGAGAATAGCACCTGAAGAAGGAGGTGCTTAAACAAAAGCTAAGACGATTCAAGAATCTCTGAATCCAACAGTCCTGATTAAACCTCTGATCTGAAAAAGAAACGAAGATATTTAGCCAAAAAACTAGCAAAAACTCAAAAGATTAAAAAAAATAAAGCTAAGTAGATTTCGATCAAGCCATTCTCTTCAGTAACAAACATCTTGATTAAACGTCTCATCTGTAATGAACCTTCTGAAAAGTATCAAGCCATTCTCGCCAAAATTTCAACGATTCTTTGGGAATCAAGGATGGGTTTGGAGAAATTGTTCAAAATGCACCAGATGATGGTGATGCCGGTGTCTTCATTGAAGAACACTACTTATCCTTCTAAAAATAATTTCTAAAACCTTCCCAAAACATTCAGATCTGATGAAGTTGTCTTCATTCCAGATCTTCAAGATCAAAACTACTGTGAAAAAGCTTAATTTACAAGGATTGGAGTCTTTTTCATGTTTTTTTTTTTTGATCGGTAAAAGCTTTGTATTAAAGGCAGGGCTGAGAAGGTGCCACAGAAAAACTATACAGCAGCACAAAAGGTGAAAACAAAGCCATGGGTTTTTAACCATGGGATTCGAGCATTATTTGGGGAACCTTACTTCGACAATTATCCGCCTGATTTGGATCTGCAAAATAGGGTTTTAGATGAAATTTTTTAATGAAATTTAGGGTTTCAAAATGGGAGCTAAAGGGTAGTGGAAGAAAAACTAGGGTTTGAGAGAGGAAAGGGATTGTAGCCGGGAACCTGGGAAACCCTTCAACCCTTTAGATATAAATGCATCCAATAGTCGTTTAGATACTCCTATTTCTAACTTGAATTATCTGAAACTGATAACAATTATTAACTCCTAAAATTTCATATAAATTCAGGGTAATAGAAAATAAATCAGTTCATAAGAGAAGTTCATCAAAAATCAAATATCAAAGAGAGATCAAACAAACAAACGATAAATTCAAATCCTAAATCGAAGAACGGATCAGTAGAATCTTCAAAAGCCATTAGGAAATGCCATATAATTACCATTTGGCGTTTGCACGACTCAGGATCCGTACACTTACACATATATCAAAACACAAAATTATTTAGGGCATACTGCTAGAGTTCCAGAGCAAAAGGAAGAAAGATTTCCAGAGAGTTACAGAGCTCAAAAAAAATAAACAAGCATATCTTGCAAATGGCTGGAGTTAGCAGGAGCTAAAGAGGAGAAACGGTTCCACTTGTTTTCAAATGGCTGATAACAGATGTACATGATTAGAAACAAGTATATAATTGTCAAATTGTTTCATGAGTAAACAAATGAACTAGTTTCAACCTCCTAAAATATAATGCCTAACTTTACCAGATAGCAACCTTCCTTTTCACTGGTCATATAGGGGCTTTAAATTCAGTGTTGGGAGGTATGTAATAACCAACCTTGAATTGATTCTGATGTTTGGGCTGTGAACTTGATCTGTACACCAAACCCAAAAGGATTTGGCTTTTGTTGCTGCTGCTGATTTGTGTGCTGAAACTGTGAGCCAGTCTGTCCGAATCCAAAGGAATTAGACTTCCGTTGTCGAAATCCGGTAAGCTTCAGATCTGGAAGGACAGCTACCGTTTTTGGAATGCCTGTATCGATCTCTCTAACGCTGCAGGAATCCGATCATCTGGTGACGAAGTGAATATCAATGAAGAACAGGCGACGCTCCGTCAGATCTCGGCCGATTTGTTGTTCTTAGCTGGAGATGTCGCCGGAATTGCGCCGGAATTCCGTCTCCGGCCTTCAAATCTGCGTCTTTCTTCTATAAAACAGGTTTGATCTGGCGTGAACTGCAGCAATTTGATTCGAACGAGCGACTGATTTGACGTCGAAGATCGAGACCAATGAAATCTCCGACGCTGGAGAACGAAAACTCCTGTTAGATCTGAATCTCGCGAGATTGCGCACTGCGTGGGAGGTTTCAGAGCGAAATCTCGCTATTACGTTAATCGGTCCAAAACAAGGTTCAAAGTGTCGGGATCGGAGGCTGGATCGGTGGGCTTCGATCCGGATCGATCCGATCCAGAACGGGATCGGCCAATCTAGCCGAGACAAAGTGGAAGTCGTTTGTAAAACAGTGACCTCGGGGCGAGACAACGCCTGGTCTGGATCGGATTGGTGCCCACCGATCCCGGTCTGGATCTATCCGGATCGCCCCATCCAGACTGGGATCGGCCAAGACTTTGAACCCTGGTCCAAAAACCTGTTGTTAGCTAGCCAATACTTGGAGTTCTCAGCACGTGCCCGAGTGCTTTTTGCCAAGTACCCATACGAGTGTTTTTTAAATTTTTTGTTGCATTAGCCAAAATACACATGGCACGTGGCAAAAAAGCACTCGGGTGAGTGCCAACGACACTGCAGGAGGTAATTTTTTATTGCAAAAGCAAACATTTGCTCGCCCCGGGGGACTTCCCCCACCCAAAATGTCAGACACGTGCGTCAATCCCTTAACCCAACCAGCGTTAAGCCCCTAGTTAGTGGTTAATAAGGGGTACTTGTCATATATTTTGGGAGGGGGACATCAAAGTTTGAAGTCCCCCCGGGCTAGCGAATTTTTTCTCGTTGGCACAATGGTTCCCAGTTGGTTAGACAGAGCACTACTTTATCCGGATCACCATCCCACCAGAATTTGTTGATGAATGCATCCATTTGAGAGTAAACTGACAAAAACAATTGCGTCAGATATATTGCAGTGGACGACGCGGTTGATCCTTCGGTGAGACTTTTCAAACTATCAATACACCCTTGAAGAGCTTGCGTTTTGGAGTACCCAATGAACAATGTTGTGCCTAAGTATTTTTCTGAGATATGGAGCTTTTTGATGTTTATAATATTTGAGATAGCTTTCATATGTCTATTAAGATTGGGGTTGTAGGAGATGCCTGACTTATCAAAATTGATTTGTTGTCCTAATATCATACAAAGAGAATTGAGGGCATCTCTAAGGTAGCGACCTCCGCCAAGTTCGCTCTACAAAACAAAATGCAATCGTCTGTAAAGAACAAATGAGATAATGGCGGACAAGCTCGGCCAATCTTAAGGCCATGGATATGATTTTGCCGTCCCTCCCTCTCCAAGAAATGAGATAAGACATTGACACAAAGAGTGAAAAGGAAAGGAGAGAGTGGGTCACTTTGTCACCGCCCTTGCGAAGGGAGGAAATGGCCAAGTGGGGATCCATTAAGCTAGATTTGAATCAATAAGATATTTAGATATTTTAAGTTAAAAAAGGTCGAGGAGATCATCTTCATAAAAATAGCCCTTGAATCATATATGTATATATATATATATATATGGGCTGGGATAGAATGACTAATGGAATTCTTACTAATGGACATGGGACCCACATGCGGATGAGTTAAGGGATGATTTTTGGTGATAATATTCTTCTCAATGTGGATATCAACCACACAAAAATCAGCCTATTCCAACATTCGTAGCCTTGTAAAAAGTAGATTGCAAATTGAAAATTTTTGGACCATCCATTTTCACTATTAGATTTAGGTCTGTATTTGGTAGGGTTAGAAGGTTAAAAATTACTGATTTTTGGTGTAGGTGATCTCCATGGTGAGGAGATCACCCTCACCAAAAATCATCCCTTAACTCATCCGCATGTGGGCCCCACGTCCATCAGTAAGAACTCCATTAGTCATTCTATCCCAGCCCTATATATATATATATATATATATAGGTTGGGCGTCAGGTTGCACGAGGTCTCAGCCCGAGCTCAATTGCTTTTTAGTCGGACTCCGAAATCCAGGGCTGAGCACAACCCTAGTTTCAGTGAAAAATCTAAGATACAGAATTCTATATCAAAATTTTGATACGAAAGTCCTTCAGTGGCAAACTATTTCGGGTCCACTGACCTATGAATGTTCTTCCCACACCTGCGGACCTACACTCCACTTCTAGCTGTTGGATTTGAGCACTTTTCATCATGGGCTTAGAACCAACCTATAGGCCTGTTTATGAAGCCCACGACGAAAAAGTGCTTGAATCCAACTGCTAGTTATCACCAATCACGCTGATTTTTGGTGTGCAGGTCCATCAAGGTGTGGACCAAACGTTCAGGGGTCAGAACCCATGTGGCAATTTGAGGGACTTGTGTAAGCAGTGAAGCAGTGGCCAGGCACAGGGAAAGCATTTCTGGGTGTTGTCAGAAGCATCAGTGGATTCGAGTCTCAGATATACCAGGGCCAGCCCGAAGCTCATCCCGACCATCCACGTTGATCGTCAATTCGTCAAAATACAGGGGCATTCTAGTCCTTCTAACATCAGATTTAGCACTATGTTCTTCCATGTTTTGTTGTCTCTCTCTGCGAGTGAGAGAACTCTAGAATCAACGAAGGAAACCTGAAGTCTCCCAAAAACCCTAATTCAGATCAGCAAAGTTAACCAGAGATCGAGAAGCGAGAGATCTGAAACAAAATGCCTCCGAAATCTGATGCCCTCTCGAGCTCTGCTCCAGTGGATCCAATGGACTCCATGGATCCTCTGCTCCATATCCTGAAGACCATCCCCTACAGGTTCCTTCGCGTACCTAAAATGCGCCTGAAACTCCCATCCTTCTCTCTCCCCTCCGCCATGACCGTCTACGCTCTCGTCCTCCTCACCTACTTCATGGTCGTCTCTGGCTTCATCTACGACGTCATCGTCGAACCTCCCGGCATCGGCAGCACTCAAGATCGAGTCACTGGTGCCGTGCGACCGGTCGTATTCCTCCCCGGCCGTGTCAACGGCCAGTACATCATCGAAGGACTCTCGTCGGGCTTCATGTTCGTCCTTGGAGGTATCGGCATCGTTCTCATGGATCTTGCGCTCGATCGTAACCGCGCAAAGAGCGTCAAGGCCTCCTTCGCTTCCGCTGGGATCTCATCGATTATCATCGCTTACGTCATGAGTATGCTCTTTATACGCATTAAGATCCCGGGCTATCTTAGATGATTTTGATTCTGATGATGGTAATGGTGATGGTGATGATGTTTGCTGGAATTAGGATATCGTTTTAAGCTTTTGAATCTCTTTGAAGGATATTGTATCGAATTAACGGACCTTTTTTTATTTAATAGAACATAATTTGAGTTTTGGTAATCTTGTTCCTGTTCTTGCCTTGGTACCCGTGCAGAATTGGTTGGTTGGTTGGTTGTTTTTAATTCTGAATTCTGATCATGCTGTGAGCGTGGAGCTGTACATATTACATACATACACAAACATATATTCATCAATGTTCATAGATACACACACATACATGTGGAATTGAAACTGATGTTTTAAATTCATTTTCAAACAAATTGACATTCATTGTCATCATTATCAGTGCCTTATCCCACCTATTTGGGGGTCGGCAACACGAACTCTGTTCTGCCATTCAATTCTATATAGAGCCGTATTTTCTGCTAAAACACGTCTACAAATTTTTTTGTATCTCAATGCATGTCCTTTTCAACTTTCCTCTTGCCCTTCTAGTGCATTCAACCTGCATCAAAGCACTCCTTACTGATACCACCAATTGCATTGTAATATGTAACTTATGGTAGCACAAGAAAATTTACAAGTACATGATATGGACTTTGGAAATATTTGTCACCAATGATACTTTTGTTTTTTGGTGATGTCCCACTCTCAAGTGAAGGTACCTTCATCTCATAACGTTATTTCATGCATATATGCAATTTCTGTGTAAAAAGTCAATCTTAGTATGAGTTTTTTTTTTCCTGTAAAGTGTAGAATTTATTGAAAGCGAAAAGAGATTACAAAGACAGCCAAAGAGGTCGAGATGACTTACTAAGGGTGAAAAACGAATAAATCTCTAACAGAGAAAAAACTACACCCTTCTCTAGAACAGACAAAATCCCAACGGACTAAAAGATCCACAAAAAAACAAACCACGACAATCACAAAAAACTTTGGACCAAAGAAACATTGAACCCTGAAGTTGAGAATAATATTCGCTACCTCTTCCTCATTTCCTTCAAACACCCTAAGATTTCTCTTATTCCAAATACCTCAACAAATCGCAAACGGTAACATGCACCAAAATACTCGCCCTCTAGACGAAAAGGGTCGTTTTCTAACTAGCCATTTGTGGACTAGGATGTGTTCTCATTTTATTGCGCGCCCTTTGTCAATATAGTAAGATCCAGCTCACTAGCCATTTGGGGACTAGGATGTGTTCTCATTTTGTTGTGCGCCCATGTCAATAAAGTATGGTCCTTTTGCTTGGGGATTTAATTCACTTATCATCTACTTCATGTCTCTTTATAAGATTTGAGGATGATTATCGAAAGGCTGGGCTTTTCCAAAAGTTATTTAGTTGCATGGGAGGGGAGATGGGCATAAGTTCCATATGGTTGGGTGGGAGAAGGCTTGTCACTAGCATCCCCAAAAAGATAAAAAGTTTTGATTGAAATTAGAAGATGGGAGTAGAGTCCTAATAAATGGTCTTGGGGCTTGGGGTATACTATGGGTTCTTTGGAAAGAAGGTGATCAATAGAGTTCTAGATGACTTTAGGAAAGTAATTAGGTTTACAGTGAGTATTGGGTGAGGGCATAATTTTGGAATGGGCATGTGCTGTGGCAATTCCTCCCGTTTGGCCATGCTTACTTTGAATAAAGATGCATATGTCAATGCATGTTTTGAAAGAAGGAAGGTAAAATGGATTCGTGTTTTGGTGTCAAGAAGGAATCTTTATGATGTTGGAAAGGAGTTTGTAGGTTCCTTTTTTTTATAAGTGTTTGTAGGTCCCTTATTGGAAGATAATTTAAAGAGCTTCCTACTGCAATAGTCCCAAGCTATATGTGATCAAGGCCCATGCACTCAGTAGTTCACCCCACAAGATTTATGTTAGGATGCACTTTATTTGTTTCTTATTTAGTTTGCTATTTTATTGCTTATTTTGCAGAGATAATTTAGGAAGTAGTTGAATTATAGTAGGATATTTTATATTTTAATAGGAGTAGACATAAGTAAAAATTGTAGAGTTATTAGGAACTTTTTATTTGGTAAGTAGAAGTAATTAAAGGTAGACTAGTTTTAGGAAATCTTCCTCTTACTAAAGTAGGGTATTAGAGTAGTCTATAAATAGAGTATATTTGTGAAGTAAAAAGTAGTTTTGAGAAGAAATTGAAGCTTGTAGCTTTCTTTGATTAGGTGTGAAGCTCAATTTCTTTAGCGTGAAGCTAAGGGCCCCTATTTTCAACTTGTTCTTGTGAAGGGTGTGGGTTGATTGGGTTTATTTTCTATCTGGTGTGTTTTCAACCTTGTTGTTGAAAGAGTTGTTGATCAACTTTATTCGGTAGTAGTTTAATATTAGAGCATAAATCTGGGAAAATAAAAATTGGTGCAAGATCCATTCAAAAAACTCATAAATAGAGTTGTCTTTAGAAGATAAGATTCAAGAAGTTCTAATTGTGGTATAGACTCTTATTATGCAAATCCCTCATGGCTATACTTTATAGGAGGACAAATGTAAGATAAGTTTGAAAGGAATTCTTTTCAAAACCCGTGTTTACTGAAAAGCCAGAGGAAAATGCAAATAGGATTGATCCTACTCCAATTGCTGCCCCAATTGCACAGGAAGAGTCTTGAGAAGCCGAGTCAGTCCAAGTTCCATGCTAGATCCTCCGCAGGAGACACTTGAGGTGCCCAAAAAATTCGAAGATGACAAGATCATTGCATTATCATCAAAAGAGCCGCCATTAGAAGATGATGACAATCAGATTACGTTGATGGCTTCAAAAGACCTCGATATACCCCACTATGATTTATCGGAGTTGAAAAAGCATCTTCAATTATTGTTGATGGCATAAATGATTGTGTGATTCATTTGAATTATCATCAAAAGAGCCGCCATTAAAAGATGACGACAATCAGATTACGTTGATGGCTTCAGAAGACCTCGATATACCTCACTACGATTTATCGGAGTTGAAAAAGCATCTTCAATTAGTGTTGATGGCATAAATGATTGTGTGATTCGTTTGAAGATTGGATAGTTTAAAGGTTTTAACTTCTACTTGGATGATGTTGAGGAAAAGACAATTAATGAAGAACAAGTCCTCTAATTATCTCTTCCATTGGAAATGCTTATTGTTGTATTTCAATCCGAATTAGAGGTCGAATTTGTTTTAGCTGTGAGGTTTTGATGCAATAGCATCCTACTAGGACAGTCCAAGGTACATGTGATCACAACCCATACACTTAGTTGTGGACCTTACAAGATTTCGTTGGGATGTGGTATTGATAGCTTGCCAGCTACCTACTTGGGCCTCCCTTTAGGGGCTTCCTACAAATCTAAGGCCATTTGGGATTTTGTTATTGAGTGCTTTGGGAGGAGGCTAGCTTTGTGGAAGCCTTGTTATCTTTCGAAAGGTGGTAAGTTGGTGTTGATCAAAAGTACCCTTTCCAACATGCCTATCTACTATTTGTTTCTTTTTTAGATTTCGAGTAATGTGGCGAAAGTTTTGGAAAAGTTCATGAGAGATTTTGTGTGAAATGACAGGGTAGAAGCCCATAAATTTCATCTAGTTGGGTGGAAGTTGGTGTGTAGCTCTAAGTCTCATGGGGGTAAAGAACTTCAAAGTGACGAACAAAGCTCTTATGGGCAAATGGTCATGGAGGTTTGGGGTTGATATTTCTAGGCTTTGGAAGAAGGTTATTGAAGGCAAGTATGGGAATTTGGTTTTTGGGTGGGTGAGTGGTGTGGCTCGTTTATCTTATGGGTGTAGTGTTTAGAGGGTATTTTTAAAGTTTAATGGGGATTTTCCCAAGGCGTTTGCTATACTGGTGGTTAGGGAATAGAATCAGGAGAAGCCCCCTTATCAGAAGACATCCTGGAGCTTTTCTCTCTTTCAGATAAGAAGAGTTGTTCTATTTAGGATTGTGTCCTTAGGGTGGGGGAGGAAGAGGCGTGGAATCTCAGTTTTAGGGGGAACCTTAATGATTGGGAAATTGATCTTGTCTCTAGACTTCGTTCCCGATTGCACGATTTTCATCTTTCTCCCTCGGATCATGATAAGTGCTTATGGAAGTGGTCTAAAGATGGTTCGTTTTTGGTTCGGTCCTTTTACAAGTCTCTAGACAGATCTTGCATCCTTTGTTTGGGGTTCTAAAAATCCCATGAAAGATCGCATTCTTTTTGTGGACAACATCTTTTGAGAAGATCTTGACAGTGGATCATTTGATTATTAGAGGGATCATCATTGTGGATTATTGTTCAATGTGCAAGCACAAAAGGAATTGGTTTTTTTATCCGTTGCACCCCGACATGGTAAGAGAGGTTTGGAATTTGTTTTTTGTTTTTGCTTTTGGGATGTGCTGGGTGATGCCACATTCTATTATGGATCTTGTTTTCTGTTGCATACCTATGCTTTTTCCTCTAGAGGTCGCATCCTACGGCGGATTCTCCCATTCGCGATATGTTGGAGGGAGAGGAATCTAGAGTCTTCGGAGGAAAGTCTGAAGATTTGTCATTGGTTATTCTCAACATTGAGGGCTTGATTTTCTTGTCAATGAAGTGTTTGTGGAATGTAGATGTCTCTTCTTTAAAGATTTTGTATTTCGTTGGGATTTATTTTGTTCTAGGGAAGGATGACAGAGTGTTGTTGTCCTTAGTTTTCTGATTTTAGTTGCCTAGCTCGTTGCAGGTCATCTCGACCTCTTAGTTTTTGTTTGGTTTGGCTTTTGCTTTTCATAATAAATTTTTTACCTATCAACAAAAATGCGAAGCTCAATTTCTTTGGTGTGAAGCTAAGGTCACCAATTTTCAGCTTGTTCCTATGAAGAGTGTTGATTGATTTGGGTGTATTTTGTTTTATTTTTTTATTATTTAGTTTGATTGCAGCCTTTTTGTTCAAAGAGTTGTTGCTCAACACTGTCCGGCATCATAATTATATTCTTAGGGTGGAAGTAGTAGAGTTTGGGACTTTGGATCAAGGAAGATGATCTCGATTCAATCTTTCTACAGTTTTTTTGGCATTTTTATGGTTCATGCTTCTTCCTATGGGTGTCTAGTAGTTTTGTTTGGATTGGTCCTGCCTTCCACCTCCCCCACCTTTGTTGCTTCTAGCAACATTGTTACTAATAGTCATCTCCAATGTAGAGGTCCTACTTTCGATATGCCTGTACTTTGCTAGGAGGCAAATGAAATGTTGAAGTTGTTGAACATGTTGATAAGGGTGTAGTATGTCTTCTTTGGTCTCTTTGGTGTTGGTGCCACATTGGGACTAATGGTACTTCCTTTACTTATTGTCTCCTTCTTCCCTAGAGAACAACCTCTTTTGGTGGTTTACCCATTTTCCATCTTACGGAATTATGGGAGAAGAGGCAGTTTTGGATTGACTTTGTGTTCTTGAATTTTTTTTCACAACTCTTCCAGTGCCAACACTACAAGAACAACTTCCAAGAAAAAGAATTCCCGGGAAAAATTATGGATAGATTTTTGGATTAATGACCTATGCCCATCTTTCTTTCCAGAGCGAAGTCCTTGAAAACATAATAAGTAGGAAAACATGCAATGATTATGATTCTTTCTGACATTTCTGATAAATCTAGAGGGTACGATTGCATGTCGGACATTCTTGAGAGTGGTTGCTGGGGAGATTCTCCCTGTTTTTTTCAATGCAATCATCTCTTACACTTATTGATACCGAGGCAAGAAGCCTGTTAGGAGCAACTGGTTGATGTGAATGGTGGTGTAGTCAATCGAAAATGGTGCTGTGTGACAACCTTGAGGTAGCAAGTTAGTTCTCAATGCTCCTAGGAAAAGGAGAGGACAGTTGGTCACTGATGAATATGTATGAGTTCTCAAGTCATGGTGGCTAAACTTAGTGAGGCTCCAAATGTGGACATCATAAGCCAAGATGGCGAAGAGAATGTGCCACCTTGTCACAGGTCCACTATGAAATGGTACACATTGGAAGCCTTCTGACAAAGAGAGAAAAGCTTCGTGTGGTAACAATGTGTTGAATGAGAACAAAGTGCTGAACTTAGCTAAAGATGGGAGAAAAAAGTTCTGATTTAGAGAACTGAA
This sequence comes from Euptelea pleiosperma, assembly GCA_035048495.1. Classification (NCBI taxonomy): domain Eukaryota; kingdom Viridiplantae; phylum Streptophyta; class Magnoliopsida; order Ranunculales; family Eupteleaceae; genus Euptelea; species Euptelea pleiosperma. The sequence continues at coordinate 19,765,080 of CM068548.1, read as the reverse complement.
AACTTTTGGTATATCTATTGTTGTGGACAATTCTCTTCCATATTTCCGATGTATTAATTAGTTTGAGCCTTACGCAGCCAATTGTACTTAAGGAGTTGGTTGTAGAGGAAATTCTGCTTACTCGTGGGAAATTAGAGAATTTGGGGAGGTAAATAAGAAATAAGAGCTTTTTCTAATGATTCCGGGGATGAAACTTCAAACATTAACTTTACGAACTGGCAAATTTGTTTAGCTCCTTGAATTCTACGGGTAAGATTAATAAGTTTTGACTCATGGCATGGATGTGGCGGTTCTCTTGATCTTGATCTTCTCCAAGCATTTCTGTGAGAAGTGGTGGATGGTGTAATCCTCTGTTAAGATAGTTTTCAACTTGTCCCCGTTTTGCTTAACCCGACCTTGGGCTCGCATTTCTGGAACTCAGGTTGGGTATGGCTTGAGATTTCAAATCGTGTTTGGTTCGGATTGTAAGGCCTCGGGCAACCTGACCCAACCAGCGCCCAATCACTACCCAAAGTTACAATAACTTAGTAAATATCTATTACGATAAATTAGTAACCACAATAGATACCTATTACCATCGTCTATCCTTAATAAATTAGTAAATTAACACCATATTGTTAATCCAATCACCTCCTTAATAGATATTTATCTATGGGCGGCATTCTTTTGACACTCAAATAATGACACACCTAAATGAAATTCCCTTGTGGGCCCACATGGAGATGAAATTTCTGGTGAAAATCCTCACTGTAGAGACCATTCTCATAAAAAATAAAAAAAAAACTCATTCTGACATTTCTAGCCCTCTTAAAAATGCGTTGCTCGTGCTTTTGTGACTAATAAAATGACGCATGGTCTTAGGGCCCAGTTTTGAATATTTCTAGAATAATATTTTTCTGAGGTCCATGTTGAGAAGAGCATCCTCAGCAAAAGAGAAGCCACTACTGTTGTCAAGGGAATTGAATTTCAGCAGCTGGAGATTAGGGATGTAATCATTGAAGGAGATGGAGCCAACCCCGAGTCGCCCTTTGTTTTTAGGCTCAGGCTCCGAGGACCCCCTCCCTTTTTCTGACACCTCTTGGGAGTTGGACCCGGGACCGGGGATTTCGAAAATCCAATATTGGTGGTTGATAACACTGAAAGGGTACTATAACATCAATGAAAATAGTTACCACATTTTGTAAAATATTACCACCCAAAAAACTTAATTTTTCCACACCTAAGAATTAACTTACAAATGGGCAAAAAATATAAAAAAAATCAGAGGTCACAAAATGTTTAAAATTTAATGATCATCAAACGGTCAAAAAATAATTTAGACCACTAAGGTCTCCAATGGTCAAGTCAAAGTCAAAACAGTAAAGATTTTTGTCCAAAAAAATGAGTTGGCCCAAAGCCTATTCAGGCCCGTGGCCTGACCGGGCATGGCATGCATTTGTGGTGGCATGTGTACTCTTACCCTTAGAGCTTTACTAAGGAATCATTTGAGAATGAAAAAGTAGAAGCACTTCTACTCGTAATAGAAGTTATTAATCGAAGTATGACTTCCAAAAATGTCAAACGTTATTTGGTAAGACAAAAAGTAACTTATCTGGTATGAAACAAGTAGTTTATTTATAAATTTTATTAAAGGCTTAGAGGGATTTTTTGTTCAAAGATTAGAGGGGCAAACATGATATTATGACAGTTTCACTTAAACACCTAATTCAACATTTACTTAATTTGAAAGAAGTAGTTTTCTAAAATGTCAGAAGTCAAATTTTTTAACTAGTATTTGTAGACAATTTTTAACAAAAGTTAAAAAGTAACAAATGGAAACACTATATATCTTTATTTATAGGGCTTTTTTGCTTTACCCCCTTACTTTATTGATGCAATTTGCATCTCACCCAATGTTTTCAAAATATTTGCGTCTCACCCTTTTGACCATGGTCAACGTCTCCGGATGGACAGCCCAATATTTTTTAAATTACTATAATGACCTTGGGCGAGACACAAATATTTTAAAAACATTCGGTGCGATGCAAATTGCATCAATAAAGTAAGGGGGACAAGCAAAAAATCTTTTTTTTTAGGCTTTTTTTTTTTTTTTTTTGAGGATTGTGAGCTCAAAACCTTTCTTCGTTTACTTTTGGCCCAACTGATCGAAGGTGGACATACAGACCAAAAATTAATTTGATTGTTAAATTTTAAGAATTGGATTAGTTGTTTTCTGGGTTTATTTTATTCATAGAATTTGAGCATTATTTGGGGCACAAAGATCCAATGGTTTGAAATCACTAATCAGGCTGATATTTGGTATATAGCTCCACCTAGCGATGGGCCCAACATCCGTACGGTTAGTGACCTCTAAGAGTATGCCACGTGGCACATATTGTGGTCCCTCGTCATCATTGATGAGGGACACTAGCGTGCTAAACAACCTGCGGTGAGTTCCTTTTATAGTTCACAATCCTCGAAAAATAAATTGAGCTCACATTCTATAAAAAAAAAAAGAAAACCTAAAACAAAAGAATTTTTTGCTTGTCCCCCTTTATTGATGCAATTAGTATCGCACCCAATGTTGTTAACATATTTGCGTCTCAACCAAGGTCATTACAGTCATTTAAAAAATATTGGGATGTCCATCCGGAGACCGTCTATGGTCAAATATTTTGAAAACATTGGGTGACTTGCAAATTGCATCGATAAAGTAAGGGGGTAAAGCAAAAAAGTCATTATTTATATATTTGACTTTTTTAAGTCAAGAAGTTACTTTTTCTTCCCAAATACTACCTGATGCCTCTAAGGTTTGACATACATCCATATAACAAGTGACAATGGTTGTCTCCCCACTTATTCTCTTATAGGCTCCAATAAAGAAGGGCCGAGATCTTATCCCCCAACTTGACGTTAGATCTCAGCCACTCACACCCTGATTTTGGCAAATGCTGTCAGAAAGTGCTGTGGGTATGGGCCACCGACTAGTATGTAACAAGTGACATTCGTTGTTTTCATATCAATGGATGAGATTAACTCCAACCCGATTTTGGCAAACACTGCGCCAGGGAGTGCAGTCGGCACGGGCCACCCACTAGTATATCCACAACATGTGCTATCCTCTCCAACTTGGGATTAGACCAGCTAAAAAGTAGTGTCGCGTGTGAGAAAATTTTCGAAGTTTCTTACCGAAACCTTCATTCAAAATTTAAGTTTTAAGGCTCTATATGGTGATCAACAAAAAGTTTTGCCAAAAAAGGATTTGTGAAATTTATATGTAAAAATCATTTTTAGGAAACTTATCCCAGCTCGAGCACGAAAATAAACAGTACATGTTTTAAAGCTACTCAAGTGTCTTAAGTTCAACACCCACTAAGAACACGAAAACACCAAAACAAATGAATTAACATAAATCCAAGTGTCCTAGGTTCAACCTGAGCCATGGTGTAAGGAAAGTATACACCAAACTATGGAAAAGAAGTCCCATGATCAGATGGTTATGGCCATCCAATCTGGGCTTGGAGATCTCCAAGATGGGACTCATCAGATCATAGATCCTTGTCGACATATGTATTGACATGCTATTTAAATGACCATACACATACAGTCTATAACATTCATTTCCATGAGTTCTTTTTTCCACACAGAGAAACACATCCTTCACCACACACACAGACTGTAATTAATCAGCTCGCAGAGTAACTACGAGGCGAGAAGAGACGTCGAGGTGAGAACATTCCCATGTACCTCGGCGAAGCTAGACCGTCGATCGAACGATATTCCGGCATGGTGAACCCTTCCCTCTCTTCTCGAGGCCTGTTCATGATCGAGCCGTTGAATGTACCACATCTCACAAATTTGCCTAACCACGACTTGTTCTTCGTCGGACTCTTCAAGCTTCCGTTCATTCTCTCGCTCAAGTACTCCTTCACCGCATTCAAGCTTTGCTCCACAATCTCCATTGGTGGAGATATCAATGGGTTTCCTTCCACACTGAGTTTCTGTAGGTTCTTGAGACATCCGATCGAGTCGGGCAAGATCGTAATTTTATTGTGGCTTACGTCCAATTGGACGAGCGACATGAGGAGGCCTATGGAGTATGGTAAGGTGTCGAGGTACTGGAAATTTTGGCTTACGTTAAGGACTTCGAGGTTGATTAGATTCTCAAGCCCTTCAGGGAGGGACCTGAGGCAGTTAAGGCGTGCGTCTAAAATGCGCAGGGAGGTCAAATGGGAGATCGAGTCTGGGAGAAAGGCAAGCTTGTTTGAGTTGACTGATAGCTTTTGAAGGTTGACTAATTCGAATCCAATGGTGTCAGGCAGCTTCGTCAACTTGTTGAAGTTGGCATTCAGCTCTTCTAGAGACCTGTAGGAGAGAAACACAAATGTTATTCCTAATGACAAAATTGCCCTCTGAGCTAAGAAATATTACCAAAAATCTTTATCTTTGTGGTGGTCACCGTACACGTGGAATCCACCATCTAGAAATAGAATGTGGACGTCCATCACAGCCACATAAAAAGCTCGATATATGGCGCACATGCCAAGAGCTACGTTAAACTTTGACTTTATGGAGTGATTCTAACCGTTGATATGCAAAGACTTTTTCTCCCAAAGAAGTGCTAAAACTATTGGCTAGAGATAAACCAATCAAGCTGATTTTACTATTTAGAGGCGGGGACTAAACATCCATGCGGTTAGTGGGCCCAAAAAAAATGCTCTGTGTCTATTTTTACATTTTTTTGCATCGGGGAGATATCATCGTGGGACCCCGGACTCAGTGACGTCCTTAACCAACTATTCATCTCTGCTAAAATGCGCTAGAAAAGACCATTCAAGCTTAAATGGAACCCAACGAAACCTAACGCAAGGTTTTTCGAGCAAAACAATTGCTTCTGCTGTGTCTAGCTACCCTCCCAAAACGGCACGAGACAACCCTCTCGGGCTAGCTGACCCATGCACGTTTGGTCCACCGAGGTGGACCTATACACAAAAAATCAGCCTGATAAGTGATTGCTAGCTACCCGTTACGATTAGCCTTTTTTCATGGGATGATTCGATTACTAGCCGTAACTTTTTGGGTACTCAGATCGAATGGCTAGAAATCACCAATCAGGCTAATTTTGTTGTATAGGTCCATCAAGAGGTGAGGTAAAACATGAATTAAGACCAAACAAGGGAACCGATCACCGATCCCAGGCTCCCAGCACATATTATCGCAAGTTCGACTTTCCATTTAATAATAATAATAAAGATGAAATCTACAGTGGGTTACGCTAAACTGCGCGCAAGGAAGAGAATCTCCCGACCCGATCCGTCTCGACTCGAGAGGTCAATCCATTTAGAAAACATTAAGTCGTTAATGTCGTTCCAGTTTTTTATTTGAATTAATAAATGATAAACGTTACGCGAGAGAGAGAGAGAGAGAGAGAGAGACCTGCAATTCTCAATAGTTTTAGGGAGGGATACGAGTAGGTTGCCGGAGACATTCAAAACCTTGAGCTTAGATAGACAGCCAATAGAGTTTGGGAGCGATTTCAGCTGGTTTGAGTGGACGTCCAAGATCACCACGTTCAGCAATCTAGCCGTTAGAGACTCTGGAATACTCTGATCAACCATTCATCAACCACATTAAACGATGCATAATATAAGCCAGATGGAAGCAAATATGAAAACCCAGATGTTAGTTTCTTTGATTGATCGAGCTAGTTTTGATGAGATATAATACCTCGAGATTGTTGTTGGAAAGATCTAACTTGCAGATCATCCCTAAATTTAGAAATGGTTTTGGCAGAGAATTCAAAGACAACCCACTGAGATCTACGTTCTTCACCTTCTCTTCTTCGATCGATCTTCTCCTCTCCGTCTTCTTTACTTCCATCCTCCTTTGCTTCTCATACATCATCGCTGTTAAGTCTTAACGGAACCCTAACAGAGAGCGAGCTAGAGAGAGACAAGATTAATTTGTTGCCAAATGCCAACCCATATCAGACCTCAACTACATTATATCCCCGAGAAAGCAAGGACGTACGGATGTACCTAGGTTAGCGACACGCAGGCATGACGTTTTGAAGTACGAGCCTTCAGCATAGGGTAGCGTGGCCACGTGTACTTATTGAAAAGTCAATGGACTTCATGGGAAACACATCAACGGGTGCCCGTGAAATACGGGCAGCTTTATTTAACAAATATTACGCTGCCATCCATTCAGAGGAGAACGTCGTCCCCCTGATTCCGGACCGTTGGATGCTCCTCTCTTTTCGTTTTATGTGATTGGATGCATCATCCTGTTTGGCTCACTCCTCTATGGACCTACATAGCAAAATATACCTTATTAGTGATTTGTAGCCGTTGATTTCAGTATTTACTCATGGGGCTTGGAAAATCCAAGCACCATAGATGAAACCCATGATAAAAATGCTCAAATCCAACGGGTAGATGAAGGTCCACGAAAGGGTGGTCCAAGGATTCTAGGGTCAGTAGGCCTGAAAGAATGTTCCCCGTGACATTTGGCGGTGCATCAAACTGAAATGGGTGTCCTTCATTGTGATCATTACACGTATCTCGCTGCTGGAATACTGGATAGGATCCAGCGTGAAACAGCTCCGTTCTGATTTCTTGAAACAGGTATTACGGACATGCCACGTCATATCTCTATCAAGAGTTTCGCGTAAAGACAAAAGTAGCATTTATTATTGGCTCAGGCTCCAGTTACCGCCATAAAATGGCAGGCTCCGGTTACAGGGCACAATATGAGACACGTGGCACATTCTTAGAGGACGCTGACCGTATGGATGTTTGGCCAATCCCTAAGTGGACCTACAACCACAAATCAGATTGATTAGTGATTTATAGGCGTTGGATTAGACTTATTTTCATGGGTTGATCTCAACTGTGGGAATTTGAACAGTATCTGAGGTACAAATATCCAACGTCTAGAAATCACTAATCAGGCAGACTTTTGGTTTGTAGGTCCACCTAGGGATTGGCCAAACATCCATACGGTTAGAGTCCTCTAGGAGTGTGCCACGTGTCTCATATTGTGTCCTGTAACCGGAGCCTGTCATTTAGGCTGTGATAGAAGTTTTACTCCTCAAGTCCAAGACGAGAGATATAGGTCAGACTGCGAGGCAAAATAACTGCATAGTTCCAGTAGTATTATAACATTGAGAAGATGAAAAGGGAAAACATTAGATAGTCTACAGTTCTATCAATCTAGACCGTTTAATTGATGGGTCTTATGTGAGATCTCTTTTAGATTAACAAATTCACCTTTAATCAGATGGGCAATTAGTGAACCGCGGAACTTAACATACTTTTAGTCCTGGCCCACTTGAATAACAATCCTAAACTTTCTATAGTGGGCCATCTCTCAGTCGTAACCCAAAACCAGAGAGTCGATCCTAGCAGTTTGATAAGACAGTTATGACCATCTAAACGGTGTAAACTTTGGTCAATGGTCATCCGATAGATAGCTCCCAGATTGAACGGTTAAGATCATGTGGTGTGTTATTTTTGTCAGATTAGTACATGTCGTAGGTAGATAAGCATTTGCAGGTATTATATACTCACGATCCAGGGCAGTTGATTCGAGCTTGAAATCTAGCGGTTAGAACGTACGGCACCAAAACGACTAGGTCACCCCTCATTATCAGATGATCTAACATAATATAACATATTTATTTGACAACCTTATTAAATTATAAAAATTTATAAAAATTTCTTCCTTAATCTTCCCTCGCTTTCTTAATCTCGCTCGCTCGCGGCCGACGAATCTATTCACGGCGACACATCGTTATTGACTTTCGTACTACGGAAGGACGGTCGAATAATTAACAGTCGGCTGTCGACATGTTATACGAATATCCGCAAAATTTGTTTAATTTATTTGTTTATTATGTGATTTAGTGAAATTCAAGAAGCTTCTTCAATAAATTATACACTTGAAGGTGCCAACTTGCTAATTTGGCAAGGTTTGTGATGTTTATACCACTAATCGTCTTGCTTAGTAAAAAAGGGTATTTTAGTAACACCCCCTCAAATTCGAATGTATTTAGTAATAACCACCTTATACTTTCAAACTTTAAAATACCCCCCTTGACCTTGTTTAACATAGTTGACTTGTTAAAACGGACTTGAATCACTTAGCATTGTACTTGCAAATATTGTGGTCCTTTTCATAGGCAAGGATGAAAGCCTCGGGATCGGTGCGCTTCGATCCCGATTTAGATCGGTTCGATCCAGAACAAGATTGGCCATCTCGCCCCGAGACAGTGTGAAAGTCCTTTGGAAAACAGAGAACTTGTGCGAGACAGAGCATGGTTTGGATCGATCGGTGGAATCCAGTCCCGATCCAGACAGGGATTGCCCGAGACTTTGAACCATGTTCAGAGGTGTATTAACCGGCGAATAGGGCATCACATTTTAACATTAGTCAAAACGATGCTTAAATGTGGTGGGAACGGGCTTCCTAAAAAGCCAGTATGGACTCTGGACCGGGGTCAACATAGAATGAAGGGGACGGCCCTAATGTTGTGTTGGCAAAGCCAACTTCTTAGGTTCCGGGCAGAGAAAAACGGACGTGGGGACTCGGGTCAGGGTGCAGCATGACTAAGAGAGCCGACCCATTGTACTTTCGGCCGTTGGTAGGCTCTCCAAGCGTTCTCTATTCATATTTCCAACATGGGTCTATAAGCAAAGTTAGTATTTTGAAGGGTGCATGTCATAACGGATTTGGACCTCCCCTGTTTCGTTATGTACCGTTTTAATGCTCCGAAAATAACGGCTGTTATTTATGTTATTTTTCCGTTATATCGAAAATAACGACCATCATTTTCTTAAAAAAATTATTAAAAAAGTCAGTTATTTTCAGTTAATTTCCGTTATAAATTTTATTGAAAATTTAAAAATTCAAATTTTGAACTTGACAGGATCTTTATACAGGATGAATGCATCTCTGTGGACAGAGAATAACAAAGTGAGGGGACATATTTTGCGAGGGAAGCAATTGATGAGTTTCTACTTTCTGGTGTCTAAGAATCAAAAAGTAAAGTGGGGACATTTGCCTTTATCAAATCTAGGTTGAGTACAAAGAGAAAGAAAACTAATTTGTTGCGAGCGGCGCCACCTTTTCCTTCTACTTCTGAAATGTATGGCAAGGCGAGGAAAAAACTGATTTTCCATTCCATTGTAGACCACATAAAGTATCCCCACATAGTGTGTGGGGACACTTAATTTCAGACAAATCTGACCGTCAACCGACAGTGAGGGTACACACAAACCAACTTTTTTAGGTTTTTTTTTTCCATGCATGGGCGTTTTCATACTTTTATATAGAGATACAGAAACCCTACTTTCGTCTTAGGGTTATACAAACCTCGGTTGATCAGAGTCGATTGATAAGAGACGATCATTCATTGGATTGTCAGTGTTTCTTTTTGCCTCGGAGCAAAGTAGAATTAGTGTAGATCTGTGGACGTACTTCAATCTAGAGGAAACCACGTAAATCTCTATGTTGTAGGTGATTGCATCTTTGTTCTTTCGATTGTTTATTGTTCTTTCTTTCCAACACCGTCATTTTCCGGGTGAACTAGTGGCTCAACGGTTCAGCCACTCGGCAAAAGGACAGCCCAAATATTATCTTTTCAAAATGAATAAATAAATAAATAAATTCCAGATTTCCAAGTTGATGTTGGCATGGATCAATTTGGGGGTTGGTCTGGGCCGGGTCTGATAACAGTTATTTGCCTCTCTTGGTAGATCCAGATGTTTTGTGTACAAGCATTTGTTTGTGCTTCGTGACGCAACATCCAACAAATATTTGTGTAGATCCAATCATTTTTTGTCAAAAGGTAGTTTAATGTTTACAGCCAAAAAGTCGTAGCTGCAAACAATAGGCAAATTGAATTTAGGCACGAAATAATTTTCTCACTCAATTTTCACATGTTCCATTTGTGGAAATTAACTCCTTGTACGATGTCTCATTAAATCTTGCGAATATTTTTTGCCCTAGATATCTCCAAGGTGGGACCTAGTGTACTTTTGTCAGTTGGTGAGCCGCATGAGTGTATGAACAGGGTTAGTACTTTGAAGGGTACACATAATATAAACAAATATGATTGCAATCGTTAAGGATAAGGAGATTGAAAGTTGGAGAGTTGATGACAAATAAATAACATGGGTCAGGCTCAGAGGACACATATTTTCACACAAAATTTCACACACAATTTCGGTATACCCACGTGGAAGATAAATCAATAGTTGATTTTTGGTGAGGATGATCTCCTCACCATATGGGTTTCAAGTTAACGGTAAAAAATAGACCGTCCATAATTCTTCAACTTGTAAACCATGCAATGAATTATTGGGGTTAAATAATGCTCCTCCCTAAGGGTGCAGTAAAGGTCCGTAGGTGCGAGGTCGATCGCCATTGATTGGGGGTTACAAGATCGAATCGTGGAGGCCCACAGGATGTGATATCGATCGTGGTATAAAGGCTAAGTTTCCCTCTCCTAACAAGATATCTTTTCGAGAGAATGGTGGCTTGAGGCCTAGTAAAGATCCCAACGTGAATATCAAAATGATTTGAATTTTTGTAACGGTGATCTCCTCACCATAGAAACCATTCTCACCAAAAATCATTCCATTCCAGAACTTTTAATTTATATATTGGCCTCAGATGATTTTTTTGTGTGAAATTGTGTATGAAAATTTGTGTCCGCTGAGCCTGACCCAAGTAACATTAAAGGATCTTTGTACAGTATGAACACATCTCGCTCCACATAAAAAGATAATAAGAAGTGGGGGGACATAATGAGAGTGCGGCAATTGGGTTTCTACTTTCTAGTGTCTAAAAAGTACTAAAAAGTTAAGTGGGGACATTTGCTTTATCAAATCAAAACTAGTATGATTACAAAGAGAGAAATGAACAAATTTGTTGGCAGGGCTTTTATCTTCTTCTCCTTTTGTGCCTTTTCTTTTTGAAATTTATGGGCGATGGGGAGAACGCCATGTGGCCTCAGTTACAGTCCGCTGTGATTGAAGTTTTACTCTTCCCAATTGGTATAGGACACTTTGTGGCACAAATCCGACCATCAACCGACAATGAGGGTACACACCAACCAACCTCTTTATGTGGTTGAATGTGTAAAGCGCTATTTAAAAGCACATCATCACTAATGTGAAGTTTTCTTAATTTATTATATTCCTTGTTGGGATCTTGTCAAGCCCAAGTCCACCTCCCTGCTGTAACACTGTTGCTGCGACGGGCTCCGTGTGTTAGGAATTCTTGTGGGAAGCACGTGGGTTGCATGTGAATGATTGTAGGGGTGTCTTTAAAAGAAGTGGCAGAATAAAAGAGGTTCAAATTAATGGGTAGTTTCGGGATATTAGTTTAGAGGGGTAAATCTGTAAACTATAACAACTTAAGGCACAGTTAGAGAATCAAAATTCTAAGGGCCCGTTTGGCAACACCGAAATAAGTTGCTTTTTTGCATCCAAAAGCAAAAAAGTTGAAAAGTTTGTTTTGGTATCTATTTTGGAATTGCTTCTCAAAAGTCAAAAACTTGCCTTTTGCAGAAGCAAATTTTTTTTGCTTCTTGCATTTGGTGGAAGCGAAAGTGAAAAAAAAATGCGGATCTGACCGTATAAATTTTGAGTGATTCTTTCCAAATGTCAATTTTACTCTTGTAAACTTCACATTATGAAGTGTAGATAGAAAATATCTTACGACGGAGAAAATACAAGGATAGTTTGCTGAGGAGTAGGTCAGTAGACCATCTTTTTTTTTTTTTAAATACTTACTCATAAAATGACTCATTTGGTGCGTCGTTTATTATTGACCATTTATAATTAAATTTTTAAAAAAAAATAACATATGTGATATTGGTTTATGATCTTTATTAATGATTTATTAGAATATAATATGTATATAAAATTATAAGAAAATGACTTTTTGACTTAATTCATGCCAAACTAACTTTTTAACTTTTTGACTTATAAGTCAGTGTTTCACCAAACAAACTTTTACTTCCAAATGACAACTTTTAAATTCAACAACTTAATTTAAAAGTTACTTTTTGCTTCTACTGGTTTGCCGAACGAGCCCTAAGTTGTCCATGTGGAGTAGAGTACGTTATTAAGAGATTGTTATGAAAATATGGAAGAAATGACATGGAAAGTAATTAAATTGTTCTTAATAAACTATTTTGGCTAGAAGGAGAACCCATTGACTTTTCAAAGATAAATAAATTTCAGATTTTCAAGCTCACTGGTTCAACTGATTGGGCCAGGTCTAATAAACCTTGGTAGCACTACAAATGTTTACGGACAAAATTTGTAGGATTTGCTTGTGCTTGGTGGCGCAACATTCAGCAAATATTTGCATTAGATCCAATCATTTCATTTTTTTTCCAAAAGGTGGCTACAAATAGCTATAAAGAATAGTTAGCAAACTCTCTCAAGTTCCATCCCCATTGGTCTCCCCAACATTTCTCTCCTTCCCAACCATACGAATCTTTTCCAAACAAATGATTTTTGGCCTTGCATGGTAGTACTACAAATGTTTGTTGAATTTGCATGTACATGGGAACGCAACATCCAACAAATATTTGCATTAGACCCAATAAACAAATGCAAATAAGGCGAATGACTCTCTCATCCCCATATGAATGTAGAACGGGTTGTTTAACAATTTTTGGAACGTGAAGAATGGAGGAAATCACGCTAGAAACATGTCAATTTCAGACGGCCATATATATTGGCTGTAGGTACTTAGATTTTCAAAGATAGCATATGCTCGTGGGATGTCACGAGGAAATCTACGTGCTGGATAATATCTAAAGATCCATTATCGTGTTTTAAAGGCCAAGGGTATGTGGTCGTTTCGGGGGTCAAATTATAGTTTTTATGAAAAATTACTATTTTTGATAATTTTTTTGTTATGTTTTATTTTGATATTTTGGGTTCGAGCTTGTTTTTGGGAAGTCTTAGTTTAGTAATTAAGTTCAATTGAAGAGTTTCCTCAGAAAATTAAAATTTTTGCTATTTTTAGTTAGTTCTCTAATTTTAGTCAAATTAAGATTTTGATTTTCTATTTAAGCTTGATTATGTTACGAACTGAAGAAATAATGAAATTTTGAGTATTCTCTTTGGGTTTTCCCTGCATTTATCTTGTTCCTTGATCATGCCAGTTTGCTCAGTCGGTAAAGTTTGTGGGCGATGATACCATAGACCTGGGTTCAAAACCTGCCTTCACCGAGTTACAGATCTCTTTAAAAACAGGCTTAACTACCCAAAAAAACAGAAATACGAGCTTCCGCTACGTTAATTGCTCTCCCCCAACAGCTCTCCCCTTCCTAACCATTCTAATATTATTTGTCTACAAACATTTTCATGCAAACCCGATAGAAATGATACCAAGCAGGGATTCGTTGCAAACATTTGATTATCAAATATTTGCCTACAAACATTTTCCTACAAACTAAGAGACAGGATACCAAATTTTCAATATCAGATTGACGTTATTAATTTCTCAAAACTAAACAAATATATTTATTAAATCATTATTCATCGAGTCCCAAATAAGAAATCTCTTTTACCGACTTGATTATACTATAGTCCAAGGTTTAAAATATGCCCGTTATAACGAAAATAATTGCCGTTATAATGGATTCAGACCTCCCCCGTTATGTTATCTACAGTTAAAATGCCCGTTATAACGAAAATAATAAACTTAAATTATCGGAAAATTTTCAAGAAAAAATGACCGATATTTCCATTATTTTTTGTTATTTTCTGTTTTTTGAAAATCTGAAATTCAAATTTCAAATTTTGAATTTTAAATTCCGGCGACATTTTTTCTGTTATTTTCCATTTCTTTCCCATTATTTTCTATTTTTATCCCTTACATTATTTTCGTTATAACAGCCGTTATAAAGAAAAAAACGGTATGAGTTATAACGGCCCCTTTTAAACCTTGCTATAGTCATAAAAACGAAGTCCAAAGATCAGACGGTTATGGTCATCCAAATCCAATCTGAGTGATTTTTAACATAAAGATCCCATAGGTGGGACCCATAAAGATCATGGGTCCCATCATCATCACTAAACGTGCGTCAAATATATACAGAACATTTCCAAATTCCAAGAGTTCTTTTTTCACACACAAATACATTCTAATAATCTCACCTCGCAAAGTGACTACGCGGAGAGAAGAGACGGCGAGGTGAGAACATCCCCATGTACCTCGGCGAAGCCAGACCGTCGATTGAACGATAATCCGACATGATGAAGCCTTCCTTCTCCTCTCGAGGCCCATTCATGTTCGGCCCAGTCATGTTCGACCCATTGAACGTCCCATACTTCACCAATTTTCCCAACCACGACTTGTTCTTCGTCGGGCTCTTTGAGCTCCCGTTCATCCTCTCGCTTAAGTACTCCTTCACTGTATTCAAACTTCCCTCAGCAATCTCCATTGGAGGAGATATCAGTGGGTTCCCTTCCACACTTAGCTTCTGTAGCTTCTTGAGACATCCGATCGAGTTGGGCAAGATCTTAATTTTGTTGTAGCTTACATCCAGTTCGACGAGCGAGATGAGGAGGCCTATGGAGTATGGTAAGGTGTCGAGGTACTGGAAATTTTGGCTCACGTTTAAGACTTCGAGGTTGATTAGGTTCTCAAGGCCTTCAGGGAGAGACCTGAGGCAGTTAAGGCGTGCGTCTAAAATGCGCAGGGCGGTTAAGTGGGAGATTGAATAGGGGAGAAAGGCAAGCCTGTTTGAGTTGACCGAGAGCTTTTGAAGGTTGACTAATTCGAATCCAACGGTGTCAGGCAGCTTCGTCAGCTTGTTGAAGTTGGCATTCAGCTCTTCTAGAGACCTGTACGAGAAGCCAAAATATTATTCAAAATGGCCAAACAAAACTGGCCTCCGAGGAGAATCAATGAGACCGTTGTTTTATCTAAACTAAGCCACGGGGTTACGTCTCTCAGGAAAATAATTTGATCCTTTACTCTCAAGAACACCACGTGGCAACTCTTTCGGGCCCATTAACCAATGAATATTTGGCCCACCCATTGGTTTACCTACACACAAAAAATCAACCTTATTGGTGATTTCTAGCCATTGGATTCCAACAATTTTTTTTGATTCCAGCATATTTTGGGGTAGTCGGATCAAAAGGCTAGAAATCACCAATCAGGCTAATTTTGGGTGTGTTGATTCACCAAGAGGTGAGCTAAACAATCGTAGGGTTAGTGTGCCCATAAGTGTGTGCCACAGGGCTTTTTTTTTTTTCGGAAGGGTCAAACTTTGCTCCTTTCCGGTAAGAGCAAAATAATTTCGTCTTTCTCGCGAGTAAAACTTCCATCACACGAAATTGTAAATCACACAAAACACAGCCAATGAGTTCTCGGCACGTACAAAGTGCTTTTGCAACGTACCATGTGCTTTTGCTTTTTAGGTGTACGCGCCGAGAGCTCATTGGCTGTGTTTTGTGTGATTCGCAATCCCATTGTGATGGAAGTTTTACTCCTTTCTCGCCATCTTGTGCAAGGACAAGTCTAATCTTAAGTATCCTGTACTTTGTTTGAGAGGGAATGAGAAGTTCTGGACGTCCATCAGAGCCACAGATGCCCGACACAGTGCACACATGCAGAGAGGCAGGTTTAAAATTTTGATAACATCGGATGATCCTGACCATCCAATATATATACTTTTTTCTCCCGTACTTTTTTGTGTCAGTATCTCGTTAGGAAGATAATTATTGACTTTAGAACCCGGGTTTGGACGTACGGACGTAACGAAAAAATATCCTATGGGGCTGGGGGAGTGTAAACGCGCCACGTGGTACACTCTTTTTCGGCCTAATGATCCATGAATGATTGACCACTCTTGATGGACCTGCACACAAACAATCAGCCTGATTGGTGATCTACTCCAAAGGATACTCGAATCAACGGGTAGAAATCACCCCATGAAAAATGCTGGAATCCAATGTCTACAGATCACCAATCACTTTAAAGTCAATGATTTGGGGCGTTTCAATTCAATCATTCATCGGTCGGTGGGCCCGAAAGAGTGTTCCATGGAAAAAATTACCCGAGGGAGAATTTTCTCACGTAGGGACGTCCTGAATCTTGAAATCCCGACACAAGTATTTGTCTTCGCTAAAAATGCGTTGGAAAAAACCTACTGAAGATCCAATTAAATCCAACCAAAATTTCCACAAGGTTTTTCGCTGTCGTGCACCAGAAAGCAAAATCAGCCGGCACAAGGTTTCAGACTTTCGTCCTTCTGTTCAAACCGAGAGAGAGAGAGAGAGAGAGAGAGAGAGAGAGACCTGCAATTCTCAATAGTTTTAGGGAGGGATTGGAGTAGGTTGCCGGAGACATTCAAAACCTTGAGCTTAGATAGACAGCCAATAGAGTTTGGGAGCGATTTCAGCTGGTTTGAGTGGACGTCCAAGATCACCACGTTCAGCAATCTAGCCGTTAGAGACTCTGGAATACTCTGATCCACCATTTTCAAAACCAAACAAACCAAAGAGATAAGGTTAGCAAGTAAAACCACTTATTAATCTCTTTTTTTCAAAGAAATCCATATGGGTATGAAGCAAAATATATTTACATGAGAGAGACACAGAGAGAGAGAGAGAGAGAGAGAGAGAGAGAGAGAGAGAGAGTGTACAAAAACAGGTAAAACGCATATATTATTTTCTATGATTGATAAAGCAACTATGATGGAGATATAATACCTCGAGATTGTTATTGGAAATATCTAACTTGCAGATCATTGGTAAGTTTAGCGATGCTTTTGGCAGAGAATCCAAAGACAACCCACTGAGATCGAGGTTCTCGACTTTCTCTTCCTCGATTAAACTACTGATCATATCCGTCTTCTTTACATCCATCATCGTTTGCTGCGAGTGCTCATACATCATCTTTCTTAACGGAACTCTAAATTCTAAACACAGACCGGAGAGAGAAAGAGAGAAGAGAAAAAGATTGTAAACGAGAGATATGCTGCCCAGAAGCACGGTACCATTATATCCTGCGGAAGCAAGAACGTACGGATGTTCTATCGACACGTATGCATGACGTCGCAGGAGTACGAGCCGAAGTCTAGGACCCTAGGTTGCGTGGCCACGTTTCAAATGTCCAAAGGTCAACGCATCTTTTGAGTGGCCATGCGACGGTTGCCCGTAAACTACGCCACCTTAATTCAATTATAGCAAAACTTCTGTCACAATCGGATTGCAAATCACACAATCACAGCCAATGAGTTCTCGGCACGTACACCTATAAGAAAAAGCACATGGGTACGTTGCAAAGAGCTTGTGTTGGTGCCGAGAACTCATTGGCTTGTGATTGTGTGATTTACAATTTCTTGTGATAGAAGTTTTACTCAAAGTTTTCTGTCCTTTTTTCTGAGCCGTACATGTGTCCTTCCACAGAATGGAGAAAAGCTTCGCTCACAATTGTGTGTGAGCGAAGCCGATCATACACCACAATATGAGCCACGTGGCACACTATTAGAGGACGATGACCGTATGGATCTTTGGCTAGTCCCTCGATGGACTTGTAAACTCAAAATCAGCCTGATTAGTGATTTCTAAGCATTGAATTAGAGTCATTTTCATGAGTTTATTTTAACCGTAGAATTTTGAGCATTATTGACCATTATTTGATGTACTAGATCCAATGGTCTAACATCACTAATCAGACTGACTTTTGGTTTGCAGGTCCACCGAGGGTCTGGCCAACCATCCATATGGTCATTGTCCTCTAAGAGTGTGACACGTGGCTCATATTGTGGTGTGTGATCGGCTTTGCTCACACCTGCACAGGTGTGAACAAAGGTTTTCTCCCACAGAATGAATCGTCAAAGTCATTTATAGACTTGTAGTGGATAGGATTTGTGATCCGATTTTTTTTTTCTTGAACGAAAGTTTACCCCTAAAAGCGATAGTCCATTGAATGAACTGTCCAGATTAGTTCAATGGTGAGCCATTTACTATTCAGGGATACGAAAGTCCACCAAATTCGCAAAGATGTTGACCAAAATGCAAGTTTTAATTTAACTGGTCCTTTAGCTTGCATCAGATCACTATCGTGGAACTGATCGAGGACTTCTGAATTCTGACTGAAAGGGAGAAAACAGGCTAGACCCGATAGTATTATACGTATAATAACGTGCTTGTGTTTCTTCTTCACGTACCAATCTTGACCGTCCAATCAGACTATCTAAAATTCAGATCGAAGATCGAGTTTATTAAATGGGCTAGAATCATGTTTGCTCAGTTACCTTACAACCTTTTTTGTATAGGTTCACCAAGTGCTGGGCCAGCATTTTCTGGATTGATTTAATGTGCCACGTGGCCATATTTGCCATGACGGCACGCCGAACAGGTATAATTAGTGACTAACACCTCAGACTTCCTCTATATTTTTTCTCGGAACACTTTTATCTATAGTTGGTATGGCCCACTTGAAAAACAATCCTAACCATTCGATAATGAGTACTTTTCGTTTTAAATGGTCCGTTACCTTTTCGTAGAATCTATTATTTTCATTATAACAAATTTAACGATCATTTTAAAATGATTGCCAATTTTCCAATTTTTCCATGGGAAAATCGTATTTTCTCAGGAAAATATAATTTTCCCTTGTTTGATAGCCATTTTAAAATGGAAAATTTTCTCAACAAAATGATATTTTTCCAGTCACGCCTAGAATTCATTTCCTTTCCACACGCGAGAATTGGTTTCCACGAAGATCCACCCTTATTTTCTCACATAATTGAAAATAGCATCTTTCCTCGACATTTTTTTCCCTAATTCAATCAAACAGCCCTATCAGATATATTTTGCCGGGAATTAATTTTCCATGAAAAAATAAATTTTCTCAGGAATATTTACTTTTTAATTGGTACCTGATTAACTGATACCTGATAGGAATTGGTCCGATAAATTGTTTTAGTTTCAAAACCGAACTCAAAAAGACCCAGAATCGAAATATATAATAGATTCTGGTTCTTGGTACACTGGTACTCCGACTGAACCGAACTGAAACCCATATGACCTCAATTTTTTCCTAAAATATAGCATGAAAATTATTTTATTTAATTATTTTTTCACACATTTTTTACAACGCATGGTTACTTGATACCTGACGGAGAACCGTATATTTACCGGTTTCCAGCTCTGGATCTACTTGTTTTGTTACCAAAATTGGAGCCAATAATAAGTTCCCGTTCCGGGTATCACGGGTACATTAGTACCCGAACCGGAAATGGACCCGTTGACACTCATAAATGGATTATATATACAAGTTCTTGCGTTAAGGCCTAGATATTCGAATTTTGTTATATTAAAACGATCATAGGCTGTTTGTCTAACATGCGCATGTGGTGTTATTTAATTTAGTCATATCTATACATGCTGTAGGTACAACATATAGATAAGCATTTGCTGATATTATATTCACCCAACCAAGAAGGGCAGTTGACTCGAACTTGGAACGTACGGCAACAAACAACCATGTTCCCTCATTATCATTTAAATGATAAATTACCATATAATATAATAAATTTTTTTTTTTTCGGTCAGCAATATAAATTAGTGCTTTGTTTAGATAAAATTTCTATTTTTTTTGTATTTATAATCTTTATAACAAAACAGGGAAGTTGTCTCCACACTTATACCACTCTTATAGGTTTCAACAAAGAAGGGTCGAGATCTTATCCTCCAAATGGACGGTGGATCTCCGCCACTCGTGCCCAATTTTGACAATTGCTTTTGTCGGAGAGTGCCAAGGGCACGGGCCATCCACTAGTCTATATAACAAAACAGGAAAATTGTCTCCCCCTCTTATAGGCTTCATAAAGAAGGGCCGAGATCTTATCCCCCAACTGGACGGTGGATCTCAGCCACACACATCCAAATTTGACAAACGCTTTGTCGAGGAGTGCCGTAGGCACGGGCCACCTACTAGTTATTAATAATATATGCTTTAATCTCCACTTGTAGCTAGCCGATGAATTTATGACGCTCGATGATGTGATGTTATTGACGATTGAAAAACGATGAATGGTTTGCTATTGGAATCTCTTATGTTGACGACTTGATTTTTATTTCTTTTTCTTTCTTACTGAAATAGGAACTGGCGGACTGGATCAGACCGATTCACAAGATAATACTAACATCGACGCAACCAAGTGATGTAGTGAATTTCAAAGAAGTTTCTTCGGATTATTAATTTTTTTCGTATATATCTTGTTGATAAAGGACATTTCTCAATTATTTGATTTGATTTTGGTTGATGTCGCATGACACAGCAATCAACGGCCATCGATAAAAACCCAGTCTGATTGGTTAATTTAATTAATATTTCGATCTATAGATGTCAACAGAAATTTCATGCCAAAGATATGCCTCAATTTAAATTAAAATTTTGTTGTTTTTGTATGAATTTTGGGTAAATTTTCTTTTAATTTATTATTTGCAAAGAGAAAACTCTAATTCTAAGTCAACTTATTACAAGATGAGGGCCTAACGGGGTTATAACGGTCATTATAATGAAAATAACGGCTGTTATTTTTGAAAAAGAAACCCTTTTATTACCATTAGTGAGGTTTTTTTTTAAATAATAACATATTAATATTCTTACTTTTTTCAACTCGGATGTTACCGGTTACAACGGTCGTCTTGGTATCGTTAAGGGACCGTTACAACGGAACTATTGAAAACCTTGGTTCAATTTTTGAAAACTTCAAAGGATGGAGTTGATAAATAGGCACAAAATTGCAGTTAGGCCCCCGACGACTTGGGTCTTTTGTGTACGGGTAATGTCCTAGGTGGGACCCTGTGTACTTGTGGACGGTTGGTATACCGTCCAAGCATTACTCAATTTATAATCCCACATGGGTACATGTGTATATTCTGAAGTGTTTATGTAACATAAACAAAATTTAATACAGGAGCTCAGTTGGTACGAGCTAGTAATCCAGGGTTCCAAGGTCAGGAGTTCGAGTCTGAACATAAGTTGAAACCACTTGTGGAAGTAAAGCCTGACATTGGGCCTTGTGGATGGCTTTGGACTTGCTGGATACTTTGGTGGGGCTGTGGTGACGGGAGCTCCCTTTGGGCAGTAGCTATGGCTCAATCCAGACATTCTGCAGCAGGGGGTAGCTCTTATGGTCACACCCAGGGAGGGTTGCTACGCTGGTCACCCCCTCCCCCACTATAAATCACCAAAAAATTAAAAAAATTTAATACAGGCTGAAGCAGGCCTCTATCTCCGCACGTAATAAGATATTATGAAGTAAGTGGAGGGACATTGTGAGGGCAGCAATCGAGTTTCTACATTTTTTCGGAAGTTTGAAATTTAAGTTGCGTTTGGTCCATCATTGGCGCCCGTGGATTATCATGTTATGTGTAAGGGTAGTGGCGAGAACACTGTTAATTAACCATCTTCTTGTACATTGTGAGTTTGTCCGACATGTTTAGTCATTCTTTCCATTTCATATGAGCTTTGATTGGGTCTTTCTAGAATCTATTAGACCCCTATGTCAACTAGATGAAAGTTGTTATGGTAGATTACGCCGTTAAGTCGGCAATCATCTTGGGAGTGTGGTTGGAGAGGAATATGAGAAACCTTTGATGGCAAGGAGAGTGATCTTTTCATGAAGTCATTTTAAGCATCACGGCTCTCTTATTCCGATGGGGTAGTATCTCTCGTGAGATGAGAGGCCCATTTTTCAGTGATATGGATTTTGTTTCTTTCCTCTTCTTTGTTTTTCTTGAGATCTCCTCGTTCTCTTTCTTTTTAATATATTCTTGGACTTATCAAAAAGATTAAATCAAAGTAAGGGCATTAATGGACTGATCACTAGCTCGATGGATTTATAGGCCTGAAATGATATGGGCCTAGAGTTGGGTTTCATTTATAGGCCCATATCTTTGGCCACGAACTTGGATATAACTTTAACAAAATAAGCATATATAGACCACGTAGACTCCCACTGTTTGGCGGCATTAGCAAAACAAGGACTGTTTATAGCATTATAATTAACCTTGCTGCTGGTTGAAGGAGTAAAATTTGGTGAACTATGGATCAAGCCTTTTTTATGACTTGATGTAATGTTGAGAGTATGTAGTCTCTATAATAATCCACTGTATGTTTTTAGGGTATTTTAGCAACACCCCCTTGAAATTTGAAAGTAATTTGCAGTACCCCCTTGACCCAGTTTAACGGTGGTTGACTTGTGTTAAAACGGATTTGAATCGCACGCGGTTAGCATTGTACTTGCAATATTATGATCCTTTCATGGGTGCATTAACAAGTGCATGATGCATGCCACGTTTTATCGTTAGTCAACTGATGATGTTCTTGCAGCGAAGCTTGAATGAAACTACATAGCGTGTCCCTTTTCCCTGTATTCTTTCCAAATTTTCCACACTGGGGTTGCACTTGCAAGCCGAAGCCATAGACCCTAGGACTTCAGTGTGTCCCAAGTCCAAGCTCCAACTTGATTTCCTCAAAAAAGAAAAAAATGATACAGAGAGAAAAGAGAGATCTGGGAAAAAGGCTCCTCTTTGATTTGGTGAAATATAATATTAGTTAGTCAACAAAGTGAAGACCCAAACTAATACACCAAAAGCACCTAAATGATAGAGGTGCGGAAAGTTTTAAGTCTTAACCATCGTAACATTCCACCACGCTTCCAAGGTTAATGTCCACGGTGACCCACTCTGAGGCAGCTATCACTACGGTATCCCTATTCTCACCTTTTTGTGAGGGAGCCCCCGACATTTTTTTCAGTACGTACCCCTATTTTCTCTTTTTTGAGCTAGCCCTCAGGTAGTCCTTTCCTCAGATCGCTCCTACAACAGCCGTTATAACTGAGTACTAGTCCCAAGTCCAAGTCCAACCCCCAACTTGATTTCCTCGTAAAAGAAAAAAATGATACAAGAGAGAACTAAGAAAAAGGCTCCTCTTTGATTTGGTGAAATATAATATTAGTTAGTCAACAAAGTGAAGTACATTTACAAAAAGGAAATGTCCTCATTAACACGTTAAGTGATCACACATCCCTCCATTGTCTCCCTGTCCGGGCCCACCAACCAAACAACAGACCCTCTTCCCACCAATCTGTCTCCCACCCTTCTGTGTACATGACAATCTAATGACAACATCTTAACGACCCAAACTTTGAGTTTTCCAAAGCAACATTCATGGTGAGTCCACTCAACTTGGGCCATAAATATTCTCTCTCTCATCTTCTCAACCATTTCTCATCAAAAGTGTTAAGTGTTTTGAGGTGGTAGTGAGGCAGTCCCTTGTGACTGGAGGATCTCCTCCCTCTCCTTCCATGGCCCAAGAGACTCCCTCACCACCATCCCAAAAACACATGCATGCACATGAGCAAGACTAATAAGGTTTTTCATCCTCATCTTTTCTCCTTTTTCTTTGTTTGAACCAGTAATCAAGGTCGGAAGATCGCCGGGTTGACTCGGGCGATTGAACCCAGATCGGTTAGGAGAAGGATTATCCCCGCGTTGATCCGGGTTGCCTGCTTGCTGGTGTGATTGCATGAATATTGTGTTTAGATTAGTCATTGTCAAGAACAATATTTAGCCGAGTTACCTGACTCGGCTGAGTCAACAAAGGTTGCTCTGACAAAGTGAATTGTAGACTCTGATCTTGAAGTCTAGATGTGTGATAGATGGGCATGAGAGGGCCAAAAATATTTGGAATTTTCTCTCAAATAGTTTATTTTTTTAAATTATTCTTTTGAGTATTCTTTTTCAAATTGTTCAAGTGGAAGAAAAACGGTACAAGACGTTATTCGAGCCATGGTTTAGAAAAATGTTGTAACGGACGTTATAACAGTAACGCATCAATCCCATTATGTTGTTCAGAAAATATGACCCAAAACCGAGAAAAAAAAGCGTTTACCGTTGTAACATTAGAACAGATCATTTTAAACCTTGATTCATGCCACTCTATTAAACTTGCTGGGCTCTATATTCAGATCCGTTATAACGAAAATAACGGCCGTTATAACGGATTTGGACCTCCCCCGTTAAGTTATATACTGTTTTAACGCTCAGAAAAAACTGCCGTCATTTTTCCGTTATAACTATCGTTACTTTCTGAAAAAAATTGTTAAAAAGTTGTCATTTCCGTTATTTTCCATTATAAATTTTATTGAAAATTTGAAATTTGAATTTTAATGCCGTTTTTTCCTGTTATTTTACCCTTTTTCTGTTTTTGCCTTGCGTTACAATTGGTTATAACTGAAAAAATGGTAATGACCCAGTCCGTTATACAGCTATAACGTCCCCTTTTAAACCTTGGTGTATACTATAATACTTGTGTAAAATGGGATGACCATTAGCAAATCAGGATCAACAAGATATTAGGGGCATACCTGCTGGGGATTGGATCGGGAGGTGCGTGGCCAGCCAATGAGATTCATACATCATGCAAGTATGCAGCCCGTCATCTGTTCACTATCAGATAATGATAGATATATATTGATTTTCATTTCAGTTGTCCATATGGAAACAATCAAGTGAAATTTTACTATACATTGAATTTTTCTCAATTCATTTATATATATGACACTATAAAAAAAACATGCATATTATATCTAGAAATTAAAATAGTGCAAAAATGTCGTCCAGTGTGACTAACAAAATTAATTCACGCACGCCCATCAGTTGAGCATGCGTAGAGCCTAGTATTCGCCGTAATAATTTACACATTCATGCTTCTATATGTATGTTTTACATGAAATTAGCATATTTCAG
Source organism: Euptelea pleiosperma (assembly GCA_035048495.1). Classification (NCBI taxonomy): domain Eukaryota; kingdom Viridiplantae; phylum Streptophyta; class Magnoliopsida; order Ranunculales; family Eupteleaceae; genus Euptelea; species Euptelea pleiosperma. The sequence continues at coordinate 19,740,289 of CM068548.1, read as the reverse complement.
TGCACATGGACCATGCGTTATGTACGCGTTTCGATAAAATTATTAAAAATATGTGTATTTATCTTGGTTTTACATTTTACAGGAATTAGGAAATGATCAAACCACAAAAGCCACTGAAAAAAAAAATGGAATTTCTGGAAGTTAATTTAAAAAAAAAAAAAAGCACAAGAATATCTGAAGTTCAAAAAATAAATGTTTGTTACTGCACCGTTGTAATACTATTATAACCTAAGTTGCATGGATACAGACACGGATACGAGGTGTCGGACTCGACATACCCCAAAAAGGAATTTTCTTGGTAGACATCTAATGATTTGAATCATATACTGATAAATAAGAGAATACAGAACTTCAATTGTGAAAAGAGATAGAACTCATTACCTATGGAAACAGCTAATATCATGCAAGAAGAGAAAAAAAAAAAAAGAATTTGGAAGTGTCGTGTCAAATACCGGTCGACACGGATACTTCCCTCATTTAGAAGACTCCATATAACAGATTATAAGAGTACCGCCATCACCGTCGGTAGGGCGTAAAAACATGCTTCTAGCTGTTCGAATGAACGGTGATAGAGATGTCACTGCATGCTGTACCAAATACTTATTTCAGTAAACCCCTATAGTGCAACCATTAAGACACAACCCACTTCATTTTCAGTTTTTTCTTTTCCCATTTTATTGAAAGACCAAGTAATTTAAACAACTAAAAGATCAAACTAAGCCTTTCTAGTCAAAGTAGTAAAAGAAAAAACAACATGGTTTGGTAGTGAAGCAGCCCCCTATCTCTCTCTCTCTCTCTCTCTAGATTTTTTTTTTCTCTCTCATGCATGATAACCATGTGAGCAGTACTTGTCCACAAGCTTCATTTTGTTCCAGTGAAAGGCTTTTTCTTCTTCTTCTTCTTGTTTAGCTGTGAAGATCATCATCAGCTTCTTCATCTCTTGATTTTCAGTAGTAGTGTTGAAGAAGAACATTAATCAGAGAAGTGAAAGAGAGGAAGAGGGGTTTTGATGAGTACTTGACTTGACTTGATTGTGATCAGTGTGTGTATTGGGCAACAAAGAGTTTAAATAGCTAATTGCTTGTGATTGTATAAGATTTCCACTAGGGCTGAGTGGGAACTGCCTCACCCCACAAGAGCAGGATATCTTAAGTGGCCACTCATATTTGAGCTAATGACATTATCTAGGGTTTGTTTATTCATTAATTAAGCGCGATTTGCTAAAATGGGAACCTATTAAGATGGTTTTGTTGATGTTGAGATCTTTTTTAAATCACCTATTTCATTAACCTTCATAAAATTATAGCTTGTAGTACCCTAAGCAAACAACCCCATGAACAACCATTCCTCAATTTTAGGGTTCTCCTCCACTGTTCATCATAATCATGGTTTAAAAAACCGCCGTTATAACGGATTCAGACCTCCCCGTTACGTTATATACCGTTAAAACACTAAAAAAAATAACAGCCTTTATTTTCCGTTATAATGAAATTAACGACGGTTATTTTCTGGAAAAAAATGTGAAAATAACAGCTGTTATTTTTTTCGTTTTCGAAAATTTTAATTTCAGCGCCATTGTTTCCGTTCAGGCTCCGAGGATCTTTTTTTCTGATCCTTCATAAAATTATAGCTTGTAGTACCCTAAGCAAACAATCCCATGAACAGCCATTCCTCAAATTTAGGGTACTCCACTATTCATAATCATGGTTTAAAAAACCACCCTTATAACGGATTCGGATTCGGATTCGGACCTCCCCCATTAGGTTTTATACTGTTAAAACGCTAAAAAAATAACGTATGTTATTTTTCCGTTGTAAATAAATTAACGACCGTTATTTTCTGGAAAATTTTGTGAAAAAACGGCCGTTATTTTTGGTTATGTTCCGTTATTTTTTTTGTTTTCGAAAGTTTGAAAATATTAATTTCAGTCATTTTTCCATTATTTTCCATTTTTGCCCCTGAGTGTTACAATTCGTGGTAGTTATAACGGAAAAATGGTAATGGCCCCAGTCCGTTATACCATCATAACGGTCCCTTTTAAACCCAGCTTGTTCAAAATTTTACAAAATCCAGACCTAGGCCCGGCCCATTTGCAACCCTACACAAACTTATAGATACAAGGGAGACTAGAGGATGCTTTTGGCTCGTTCAAATCTAGCCGGGCTTAACATCCATGAGTTTTCCATTTTCTTAGAGAAGGCATTTGTCCCTCGATTAAAAATGGGTAGGACCGAAGGACAGGAAAAGCCCTGTACGTACGTACCCAAACACACCCTGTATATATATATATATATACACATGTATAGTTGTGAGCAGTGCATATTTTTGTCCCACGACGATGTAGGCCTTAGACGCCGTACATGTTTATAGATAGTGTTATATGGGAAATTCCAGATCAGCCGAGCTGCGGAGTGGATGAACCACCAACCTTGTGTAAATTCGGGGTATGAATATTCCGGTATATGTGGCTCAAAGTAGTGCTATTGGTAATACAAGATACTGATGTTCAAAAATTTCTTTGGGAGCATAATATGTTTAGATTTGACATTCCAATCACAATCATGGACAATGATTTCCGACTAATCAAGAACTTCTGCAAGATCCATGCCATCATACATCTCTTCCCACTGCCCAGGGATACATCTACAAGGAAACGGCCAGGCGGAGACAACTAACAAAACGATATTTCAAAATATATAAAAAAGACTCGAAAAAGTCGAAGGCAGATGTATAAAAGTCATGCACGGAGAACTCTGGTCTATCGAACCACACCAAGATGAGCGTAGGAGAGTCAATCTTCGCTCTGGCTTATGGTATGAAAGTCGTCATTCCAACAAAAGACGTGTTTTCTACAACTAAAAGTCGAGTCATTGTGGGAGAGGAAAATGAAGAGTTGGTCGCCATAGATCTCAATCTCATTGAAGAGAAACAGAAGCAGGTGTTGCTGTAGTTATTGAATTATTAGCAACTTAAACGGGCTATGACAAGAAAGTTTGTCACAGGTTGTGGTGGTTTTTTTTTTATTTATTTATTTAGGGAACCTCCACGGTGGAAGGAGAATCTATTGAATGAAAATGAGAAAAAGTACACCTAGACAGGGGGGACGTGTATGCCTGACCCCTCAAGAAGTTATACAGCTGAAAAAGAGTGTAAAAGGAGAGCAACTAATAACCAAACCAGGCTAAGCTCTAATATACGGGGAACCGATCTTATCCAACCAAAGAATGCCAGTAAACTTAAGGTGGATGTTCTCTCTAATCTCCATATAGGATTTGTTAAGAAGCCCTAAAAGGGCCATGTAATCCGCTGCAGTGTTCGATTATCTATAGACATGAGTTATAGATAAGTCAAATTCTTTAAGAATCTCCATTATTTTTCACCACCAAGGTTTTAGAAGCCAGGGAATAGAGACAGGCCTAGTAATCCAAGACACCACTAACTCGGAGTCAGATTGGATATGAACTTTATGGAGACCAAGCTTCTTGCAAACATGAATCCCATCAAGAAGAGCCCTCAACTTTGCAAAATTATTTGTACCTTTGCCGTAAAAAGAGTGAAAAGCCATAATAAGGTTGTTGAACTGGTCTCTAATGACCTCACCCCCACTGGTGAGGTTATTACTGGAAGACGTCCCATCCACATTGAGTGCCACCTCGCTAAAATTCGTCTTCTTCCAACAAATAATTTTCGATCTACTGCTCTGGACATAGAAATTCTCTAAATGCAGCTTAACCAGAATGTGATTGAAACGATCGTCATTAGTTTTAGTCGGAGAAATCACGGAGTTAATGTCACTAATCCATCGTCATATCTTCTTAATAATGTAGGAAATGTTATTACCCTTTCCCTCATATTTACGCTTGTTTTTTTCTAACCAAATCTCCCATAGAATCACCATTGGCATAATAACATGTAAAATACCTACTTGAGAGTGACAAGACGTAGCTTTAAACCTATTTCCGTAACAATGCCCCAATCTCAACACAATTATGGCTATTAATCTCAACGATATCTTCAAAAGCCTTCCACACTGCTTTCGTGATATCGCTCTCAATGAATAAATGCAAATTCTCAGAATTAGGAGAGGAACAACAGTAACAACAAGATGCCAACTTAACTAAACTCTTCTGAAGCACCGAATCGACCGGGATGATACCTTGAGCTAATTTTCAGATGAAAATCGCAATTTTAATAGGCACATTTTTATGCCATACCCATTTCGCCAAATACCACTAAGGATTTTTTGCTCTACAACTATTATAAGCTGACTTGATAGTAAAATCGCCATGACTTGAAGGAAGCCGAATCCGTCTCTCTTCATCTTCACCATTAGCGAAAAGACTACCCTCATAATTAGTGGTGATATCATCCATATTTTCCTGCCTTAGAGGCTCAAGCAAAAAATTCCTCTCTGCCGCTTCGAAAAACATAATATTCCTATCCTGGATGTCATCGATATGCACTTTATCAGCTATAGGCCCATTACCCGACCAGTTATCAGCTTGGCCGGCTACGAGACTCCTGTAGCTAGGTTTTGAATGAAATCTTGATGGGAACACAAATGTCAAAGGAAGTTAGTAACTAATAATAACCAATCCTTGATGATGTGGCACCATGCACATGCACACAACTTCAGATTTTTTTTATCCCCTTCAAGGCGATGGACTATGTGGTATTTTCCATGGTTTTAAAAACGGCTGTTTAAACGGTTTTAACAACCGTTTAAACGGTAACGCCCCAAGCCCATTTTTCGTTAAAACCGTTTAAACACATTTTATCTTTTTTGAATAAAACGGCCAATTTTTATTTTTTTTTTTTTGTTTTAACGGCCATTAAAATCGTTTAAACAGCCGTTTAATTCTGGAATTTTTTTGTTAAAAAACAGCCGTTAAATCCATTTAATTCCGTTAAAATCCATTTAATTCCATTAAATTCTATTTTTTTTTATTTTCGAAATTTGAATTTCAGCGCCATTTTTTTCTGTTAAAATCCATTAAATTCTATTTTTTTTTCCTTTTTTTTCCATTTTTGCCCATGGCCGTTTCAATCCGTTGAAACGGTAACGCCCCTAGTCCGTTTAACCGTTAAAACAGCCTCCTTTAAACCTTGGTATTTTCTACTAAGGCCGTGTTTGATTACCAAGTGGGAAAATTGCATTTTCCTTAGAAAAACACAACTGTCCATTGTTAGATAGCCAGTATAAATCTGTATAATTTTCCCTAACAAGCCATTTAAATTTGGATAATTTTTCCTACTAAGCTCGGAATTCATTTCCCATCCAGATAGGTGAGAATTCATTTCCACCTTAAAATACACCTTTATTTTCTCACATGATTGAAATATGTGTTCTCAGTTGCAATCAATCAGCCATTATTCGATATCCCAGATGTATTCTCTCGGGAAAATTTTCTGTGCAATCAAACACAACATAAGTGTGTGTTTGATTGCCAAGTGGGAGAATTGCATTTTCCTTGGGAAAAAACAACTCTCTCTTGTTAGATAACCATTTTAAATCTGTATAATTTTTCCTACCAAATCTGGATAATTTTTCCTATTAAGCCTGGAAATTTTTTCCCATCCAGATCAGTGAGAATTCATTTTCGCCTGAAAATATGCCCTTATTTTCTCACTTGACTGAAATATGTGTTCTCAGTTGGAAATTTTATGTGCAATTAAACACGCCCTAAGGTTTAATGACAATTTAATGTACACACCTATAGCCCGATTTTTGGAGATTTTAGGTTCAGGAATGGACCGAAATTTGTCAGGTCAATGACCCTGATCAGTGCGCCAAGTGGCAATATCTGGCTTTACCAACACATGGGATAAGTATTAGTGATCAATACCTTAGTCTGTAGGTATACTCCTGAGCAGTACATCCACGTCATGGTCGTACCACTACCACCATCAAATAGTCCTGAAAATCATTACGATTTGCCAAGCTTAATCTTGCAATGAAGGGCTATTATAACTTTCGATGGTTTGAAAAGACTGATTAAATAGATCCATTAATCAGAGGGTTAGAATTGCTTAATCTGTTTCATTTGCTAGATCCTGATCAGTGCGCCAAGTGGCAATATCTGGCTTGACCAACACATGGGATAAGTATTAGTGATCTACACCTTAGGCTGTTGGTATACTCCTGAGTAGTACATCCTCCTCATGGTAACACCATCAAATCGTCCTGAAATCATTACGATATTGGCCAAGCAAGACTGCATCCGATGGTTGATTTTGGGGTTGAGATCAATGATGTACTGTGTATGAGTGCCACGTGCCATGATGTGTCGGTGGAATGACCGAAACATAACTTTTGCACAAGTAGCATCCAAAGAAGCCGCAGTCGGACCAAATATTGATCTGCTCAGCCGGACCAAAAATCAAGACCTGGGCCACCCTCACAATCTAGAAACAAAAGAATTCCTTCACAAATCACAGATCTCACGGTGAAGAAAAACGAGGAAGAACGAAAGATAAATCTGAGACGGGCGTCTCTTCCTCTGCGGTCGAATTCGAACCCACATTCTTATTCTTTCAAACCAAAGGTATGTGTCTTCGTTCTATTTCCTCCTCTTTGTCTCTTTCTTTCTCATTCACCCACTAACAAAATTACAGAACACAAACCCTAGAGATTTTGATCACGAGCGTAGTTTGGATTAGAAGAATTTTGATCGAAAATTGATTTTTTTTTTTTTTTGCTTATTTATTTTTAATCCCGGGATCTATAAATTTTTAATTGATCGGTGCTTCGAGTTCATTCTGTAATTCCACAGATGAAAAATTGTTTTGTGATCTAATCTCTCTCTGTATAGATTTGTTTCTGTACAAGTAAATTCATTCGGGGGCTTAGGGGCCTTCATTGCTCCAATTCTTAATAATTTACTCACTAATTCAGAATTATGTCTAATTTTTTTTTAATCTGCATTTCTCTTAATCACGAACGTCGTTTGGATTAGAAGAATTTTGATCGAAAATTGGTTTTTTATTTGGCTTAATGTTTTCAAACCCGGGATCTATAAATTTTTAATTGATTGGTGCTTCGAGTTCATTCCGTAATTCCACAGATGAAAATTTGTTTTGCGATCTCATCTCTCTCTGTATTTTGTTTATGTAACACTTAAATTTTGATTATTCTAGTTTTGGTGGCCATGGTTTAATCTGTACAAGTTAATTCATTCGTGGTTTAGGGGCCTTCATTGCTTCAAGTTCGCAATAATTGTGTACTCACTAATTCAGAATTATGTGTAAATTGTGTTTATCTCACACATCCGTGCTCGTAATCACAATTTTCAGATAATCTCATCGGAGTGCACCTGTTATATGCATTCAATTGATATGTTAAAACCTTGGATGGTAATATTTCTTTTTCTGCTGTCTAATTCATGATATGTTGAAAACTGCAGCAGGTAACATTGGGAAGAATTTAAAGGAGGGTGCATTATAAAACGACAGTAGTTCTTAAGTCGTGTTTCTGTAGTATTCATTTAATTACAAAGAAGGCAAGTGAAAGACATAAGGAAGAGGGTGCACAAGATTACTGAAGCTGAGGCCATGTTGCTGTGATGAATGGAAAGGACTGTTGAGGGTTCTTATATATAGACCATAGAGGAAGAACAACTGAGAGAAAGATAAGGAAGCTAAACTGGTCAGAAGAAAAAAAATGGAGAAATCTTGTACACTGCTAATTCACTTCGACAAAGGAACCCCTGCTCTGGCTAATGAGATCAAGGAGGCTCTCGAAGGGAATGATGTTCCAGCTAAGATTGACGCCATGAAGAAAGCAATCATGATTTTATTGAATGGAGAAACCCTCCCTCAGATCTTCATCACAATCGTGCGGTATGTGTTGCCCTCCGAAGATCACACGATCCAGAAGCTTTTGCTTCTCTACTTGGAAATCATCGACAAGACGGATTCGAAAGGGAAAGTTCTCCCAGAGATGATCCTCATCTGTCAGAACTTAAGGAACAATCTCCAGCACCCGAATGAATATATACGTGGTGTAACTCTTCGTTTTCTGTGTCGTCTAAATGAGACGGAGATTATTGAGCCATTGATCCCATCAGTTTTGGCTAATTTGGAGCATCGTCATCCTTTTATTAGGAGAAATGCAATTCATGCGGTGATGTCAATCTACAAGCTTCCCCAAGGAGAGCAGCTCCTTGTTGATGCCCCTGAGATGATTGAGAAAGCGCTCTCATCGGAGCAGGACCCCTCTGCAAAGCGGAATGCCTTCTTGATGCTCTTCACTTGTGCTCAGGATCGTGCAGTTAATTATCTCCTCACCCATGTTGATAGTGTTTCCGAATGGGGAGAGCTGCTTCAGATGGTTGTATTGGAGCTGATCCGCAAGGTCTGTAGAACGAACCGGGGAGAGAAGGGGAAGTACATTAAGATCATCATATCTCTGTTGAATGCCCCCTCCACAGCTGTTATTTATGAATGTGCGGCGACACTTGTTTCTCTCTCATCTGCCCCCACGGCTATAAGAGCTGCCGCTAACACATACTGCCAGCTTCTAGTCTCTCAGAGCGACAACAACGTTAAGCTTATCGTGCTTGATCAGCTTAATGAGCTCAAATCTTCTCACAGAGAAATCATGGTTGATATGATCATGGATGTGCTTAGGGCGCTCTCGAGCCCGAACCTTGACATTCGAAGGAAGACAATTGACATTGCTCTCGAATTGATAACTCCTCGAAACATTGACGAGGTCGTTCTTATGCTGAAGAAGGAAGTCGTGAAGACTCAGAGCACTGAGCTTGAGAAGAATGGGGAGTACAGACAAATGCTTGTCCAAGCTATACATTCTTGTGCTATCAAATTCCCGGAGGTGGCAAGCACAGTGGTTCATCTGTTGATGGATTTCTTAGGGGACAGCAATGTTGCGTCCGCTATAGATGTGGTTGTTTTTGTACGGGAGATCATTGAAACAAATCCGAAACTGAGGGTTTCGATAATTACGAGGCTCTTGGATACTTTTTACCAGATTCGTGCTGCACGGGTTTGTTCTTGTGCTCTTTGGATCATTGGAGAGTACTGTCTCTCACTTTCTGAAGTTGAGAGTGGCATTGCAACCATCAAGCAGTGTCTTGGGGACCTCCCATTCTACACGGCTACCGAAGATGGGGATGGTGCAGATGCTTCAAAACAGTCTCAGTCTCAGCAAGTAAATTCCATCACTGTCTCTTCTAGAAGACCAGCAATTCTTGCGGATGGGACCTATGCTACCCAGAGTGCTGCCTCGGAAACTGCTAGCTCTCTCCCTACTATTGTTCAAGGGTCATTGGCGTCGCCTGGGAATTTGAGATCTCTGATTCTGACTGGTGATTTTTTTCTTGGAGCAGTCGTGGCCTGCACGCTGACGAAGCTTGTTCTGAGATTGGAAGAGGTTCAGCCATCCAAAGCTGAAGTGAACAAAGCATCTACCCAGGCCTTATTGATCATGGTTTCTATGCTGCAATTAGGACAATCTTCATTTCTTCTGCACCCAATTGACAATGATTCGTATGATAGGATTGTCCTTTGCATAAGATTGCTCTGCAATACTGGCGATGAGATTAGAAGTATATGGCTGCAGTCATGCCGTCAGAGTTTTGTTAAAATGCTCGCAGATAAGCAGTTCTGGGAAACAGAGGAGTTAAAAGCAAAGGCTCAGATTTCTCACGCACAACCAGATGACCTCATTGATTTCTACCATTTGAAGAGCCGGAAGGTAAGACACAACACTAATTTTGGTATCATATGAGAGGTGATTTCGCAAAGCCTGACAACTATGAAACTATTTAATGAATCTCAAAGAAATTTTGTCATTCTTTATTTTACCTTATCAAAAAAAAAAAAAAAATATTGTCATTCCTTAAGTATTATATCTTGTCTTATTCCAGCAAGAAGTTTACTTTTTGTATGGAATCAATGTCTTGCCTTTTTAACACACCCTTATTTACTCAGTAATATCTTCTTTAAGTATTGATGTTTCTCTTAAACTAGAAATGGAGATGATATTCTTATATTTACGGGTCAAATGAACATAAACTTGCTTCATTCTCCTGCTGTTGTTTACGTGTACACCTTGAAGATCGTTTACTGTTTTATACATGGATAATTTATTGCTGTTCTTGGACCAATATCTTTTTTTTTGATAAGTATAAAATATATTTAAAAGGCAAATGCCAAACCAAATTACAAGGGAACCAGCTTTATAGGTCGAGGTGATCTACTAAAGGCTGAATCCAAAAAACGAAAAAACGCCTATAAAATAAAAGCGAAGGGACGACATTATACATCCCTAGAGCACCGCAAATCCCATCGAAAGACGAAGTCTTCAAAGAAAAGCCCTTTGCAATCTCGAAACGCCATTGACCACAGAATGCCAGCTTAGCACTATTAACCACCGTTGGATTCTCGGGATCCACGGCCGAGAACAAACGTGAACTTGTTGGTTCACTTTTGTTGGTCCCCTGATCCCGATCCTTTTTTATTATTAAAGTTTTGGCTTAAACTTGGTGAACATGTCTAATTATTTAGTTTTAGGATATAGAAAATGGCAATACTATTCCGCATGTTTATGTTGTCTGCTAACTTAGTGTTCATCACATATACAATATTGAAACCTCTATTTAAATTTTATTGACTACATTTAATTTTACAGGGTATGAGCCAGCTCGAGTTGGAAGATGAGGTCCAAGATGATTTAAAACGTGCAACTGGAGAGTTCACCAAGGATGGAGATGATGCGAATAAGCTCAATCGCATTCTTCAGTTGACAGGATTTAGTGATCCTGTTTATGCTGAAGCATATGTGACAGTTCATCATTATGACATTGTCCTTGATGTTACAGTCATCAACCGAACGAAGGAGACCCTACAGAATTTATGCTTGGAGCTGGCAACCATGGGTGATCTCAAACTCGTGGAGCGCCCCCAGAACTATACACTAGCTCCAGAATCAAGCAAGCAGATACGGGCCAACATTAAAGTTTCTTCAACTGAAACAGGGGTCATATTTGGAAACATAGTTTATGAGACTTCGAATGTCCACGAGCGAATGGTTGTCGTCCTCAATGATATCCATATTGACATCATGGACTACATCTCTCCTGCTACCTGCGCTGATGTGGCTTTTAGAACTATGTGGGCTGAGTTTGAATGGGAAAACAAGGTAACTCTATCATCATTGGTCAACTTATTTTCACCGCTATAATATGGATGGGTTCATCTTGCAGATATAGATTGCTGGACAGATGAGTTGAGGCTATTAAATATCCGTAATACCAAACCAATTAAAACTTGTGGCTTAAAATCAGTTCTGATCAACTCCTTTGTATTCTGAGTAAAGATTTTTTTTTCCATCATTACATATATGTAAATAAGTGGATAAATCTTGTGTAGAATGAGAATGCTTGAGATCAGAACTAGCTTTAAGTGAGCACACTTTGGTAGCTGGGATACTCATTTGTGGCATATTGTAATCTCCAGTTGCCCATCATTTATCTTATTTTATGGGACTGTTAGTATCTGAACATGAGAGAATGATACCGAATATCATAATATTTGACCATATCATTTACGAGGGCAATGCCTGCTGAATATCACCAACGGAAGTCCTGTCACTACCAATTATAACAGCATGGCTCAGAAGTCATACTAAAGTGCCTTGACATTCTCACTGAATCAACTATCTTAGAGTTGGGGATACAATAAAACAGAACTTCATGTCTTTTATACATGTCAAGAATAATCTTCCTTTTTCAATAGGATTGTTTTAGTTTTGCTACTAAATTGAATTTCAGCTTCACAGGTCTGTTGGTGGTATTGTGATAGATTTGATGCTATAGCAGTTGCTCTGCAGTCATCTATAAGCATTATTAATTCAGTGTATGGCGAATGATATCTCCTTTCATTAATAACTAATATGTATTGATGTCATTATTGGTGTTTGACCTGCCTGGTGGATTCGTTTGATTCCTGACCATGCCCAAGTCTGGGTCCTGGTTTCCAACTGTTGTACATGTAACATTCTAAAGCTTAAAATAGATCTCGCCTGCTTCTCTTCTTTTTCCTTCTAAATTTGAACTGGCTAAGTAATATCCAAAAGTGCTCATTCTTTTTCTGTCATGTTCTGAATTCTTTCCCTGCTACCCTTAGGCTTTTTGCTTTTTCTTGTGCTTGAATGATGCATTTGTGTTGAATTTTTACTCAAATGTCTTGCATTTCAGGTGGCTGTTAACACTGTCATTCAAAACGAGAAGGAATTTTTGAATCACATTATCAAGTCGACTAACATGAAGTGTCTCACTGCACCGTAAGTCGTCGTTCTCTCCTCTGTTAAGTCCTTGTTACTTCATGAGTCTATATTTGCAGTTCACAATGAGGGTAAGAGAGGAAATTATGTCTCAAAAAAAAAAAGAAAAAAAAATTGAAGAGAGAGAGAAAGGACATACAGATCGAACCAAGTAATTAGTGAAAGGAATACTTCGTCAGATATTTGCATGTCCGAGTACTATCTTGGACCTATCTATGCTGTGGACATGGGGCACATGCAGTTAGGGCAGAGTCCAACATTTGATGGCTCCTATCTTCAAGATGTTCCTAGGCCAAAACTTGATCAAATTGGATGAACCTAACCACCCAATCAATGAGAGTGAACTCTTATGCTGCCAATTAAACTTTTTGGCAGACATGTTTTATATTTTGGAAAGACCTCTCGTGAACCTGGTGGAACATTAATATGATACCTACCATCATACCACCTTAATATCACCTTTTGGATATGGTATAATGACATCAGAGAATGGTTTATGAAATCCTTGAATATTTATCCAACTGCTGTCGTTCAGCTGGTATTATTCTAACATGACACCAGTGCTATGACATCACTGCCAATGCTTTTTTCCAAAGTCCCCATAGTTCGCTTTCTCTTCTTTTCTACTCTGATGACTGCCTAATTAACCCTTTCTCTCACCGTCGTCTTTCTTGGGTTATCTGGTTTCAGGTCGGCACTGGATGGAGAGTGTGGCTTTCTTGCAGCGAACTTGTATGCGAAGAGTGTATTTGGGGAGGATGCTTTGGTGAATGTGAGCATCGAGAAACAAGCGGACGGGAAGCTAAGTGGTTACATAAGGATAAGGAGCAAGACCCAGGGGATTGCCCTCAGTTTAGGGGACAAGATCACTCTCAAGCAGAAGGGAGGCAGTTGATTGCCTCTCCTTTCTTTGTGTCTGCTCTCTTGAGAATTGATTTCATTCTTTCTCCCTCCTCTCTCTCTCTGTTATTATCATTTTCAACTGATTTTTGCTGGTATTTTCGTTTGGAAGTTCTAAGGATACCTCTGGCCTTCAGATGTTTTTTCTAAATCTAGGGAGAATTGTCAGTAGTATTTAGGAAAGAAATACATTGTTTTCTTTCCGTGCTCAGTTTCCATTTTAAAATTGGGAATGAAAGACTGCATTGCTGCACCTGTTATTCCTCTTCTTTGTCTCACGTCCAACATCTTCTATACTAAAGATCAATTGTTATTCCTATTATTTGCTCTGTTTGGCGTTTGCAGCAAATATTTGTTGGGAAAAACTGATCCGGTCTAATGCAAATATTTGTTGGATGTTGTGCCACAAAGCACACACAAATGTTTGTGCGTAGACATTTGTATCAATGATGAGAAGAATAATCACTATTAAAAAATCAGCTTGATTAGTGATTTCAAACCTTTGGATCTTTGTACCTCAAATCTCACAGTTGAGATCAACCTATGAAAGTAAGTCCAATCCAACGCTTAGAAATCATTCAAGCTGATTTTAACTTTTGTCTAGGGATATTAGAGTAATTCACATTTAGAAGGGTATTTCGACAAAGATAAACGGGTTGTTGATCGGATCCGGGTGCCTGGATCTAAGGTATGACATAGGGATTGGCTAAACACCCATACAGTCAGAGTCCTCACATCTATTATCTATACCAAAGCTCGGCACGGCTAAGGTGGCGCTCTCTCCATCTTTTGCTATTATGTTTTTTTCCAAAAACACCATTGACTTTCTCTCAACTTTCAATCCGTGTAAATAAAACCCTTGACTTTCTCTTAACTCTCAATACGTCTCTCTTCTTTCATACATAAATAAAAATGAAAACCTCTTATATTCTATAATAACTCTCCTAACAAGGCTAACATGTTGTATTACCCATAACATCTTTCCATCTTCTTCGCAACCCAACAGCCGTCAAGAAGCATTTGTCTATCTCCCCAATTGATCTCTTTCTTACCATCATTTCTCTTCCTACATAATCCACGGCCACGGGTCCTCATCCCTCATCCACCAAAGAGAAGAAGCTTTCAGAATATATATATGAAAAACTAGTGAAGAAGATGGTCCCTGATTTAATAAATTGTCGATGGATGGAATTCTCAGTTGTGGATGGGATTTTTTCCAGTGTGGACGAGTCGGATCAATTTCATCAAGAGGTGACAGAGGTAGTGATTATGCACAATCATGCACGGTCATTCATGATGCCTCATGCATGGTATTCTAACTAGAAGAAGACTTATGATATATGTGAGGAGGACATCAGGATCCTTCGTCAATCTCCGAAGACGTTTTTGGTAGGTATTTATTATTTTTTTTTCTTTTTTTAATTTTCATGGATCTGTGTTTGCTTTTACTCTAATTTTTTTTATTTTTTTGTTTGTTTGATTTCAATATTTTATTGGTTAATGGGAAATATATTTGTCTCTCTATATTTGTCCCTAAATGTATAATTTTTATTCTCATATCAATCAAAACCCTAATAAGCGTTGACGAAAGGGTTCAATCTCCTTCTATTGTCTTCTCCACAAATTTGATATTGAATATTGTTATTGCAGTGAGATTAAAGAAGACCCGAAGACTTCTCAATGGGTCCAGACTTCAGACCCCATCACGGGTTACTACGAACGAACGACTTCAGATTCTTCAGTAAGGTTTTGTCACTCAAATTTTCTCATACACAAGGGAACGTAGCAACGCTCGGCTCGTAGAACTAAGAGAGATTACACAAACTACGATCAGCCTGGTCCCGAGTTTGGTCAGACAGTTCATGCCGGATACCAAGAAGACAACCAAAAATCTTTCCAAGTCCCCTCCATTCCTTTCTCTCTCACTTTCACTCGACAGAATTCTGGGTTTTAAGAAATCGATGGATTTACCAAAAAAAAATGTTACAGAGAGAACGAGAAGGTAGTTACCAACAAAAAATAAGTTATATATTTCTTGGAAATGCAGGGAAGGTTAAAGGGTGCTTTAAAGATGACAGGACGTGTTTTGTAATTGGGGATCGATGTGGGTGAGCATATTTTGTATTTGAGACACAATTGGAGACACGCAGGGCTAAGACGTATCAGATGGATCACTCAAAAGACATTTGAGTTGCACCATCAGCATGTTGTAAACATCTGAAAATTACATGTGTAAATAGGTCGGGCTTAGGCTTGGCTTTTGGTAAATTTTGAATAGGCCCTAGCCTACAAGGCCTACTCTGATACAAATTAAATCTAGGCCCGAAACGTTTGGTCAAGGCCCAATGAATTGGGTGAAACCCATATCCGCATTTGTGCATAAAAAATAATTGCGCATCTATAATCAGGAGACACACAACATATTGAAATTTTTTTGGGTGCATGTGACTCCCAATGCAAATGACGAGTGGCCCTACCTATCGCATTTTTTGGGCCTGCTTCTTGGTATACACACTTAGAATCAACTTGACTGATGATTTATAGCTGATTCATCTTTAATTGGGCTTGATCATAGTTTTAGGTCCAAATGACATTTACCTTAAGGCAGCCAAGGTATCAAGTTCAGATTGGATCAGGGTTGATCCATGCCTAATCTAATAGTAGGGATACGCTTAGTCTACACCAGAGCTAAAACTGATAAGGTCTGATATCGACCTGGTTGGAATCAATCGGGGTGAAAAAAACAATTGATCGTATTCAATCCATGAAAAAATTGTTAAATTTTAAACATAGAAAACATACTCTAATTTTTAATCAAAAAAATTTTTAATCAAAATTTTTATACAAACATATTAAAAAATTTCAAATGGTTCTCAGTAAAACAATTAACTTAAGGTCTAATTATCAGAATAAGAGTATAATTTTTTTTAAAGTATATAATATGAAAATAATATGTAGTTGTAAATGCAAAAAAAAAAAAAAAAATTAGTATTTTTAGTTTATAAATTGCCCGTGCTGAGCACGGGGCTTTTGATTCCTAGTTGTATCCTGTAATGGGAGCTGGTCACTAAAGGCCGGTCCCTGGTGCCTGACCCTTAAAAAAAAATTCATGGAAGGAGCTCAAACTATAATTCTAGCAAAGTCTACTTTCTTAATAAATCTCTACAACGATGGCAGGCTGGAATGAAAAGGAATATCAACTGTATGTTGTTATTTTTAAATAATCATTGAAGTCATTCAATAGAGCTGATCTCGAAAAGACCCGGAACCAAAGTATATAACAGGTTCTCTGGTTCTTTGTACGTTGGTGGCCGGACCAAACTGGAACCAAAACTGATAGGACCTGGAGCCGACGTACATAATAGTCGCTAGCAGTGCTAAAAATATTAATTTTCTTTTTAAAGTTTAGTATGAAAATTATTTTATATATTTATATTATTTCTAGGTGCGTTAGTACCCTAACAGAATAAATAAAAAACGTGCTTGTTGAGAAACCCATCGAAGGGTGGCCCACAAATTGAACTGTCCAAATCAATGAGTTGGTGCGTCATGTGGTATGGTTGGGGTATACGGTCTCAATCTACATATTTATATATGGGTCGGGCTCCAGTTACCGCCCTAAAATGACAGGCTCCGGTTACATGACACAATATGAGCCACGTGGTACACTCTTAGAGGACTCTGACCGTATGGATGTTTGGCTAATCCCTAAGTAGACCTACAAACCAAAAATCAGCCTGATTAGTGATTTCTAGGCGTTGGATTGGACTTATTTTCATGGGTTGATCTCAAACTGTGGGAATTTGAGCAGTTTTTGAGGTACAAATATCCAACTCCTAGAAATCACTAATCAGGCTGATTTTTGGTTTCTAGGTGCACCTAGGGATTGTACAAACATCCATACGGGCAGAGTCCTCTAAGAGTATGCCACGTGGCTCATATTGTGTCCTGTAACGATAGCCTGTCATTTTAGGGCGGTAACTGGAGCCCGACCCTTTATATATATATTAGTAAAGCAATGTGGAGCTACCTACCATCTGAAGTCCAGCTAAATAACTATTTTAAATTGTGCAGCAACATATGCTACACTGCACCGGGGTGCTTATGGTTCTACTTTATCGAAGATCGAATGATCTCTTTTCTAAACGTTTTCGATATAGAGATTGTGATAGATTGGAGGGTCGGGATCATTTTGATTCGTCAATTGTTGGCCCACGAGATCTCCTTTGTGGGTGCGGTGCGCTGTCCAAAAATGGTTGTCCCCCGATCCCGACCCTTAAATAAATTGAGAGAATGATGTCTACAATCACTTTTTATATACGAGTACAACTAGCTACACCCATTTCTTACACCCGATGATGGGGCCTACATGAAGATCATATGGGACAATCCAACCATACATTGAGTTGTCCTTATCACGGAGATCATCATCATCATCAAAATTTCGTTTGTTACGACATCACTAAACGTATTAAAAGTTGACCTAAAGTTACGGTTTAATCGGATGGTTTAGATTTTCTAAATCCAAGTTGACTTTTCACAAGATTAAAAATGTCAGACCGAATTGAGTTTTTGTGAGATGGTCGCCATGGTATAGAAAACTCATTGTGCTGTTGGTTTGTCCAACATGATCTATCTGAGTACGTGGCCCCATCAGCCGGTGTAAGAACTGGGTATATGGATATTTTAGTAACACCCCCTGAGATTTGAAAGTAATTTGTAATACCCCCTTATATTTTTAAACTTTAGGCTTACGCCCCTTGACCTAGTTTAACCATCATTTGACTAATATTAAAATGTGACATGCATCATGCACCCATGAAAGGGCCATAATATTGCAATTACAATGCTAACAATGTGTGATTCAAGTCCGTTTTAACTCAAGTCAACCACTGGTAAACTAGGTCAAGGGGGTAATCCTAATGTTTGAAAGTATAAGGGGGTATTCCAAATTACTTTAAAATTTCAGGAGATGTTACTAAAATCTGGTTAAATTGGATTTTGCTGTCCTGACTCTGACCCGACCCAGATTCAACAACCGGTTTACGCCAGCAATAGTCACGAACTCAAGAGTAGAACTTTGTTGACTGCCCCCAATATGAGCCACGAGGCATGCTCTTAGAGGATGCTGACCGTATGGATGTTTGGCCAATCCCTAGGTGGACTTACAGACGAAAAATCATCTGATTAGTGATTTCAAACCTTAAATCTTTTACCCTAAATAGTGGTCATTAATGCTCAAATTCCACGGTTAAAACTCAACCCTTATAAACGACTCCAATCCAACGCTTAGAGATCACTAATCAAGCTAATTTTTTTGGGGCCGGTGACCAACATTTTAGACCAGTACCTTGGTGTACCCTCATAGAGAAGATCAATCAATGGCTGGGTTTGGGTGAGGATTATCCTCACCATATGAAAAACCCCAACAAAAAATCAGCCCATTCTGAAATTTTTAACCCTGTTAAATGTGGTCTTCAAGTTACACGGTAAAACTCGAGAGTCCATAATTCTTCAACTTCTAAACCAGTCTGTGAATATTAGAATGATTTGAATTTTTCTGAGGATGATCATTTTCAACAAAAATCAGCTATTGATTCATCTTCTACGAGGGATAAAACTTGGTGACTGGGCCCTATCATCAAAGGAGATGACATGCAAGCAGATCTTGGCACGTGGAATTTGTACTAGCTGACCACCTCGGCCTCACCACACACGTACCCCGGTGAATACTCGAGTGCTTTTTGCCAAAACACTCACCTGTGTACGTGGGTGGTGAGGCCGAGATGGTCCACCGGTACAAAATCCATGTGCCGTGATCTGCTGTCGTGTCATTGAAGTTTTATTCTTGGGTACACCAAGGTGTTGGTCCAAAAATGTTGGTCACGGGACCGACCCTTTTTCTGGTGTATATATATGATTGGGACAAACATCCATAAGGTCAGAAAGCTTTAAAAATATGCCATGTGGCTCATATTGTAGGCGGTAAGTAAATATGCTGGTCAGCAGCGTTCTACTCCGTACTCAGACTCGACCTTGATCTGATGCACATTCTCGCGCCGACACGAGACTGATGGCAAGAAAACGGAAGTTTTAACTGTAAACGGTAAACGGTAATTAAACCCAACTTCCGGTTCAAATGAACCTCAAAAGCCGCTTTCAAAACACTGTATTAAGTCAAAACCCAAAAATCAAGTAACCCTAAAACCTTAGAAAGTAGAAACCACCATCTTTGACGGAAGATCCAAAGAGACTGAGAGTTGGGAAGTCTCATTCTGTCTCACTCTCAACACACCTTACCCACTAATAATTAAACAAATGATTAAATAATTATTAAGAATATTTCTTCCTGTCCGAAATGCCCATTCAAGTTGCAGAAAAACCCCCACCTACCTTCACCTTCATCGTCGTCCAGAAGTTAGCCCAGTAAGGTCAAAAAGGGAAAAAAAATTTGATTTAGAAATTTAAAAATAAAAAAAAAAAATTTTTGTATTTTTTGTTAAATTTAAATGGTGAATTTTAGGGAGAGAAACGTTTTCTCCTTTGATTGAGGTGGCGCTTCCCTAAATAAAGAGAAGAAGCATCTGCTGCTATCTGTTAATCCCGCATTCGAGCTTCCGAAAACTCTATTTATACCGGAGAAGGAAAAGCTAATAAAACTCAACTCCGGAAAGTTACTGTTTTCCGGATTTTCTCACAAAGTGAGCTGTCTCCTTTGTCCCTATCCGATTAAAGCTTTTCTGGTTTCTTCTGCAATTCCGAGTTTTGATTTTTGTTTTCTGTTTTTTATTTTTCTTACAGAGGTGTCGGCGACTCGGCGCTGGTGAGGTATTCGGTAAATGGCTTCGGAGGCAGAGATCTGAGAGTGAGAGTGAGAGTGAGAGTGAGAGAGAGGGAGAGGGAGAGACTTAAGAGTGAGAGTGAGAGTGAGAGTGAGAGAGTAAGAGACAGAGAGAGAAAGAGGTGTATCTGTTTCTGTTTCTGGTTCTGTTGCTGTCTCGTTTGGTTCTGGATCTGAAAATGGCGGTGGATCCGAGGCAGATCTTAGGTGCTTTTCTGACTCTGACTATGTTCGCAATGCTTGGAAACATGATTAAGAGAGATCATTTTGATTCAGTTGAGGTAATTGAAGACCAGTTGATTTTTAGTTGAATTTGTCTTCTTTTGATGTTCTTGTTAGATTTTTCGAGTGTTTCTTTAAGTTTTATATGATTATAGTGAGGAATTACTTTAATTTATGTTTGGAATGCTCGTGAACATGATTAAGAGAGTTCATTTGATTCAGTTAAGGTAATTGAACATCAATTGAATTGGGAATCTGTGTCTTTTTTATTTTCTTCTTGCATTTTTTTGTTAATTTACTTGATTTATGTTTGGAATGCTTGAGAGACGTGATTATGAAAAAATGTTTTGATTCAGTGGAGGTAATTGAAGAGTTCCGTTAGATTTTTCGATGAAAGAAGGCGTGTTTCGTTTAGTTTTATATGATTGTAGTAGAGGAATTGCCTTAACTTATGTTTGGAATGCTCATGAAAATGATCAAGAGAGATTGTTTTGATTCAGTGGAGGTAATTGAAATTTGCATAATTCTTAGTTGAATTCATCCTTTTTTAATTTTCTGCTTAGATTTTTCGATCAAAGAAAGTGTGTTTCGTTTAGTTTTATATGATTGTAGTAGAAGAACTACCTTAATTTATGTTTGCAATGCTCATCAATATGATCTAGAGATCATTTTGATTCAATGGAGGTAATTTAGCACATCATGGATGAGATTAATCGTCCTCTTCAGTGTTATTGTTAGATTTTCGATCGACAAGGCATATTTCTGTAAGTTTTACATGATTATTGTATTGCAGTTGTCTTAATTGTGTTTCTCTCCAAAGATATTACAGTTTGGATTCGTTTGTCTACAATTGAATTGAATTTTTTTCTGTTTTGCTATGTTTCTGTTAGTTTTATATAATACTGTAGAGAATTGTCTCTATTGAATGTTTCTCTCTAAGGGTTTTTTGGTTCATTTAGGCTGTGTTTGGAACGTTAGAAAAAAACGTCCAATACAAAATATTGTCAACACATTAAAATTTATGCACTACAATGCTTGATGCGGATTTCGTTCATGTATTAACTGTTACTTATTTTCACTCAACTCGTGTGGGTTCCACATATCAAATAACTCAAATATGGTTAGGTGAGTGTGGGACCCACATATTAGGTTAGAGGGCCCAAATGATCTTGTTTTCGTCTTTTTTGTTCAACTGAAAAAACTTGTTTTTTATTTTAAAAATGATTTTCCTGCGAGAAAAAAGAAATTCCATCAAGGGTTAAAATGGTGTGAAAATATTTTACCCGGGGTCATGGGCCTGAGAAAATATGTGTGCACGCAATTGCGTTCGTGCAGCAAATTGCATTTGCTAGTGAAAATGATTTCCCACCGATTTTCATACATCCCAAACACAGCTTTATAGTAGAGTAAATGCGAAGAAGCAGTTTTGGAAATTGGATTGACATTTTGGTAAAAAGTGTTTTTTTAACAAAAACTATCTTTTATTGGTACAATAATGGCTATCCAAACAGGTCCTTAGTCTTCTTAAGTAATTGTGTTCTATGTTTTGGTTTTGCTACAATAGAATTGACGTTATCTGTAACATTTAATCGATTTGTTGTTATAGTCTATCTTTGTTGTGTTGGGTAAATTTGGATCAGTGTAGCTAATAATGATATGAGTTGATTCTTGGCTGATGGAGTTGTGATTTTCATCCTCCAGTTTTTACTTTCTCTACTTTTATTGGTTTTCAATCAGATACACATGTTTCGTTTCCCTTTTCAGTGTATCTGCTGTAAGCTCTAATTGGTTGTTTTGTTATAAATTATTTATTTTGATTTTTTTCATGGTGTATATACTGCAAAAAGCATTTATTTCTGCAACTTGCAAGGATTGAATCTTGCTTACAAACAAGTTTCCCATTTTTTCCTTATAGGTGAGTCTTCCAGGGACATCAGGTGTTCAATTTGATACAGTTACGATTACAGATCAAAGTCTTGTCACACTTCCTAGGACTAGTAAAGGGCCTTGGAAGGAGGATGGCAGAGAGCTGAAACCTTGCTGGAACAGGCCAGCAACAAGTGAGTTCTCCAGTGGTGTTGGAATTTAACAAAAAAATTGTGGAGTACTGTGATTAAACATATTGTAACTGTTCTTTGTCCTTCTCATTCATCTTTTGTAATTTTTTTGGGGGATCACAGAAGAAGCGGAGCAATCGAAGGGTTTCATCACATTCTCGTTGATTAATGGTCCTGAATACCATGTCTCACAGGTATGCTTTGCTACCTTAACTTGATTTATCGTGGATTGAGTTCCTGATTGCTGGCTGAGATTTTATATTTATTAGGCGTGAGGACATCTTTAAAAATAGTGAGGGTAGAAAAAATGGCGAGCAGTCTTGAGAAAAAGTCTGTAAAATGGATGATTGCGATCATTCAACAATGTCAATTGCACTCCACGTCTTTATGTGGTTCATAAACTGTAGCCCGTTATGTAAATTGGTCTCTTAAGATATTTGGTAGTTGGCTTGAGTTGGACTTCATACACTGATGTTACTGATAATGTTGCCTACAGCACTGGCATGATTTGGTTTGACCATGATCGCGTATGTTCTTCTCTATAAATTTTAGTGAGGAGGTGGCCTAGGTCTTAATAATTTTGATTACATTCAGTGATGGGTTCTTTTCCTCCTTTCTCGTATAGTCTAGGTTGTCTGAGTTGGATTGTTCATCACTCAATATTTGGTATATTTGTCTCATAGACTTCACTTGATGCAGAAACATGATAAAGCTAACTAGTAATAGAAGTCTTACTGGGATTCTTTTGCAGTTAATTCTCTTGTTCACAAGTCAAGTTCATATAGATATTTCCATTTTCTCGCCTCTCACTCTCTCCTGTAACCCTTAGATTGTTTATGTTTCTCTAATCTGATGTAGGCTTCTAATTTTCTTGTTTATGGTTTGATTTTTTTCCTTTATTAGATTGCTGATGCGGTAGTAGTCGCAAGATATTTAGGGGCCACACTTGTGCTCCCTGACATCAGGGGAAGCAAACCAGGCGAGATGAGGTTAGTGTTCAAATTAACCATAGAATTCTTCTCTTCTTACTATTTATGTATTAGTACTATAGTTAAATTGCATTTCTGTTTATTAAGTTTGTCATTTATATTTTCTTTACATTATTATTTTTGATAAAAATCTGTAGTAGTACTTTTTTTATATAAAATCTCCAAAACTGATGAGTCAGAGGAGGTAGTTTACATCTCCATCGCGAATTGAGCACCACAGAAAGCTTGAGATTATCTTTTGGCGATGTCTTGGAAAGAAACCCATTTGGGGGCTAAAGTTATACAACCTGGTGGGGGCAGGGGGTACAAGCAACTTCGTTACATCATCCTCTAGAACCTATAGAAATCATGGCTTTTAAGTGCTCGATTAAACTGTATATGTATATTGTAGTTTTTTGTGTATTTTTTTTTGTTTTGTTTTTTGACAAGTAAAATTATTTATAGAATAGGAAACTGAGAAGAACTACAATACGGATGTCAAGAGAACCTCCAGAAAAGGGAAAATAAAGAAAGAAAAATAAACTACTAATTGCCTCTCTCCAAAATAGAATCCCACCTATACACAAAATCTTTGAAAACAAACCCCTACACCCCTGAAAGAGCTTGGACCAGAAAAGTAAAAGAGCTTTAACCGAAAGGATGATATCCTGACAATCGACTTCTTTTTTCTTGAATGTCCCCATATTTCTCTCATTCCAAATACTCCAAATGATAGCAAAAGGGAGAATGCTCCAAATGTGACGACTGCAAGGAGAGAGACACAGATGACCAGCAGCTGAACATATCCTTCACTGAGCTAGGAAGGACCCAACTCATCCCTAAAGGGCGAAATAAGTCTCCAAAACCACTCTAGCTATACTACAATGGAGGAGGAGATGGTTGACCGTCTCACCATTAGCTTTGCATATGGAACGAAAGTCCACAATGATCTTATTCTTGATGAGTTATCAACAGTTAAAATCCTTTCCAGGGAGGCACGCCAAGCAAAAAAAAAAAAACCCTTGGAAGGAAGCTTATGATTTAATTTTTAATTTTTAATTTTTAATTTTTAATTTTTATTCTTGCAGTTCTTTTTCTCATTCTTATTTTTAATTTTTTTAAATGACAATTAGTGGGTTTTACCTGGCTGGTTCAACCAAGTTCCATTTGCCTCCAGACCAAGTTCTTGGTAGAACCTTGATTCTGAATATTGATTGGGCTTTGATATGATTTAATCAAGTGACCCAAAAAATGGACTTAAATAGTTCTATGATAGAATGTAGACTTCTGTTCATCCTTTCAGTGCTGTGCACTTGGCACATATGAAAAAGGTGTTGGGATCTGTTACCATGTTACCTGGGTAAAACAGGGGAACACCATGGGTACGGCATTTTATACTTAAATGTCAGGTATGGGTAGGCATGTTATACTTAAATGTCGGTTATGGGTATGGCTCCCATTTTGAAGTGTCCAAGTAACATAGGCTGAAAATTGATCATGTTGGATAATAAAACTAATAATCATTTACAGTTTATAGGAGCTATAAGTTTGTCTCTAGTTATATGAGCTGGTTTATCCACTAATAATTTGTTACAGGTAGATCTAGTTTATTAGACATGAAACAAATATACACCAATTTCTAAGATAAAGTACTTGAAATCCTTTCAGGAAGTTCCAAGAAATTTATGATGTTGAGAAGTTCGTGAATAGCCTTGACGGTGTGGTTACAGTAGTGAAGGATCAGCCTGCTGAAATATCCACAGGAAAGGTTGCGGTTGTGAGGGTCCCTAACAGGGTTACTGAAGACCACATTGCGGAACACATTGAACCGATATTCAGAAGAAAGAGTAACTTAAGGCTTGCGACTTACTTCCCTTCTGTAAATATGAGAAAGATAGAAGAGAAAAAGGACAGGGACTCGGTTGCATGCTTGGCAATGTTTGGAACTCTCGAGTTGCAACCGGAAGTTCACGAAGTGGTCGACTCAATGGTGGAGAGGCTAAGAACCTTGAGTCGGAAGTCAGATGGCCAGTTCATTGCGGTAGATATAAGGGTCGAGATGTTGGAGAAGAAAGGGTGCCAAGGAAGTGGTGGTTCTGGAATGCATAGTTGTTACAATGCACAGGAGATCGGAATATTTTTGAGGAAGATCGGCTTCGATAGGGACACTACAATCTATTTGACTCAATCTAAGTGGCACAGTAGTCTTGATGTTTTGAAGGATATCTTCCCAAAAACATATACAAAGGTAAGAAAACTTTCATTTTTCTCCATTCACCTACATTATCTATTTCAAATGCATCAGCACACCACCATCTGCTAAGAAATGGTTTTGTTTTTACAACTTCATTGAGGAAAATAAGAGATACCCACTGGAAATAAATGATAAAAGAGATTTCATACTGATTTGACCGAAATCGAAGAAAAGAATCAGAGGCGTTTTCCAACTGGAGTTCTAAAATCTAGAGTATGATGTTCTTTCGAATCTGTGGAAGATCTGTCTGGAATTAATGAACAGAAATTCCAAGGGCCTCCTATTGCAGAATCTAAATTCTATCCACCTACAGCATAACCACATGTGTTGCATGTCAGGACTTGGGACCCAACTTTCAAAGGGTTCCACATAGGAGAGAACTTCTATACCAATGCCATCCTGATTGGATGATTTTGGCCATCTGATTTATAGTATATTTTTCTATGCAGCTGGCCTTATTTTTTTTTTACCATAAAAAATAATGCAATTGGTTGGATGGCAAGATCATCAGATCACGTCGATTTTTGGTGTAGGTGTAGGAACCATCAGTGATGAGTCCCAGCCCATGCACATGTGCCAAATGTAACAACGTAGATTGCCCTTCTGGGTTAATTAGATAGAGACCTTAGATCTTTCCTGTTATTTAAAATAGTTGAGTATTTGATACAATCTTAATCTTAAGTTTAATGCTCAGTTGAGTGGTCTACATTTGAAAATCTGTTTGTTCTTTTAAACTGTTGCAGGAAGGTATAATGCCCGCAGATAAGAAGGATAAGTTTCTCAACTCGGGAAGTTCCGAATTTGAGAAGGTTATTGACTTCTTCATCTGTTCCCAGAGCGACGTCTTTGTACCTGCCATCTCTGGCCTGTTTTACGCCAATGTTGCTGGGAAGAGAATTGCTTCCGGCAAGACTCAGATAATCGTTCCGGCCCAAGTAACCACTTCTTCTGCTGTTGGCACCGATTTCATCTCCACTTACATCTCCAAGAAGAACCACTTGGCATATTCGTGTTTCTGCTAACTTTCTATGAGGAGAAACCTAAAGAAAGTTTTAAACAAGTCTTTCTTTCCCTTTGATCCGGTTCATGGGACTTCCGATATAGGCCTTGGTTTCAGCTTTTCCCTGTTCAACTGTACCTTAATTTGGCTCTTTCTGTAAGTAGATGAGCAACTGGGTGATGCACCCTTCATCCTTCCTTTGTCAGATCATGGATCCAAATCAAGCTTTGTCAGGTAATCATCTCAAATGTTTTGATGAAGAACGGAATTTGTTAGCTATTTTGTTGAATATGTTCAATATGTCATAAGAGCTTAGCTCCATCTGTTTATTGTAAGAACCTGTTTATATTTATAATTTACTTAGTTCAACAGAAAAGTCATTATCATTTTTGTCTTTTTGGGTCTTCAGAGCAGCTCTTGTGGGTTTGCTCGATCTTGGGGTTTGGACATTTTCTTTGTTGAATATAAAATCGTCGTATGGGTGTTAAATTTCATTGTTGGATCTGTAGAACTGATTGAAGCTAAATCTTCTAAGGTGGTAATTCTTGTTTTAAGGTTCCTGGCCGCCAGTCCACCA
Source organism: Euptelea pleiosperma (assembly GCA_035048495.1). Taxonomy (NCBI): domain Eukaryota; kingdom Viridiplantae; phylum Streptophyta; class Magnoliopsida; order Ranunculales; family Eupteleaceae; genus Euptelea; species Euptelea pleiosperma. Next base: position 19,713,166 of record CM068548.1, on the reverse strand, counting down.
ATAGTCTTGCCAGCCCGCCCATGTGTCACACATGCATGAGTAAGATGGGGCCAGGAAGGAGATATTTTATGTTAAAAACCAATCTGATTGGATAACTGTAACCGTCTGATGCCATCGCATTCCTTTGGACGGCTAGAAAAGTATGGGGGAACAGTCTGTACTCTGTGCAGGGATAAAGGTACGAGCAATGGTTACCGTTTCAATTCAGTAATCGGACAGCTTTTGGCATTGGAGACATCCTAGACGAGACTAGCGTTATATAACCTGGACTGGCCAGTTGAACCGGTGAACCTGCCCAAAAAAATGGGTCCGGGTGAACAATGACCAAGCTGGGACCCATTTGATGCTGGGTCCCAAGCTGTTGTGTGCCGCGTATGCAGGCCATTCCTCATGTCCTTTCATTTGATGCCACATGGTTGTTGGAAGTCTTAGCTTCGTAATTGAGAGAGGGTGCACTTTCCAGCATATTGGTCACCTCTTATGTTATTAGCGGCCGTCGGTATGTTTATAGAATGCGGCCAAACGAAGGCAACAAAATAAGCGTGGCAAAGCGTAACGAATAAAGGCCTAACGAAAAAAACAACAGCCTAATATTTTCTAATACAAGGGTATTTTTGTAAATGAACTCTTCTCCCACTAATATTTTACCTTGCATTTTGATTAGGGATGGGATATTGGCACCTGTCGTTTCACTCACCATGTTCACTTACTCAGTAAACCCACCTTAAAATTCTTCCCTCTCTCTCTGCACTCAAATGTATTTTGACACCCACCTAACTATTAGACAAAAAAACAAAACAAAAACAGAAGAAGATGCTGTCGCCGCTGGTCAACTGCATCACCACTCTCTATCTTTCTCTCCCTCTCTCATTCATTTTTTTTATTTTGTTAAGTGGGTATGGTGAATGAAATGGTGGGTTGATTATCACCCTTAACAATGCTTTGTCCCCACTATTTGGGATCAGCCACATGAATCAGAATTCATGTAAAATTATAGGCAATCCAAGCCATAAGCTTGACATTAACGTAGTTTGCGTCCCAAATTTCCCGCTAACTTAACAAACAAAATTTAAAATTTTTGTGATTAACACACCTACGTTAAATATGGAATAAGGCAATTTGAAGGATTTGACTTCAACTCGCATACCCAATTTTAATTTTTAACTATGCAACTATATTTTCTTTACCCAAAAGAGGTTAAAAGGTTATTTTGCGTTCGCCTTTAGAATTGTCCTTGGCTAGGACATTCATTCTAAGAAATGTGTTTCATCACAGCTGGGTGACTAGAGTGTCCTTTAAAGTCACCAGCGAACCTGCTGACTGCCACAAAGTCAGCTACGTGTATTTTTAACCCATTCCAGGTTTCGTTTCCTCTTATTTCGTTTTTTATAAAAACAAAAGCACTCATGTACGTTTTACCACTTTGTGGCGGTCAACAGCTTAGCTAACAGTCCCGCAGTCAATGAAGTTTTATCCATGCAAAGGTCCCCATGTCAATATGGACAAGTGCAAGTGAAGCTAGTCCAAGAAAATAGGATTTGTTTCACTGCTTAGAATGCGAGGACTTTGAAAAGTAAGCAAGAAGAAGAAGTTGGCGTATACAATGAGAAGAAGAGTTAAAGTGGCATGTTTTATAGAAGATAAAGGACCAGGATATTGCCACCCCCACTTTTTTTTTTTTCTTCCTCTCACCACCGCACCACCACCCCACCACACCTTCCTTCTCCACCGCGAGTGCAAGGAGAGTGCATGGAGTGGTAGTGTGGTGGCTGGGCGGTTGGGGGAGGGGAGGGGAGGGGAGGTGAGAGAGAGAGAGATAGGGAGAGAGTTTTGGGAGGAAGAAAAAGAAAGCGAGGTGGATGGGGTGAGTAATGGGTGTTGGGGATAAAACGGTTAAACGGAGGATGCCAAAAAAATAAAATGAAAAAGGCGGAAATATGCAAAATCCCCAAACTTGAGGGGCAATATACAAATATAGTAAAGCGCAAGGTATCCTTATAAAAAACCCAATATTTAAAGGCCGAGTGTTGCAGTCTTAGCTCTGAAACACCCGCCATGGCGTTGCTCAACCCGATCTCTTTTCCTTTAGAAACTCTAAAATTTGATGAAACCAGAACCTCAAGCTCTAATTCTCCATCTCCATCAAAGTTCTTCAAACAGATCTGCAACTCCTACTCTCCTTCCAAACCCCTCTCTTCGTCACCCTTCGAAATTTCAGTGGAAGCTCGAAGAATGGTTGAAGATTTTAACCCTAAAATCCCCTTACAAGAAGCCGTAACTCCTCCAAGTTCCTGGTACACAGATCCCTCGTTTCTTGCCTTAGAGCTCGATCGCGTCTTTTATCGAGGATGGCAGGCCGTAGGTACGTAGTCGGCAATCTCTCCCCGATCCTCTCCTCTTGATTTGTTTCGATTGCTTCTTAGTTTGAGACATACATGAAAATAGAAGAATTTTTTTCTTTCTCTCGTGGTAAGATTTTAGTTCTTAAATATCGTATAAATTAGTTGAAAATAGTATGCAGTAAAAATATAAGGTGGTGATTGAAGTACCCTCCTAGTGAAACAAAGTTTCCTTTATTGCATTTAGAAGAACAATGATCACTATTACATTGAATAAGGGAAAATTTGACATTTTAATAAATCACCACGTTTTTTTTTTTGTAACAAACTGAATATATTAACAAACAGAAATCGAACACATACCACCTCTTCCGGTTAAGACAAAATGAGTTTTGGATACTCAGCTTGGAGAGTGAGCTAACCAAAATTTAGAAGAGTTTGATTTTTGAGCTCTAACAGCTAGTTCGTGAGCTACCATGTTTGTTTCCTTGTGGGAATATTTAGAAATCGTCAAAAAGCATCTAAGGGGGTCCAGAATATCATGAAGAAGGTGTGAGGTTCTCCAAAAAAATTTGAGTCCTTCGTTGAAGCGGAGAGATAATGTTATGTGTGTCGGACTCCACAATCATCCTTCCACGTTCAGCTCTTTGGCTTTCTCAAGGCACCGCTTTATTTTCAAAGGGAGAGCCAAGATAGTTACCAGAGATGGACATATCTTTTATATTCAAAATAGAAGATAAAGCTTTTATCTTTCACCTGTGAAACTTTTTACTAAAGAGCATCCCCAATTTTTGAAAATTGATTTCTTGACCAGAAGCTCTATGTAATCAGCAATGATATCATCTAGATTTCTGGCTTTTACCAAATAAACTTTGCAAAATAAAAGACTATCATCTACAAAGAAAAGATGGGTGATGGAAGGGCCTGTTCTTACAATTTTAATACCATGGATTTTGTTATTTCTTTCCCCAGGAATCATAATAGACATAGTGCCAGCTCAAATTATGAAAAGATAAGGAAAGAAAGGGTCTCATTGTCTTAGGCTCCTAGATGATCTAAAGAAACCAAATGGGGACCCATTCAGCAAAACAGAAAAGGAGGAGGTGAAATGCATTGATACATAAGATTGTACTATTCATTATAAAATCCAAAATATTTTAGGACATTTATAAGGAAATCCTATTCCATGTTATCATAAGCTTTGGCCATATCAAGTTTCATAACCATAAATCCCATTTTTCTAGGCTTTTTCTTTAGAAATCTAACAATCTCATGAGCAAGGATGACATTATCCGAAATTTGTCTCCCTGGGACAAAAACACTCTGAAAAGAATTGGAGACCATAAGGAAAAGATTATTACCTATAAAGGGGCTCATACTGAACACAATTTGCTTTACTTCGACCATCATTAGTTTCATCATCAGCATCATGTTTTCATCTCCAGAAATGATTCTGTCTATGAAACTAGTAACATGCTCAACATTTGAGGGATTAGATGATTTGAAAAATATTATCAAAATGTTGAACAAACTGTTTACCAATGACCACTCTTTTGTTAGTCCATGCATCTTTTAACCACACGATCTTGTTTTTCCTTCTATTGACAAAAGTAAGGAGATGAATTTTTTGTGTGTTTCTGCCCCCCTTCTTTCAGCCAAGTGTCTCCTGATTTACCATGCCAGAGCATCTCTTCTTGAGAAAGAGCCTCGTCAATTTTTGCTTGAAAATCATTTTCTAAGGCTAAGTCAAAGAGGAGATATTGGTGGGGGTGGGGGTCAAATTTTTCTTTGTTCCATTTTCTAGTTTTTGGTTTGATCACTTTAAGTTTAGAGAAAATTCAAAGGCTACGGATTCATTAATATTCTCCTTCCATGTTTCAGCAACAATATCTCTGCAACAGTTTTCATTAGCCCACATGGAATTAAAATGGAAGGGTCTATGGAGATTTTCTAAATCAGGGGTTGTAGAGGGGGGGAATAAGGGATTGATCAGACCCAATAGCTGAGAGACGGATGACATTTTCTTCAGGGATAAGTTCTCCATGTACAATCTGCATGTGCCTTATCTAGTCTCTCCCTGACATTTGCCCACCCTTCCCTCCTATTACTCCAGGTAAATGAGTTACCATGGAAACCTAAATCAATAAGCCAAGCATTTAGGATCAGCTCCTTTAATTTTTTGTTAGGTCTATCGTATTTTTTACTGAAACCTCTTTTTTCTCAGTCAAAAGTTATATCATTGGAATCAAAAGCAATCAGACACGATTTGTTAAAAGAGCAAGCAACTCAGTTAGGGTGTCCCAAAAATGTTTTCTAAACTGTTTCCGTGTGTCCTCATAAATTAAATAAATCATCCATTCTCTGTCGGGACGACGAGATCTTATAAGGAGATGGATTCCTCTGTGGGCAACTTTGATCACCTCAGCCTTTATGTCATCCCAGAGTCCTCCACTCCACCGAACAATAGACTGTATGCAATTTTGGAATTGCTACTTTTTAAATTTAAACACTTTCATCAACTTTTGTCTCAGAAATAAAAATAAGATTTGGCTTTCGGTCCTTAATATGGGTTTATAAAGCATGACCTGTTGTGGGTATCCCAATCCCTTGACAGTTCCAAGCCAAAATGTTCGTCTGGGACTGGGCGGATAAGGGCCTACCACCCACGTCTGTTTAGTAGAACTAAAAGAATAATAAGTAGCAAAGAAAACTATCTTTTGACTGACCTAGTTTAGCGCTGCATTCTTCACCAATAGGGCTAGGGTGATCCATTTCCATCATTCATTTTTTCAAATTCTTTGTGCGTTGTTGGAGATGGTTGCCCTTTGCCTTAGTATCTCCTGTTCCCTCCAACTATTCCCCCCAAGGACTTACTATTTTGGATGAATAGTTATTCTGGTTTGAGTTATCCGGGTTTGATTTTGGGTATCGAGTCTTTCTGTGCCCAATTAGGGTTGGGGGTCGGCATTTTTATTGGGTTTTTTGGGTCCAAGTTTGGGTTCACAAGGTTTTTGGTCAGGTTTTTTTCCTGAATTTTTTGTTTTGGGTTTGGTTTTGTGGTTGGGTTGTAGACTTCCAGGGACGGGTTCTGGTTTTGAGGGTTGGGATTGAGCACCAGTTGCTTGGATGTTTCTTGAGAGATTGGTTGGTACTCTGTAGGAGAGGAGGCTTATTTCTCCATTGATAGGGACATTTGGCCCTTTACAACTTTCAAGTTTTTACCATTTTTATGAAAGCTTTCCTCATGAGCTTTACCTCGATCTCTGTCCTTTCTATATTCGTTATCGACTGACGTTTTTTCAGAGTCAATTTCAATAACCGAGATGCTCTGTTTTGAATCTAACCAGAAGTTTGAGCCGGAGTTCGCATTTTGGTGAAAATCCATATATTCTGACGTGGGAATCCTTCCATATTTCCCTTTCATTGTATCTTCTTACTTTGTGCTGGACTTGTCAGTTTCCTCCCTTGCCTGAAGTTATAACAGGCTAGTTGATTGGGACCAGTGTCAGAAAGAGCTTCCTTCTCTGGCTGCGATATTTCTGGATCCAACTCTTTCATTTTGTTTCCCAAATGCCTGCCAGTGATGCTTCCTTGAATCTTCTCTTCTTCTTCTTTCATTTTCAAGACGATTTTCCACTTTCAACCAAGGACTAAAAGCTTTTTTGGATGGGTTAGCTTGTTGTTTAGATTCTTTTTTCCTGGGATGTTTCCTGATGGTTCTATCTAATCATGAAAAATTCAATTTATTGAGTGATATTGTAGTTGTTCAAATTATCGTGCTAAAATGGTTAGAAAATATATCTGTTTGCTCATAATTGTTATTAAGATGGAGTACGAGATATTATATGTGGCATCTTCACATTTTTCCATCTCTTGATTGTCAGGATTCACTGACCAAATAAAAAATCCTCATGACTTTTTCACCGGCAGGTACTTCTATTTTCCCAACTATCAACGAGTTATTGTAGAATTTTGAAGTTAGACTACAAGTCCCGTTGGATAAGAAATCACTTTTTCTTGAATGCCTTTATTTCAAGGTAGCTAATTAGATAGATGCAGCAGATTGGGTAGTGTACAGTTTGTGATATGTCGAGATGCGGGTGGGACAGTTCATGCTTTTCACAATGTATGTCGCCATCATGCCTCTCTTCTTGCATCTGGCAGTGGGAAAAAATCTTGCTTTGTATGCCCATATCATGTGAGTTTCTATAATGCTTACCATTAGAATATCTTCTAACTATCATTTTGTATAACAGATAGATTGACTTGTTCTTTGCCCTCGTGAAATTGATAAATTGAAAGAACAAGATGCGAAGCAAAACTAATAAATTATAATAATCTCCAAAATCTTGATAAATTATTATCTTATCCTTGGATGCATCCAAGGATCATACATGATGCAGTTCATGTATGTCGCCATCAAGAACTTCCATTACAAAATGCACTAGTCTTATTACTCAGAGGATATATTCAGGAGAATGCAGTTCAGGGTTGGATGTTTCTGTTATATTTTTTTTATTATGTTCTATTATGTGATATTCTAAACGGTATATCTGATGTGTTACTTTTGTAGGGATGGACCTATGGGTTGGATGGGGTACTCCTTAAGGCTACAAGAATATCAGGAATACAGAACTTTAACATAAATGTATGCAGTATTTTTTGGCTTTGCCCTTGATAAAACTTATAAAAAAAAACATAAATGTATGCTGTAGTGTTATCTTTGTAGCCATCTAAACATAGAATGGAGGTATAACCTTGACGCGCTTTCTTTCTGCTTTTTTGGTCTGGCAATGGAGAGTAGGAATTTGGGCTTATACCATTGAAAGTAGCTACTTGGGGGCCTTTTATTCTTATCAATTTAGAGAGAGATATTCTTCCTCAACAGAAAGCTGATAGCAAGACAGTGGAAAATGAATGGCTTGGTAGCTCTTCGGAGATACTGAGTACCAACGGGATTGATTCTTCACTAAATTTTGTTTGTAGACGTGAATATACCATCGAATGTAACTGGAAGGTATGGTCCTATAGTATTCTGTTTTCATTACAAATGCACGTCTAGGTTCCTTTCCATTAGAACATGCATTCGAATGGTCTCGTCTCTTCAGTATTATATTGGTTATGTTTGTAGTACAATGAACATTTGTAGGCCAATTGTAAATTTATCCTTCTTTTTGTGCAGGTTTTCTGCGACAACTATTTAGATGGCGGCTATCATGTGCCATATGCACATACAGGTCTTGCATCTGGCCTTAAGCTCGACTCCTACTCCACCACTGTATGCTCATTGCTTAGTTTTCTTTTCTGTTATTAAAACTTGTATGCTCTCCTCTATATTGTCATGGCACAACATTGTTCAGAAGAACTTCACTACATTCTTACATCATTCATGAGTGATTTGGACCTTTCTGAGACTGATATATTGATATGCTCCAAAATGAAGTGCTTTTGTTGTAGACATTCTTTAATATTTCTGATGGTTGACTTTGCAATGTCTGATCTATTGCTGTTGATGAAATAGATATTTGAGAAGGTTAGTATCCAAGCATGTGGTGGTTTGGTTGAAAAACAAGATGATTTTGATCGGCTTGGATCAAAAGCTCTATACGCTTTCATCTACCCGAACTTTATGATCAATAGGTACTCGTTCGATCATTAGATGTGTTCATTGTTGATTTGCTTGTTCTGCTTACCAACTAGTTTATGATAATAATTTATCAAAATTTTGGGGATTCCCAGGTATGGTCCTTGGATGGACACTAATCTAGTACTTCCGCTGGGGCCCAATAAATGTCAAGTGATATTTGACTACTTCCTTGAAGCTTCTCTTAAGGTACTTCCTATTTATTTACTCTTAATGAACCGGAATAAAGGATATTCACTATCCTTGTCTCAAACAATTATGAATTGTAACCCGAATTAGCTTCATGCAACGGTCATGGTTTTTTGCAATACAACTATCTCAGGCATGGGATGCCAATGCAAATGGATTTATACAATGGATTTTGAGTTTATTCTTGTTCTTTGTGCTACTTTTGTTCTCATCTATCTTTCATGTTCAGATGATGTGCTTATGAGTTATGACAATGGAGGCAGTAGATTTCTTAAATTTGTTTAATCTGAAAGAAATTATATGTTAGCATGCATGCATGGGGACTTAACATCTAACAGATTGAATAAACTATATCTTCCAGAAATAGTTTTAAAAATCAGAACCATTGGCACATAGTTGCTTCTTAAGCTTCTCAGCCTGTTCGTGCCATCTTATCTTACACAAGGACATTTCTGTTGGCATGAGACAAGGTGACCTTGGAAATCCTGATGTGCTGACACGTCCATAGAATTTTGTGAAAGTCTTAAGGGATGTGTTTATATAAAGATTAGCTACGAATAATGTCATAGATGTGGATGTTGGTACCTGACACAGATATAAGGTGTCTGATACAGTGCCTTCGAGAAGCCTGAGAACACATGTACATACATGTGTTTTGAAATATAACTTTTAAGTCATATTTAAGTCAGAAGTCTTCTTAAATAAAAGGGCAAAAATGTATGAAAAGTGAAAGAAAACATTTCCATATACCCATAGAGCTGTGCAATAACTTACAAATAGAAGTAGATCTATACGAGGGATGATTATCAAACTTATTGGTGCGTGGAAGATGGAACACACCAGTCCTCTTTTAGATATCAATTCTTAATAAAAAATCATTAAAATAGAGGGTGAAACTGGCGTACATGTCAGGATATGTTGATACGCCTATCCATTTCGATGTGTCGACACGCCAAAAAACCCAAAAAGAGCCAGGTCATTGTTACAGACTATTAATTTTAGAAATTAAGTGCATCTATATAGATACATACCCGTAAAAAAAGTGCATAATCAGTACATCCACGATACTGAGAAACACAATGTCAAGAAAGAAGAACGTTTATCCTGATAGCTGTTTCAGAGCTCGGAGCGTCTGACTTGATGTGTATCTCCTCGTGTTGGATAGGACTTATTTTGGAAATAACAAAAATGGAGTATTCCCTCTTACTCAGTTGCTTCTATCAGGTTTTCCATTACCATTAATTTCCAAATTTCTGAGCTGCTATGTTTCTAATGCCTCAGGATGACAACACTTTCATTGAGAGAAGTCTAGAAGATAGCGAAAGAGTGCAGGTATAAACAGACCACATTTGCTCTTTTACAATAGAGACGATGTCGGTATTGTGAAATGCTACATATCTAATGCAAGTGTATGGGGGTTTATGTAGATGGAAGATATCACATTATGCGAAGGTGTTCAGAGGGGCCTTGAATCACCGGCATACAACTGTGGCAGGTATGCTCCCACTGTTGAGAAAGCCATGCACCATTTCCATTGCCTGCTGTATGAAAACCTTGCCAAATGACATCCAAATTGTTTGTTTATTGTAATGTTTGCGAACCTGATCTCTGCGGGTCGATGTGTTTTATCCTGTATTATATGACATTTTCAGTCTCTCAGAGATGAACATGTTTGTTCAGTCTGTCAATCTACTGTATGTTTTCTCCAATCAAGCTTGATTTTGAGTACATTTTAGTTAGAACTGTGCTTTTAGTATCAAATAGCATCACAGATATAAGGTGATTGGGGTTGGTCTTTGATTTCTTTCACTGTTGGTCCATCTTCCATGGAGTGGAGTTTTTCTTACACATGGTGTCTGAGGTCACAGGCCTAAAGGGGTCCATGTGTTTTGCCACCTCACCCTCTCTATGTGACAAGTTTCAGTCTGGCAGCACTTTGTCGTGTAACAGAAAATTGGGAAAACCAGCTGAGGGAATTAGCATAAAAATTTGCTGCTCCCTGGGGACTTCAAAATTTGAAGTCTCCCCACTCCCATCCCGTCACCTCCCGGACATGCTATATCGATTAGATTTATATTGTAATTGTTCAAAAAAGGAAGTGCAACACAAAAGATACGTGTGGTATCGAGGACTGAGCCAGTGACAAGTATATATATCCACTTGGATACGCACGTGTTCCACTATCGTCAGCCATGAGTTGGTGCCCTGCCACATTATTAAAAGAAAAAAAAACATATTTCTTTGCTTCTCTTATTCAACAAAAGTGCTACTAACCCGGCCAGGCCGGATGGGCCTCATGTGCAAAGGATAAGGCCCACATAGAGACGATTCAAGGCAAAGACTTCTATGAGAAATGAGAATGATGTCCTCACTATAATGATTATTCCCACAAAAATAAGCCCATATATGGAGTTCAAATTAATGGTGAAAGGGGCAGTCAAGAATTTCCAACTTTATAATATACTTTTTCATACGGCCAGAAATGTTGGACGAGCATATTTTTTGTGAGGCATGGAAGTTCATCCTCACAATAAATTGTCGATCCCTTGAATGATCTCCATGGGGTCTTATGATGTCTCATTTAGTGTGTCAACCTATCCCCGACCCATGTACATAGGAGGGGTGTATTCTTAAATGGGCCGTTGACTGGGATTCCAGTCCACGCGGCAACAACCGCAAATGATACGCCAGACATTTAGAGAGAAAAATTCAGATGTTGAGGCCTTTGGATGCATTCAATGCAGAGGGCTCTCGTGCCCCTACATTGCTCAATTTTTTGGGCCCACAAACCATATGGATGTTTAGCCCACCCCTTGGTGGATATACATACCAAAAATCAGCTTGATTGATAATTTCTAGCTGTTGGATTAAGTACCCAAAAATATACAAAAAAAACATTCTTGAATCCATTGGCTAGAATCACTCCTAAAAAAGTGGCTAGAGAAACCCAATCAGATTGATCTTCATATGTATATTCGCCAAGACGTGGGCTAAACATCTACGTGGTTAGTGGGCCCTAAAATTGAGCTATGTAGAACCAAGAGAGCCCCCCTGCATCTAAAATTTTCCTCATATAGGTATTAATTAGTCACTGCCACGTTGACTGTGAATCTCTTGAATCCGACGGTCCACGCAGCTCAACCCCATGGTCTTTCTCCTTTGTATATCCTTATAATTCTTGCCACCTTTTATACTCTCTAATTTAAGAAATCTTCTCATATTTCTATGAACTTACCTTTTCTCCTAATCACGTTCAAATTTTCTAGCCGTTGACACCTTTCCAATAATAGATTCGTACGCACACTTCTTTTCTTTTATATTTCGAAAAAAAAAAAAAAAATCTCAAACAAAATCTAAAGATCAAAGAAAATCTCTTGTAATATTTTACAGAATCCAACAATGTCGAATTCCACTCGTTGTGCAGCTTGCAAATCTCTTCGAAAAAGATGTCCAGAAGATTGCGTTTACGCTCCTTATTTCCCATCAACCGATCCACAGAGATTTGCCTGTGTTCATAAAATCTTTGGTGCCAGCAACATTAGTAAGATGTTACAGGTAAATATTTTATAAATTACAATCTATTGTTGTGTTATCAGTTCAATATAAATGAGAGGGAGAGGGAGAGAGTGTTGAACCTTGATACCCATTTGATATAGAGAATCACAGAGTGATCAGACTGAACCTTGGTACCCATTTGATATGGAGAATCATGGAGTGTTGAATCTTGATACCCATTTCAGATGGAGATGACGTAATGGTTTCTTAGGCAATTATAAGCATTAATGACTTAATTACTTAAGAATTTAAGTTTTGAGATCTTGTTTAATTGATCTTAAATCAGCGCAAGGTTCAAAACATTTTTACAGATTGATTTCATGTTTCATCTAATTCCTCTAGATCTAACGTTAGTGGCGGTTTCTTCTTCATTTGGGGCAGCTACTACCAATCCATCGACGTGCGGAGGCAGCGGATTGCATGTCTTTAGAGGCAACTTGGCGAGTTCAAGATCCGGTTTACGGGTGTGTCGGGATAATCTGTCAATTACAACAACAGATAATTATGGTTCAACGTGAACTTTCTAAGATGCAAGGTGAAATTGCCTTACACAGTGCTCAACAAGGCCAACAACAACAAATGACTAGAGCCCAAGTTCATCAGGAAGGTGAACCCTCATGGTTCAATGCAACTCAACAACAAGATCTCTTTCATTTGGATCAACAATCCTTACTAGACTTCAATCATCTCAATTTTTTTCCTTTCAAGCGTGATGAGATGTGAAGATGGTTTCTCTTTTTATATGTTTCGGCCGGGTTCAAATGAAAAATGACTTTTTGAAAGGAGAGCCTGACTGCTGCGATACCTTGTCGAGAAACAAAACAAAACCCCGCAAAGACCCATGTCAATAGAGTAAAACCTAGCTGGCGGTCAGCCACGTGGCAAAGACACTGACCGTATGGATGTTTGGCCAATCCCTAGGTGGATCTACAAACCAAAAATCAACCTGATTAGTTGTTTTTAAGCGTCGGATTGGAGTCATTTTCATGGCTTGATTTTAACCATGGGAAATTTGAGCATTATATATTATTGACCATTATTATCCAAAGATTTGAAATCACTAATCTGGCTGAGTTATGGTTTGTAGGTCCTCCTAAGTATTGGCCAAACATACATACGGTCAACATCCTCTACAAGTGTGTCACGTGGCTCATAATGTGGATGGTCAGCTGCTTTGCTGTTAGCCAAAGTTTTACTCATGTGGATACCAAGAAAATTAAGTACAACACCTTGTCGCCAGAAAGAAAGAAAAAAAAAAAAACCGACAAAGAGTTAACATGTAACACACACACACACACGCTACAAATGAGTTGTACCCTAAGATGAGATCATAGCATCGCCATCCCAAAGTCAAATCTATCTATATATATAGTCTAGTTAGCAATTCGGCATCCCGGAAAAATTCACGATGGGCAAATAATACGAGTATAATCCATTTTGAAAATTTTGAATTACGGTAAAAAGAAAGGTCGAACGACAAGAGTGGCCAAAAAATGGTACGAGAATAATGCGTGTGTATTACAATTTAGTATAAAGAGTCCAAGACCAAAAATTCGTATATATCTACTACTTTAAAGTGAAAACTTGGGTCAGGCAACGACGCGTGCTTTACAAGAGTCTCACCTATAAATGCCACGTATTGCAAGAAAAAAATAAAAGAATGTTAAATAAGTACGGCTTAGGACCCGCTTTTCTTACTCCTCTCGGTGTTCACGCGCTCAACCGTGGATTTCATGAATCCAACGGTGGTTGTCAGCGTCCCAAAAAGTAAAAAGGGATGCCAGCTCGATGCTGACAACCACTGTTGGATTCTTGAAATCCACGGCCGAGCACACAAACACGAGAGGGGTTAGAAAATAGGGGGTCCCCTGAGCCAGACCCAATAAGTAAAACCTTCCTCTTATCTCGTGTCACGACGGACCACAATATGAGCCTCACATCAAGCTGACAACTAAAAAAAAGATAGGTTTCTAATGGGCCAAATATGAGCCATGTGGCACACTCTTAGAGGACATTGATCTCCAATCGTTCGATGAGACCATTTGTAACTGGATGGTTTACTTTAAAGCCTCTAAAATCACATTTTATTGGGAATGATCTATGCGTATGGTCGTTCGTTGCAAGTATGTCCTCAGTGCCTTTTGAATGACATTTCGAGTTTTGCCAAAAAGGTTAAACGCAAACTTGTAAATCGGTACTTTTGTGCAGATTTCACAAAAGTTATTGACATTCTAGCCATAAACGGTGATTTTATTAATAATTTGAGAAATTTTTCTATAATATAAAATTATTTTTAATAAATACTTGATTCAAATTTGTAGATTTGTGTATTATTCATGCTACCGATCTTGTTAGTGTCATGATCCAAATTCTATCTATTTTCTTAGTTTTTTTTTTATTTAAAAAAAATAAAATTTTTATCTAAATGTTTTATGTGTACTTAACGATGATGGTCTTTTGGTTATATACATATATTTTATTTAAATAATAATAAGTTTTTGCATTTAAATAGATAATGGATTTTAAGTATGCAAACATTGTATCCACCATTGAATGCTCCTTGAAAAACGTGTTTTTGATTTAAAAATATTTTTTTTGAAAACGTTGAAATAACACATTTTTCAAGGGAAATCCAACAGTACTGACGATGTTTGTATACTTTTAAGTCTTCAAACAGTTGCATACTAGATTTGCCCCCCCTACGCACACCTCTCAAGTCTCAACTCCCTCTTTTCTTGAAAATCACATCTTATATATGGTTTATCCAAAGATCAAAGAAAAGCTCATTATATTTTTACAGAATCCGAAAATGTCCAGGCCCTGGACTTGCGCAGCTTGCCAATTCTGTGAAAATAAATGTCCTGAAGATTGCTTTTTCGCCCCTTATTTCCCACCAAACAGTCCACAGAGATTTGCCTCTATTCACCAAGTCTATGGTGCCGGCAACTTTAAGAAGATTTTACAGGTAAACTTTTCATTTACAATATATTTTGTGTTATAAGTTCGACATAAATGTTGATGGAGAGGGAGAGAGAGAGAGAGAGAGAGAGAGTCTTGAACCTTGATACTTATTTGATACGGAGAATCATAGATTGAGACAACCTTAATACCCATTTGATATGGAGAATCATAGAGTTTTGAATCTTGAAACCCATTTGATATGGAGAATCATAGAGTTTGGAATCTTGATAACCATTTGATATGGTGAATCATACTGTATTGAATATTCTTGAAACCCATATTTGATATGGGGAATCAGAGAGTGTTGAATCTTGGTACGTACCCATTTGATATGGAGAATCAACGAGTACTGTTGAATCTTGAAACCCATTTGATATGGTGAATCATGGTGTTGAATCCTGATACCCAATCGAACAGCAAGAATCTCTCTCTCTCTCTCTCTCTCAAAATCTTTTTACATTTCATCGAATTCCTCCAACGTTTGTGGTTAATTTCTTCTTCATTTGGAGCAGGAAGTACCAAGCCGTCAACGTGCAGAGGCAGCGGAATCCATGATTTACGAGGCAAGCATGCGAGTTCGAGACCCGGTTTATGGGTGTGTTCGGATTATCTCTCACTTACAACAACAGATAAATATGTTTAATCGTGAACTTGCAAAGACACAAGGTGAAATTGCCGAATACAGAGCAGCTCAACCAGCCGAACAAGAACAGCAAATGACGACAGCCCAAGTTCTGCAGGGCGAACCCTCATGCGTCAATGAAACTCAACAAGATCTCGTTTACTTGGATCATCAACAACAGATAAAACTGTTTAAACGTGAACTTGCAAAGACACAAGGTGAAATTGCCAATCACAGAGCAGCTCAACCAGCCGAACAAGAACAGCAAATGACGACAGCCCAAGTTCAGCAGGGCGAACCCTCGTGCGTCAATGAAACTCAACAAGATCTCGTTTACTTGGATCATCAACAACAGATAAAACTGTTTAAACGTGAACTTGCAAAGACACATGGTGAAATTGCCAATCACAGAGCAGCTCAACCAGCCGAGCAAGAACAGCAAATGACGACAGCCCAAGTTCAGCAGGGCGAACCCTCATGCGTCAATGAAACTCAACAAGATCTCGTTCACTTGGATCATCAACAACCCTGGTGAATAGACTTCATGAATTTAACTACGTGACCTTCTCTATATTTTTTTTTTCCTTTCAAGCGTTATGAGATGTAAAGATGGTTTCTCTTCTTTTACAAATAAGGCTTCTCCGGGTCTGCTAGTTTAATATGGAAGTCAGGGTAACTAATGTGTTTCGTAATCCATTGCAGTTCTTTTCTTTGGTCCTCACATTTCTTAAAAAATGTAGAAATGATCGATAAACTTAACTGGAACCTCGAATAACTCAGATTGAACTAAACACCGTTCTCATGAATCCAATGTGGCATGAACCGGGGTAGCACCCGTGACCGCCTACAAAATGAGCTCCGTGGCATATTTTTAGAGGACACTGACCGTATGGATGTTTGGGCAATCCCTAGGTGGATCTACAAACCAAAAATCAACATGATTAGTGATTTTTAAGTGTTGGATTGGAGTATTTTCATTGAGCATTATTGATCACCATTATTGGGGCTACAAGGATCCAAAGGTTTGAAATCACTTATCAGGCAGATTTTTGGTTTGTAGGTCCACCTAAGGATATTGGCCAAACATCTATACTGTCATCTATAGAAGTGTTACCTGAAGTTGTCCGACGACCAGTCGTTATGGGATGGTGGGTATTAGAGAGAGAAAGTAGAAAGTGAAGGTGAATAGTTTACATTCTTATTATTATTTTTGTGGAGTGAATTACCATTTTTTTAGAAGTTTTATTTTAGAAGGCTGAAATTAATGCAGGGGCATTTTCACACCGGGCTCGAGTGGGGCAGCCTGTGTAATATGGAGCACGCTCGGGGTGGGGTGGCCTGTGTGATATGGGCCCACGAAGGGTCGTGTCGATCGAGAACCTAGATAGATCCTATGAAATAAAGGAATTTAATCTCACGCTACCAACAGTCGCGGCTTTTGGAGAGTATTGGTTAAATGTCCTGCATCAAAGTGGTATCAGAGCGGGAGGTCTCGTGTTCGAGTCTCCTCACCGGGGGTGATTAATGCAGGGGCATTTTCACACCGGGCTCGAGTGGGGCAGCCTGTGTAATATGGAGCACACTCGGGGTGGGGTGGCCTGTGTGATATGGGCCCACGATGGGGTGGCCTGTGTGATATGGGCCCACGAAGGGTCGTGTCGATCGAGAACCTAGATAGATCCTATGAGATAAAGGAATTTAATCTCACGCTACCAACAATCGCGGCTTTTGGGGAGTATTGGTTAAATGTCCTGCATCAGAAATTCAGGTTTTAATCGTTTGAAGGCCAAAAAGAAGGGCGTATAACCTGTACACGTCAAAGGTTACGGCCATTTAAAACGTTTTATTGAAAAAAAAAAGTGTGCTCTTCAGGTATTAAACACGTATAATGCTGAATTGCTAACTAGGATTATACTACAATAAAGCCAAAACGGAGTTGTGGCATTACCATACACACGGGTTTCACAAGATGTTCACTTAGGGGTGGCAATTTGGCCCGCGGCTCAGAGCAGGCACAACTAAGCCTCAGAGCCAGGTCTGTGCCTGGGATTTGAGCCCATGACCCTGCTTGTGAAAGTGAGTTTCTTGGTTTAGGACAAAGGTGAAATTGCCAATTGCCAACTACAGATCAGCTCAACCAGCCGAACAACAACAGTGAGCAAATGACTACAGTCCAAGTTCAGCAGGGCACCCTCATGCTTCAATGAAACTCAGCAAGATCTCCTTCACTTGGATCATCAACAACCCTTGTTAATAGACTTCATGAATTTAACTACGAGACCTGATCTCTATATTCTGAGTCTTGGTAGTTTATTATGGAAGTTAGGGTCAGCGCATGTTTGTGTAGTGTGTCAATCAATTTTATGTTTTCTCCAATCAAGATTAGTTTTGGGCACATCTCAGAACTGTGCTTTTAATTTTTAGCATTTTGCATTTGGCTAAGATCAAAATAAGTTCAGCTATAGTTTATAAATAGCAGTTTTTTCCTGGTTTTAAGCCAATATTTTTTCAGGTTTAGCAGATGTCATTGAAATCCGTATTTTTGCACGATTGGTCTGTAATTCTTACATTGGCAGATGGGTTTTTCTTACACGTGGTAGCTGAGGTGGCAGGCACAAAGGTTGAAGGGTCTTAAAGCCCTTTACATGAAGATAGTTAAAGTACATAGATCAGACAATATAACAAAATCAGACCACATTGGTTCTAAATAAGTCAGAAAATACACCCCGTAGACAAACAACAATTGTGTTAGAAACACAGAAAATGGAGGACTCTACTCGTCATCTTCATATCCTAGAATCTCGGTCTCTCCTTCCTCCTCGTCTGTCAGTTCTCCTCCGACCTGTTGATCACGCTCCATTAATAGATCATCTAACAATTGCTTTACGATGTAATACAAATATTTTTAATAAATACTTGATTCAAATCTATAGATTTGTTTATCCTTCATGCTACTGATCTTGTTAGTGTCATGATTCAAATTCTATGTTTTTTATTGATTTTTTATTTTTTATTTTTAAAAAAATAAAAATCTAATATAAATATTTTATTTGTAGGTTTATTTTACTTAAAAAATATAAAGTTTTTGCATGTTTTTTTTTATTTTTATAAATTTTATTTTGATGAATTTTTCTCTTATATAAAATTGAATTAACTTTTTAGAGAATAGATAATGGATTTCAATTTTAATAATTTTATAGCATTTTTTTAAAAATTATAGCAAATGGTCCTTATCAAGTTTAAATTTTCGAGCCCTTCTGACTGATCTTTCAACAATAGACACCTACGCACGCACACGATCTCAACTCCCTCTTTACTTTCTATTTCAAAAAAAAATATATATATATACACACATAAGAAAATCACACATTAGATTTGGTTTATCCAAAGATCAAAGAAAAGCTCGTTATATTTTTACAGAATCCGAAAATGCCCCAGTCCAGGAAGTCCAGGAAGTGCGCAGCTTGCAAATACTTTCGAAAGAAATGTTCTGAAGATTGCATTTACGCTCGTTATTTCCCATCAACCGATCCATGGAGATTTGTCCGGCCGTGTTCACAAAATCTTTGGTGCCCGCAACTTTTTTAAGATATTAGAGGTAAATATTTTGTCAACTACAATACATTTTGCATGTGTTATAAGTTCAATATCAATGTTGAGGGTGAGAGAGTCTTGAACATTGATACCCATTTGATATGGAGAATCATATTGGGAGACTGAATCTTGAAACCCATTTGATTTGGAGAATCAGTGTCTTGAATCTTGAAACCCATTTTTTTTTGTAGTCGAGAATCATAAAGCGTTGAATCTTTAAACCCATTTGATATGGAGAATCATAGTGTTGAATCTTTAAACCCATTTGATTTGGAGAATCATAGAGTGTTGAATCTTGATACCCAATTGAACAGGGAGAATCTCTCTTCTTTTAGCTTGCTATGACTAAGATCTCAAATAAATAAATAAATAAACTGTTCATTGTTAGATAGCCATTTTAAATCTGTATAATTTTCCTTACCAAGCCATTTAAATCTGAATAAATTTCCCTACTAAGCCCGGAATTCATTTCCCATCCAGATAGGTGAGAATTCATTTCCACCTGAAAATGCAACTTTATTTAATCACATGACTGAAATATGTGTTCTCAGTTGCAATCAATCAGCCATTTAAGGCATTTCCCAGAAAAAATTTCTCAGGAAAATTTTCTGTGCAATTAAACATGGCCTTAGTGTTAAATTTCACAATTTAGTGATTGGTTATTATTAATACTTTTATTAGATCCTAAATCAGCACAAGGTTTCAAAAACATTTTACATTTAATTTAATCGAATTCCTCCAACGTCGTTCGTGATTTCTTCTTCATTTGGGGCAGTTAGTACCAATCGGTCAACGTGCACAGGCAGCGGAATGCATGTTTTATGAGGCAAATGTGAGAATTAACGACCCGATTTCTGGGTGTGCTGGGATAATGTCACAATTACGACAACAGACAACTATGTTTGAACGTGAACTTGCAATGACACAAGGTGAAATTGCCTACTACAGAGCTCAACTAGACCAACAACAACATACGGCTCGAACCCAAGTTCAGCAGGGCGAAGCCTCATGGTTCAATGCAACTCAACACGATCTCCTTCACTTGGATCAACAAGCCGCGGGATAAGATGATTTCTCAAAACTAATACTTTTCGTATCTGGGTCTTGTAATTTATTATGGAAGTTAAGGGCGAGCAAATGTGTCGCCCAAAGACAGGAAAATTTGGTTCACATGAAAAAATGATCTTTTTGAATTGGAAAATTATGCCGAGGAAAAACGTTCAGCTTAAAAGGGCTTCGGCTGCTTATTAAAATAGCTTTTAACATTTTATCCAAACAACCTTTTTTTTTTATAAGTGCTTAAAAACCGCAAAAGTTGACTTTTTGCGGTATTTAAGCTTACCCAAACCAGCCCAAGTACCACACCTTGTCAAGAAACTGACTGCAACACTGCTCTCTTTTGAAGACTCATGTGGACACCAAGGAAATTAAGTACAACACCCTTTGTTTTTTAATTTTTTTGAAAGGTTAAGGATAAAATTTATTAGCACTTGGAGGCTGAGAAAGCCTGTCAGAAGGAGAACAACGAAATAAAAAGCCAAAAACAAGGAACTACAAAGAGAACAACACACCTTGTTGAGAAACAAAGCAAAACCCTGCAAAGAGTTAACACATACACCTAGTACAACAAACATTTTCTAAGTATTTATCACATTTTTAGTTGATATTTATGCACATTTCCAAAGCCAACTCTCAGCTTAATCTGTGGAAGTTAAGAGAACAAGATTTGGGTGGCGTAGACCCTCACCCTAAGATGATACCATAGCATCGTCAGGTTTTCTCCCATGGGTGGTGTGGACCAAGATTTAAAAGGGGCCGTTATAACGGTATAACGGACTGGGGGTGCTACTGTTTTTTGCTTTATAACGGCTATTATAACGAATTGTAATGCCTAGGGAAAATAACAGAAAAAACGGTGCTGAAATTCAATTTTCAAATTTTCAAAATTTCAAAAATAGAAAAATGACGGAAATAACGGCCATTTTTTTTCATATATTTTTTTAAAATAACGGTCGTTATTTTTGTTATAACGGAAAATAAGAACCATTATAACAAAATAATGGCCATTATTTTTTTAGCGTTTTAACAGTATATAACATAACATGGGAGGTCCAAATCCGTTATAACAGCCATTTTTTAAACCATGGTGTGGACAATGAATTTTTTTTTTCACACTCGTTGTTTCACTCACGATGCCCACTTACTCAGTAAACCACCTTAAAATTCTCCTCTATCTCTCTATAGTCAAATGTATCTTGATACCCACCTACGAGTAGGTAAAAAAAAAACAGAAGTAGAAGAGGAGGAACCTTCTCCATCGCCGGTCAACTGCATCACCACTCTGCATTCTCTCTCTCTCTCTCTCATTATTTCTCTTTCCCTCCCCCTCTCTACCTCGGCAGCTCAGAACTGAGGTAGAGAGAGGGAGAGAAGAGAAATAGGGTGAGTGGCGGTGGTGTGGTGGCCTCCTCTTCCTCCTTATTCTTCTTCTTCTCCTCTTTTTTAGGGTGGGTGGTTTGAGTTATGTGGGAGGGGACACATTTGTCATTTTATTGTTAAGTGGGCAAGGTGAGTGAAATGGGGGGTGCCAATATCCCATCCCTATTAAATGCAATATCATTGCTCCGGCCAGGATTATGGAAAAAAATCAGCCGTTCAATGTCAGCTTAATTTTTCCCCACGAAGGTCGTTCCGCATGGGTCTTCAAATAAGGTGACCGCCAGCTTAATTCATCCCATGTCAGATTTACCCTTATTAAATGAAACTAGGGGCGGCACGTGTGTTGAATGTGATGATTGTAGGGGAAGTGGCACACGAGTGACCATCGACCATCCTCCAAGTTATCGGCGCGAATTCGAGTGCTTTTTGCCATGTGCTCATGTGAGTGTTTTTTGAGATTTCTTTTCAAAAAATTTAGTACAAAATCCAAAAACACCTGGGTACTTGGAAAAAAAACACACACCCGGATACATGCCGAGAACTATGTGGTGTTTCGCAGTACAAAATTCATTTGTTAAGATTCTTGTGGATGGTCAGGTAGCTCGATGGTTTAGCAAGATTTACTCTATTAGAGTTCATTGACCATGTGGATGTTTGGCCCATCTCTAGGTGAACCTACATACAAATATTTACCTTAATTAGTAATTTCTATCCGTTGGATTAGGGTCTTTTTTATGGTTTATTGTTTAACAGTAGATTTCAAACATTATTTGGGGTACTCAGATCCAAAGGATAGAAATCACTGATCAATCTGATTTTTATTATATACGACTACAAAGGGATGGGCCAAACATCCATAAGGACAATAGCCTCTAATAGTGTGCCACACGTGGCTCATATTATGGTCTATCGTCAATGTTGGTAATGGTGAAAGCTTTGCTTGAGAGAAAGAAATTTTTTAATGTTGACAATTTTTTATATGGGCGTTAGGCCGCATCTAAAAATGCCACATGGAACACTCTTTGAGGTTTATGATCGTATGGAAGTTTGAAACATCTCTAGGTTGACATGCAAACCAAAAATCAGTCCGATTGGTACATACAATTGTTTACCTTGATTAGTAATTTCTATCTGTTGGACTAGGGTCTTTTTCATGGTTTATGTTTAACCGTGGATTTCGAGCATTATTTGGGGTACTCAAACCCAAAGGATAGAAATCACTGATCAATCTGATTTTTGTTATGTACGTCTACAAAGGGATGGGCCAAACAATCATAAGGACAATAGCCTCTAATAGTGTGCCACACGTGGCTCATATTATGGTCTATCGTCAATGTTTGTAATGGTGAAAGCTTTGCTTGAGAGAAAGAAATTTTTTAATGTTGACATTTTTTTATATGGGCGTTAGGCCGCATCTAAAAATGCCACGTGGAACACTCTTTGAGGTTTATGATCGTATGGATGTTTGAAACATCTCTAGGTTGACATGCAAACCAAAAATCAATCCGATTGGTGTTTTCTAGGCGTTGAATCTCATTACCAAAATAATTTTTGAATCCATAGTTGAAATTCAACCCATGAAAAAATTCAAATCCAACAGTTAGAAACCACAAATCTAGATGATTTTTTGGTCTTCATGGCCATATAGGGATGTTTCAAGCATTCGTACAATCATCAATCTCTAATAGTGTTCCACGTGGCGTTTATACCGTATAAAAATGTTAATAGAAATAACGGGAAATTTTCGAAACGAACCCAAGTTTAAGGGTATTTTCCAAAAAGAACCGTATTTTTGGAAATTTGTCAAAACAAACCTAGGACGCCGAACCGTTTGGCG
This sequence comes from Euptelea pleiosperma, assembly GCA_035048495.1. Taxonomy (NCBI): domain Eukaryota; kingdom Viridiplantae; phylum Streptophyta; class Magnoliopsida; order Ranunculales; family Eupteleaceae; genus Euptelea; species Euptelea pleiosperma. The sequence goes on along the minus strand of CM068548.1, from coordinate 19,689,986 downwards.
TATGCTCAAAAAATATTTTAATGGCAGATTTGCCCTTGTCCTATTGCCTGAAAAATGTCAAATCGTTGTCAGACGCCATACTGTTTGGCGACGGTCATTAATAGTCGCCAAACCGTTCGGCGTCGGCTATTAAACGTCGTCAAACCGTTTGGCGACTTTTAATAGCAGACGCCGAACGGTTTGGCGATTGTTAATAACCGTCGCCAAACAGTATGGCGTCTGACATCGATTTGACTTTTTCTTTTCACAATTTTGGTGTACACACGAGGAAGATAAATCAATGGCTGATTTTTGGTGAGGATATGATCCTCACCGTATCACCTACTCTGAAATTTCTAACATCATCAAACGTGAGTTTCAAGTTAACACAGTAAAAAATAAATGCCTAACAAGTATGGCGTATCACTTTGTGAACCGCCAAAGGTTTGGCGGTTTACAAAGTGATACGCCATACCGTTTGGCGACGTATAATAACATACGCCAAACCATTTGGCGGATCGTTTGAAGAGGGCAATTCAGCCATTTTAAAGTTTCGTGAGAATACGCCAAACGGTCCGGCGTCCTAGGTTTGTTTTGACAAATTTCAAAAAATACGGTTCTTTTTGCAAAATACCCTTCAACTTGGGTTTGTTTCGAAAATTTTCCGTAAAAATAATTTTAAAAAATGAGAATTTTTGACATACCCCCTTGTTATCTTTGTAATTTGACGTACCCCCGTACAATTTGAAAAAGCTGACATACCCCGCTATGACTCGGTCCATGGTCATTTGACCAGTGTTGCCCGAGTTGATTACCAAAATTTGTATTAAAGGACAAAAATGCCCTTGTCTTCAACCTTGCAACAAGGATTTAGGCCAAAACTCAAAAACCAAATCAAACGGCTATAGTGGACGGCTGGCCAAGAGATTCCAATGGGTTGGTCACCCATCACCGGCGACCAATCCACCAGTCTCATGTTTGGCCAACCACCACTATACAACAATTTAAAAACCCAATGTTAAAAACCAAAAACAAAAACAAGAGTGGCGTTTCTTAGTTTATAGAGAGAATTCTTTAACAAAAATGAAAAATAAGAGTTAGAGCAATTTAGACTTTAAACTTTTGAGGCATGGATTTTAGAAAGACGGGTTTTCTCAATTTTAAAATTTTTTTAAAATAAAATCCATAAAAAGAAATCTCATTCTTTCATGTGTTTTAGCTATTTTTATGGGTTTTTTCTTCTCAATCTTTGCTTATTCATCGAAAATCCAAAAAAGCTCTTGTTCAGCAACATGGTTTTATTTATATTTTTAATTTCATCCTCCTTTCATATTTGATTTGGGGTTAGGGTTTTGAGTTTTGGCCGAAATCCTTGTTGCAATGTTGAAGGCAAAGGCATTTTTGTCCTTTAATACAAATTTTGCTAGTCAACTCGGGTCAAATGACCATAGACTGAGTCAAAGGGAGGTATGTCAGCTTTTTTAAATTGTAGGGTGGTATGCCAAATTATAAAGATAACATGGGGGTATGTCAAAAATTTCCTTTTTTTTAAACTTAGTTAATAATCTTACTTCCATTTCCTTGCCACCTTTTCAAACTCTCTAGTTTAGGAAATCTTCTCATATTTCTATGAACTTGCCTTTTCTCCTAAAAACGTTTGAATTTCTAGCCGTTGTGATCTTTCCCACAATAGAGTTCTACTCACTAGTCACAGCTCTCAAATCCCTCTTCTTTATATTTAAAAAAAAAATAATAATAATAAAAATCTCAAACAAAATCACACATTGGATTTGGTTTATCAAAAGATAAAAGAAAATCTCTTCAAAGATTTTGCAGAATCCAACAATGTCGAATTCGACCCGTTGTGCAGCTTGCAAATCTCTTCGAAAAAGATGTCCAGAAGATTGTGTTTTCGCTCCTTATTTCCCATCAACCAATCCACAGAGATTTGCCTGTGTTCACAAAATCTTTGGTGCTAGCAACATTAGTAAAATGTTACAGGTAAATATTTTATTAAATACAATATATTTTTTGCTCTTGCTATAAGTTCAATATCTACACTCAGAGAGAGTCTTGAACCTTGATATCCATTGGAATCGAGAATCAGAGTGTTGATACTTGTTACCGATTTCATACAGAGAATCTAAATGTTGAATCTTGGTATCCATTTGATGTGGAGAATCATATTTTTTACTATGGGAACGGCATTATATAAGACTCTCTCTCTCTTTCTCTCTTAGCTAGATTGGACATTCAAATAACAGCTATATGGCTAAGACCAAGGTTTGAAATGACCCGTTATGACCCAATAATTAACGGTCCCACAACGTTATGTTATGACCGTTGTAATGGCCATTATAGTGGGGTCGCATCAGTCATGTCTCAGTAAAAACGGTCAGAATATTATTATTCTATTACTTAAAAAAAACCAATAACAGGAAGAAAGAATGGTGTTTTTTTACAAAATATATAACAGCCGTTATTTCTGTTAAAATAGATATCCCTTTTTCCAATTTTGAGCATTATAACCGGAAAAATGTAATGGGGTTGGGGCGTTACCATTATAACGACCGTTTTCTCCAAAAAAATCTGAGAAGAACGAGATGGAAAAGAGTTCCTTTATTGATCTTCATCTTCGCAGTCATAACTGATGGAACTAACACTAACACTATTAAGGACATTATTGTGTCATGATGAGCATTTATTTTGCAGAGAAGATTTAACCTGCTTCCGAACTCAATATTAACATCTCTCCCCCCAAAACGTCACATAGCAATGATGATGATAATGATGAATATGTTGGGTAGACTCACAAAAAATGAACTCTTAAGTTCACTCGTGTTCTCAAGCATGAATTTCAAGAATCCAACAGTGGTTGATAGTGCTGAGCTGGCATTTACTTTTGCAAAAGCAAAACCCCTATTTGACTCCATGCCGGAGAACATGATTGAACTTATGAGTTCACTTGTGTGAGTCCATGGATCCCAACCCAAGCTTGTCTTCTTTTCTATGTGGCATGTTTTTGAGGAGTTGGCTTCGACTTCACTGCTTTTCCTTTACCGGAGAAAATTTTCTAGTTTTGGGCTCTGTATAGTTGCCCCAAATAAATTTTCTAGAAATGATTTTTGCATATAAACGTCTTAAAGCTTTTTCTATCTACACTTTCTAACATACAAATCCTTTTTTCTGTAAAACTTTTTGTTGATCGCCATACAGAGCCTTACCCTAGTTTAAATTTCAGAATTCAACGTTTGGTTGTTGTTAATACTTCTACTTCTATATCAAGATGTTTTATGCCTTGTTTCACTGGATTCTGATACATTTTTTGTTTCTTTTCATTTGGAGCAGCGACTCCCTGTCCATCAACGTGCAGATGCAGCGGATTGCATGTCTTTGGAGGCAAATTCACGAGTTCAAGACCCGGTTTACGGGTGTGTCGGGATAATCTCTCAATTACAACAACAGATAATTATGGTTCAACGTGAACTTTCTAGAACACAAGGTGAAATTGCCTTCCACAGTGCTCAACAAGGCCAACAACAACAAATGGCTCGAACCCAAGTTCAGCAGGGCAAACCCTCATGGTTCGATACAACTCAACAAGATCTCTTTCACTTGTATCAGAAACCCATACTAGAATTTAATCAACTACCTGACCTTCTCTAACTTATATTTTTCTTTCACGCGCGTTGAGATGTGAAGATGGTTGTCTACTTTTCTGTTGTTAGTACATAATGCTACTGAGTCGACTCGAAACTAATAAGATTACGTGGTCTCCCTGTCTCTCTCTAATGGTTGGGTTTGTTGATTTATGAAAATTAGGTTTAAGGGGAAAATTTTTTTTTGGGAGCTTCTATCATCTTTCAAAAGGTCGCTACGTTTATAAGAAGTTAATAGTAAATTTACACAATTAGACAGACTCGACCAACTCGACCTATTTACAAACGATATCTTTGAAGGAGATACCTTTTCCTTCCTCGTATAGTTTAATCCAAAAGTAGACCAAAGCTTTAGGCCCTGCTTGGTTCGCTGCATTGGGACGTAAATGCACTCACTTGCCACATACCCATGTAACCCCAAACTCCCAAAGGAACTCTGTCCAAATAATCCATATAAATCAACACTGCAAGAATAAATAATCTACAAACTCTGCGCTATGCAAGCAAAGAGGACAATGGTCCAAAACTCCTACCCCTCATTTTCAAAGGAACGAACTGTAGAAACTTCAAATGTTTCTATCCAATGCTTGAAAACGAATATATATATATATATATAGAGAGAGAGAGAGAGAGAGAACATACTTACGAAGAAGTTCAAGCTTGTCTGCTCGTAAAACCTCTTTCTCTATCGGAACCGCTGTTGAATCTCGTGCGTGAAGAAGACGAGGTTCTCGGGTGCAGATACCCACTGTTAGTCATGTGCAACGCTCTAAGAACGAAGAAAAAATGAAGAACATGATGAAAATAACGTGTTCTAGTCTTGATCTTCAACAAAGAACTTCAACAAAATTTTAACTCTAAATATAGAAAAGGAAATGAAAAAAGAAAGAGACGAGAGAGTTTCTAAATTTGTGAGAATAAAAAGTTATTTTCATCACTTCAAAATATATTTATATCAACCCTTAAAAACCTTAAAATAGGTTACTAATGGACCAGAAATGGGTCGGCCTAACGCTCATAAGTATCAACTAGACTCCGAATTGGATCCTAAAAATGTCCAATTCAAAATTGGCTCTAAAAGTCTAATTAAACAAATGCAACCAAACCATCATGCATTATCATTAATTACAATAATTACTATTAACTAACAATCAATAATTACAGAAATTGATCACTACAATAACTGTTGTATACAAGAGAACTACTCCAACAATGCAAGAAATGCCTACTCAAACTCCATGACTTTATTGCTCTGGTGGTGTAGTTCATGCGTCAAAACTTCAACTTCACTCTAAAGGCCCTTTTGGGCTCTCTACTATTCATTGTCAATCTGGATGTATGATGTCGACGCCAATAGTGTGGTCTTTGAAACACCAATACTCAAACCCCTTACCCAGGCATATCTATCACAAACCTGTTTAACAATTCATTTTACATAAGACAATTTATAAGAACAAAGAAATGAAAAATAATACAAGAGGGGGAGGATGAAGCATCACAAACCTGTGCAACTGGGTTGTGCTCTATGTCATGATGTGTGTTGATGGGATTATTGGCAACAATTGATTTTATTTTCTCCTATCAAAAAATTACATCATTAGTTATATTGAAATGAATTACTTGATAATAAATGTCAAGTGAATAAAGTTAAGTTTCTCACCATCTTCTCGCTAATTTCTTGTGAAGGGCAAGTGAAGGGCAATAGTCAACCCTCCTGGAATGTGTAGCAATATATATATATTGTGTGTGTGTGTGTGTGTGTCCTAGTGACAATAGTAGTATGATCGTCCTCTTTCTGTAAAAATATTAAATACATAAGCTAACATTAATTTTTTTCATAAAATCATCAGAAACTAATATGAAACAAAAATTACCAAGTTCTCAGCTATCCTAGTTGCTCCTCGTCTTCTGGCTGTCTGCAGGATCTTTAACTGTACCCTTGAAGCCTTGCCTTTTTCCCGGCGACTATGAGCAAGATTTGTTGGCTCCATGTCAACAAATGTGTCCCAATCTCCTCTCCTAACCCGGGGTGGGCAATCAAGTTTTCTGTCTGCGTCACTCTGGAATCCATCGTAAAACTTCCTAACCTTGAGTTTCTTATCCCTCCATATTTTGTTGGCTCTACGGAGGATAACACCTTTGTATTGGAAGGGGACGTCATATACCGACTATAAAAAGATGTATAGATCAATAAAACTCACTAGTTCAAAAGGTATTAATTCAAAATTTACAAAGTTTACATGCTCACCGTAATCATGCCCCATATTCTGTCATTTATGGTATCTGGCATATCACGCCAGTTTGGGTATATAATTGGGCAATTTACCCATGTAATTTGCCCCAAATATGTAGAGAACGCTCCAGAGCCTTCTCTAATAGGTCGGCCGATTTCATTAAACTTTATTTCCTTTTTTGGAAGTGGGGTACCTAAATTAAATAATCATTCATTGTTAGGGATAACTAATCTAGCAATCATTCAAAGAATTAAATTGATAAGAGTAACAATCTCACCTCCACACCCACTAGGCTGTGAAGGATCAGGGGCATGCGTATTTGATGACATCCTAGACTGTAATATACATTGAAGATAAATATCAGAACAAGCATATGAACATTAGGTAAAACGAAAAAAAATATATATATAAGTAATGTAGTGATGTACTTGGGTAACCGTGGCAATTATATATTATCTTCACAATCTTCTATGATATTATCTACTAAGGCAGATGTTATTAAGGTATTTGCTTCCATTCTTGCCTCGAAGACCAATGAATCTTCACAGGCATTCACATCCCGAGTCAACCTCTTTGGAGCATCCAATACAATATGCCAATTATCCTTAGTATGATCTTTGCAATAGAAGACTTGAGTTGCTTGAGACACCAGAATAAATAACTCATCATTTTCCTTCGAGTTTCTTCTAAACCTCCACAAATTAACATATTACAAGTTTGTTTCTGGATCAACTACACATCCATTGACTTTATCTTCTATACACACCCAATCACAATATAAGACTGCTTCTTTGAAGTCATTGTAATCTTGTTCAATTATTTGTTTGATGATGCTATAATAAAGGACTTCTTCCACAAGATTTTTATCACTAGTACTTGCCTTGAAACTAGTTAAATTCTTAATGGTGACTCCACTTTTTTGTGTTGTCTTGTTCATTTCTGAATCACCTGTGCGAAAGTATATCCATTTACCGCATATGTACTATATGGTATGACTTTAAAGTCCGGACCATTAGCAAGCCTCTTCAGGATAGAGGCTTCTTCATTTTCTAGCTGTTGTCTTAACCAAAGAATGCAATCCATTGGCCTTTCTATTACAGTGTTCCCCCTTCGACTTTGTCCCCTCGATGTATGACCTAGAAGGTATGACCGATACTTTGTGTGAAGTACATATACAAATTAAGTAAATTAAGTATGCGTGCATTTAAATTCTATATAATAAATCAAAACCTATCAAAAAATATTTACTTACTCCCACCCAATATTTGTAACAAACTATTGCAAAACACATCTGCGCGCTTGTAGGTATTGCAAATTTTGAAGAACGTATACCTTCCCCTTTTTGTCGATGGGGAATCCTGTTCCACATCCACCATCACCATCCAGGAATGTCCCTTGTCCTCGCTTGTGGCTACCTTTCCTACCATTGGGCATGTACTCCATGCGGTACATTATTGACTCTTCTATAATGTAATGTTCTGCAATACGCTCATTTGGATGTGTCTGATTCATTACATAGTGTTTGTATGTCCGCATCAACCTAATACATGTCGTCGATCAGGTATTCATACTTACAATGTCATTTAATTATGAAACTCGTAAAGTAAATATGTCCATTTGCTACTCACAGGGATACATCCATCGATATATAACTGGTCTGCAAACATGTGCCTCCTCTACCAAGTGCACTATGTACAACAAGGTGTGTCATTGGAACAAAAAATGATGACGAAAAGTATTTTTCCAAGACGCTATTTCTGCAATATGCATTTTCATGTCCCTAAGCTTTTCACGATGAATAACCTTGGAACATAGGATATTGAAGAATACTGACAATTCTCAAATAGCTGTTAAGCAACCATTTTACCCCAAAAGATCGACCTGTTGGAGAAAGGCGAAACAACTATGTATACCAACAGGTCATCGGCCAACACAACACATGCGCGGGAACACACCATCCACTAACATGCCTCCTCAGCGGGAATACACTTCGCTGGAGACATGAACCCGCGACCTCCCAGGCCTTTAGGCTCTGATACCATGTTAAACAACCATTTACCCCAAAAGACCAACCTGTTGGGGAAAGGAAAAACAACTATATATGTATGCCAACAGGTCATCAGGCCAACACAACACGTACGCGAGAACACGCCATCCACTAACAATAGCAGCACGCAATGGCTTATGTTTCTTGAATGAGTGCATAAGCAGCACTGGTAGTAGTTATTGTGGAAGGATATGATAATAGTGAGACTTAGGCCCCTCAATTGAAAATCATCCATGTTCACCTTGTATTTCCAGTTTGCATTGTACCCAATAGGAGCTTTCAATGTATACAACATTCTACAAATTAATTGTTGCTCTAATCGGAACAGAGAGAAATGAGCAACAAGAAACCTTACCTTCCGTTCTTCTCCATCAGCCACATGCTTCTCTACATTTTCATGGCCTTCAGGTTAATGCAGGGGCATTTTCACACCGAGCTCGAGTGGGGCAGCCTGCGTAATATGGGGCACACTCGGGGTGGGGTGGTCTGTGTGATATGGGCCCACGAAGGGTCGTGTCGATCGAGAACCTAGATAGATCCTATGAGATAAAGGAATTTAATCTTACGCTACCAACAGTCGCGGCTTTTAGGGAGTATTTGTTAAATGTCCTGCATCACAGGTCCTGACACGCTTCAAACCATCCTTAGTTTTTTCCTTTGTATCCATAATTGCTCCTAAGCAGTTTTCAACGACGTTTTTTTCCACGTGCATCACATCCATATTATGGTGAATAGGCAAATATTGTGTTTATGACAAATAAGTGTAAGTATTAATGTCATACATAACAAATATAATAACTACTAAGATATATGATGTACCTTCCTTCAAGTATGGCTAATCAAATATGATCGATCTTTTTGACCATGCAGTAGAACAGTCATCTTTATCTGCAAACTTCTTCCTCTTCTTACCAACTACATTTCCAAACTGAGTTTCAAGAGTCTCCACTTTACTTAATACCTCAGAACCACTCAAACACCAAGAATGTCTTCCATGTTCTTCCTTCTCATTGAATTGTGATTTTTGGCTCTTAAATGACGACCTACTGGTAGGAATCATTTGTGGCCCGTGTATGCATGTTTCTTTCCATGTGCTAGTCTCACTGAGTCTATACCTTTACTACAAACAAGACAAACATACTTTCTTTTGGTCCTACAACATGAAAGATGGCCATACGCAGGAAATCGTGTATAGCTCACAACAAAATTGTTTTCTTGGTGCACATATTCTTCGTGAAAGAGTCATGTTTTAACTCCGCTAGACCATAATTTGTTCAACACTGTGACCAATGGCTACAAGAAGACATCAATATAATGCCCTGGACTTTTTCTTTTTGCGAGGAATCAATAGTGTTAACATAGTATACTCCTTCCGCATGCAAAATGGAGGAAGATTATAAAGAACAACCATAATAGGCCAACAGCTATAAGCGTTCTTATATTCCTAAAAAGATTGAATCTATCCGTTGCTAGTCCTAGCCGTACTTTACGTGGCTTGACAACACAATCAACACTTATTATCTATTGATTTCCAACTTGAAGAATCCACTAGATGACGCATGCAATTTTCATTAGCAACTGAGTTTGCATGCCATATCATATTCTTTGCTATCCACGAAACACTGAACAATCTTAATAACATTGGTGTTAATGGAAAGTATCTCAACACCTTCCATGGTATACGTGAGCTTCTCGACTTCAAAAGAATTGAAACTCCGATTTCCACATATACGACAACTATGCCTATCTGCATGCTCTCTCCAGTATAGTATGCAATCATTACGGCATGCATGGATAATCTTGTAGTCCATACTCAAAGAGTTGATCAACTTCTTCGCATTGTGCGTGCTCTCCAGTAAAATGTTCTCGACAGATAGAATGTTTCTAAGCACTTGCAGAAACTCTGTAAAACTATTATCAAACCACTGATTTCTAGCCTTCATGCACATCAACTCAACTGTCAATGACAATTTCGTATGCTCACTTTGACCCTCCCATCTAAATAAAAAATCATCAAATCGAGAACCTTTAAATTCAGGTAAGGAGGGCGTTCAATGGTACATATAAGCTTTTATCTTCATAATAATCACTTTAAGATTACCTTATTTCCAATCATAGATTCTCCGATTAGTCTCCTTCTATATGGTCCAACAAAATGCAAATAGAAGAAGGCTCCGAAGGATACACCAAGCCACAAAAAAGCACCAGTAGGCCACCCAAGAAAAAGACCAAAAACTTGCACTAGAAGGATCCAAAGTAACCAAACATCTGAAAAAAAAAAAAAAAAACTACCTACACTTGTCTGGTGAAACGACAGTGAAGGAATAGGTGATCCACTGTCTTAGCGCTTGACTTGCACAAGGAAAACATGTTTGGCATATCCTTACCTCTACAAGTCAAATGGCCCAAGGTCAAAAAAATTTCAAGCATCGTTGTCCAAACAAAAAAAGCAGCCTTGGATGGAATGAAAGAACAACACACAATATTCGCAAGAAATGAGGAGGAAGCTGACATAACAATTTTTGAGAAGAATGATCGAACTAAAAACACACCTTCTGGCTCCCACTTCCAAATCATATTATCCAAGGCAATTAAGGAGGGTGGCCAGGTTTAACACTTCCCAATCATAAATATTCCTTCTGAGATCAAGATTCCACGAGGCATGATCATCCCCTCAAATAACACAATCCTTCATGAGAGCCTCTTGAAGATCTGATAAAGCATATAAAGCCAGAAAAGCATATTGAAAAAAGTTGTTCCCCACACCATATGTCCTCCTAGAATTTCACTTCGTCCCCTATACCAACCTTAAACCAAATCCCTTTCTTGAATAAATCTATAATTCTATACCTTTCCACATGCCAACTCCATAGGAAATTGAGACATTATTACTATCCCACCCATTGTACCGCTACTAAACTTAACATTCAACAACTCTCCTCCATAAACTATCGATTTAAGCCCCAAACCACCAAAGCCATTTACCCGAAAGAGCTTTATGCATGTCTCTGAAGTGCTTAAATCCAAGACCACCCTTAGATCTCGGCAAACAAACTGTCTTCCAAAAAAAAAAAACTGTCTTCCAATCAACCAAGTGATGCTTTTGGGTATCCTCTTTCCCATTCCACAAGAAATCCCTCACCAACTTCTCCAATATATTGTTTTGCCTGTTGGAATGGAGAGTAGAGGTAGAAAGTGAATTGGGGACTAGATAATGTGCTCTCGAGAAGAGTGATTTTACCCCCCTTTGGATAAGTACCCATTTATCCAAGATGCAAATCTTCTATTGAACCTCTGCACTATCAGGTCCCAAATTGAGTTAGCTCTGTAGTTGGTGCCTAGAGGAAGGCCAAGATTCAACGTCAGAAGACCTCCCACCTTACAACCTAAACAGTCGGCCAACTCTCCCACATTAGCAACCTCGCCCATCTCAAACACCTTACTCTCAAAACTATTTAGTATGTAGCAGTTCTAAGCCAGGTCTGCCATATCCATGGGTTGACTAGACTTTTAGTAAAAAATTTAAAATAAAATTATAAGAAAAAATAATATAGGAAACAGCATAACCACAAACATGTGGATCTATGATATAGTTGTCTTGTGAAGTAATAGTTCAAGGTGTTTTTGCATTGTCATATATGTATTTACATTTACTTGTGCAGATTTCATGACAATTGATGTGTAAGACTTACAGATATACGTGTTAGCAACATAGCAAGTATATGCACCATTTAACTTTCCTCCTAATGGTAGTTTATAGCAATATAATTTGTTTTGAGTATGTTTTCAGCTTGTTTTATCATTTTTTTACAGGAGAATGTAAGAACTCATCCCATTAGTGAATTACATAACCTTCACATGACTTTTCTAGCCAATGCATAAAAAGCAAGAGCTCCCTTACATGCACAGGTAATTTAGTCATTTCACAATAATTGAAGAAAATAATAGAGAATGTGGGAAAATCTCAGGCAACTATCTCAAGAGATTTCCTCGTCGTTTACCTCCCATTGAGTAAATGACAAAACCAACCCTCTTATTGTTCTCTTACCACTTAATCATAATTACAGGGACAAAAGTATCCGGTAAAGGTTACCATATTCACCAACAGTGTAATTTGTAACAAAAACCTTTTTACATAATGGTGCATATGTCCTAAAGTTTCCATAGTGTTTCCATCATATTTCCATAATACATGCAGTATCCTTGGGGAACCAAAACATAGTCAATACTGACATTTTAAACCTTGATCCAATATAAGCAAATCCGTGCATTGACATTATTTCATCATATCTGAAAAAGCATGCTCTCATAAGTCTCTACAATTGTCTACTAAATGTTTTTCCTATTCCATCTTGATTCCTGACAATAAAATTAATTCACCTACTTAAACTCCAGAGAACATTTTAATTCCACCACATTACCATTAGGTTAATGAGTTGAAGCATGCAAGTGCATCAAGGATTATGAATGTTGAATTACAGCACAAAAAGGTTCTAGAGGTGGTTAGAGGTAGAATATGACTGAGCAATGGTGAATATGACAATGATATAGAAGGAATTGTGAAGAATAGCAAATGCAAAAGTTGAAGCTCGGAAGAAAAGGCACAGATCTTAAAAAGTAACTAGCTTAGGGTACTTCATCATCCCTGGAGATTGGAAAATTCCCCATTCAACTTAACTTTAAAATCCAACCAAAAATATCATGAAGGATTCAAATTATATAATGGCATACATATGTGATACGTCCAATAACAGTGAGGATATTGAAATGTACCAATACACGTATAATAAGTAAAGGGACAGAAAAAACAAAAAGAAGATCATTTTTTCCTCGATAAGTACAAAGAAGAGATTATTCATAAATGCAATAGGTGATAGTAGCAGTTGTTCATAATTAGGTGCTGTAGTAAACTGAGAACAGCTAGCACTTCAGCGTGAGTAAATAAAAATAGTAACTAGTCACTAGTGAATGACCAAAAGAGAAAACAAGTTATACCAGTTAGATTCTTCCACAAAATGGATGTTCTAGAATCAGTTTTGTTTTTCTTTATCTTCTTTTGAGTGTTAACTTAGATGAAACCCATGGTGGTCAAGGTTACTCATAATAAGAACAAACAATTATAGCTGGTATCTTCCAGGAGATTGATGTTGCAGATTGTTTAAGATATGATTCAAGTCTACAAGAATTAATTTGGTATGAGAAGCTTCATCACACAAATCAAGTAGCTCATCCCATGAGATTTTCCAAACCTCACCTAGGAATACAATTATTAGTTGACCCTTCACCAATATTTCTTATGAAACATGATCATTACCATATTTATAAATATACACCGAAATTCACCTAAATCCAAATACCATGAAGATTGTATCATAAACAGATACCTAGATGTTGCTGCCATATGGCTTAAACTGAGGAACTACAAAGATCAAAAAATTGATTATTTGGACAGAAAAGAGTTGCTCTTACACCATAAATTCTACACATCCAACTGAACAATAAAATTACACTACACAAACCTCTTCAGGAGAAAAGATTGCAATATTGTAAGAATATAATGTGCAGCATATGCTATATCACAACCCAACTACCAACAAATTAACCAATCAAATTACCAACTAGCATACACACTCAAGCTCACCTCTGTCATTATTCCTAGCGCCCAAGATGCCGATGTGGTTATCATCAAGATGATGAAGGTTAAGTCTTGCCAAGCCTCCCACAAGAACATCTACAGGGCATGAAGCACGTGAATGAAATGATGCTTAATAGCACACCTTTCCTACTTGAAACAGTAAGAACTAAGAACAAGAAGACAATTTGAAGTTGAATAATATGCCGACAATACCCAGAAGATCTCCCCTTTTTTCAAAGGATATGTGTTTGATCCAAATGTGTTCCCCCTACTTATTAGATCAGCTTCATCTCCACTAATTCCCTTATACGGGTTTGTGTTTAACAAATCTAATAGCCCTTTAACCTGATGTAGAAACATGATATGATTAAACTATGTGAAGTGACGATAGAGAAATCAAGATAAAATATGTATGTGATTGACTTGCCCCCCCATGTTGTTCTAGAGCAGCGAAGTCATGATCCCTCATTATTGAAGCAAGTTGCTCTTGTCCAATTGCATAATCACCACTGAAAGTTGGAGGTTTAGGAGGACCTGTCACTAAGATGCAATAGACATACATCAATCCAACTATGTACAACCAGTGTGGCATAAGCAACACTAAAAAATTACAAACTCGATTCTGCTTAAGAGAATCATACAAAAAGATTGCAATTAGAAAAACATAGGAGTACCCAACACTAAGACGCTACAGGCATGCATCAAAGTAAATATGTATAACACCAGGACTTGTTTGGAAGCGTATTCTTCCAAACGTTTTATTCCAAAGAGAACGCGTTGATAGAAAACATGTTCTTCATGAGAATGCTATTTGGGTCTGTTTTTCTTCAATGCATTTTGCGTGGGTTGCAAACAAAGCCCCAAAGTTATGATGTCAGTGGATTTCTTTTAACATGTTGGTTGCAAATTGAACAGGTTTGTAATTGATCATATTAGGGGCCTTGTGAGAGGCTGGGTCATTGTGTTCTCTCATACTGTTAGAGGAGCCAACGACTTGACTGATACCCTTGCTAAAGGGGGTGTAAATAGAGAATCTTTGTTTGTGGGAATTATTTTTCCCTAACTTTTATAACTTCCTCCTTATAATCAATATATACACTGTTTGTGGTGCATCTTCTCGGTTTGTGGTGCTCAGTTATTAGAACGGGAAAGCTAGGCCTCAACTTTGTGGGCAATTGCACTACACTCGCTAGCGTCCAGCAAGGTTGCAACTCCACTAAATTACAAATATTGAGGCGTAGACCATCAAGTAACGATGAATAACTTGGGTTTCGGTCCCCTGGAGCTGTACACGTGTTTGCATCTTGTATAAATTTTTAGTGTACTCCTGAACAGTCTGTTCTCCTTGTCTACGAGATTAGTACCGCTCAAAGAAAATTCCCCCATAATTAATTGGGAGGAATTAGCTTCGTAATACTTGTTTCATCTTGGACCAGTTCTGAACTCTCTTTCCCAGACTAAATCCTCATCATCAGACTTGCCACCACGAGGAATGGCCACTAACTTGACCCTCTTGTTGTCAAGTAGTTCTAAGTATTCAAACACTCTCTCAACCTTGTCCAACCAACACTTTTTCCAACTGTTTCTCTCCAGTGAATTCAGGTATTTCCACCTTCACACATGGATCCCTATCACGATCAACACCCGGAATTTCCCTATGTTGCTGTCCCCAGCGTGGTAGATTATACTCTACATCCCAAGAATAATCTAGGGCATGATTATTGTACCTCTCTATAGCAGGTTGTGCTCTCAGGTTACCACGCCGATAGATGAGTGGTTGATGGTCTCTCGGCTCCCTAAAGATCGCACTGGGAGGGTCAAGACTATCAGACTGCTCTAACCTAGTATACAATTGCGTTATTTTTGTTGTAAATTCTCTATATCTTCCTTAGTAGCCATGCTCCCATTGTCGACTATTGGCTACACCACTAGATTCTACATATTCCGATCTTTGTTGTCCTCACGTGTAGCCATTGATCTGGAGGAAACTCACCTATCAAAACCCTAGGCTCTGATACCACTTGCCACAGGAGGGGTTCAACTCAACACACTGCTAAGGTTTTCTTAGAGCAAAGACCCTCAAAGACTCCAGCAAGATACTAATCCAAGCAAACCCAGTAAAGGAACCAACACTAAAGGAAAATATCATTCAATAATCAAAATTTTCCTTTACAATGCTCTTTTAATGACTATTTTTTCGATAAGTTTTTAATGACTAATTATAAGAAAATAAAATCCTAAAAGCTAATTTAAGAACAAAGAAATTAATCTGAACCTTTGGTCTAAAAGAACCTAAATCTAAATTCTATAAGGACTAAACTACCATTAGTTATTGTCATTAACCATGTAGCCGAATTTCAAACACAGTTTTGAGGCCCAAAACGTTAGAATCTTGACAAAAGTCGTGAAAAAGCTGTTGTAGTGTCGAAGATAACTTTTCAACGCATCAGAAAGCTTCTCAATTAGATAATTGAATAAAATGTAATGCCTCCTAGAAGCTAACTGCACATTTTGCCTCAATGGAGGTTTCTTTAGCTGCAAGAATCAGACCTCCTAAATCCTTTTTTTGGCTTTCGTTGGTGGTGGTAGTTGAATCTCTGATTTAGGGTTAGGGTTAGGTTTAGGATGAAGAGAGAAGAGAGAAAAGAGAAGGAAAGGATGTCACGTGATATCTCACATGATTCCGGAGAACATTACAAATGCCAAAAATACCCCTCAAAGGGAGGTATTTACAATATTACCCCTAATACATATAAATACGTATCTGATAACAGTGGTCTCATGTTGATTGGGTATGGTTTGAAGTACCGATACTCCAATCTTCGGGACTGTTTTTCTAACATCATATTTTAAGTTCGGGGTTGACTGGATTTCTTCAGTTTAGTTGATTATTTGAAGTTATTTGATGTCTAAGGAATGGATTAGATGAATGGTTTCTTTTTCTTTGAGAACTTGTATGGCCAAGCTGAGTTGAGATTGTCGTACATATAAGGTGTTTGATTATTTGTCCCAAAGATCCAAAAATTGATGGAGTAATCTTCATCTCATTTGATGTTATTTATGAGGTATTTTTCTAATTGAGGAGATAACCTATTTGAACCACCAAATTTTGTATGTTTGAATTGCTCTTCTATGATGATTGGACTTGTTATTAATTGTGTTATCTCTTCTTTGAAAGAGTTGGATTGCGGATAATCCCTCTATTTTTGTTTGGAGAAGGATCTAAGTGATTGTGATCTTAGTTTTTGGTACTCGATGTAGACTAAGTTTATTGTCCCAAGTATTAATTCACTATGGATCCATGTGTTGATCACATTCGATCACTGGAGGAGCAGTTGAGAGAAACCATTGCTACATTGGCGGCTTGTATTGAGAATTCTTCATCTGTCTCTCGTATCTACTTCCTTACATGGTTCACAGTATACGGTATCGTTCATGGGCGATACCGAAACGTCGGTTTCGGACGAAACCAACCGAAACATATGTACTTTCGTCCTATAGTGAAACCGAAACGAAACGGAAGAAATGTTTTGGTTTTGGCCGAAACTTTGAACCATGCTTCCTCATCTCAAGCTACTACATTTCTATGATCCAAGAGCCACAGATTATATGACTGGTATTTCCAACTTATTTTCCTAATTTTGTCCACTTTATTTTAGCCGATCTTGTTACAAGTAAAGTCCTAGTGTTTGAGAGAAGAAAGAGAAGAGAAAATAAGAGAGAAAGTCACAAAACTATGGTAGTTTGGCCTCATTGTGATATATATACTAATCACTTAAGTAGTGTGGGCCCACTTACATTAATAGAACATATGGGCCCAACACTCTACATAAATAAACTAAGAACTCTAACACTCCCCATCAAGCTAGAACATACAAATCAAACATGCCCAGTTTGGTACATAGAGAAGAAAATAGATTCTTAAGCACGACCTTTGTAAGAACATCTCCCAACTAATCTGTTGACTTGATATAAGAAGTGATGATGCGTTTGTGTAACACCATGCCACGGATAAAATGACAATCAATCTTGATGTGCTTTGTTCGCTCATGAAACACTGGATTGCTAGCAATATAACTAGCAGTTTGATTGTCACAATACATAGGCATAGGAGAAGGAACCTCAAATCCCATCTCCTTAAGAATGGACTGAACCCATAACATCTCACACAGTGTAGGCCATAGCCCTCTATTCTGCTTCAACACTAGAATGAGGGACAACATTCTGCTTCTTACCAAGGTTTAAAAGGGACCGTTATAACGGTATAATGGTCTAGGGGCGTTACCGTTTTTTCCGTTATAACGAAAAAAAACGCTCAAGGGCAAAAACATGGAAAAACGGGAAAAAAACGAAAAATAACGGAAATAACGAGAAAAAAACTGAAAAAAGGGCGCTAAAATTAAAATTTCAAAAATTTCAATAGCGGAAAACAACGGAAAAACGGCCGTTTTTTCACATTTTTTCTAGAAAATAACGATCATTATTTTCGTTATAATAGAAAAATAACGGAAAAAGCGGCTGTTATTTTATGGGCGTTTTAACGGTGCGTAACGTAACGGGGTAGGTCCGAATCCATTATAACGGTCATTATTTTCGTTATAACGGCCGATTTTTAAACCTTGCTTCTTACTACACCAAGTCACGAAATTACCACCAACAAATGTACTGTAACCTGAAGTAGATTGACGATCTATACGACTACAAGCCCAATCAGCATCAGACAAACCAGTAATAACTAAAATATGTGATGGTCAATACAACAACCCTTTGCCTGGTGAACCCTTCAAATAACGCAAAATTCGGAAAACTACATCCCAATGTGGCTGTCGTGGGGCATGCATAAACTGACCAACTACGCCAACATCAAAGGTGATGTCTGGACAAGTAACAGTAAGGTAAATCAGCATATCAAATAACTTACGATAACAAGCATCAGCATGAACCTCCCCTGTCCAGCATCAAGCTTAACAGTGGGATCCATAGGAGTATCAACTGGCTTAGAGCCAAGCGTACCTATCTCAGAGAAGAGGTCCAACACATGCACTGAGAAAGGCTAATACCAGTTTTGGAACGAGCAACCTCGATGCCAAGAAAGTAACGGAGAGGACCCAAATCCTTAATATGAAACTGCCTAGACAAATGAGTCTTCAAGTCTAAAATACCACAGGGAGTCACTTCCTGTGATAATGATGTCATCCACGTACACAATCAGAACAATAACACCAGTGGAAGACCGTCTGACAAAAACCAAATGATCGGAAGTGGAGCATAGAAAACCGTAACCGAGCACAACCGAACTAAACTTATCATACCATGCTCGAAGCGATTGCTTCAAACCATAAATAGCTTTTCGTAGGTGACAAACCAACTAAGTCTGACCAAAAGGAACATACCCAGGCGGTTGCTCTATATAAACCTCTTCCTACAAGTCCCCATGCAGGAAGCCATTCTTTATATCCAGCCCATATAAAGTCCAAGTTCAATTATACAATAAGAGTAAAAAAAGCAAATAAGACGATGGAATATTAAGTGGGACAAAAAGGCTTTGCTAAAGAGAAAGATATTCCCTAGCTAAAACTAGTAAAATAGAGAATTCATATGTATAGGGAACTGCTTTCCAAATACGTAACTTAATTAAATCAATACTTTATTGTTACTTATAAAATAAAGTAGTGTTTGTGTACAGAGGATGCAACCGCTTCAAATGAAAATAGAGAGATAATGTACAAAGAAATGAAAGGTTGTGCTCAATCATATGGAACTATAGATTTGTAGCAGGGACAATATATGAATTTATGTAGAGAAAGGCTACAGTTCCTTAGTCTTTCAGAAAATGGACTATTTAGGGGTCCCTCATTAGATTTTCCCCGAAAATGTATCTATAAATTTACTAAAAGAAAGAGAAACCACAACCATCTAGGTAATATCAAAAGGAACGTACTAGCAACCTTTTCTTTAAGTGCTAGGTAATATCATATTCCTATGGTGTAAAAGCAAAAAAGACCAACAAAATCAAAAGAATAACCACAACCATCTAGCATAAGAGAACATTTCTTTCCTAATTTAATTCAATGCAAATATCATCATGCTCCCATTTGTTAGATACAAGGCAATTGTGAAGTTAACATAAGAATTTTAAGAAAGTGATGTACCGATGGCTCCTTCCTCTACCTCTTTGAAAAGAAGGGCAGCCTAACGCAACAAGAAATCATGGATTAGAAAACAAATAAGTCAACCTAGACTATATGAGAGTAATATTTGATTATATAAATACTCCTATTACTTGTGCATATGCTCTAATCTTCCTCCTTGTTTTCTCATTCTCTATTTCCTTTTGCAACCCGTAAGTGTACCGAAACTGATGAGAAGCATTCAGCACAAGTGTCACATTCTACAAAAACAAAACCCATTTAGTCCAAACAATAAGGACATTAAAAGTCAATGCTTTGTTTTCAAGTAAAAGACAAAATGAAAGTAGTCATGAAAACTCTATCATTAAGCACCAATGATAACAACAATACATAAAGTCTCATTTGCTACAAGAAAAGTTTAATCAAATATGAACACGTAGAATTGAGGCTACAAAGAGAACACCAAAAAGGACATGGATCAAGGTGGTCAAAGAAGATTTGAAAAAGCAAAATTTAATGGAAGATATGGGCCTAAAGAGAGTGAAATGGTGGAATAGGATTCAAGTAGCCAACCCCAAATATGTTGGAATAAGGCTATGATTATCATGATGTAGAACTGGCATTAGATATAAAGAAATAAACACTTTCCTTCTCTTTTGCGGTTTTCTGATGCCCATTCAAAAATAAAGGTTCCATCCAACACTTCTCAAAACACCAGCACAACACCAATTTTTCATAAAAGGATGAAAGATAGTATCTTCTACATAACCAAAATAACTAGGGTTTCCATTTAAAACAAACAAGAAATGTGGTTTTGGGGGAGTTGTGATGATGGATTGACTGAAATTTGGCCAAGCATTTTATTGAATGTGGGGGAAAAGGATGGAATCAAGCCCAACTAGAAGAAACCGAACGCGGGGAAAAAGCTCAATTTTGACATAAGCACCCTAAAATTGTCCAGTTTAGCTGAAAGTGGCGGTTTTTTCCTTAACAAATAGGATGAGATTGCCAAATCCTATCTTTGTCTCATTTTGTGCGCAGATTCCAAGGAAGTAGAAGTTAGAGCTCTCATTTAAAAGTATTTAAGGATATTTTGACGAACCATTGGTGGTAGAAAGCGTTGAGTGTTATCAAGTGGACTGGTGGCGAAGGCTCCTAGCCTTGGAGAATTGTTTAAGTCAACCTAGTCTATATGTGGCATATTGAGTCAACCTAGAGGGTGGATGATCATTATCTCCCATACAACTAGGAGAGCGAACAATGTTGAGGACTCCTTTGCTAGGAGGGTGTAAATACGGAATACTCTTCCTTTCAACTTTTTTGACTTTCTTATAATACAATTTATACTGTTAATTAACAAAAAATGATAAAAAATTTAACACAATCCAATCAATCCAAGTGATGCAGCGTGAAAGATCCAATAAACTAAACCTGGAGGCCCAGAAACTTGATGGCCATGGTACCTAGGCCAATGAAGACTACAGTAGAAGGCCCAGAAAAGGGCCCATAATCAAGCCCATGCCCATGATTAGGCGAAGGCTCTAGCCCATAAGATACTTGGACGCTCAATATATGTGGCATATTGAGTCTTTAATTCCTTTCTTTCAAGCAAGCAAAGCTACAATCTTCTTTAGTAAGTTATCTTCAGTTAGAAGTTATTTCAGTAGTAAGTTGCCTCCTTTAGCAAGTTTTAGCTACAGTCATATATAAGCCATGTAACAGAACTTGAGAGAAGGATGAGAATACTTTGAAACTTGCTTGCTACATGCATATGCATAAAAGATTTCCCTACCAATTTGGTGGTGAGACTCCATCAAAAGGTGCTCTTTATTCTCTTATTATATATTGGTTCTTTGTTTTGATCATCCCTACCACTAATCCATAGATCTACCTATACAAACATCTATGATATATCCAAAGTAGACCTGTTTTCCATTAGACCAAACAACTCCCGCTAAACCAAGACCTATCGAACCCTAAAACCTAAGCTAGCAAACACTTATTTCGAACATATAATTTAAGCTGTATTTTGCAACCAAATAATCACATATTTCTAACATATTGGGGGCTCTATTTATAGATGATACATCACTAGAAACCTACATCTAGTAAAATTATACAAGAATGGAGAGTTTCCTTGGTTAAGGATTCTCCTTGAGTGGCAGATTTGCACACAAAACCTGACCAAAGTTGGAATCTTGTATATAGACTAAAAGGCATTACTCTAATGTGAGGTGGATATATCGTACTTGCTCTGATCAGAAGGGCGGACAAGTGTCCTACGATGATATCAGTTGATCAGGATCGTTTACTCGAGCTAGGTCGAATGGTCAATTCTGAAGGTCAGATCTGAGGGTTGGACTTTGAAGCCTAGTAGGACCCTGCTGAAGGTCAGGTTTGGTTGGACCCAACTTAATGTTCGGTCTGGGTCCATAAATCCTAATGGTGGTCGAGCATGCCTCAAGATGTGTATCATGATTGACACGTGTAAAATAGTGAAGCAAAGCCATGTTTTACACCCACAACTTCCTTACATGGAGTATTAATAAACCATTAGTAAAGCACGAAACATCTACAATGAAGCAATACAATGTGAATTTCGATATATAACAAACCAATGTTACAAGAGCTGATAATCCGAATGACTGCATGAATGTGTATAGCTTACTAAGAAGACACATCAAACCTCCAATTTAAACTAGCTGAGGATCTCATCGTTTCAATAATCAATGTCACAAAACAATCTAAAACACCATCATAGCCAAACAAAGATCAAATATATTGTACCCAATGGCAAATCAATCGCATGTTATAAGGAGGAACATCAATAACTATATGTATGAGTTGTATAGAAACTACACAGGGGACTGGCGTAGATGAAGCTTACCCTCCATTGTCTAAGCTGTACAATGGGAGCCTTCTTAGTGGTAGTAATATCAAAGGGACCCGAAGATGTTGATTTTAAAGATATAGTTGGAAGGTTTGCTGAAATAGCAAACGAAGTGTTATTATGTGTCCCCACAAATAGTGCTTTTTTTCAAAATAACAGAATATCTATCTTTCATATGGTTTGGTTCCCTATTAAAAGCCCTCAAGTTACAAGCACTCCTAGTTCTAAATGATTTGACGCCATTTTAATTGAAAACAAAAGAGTGTTTATTAGAGTTTACTGTCATTCAGATACGAACACAATACCACCCCCAATATCAGCAACTTCCTCACAAGACAACACATGCATGTGGAGCAAGATCATCAATGAAAAAAAAAACACATTTATTAACTTCATGAAATAAAATAAACTAAATATTTGAGACGCCTTATGAACTGTACACCTTAGGGTTTGGGTTTTGGGTCACACCACCCCTACACTATATTGTTGGCATACTTAGCTTCAAATAGTATCTTCAAGTTTGCTTTCAGCAATTCATAGAAGAATTCGTGAGTTAAAAAGTCAATTATTATGGACAATTTCAATGAAATTGGTTTTCAAACTCAGAGTAGCTTCTTTGACAAACTGACATAGCTAAGTCAAGTCTCGAGTGGATCAAAATGTTTGTAAACATGGATTGTTCTAATGAAAGAACCAAAAAGATAAACATGCAACCAAAATGTCAATCAATAATTAACACTTAATGTCACTTTTTGACAAAATTAAATAGAGGTGTAATTATAATTTCCAAATATTATGATGTGTTTTTGTAAAAGAATGGCCAAGTCAATTGTAAACTACAGATATTTTCATATAATCGGAGTCAGTACTCAGAGCCTCGACAAAATGAGTCAACTGAAACCGACCTCCAAGTCTATAATAGTTTTTGAGCATCAACTCTATCTAAGCACCTGGCTTATCCAAAAAAATGAAATACTCTATCTAAGCACCTGAAAGAAAAATGCAGACTTCGTCTACAAATTTTGGATAACATATTAAAAGGGGGAAAACAACCGTACAAAATATGTAAGATTTACCATTTTTCCTGCCTTCATGGTAATCAAATAATTTCCTTGAGGCTGAGTGGGGCCTGATCTGATTCCAAATCCTCTGAACTGCTAGATAGTCAGGAACATTTGCTCCTCCAAGTAAGTATGCTATCAAAATGATAGTAGGATAGGTAATCCCAATGTCGTGATGGCTTGGTATTGGCTCAGGGCCGATGAGATCAGCCCACCACAGCATTCTGGTTTGGATCTTATTCATAAAAAGGAGAGAGGGTGACCGAAAATGATGTGGAGTGACGTAGTAAGAAAAGATTTGAAGGCACATGCCTTGACAGAAGATATGGTTTTTAATAGAGTCGAATGGTGAAATAAAATTCATGTTATCAAGAATGATAATGATGATGATCCTATCCATCTTATCAAATTGCTTTCCAGCAAAGAGTAACAGCTGCTGACTAAGGTGGCCGATGGGATCAGCCCACCACAGCATTCTGGTTTGGATCTTATTCATAAAAAGGAGAGAGGGTGGCCGAAAATGATGTGGAATGAAGTAGTAAGAAAAGATTTGAAGACACATGCCTTGACAGATGATTTGGCTTTTAATAGAGTCGAATGGTGAAATAGGATTCATGTTATCAAGAATGATAATGATGATGATCCTATACATCTTATCAAGCTGCTTTCCAGCAAAGAGTAACAGCTGCTGACTAGAGTGAATTTCAATCTTATCCCGGATTTTTTCTTTTATATCATCGAGTGTGTCCGACCTCTCAATTTCCAATGTGATTGTCTCCTCCGTGAGTGTCGTGACTAAGACCTGCATGGTCTTCCTGAGCAGCACAGCCTGATCGTCGCTGTGCATCGCCGTCCTAACTTGGGGGAAAAATAAATAAAAACTAAAAATTAATAATGCAGCACTACCAAAAATGACTTTGCAACCAAAAAAAGAAAGGAAATAACAGAAATTTCTCTCACACAAACAAACAAACAACCAAAACCCACCTCTCAATTCCCAAAATCTCCAAAGTACTCTCCCCGACCAAATAGCTGTAATTCTCATGTGTCCCCTACTCAACACCTGATGTATACAAAGTCTTAAAGCAAAGTCGGTCCATCTCTCTCACTTTCGTGGAAAGGCTCTCGTTATTTCCCCACGAGCTTAAGAGTCAAAAAGAGAAGGGTCTCTCTCTCTCCCTCTTCTTAATCCTCCATCCCTCCGACGTATAACGGCTATTGCCGTAGCCAAAGCAACACCGATTTTATTCGGCAGGAACAAATGCATCAAATCGTTAATAGATCTGTTTCATTTTTCCCTTAGCAGGATCAAAAGAAACGTGGAGTTTAGTGATGAAGATAAATGCAATTCTCTAAATTAAACACAAAATAAACCCCCTGAACTCCAAAATAATTCCAATTCTACTATCAAAAGAAGAATTTCTAACTACTAAGAAGGGAAAAAGAGAAGTATCAATTCAAAAAGAAAAAAAAAATCCTCTTACAAGTCTAGCTTTGAATGCAATTACGTTGGAATCTATATCAGACGGCGAAATTCACGGAAATGAGGGAGGAGAGAAAGAGATTCCCTCCTTTTTCTTCTTTTTGAGAGACCTGTTTTTTAAAGTGTCGGGGAATAGCCGAATGCGGTGGGAAAGGACAACGGAACTTTTGAATCACATTGACCTACTACAGTAAGAACTGACCGTAAAAGATAGAGCAAAATAAAGGTACAAAGCATGTCCAAACTCCTTCCGCCCATCACGGAAAACACCCTTAAGGGAGTAAAACTTCTGTCACAATCCGATTGCAAATCACACGATCACAGCCAATGAGTTCTCGGCACGTACACCTCAGCAAAGCACATGGGTACGTTGCAAAAAGCACCTGTGTACGTGCCGAGAACTCATTGGCTTGTGATTGTGTTAAGCCCCCCTCTGCCAAAAATAAGCTTTATAAATGATTTCCAACAGTAAAATTCTCAAATCGAATGTCCAGAAATCATGATATTTAAAATGTTAAATCCAATGGATAGAAATCACCAACTACATTGACTTTTGATCTGTAGGTTCATGAGAGATGGGCTAAACATCCATAAGATCAGTAGTGGTCTTGGAGTAGAACTTTGATGACGGAGACGGATTCTGACATGAGCCACATAGCGGACATTTAGAGACCACTGACTGTATGCATGTTAGGCCAATCCCTATGTAGGTCTACATACCAGAAATCAGTCTGGTTAGTGATTTCAAAGCTTTGGATCTTTGTACCCCAAGTAATGCTCGAATTCCATAGTTAAAAATCGACCCATGAAAACTAAACCATATCCCATGCTCAGAAGTCACTAATCAGATTAATTTTTTATCTATAAGTCTATTTGTGGTCGGGTCAAACATCTGTACGGTCAGCAATTTCTAAAAGTGTGTCACGTATCTTATACTATGGTCTGTTATTGTTAGAAGCAGAGTTTAGGTGTCACGTCAGAGTTCAAAAACTACTTTCACAATTGAGTTGAAATGTTAAAATGTTGAATGAGCAAAGCACTAGTGTAAAGTAAAAAAATTTCAAAAAAATGAAAGAAACAATGTTTTTTAAATATAAGGAATTTGAGGATCATATAAAGGATTTTTTTTTATTTTTTTTAGTAAGAGAGGAACATTGAATGAGTTGCAGGGTAACGTGTGCTTTGATACCAGAAGACCGAAGAGCCCTTGACAAGTAAAAAAATAAAATTTAAAGAATCAGAAGAAGGATATTTTGGGAATTAGTGGTCGCTCATTAATAAGTAGAATAGATTCAACAAGTAATATATATTTTATGGAGTTTTTTAAAAAAAATACGATTTTTACTTTTTGCTAACTAAAGCGTAGTTTTAAAGATTAAGTAGTGATAATTTTAGAAATTTTGCAATCCAAGGAGAAGAACTGAGAAACGAAAAAAAAACCGCTGAGCCCTTTTAAAGGCCGCACAACGGGATTTAGCGCCCTTTGAAAGGGCGGAAAATGATTTTTGCACCCTTTCAATACGTTCTAAAAGCAGCAGACCCATGTACACTTGCCGCAATGTTTTCTTTAAAAAAAATAAAAAGTTTTTTTTTTGTAATTCATTTAATTTCATATTTTTTAAAAAGAAATTCTGTAAATAAAATGCTCAAAGACTTACCTTTCTTTATCCCTATTAAAGATGTAAACAATCCTTTTACTTCGAAATGTTCATTCTAAATTAATAAAGATTCTGGACAGATCTAAATAGGGTTTTCAGTTTCAAAGCAAAGTGTAACGACTCAGCCAAGGTTCCAACTTAACCGGGGGTCAATTGCTTGCTGGAGTGGGCCGGCCACAGGTGTGATTCGTAGCCGGCTGTCCACCACAGGCATTTAATTTGGAGTTGGGGTTTTAGTTCAAACCCACATGTTTTTGTTCCAAGGTTAAAGGGGCATTTTTATCCTATTTTTTTTGGTAGGGCATTACTAACTCGGCCCAAAATCCAATTAATCTATATAACAAAACAGGGAAGTTGTCTCCCCCTCTTATACCCCCTCTTATCTATTTAGACAAAGAAGGGCTGAGATCTTGTCCCCCAAAATCTCAGCCAAGATCTCAGCCATTCACACCCAATTTTGATAAATGCTTTGTTGGAGAGTGCCGTGGGCACTGGCCACCCACTATCTATATAACAAGTGAGAGTGGTTGTCTTATACCCCTCCTATCTTATATGGCTTCAATAATGAGTGGCTGAGATCCACTATGCTTCATATCGATGGCTGAGATCCACTATGCTTCATATCGATGGCTGAGATCCACTCCCACCCGATTTTGACAAACACTTTGTCGGAAAGTACCGCGGGCATGGGCCACCCACGCATATAACAAGACAACTCAGTTGTATTCTCTTATCTTATCCATCCATCTAATGTGGACGGTTAGATAAAGAGTGGTTGAGATCAAATCCATTGATCTAATGCGGATGGTTAGATTTCAGCCACTCAATCCGCCTCATTTGACCTCAATTTATTCAAAATTTGAATTTCAACACCATTTTTTTTTTTATTAATGTTATTTTACTATTTCTCCCTCTGTGTGTTACAATCCATTATAACAGCCATTGGAATGAAAAAAATAGTAACGCCCCATTCCGTTATACCGTTTGAGTGCCAAAGGCACCCAATTTTTACAAACGCTTTTGTCGGAGAGTGCCTTGGGCATTGACCATTTACTATTCTATATAACAAAACACATTGGTTGTCTACCTACTTATACCTCCTCTAATCCTCCCCCAAATGGTGGATCTCCGCCACTCACCTGATTTTGGCAAATTCTTTGTCGAGGAGTGCCGATGGCACAGGGCACCCACTAGTACTGTATAAAAGAACTCTAAACAATCACAGTAGACACGTGGCATGACAGGTGGAAACTCGATCACATTTCAAATGAACCAATTGGCAGCGGCACAAGTAATGCTTGATTTCACCGTGCCATTGTGGTTTAGTTGCTACAAAAAACTCGATCACATTGATCACAGTGAACATAACCGTGCCAAGGGAGCACCCATGCATTGTTTCGAGGTGTCAAACTGCCATATCTCACAATTCAAATTATTAATCTCTACACTACACTTCCTGGCAATAGACCATCCCAACATACAGTTCTGCACAAATGTTACCAACAACGCTAGAGAATCAGTTTTTTGAGCAAGCACTGTAGTTAAACAAAATCATCCCAGTATTAAGCAATTCCTTCCATGTACATTTTCAACACTAGGTAGAAACAAGATGAAGTAATAATCATTTCAAGTGCATATGAAAATTAGTTTAAAATATAAACTCCACATATATTGGGATGGACAAGCTTGTGATTCGTTGCAATATCTGTTGTCTTACTAGGAGATGGCTAATCCAGATTCCATAATCAGCACAATGCCTGGAAAGAACCAACAAAAAGTCTGCAAAACAAATATTGCTAAATCTTCAGTGCTGATCTTGCAGCTGTGAATCCTCCTCCCCCCTCTTCCTTGAACCTGAAAGACGAGAAGAGTTAAGCTATCGTAGTGAATTGCCTGCTCATTAAAGAACACAAGCCCAATGCCTGTATTAGGGAGTATGGATGTTAAGGGTTCTTACTATGAGAAGCTCGACGTCGGGGAACTAGCCTCGTAAAGTACTCACTAAAGGGAGTTTCAGGGACCGGTATGAGTTTCCCAAGAATTGCAAGAGGCCAGCTAGAAAATGTAGGGGAAAAAGAAGCTTTTCTTTAGTCACAAAGGAAACATGGGAAGAAGGGTAATGCCACAACAAACCAATTTTAGTAACCGAACCAACCTGAGACTAGCAATAGCAATGGAAACAAGCCATAGTTTCCAACTGAGTCTAACCGTTGTGGTAAACTTTCCAAGAAACATAATGATCATGACCTATAGACAACAAGGAACAGCCATGTATTCATGCAAGAAATGCCAGATCACTAAAGCCCAAAAAAATCAACTTAAAGTCTTCTTACCTGAAGTACAAGAGTGATTCCAACTATCCCTATGAAGAGGCGGTTTTTCGTTACTCCCCGAAAGACATTTATTTCATCTGGCTTTCGAGCATTGAACTCATTGAATATCTGCAATGTAAATGATTAGTTTTTTTGTTTGTTCTTTTCCTTATTGGATTGATAAATGGTTAGCTTTTTCTGTGCTTTGTAGTTAACTGTTGGTGACAAAATCTTCACCATCATTCACATGGTGACCCCAATAAAGATCACAACGTATCCATGTGCTGGTCTCAAAAGATTGTCACGTAGTTAATATTGGGGTGTGGGTACAAAATTCACTCCATTAATAATTAAAGGTGCAAGTATGGTGGTGACATCATCACCACCTTTATCTTCTTTTTATATGTAAAAGAGGAAATGATCTTGTAGTGAGAATTTTCATTTCATGCAATGGAAGGGAATGAGTAATCGTTATGATGATATAATACTGATGTCATAAAAGTTGCGTTAAGTGATGGCGTTACCATCTGCGGTGAGAACATGCTCACCACACCCAAATTAATGACCGAAACATGGTCGTTTATGGTGAAACAAGTAGGGTTCCAACAAAAGGGAACCAATTCAGGACTGGCATGTGTCAGACTGGTAAAAAAGCCATCACCCTAAAAGGTTATCCAATCATAGATTTCCACAAAATTTCCTCTTCTTAAGGGGAGATAAATCCCTACTTACCTATAAATCAGGGATAAACCCTGATAAAGAGCTATTATCTTTGCGCTTAATAGAAATAACTCTTTAATAAAGAAATACACATGTCACCTTCTCATGGGAGAAAATTGACAGACGTGAAACCTCTCTTATGGGAGGTATATAGCACCAACGATTCTCAATCATTAATTAATTGAGAATTGTACTTGATGCATAACCTTTCTTCCCCTTTTATATAAAAAGGAAAGTTTTCTAGCCCTCACTGTTAAAGAACCATTTACCCCAAAAGATCGACCTGTTGGGGAAAGGCGAAACAACTATGTATATCAACGGGTAGTCGGCCCAACACAATATGTGCGCGGGAACAAATCATCCGCTAACACTCCCCCTCAGCGGGAATACACTCCGTTGGAGGCTTGAACCCGCAACCTCCCAGGCCATAATGATCTGATACCAAGTTAAAGAACACAAATCATCCGCTAACACTCACAACAGTTGGTAGACATTGGAGGAGCACAGGGAGAAGAAAAAAGATACACAAAAGCATCTGACGTTTTCCGAGGAAGTGAAGACTTACCTTGGCAAGCATAAGGTGACAGAAGTATTAATTGTCTTCCATTTTCTTTTCCTTTTCTTCCTTCCAAGGTAAAAGGAAAAGCTTTCCTAAATGGAAATATTTAAGTAAACAATCCCTTATAAAGGTCTACATGTACCAGACCCTTCCAAAGTGGAGAATCCATGTAATCAACGCCAAAAAAAGGGCCTGTGCATGTATCAATGCTCCCAAAAGAAGAGCATATATGTAAAAAGCTCTTCAAAAAGAGGCCCCCATACTTGTATGGGAGTCGATTCCCTTTTCTTGTGCAAAATAATAAAATAAGTACTTTTGCATCTCTTTATCTTCTTAATCAACGGTTATGCTCTCCGGATTGGAGAAAATGTAACTAACAGGTCAGATCTAGAGGATCTGAATCAGCCCCACAAACAAATAAATAATCCCCTGATCTAGCACATCGATGGACATGATTTGACATCGCAGCACTCTTGAAATTAGTCATGTAAAACAACTAGAAAATTACAGATATGATACAGCCGAGCTCCGTGTAATCTGATTGAGAAGAACTAGGCAGGTTAAGGACTTCTATTCTAATACTTTTCCCTAAATTACTAATCAATTACGAACTCCCTTGCAAGTTAATCAACAACAATTCCACAGGTTAAGGACTACCTTTCTCTCTTTATTGTTTTTTTCTTTTCCTTTTTTCCCTCTCAATGTTGGTTGTGAAACTTACTTGACAGAGGACAAACGTGTTGAATATAAAGGTATTCTTCACTTTGATAGCATGGTCGGTGTTGTCGGTCTTTAACTGCAGAATACTCCTACCCCGGAAATTGAGGAGAAGTAGGACGCTAACTTGATATAGAGCCTGCAATGTCCCAACTATCGCTAATCAAACACCATTTACAATAAGATAAATCCGGTAGGATTCTTTCCAAGATTTTCCACAAGCTTCTAACAGAGAGGACTGAGGAGTATGCCTAAAAAATTAAGTAGACATGATTATACATACCTGTACAATTAAGTTCCTCCACATGATATTTGTAATGAGAGGTTCCCTGAGAAAATAGACTCATCAATTAGCATCATCCAACCATCTACCAAGAGAAGTATGAACATCTACTCGTGAACTGTTGTTGAGACAAATCTTATTCAGGGGACAAAATCACAACACTAAAAACAAAATAGAATAGAAAAACAACATACTTCAGGGCTATTGAGTAGGCAAAGGAGAAAATAAATAAGGAAAAAATCAAACAGTAATTATCCAAGATGGCTCCAGAAAAGTAAACATCATCAGAACCAAACTTCTGTATGATCACATCCACAGCTAATGACCATCCAATCAAGAATTTGAAGGTGATAGGAGCAGGAACATAAAAATCTTTCACATTCCTCGATGACACTAAGCCGGTCAAATAATGTACGAGCTAGATATGATAAGATCAAAATCAGTTAAGAATCAGTATACTGAGTTGCCCAACCTATCACCAGTTCCTAAATCAGACAGGAAAGGGTTTACCAACAGAGAGTCGCATGTGTACGACAGCCTATAACTACAATGAGATGAAATAAAGAGAGAATTGTTTTCTGTATCCCAATAGAACATTATTGCATCTACTTATCCAAAAAAAAGTATATTATTGCATCTTTCGCCATATTCGAGAATTCTAACCTTCGACCAACTGGATGTCTCTGCATAAGGTGATCCGTTGGTGGTTCAGTGGCCAACGCAAGTGCTCCAAGAGTATCCATGATGAGATTAACCCAGAGAAGCTGTACGAGAAGAAAAAGATGAGAAAAGGAAAATAGAAATCCATCTACCAGGGGAAGAAAACAGACTAAAAGAACCAACCTGCACTGCAGTTAAAGGAACACTGCCAGAGGACACAGCAGCCACAACATTAATAATAAGAGCTGCAACATTAACGGTGAGCTGGAACTGGATAAATTTTTGGATATTTGCATATACAGACCGCCCCCAGCGGACAACCTAGAGCCAACAGAAAATATAATCTCATCCACATAGAAATAAGATAGGAATAGGAAAATTTAGGAATAAACCCCCACAGAAACAGGTATTAATGAACGCACCCATCTTCACTTTATAAACCAAATAAAAACAGGTATTAATGAACGCACCCATCTTCACTTTATAAACAACATAAAACCATATACCTTCTCAGTTTAACAAACATACTCTGGTCTAACATCCATCAGTTCTATTTTCTGAATGAAAATTTTACATTTTTCATGCAAAAAAGATGTAAAAGAAAAAGTCCACCTTCCTCTCCACTGTGGCCCAATGCCCTTCATTTAACCTTTTCAAAGATGCCACTACAACTTGCTTCTAAACCACCAGGTGAAACACATGTTGCAAAAGAAATCCAGACTCCCCTACCTCCCCTCCTCTTCACTGTGCCCTGATCCCCCTCCTCTCCTAGGAAGACACCCCCCACAGAAATAGGTATTCATGAAAGCACCCATCTTCACTTTATAAACCAAAAAAATCCATATACCTTCTCGGTTTAACGAACATACTCTCGCCCAACATCCATCAGTTCTATTTTCTGAATGAGAACTTTACCCTTTTTAAACCCATGCAAAAAAAGAAGTGAAAGAGAAAATCCACCTTCCTCTCCACTATGGCCCACTGCCCTTCATTCCCTTGTCAAAGATGTCACTGCAACTTGCTTCTAAACCAGGTGAAACACATGTTGCAAAAGAAATCCAGACTGCCCTACCTCCCTTCCACATCACTATGCCCCGATCCCCCTCCTCTCCTAGTCAAAGATGCTGCTGCAATTTGTTTCGAATCAGGTCGAACCCATGTTGCTAAATACGTGGCCCCTTCCTATGCTTCTCAAATTAACACTTTCCATGCTAAAGACGTGCAATACATTGAAGTGATGCCCCAAGCTAGATTTTGGCTAAATTAATACCATAAACAACATATCTGTACATGTGTTGTGACATAATTGGATACCTCCTAGGAGATTAAACGAACAAAGCAGATAGTATTGATCCTAACCATGTGATTTATAAACGTTTTTTGATAGCAGTTGTCCGATCAGTATTCAGGACATTTTGGTTCCAGAGATCTTGGAGAATAGACCCATCAACGGCTGGGTCTCGACGTCCTATATTTGTGTAAATTACACAGTGCATGGATAATATTTTATATCGGCTATATCATCTGTGATTTTGTCAGTAGTGGCTATGGTTCACATATTTGGGCCTTAAATGATGAAATGGATTGAATGGTTACAATCATCCAATTGGGTCAAAATATTGATCCTTTGGATCACAGGTTAGACCCATCAACCTGTGCCAACCGAGTAATATTGTTTATGCACGGTTGTTATGGTCCATAAGGCTTGGTGTTAGATTTTCCCTTTTTTTTATCTTTATTAAAGTTAGAAAGGGAAAAGTTATCATTTCCCATTAGTGGGGATAAAATTGTCATTAAAAAATGCAGAACAAATGGAACATGCCACACTTTTTTCTCGGTTCCGTGATCCAGGATCTAAGGGTTTTACTCAAATTGAATTACGGATGACAACAGAGAAAATAAAGGTGCTTTAAATTTTCTACCAAAAATGGGGAATATCGGTAAATGCTTCTTTTGGAGATTGTATTTGTGACTTTCTCATATAATTATCAGTAAAACATGCTCATAATCTTTGGACTAACCTTCACAACTGAAGCAAAATTATCATCCAAGATGATGATGTCCGAGCTTTCTTTTGCAACTTCAGTTCCTTGGATGCCCATGGCAAGACCTATATCTGCCTAAAATCCAAAATGGTAGACTTACAAACATGACCACATATAGCATAGGAACATTAGTACCGTATTTGAGACCACCATAGATGGAATGAAGAGTAATATTAGATCAGGATAAATGATCATTACACGTACATCAATAAACAAGTTTTGCACACATTGCACAAGAGAAGTTGGAGTCCATAATTCAATGTGTCCAACCAAGGAGATTTCCAATCAATTGAATGATCTTAACCATCTGATTAGAATTTTAACAGCCAAATCTTGTATCATCTCATATAAAAGAATGCAATTGAACATATAGTAAAATCATCCAAATCTGTAGGAGATATAGGTGGAACAAATCAAACAATGGGCTCCAAATCCCCTAGACATGCACGTTGTGCAGGGTATGACTTAAAGTTACAGACTTGTACCATCTGTCCATCCTGACTGAAGCATTTATAATTCGGAAAGATCAGTTATAGAAATGTCAAACCTCATGCAGTGCAGGAGCATCATTAGTGCCATCTCCAGTTACAGCAACAACATGGCCTTTATTCCTCAGAGCTCTCACAAGTAGAAGCTTATCATTAGGAGAAGACCTTCCCATTACCTACACATCAAATTTTCCAATTAATGATTTCTTGCTCCCTCATGCACTTCAAAATGTAACATATGTTTCTAGGGTATGGATCATATGGTATTAGGAAGTAGCCTGGTGTGCCAGTACCTTCTTGGATCATCCAAAATTCCGGATACAGTAATAGATATGGAGGAGTTTTACATAATTATCCCCCAGATGGTAAGAATGTTCTACCAACGGCGTAGCAGTACATGTTACTTGCATGAAAGGGTGTCAGAACTACCATTCGAAGGGTCAAGATCTTCTAGACCAAAACCTAAACGTAAGAACGTTTTCAAGCATACAATTTGTTGACTTTTGTTTTGAGCCTTTTGCATTGGCCTAAAAGATCTCCAGGCAGGAGTATCAAATGGTGGGTCCCACTCCATACATGTGAACTGGACGTGAGCCACAATATATAATCCTTGTGGTGATATCCTGGATTTTCTTACAAGTATGTGTACATAATAGAAAACCTGTTCAATAATGATTTATTAAAAAGGAGAAAGGAAAAGAATGCCAATTACCAAAGAACAGAGACCTCTTGTCTCACTGAAGATCTGGCAATCTCAGTCATTTCTCTCAAAATCTGACTATATTTACTTGACCAATTTCTACAAGTTTTAATCCAACAGATGTTCCATAATTGTTCAGATCATACCGATATTTTGTCGACAACTTCTGCTCTTTCTTTATCAGACAAGGCGCGAAATTCCCTTCCTTCAATGAGATTTGGCGAGGTAGCATCAGCTGGGTCCAAACCAAGTATCCCACACTCCAAAGCTATTGCTTTGGCTGTCTGAAGATTGTCTCCAGTGACCATGCGTACCTATAATCAGAAATAGGAATTGTCTTTTAGATTTTGCATTAAATAACTTTAATCATAAAAATTATACACAGATTATCACCAAAAACTAAAGAAGCTGTTCTTATAAATGGCAAACTACAGGAATATATCTCATCAGAAGTGTCAACAGGTGCATATTTGCATGAAGAAATTACATACTTCATTCATAAAGCACTCAAATGGTCATTTAGGGAGCACTCCCTTTCCACAAATTTGTATAAACCTACCATGAAGATTGGCTGTTATTGCTAAACCAGAATAGAAATTCCTTTACCCTAATAGTCATGTGAATTTTATTCAAAGAAAAAAGAAACATGAATAGAAAAACAAAAAAAGAAGGGGATGAAATCATTGTTGTATGATGAATGCCAGATCCATGTCAAGCTCAGGAGTTGGGCACGTTCTTTTTCCTTAGGGTGGATAAGCTGGGATTAGGCGAACACCTACCAGCTTTATTGAAGTCATCAAAATTTATATCCTCGTAATATATACATTTTGAATCATCCACACAGATTATAGAAAATTAGAAATCAATCGACGCAGAAGTCAGGAGCAACAACTCGATCAATGGAGGTGGCAAGTTCATTAGTTTTTACAAAGAAACGGTTATCCTAGACGTTGAGAACACAATAAATGTCCTCTATATGCTCAATAAATTAGACAATCACCAAGACCCCTCCAAACAGTTGAAGACCATAACACTGAGAATATCCTTAGGCTATAAATAGACATATGACCAAGTCATTGAAGATCTCCTACCCTTCTAGCAATGCCAATGACTTTGCTTTATTAAAATCTCTCATCTCATTGGGCCACTAAAAGCATTCATGATAGAGCTTTCACTATCAATTATTATTGATAAGGTGGACATATCTATGCTGCCAAAACAAGTCTCATCAGAGTTGCAACGAGCCACACTAGATCTGAGGTTTTCAATTAAACACTCTACTTTTTGCCACTAATCAACAATTCGAAATATCACCATTTCATACTGATGCAGTCAATTTCCGAGGGCATAACATTTATTCAATTATATGATTGAGAAGCCGTCAATGCTTTAAAAAGTTATCTTCGATATCTACAACAACTATATCACGAGTTTTATCAAGATACTGATGTTTCAGGCTTCAAAACAGTGTTAGAAATCTAGGTGTAATAGTAGTGACGAGATTTAGGGATATTTTAGTAGTTTTAAAAATTAGATTTAGGTTATTTTTAAATCAATGGTTCAGATTATTTTTTTAGTTCTTAAGTTAGCTTTTACGCTTTATTTTCATATAAATAGTTGTTAAAAAATATTTCAAGGAGACTAGATATGATTTTTTTATTTGAGAAGTTCTGAAGTGAGAGAGATCTCTCCCTTTGGGGTTAGATCAGCCCTTAGTGCCTGTTTTGTGCTTCTAACCCTAGCTCTTCTTTTCTCTCTTCTTCTTCTCTCCATTGTTCACGTAACAATGTTCATGTCTCGTTTACTCTAATTTGTATCAGAGCCTAATTTTCAAATATGTGAGTTTGCGGACCAATGGCTGGGCGTAAGAACACTAGAGATAGGAATACAGAGAATCCAAAAGAGCAACCTACAGTCAGCAATGAGAATGTGGCTAATAAAGGAGAGAGAATTTTCAGCAGCATATTACCCAAATGTGTGAGCAGTTTGGTGTTTTTTATCATCATGATGCGATCGTTAGGGAACCAAGAGACGGTCAATCCCTCGTCTATCAGTGTGGCAACCAAAGAGCAGAACAAGTTGTGGAAAGGTTTAATAATCCAATCCTAGATGATTTTCGGAACAATGTAGGGTTAATCCACATGTTGATCGTGATAGGGATCCTTGTGCGAAAGTGGATATACCTAAATTCATTGGAGATCGAGCCGGAAGAAGTTTTTGACTAGTTGAACAAGGTTAAAAATGTATTTGAGTACTTATACTTGCCTGACAACAAGAAGGTCAAGTTATTGGTCATCAAGTTGAAAGGTAATGCTTTCTCATGGTGGCAACATGTCCAACAGATAGGCTTGAAAACGATATTGGGAAACAAAAAATCGCATTTCCACTGATGTGTTGCTATCTATGTTTTTCTGTGAATTTGTTACTATCACCACTTTCATTTTGTGGTATAACCAGGCGAGCCCTAAAACTGTTTGTGGGCGAAACTACTAGTTGTTCTCTTGAATACCTTTTAAGCCAGTATTGTGAAATGTGATTGCTCTAGAAAATATTACGTTTATGTTATGCTGCTCCAAGGGTAATGAAGATTCATTAATTGTACAATCCAGGAAAGAGAGAATTCAAACCTAGTCCAAGATGCAACGAGTACTACGAAGTCAATTCCCTCCAATTAACTAAGGGAATGTTGTTTCAACAATACAAATCTCTTAAGAGAATGTGGACGGACAGTTCGGAAGTACACTAATGATTTCTACAATATGGAACACGTACACCTCTTAGAGACTGAAACCCAAGTCATTCATCATTACTTGATGGGTTTATGCCTCAATAGTTGTAATTTAGTGGAGTTGCAACTTTGCTAGATGCTAGCCAGAGCAGTGCAATTGGCCACAAAAGTTGAGACCTAACTTTCTCATTCAAAAGACCGAGCACCACCAATTTTGACGAGAAGATAATTGGAGAAAACGATAGTAAAACCATTTTTAATGGAGAACCTATCTACGATGAGGACATTGTTGAAGTAGGCAATGGTGGACCTATCATCGTTGAATAAAGCATCTACTATGAAGGTGAGTTTTGTGAGCTTTCTTATTTTGATGAAGTTAGAAAGGAGCAAAATGGTGAAGAAGCTTTAGTTGATGACAAAGAAAGTGTCAACAACTTTATGCCTTGAAAGTGTTGACAACAAATACCAAAGTGAAGGTTTCGGTGTCGAAATGAATTATATAAGTGGCGGATCCATGCACAATTATAAAGATAAATTATTTGAAGGCATGCTCAAGTCTCTAATTCATGCGTATGAAGACCCTTTTCTATAGAGATCTTCTACTGCGTCATCATTCATACATATAGAGGAGATAATTCAACAATATGACATTGAGTGGATTGTGGCGAAACAAAGACCCAAGAAAGATAAACCTTGGTTAGTTGTGGGCTTGCAACATCAATTACCACCAAAGCAGAGGCCAAATAGAGAACACGGGAGAACGGCAAAAGAAACTCAAGGACAATTTTTTCCAACCAGAGGAGAATGATGCAGTCAATTTCTGAGAAGCACAACTTTTTATTCAATTATTCAATTGAGAAGTTGTCAAATGCATTGAAAAACTATCTTCAATATCTACAACAACTATCTCACAAGTTTTGTCAAGATTCTGATGTTTCGGGATTCAAAACTGTGTTAGAAATTTGGGTGTAATAGTAGTGATGAGATTTATGAGTATTATAGTTGTTTTAAAAATTAGATATAATATTTTAAATCAATGGTTCAAATTAATTTCTTAGTCCTTAAGTTAGCTTTTAGGGTTTTTTTCTTCGAGAGGTCTGAATTGAGAGAGATCTCTCCTTTTGTGTAGTTAGGTTAGCCCTTGGTAGCTTTTAACCCAAGTTCTTTTTTCTCTTCTTCTCTCCACTGTTCACGCGATAACGTTCATGCGAATCTGTTCATATGACTAAACCCTAGAAAAATCCACACCTAAACCTAGGGTTTTCATTTAAGTATTCTACTTTTTGCCACCAATCAACAATTCCACAAATTACCATTTCATACTCCACCACGATTTCAAATATCCAATTTTGGAACAACTCAACCAACTAATTTCATCTTGACACAATTCCTCATTTGAATGCTTTATCAGTAACTAAAACTGTATTAAAAAACAATACAAGGAATTGTTTCCGTTTCAGACCTTCCTAACTTGTATAGGTCAAGAGTCAAGACAATCTACCACATGTAAACATCAAAATATGGTAACACATGTGACCTAGGTTGTTCATTTTAGCAAGGAAATGAACTTCACCAAATTAGCTCATCTCTTTTCTCCAACTTATCATTTTTGGATACCTCATCACTCAAATTAGTGGACGTGAAGGATGCAAATTGCCAACAACTACCAGTAGGTTCATGTAGGAGAAGGAACGGATAACATTCATACTTCTTCGCTGGAGAAGGGCAATATTAGGGGTGCAACTTCAATAATGGGCCCAAACCCAATAGGAGACTGAGCTAGTAGATAGGAAGCTTACAGATGGAACCACCCGATCACCTACATTTGACGAATCTAAAGATCTTCAAGATCCGAACTCATGCATAAGTTGATGTGAAGTTCAAAAACAGCTTTGAAGCAACAGAGAATTTTTTTTTGAAGCAACAAAGAATGAATCTAATACTCTGAGCACTCAGCTCAACATACTTTTATAACCAAGAATACCATCTGCAAATGGATGGTGCAACAACAACATAGCCAAAAAAAAAAAAAACATGCTAAAGCCTTCTTCAATAGGGACCCCTTCCCTCATAAGTTGGTCAAGAACCTCATCCACCTCTTTGAGAGACAATTGACAGTAAAGGAGACGCAAATACTTTGAAATGATCCTTCCCTTCACTTTTTGTTGTACGCATTAAGAAGTGAAGGAACAATAAAAGTTTCGGGAGCAAGAGAGCCTCAATACACCTATTCTATGTGACCCGAGTCAATTTGGGGATCTTGCTCCAAAAATTTCTTTGGCATGAGGACGAAAGACATTGGGAGAGAGTGGCGGTTGACGTGATAACAGAAAGTAATAAGATAATATGGTTGCCTAACTGTTGAAGCCATTTGATATAATGTAGGTTTCATTCTTCAAATTTTACTCGCCCTATTTGATTAAAAGATTCAAATGAAGCTGGATATTTGGTACTATTAGATTATCACAAAATATTTAGTGGTATCACACTGGCGCAGTGTATAATGGAAGATAACTTTCAAAACTTCTTTCAGTGGAACTCTTTACGCTCAGACAATCCTTGGAGCCACCTCCTAATCCTTAACTGAATGGACCCCTTCATCACTTATTGCACAATGAGCATCATGCCTAACTGATTTTCTGGTATCCATTAATTTTTCTTTTTTTTTTTTTTGATAAGTATAGACTTTATTGAAAGGAGACCAAGAGGCCAAGAGGGTTCTTGTATCCATTTATCTTCATTTCAATAAATATAAACGACAATTTTTTTTTAAAGAAAAAAGAGAAGCGAAAGAAGATCAAGACATACTGAGTGCATAACACCAATAGCATAAAAGATCCTTCTTTCGTTGCAATTCAGATGAGTGTGCTATTCAAGCATGAATGGTTAATAAGTTTATACCAATAAAAAAATTTATGAATGGTTAAACATCTAGAAAGAGACCAAGGAAATAATACGAAAGGAATCAAAATACAAAAGGCATCTAGATACAGACTATAGGGACATTATATCATACGCAGTAACTTCTATGCAATTGCCACCAATCTATGTCATCATCACATCCACAGAGTTTTCCAATGCTCATGTAGCTACTGTTTAGAAGATGTACAGTACTACCTTGACACCAGCATTTGTGCACAGTTGTACAGCCTCCTTGACACCTGGTCGGCAAGGATCCTGGACCAGAATATACCTATTAGAAAAGATGGTGAAAGGAAACAGTAATACAATTTGGAGAAACCAAATAAAGAAGACTAAAAGAGCATCTGATAGTTAACATGCTTGTTTAACTTTTAACTATTTAAAAATACAATACTAACTATCTCAGGATATTTAACAAGATGAACTTGAACGGTATGTTTTCATTAGAAGACTGATGAACCAAGACCAAAGGCTGGTCAAATTAAAGACTCGTGAAAAGTGAAGTGAAATGTACAAATATGAGATCAGGAAAAATAGCTTGAAGTTTTCCATGCATATGAAACATAACGAAAACACAAAAAAAAGAAACAGAAACTTCAAGGCCACTACTAAATTAGAATACAGATACAAAGGCAAGATACACATTTTGTTAAAGAGCTGTAATAAATGAAGCAACGGAACTCCCCTTGAAGGTGAGACAGTTTGCAAATTTTCTCAATATAATCAGAGTACACAGATATGAGTGTTGCATGCATTTTCTAAATTAGTAGAAACACTGTTATAAGGGTCACCTATTGAAGGAGCGGAGATTTATTAGCAACAACATAAACTAACGGTATCCCAAGTAATGCTACAATCTCCAACTAACGGTATCCCAAGGTGTAAGAATCCAACAGGAACATAACAATAATCAAAAGATCCATATCCGCCCTTCATGTAAAGCACATGATACACACATGATAGCATTGGACTGCAATAGAGTAACAGAATGGGGCATCTTTGAACCTTGAACAAAGAAATTGATACTTTAGTATAAAGAAACAATAATAATTACCACATAAAGGAGTGGGGAGACATTATAAAGTATTAACAGTTAAAGTATGGGGAATAATGAAAAATGAACACGGCAAAACACAAGATGGGACCATCGTGTAGCATGACCAAATCTGCTCACTTATTTCAAAATCTATCATAATCTACAAATGAATCTTTTAGTTAATAACCCATTTCCTATGGGTAGTCGTTCTTGAATTTACATATTTGAAAAGGAACCATATGAAACTATGGGAGAATATGAGTTCAGCCCAGGAACAAGGATATCAAAGACTAATTTCCATCCTCCTAAAAAATGATGAAGATATTTAAAGAGCTGACAAAGAATCTTCACATGGCCTTTATTGACAGGGAAAGGGAAAACAAAGTCCGTAGAGAAATAACAGGATTGGTATTGGGGAAGAAAGAAGTCTCACGAGGATATAAAACATCATTAAAAACATGTATGTAGGAGCTTAAACTAGCATGAGAACAACTGGAAGAAAACAAATGAGCTTCCACTAACGGCTGGTTCACACCACTGATTGGCCATGAACCATATCCTTTTGCACTAATATGGATGATTAAACTGCACATGCACATATTATAGAGGCCCCTTGGCATATGCTTTTTGTAAACCTCGAACAATGGAAGGATGCTTTGGAATCCAAGGGTTTTATATTAAGGTAAACCATCACAGAGTAGATGGAGTGCAACTTTAGAGAAGACAAACATATAGAGGCGTTAGTTAAGATTGATAGACCAGAGATACCCAACAATGCCAATCTTTGTAATCTCATCTGTAACGAGAGCCAATTGAGATGTTATCTATACTTCTTTTTTTTGAGAAGTATAAATTTATTGAGAGGAAAAGAAAGAGGTACAAAGTGGCCTAGAAGGCTGAGGAAACCTTCGCAAAGGTAATGAGCACGCCCCAAAAAACAAAGATCAAGACTACAAGTCACGGAATGTCACGGTTACAAATGAGATCCCAT
This sequence comes from Euptelea pleiosperma, assembly GCA_035048495.1. NCBI lineage: Eukaryota > Viridiplantae > Streptophyta > Magnoliopsida > Ranunculales > Eupteleaceae > Euptelea > Euptelea pleiosperma. The sequence goes on along the minus strand of CM068548.1, from coordinate 19,647,048 downwards.
CTAAATACAAAGTCTTCAAAAAACAAACCCCGAGATGATGTGCTTTCAGAGTGCAATGTAATCAATTTATATCAATCCTTTATAGAGAAAAATTTATAAGACAGCAATCAGACCACTTTTGCTTTACGGCGATCAAGAAAAAAAAGTATACCGAATGAGTGGTGGAGTTAACATGAGGAAGTCAAAATGGATGAGTGACAATAATAGGAAAGAAAAAACAAGGAATGAATGCCTCGAGGGAACTTAAGTTTAATCCCACTGTCCCAATAAATAATAGAATAAAGGAAAGTCGAACTTTGGTCATGTCCAATGAAGACCATAGACAGCACCAGTGAGAAAGACCATTCTGGAGTAGGTTCACTGTTTTAAAACTGTCACAACCAGGCTGAAGAACATAGATTGAGGCAGCGAAGAATGATTTGGAGGAGCAGGGATTAATTGAGGATATGGCCCTGAATAGAATGGAATGGAAAAAGAGAATTAGCGTAGCCAACACCAATTACAAGGAACTGATTATAGGGAAGCAACTGATCAAAATATTACAGGGAAGCCCGAGATAAAAAATTAAGTGCTTCTTCCTGGAACCTATACAAACAGGCCCTTAATTTAAAAATGGCTGCTGTCCATTTCATAGGGATCGACATACCAAAAATGGCATCAAGTAATTTTGAATGACTTTGTTTGATATTCAACATAGTAAAAATATGTGTACAAACATTACAACAACCATGAAGCACACACCGAAAAAAAAGGTGATATACTTTAGATAAGCTGAGATTGTGTTGCACTCCAGGAGATTCCATACAAAAGTAGTTAAAAAGTTAAAACAACAGCATCTGAACAATTCCCTAATAGTGTGTCATGATTAGTTATCAGCCATGCACCCTTTCTCAGCATACTCATCAACTACGTATCCAATTCTAGTACAAGAAAATGCCATCGAAAGCCAAGCTAAATGAAGAACAAAATAACACACACACACGTTTGTGTATGGTCGGCAGCATATACCTTTAACCCCACAATAGCCACCAAAACTAGGTCGTCATCAGGTAACACCCATTGTTCCAGTTGCTCTTCATCCTTTGGAACTTTCTCTAGTTCAAATGATCTGTACGCAATAGCAACACAGCGCAAGCTACTTGCCGCCATATCATTAATAGCTTTCTTGAAATATATTACCTGCAATCATAGTAAAAAAATTCTGGTACTGGGAATTTCTCAGATGGAAAATCTTGGGGGATTTCAAAGTTTGAGTGAACAATCTTTGGTTAAAAATGAAATTCAAAAAGATTAAAAAAACATTTTAATCATAATTTTCAAAAATTAACATTTCTAATAATTTTAACTTCAACCCAATTTGCCACAATATTTTCAGAATTTTGAAAATCTCTGCAACTCATGCTAATTCAACAAACAAAAACTGCATCTACTTATAGTAGTTTGCGATAAAAACTGATTAATATTTACCTTATCTTCCTCCATTGGTTTGATGCTACCATCTGAGTCAAGGTAACTTGTACATGAGGCTAGGACTAATTCAGCAGCACCTTTCCAATGTATATGAACTTGAGAGTCAGGCTGCAATTATAAGCACAGATACAAGAATTTTATTAGCGGCAAAATCAGATAATGACCATGGATAAGTTCAAAGTGAATGTGAGTGGATGCGCGAGGCCAGTTAACTGGATAAACAAGAAAAAGCTTATAGAATGCTTAAAAATAGTATTTAATATATAAGCATCCATCACTCAAAACATATTTTCATTTCCATACTCCATAGGGACCGAAACTAGCATTACTGGCATATTTCCATTTCCATAAATACTTTCTTTTAATTTTTGTATTTGCAAATATATAAAATGGGTATAATCTAATTTCCATAATTAAAGAATTAAAAAAAAAATAAGGAAACTCGAAGGATCTAGAACTATGTGGTTATGACCTCAGGTTGTACGGTAGCTGTCCGTTGCTTTACATAGTTAAATTACATAATTATTAACAATTAAATGTGTAAGTCCAACTCTAACGATTTGAGGTTTTGACCTCGAGACCTGGATCATTCGGGGCCAAAACTGAGTTGACTGGGCAAGTCAACTCAGTCTCAGGACTATCTCATTCGAGACAATACGAAGGACTGGGTCACATAACAATCACCCAAGTCAACTTAGTCTTGGGTGAGATGAAAAACCAGGTAAACTCTCATTGACTTCAGTCTCAGAGACAAGCATCGATATGTACTAGACACTATTGGTCTTCCTTTTTTTTTTACTCCAAATGGTTGTCTATTGTAGTATGGTGAATTACAAGTGCGGTCTCATGCTAAATTTATTATTTCCTAAAATTTAAATGCATGTTTCTAATCTTCTCCATTTCCTGTAATATTTCCATAATTTTAAAAAATGTATACTATTTCCATAATGATTGATAATTTGATATATTTCCATACAGAGCTAAGGGCTCCCTCCTTAGATAACTAATCAGCGTCCTCGTTAGCATCCTTCAATGTATGAGAAAAATTGACTGTCCAACCTCTAACAAGTTCTTTAATGTGGTCCAGAATGTTGTGTAGCCACTGCGGCACGCCCTCCTTGTTTGCATGACATATTTGCATTTCTGAGCTGATTGAAATTTAAAACCTTGTATGTAAATACAATAAAGGAATGTACCCCAAGCTCCAGTCACTTTACAAATCTCTTTGACTTATTGTTGTAAAATTCCCTTTAAATGTGGAGAATGTTATGAATCTTATGCAAAAGATGGTGCTACTTGCCAAATTCGTGTCTGGCAACATGCATAAGATGAGTCTGTGCACAATGTCAGCAATGCACTCTCAGCTTACGAAACATATAATCGCATGGCCTGACAACTAAGAAACAAAGAAAAGTCCTTTTTTTTTAACTTGCCGAGCCAGACACCATGTTATCCTCACATGTCAGACACATACTGACCATTAAGCAATCGATGGATTACTACGAATACGAAATCTATATTGGCTTAATTCATTTGAAATTTATTGTGGGTCCATTTGTCTAGTTTATATGGTTGTTAAAGGTTTCAAAAGGACAAAAGTACGGCCAAGAAAGACGTGGACGGAGATTTTGAGAGGAGATTTTATGAAACTTGCCTCAATGGAAAAAATGGCATTAAATTGAATGGGGGAATAGGATTCGTGTAGCCAACCCCATATATCGAGACTATTAGTGAATGGCATCCATATTGAGGAGGAAGCAATTAGGGAGGAAGTTAAGAGGTTCTACTCTTCCTTATATGAAGAGCCATATTCCTTTAGACCTTCCCTAGTGGTTTGAAATTTTATAGTATTAGTTCAGAGCAGAGAGATTGGTTGAAAAGGCCCTTTCTTGAGGACCAAATTCTTAGAGCTCTTGGCAAGTTGAGTGGAGATCGGGCTCTAGGACCAGATGTTTTTTCTCTTGAAATTTTCATTTGAGAAATTCTTTATTTTTTTAGATAAATGGTTTTCTCCGCTATTTGAAGAATTTCGTTTGCATCTTTTAACGCATGCTCTTTGTAGAGCCAAATCCGGTTTGCGAGAATTTCTGGGTTCGGGTTGGGAGCAGAGAGATTGGTTGAAAAGGCCCTTCCTTGAGGACCAGATTCTTAGAGCTCTTGGCGAGTTGAGTGGAGATCGGGCTCTAGGACCAGATGCTTTTTCTCTTGATTTCTTCAAAAAGTGTTGGGGTGTTATCAAAGATGACTTCATGAAGGTGATAATGGAGTTTTCACAAAGAGAGGTATCTAGAGCGCAGTTTAAACAATACGCTTCTTACTCTAATTCCTAAGATGGATGGAGCAGAACCCCTATAAGATTCTAAACCGATCAATTTGGTTCAAAGCGTGATGAGGACATCACATCCTTACTTGGAGTGTACCAGAGGAGGAAACTAGACCCACACCTTTGTCTTTATACTTTGACGACTACATAGGCCCTAGTTTGAGTTCTTCTTGATTTATGGGAGCGGAAGACCCCACATGCATGTGCATTATAAACTCCACATTGGAAAGATGCACGTGGGCTACGTAGAGAGTATTTAGAGTGTTTTATTACTTTTTTTTGCTTACTTTTGATTTTTTTTATAGTTTTAGGTGTGTTAGTAATGAGCCCAAAGGGTAGTCGGGTGCTCTTAAGAAGTCCGGAAACCCTCGATTTCAAAAAAAAAAGTAATTAGACCAAAGTTTAGGGACCTCATTGTAATTTTGCTTTTTAGTTAAGTTGATGTATTTTTTGTAGCCATTAGATTAGATGATTGAGATAAGATTAAGTTAATTTGAGTTATTATATAAACTCGTTTACATGTACGTTTTTATTATGATGAAATATATTGACTTTTGCTATTGAGAAATCTCTTGTGGATTGTTTTCTTCTTCCTTTGTGCGAATCCAACATACTATCTCTCTTATTTCTCTTCATCTTCTTCTATAACCTCCATTATTTTCTGTTTTGTGTTGAATTTCATCACTTTTATCCTAATTTGGGCTTTTGCCCTAGACCTATCCTTATCCATCTCTAGATTCTCTACCCCAACTAAACCACACTATTACCCCTTTAGTACTATACAGCCGCAATATTGGGCATGCAAAAACTTGTTGCTGCCCTCTACCCATTGTTCTCCCTTATTTCCCTTCACAAATACACCCCCATAACCCAGCCGTACCACTTCCCTATCCCATAGCCCTATCGCACCCTGACCTAAATATCCCTACTGTCTATAGTAGTCTCCTAGGACAACCTAGGCACCTGCGGGGCCTGCGGCATCATCTAGGGACTAATCTCCCTTTCCAGTCCACTTCTCCACCAAACCCTAGTCCTGTCCTATTATCCCCATAACCCAGAATCCTGTAGTAACCATCTGTCCAGACCTGCAAACATCAGGCTGCGGTTCTGAACCTATAGCCTTTCCCCGTCCCAAAACCTGATTCCCGTTGGTCCTCCCATTAACCATAGAAACCCTTTTGCATCTTTGTACACACATTACAGTCCCTATTAACCGTGTTGTACCCTCTTTTATAACACCCCAAACCATTGTGAATCCACCCCACAACAGTTTTAGTGCTTACAACACCCATTAAGGATTTTCTCCTTGCTTCCCCATTAAACACTAATTCTCCCCCTTTTAGTTCTTAAACTTAAACCCTAATATCACCAATCCTATACCCACATCACCTTCCGTAAGTCATTTTTAAGCCTATTTCTAATTCATATAACTTGGAAAATAACTCAAGTGAACCTACGAGTGTTGGTTGAACCCAAGCTAGTGGAAGTCCTTCGATCGGGCCACTCAATCAATAATTGAGGGTTTTTCACTGCTTGATTATAAGATCTAGCCTGAGAAACAACTAAAGGAATTATTTGCTAGCATATCTGCATACTTGTGGTAGTTGTTAGAATAGTTTTATACATTTTATTATCCGTAGTAATTTATTTTTGATCTTTACATCTCATATGAGCTAGTTTTCACCATCCTGCATTGAAGCGTGTACAAGATCATTTCCAAAGAATTGTTGGGTAGTAGCATTATTTCCCTTTCCCAAAGAGCTTTTGTTAAGGCAAGCAAATCCTTGATAGTCCATTGTGTATTGAATTTTCATTTTTTTACTCCTTGTATGATTCCAAAGGTTCTCTTGCCAAGGATTGTTTTACTGGGTCAAGTGGCAATCCCACTTGGAACTTATGCTTGAGAAGAAACATCAATGATTGGGAGATATATGATATGGCTAGATTTCTTGAGCATCTTAGTAAAGGCGACTGGGGAGACAATGGATAACTTATTAATTCACTGTCATTTCACCATGGAGGTATCACTAGGCCTCTAGCAATGTTAAGGAACTTATTTTGGGGTGTTACATGGAAGCTTTTCTAACTTGAGGTAGTATCGTGCAGAAAATGCTCCATTTTGCTATTTGGTGGGTCATTTGGATGGAGCGCAATAAGCGCATCTTTGAAGACAAGGTGGAGGACTGGCACTCTATAGTTTCAAAGATAAAAGCTACTCTATTCTCCTAGTCTTCTATTCTCAAGGAATTCAAAAGTCTCCGTTTGAATATTTTGTATTTATATGGAATTATATACATTTGTGCCTTGACTAGTGTAGTCGGTCTTTTGTTTTTTTGAGAAACTCTTTCACCTTTTCTGCCTTGTATAGTGGGGTCGTTCCCTTTTTGAATTATAAACTTTTCGAATAAAATGATTGTCAACATAGTATCAAAGTGGGTGGTCTCAGTAGGTCGTGGGTTCGAGTCCTTGACAAAGTGCTGAGGGCGGGTGTTGTTGAAGTATTGTTTGGCTATGTGGCCAGCACTTCGCCTATGTTAGACCCGTGGACCCTTTGATATACATTGTTACACTTCCCTCTAAAAGATTCTATATTCCCACCATATAGAGAAATGTTCCCTATTGGATTTTGTGTCCAGTTAACTTTCATGTCATCTCGTCAAAATTAAAATATTTTAACCAAAATGCTCTGCTCGAAAGTTTAAGCTATGCTGTTCGTTTTGCAGACTATTTTCTAGTGATATGGCATTACTTTTGTAGACCTACATGTTTGAAGCAAGTGATATGATAAATTTCACAATCAATTAATCATGCCTACCATCCATATAAGCATATTTGATGTCTAGAAATGACTCAGATATGGGAGCTCACTCAAATGGTTGTATGTGGCAAACACGCACATGCCAAACTTTTGGAATGTTCTCAAAAGTATTTTTATCGTTACTTTCATTTAAAATGCGATGTCCAAGGATACCATTTCACATCATGCAGTTATTTAAGAGATGGATCTAGAATTTATTTTATCAATTGCAATTGAAAGAGTCGCAGCACCACTTGCTTAATATATAACAATAGTGTATGGATCAGATCAATAAGTAACTAAAATTGCTGATATGTGTGGTTTTAATGTAGCCTTTGTATGCACAACCACTTTGTTCTCCTAGATGAAAATACAATGAAATTCAATTACCAGTCGTAGCGCAACACCACCTCTCTTTTTCTCTGAGTTGAAAGGGAAAACATGAAGAACTGAAGCCTCTGATCTCACATAATCAAATTTCATACCGAGCTATAAAAGAGATACAAATAACAGAAATCAGCAGCAGATAAGGAACGCAATGGAAAGTAACGACTGAGCTGAAGTTAGTAAAGGTACCTTGACCCCCCAAGAAAGGATGGCTTTTTCCGTTGGTGATCCAGCAACCTCTAATTCTCCACCACTCTGTCAAATTGGACATGGAAACAAAGGTTCAGCAAGAAGATACCAATTCATTGATTAGTACACTACGAGTCTGCTTGACCATATTCTTTGTGAATTGTGATTAAACATCACATTGGAAACAAAAACAACAGTACCATCCAAAAAAATAGCTGCTTGACTAATCAATAAACACACGTTAGTGTAGTATGTAATCACCCAAGAATCCCTCAATGAAAGGGGTCAGGATTGTGGAATTTAAGATCACAAGTAAAATCATATTACATGAGAAAATGGGTATATAAGAATATAATCATGATGTGTGATCCCACACCAACTAAATGTATATTTTGTAGACCCTATCAGTCATTTCCCAACTCCCAACAAAACAAGCATCATGAACTAATTAACCATATGATAGACAGCGAACATGCTCTTACTTTGACATAATCCTTTTATTAAGGTAGAAGGAAAACAGCTTACGTGGTGCTTCATTTCAGAAGTTTGGTCTTACTGAATGTTCTTACCATTATTCAAAAGTGAGAGAAAATATATTTCATCCTTTTGAAGATTCAATCAATGTTATGAAACCCAAATTAGATCATAAAATCGTAAAAGGGACGGATCAACTCCAATAATGAAATTGTGTGATAAATTTGCAAGATTCCTACTAATTTTTCCTTGAAAATAATATAAATATACAATAATAATTTCACAAAATAATATAAATATACAATAATAATTTCACATTGCATGAAAGATGAGCTAAAGTTATTTTTTCCCTAAACCTTTTGTTTAACTAAAAAGTATAGCGAAACAATTTACCTCAGGCGTAAAAACACTGCCCGTGGTATTTTGAGCAATGCCTTCAAGAAGAAGAGAGGATGCAGTAGGAGACAACAGTGTGGTGTTATTTGGTGGATCTATCTTTTTCCCACCAATATATGCCTCAACCACTGTCATCTGTAGCAGGAAAATAAAATATGACGATTAAACACTGGACTGTCAAAGCTGTTAAGCAATCCGCCAAAGCAATAAAGAAGACCAAAATAAAAATAAAGAATATCTAACACATTTCAAGAACTAAAGTTGTTCAGCCTTAAGAACAGACCAGACTGGGCAGTTGTTCAGCCTTAAGAACAGAACAGACTGGGCACAATAATTTTGAACCTCGAAGAAACAATCTAACCCTGAACCTCATAACAACCCACCTGATTCAATGTCAATGTTCCAGTCTTATCACTGCAAATTGTGGTGGCTGAGCCCATAGTTTCACAGGCTGAAAGCCTCCGCACCTGTACGTTAACTAACTATGTTAAACCACGTAATGCACTATATCCCTAGGTATAACTGAAGTAAAATTTTGAATTAGACGCGTGCCAAAGCCTTGTCTGCCATCATCTTCCGCATCGAGTAAGCGAGCCTGTATCAGTGCCAAAGGACAGATGGAAAATTACACAAAGAAACAGTAGACTACCAATAGCTCTATAATAGCTACTGTAACATAAATCAGAAACTTGTAACAAATACTTACGTCAAGGTAACTGCCAAAGGAAGCCCTTCAGGCACTGCAACAACCACAATAGTGACCTAAAATAGTTCGTAGATTGTAAGTCACTAAGTCAGGAATTCCCAGATATAAGAAATATATAAGAAAAGTGTACAGACCGCAACAGTGACGATTTTAATAGCTCCATCTACTGCATTACTAACACTTGTCTTCCCCTTAATAAATAGAGGATTTCCACTCGTATCTCTGGTATTTCCAGTAAAGTATCTGGAAAATTAAATTAAATAGTAGTGAATAAATTTCAATGTAATAAAATAGCAAGGAAGAATTCAACTACTGATCTCCAAGTTACCTGGCCAAAAGCACAACCAGCACAAGAAGAGCCACTAGGAGTCCAACTATGCCAATAAAAGTTGCAACACCATTCAAGCGCACCTATAATAGTTCATCCACAAATAGCCATATAGCGTAAGCCACAAAATCGTTATAGTTACAGTACAAAGTAGCATCTCTGAAAAAACAAACCTGCAAGGGGGTTTCTTCACCAGTATCCTCTGTTATACTGGCCATCAGCAATCCCCATTCAGTATTTATTCCAACACCAGTTACCTGATAAACATAATAAGCCTTCATGGAAGCAAGAGCAAGAAAGATGATGATATTTTCATCAGAAAACTACACAAGGATACATTATTTCTGTATTTGGATGAACCCACTTCTATTATCTCACTTTTATTGTCCATGAGAAGGGACAAATTGAGGAGGATGATGCCATTAGAATTAGAGCTGGGGGCTAGGGATGAAATGTGCTTCCAGAATGCCATGTTACCATCGCATACTAATAAGACCAAAGGGATAAATTAAAAGATGGCAATACGACCAGTTATGGCTCATGGAGCAGACTGTTGGCAATCAAGATTCAAGAACAACACGTGTATGGAACAATCTCACCCGAAATGAGGATGTTGATATGGAAGAGCAGCAAGACCAAGAAAGAAACAAATCATAAACAAGCTCATCCAAGAGAACCTATTGGTAGTACAAATCAGAAAGAGAGAGAGAGAGAAGTATAGGTAGCCGTAACAGGTGACAAAAATAAAGGGATGTTGCTAAACCACTGGCAATGAAGGTTTTATAGTCCCAGACAACATAGATGAGAGTGTTCTAGTGCAAGTTGCAGGCTGTAGCCAAATCATAGAGGTAGCGAGAGAACATTTGAAAATGCATCATACGGCTTCGCAGCCAAAAATGGAAATGTTGAAACCAAGGAAACCTAGGACAAGGAGTACCCCTTGTTAAATTTCTGTTTCAATATAATTTTAATTTTGAGTTTAAAATGGCCTATATGAAAAGATTTACCACAACTAAGTGCATGGCTTCTTATTGGTTAGAGACCTATCTTAAATGGTTTTATAAAAGAGATCCCGGGTTCAAACTTTTTTATCTACATTGTCACTAAGATTTCATATAAAACATAGTAGCAGAGAGTTATCCCTTTGTGAACTTTCAAAATTTAGTCCACATCAAATAGGAAAGAGATTGTAAAGGAGCTGAAAACTCTTATGAGTAGTACAAGTAAGGTGAGTCACTCGGGGAGTTGGTCAACTCAGCGAGGTACCTCGCATTGTGCATGCACGAGCACAAGCATGGACGCTGTCAAAGACATGGGTGCAGGTGCAAGTGCATGTGGTCGTGGCCGTAGGCACAAGGGAACCTAAGGCTCACAACTGCTGATGTCAGGTGGAATGGAGAACCCTATCCGTACGACTGCTGATGTCAGCCGTACGGCTTTGATGACGTCATCGTCCCCCATATTGATCTTCTATATGTTCTCCTCTAGGAAATCCTTAGGTTGGCTCTGATACCAAGTTGAATCAGTGATTTAGGGTTAGGGTTAGGTTGAGGAAGAAGAGAGAAGAGAGGAAAAGGATGTCATTGATTAGGTCACATGACTCCACCAAAATATATTATATATGGAGAACCTTACAAAAGACAAATATACCTCTCAAATGGAGTATTTACAGAACTACCTAATACGTGGTTTATCTAGCTCATACTGTTAACACTTATGATATACAAGAGAAGGTAATTTTTCAATTGTATAATTCATTCCTCGCTATGATTTCCATTGAGAATTATAAATGAATCAGTTACAAGAGTCTAGAATCACATGCTACAGTTCACACTTCCACTTGATTGGGGGCTGTCAATATCTGAAGGTGTATGTGTAATTTACACAAAGGCAATAGAGGTGAAGTGATTACCATAACACTCACATGTTGAAAGGGAGAATGACATGTTGTGCGTGAATTAGAATGTGAAGGTAGCATTTGTCTTAGTTACAAAGAATAATCCAAAGATTACAGGTAGTAATGGAGACCTCTAATGATTTAAGTATTAAACAAACTACAACAAAGAATCCACCGCATTGCATTCTATGTGCTATAGCATTTGGAACATGATGTTTTACCAGCATGGTACCATAACCATCAGCCACTTTGCATCCGGACATCAAAAATGGTTTCTTCTGATCCTTGTGAACCTGCAAAAAAATCATATTTAAGAATCATAATTGAAGTGATTTACAAAATGATATTACAAGAAAGTAACAACAGCTTACAATCTTGCTCTCCCCAGTCATGCTAGATTCGTCAATGGCAAGAGAGTGACCAACAATTAAAATTCCATCAGCAGGGACCTAAGAAAAAAGGTTCGAATTAGCAAATGAGATTAATAACAAATTACAAACGTGTAACAAAACCGACCTAGCACTTCCTAATGTCCACTCACCTGATCACCAATTTTTAGAGGTAAAACATCACCAACAACAATATCAAATATGGAAATCTGGACTCTTCTACCACCTCTAATGGCCTACAAACATTTAGATAGATCTATCAAGTTAATATATAAAAAAACAAAAATAATGATGGAGCAATCACGCTGTAGTATAACATACCTCCACATGTATATTTCGCTTCTCATCATTTAAATTTTGAAACTGAAGGGATTGTCGATAATCACTGATAGCTAGAAAATAGTAATAATGACAATGACCATCAGTACATGAAAACACATCTTCCGATAACAGCCCATAATAATGAGTCTTCAGTTGGAAGACGTGTAATGCAAAGAGGTGAAACAAATCAATAGCAAGCGGAAATTGCACATCAACTATTAAGTTTTGACAGAGAATGCAGAGCCAATCAGTAATAATGAAAGTGAACCCACAACTTTACTACAAAAACCGAATAGCTGATATCCCTACTTTTAGCCTAATGAGCAACAAAAGGGTCATTGCATATACTTATTAAAAAAGGTCATTGCATATTAATAACACTTCGAAGAAATGAATGAAAGAAAAAAACTGAAACAATTTCAAATGTTCGTAACGTGCAAAATCCAATACTATTGAAAAGTTCCTAAAAAATAACATACTTTCAGAGTTTTCAACCATTTCCAATGCAACACAATCTCCGAAGGGCCGCCACATCCTTCGAGCGATCAACGCTCGGCACATCCTCCGCATCCCCTGTCTCCCAGCTTCAGCGGCCTTAGAAGGGCTGCACTTATCAGTCTCCAGCTCCACCATATGCTTCTACTGGTCCAACTGCTGGGAAGTCCTCTACTAGGGCTCAAGTGTGACTATTGCGGTATGCTTGGGCATATGAGAGATCGATGCTGGAAGCTCCATGGTCGCCCTAGACAGACAGGCTCTTCTGGTATTTATACTGCCAGTATGGATGCTTCTTTCCCTCCTCAGGGACAGCCACATCCGAGTTCTTCTACCCCTGCTGGCATCTCCGCTGCCGAGATTGCTTCACTCAGGCGGTTGCTCAGCCAGCTTGATAGTCATTCTGCTACACCATCGACTTCCTTTGCTCAGTCAGGTAGCATTAGACCTGCCCATCATGTGTCCATTTCTTCATCTAGTCTCACTTGGATCATTGATTCGGGGGCTTCAGAACACATGACAGGTACGGCTTCTTTATTTTCTACATACTCCATCTGTTATGGCCATGATAAGGTCAAGACTGCTGATGGGATCTTATCATCTGTGTCTAGGAAAGGGTATATCCTTTCTTCTCCCAAACTTTCCCTTTCATTTGTCCTACATGTGCCCAAGATTACCTCTAATCTTTTACTTGTCAGTACTTTAACAAAAAACTTGAACTACAGTATCACCTTCTTTCTTTCTACTTGTGTCTTTCAGGACCTCGAGACAATAAGGACGATTGGCACTGGACGTGAAGCTGTTGGCCTTCACCTTTTGGATGGACGCCTTCCTGAGCCCAGAGCACTGCAGTCATCTTCTTGTAGTAGTAGTAGTAGTAGTAGGATAGATGATGTTTTATGTTGGCATGCCCGTCTGAGGCATGTCTCTTTTCAATACTTAAAACTCTTGTTTCCAACTTTATTTGATTCTGTTTTATTTTGACTTGCACTGTGAGACTTGTGAGCTTGTTAAACATTGTTGCTCTACTTATCCTTACAAAGATAATTGAAGCTCCATTTCTTTTGATCTTGTGCATTCTAATGTTTGGGGTCCTTCCCCTGTTACTTTCTATATTTGGCTTCTGCTATTTTGTTTCCTTTATAGATGACAGTACTAGGTGTACACAGGTTTATCTCATGAAAACCAAAGATGAGGTTTATTCCATCTTTAAAGGTTTTCTTAAGATGATCCAAACCCATAATGATGCCTCCATCAAGGTCCTTCGTTCTGACCAAGGTGGAGAATATATGTATGGGGGTCTTCAATAGTATTTTTTAGACTATGGGATTTGTCATCAGAATTCCTGCAGCTACACCCCTCAACAGAATGGTGTAGCTAAAAGGAAAATGTGTCATTTGACTGAGGTAGCTCAATCTCTTTTGATTAGCTCTAAGGTCCCCAAATCCTATTAGTCTAATGCTGTGTTGACTAGTGCCGATTTGACTAACAGAATGCCATCTCGTGTGCTTCGATTCAAGTCTCATTTTCAGGTCCTCTCTCCAAGCTTTCCTTTATTCGCGGTTCATCCTCGCATCTTTTGGAGTGTATGTTATATACATACCCTGGGTTCCCATCGTACCAAATTAGATCCCAAAGCACAGAAATGTGTTTCTCTTGGTTACTCTTCTACCCATAAAAGGTATATGTGTCACCATCCATCCTCAGGGAAGAAGTTTGTGTCTATAGATGTCACCTTTCGTGAGGATCTGCCTTTTTTCGCCTCCACCTCTCTTCAGGGGGGGGAGTAGTAGTGAAGAGAGGTCGGATGTTCCTCTTCCTGCTATATCTCCCTCTCTAGAGTTTGAGAGGTTTCTGCCTACTCAAGCTACTAGTGTGATTGATAGTGCTCTTGGAGCTCAGAAGGAGCTCAAAGTCAATAGCAGAAAGGAGAAAGCCCCAGCTGATCCAGTACCAGTGTTTCTTTCCTTGGATCCAGGTAATCCTTCCTCTCTCTATACCTGTCATTTCTCATTCTACTGATAATTCTGATCTTCCCATTACTTTGAGAAAAGGCACCAGGAGTTGTACTCAACATCCATTGAGCAACTTTGTTTCATATGATGCCTTGTCCCCCTCATACGGAGCCTTTGTCACATAACTCACATCAGTGTCCACTATCCCTATTCCCACTTACATGGCAGAAGGGTTGGCACACCATAAATGGAAAGCTGCTATGGTAAATAAAATGAAGGCCTTAGATTAGAATCAAACATGGGAGCTCGTCGACTTGCCAAGAGGCAAGAAGCCTGTTGGATATAGATGGGTGTTCACAGTTAAGTACAAGGCTGATGGATTAGTGGAGAAGTACAAGGCAAGACTGGAAGCCAAAGGATATACTCAGACCTATGGAATTGACTATGTGGAGACATTTGCATCTATAAAAAAGATGAACTCCATTAAGGTGTTATCCCAGGTAGCAAACCAAGCATAGCCTTTGCATCAGTTGGATGTGAAGAATGCATTTCTTCATGGTGATCTGCATATAAAAGCTTACATGGTGCCCCCTCCTAGATTCACCCCACCAGGGGATAGCAGCAAGGTGTGTCGACTGAGGAAAGCCCTCTATGGGCTTAAGCAATCTCCAAGAGCTTGGTTCGAGAGGTTCACTCTAGCAGTGAAGAAGGTAGGTTATACTCAAAGCCAAGCAGACCACACCCTATTCGTGAAGCACCGTAGGAAGAGCACCATTGCCCTCATCATCTATGTTGATGACATCATTCTAATAGGGAATGATGCAGAAGATGTGACCAAGCTGAAGAGTCACCTAACAGGGGAGTTTGAGATCAAAGATTTGGGGGCTTCTCAAGTACTTTGTAGGCATCGAGGTTGCGAGATCCAGTTAAGGGATCTTCATCTCACAAAGGAAGTACGTTCTAGATCTGTTGAAGGGCTTTAGCAAGCTGGGAGCCAAACCAGTAGAGACTCCTATAGAGCTGAACCACAAGTTGGCCGACTCGAGTAGTGATCCTCTACAAGATGTGGCGGGTTGTCAGAAGCTGGTTGGGAGGTTGATATACCTTTCCCTGACTCGACCAGACATTGCTTATGTAGTCAACGTTATATGCATTCTCCTAGGGAGATTCACTTAAAGGCAGCACATAGGATTCTGAGATACCTCAAGTCTGCACCTGGCCAAGGCCTTCTCTTCAAAAAGGATGGCCACATGAGAGTAGAGTCATACACTGATGCATACTGGGCTGGTGCCAAGGATGACAGGAGATCTACCTCAGGTTATTGCACCTTTGTAGGAGGCAACTTGGTTACCTGGAGGAGCAAGAAGCAACCTGTAGTTGCTCGATCCAATTCAAAGGCAGAGTTTAGGGCAATGGCCTATGGCTTGTGTAAGATGCTCTGGTTGAAAATGTTGGTTACTGAGCTTGGCTTTCCAGTCTCGGGGTCTATGAACATGTATTGTGACAACAAGGCCGCTGTCAACATTGCTCACAATCAAGTACAGCATGATCGAGCCAAGCACATTGAAGTGGATCGTCACTTCATTAGGGAAAAGATTGTCTCTGGATAAGTTTGAACTCCCTTTGTGATGACAGATGAGCAAGTAGCGAATGTCTTCACCAAAGGAGTTCCCAGTTGGCAACTCCACGTGTCTATGCAAGTTGGGCATGAGAGATGTCCATACATCAACTTGAGGGGGAGTGTTATCAGATACGTATTTCTCTACGTATTTTTATGTAATAGGGGTAGTATTATAACTACTCCTCTTGGAGGGGTATATTTGTCTTTTGTAAAGTTCTCCATATATATAATATATTTTATGGAATCATGTGACCTAATCACATGACATCCTTCTCTCTTTTCTATCTTCGCTCCTCTGTTTGACTCTCTAAACTTAACCCTAACCCTAATCACCATTGCAACAGAATTGGCCATAGATTAGATGCGTGTTCTTCGTCGGAATCGGACTTGGGATCTTACCACACTTTCACTAGGAAATCAGACTGTGGGTTGCAGATGTACGTATACCATCACATATCGTCCAGATGGTTTTATTGATTGTTTAAAGGCCCGTTTGGTTGCCATAAACTTTTGGAGTGGATTATTTTGAGACTTTTTCCCTAGTGGCACGGCTTAATTCTGCTCGTATTTTATTATCTTTAGGAAAGTGTTGTGATTGGCCTTTATATCAGTTGGATATAAAGAAGGCCTTCCTGCATAGGAACTTGCGTGAAGGGGTTTATATGGAGTAGCCACCTGTATATGTTGTCGCTAGTAAGTCCGATATGGTTTGTTGACAACAAAAATCTATCTATGGCTTAAAATAGTAGCCACGTGCCTGGTACGACGAGTTTATTACCATTGTGATTCAGTATAGTTTTCAGCGCTCTACATCTGATCATTTTGTGTTTATTCGTCGAACTGCTTTGGGTGTGATTATTCTTATTATCCATGTAGATGATATTATCATATCACTGGGAGTGACAACCGTGGCGTTGTTGCCTTGAAGGCCCACCTGCACAACACTTTCATATTAAGGATTTGGGTCTTCTTCGTTATTTTCTTGGCATTGAGATTGCTCAATCCAAGGAAGGCATTACCTTATCTAAATGAATATGTGTTGGATCTCTTGTCTGAGACTATTATGTTGGGCTCCAAGTCCCTTGATACTCCCATGGACTCTACTATCGAAGTGTATGTTGAAAAGTGGTAGTTGCATACTGATCCAGGTCGTTATCGCCGGCTAGTTGGGATTGATTTATCTTATTGTTACTTGCCCAAATATTACCTTTTTTGTTGGGTTAATCAGTTAGCTTATGCATGCTCCACGCCAGCTACACTAGGATGTAGTTTGTTGTATTCTCCGATATTTGAAGAGTTGCCTGGGTACGAGATTGTTAGGGCTGCAACTTGGGCGGGCTCAACCTGACGTTGGGCTCATGTTGGGATGGCCTCGTTAATTCTCTAGTTTGGTTCGGGCCAGGTTTTTCCCAACCCGATTGGGCTTGGGCTTGGGCTGAGGCCAAGCCCAACCCGAGCCCGACTCTCCTTTTATATAAAACCCCGACCATCTCTCTCATTTTCTCCCCTCCCTCACGTATCTCTCTCCCCCGACTTCCTCTCTTCCTCTCTCTCTCTCCTCCCTCTTGTCTCCCCCCCAATCCACCATCTCCCTCCTCTCTCTCTCTCTCTCTCTCTCTATCTCTCTCGTTTCTCTCTCCTCCCTCCTCTCTCTCTCTCTCTCTATCTCTCTCATTTCTCCCTCCTCTCTATCTCTCTCTCGACGTCTTGCTAGAAACAGACATGATTAATGGTGTAGTTGGCCATATGGATATCATTGTTATCGACTTCGAATTGCATCACGTCTACAATTTTTAATCTTACATTTTCAGACATAAATCTTAGAATTCTTGGGCTGTTTATTAAGGAGACTTTTTGGGCTTATTTCTAAGAAATTAGCCAGCTTTTATAGCGCAAGAAGAATATAAACACTCCTGCAATTTTTTACATTTTATTTTTTTCTTTTAATTTTCGAGGCGTTAATGATGTTACAGATGTTTTGATGCGGACAGCGAAGCCAGAATTGGGTCTGGGCCCATCATCCTTAAGAGACGTCCCCATTAGATTGCTCAAATAAGTGGGACGTCCCACTCTTAGGTCAGATTATGTAATTTTCTCATTTAAGTTGTTATTTTGTCTTAAAGCACTTTAATTTATGTAAATCTCGACCCTTGACGTAATGCAAGGGTAGAGATTAGATTAGGGCTTCTTTCTTTGCTTTAAATACTTGCTAAGGTCTTGTTTATTCGGTTAATGAAGATCGATGAATGAATGAAGAAGATGAAGATGCTCTTATGCATTATTTCCCCTTGATGGGTTTGGCACACACATTTTTCCAGGTATCTTGAATCTTCTTTCTTCTCTCTCCTCTTGACCGATACTGTTCACGTTACTGTTCGCCGACACTGTTCACGATACTGTTCATCGACACTATTCATGCTACAGTGTTCCCATAAGTGTTCTAGGTATTTCTTCTCAATCTTCTCTCGTTACTTTGTGGATCTTTAGTTTTTTGCAATCAAACACTAAAATTGACTGAAACTGAGTCAAGAGAACTCATCATTGATTAACTTCGAAGCTTGCTGCGATACCCTGCAGAAAACCTTAACCGAACCATCAATGGTGGTTCTTTGTTGGGCCTCAAGCCCCCAAATCCCCAACCGATCCTTCCATATACATCAGATCTGCAATTGTCACCTCATTACACCATCAGATCTGTAGCCACCACCCCCACGCACCCTAGAACCACCAGCAGCCATTACTATACAGCCTACCAGATGCAGCCACCATCCATAAACCTCAAAATCCTTCAGCCGACTGCCACCTTAAGTCCCGGATCTACTGCAACCAACATCTTTCACCATTAAACCTACAACCAACATCCCATCAGCCCCCAAATCTCCCATCGCCACCCTCCTATACCCCCTAAACCCGCTGCCATCTCAGCCCCATGCCTTAATAGTGCAGCAACTAGCCTTATGCCTTCCCAAAACCTGAGTAGCCACCTCTTACAATCCCTAACCTTGTTGCTCGAGTCTCACGATAGGCCCAACCATTCCTTTAAACCCTCGCCCATATTGCTCCATCACCAACCATAACTCCTATACTCCATCCAAGCCCATTAGAGAATGAAATCGAGTATTCTTTTGTAGTGAACAAGTCTAAGAACTATTGGAAATTGAATCTTATTGTTTCTTTCAATTATTTCAGCCCTAAGATGATTGACCATAAGCTTGTTGGAAGTTACATCTTCCATTAGATCCACACAGTTAAAGCAACGGATCTAATATTGGGGGATTGTGTGAAAGCCTTGAATTTTAATAACTTTATATGCTTGAATTTGATTATTTCATTGTTCTTAATATTCTTATGTTAATCTCAACATTTAGATCATAGGCTATCACGTACGTCTTGCATCATGTTTTCTACTTGATAGGGAACCGTGGGTTTAATTGAACTGTGCAATCTTGTAATAATCTTCTCCACGCGGTCATGAAAATAGGAATTTCTAGTAATCACATAACAGATGTTTGACAACATGTAACAGAGGGTTGGAGGTGAAGCGATGAGGATTTGGAGTTCAACACGGAATGAAGGAATCATACCTACAAACCCGACCAACCCAATTGGGCTAGGCTCGGACCAGGATTCTCAAGCCCGACCTCGGCTTGGGCTCAGGCTAAGAGCCTTGAAGGTTGAGTTGGACTCAAGTTGACCTCCAACCTAACCCAACCCGCCCGAGTTGCAGCCCTACAGACTGTTATATCAATCGTTGAAGAAGTTATTTGTTATTCGGTTTTCAAATGTGATTGGCTGGTAGCCATATTGATCATAGATTCACATCTGGTGGTAACTTGGTGACTCGGCATAACAAAAACCATAATGTTGTGGCTCGTTCGAATGCAGAGTAAATATAGAGCCATGGCTCATACTACATGTGAGTTGTAGGTTCAGTCTCTTCTTCAAGTGATGGGTATCGATGTCTCTACTCCTATGCTCATGTATTGTGACAATCAGGCGATGACCTTTTTTGCTAGTAATCTTGTGTTCCATGAGCGGACGAAGCATATTGAGGCTGACTACCATTTTTATTCGATATATGGTCTTCAGCACGCGTATCGTTACACCCTACATCAAGTGTGAGAATCAGTTAGCGACATATTTACTAAGGCTTTATCTAAGAGCTCTTTTTAATCTCTATGTACCAAGTTGGGCACGTATGACCTATATGCTCCGACTTAAGGGGAACTGTTAGAGTTCTTTATGTCATGTTTTCTTATGTAATGTTTAGTGTGTGGGTCCACAGTTCACTTATGTCTTATTTATGTAAGTGGGCTTCACACTCGCAAGAAAACAATATATATGGGTCAAGATCGGGAGACAACAATTTTCACAACATTTTCTACAACAAAAAATTGGCGTGGGCAAAGATATGAATTATAAGTTTTGGAATTGGATGAATTTTGGCGAGGACAGTCTCTATGGCGAGGAGATCATCCTCACAAAAGTTAAAATCATTCCGACATTCATAGACTGGTTTAGAAGTTGAAGAATTATGGACCGTCTATTTTTACCGTTAACTTGAAGACTACACTTGATGGGGTTAGAAATTTTAGAATGGGCTGATTTTTTGTAGGAGTGATCTATATGGTGAGGAGATCATCCTCACCAAAAATCAGCTATTGATTCATCTTCCATGTGGGTAATCCAAAATTGTTGTCTCCCAATCCTGACCTTGTGCGTGTGTGTGGATATATATATACACACAATAGAGGAGGCCGAACAACTCCGATTCATTTCTCTCATCTCTTACAATTTCACAATAGCAGACAGAAGAGGGAAAACTAGATTATTTTCAATTATGATTAAAAATAAACAGACTAAATAATGATCAATGCACCACACTAGGTTAGTAGGTCACATAGCTTATATAACATTCAAGCAAAGCTTGCGACCAAGGGCTGTATACGTTCGAAATAAACCGTAACTGAGTGTGGACTATAGAGAGAGACGACTTGTTCAATAAAAGGTAATATATACAAGCAATTCTTATCAGCAAGAACATTGGAATTGATCACTGATATAATTTATTGCTCCTAGCTTAACTTTTGTTTCAGGAGCCAACAATTCACTTTTCGAACCTCAACATTTTCTTTTCATCTTCTATTGCACTTATATTATGGATCAAACAATAAAGTAATGAACATGCTAACCGGTATTCATATTCTACAATCTCATTCTAGTATATGTACCATGATTAATGTGAAGTGAAATACCTGTAACAACTATAACAAGAAGGACAGCAAAGGCAATGCTCGCCCCATCATACCACCCTGATTTAATACCCTATAAAAGAAAGTTTAAGGAACAAAGACTTAACCTCAGTAAACATGGAAAATATAAAGCCAGGAACTTTCATGGAGAATTCAGGGAAAAGTATCATAAAACTAATAAGCAAAAAATAAATAAAAGTTAACAAATGAAAAATAATGCAAACTTTAAGCATAACAAAGAACCAAAAAAAGACATCACATAAAATTAGGGCTCAATGTCACACTTAATGCAGAAAGAGACTTCAAAGCTCAATGACACGGGGTGACTGACTTGAGCCAGATTTCTCCTACACCTGAAGGTTGGATGCTCTAGAGGCTTATAAAAGACTCTAGAACATTATGCAGAACTCTAGAACATTATGGAGAACTCTAGAGGATTCTAGTATACTCTAGAAGATTCTAGAAAACTCTAGAACATTATGGAGAACTCTAAAGGATTCTGGAAAGTCCAGGTAAAGGATTCTGGAAAGTCCTAGAGCCTGGAGGATTCTAGAACATTCTTGAGTATTCTAGTCATTCTCCACATATAATATATGTACATACTCTAGATAGCTCTTAAGGAAGTTCTAGAGATTCTTTGGTTCGAGATTTGTATAGACTTTTCTAGATATTTCTAGGTCTTGAGACATCATGCCTATATAAAGGGGTTGAGACCTTCATTTGTATTCATCCTGGGAAAATCTTGTAATCCAGAGTTGAGCAATACAAGCTTCCTCATTCTCTAAGCTCTCTTGTTCTTGTGTGCTTTGTGTGCTTCTTGAGTGAGGGATGTGCTTAGGCAAGGCCAAGTCTTAAGTCACTTTGGGGAAAGGCTGACTTGAGCTAGCAAAGGAACGACTAACTCAAGTGCCGCACGGTCTTTAGCAAGGGTCAAAGACTAAGTCCGTGTCAAAGACTAAGTCCGTGACAAGTGGTATCAGAGCGATCTCAAGAAGGCACCATGTCGATGATCACCGAAGAGACAAGGGGACGTGATGGGCAAAAGAGGAAAATGAGGGAGAAGTCCCAGGACATCTTTGCTGCTTGGGAAGCCAGGCTTGCTAAGGTGGAGCTTTCCATGGCGGATGCACGTGACAGGTTCGATGAGTTGGGCATGGGCATGGAGGACCTCAAGATGGGAGTTGAAGAACTCAAGGGGAGCATGTTGGCCACAGTGAACAAGTAGGTGCACAATCAACAGCAAGAAAGGGATGCCTTCCAAGCCCAAGTGATAGAGATGGTGAAGACTCTGAAAGACCAAGTTGAGGAAATGAGAGGTGATTGGGCATTATGGAAGAAGGCCATGGCCAATGAAGACATGGTCACACGAGGAATGCCCAGGATCAAAACACCGGAGCCCAAGACCTATGGTGGGTCAAGGGATGCCAAGGAGTTGGACAACTTCTTATGGGGCATGGAACAGTACGTCGATGCCATCTCCTTACGTGATGAGAGGACCAAGATTCGCATGATTACCATGTACTTCACGGATACGGCTACTCTATAGTGGCGAATGCGTCATGCGGACATGGAACGAGGTACGTGTACCATCGATACTTTGGAAGATTTCAAGAAGGAGATCAAGAGGCAGTTCTACACTGCGGATGCGGAACATCAAGCAAGGAAGAGTCTCAAACGGTTGAGGCACACCGGGTCTATCCGAGACTATGTGAAGGAGTTCTCAAGCCTTATGTTGGAGATCCCTGACATGCCAGACAAGGAGTTATTCTTCAATTTCATGAATGGTCTCCAACCATGGGCAGAACAAGAATTACGTCATCGAGGAGTGTAAGACCTTGCTAGTGCGATGGCCGCGGCCGAGCAACAAGTCGAGTTCAAGAAGGGAGACTTTTCCAAGGTAAAATCTTCAAAGGATGGTCATGCCAAAGGTGGGGAAGATAGGCCATCAGGTCACAAGGAGGAGTCATCCAAGCCATTCAACTCCAAGTATAGCAAGACTGGGAAGGGTGGCAAGGAAGGGAAGGACCACTCTAAACCAAATAGAACTAACTGTTTACTTTGTGATGGAAATCACTGGGCAAGGGATTACCTACAGAGGAAGGCATTGAATGCCTTAGCAGCCAAGATGGATGATCAGGAAGAGGATAGCGACGAGGAGCCGAAGATGGCATCTCTCCGACTTCTCAATGCTGTGAAGAAGCAACCTGAGTCTTTCAAGACTATGAGCAAGGGACTCATGTACGTGGAAGCTCATATCAACGAGAAGCCTACATGGGTCATGGTGGACACCGAGGCGACACATAACTTTGTCTCAGGAGAAGAGGCAAAGCGATTAGGATTGAAAGCATCCAAAGAGGAGGGATGGATAAAGGCAGTAAATTCACAAGCCAAACCTATCCAAGGCACGGCTCGTGGGGTAGAGCTACGCATAGAGGAATGGAAGGGGCTTGTGGATTTATCAGTCATTCCTATGGATGACTATCAAATGATACTAGGGATGGAGTTCCTGAAGGGGGTCAAGGCAATACCTATGCCATTTGTGAACTCGGTGTGTTTCATCGAGGAAGGAGCTCCTTGCATGGTTCCTACGGTCCAAAGTACCAAGACCGAAACGAAGACGCTCTTGGCCTTGCAACTATCGATGGGATCTAAGAAAGGCATGGTCGAAGATCTTGATGACAGGGTAGATGGAGAACTACCTAGGGAAGAAGGCAAAATCCTTGAAAAAGCCAAGGACATGATGCTACCTAAGCAAACAAAAGCACTACCACCTAAGAAAGAGGTGGGTCATCCAGTTGAGATGAAGCTTGGTGTCAAGTCACCTGCATCGACACCACCTGGGAAGGCTATCATGAGCCAACCAAAAAGGAAGAAATAGACGGACACGAGGAGACGACCGGTAGAGTGCAAAGAAATGGACTACATACTCGCCGATCGTCGGGTGAATAGGCGTGGAGTCCAACTATATATTGAGTGTCTGGTGAAATAGAAGGGATTGCCCAAGGACGAGGCTACTTAGGAGGCTACTTAGGAGCACGCAAATACTCTATAGCAATTTGAAGACAAAATCACCAAATACCATGGAGACGATGCGCCGAGGATGTCGCGGAATCAGGTGGGAAAGAGTGTCACGGGGTGACTGACTTGAGCCAGATTTCTCCTACACCTAAAGGTTGGATGCTCTAGAGGCTTATAGAAGACTTTAGAATATTATGGAGAACTCTAGATGATTCTAGAGAACTCTAAAGGATTCTAGTAAACTCTAGAAGATTCTAGTAAACTCTAGAGGATTCTGGAAAGTCCTAGAGCCTGGAGGATTCTAGAACATTCTTGAGTATTCTAGTCATTCTCCACATATAATATATGTACATACTCTAGATAGTTCTTAGGGAAGTTCTGGAGATTCTTTGGTTGGAGATTTGTATAGACTTTTCTAGATATTTCTAGGTCTTGAGGCATCATGCCTATATAAAGGGGTTGAGACATTTATTTGTATTCATCCTGGGGAAATCTTGTAATCCAGAGTTGAGCAATACAAGCCTCCTCACTCTCTAAGCTCTCTTGTTCTTGTGTGCTTCTTGAGTGAGGGTAGTGCTTAGGCAAGGCCAAGTCCTAAGTCACTTTAGGGAAAGGCTGACTTGAGCTAGCAAATGAGCGACTAACTCAAGTGCCGCACGGTCTTTAGCAAGGGTCAAAGACTAAGTCCGTGACATCAAGCAGTAAATATTGTCATTTGTCAGCCTTCGTACACAAAACCGAAAACATTCCTCCTGTATTTAGCATTTTTAATGAATTACCATCAAGCATTTCTAGAGAAGGCAAGTCACAAAACATTTGTCATGTTTGTGGTTTAGAAATTTAGACAATACACCTGAATAAAAAAGTGGTTCAACAATGGCTTGTGGCAATTTCTGAACTTACGCAAAACACAGTTGTACTGATATTTTCAAAGAGCCCCAAAATTTAAAAAGGAAAATGTGAATAAAAAAGGTACTTCAGAAAAAGTAGCGAAAAATATAAAAATAGGGTATTTTAGTAACAACCCCCGACATTTGAAAGTAATTAGTAATACCCCCTTATACTTTCAAACCTAGGAATACATTCTTTGTTGAACCTTCTCCAATATTTCTTTGAAACATGACCACTACAATATTTATTATAAAAGCCAAAATTCCCTTAAATCCAAATACCAGGAAGATTGTTTAATAATATAAAACATATCACTTCAGACCTTAGATTAGAACAGATACTAATATAAGATTTCAGTAAATTAATCGCTTCCAAATCACTTAAACTGGGGATATACAAAGGTTAAAAAAGATTAACCCCTCACCACAAATTCTACACCCCCAAACTTTAGAAGAATTACTCCCAACATATTCAAATTGAAGAGCAATCCCGTCAAAGAGACTTATTGGAGGAGAATGAAATAA
Source organism: Euptelea pleiosperma (assembly GCA_035048495.1). Taxonomy (NCBI): domain Eukaryota; kingdom Viridiplantae; phylum Streptophyta; class Magnoliopsida; order Ranunculales; family Eupteleaceae; genus Euptelea; species Euptelea pleiosperma. The sequence goes on along the minus strand of CM068548.1, from coordinate 19,621,615 downwards.
AGAAGAAAAGGCACATTTACGTGGCACAAATCTCTTCAGGAGAAAAGATTGCAATGTTGTAAGAAAATACTCCGCAGCATATGTAGTATCACTATTACGAACTACGAACAAATTAATCAATAAAATTACCAACTATCCTACTGTCAAGCTCACCTCTGTCTTTATTCCTAGCGCCAAAGATGCCGCTGCAGCTATCATCAAGATGATAAGGGTCAAGTCTTGCCAAGCTTCCCACAAGAACATCTACAGGGCATAAAAAGCACATGAACAAATTGGTTCTAAATAGCACAACTGTCCTATGTGAGAACAGTAAGAACAAGAGAACATTTTGAAGTTTAATAATGATCCAAAATACCCAAAAGCTCCGCCCTTTTTTTCGAGGATATGTATTTGATCCAAATGTGTTCCTCCTACTTAGTAAATCAGCATCATCTCCACTAATTCCCTTATCTGGGTTTGTTTTTAACAAATTTGATAGCCCTATAACCTGATGTAGAAACACAGTGAATAACTTATGTAAAGTAACAATAGGGAATAGCATAGAATTAAATCAAGGTAAATATGTATGTGGTTGCTTGCCCCCTCATGTTGTTCTAAAGCAGTGAAGTCATGATCCCTTGTTATTGAAGCAAGTTGCTCTTGTCCAATTGCATAATCACCACCACTGAAAGTTGGAGGTTTAGCAGGACCTGCCACTAATTTGCAATAGAGGCATACATCAACACAATTATGTACAACCATTGTGGCAAAAGCAACACCAAAAAGATATAAACTCAATGCTTTTTAAGAGGATCATAAAAATTGCAATTAGAAAACTTAGGTATACCTAACACTAAAAGCAACAGGTATGCATCACAACACATAACCACTGTCACACGAGCAACACCAGGACCTGTTAGGATGTGTGTGCTTTCAAAAGTGCTAATGGAAAACATGTTCTTTCTGATAATGCCGTTTGGGTCTGTTTTTCATCAATATGTTTTCCATATGTTGCAAAAGAAAGCTCAAAAAGTACTCATGTCAATGGGTGATTTAAACATGTTGGTTGTAACTTTAAGATGTTTGTAACTGATAATATGAGGGAGCTTGCTAAAGGTTTGGGTCACTATTTTCTATCGTACTCTTAGAGGAGCCAATGACTTGGCTGATCCGCTTGCTAAAGGGGGTTTGAACAGACAATCATTGTGTGTGGGAAATGTTTTTCCCTAACTTTGTAACTTCCTCATTACTTTTTGTTTTGTCTGAGAAGTATAAAATTCATTAAAGGGCAAAGGCAAACAGATCCAAGCTTAACAGCAAAAGAGGTCGAGACGACCTACAAGAGGCTGAAGAGAAATGAAAAGCAAAAAGGGCAAGAAGAACGATGGGTGAAAAAAGCTCCAATCACGCATTTCCTAGAACAGAAGACCCCGATGAAAGACAAAGTCTTTGAAAAAAGCCATATACACTCCCAATGAGCCTAGGACCACAAGAACATCATCCCCTTAATATTAAAAGTGATCGAAGCCAAATCTTCACTTCCTTCAAAAATTCTCGGAGTCCTCTCTCTACAAAGACCCCAAGCTATCTCAAAAGGAAGCATCCGCCCACTAGGAGAGAATGCAAGAGAGTGCCAACTAAGGAGCAGCAAGAAAGAACCCGGCATCACCCACCTTATCCCAAACTCCGAGAAGAAGAAAGACCCAACCTCCCGCGCTATGCGACAATGTAACAATATTCAAAGTTCCTCATTAGTATCAATATCCAAAGTTCCATATTCGTCAGAAAAACATGCTGGTTGTCACTTGCAAAAATGATAAATAAGGTCTAATAAGCCCTTTTTTCATAGGTCCGAGCCCATTTTTATTCAAAGCACTTTGTGCAAAAAAGATCAACGAAATCAAAAGCATAACTGGGCTTGTGCTATTTCCGAGCTTAAGTAGTTCATATTCGAAGATTTTGCATTTAGGTGGGGGGTTGATTGATTTCCTAATAGGGGCTCTGTCTGGAGTTTTGGGTCTTGTGGTTTCCCCTTTGGTTTTTTTTGAGTCTCTTACTGTATATTTTTGGGCCTTCTCAGCTCTCTCTAATATAAATCTTTTACAGTTTTACCTATCAAAAAAAAATCATAACTGTAATTATTTAGCATGCGAACACAACTTTCCTTATTCAATTCTAGGGAAATAACACATTGCTTCCATTTCTCAGATACAAAGCAATTGCGAAGTTAGCACAAGGATTTTAAGAAATTACCATTGGCTCGTTCCCCAGCCTCTTTAAAAAGAAGTGCTGCCTAATACAACAAGAAATCATGGATTAGAAAATAAACAAGACAACCTAGACTATATAAGAGTAAGATCTGATTATATAAATAACATTACTCGTATGACTTGTGCATGTGTTCTAATCTTCTTCCTTATTTGCTCTTTCTCTTCTTCCTTTTTCAAGTCCAAAGTGTACCGAAACCGACGAGAAGCATTTAGCACAAGTGCTGCTTGCTACAAGAAACAAAACCCAGAAAAAATAAACAAGGACACTAAAAGTCAATGTTTTGTCTTCAACTTATTGGCAAAATGAAAGCAGTCAAGAGAACTTCATCACAAAAAACCTAACAATAATGATGATAACAACAATATCAAATCACATTTGCTACAAGGAAACTATAAACATATGTGAACACATAAAACTAGTCATACAAGGGGAAGGCCAAAAAGGACACTAATCAAGGTAGTGAGAATTTGAAGAAGCAAGCTTTAAAGGAAGAAAATGGTTGAACAGGATTCATGTAGCCAACCCCAAATGTGTTATAAAGCTATAACTATCATGATGTAGATATGGCATTAGATATAAAGAAATAAACACTACCTATTCTCTTCTATGATTATCAGATGTAGCTTCAAAAAGAAACATTTCTTCTAACAATTCTAAAAAAAACCAACACAACAACAATTTTCTATAAATTGATGCAAAATAAATAGTATATCTTCAAGATGACCAAAATAACCAAGATTTTAGTTAAAAAAGAAAGAAAAATAATAATTTTTTTAAGGGGGTTTGATGATGGAGCTTATAAAAAATTGGGAAAGCATTTAATTGAGTGTGGGAAGGAAGGGAAGTGTCATGCCCACTTGGAGAAAGTTGAATGTGGGTTGAATGAAGCTCAATTTTGATATAAGTGCCCGCTTGGATAGGAAAGAAGGATAAGCTGCTCCCTGGACTTGGTCGTATCTTGCAGGCTTCGACTCCTCCTTCGTAGTACGGTGACGACGCGAGAAAGGGCATTATCAACCAACAAACTGTCATTCGAATATAGCGGCAAGCAATTGAATTCAAACAAGATTGACCTCGAGAAGGACATTTGAAACCCTCCGATTGCCTTCTCTAGCCAGAGCTAATGGTGTCTTCCGTAATGAACAGGATCATCATAATCATCTACACCTTATCCCAACTATTTGTGGTCAGCAACATGATCCTATTTCGCCATTCGACTCAATATAGAGCTATATCCTCGATTAAGGCATATGACTTCAAATCTTTTTATTTTTAGCCTTCCCTTCTCCCTTTTATGGCTTTCAACTTGCACCAAAGCACTTCTCACCGATGTCGTTGTTGATCTTCATTTTTTACATACCCAAACCATCTCAATCGATTTATTTTATATCCAACTAAGGTTATTCCTAGATTTTCTCAAATGTGCTCATTTCTGATTTTGCCTTTCCTAGGTTTTCCACTCATCCATCTCTATTACTCTCATTCTATGAACATACTGTTTCTTGATTGCCCAACATTCAACTCCAAAAGAGTAGCTGGTCTTACTTCTCTTTTATAAAATGCTCCTTTTAGTTTGATAGGTGCACATCAATCACATAATACTCCAGCGGCACATCTCCACTTTAGGCACCCACCACTTATTCTATGGGTCAAAACCTCACCAGTCTCTTGATTGCCCAACACTCATGTCCAAAAGAATAGTCGGTCTTACTGCTCTCTAATAAAATGTTCCTTTTAGATTGATAGGTATGCATAGATCAAATAATACTCCAGCGGCACGTCTCCACTTTTAGCACCCAACACTTATTCTATGGGTCACATCCTCACCAGTCTCTCCATCACTGTGGATAATCAAATTTAATTTCAGAAGTGGACGCTTTGGGGTATTTATTACCCATCAATCTTAGCTAACTTCTCATCCCTATCATTGTCCATACTAAAGTTGCATTACATGTGTTCTATCTTGGTTCTATAAACGATGTGAATTTCACCAAAGCAAAAGTTGGAGCTCTCATTTAAGGGTTAAAAGTATTCAACGATAATTTTGGGGGACCATGATGGGAGAAAGAGATAGATGCAATCAAGTGGACCAATGGCGAAGGCTACAATCCTCCATTAAATTAGGAGGCGAATGATGTTGAGAGTTCCTTTGCTAGGAGCAATGTAAATAGAGAATTCACTTCCCTAACCTTTTGTACCTTTTTTCATAATACAATTTATATTTTTTTATAAGTAAAACAATTTATATTTTTACTTTAAAAAGAAAAAAAAGGTAATCCCAATCAATCCAAGTGATGTGATACAATGTGAAAGTTCCGACAACATAACTGGACATCTACAAGAGGTACCAAAAATTCAACTTTACAGAATCGAGTTCTTTCAAGTCAAGTGGAGTTGATGACCATGGTCTTAAGACCTATAAGGATTACGGTAGAAGGCCTAAAGAAAGGGGCTAAATCAATCCAAGTGATGCAGTGAGAAAGTTCCGACAACATAACTGGACATCTACAAGAGGTAGCAAACATTCAACTTGATAGAATCGAGTTCTTTCTCTTGTCAAGGTGTACAGTTTATATTACAAGGGACCCCTTCATATTGTAAGGGCATTCTGGTCTATGTAAAGTTTTTAATATAAATAAGAAGTTTAGAGTCATGTGGAAGATACACATGCTCTCTTCCTCTCTCTCTCTTTATCTTCTTCCTTGCTTGAAACCCTAACCCTAAATTCAACTTGGTATCAGAGCCAAACCTTTCCATCACCATAGAGCAATCTCACCAACTAGAGCAAATCAGAGGTACTTCAAGAAGTTGCTGACGTCAGCGGCCGTACGGACACCTGGATCTGGAGCTCTACCTCTTGCTGGAGTACATTTTTCGGGATTTAATGGTGATTTTTTCAAAATTTTTTAGGGCCTTCTTCATGGACTTATGTGGAATAATCCAGGATTACAGGTGATTTTCATTTTTTTGTTCTTCTTGATCTCTCGATCTGTGAAGCCTTTTTTGTCTCTGTTTGTTGCTTATTTTTAGCTCCCTATTTGGTTACCTATCTTCCAAAACAAAACCCACTCCAATCCGTTGAGTTTTGAGGTGCTGGAGTCCAAAACGCCATCTCTTTGTTACCGCCGACACCTATAGTGTGCATGACCAGAGATGCGACTTGGGTATTACCCTATCACAAAGGGTTGTAGGGTCTATTTTGGGCCTCTAATCCCTTTTTTCAGTTCATTTCCTTCGTTGAGAAGTTTTTGGAGAAAGATCGACCCCTTCAAGGCCTAATCCGTGTTTATCTTGCAATTGTTTGGGTTTATTTTGGGTTCTAAACCCTTGTGGAGTACTTATTTCCAAATGTTGAGGGTTCGTGTGTGTGTACTACAAACTTCCTCCTGGTTTTTTGTTGATATTGGTTAATCATGTCTACTGGTGGGGATACCGGAGGATCAACAACGAGTACAGAGGCCACCTCGAGCAGTGACGGGGGCCCTATAGTGACTCAAATAGGATTCGAGAATCCTGGATTGCAAATTACTTCCATCAAGTTAGATGGGAAGAACTACCTGTAGTGGTCTCAAGTGCCATGATGTATATCAGGGGCAATAAGAAGTTAGGGTACATCACTGGGCGGATTGTTGAGCCAAAGACGCCAGATCACCCATTGTATGAGAAGTGGGAGACCGAGAACCTCACAGATGTCTTGGCTCCTCAACTCTATGCAGCCTCATATTAGTCGGGGCTTCTTGTTCCTGCATACAGCCAAAGAGATTTGGGACACGACTTGTCAGACGTACTCCCAGCAGCAGAATTTGGTGAGATCTTACCAGCTTTGACAAAGCATCTCTCACCTCCAACAAGTGGAACGGCCCCTATCTAAGTATTTTGCTACGCTTTGGAGCATGTGGGAGGAACTAGATCACTATCACACCTACCAGCCTAACTGTACTGGCACCATCTGCGTCGGCAAGTACCGGAAACTAATTGAGGAAACACAGATCTTCGAGTTTTTAGCAGGGCTCAACTCGGAGTATGAGTTAGCCCGGATTCAGATCCTTAGCCGTGACACGCTTCCCTCTCTCGGTCAAATGTACTCCTATGTTCAAAGTGAAGAGAGCCTACGGAGTGTTATGGCACCAACCTCATCCCAGCTCGATCTGCCCTCATGTTTGCACCTGCTCTGCAGTGCTTCCAGAAGAACCGTCCATTCACTCCTTATGTGACATCTCCTTCCCCATCTGGGAAGTTTTTTGATCGAGCCCGGCCCAAGTGACTATTGTGGCCGTCTAGGACACATGAAGGCCAAGTGTTGGGATTTGCACGGTCGTCCACCTCGCTCAGTGGCTCCTGCGGGCTGCGGCTCATTGTGTCACCAGAGAGACTCCTGTTAGTGTATCTCTCTATACCTCCACATGGCCGTCTTCGCCTGTGACTACTCAAGAGTTCCTCTCCCTCTACTATGCCAGTCTAGTCGGCTGAGATCGAAAATCTAAGTCAATTCCTCGCTCAGCTCAAAGGTCCTTCTGGCACTTCCACCTCTTCTTTTGCTCAGTCAGGTACCATTTACATGTCTACTTAGTCCAGTCCTACCTGGGTCATTGATTCAAGTGCCTCCGACCACTTAATGGGTACGTCCTTATTTTCTTCATATTGTGTGTTCGGGTAGAGATAAAGTTAAAGAAGTTGGTGTTCTATCTCCTGCGACTGGGAAAGGGACTGTTAATCCCTCTTCCCTGTTAATCCCTCTTCCCAACTTTCCTTATCCTCTGTTTTTACATGTTCCGAAGTTCACTTCAAATTTATTATTTGTTAGAGCCCTTACCAGACGCTTGAATTGTAGTGTTACATTATTCCCTTCTTCGTGTCTTTCAGGACCTAGATACGAGGAGGACAATTGGTACTAGACATGATGCGAATGGCCTCTACCTCTTGGATGGACGACCTGTTGAGCCCCCCACAGCACTGTAGCCTCGTCAGAGTAGTAGTCGACTCAGTTTGGAGTTTGTTTTGTGTTGGAATGCCTGTCTTGGTCAGGCCTCTTCTAAGTATTTGAACTTTTATTTCCTGCTTCGTTCATCTTATCCCTCCCAGAGAAACCGTAGTTTTTTCCCTTTTGATATATTATGCATTCTGATGTTTGCGGTCCTGCTCCTGTAATTTCTCTCGGCTTTCAATATTTTGTTACTTTTTTTATGCTCATAGGATCTATCTCATGAAAACCAAAGAGGAAGTGCATTCCAGCTTTTAACATTTTCATAAGATGATCCAGACACAATTTGGTGCTCATATCAAGGTTCTCCGCACTGATCAAGGGGGCAAATATATTTATGGTGGCCTTCAACACTACCTCTTCAAACATGGGATTCTTCATCAAAATTCCATGTCTAAATTTTTTTTTTTTTCACGTTGTTCTTGCTAGCAATATGTCTAAATTTTTTTGGTCTGATGTTGTTCTTACTGCTGCATGTCTTATTAATAGCATGCCCTTACGCATTTTGCACTTTAAGACTCCTTATCAGCTCTTTAATCATGATTCCTCCTTGTTTGTTATACCTTCTCGTGTGTTTGGTTGTGTACGTTATGTTCACATTTTGGGTCCCAACCGCACTAAGTTAGATCCCAAGGCTCTCAAGTGCGCCTTTCTTGGGTATTCGCCTTCCCACAAAGGATATAAGTGCTTTCACCCTCCTTTTTGGGAAGCGGTTTACCTCTACGGATGTCACTTTTCACGAGTACTTTTTTCCACTGCCTCTCTTCAGGGGGGACAATAGAAGTGATGAAGAGAGTCTTTCTTCCTCTTCCAAAGTTCCTATACCAGTTCCTCTCCCTGGTACTCCGTTACCTACCACTCTTTTGGTTGAGCCTGACCGACCCACTATGGGATCTAATGGTAGTCCTGGTGGTGATGCTCAAGGAAAACTTAAAGTCTATCGCAGAAGAGGGAAAACTACAATTGATCCCTGTCCAGTTGTACAATCCGTGGACCCAAGTAATCATTTACCCACTGAGCCTATTGTACCTTTACCCTTACCGCCTATTACTAATGATCTTCCTATTGCTCTTAGAAAGGGTACGAAGAGCTATACTCAACACCCTCAAAGCAACTTTGTCTCAGATGAGTCTTTGTCTCCATCCTACAGGTCCTTTGTTACTTCGATGTCTACCACTCCTATACCTTCATCTGTGTCAAAGGGACTTCAGCACCCTGAGTGGAAGGATGTCATGGTTGAGGAGATGAGGGCCCTGGAAAAGAATAAGACTTGGGAAGTGGTGGATTTGCCTAGAGGAAAAAAACTAATAGGATGCAAATGGGTGTACACCATCAAATACAAGGTAGATGAGTCTGTTGAGAAGTATAAGGCAAGACTGGTAGCAAAAGGATACTCACAGACATATGGCATTGACTATGTGGAGACATTTGCTCTAGTGGCAAAGATGAACTCCATATGGGTGCTCATCTCTCTTGTTGTTAACCAGTCGTGGCCGTTACATTAGACGGATGCGAAGAATGCATTCCTTCATGGAGATTTACAAGAGGAGGTGTACATGGTTCATCCCCCAAGATTCAAACTAGCAGAAGATGGTAGTAAAGTGTGCAAACTGAAGAAGTCCTTGTATGGGTTAAAGTAGTCTCCCAGAGTGTGGTTTGAAAGGTTCACCCATGCGATAAAGAACCTAGGCTACACTCAAAACCAAGCTGATCACACCTTGTTCGTGAAGAACAATGGGAAGAGCACCACTGCTCTCATTGAGTCCCATAGAAGTCATGTTCTACACTACGAGAGTGAAGGAATGAGAATACTTTAAAGGTCGATTGTTGTTGCATATGCATACAGGTTTGATGTCTCTATCAACTTAGTGGTGTGACTCCATCAAAGGTGTGCTTTATTCTCTCTTTATCAACTTAGTGGTGTGACGCGAACGATGACTCTACGAGGGTTCCTAACAATATATGGAATACAAATGACATGCTATGAACTAATCATGTGCTAAAAAAATTATAACCCGAAGTTAGACCTAGGCTCTGATACCAAATTTGATACGGGATGATGAAAACTAGCATATATGAGATGCAAAGATCAGAAAAAAAAAAAAAAACTACAGATAATGAAACAATATAAAACTACTCTAACAATTATCACAAGTATGCAGATATGCTAGCAAGTAATTCCTTTAGTTGTTTCAAAGGTTAGATCTCACAATTAAGCACTGGAAAAAAAACCTCAATTATTGATTGAGTGGCCCGATAGAAGTAAAGCCTTCCACTAACTAGGATTCAACCAACGCTTATAGGTCCATTTTAATCCTTTTCCAAGACAAAAATATGTATTTCGGGTTTAGGAAAGGTTTTAGGGTTTGTAGGGTCAGTGGTGATGAATTAGGGTTTGGTGGACACTGGACACAAGGGGGACACTCTCCAACATATGCCGCGGTCATTGGAGCCACAAGGTTTAGGAGGTTGTTTGGTGGATCACAGCATGTTTTGAATGTGCAGGGTGATTGTAGACAAGTTGTAGGCATAATCACAAAAATCTTCAATTTTTCGAATTCACGAATCAATCACTGATTTTATCATTTAATTGACTAAGACCAACTTTTTCCCCTTCGGATTTCGATTTTTGCACTTTTTGAATTTTGATTATGAATGATGAATCATGCTTATGAGTTATGCCTTATTATTATGGAATTATAGATATGCTTTTCATCGTATAAAGGTGTTTTGTTAAAAACAACATTTCTAACTTGAAATATTCCATGATATATTTTTTTTATAATTTTGTCGATTTTAATCGAATTTATCATAATTTTCCCGACTTGACCCCTTGCCGATTTATTGCCGAATCCTGATTTGTAATTATGGTTGTAGGGGTTGTAGGGGTTGTGGGGTATCTAAGGTTTATGGCAAGACAAAGGGAGATTAGGGTTTGAATGGGGAACTAAGGAGATTTATCTCCATTGATTTATGCAGGTGTCTAGGAGTTACTAGAGTGTTGTTGCAGGCAGTAGAGATGTTCAGTGAAGGGTCAGCAGGGTGACAAGATTAGTGAGGGATATGGCTAGGTTATAGGGTGGTATAAGGAGTTATAAAGGGAGATTAAGGAGAAGGGGACAGAAGTGGGTACCATAGGCTGTTGTGGGCACAAAGAGCGTGTCGTACAACAATAAAGAGGATCTAAAGAAGTTTGGTTACGGTAGGGTTGGCTGGAAACAGGTTATGGAGTGTAGGCTAGGGTTTGGGGTACTATGGGGTAATGGAAGGGAGACGGAGGAATTACTGGGCAGCAAGTTTCTGCGGGCCTTAAATCTAGGGTTCTCAAACAATGTTGGTGCCTCTTATTAGAAGGCAAAAGCGACCAAAAAAAGTGAACTGGGGATGTTCAGCGTTTACATAACTGAAAAGCGCGTCGAGTTTGTTCACCTCACCTTACAAGCAGTTTCCGGATAACAAGAAAATGCTTCCCAAGGAGAACGAATCCTATCCACATCACTCCGATTTTATGGCTTATTGTGGTATTGATGTGTCTACATTTATTGATCAAGTTCACTCTGCTATTGGACGGAGACATAGTGACAACCAAATGTATGGAATGCATAATTATAATGATTGGACGCATCATTTTGTAAACAGGACAAAACAGATCAATCATGACAGTTAGAAAAAAATTTATGAATAGGATTGAGTGGCCTGCGGAGAGCATATGGATATTATAAAATTCATGGGTTACAGTAAAAGTTTGCTCGATTTCCAGTTGCTTGGTGCTCGCCAAACTACTGCAAATCCTGTTAATGTTTGTTAGACCCACACTTTTATGGAATGCATAAGTATAATGAATTGGGTGCGTCATTTTGTAAACAGGACAAAACAGATCAATCATGAGACAGTTAGAGGAGATTTTATGAATAGGATTGAATGGCCTGCGGCCAGCATATGGATATTATAAGATTCATGAGTTACAGTAAAAGTTTGCTCGATTTTCAGTTGCTTGGTGCATGCCAAACATCTGCAAATTCTGTTAATGTTTTTGTTCGACCCACACTTCAGATTTTATGAATAGGATTGAGTGGCCTGCGGCCAGCATCTGGATCTTATAAGATTCGTGAGTTGATGTAAAAGTTTGCTCGATTTTCAGTTGCTTGGTGCACGCCAAACAGCTGCAAATCATGTTAATGTGTGTTAGACCCACACTTTAGATTTTATGAATAGGATTGAGTGGCCTGCGGCCAGCAAATGGATATTATAAGATTCATGAAGTAAAAGTTTGCAACTCTCTCTATACATCAAGTTCTATTTTGCCCTAGAAAACAAACTCTCTCTCTCTCTCTGGCATACATCAAGTTCTATTTTGCCCTAGAAAACAAAAGACTTACTTGTGAGAAAACTTCAAACCTAAATCCTTCGCACTCGCATTGGAACTTCCTCTTACAGTGTATTAACCAAACCACTAGTGGTTTCCATCAACAATCAAGCAATAAAATGTTCATTCCCATAAAAAGACCATGCCACATTGTCAATAATCAATTTCAAAAACACAATCACATGCAAAAAAAAGATCGGCAAATCGATCTCTTGCTATAAGGAGGAACATTGACACAAGATATGTTGAATTAGATGGAAACTATGCAAAGGACTGGCATCGATAAAGCTTACTCTCCATCGCTTGAGCCTCTCAAGGGAAGCGTTCTTAGTGTTGGGAATGTCGAACGGGTCAGAAGAGATTTCATCATTGTCTTCACGGTTCCGTTCATGGTTGCTGTGGCCTGTCTCCTCGTCCTGACGATACCGACGGTATGGCGAGTCTCTTGAATTGCTCATTACTGTCGCAGGAGAGATGACACCGGCCGTTAAATCTGTGGACCACCACCTCACCGCCCCCCGCGTGAAATGGATTTAATCAAACGGCACAAGTGTGTGTGTTTTTTTTTTTTTTCTCGGATTTTAGATCTAAGGATGCTCAAAGCCTCAAACAATGTATGGTGCCTCTTAATAGAAGGAAAAAGTGTCAAAAGTGAACTAGGAGGGGAGGGTTTGGTTTTTATAATAACTGAAAACTGAAAAGGCGCGTCCAGTTTGTTTGCCTCACCTTACACGCGGTTTCCGAATAACGATAAAACGCTTTCCGAGCGGTTTTCCGTCCAAGATTCCGTCTTCTTTCCGCCGCTGCTTCTCATCCCTTCGGCCCCTTCCTCCCTCTTTCCCTCCCCTGCACTTCCGCAAAAAGACAAAACACGTAGCGCTCAAAGAAGCTTCGCGGAAGTTTCTGAGTGGACCGACTGAATACCAACCGTGGAGAAATTTGCGGCATCCCTCCCAAATTTTTTATGGAAAATTTTCCTTCAGTTGTACACGAGAAAGATGGGGCGCTCTAATTGCTAAAAGAGTCTGGATATTGTACAGCAGGGTGTTGAGTAGTAACCCTACTCCAACCTTGTATGTTTGCCACGTATACCTCCTTGAACTCCAGATTTTATTTTAATTTTTAAAGTCCATTAATCATGGCCTACATGGCAAACAAGGAGATGTGGTTACCCAACTCCCTGGAGTACAGGATCTGAAAAATATTTTAAAAATTAAAAAACAAAAAAAAGACGCACACACACACAACACCTCTCTTTACTCTTTTCTAATTTCCATTACCTCTAAAATAGGAAAAATAAAGCCCTCTATTTTTTAGGGCAGAGACCTTTCCTTAATTAGCATGATGGGTCAAAAAGACACCACAGGTATGTAAATTTCATCAACCTTTTAAAAGCGAATTAGCTGGGGTTTTTTGGACCATCAATGGATACATCATGCTTTAATTTCGACCGTCAATAAAAATATGTTGGTCAAATCAATTAAAAGCGTATAGAAACGCTCTATCAAATTGATGGTTTAGTAGGAGTAAAACTTCTCTCACAATCGGATTGCAAATCACACAAACACAGCCAATGAGTTCTCGGCAGGCACGTACACCTAAAAAGCAAAAGCACATGGGTACGTTGCAAAAGCACTTTTGTGCGTGCCGAGAACATATTGGCTTGTGATTGTGTGATTTACAATTTCGTGTGATAGAAGTTTTACTCGTTTAGAAGTATACCCTTCCCGCACTACAAAATATTAAAAGGGAAATTTTTTGCGTGAAGTATTCCTCGAAAATTTTCTCAATAAAACAAGCCTGGAAAATGCATTATGGGCGTGCCGCGTGCCTTACTGCACACGAGAAAGTGGCTGAGCGCCCCCCTTCAACTTTTGAAATCTCTTTTAAAAAAAAAGGTTTACTCCCTAACCTACCCTTCTCCTTTGGTTTGTCCCCTTGCTTTTTTCTTTTTTTGTGATTTTGTCCCCTCTCCTCTTAAACAAAATCCTGGCTCTGCTCAAGAAAATATGCATTTTTCCAATTTCAAAATGACCCCAAATATGTGAGAAAATAAGTCCCTTTCTTAGAAAATGAATTCTTACCTTGGGAAAACGGAAATAAATTCTGGGATTGATGGAAATTCTCGCTTTCTCGAGTCCGATGGCCTATCCAACAATGGAAACGGGCAATTTCCCAAGAAAGACTTCAGTGTTACTCCCTTTAATGAATGTGCCTGCCAAAGTTTAAGGAAATATTAAATTTGGAGGATATTTTTACGCTGAATTTGCTCTCCTTATAGGTCAAATAAAAGCATGTCATCTACACACAAAAAAAGAGTCAAAAGTAAATAACTTTGCTTTTTGATTTGCAGGTGGCATTTTTTTTCCTTCTAATTTCCAATCCACAATGCCAAAAATTCGCGAGTTTGTGTAATGACATTCTGTCACGATTTGTTGAACTCAAGTAAGAATGAGACACGGAGCCGATAGGCGAGAAGGACTTCAATCGTCTTAACAAAAAACAAGTTCGCAGTGGAACACACGTTGCGGAATTTTTCAACTTGTAATACACGTTTGATAGTTCTGGAAATGTCAGAATGGACTGATTTTCTACAATATAGACTCATCTCTATGTAAGAATTACGAAAAACCGTATTAAAATTCATATCAAAATATCCCAAACTGGCCTATTAAAGATAACCAACGTGGCGTTGATGTATAGGCGCATATATGTCCTTTTAATAAGATATGATATATGTATATATTCCATCTTTTTTACTTGATAGGAGAATAATATCTTTTATCCTTTTTTTTTCTACTTTATTTCCTTTCTATAGAATAAAATTTTTGTTGATGCCTTCCAATAACAAGGCGGCACGGATCGGCTATAAGAAGATAAAATACTAATAAGGAATTGTCTAGTGTTGCTTGTCAAGAACCCTTTACGCTGAAAATTATTAGTAGTATCAAAGCTGATGCATCTTCATCCCCACATGGCGCACATGTAATGTTGGTCCAAAATATCAAATTACGTGACATTTTCCTATCGGAGACGATAGGAAGCGATCATATCCATTCTAAAAATGATAATGATCAATAATGCACTGTAAATTTTATAAACTACGGCACTAAATGCTTGGTTTAAATTTAGTAATAATTAATAAATGAACAAAATGTAAATTACTGAAATATAAGAACCAAAAAATAAATGGATGTAATAATATATATATATTGGTCATTAATTAGCTGTAAAAGTTTTATCTTACGACATAACCTAGACTGTGGTTGGGACATGGTTACACCATATTCATGACGGTGGTGGGGCGTCCTTCTGGACCTTCCACCAAATTCAAGTGACATGTCTCAAACACAATAATAATTAAAGGACAATTTCACGGAGTGTCAATCCAAATCAATTAGTCTGAGTGGTGGGTATTTTTAAATTCAATTTTGGTCACCAGCACTAGTGACAGGACCCTGCATTGGACAAGTCTTAGTGTTCTAAATTTTTGAAATTTACATTTTTTTTAAGAAAACAATGTTGACAGGGAAAATTTTATAATCACATTGAGGCAATGTTGTATGTGCTACGTATCACTCTAGTTCTAGTATTCTAACATTATTTGGGACACCCAAATCCAACGGCTAGAAATCACCAATAAAGCTTGTCTTTTGATTGTAGGCCGGTCAAAATGTGGACAAAACATTCAGTAAAATCTCCAAGAGTGCTGTTTGGCCCATCCCTAGTTGGACTTACAGACCAAAAAATCAACGTGATCGATTAGCTATTTCTAAACTTCGGATACTCAAGAGTCTTTTAAGTGGATTTACTTTTAACTGCGTGAATCAATCATTAGTTTAGGTACTCAGATCCAAAGGTTAGAAATCTCTAATAAGACTGATTTTTGGGACGTATGTCAACTTACGAATAAGCCAAACATTCATACGTAGTTAGTCAGATGTTTGGTAAAACTTAAACTGAAATTAAGTGATTTTAGTGATTAAGTGACATTTGTAAACAGCTTAATTTCAGCACTTATCAGCAAAATCATTGAAATTAAGTAAAAGGTAAAAAGTCACCCACCCTCCCTTCACTTACTGAAGTAAGTAAAAACATCTTTTCAAAAGATTCAAGATTCTCTTAATATCGATAATACTATTTTCTTAAAGCTTTCTCCATTAAAAATAATAAAACTTCTATCTCAGCCTGCAAATCACACAATCATAAGCCAATGCGTTCTCAGCAAAAGCACATGGGTATGTTGCAAAAAGCACTTGTGTATGTGCTGAGAACTCATTGGCTTGTGATTGTGTGATTTGCAGGCTGCTATGATAGAAGTTTTATTGTAATAAAAACTTGCGAAAGTGTTCTAATAAACATCTCAAAGTATCGTCAATGTTCTACTTAAGACTTCTACCAAACAATCAAATTCAAACAGAAGTCATTAAGCTATCAGACCTTAAGTACTTTAAGATTTGGATCTGATAACTTAATTTACCAAACACCACGCTTGATACGTCGATGGCACATTCATCGCCAAAGAAGTGTTGTGTAGAAGCGCTAGTGAACACGTTTGGTGACCTAGTCGGACCTAGTAGTTCTTTTATTGGAGTAAAAATACGATAAGAGTGGCCCCACTGCTACCAAAGCGGGTCACAGCCACACAATTCTCAACCCTTAACCAGTACCAAGACACTAGATAGTTGGCAAAAAGCCCATGCTACGTGTCGAGTTGGCAAAAAGCCCTTGGGTACGTGTCGAGAATTGTGTAGTTGTGACTGGCTTCGGTCACAGCGAAGTTCCTCTCCTATTTTATTGTTACATATGGCATGTATACAGTTTTCAAGGAAATAGATGTAACAAGGTAGACCGTAGACGTGATATCAGAGGCGAAGGTATACAGTTTTCAAGAAGGAAAAAGACGTAACAAGGTAGGCCCGACATCAAAGGCATCGCCCCTCTTTTATGGGCCCACTGACTGCATGGATGTTTAGCCCATACACACCAAAACCACCCTGACTGGTAACATCTAGCCATTAGATTTTAGTATTTTTTAAGAAGTGATTCTAGCCGTTGGATTCAACATATTTTTTTTAAGTACTCAATCCAAAACAACTAAAAATCATCAACCAAGCTGATTTTTTTAAAAATATCCACCCAGAGATAGGCTAAGCATCCATAAGGTCAGTGGGCCCAGATGACACTGGTGAGTAACAAAAATGGCGCTACCTGACACCAAACAGTATCAGGTTTACCTTGGGAGAAATTTTTTGATCCATGGAGCTCTGGCACTTGTAGATAAGTGTCACCTGTCCTCGGGTTAAGTGGCATTGAAGTTGCTTTTTCTCTACTGACAAGTGGCAATTAACTACAAGTGCCAGAAGGCACTGGATCAATTCGAAAGCAAGGATCAAAATCTTTCTGTTACATCACGACCCAATTTGAATTAAAAAATCAGTTTTGTTAGATCAGATGTACACGTAGAATGCAGGTATGTGTCATTATCAGAAGGATCGAGTAAAGCTTTGATGACAGCCGCTGTCATTGAGGTCGATGACAGCGCCCAATTTGAGCCACGTGGCACACTTAGAGGACTCGGGCTTACAAACCAAAAATCAGCTCGATTAATGATTTCTAGGAGTTGGATTGGAATTATTTTGATTTTAACCATGGGAATTTCAGCATTATTAACCACTATTTTTGAGGTACAAACTACAAAGATCCGAATGTTGTGGTCCAACCGTACAAAATCCAGGTGCCGTGATCTGCTGACCTGTCATCTCCTTTGATGACAGGGCCCTGTCATCGAAGTTCGACCCTGTCATTAAAGTTTTGGGGAGTCTGGGAAGATCGAGAAAGAGCCTAATCCAGTAAAAGTACTAAAATGACATGGACACAATATAAGCCACTTGGAACACTGTTACAGGACTCTGACCGTATGGATGTTTGTCCCATCCCATGGTGGACCTACAAACCAAAAATCAGCCTGACTAGTAATTTATAGGCTTTGGATTGGATATATTTTCATGGGCTGATCTCAACTGTGGAAATTTGAGCAGTATTTGAGGTACAAAGATGCAACACTTATAAATCATTAATCAGGCCGATTTTTGGTTTGTAGGTCCACCATGGATAGAACAAACATCCGTACGGATATAATCCTCTAACAGTGTGCCACCTAGCTTAAATTGTGTCCCTGCATTTTACCTGTCAATGGAGCCCGACCCTATTTTTAAAAACAAAAGGAAAACCAAACCTAAGGGTTACCTAATGGTGCTAGAACGAGTAAAACTTCTGTCACAATCAGATTGCAAATCACACAATCACAGTCAATGAGTTCTCGGCACGTATAATTAAAAGCAGAAGCAAATTGGTACGTTGCAGACCACCTGTGTACGTGCCGAGAACTCATTGGCTTGTGATTGTGTGATTTACAATTTCTTGTGATAGAAGTTTTACTCTGCTAGATCTTGCAAAGTAGAACAAGGCAGGTAGATGTTCATGTTTCCTTCCCTAAAATCAGAAAATCTATATATATATATATATATAAAATACTAGCAATAACGTGGAAAAAAGATATCGCTTTACGGTGCAAAGTGCAAACAATACATACCTCAATAAGAAGTCAAACTGCCAAAGAGAGAAGTCGTCGGAAACTTCAAATGTCGACAGACAGTCGGAACTCGGAAGAGTGTTCTGATTCAGGGCAAGTTTGGAATCCACCGCCCAGGCTGATCCCAGAAATATTTTTGCAGGATCTGTTTTATGTAAGAGGGAAGAAACGAATAAAGAGAAAGGATAAAGTTTTATCCGCGAACGATGCAGATGCCATGAAAAATAAATTAAAAAAAAAAAAAAAAAAAGAGCATCAAAGTGCCGGAAGCTAATTCCTACAAAAAAATATGCAGAGAACGCTTCTCTTTTGACTGTAAAAAAACCGCGTGACACGCATGCAAGGAGATTCGACGACCGACCTGAATCCTGATTGCTATTTGCCTCGTGTACGCTCAGTACTACAGAGGATGGCTCATCATGTCATAACGAAGCATCATCATCATGGTGGTTTGCAATTTGATGATTTCGTTAAATCAAAGGAACGAAGCACAACTCCACTCGGAGATCAAAATGTTCCTCAGACTTGCACATTACACGTATTTGAGTAAAACTTCTATCAGACGAAATTGTAAATCACACAATCACAAGCCAATGAGTTCTCGGCACGTACACAAGTGCTTTTGCAACGTACCCATTGCTTTTGCTTTTTAGGTGTTCGTGCCGAGAACTCATTGGCTGTGTTTGTGTGATTTGCAATCCGATTGTGACGGAAGTTTTACCCCACGTATTTGTTCCAAGTCCTAACCCAACTTAAACGTAATTCTTTTAAGAGAAAATTTTAAGCAGCAAAATTGTGGCGCAATTTGATTGCCCACTGCTTCGCTGCTTCAAAAATTTTCTCATTTTTAACACTGTTAATTAAAAAGTTTTGAGGTACGTGTCGTACAGCGTGGCACACACGATGATACGGAATTCCTGTAATAACAGTTGGTTGATGATTTTGCAGGACACGTAACCCAGATCGTCTATCTAGCATCCATTCCAATCACACCACGCTAGCTAAGCTGTCGGCAAAAAATATCCTAAACCTTTCCTCACCCATTTGGTTGAGGATATGCCTCAACCTCCCACATGTCGTGACATGTGGAGGGAGGTAAGCGTAACTGGGCGAATTGGTTTTTGGTTCAAGCGTAACGTAAAGTCCAACATTAAAATATCCTGAGTGCAAATGGCTGCGTACTTTAAAATATGTAAATATTGCCTAAAAGGGACACGTAACAGCCAAAAGTCTTGCCCTTCAACCACATTTGCATACTTTCACCATTTACATATTAGTTTTTTCCCAATCGGAGGGACAATTTGCAATGACTCACCCGTGCTAAATGTAGACTTGTGGGTTTTAGTATGGCTTTTAAAATTGTTAAGTAGAGTAAGATGGTCTTCTTATTTACTGAATACGTGGCCTACCCAGGAAAAAACATTCTCATCGGCCTTTGTAATTAAATACAGCTCATAACCGGTCCATAGATGGGCCGGTTGGGATCGTTGGATCGGCCATGCATGCAAGGAACGATAACATTAACACCAAAATGAACACTGTGGTCCTACACTCCTACCCAATCACTAAACTACACTTCCTTGTTTGGCTTGCTGTGTCGACGGAGAAACTGCAAACAAAGCTGAGGCTTTTATTAATTACGAACGCGTCATTGCCGACAGACTTCCCAGATCCTAGTCCTACTACAGTAGTACGTTTAAAACCGGCCGTGGACGTCCAAGAAAATGGTGACACTTGGCATTGTTTCATCGCATGTTCACGTGCATTGCATATGAAACGTCGAAAGCGTGGCATTGAGATTTTACTCCTTCACGGGTTGTTTCAGTTTTTCTGACTGAGTTTTTCGAGTTTTGACCAGGCTTCATTACGTACACTGAAACATCTAATTTACACCGAGATACAAACACCAAACGGTTTACGTTCTAGGTGGCGTGGGACCCATAATTCTTGTTTCCCACCTAAGCATCGCCCTCATCGATCTGGTTGGCAACGTTAGAAATATAACAAAGCTATGAACATGTTGGGACAAGTAAGAGAAAAAAAATATTTAGAGCAAACATTTGAAATTAGAAAAACTAGCGAAATTATAAAAATAAATAATTTTTTATGCTCTACTCTTAAAAACTGGAAGGAACATCTAAACAAGTACACGTATGCATACCCACGAACATCTAAATTTTAGATGCAGAGGACTTTGGATGCAGTCAATGCAGAGGGCTCTCGTGGCCCTACATAGCTCATTTATTGGGCCCACTAACCGCATGGATGTTTAGCTCAATCCTTGGTAAAAATGCATACCAAAAATCAGTCTGATTGGCTTTCTCTAGCAGTAGAGTTTAGCAACTTTTTAAGATTGATTCCAGCCGTTGGATTCAAGCATGTTTTTTGCATATTTTTTGGATACTTAATCTAACGGCTATAAATTATCAATCAATATGATCTTTGGTATGTATATCCAGCAAGGTGTGGGCGCCAAACATCTATACGGTAGTGGGCCCAAAAAAGTTGAGCTATCTAGCACCGCGAGAGCCCTCTGCATCGACTGCATCCAAAGTCCTTTGCATCTAAAATTTTTCCTTTTAAAATGTGTAGGTCTTGCTACCACACGGATAACAGGACAAAAATATGTACGCTTGAGGCCACTGACCGTTGGATACAAGAGATCAACGAGGTAACAACTATTTTATCTTTTGGAAATCGTGGATCTCTTGAATTTAGTGGTCAATGGTGTCAACCGTTTATTTTTTATTCGAAGGATAGCATTTTTCTGAAATTTGGTACACCGTTTCTTAGCACTTTGGTTTGTAAGGGAATTAGCAACCAATGTTCATGGGATTCTGGGAAGTTTAGTATTAGCATTGTAATAAACTGTGTGAGAAACACTATATCATTATTGGTATCTCATCACAAATTCTCTCTGTTGTCAAAATTAGGTAAGATCATATCTAATATCAATTAAGATATTAAATTAGATCTCATAGGATTAGTTTCTAACTTAAAATTTTTCTTATCTCTATATAAACCCTTGATTAGGGTCAATGCAATCATCGTAGTTTTATCAATTGATCTCAATTTCTTCATGGTATCAAAGTGATCATTGTTCTTTTAAGAAGAAGCTCTCGATTTTGCGCTCTATTACGATGGGTGGCATTGTTGCCGTCCGCCCAATAATCATTGTCCACCATTACTATTCTTCCTATACAGTTCTCATTTACCTATACCCTCTCTAACATTTCATCAAACGCTTATCGAAACCCTTTAATCTCATCATATCTATATATTTATACTATAATAGAGAAGTGAGCAGCGTCGTTCTCTCTCTTCCACATCAAGTTGACGTGGCACTCTCCTCATGTAGAGTGCCATGTCAATAACCTAAAATTCTCTTTCATCTGTCATTCAGTTGACTTAAACTTATTTTTTTTGTCTTTTCCAAAAACACTCATTGACACTTTAAGTAACCTCAAATATTAAGGACTTTTTAGACTTTCTAAACAACTCAATTTATTTTTCTTTAAAATTTCAATTATTTATTCCTTAATTTTCTCTTTCATTCTTAAATTATTTATTCCTTCGTTCTTAAATTCGTCTTTCTCAACATCTCTTAACCCTCTTTTATTTTCAAAACATAACATTCACAACTTCTATTTATGTTTTGATCAAAACGTTTATCCCATTACCACCGCTTCCATTATGGCCTTCTAAGGGCTTTCCATCTCCTTCCTTCAATTTTCACGATATTCTATTTTTGTTTCAATTGAAACGTTTTTCCGATTAACATCACTTTCATTATTGACATCTAATGTCTCTCCATATTTCGTTAATAAATAAATATCCATTTAATTAGCTATTAATTCGGTCATATATAAATATTAGGGTTTAGGCAGGTATCTCACATTTTTTCTCACCGACTGAGCCTTTTTGAATGACGAAGACACAAAAGTAGGAGAAAAGCCAATATGGTTCGATATCTTTACCATCTCTTCTAAAACTTTTTTTTTTCTTTCAATGAGTCGTCTCTGCTAAATATTTGATTTGGGCTTCTAAAAGAATTGTTATTCAATTATTTACATTTATGTTTATGTTTAAACTCTAGAATGATTATTTGTTTATTTGTAGGGTTTCAATTTTTTAAGATTGTATAAATCTTTGAAGGTAAAAACGAATATTATATATTTTTTTTATTTTCTTCCATTGTTAACCCTTTTTTTATTTTTTTATCATGTTTTACAGGCAAAAGGGATGCTGTTGAAGATAACAAAGAGATGATTGTGAATAAAAATAATATGAAGATGGGAAGAACTGATGAAAGGGTCGTTACTATTATGGACATAGTGGATGTGCTATTGTGCGATACTTGAATGTAAAAATGAAGATTATAAAAACTTATTTATTTTATTTTTTTGTGTTAGCAATTTTTTTCATTTTCTAATCATGTATAGAGAGGATAAAGGGAAAGGGAATATTTAAACAATTTTTCTGTATTATTTCCTACTACAATTAGATATAGATATAAAAATTAATTGTTGTTAGTTTGTATTTCCACCTGTGCTTTAGCACGAGCTTTCATTACTAGTTCTATTTACTCCATGCGGGTGGCATTGCCGCCATCCGCCCAGCAATCATTGTCCACCATCACTATTCTTCCTATACAGTTCTCATCTACCCATATCCATCTCTAACATCTCATCAAACGCTTATCAAAGCCCTTTAATCTCGTCATATTCTACTTAAGACATCTCCAATGATATTTTATCCCCACGTACACTTTGTCTTCGATAGTTTTTGGGAAGAAATCACAATTGACCTGATCTAGTGGGCGATCAACTCTGACAGACTGAGCGGGATGCGACAGTGATAGACCTCACAGGTAGGTGATGACCATCATCACAAGCACATGAATAAACATTTTGACGACCATTAATCATATTTACTTCATGAAGATCGATGGATTATATTTCTTTTAACCAAACACATGTTTCTTCTTCAAAGGGACATGCAATTGTGAAAAGGTATTAGAGCCAACCCCACGTCTCGAGTTCAAGTCATGAAAGGGGTGACTTGTGGAAAAAAGAGGCCATAATGAAAGCCACAATGTGGAAAGGGTTTCTTGGACCACAAAGTAGGCCGCTGAGGATGTTGTTTGTGGAAGCGTGGTGGTATGTTAAGATCCTTATATGGTTAAGACCCAAGCTTTATGCAACTCTATCACCTATCACCTACATGCCCGGCTTGACCATTAGATTGCCTTAAGGCCCCCGACAGGTAAGGCCCCAAAATTTCAGAAATTTTCAAGTGTTCTTAATAATTTTTTTATGAAAAATCCCCACCTGTCCATTTGCGTCAGGCCCCTCCAATCACACAAGACTATGCTACAGCCGGACAAATCTAGTTTGCAGACTTAAAAGTATGCAAACATTGTATCCACCATTGAATTCTCCTTGAAAAAACGTGTTTTTAATTTATAATTTTTTTTTTGAAAACATTGAAATAACACATTTTTCAAGGGACATCTTCTCAGTTAGGTTTAGGGGTATTTCTGGAAAAAAGGCCCCATTTAGAGTTTTCGCCTAAGGCCTCAACTTGTATTAAGACGGCCCTGATCACCTAACATTTGGTACCAAAGTCAACCCCACATCCCACGTTCAAGTTACGGGAGGGGCGACCTAAGAAAAGGGCTACTTGGACGGCCCTGATCACCTAACATTAGGTTCCTAACATTTGGTACCAAAGTCAACCCCACATCCCACGTTCAAGTTACGGGAGGGGCGACCTAAGAAAAGGGCTACTTTGGGGGGGGGGGGGGGGCTTGCTAAAAAAAAAGGAAATTTGGAGTACCAAAACAAAAAAAAAAAAAACAACAAGAGCCTTGTCCTAATAAGTGTGAAAAAAGTGTACCGGAGTGAAAGTCGCCTCAAAGTGGGCCACCGTGGACGTCGATTGTCAAGATTAGGTAATATAATATAATATCTAATATCAATTAAGATATTAGAGTAGATCTCTTAGGAAATGTAATCACCGAAATTTTATAAATTAATATCAATTTCTTCAGACATGAGGTCTACAATAGGGAGTATCGACATTAAGTCAAATCCTCTGCTTTGTACGAGTCCATTATTGCTCATGGATGTCTTTGATCACAGATGCTCATACGCATTTGTATGAGCCACACGGATCAATCCTAGAGACCAGCATATGGATATGTTTGGTCCATTCATTTATAGAGCTACAGAGACCAAAAATCAACCAGCTGATTGCTGATTTCTAACTGGGTTTTAGTACCCCAAACAATGCTTGAAAGTACCCAACCCTAAAAAGGACTCATATCAAACGGTTAGAAATCTCCAATATTCAAGCTGATTTTTGGTCTCTAGGTCCACCTAGGTATGAACAAAACATTTATATGGTCAGTGGTATGTAAGAGTGTCAACGTGGCTCATTTGGATGTCTATGATCAAAAACATCCTTGAACAAAAATATTTCAAGATGTATATAGGGCAAAATATTTAGGGCATTTTAGTAACACGCCCCTGAAATTTGAAAGTAATTAGTAATACCCCTTAAGCAATAGGATTTTCCTCTTGACCTAGTTTTACAATGGTTGACTCGTTAAAACGGACTTGAATCACACGTCGTTTCTATTAATTGTACTTGCAATATCATGGTTTTTCATATGTGCATTACCAAGCGCATGATGCATGTCACGTTAAAACCTTAGTCAAATGATGGTTAAACTAGGTCAAGGGGGATAATCCTACTTAAAGTTTGAAAATACAAGGAAGTATTACTAAATACTTTCAAATTTTAGGGTGTTACTAAAATACCCAAAATTTTAACTAACATATATGTACATGTGAAACATCGAAAAACCTTTCCTCACCCCTTGGGACGTTGAGGCATCTCCTCAATCCCTCAATAATATATCAGCACGTGGAGGGGAGGTCAAGGGTAACCGGGAGAATTAGCTTTGGTTCAAGCTATTCTTTAATTTCCTTTGTTTTGTAGATGTAACCTACTCTTTAGGTACTAGCCCTTGCCCTACTCTCTACATGTCACCGTATGATTGGGGGTTGAGGCATCTCCTCAACCATAGGGGTGAGGCAAGCCGAACTGGTGAAACATAGTATACGACATTCTTGAACTAAGGTCCACAAAACCTGGTCTTGGACCTCAACTCTTTTCTTACAAGACTCAACTAGGTGCTTAGGTCTCATCACAATCAGGGGGTGCCCACTGGCCTTGATTTTGTTTAAAATGGCATGGGTTGGGTGCCCTTGCTAAACTTTGAGGTGACAATAAAATTTACCTTAAAAAAAAACGAATGAAATTTGCGAATTATTGAGCATAGCCGAATTATTTACAAACTATTCGGAATCTTTCATCTTTAACTTTGATTTTTATGTTTTGTAGGACCACAAGACTCCTCTGCATTGTGATACCTCTGCATCTAATATTTTTTTTCCGAAATTTTTTATTTTTGTCTCCTCGGACAATATTCGGTCATCTCTTCGACAGGTTCACTGTCAATTCAAACATTCCGGAAAGGAAAAACAATGTTGTCATCTGACAGGGACGCAACAACACAACTTTGGTAAGCAAGTGAAAGAGAAATTTTTTGAAGCCGCGATCATGCGCCCAATGATAGAGCACATATATGGTTTAGACTTTGGTTTTAAAAAGTAACCATGGTTATTGTGGCGCACAATCATTGGCATGATCGTCGCTACAAATATTCTCATGTTTTTGGTTTTTTTTTTTTTTTGACGCAAGAGTGGTTTCTAACACTTTTTTATTTTTGACAATAATTTCTTTGAGACAAATATTATAAAAAACAATAGTAGAAGCAATTTTTATAGTACACCTTTAGGTGGTGTTTGGTTGCACAGAAAATTTTCTCGAGAAAATACATCTGGGAAATACCTTAAATGGCTGATTGATTACAACTGATCAAGTAGTGAGAACACATAATATTTCAATCAAGTGAGAAAATAAAGGCGTATTTTCAGGTGGAAATGAATTCTCACCTATCTTGGATGGGAAATGAATTCCGGGCTTAGTAGGGAAAATTAACCAGATTTAAATGGCTTGGTAGGGAAAATTATACAAATTTAAAATGGCTACCTAATTATGAACAGTTGTGTTTTCCAGGAAAATGCAACTTTCCCACTTGTCAATCAAACACGCCCTTAATTACTCCATTCTTACAACTAAATGATCTGTCCTCATGATAAGAAATATTTTCCAAAAAGGAAAAAAATTTATAAAACTGGCCGGTGTACCCCATACCAGTTGTAGGTGGGATTCGTGGGAATGGTTTTCAAGAGTATTTTGACCCATAAGAGGCTTACGTCTTGTGTCTAACTTAAAATGAAAGTGTGAAAATTTATGGATTCCTTATCCTTCAAGCAACAAACTCCATCTTCACGTTGCATATTATGCGTAAAGAAAACGTAGAACTCAACAAAATCATATCTGAACAAATTGAAACAAATTCCATGTTTTAAGCCGGTTTTTCCACAAGTACCTCCCACTTTCCAGACAAAATTGTCGCAAGTGCGTGCGCTACCATTAATTTTTTTCTTCTTCTAAATTACACGTTTACGCAAAACACCATCATAGTGCAAGCTGCACTCTCACATGGTTTTGAAGTCTCGGCTGATCCCGTTCTGGATCGGGATCGGGATCAACTGATCCAATCCAAAAAATGGATCGTCTTGCCCGAGATCACTGTTTCCTAAAGAAGTCTTAGGCGAGAGTTGAGCCAATCCTGTTCTAGATCAGACCGATCGGATCTGGATTGGAGCCCACCAATCCCGAGACTTCAAACCATGGTCCCTCATGCTTTGAAAGAGGGAATTTGATCTCCAAGCTAGTATTAGGATGTAAGCGAAGTTTTTTCTAATTAATAATAATAAGGAACATGTTCCGATGACCTTTTTGCTAAGTTAAAATTGTATAAAAAAGAAATAAGCAGTACAAGGAGCACTAAGGAAACTCTGATAACCACCGACATTCCAACTAGGTTGGCATCTCGATGGCCCTCAAACAACAATTCTCAGGCTCGCAATCCACGGCGGAGAAAAATGTAAACTTTTGTTGGTCGTCAGTACCCGACCCAATAATAAATGATGTTGATACAGTGAGTCGAGTAATAATTTGTCGTTTGGGGCCTACCATGAAAAAACAATCACTTGCGATCATTTATACAGCTACAGTGGGTTTTAGACCGGAACACCTGTATCTTGGCCCCGCGGACAAATCTCCTTGTTGTGGCTAGTACTGATCATGATCAGCACTGAAAAGGGCTCTCGATTCCCATTATAATCTCATATATACTGCCAGTCTCCACGCATGTGGGTACCACCCGGCTTCGAACATCATTTCTTATCGTAGTTCGAGAACGAGATTGGCAGATCTCGCTCGAGACAATGTGATACTTCTTAAGGAAACAGTGGTCTCAGGCGAGACGATCCATTTTTCGGAATGGGTCAGTGAATGCCAATCCCGATCTCGATCGCCCAATCTAGAACAGGATCGGCCGATACTTTAATTTGACCCATGTTTCTTATATTTGGCCCCCAACATCAAAATTTTTACCTAGTGAGACCACTGGATGTCTAATTAGGAAATTGACGTAGCATTAATATATAGTGGGCACTACCACAAGAATTAATTTAAATTTAACTTATATTAAACTCGTGTTTCCTATAATTACCACGTACATCATATTTTACGATAGCCAAAGAAGCGTGAGTGAGCGTCTTTTGAAGCCCGTGTGAAGAGCCTCCCCCAACACCCGTCTTCGCTTTAAAATAGTATAGATATAATGGCAGACAAAGAAGCGTGAGAACTACCCAATTCGCTGGAGGAATGATGGTGGCATTAGTGCACTCCATGCCTGAAAACGAAAAGGGAAGAAAGAAAAAGAAAATGACAAATTCATTTTTCTTGCTTGGAAATAGTGTTTATTTTTTAATAGCAAGTGCTCTTGGAGTCCGACTTTCCTCGACGACTCTCAACAGTGTCTGTATGTACCACGTGGCATACACTTTGACGCCACTGACTGTATGGATGTTTGGCCCACCCTTTGGTTATTGACATACAGACCAAAAATAGCCTGACTGGAATGAGTATATATATATATATATCTAAATAATGGTTGAATTCGACGAAATAAAATAATTAACATATGAAAATACTCGAACCCAACAGCTAGAAATCACCTATCCCGCTGATTTTGGTCCATAGGTCCACCTAGGGATGGGCCAAACATCCATACCGTCAGTAGTCTAGCTCAAAAGTGTGCCACATGGCACATAAATCAGCGTCACAGTAGTTACGATCGTCCTCATGGCATGGACCCTGTCGTTGAATTATTATTATTATTATTATTATTATTAGTAGTAGTAGTAGTAGGTGCAGTAGGCACATATGAGTACGCGAGTGATAATCTAGGAGGCCCAAATATTTTAGATGTGGAAAGAACGTTAAAAGAGAATTAGAGACAGACCATATAAAAAAAGTGGGGAGACATATTTTAGGTGGACGTATCGATTGTAAGGAGTGAGTATGAGTGCCACATGGCTTGTCAAAAAAGTTTTAAGACCCAAACCAATACACAAAAAGCACCTAGGTGACAGAGGTGGGGAAAGTTTATATATAAATCCTAATCTTTATGATCCTAACATTCCACCACACTTCTAAAGCCGACGTCAATGCTTGCTTACTTCGAGGTGACTTTCACTTTAGTACACTCATTTTAATTTTCACTTTTTTGTGAGCACATGGGCCCCCAATATTTTTTTCATTACCCCTATTTTCTCTTTATGAGCGAGCCCCCCAGTATTCATTTTCCCAGGCCGCCCCTCCCGTGACATAGGGTTGGCTCTAATATATACCAAATATTAAACGTAGGTGATAGAGGTGAGGAAAGCTTAAGTCTTAACATTTAGGATCTGGACACACAATGAATAGAAATCCTTTTTCAAGGTTAATTCCTAATAAAAAGAGTAATACATCATCACATTGGTTGCCCATTTTTTCTGCACAACACTTAGCTATGGTTGTCAAGAGTACATGTCTTATGCAAAGCTCCTTAGCTTCAGTCTTACAGCTAAGCATTGTGCATCAAAAATATGCTTCGAACGACTTCATGAAGCATTGGTCACTGATAAAGCCGACCTTCTCGGCAGTTAGTCGATTGACGGGCAGTGGAGTTAGGATTTTGTTGTGTGTGTGTGTGTGGTGGCGGGGGTGGGGGGCAAAAAAACAAAATAGCATTTTAGCGAAGTGTGTATATATATATATTTTTAAGAGTTCTCAAAGTTGAGGGGGGCAGTTGCCTGCCTGGCCCCTTCCTGGCGGAAGTCGACATGCTTTTGGTGCCGGATTCAAAAAAACAAAATAGCATTTTAGTGAAGTATATATTTTTTTTTGTTTAAGAGTTCTCAAAGTTGAGGGGGGCAGTTGCCTGCCTGGCCCCTTCCTGGCGGAAGGAAGTGGACATGCTTTTGACGCCGGATGATATACCATATTTTGTATGTAAACGCCAATCAGTTGATGTCATGCGGGATGTATCTCAATGCTACCCTTTGAACTACCCTAACAACTTAATCTCAACCATGATTACCTTTTAACACAAGTTAAACTTGGGTTAGAGCAATTTTTGAGGTCCGTGTCATACAAAGGGCGGGTACACTGGGGGAGCAGCTGGGAGCTTTCCTTATTGTACTAGTAACGCCGTAAGGTGAATTTTGATGAATTTTTGAAACGGCTAGATTTTTGAAGCAGCGATCATGCGCCTAATGATCGCGCGCCCCATACATAACTATGTTTTAGACTTTTAAAAGGTAACCATGGTTATATGTGGCGCACGGTCATTGGCGCACGATCGCCACTTCATAAATCCCACCCTTCAAAAAAATTCTTTCTCGTGAATTTTACGATGGTGCATGGAAAGTATTTCGTCCAACCCCTTTGTACGGCGTACCCCTGACCATGTAAAAAAAAAAGTAATTAGGGTTAAGTTTAAGTGCAGTGGGAAAAATATTTAATGCGTGTCCACAAAAGGTAAGGTGAAGGGAGACCTTCTTCAAGAACCCGCGTTCTGAAGGCAGACTTGAATAAAATTTCAATGACTGCGGGTTGTCAGCGAGGCTGCTGATGACAACCACCAAGTCAACGACACGTACCATTGCTTTTACCTTGAAGGAAAAAGATGTAACAAGGTATGCCTGAAAAATTCATTTGCGGAATCGGCATTTTTGGTACTCACCGCTGCCATCTGGGCCCACTGACCGCTTAGATGTTTATCCCACCCCTTGGTGGATATATATACCAAAAATCACCTTGATTGGTAATCTATAACCATTAGATTTTAACACTTTTTAGCATCATTTAAGGCGTTCTCATAGCCGTTGAATAGAACCATTTTTTGAGTACTAAAACCAACGGCTAATAATCATTAAACAAGCTGAATTTTTTGTATGAATGTCTATTAAAGGGTGGGCTAAACATCCATGCGGTCAGTGGGCCCAGATGGCAGTGGTGACTACCAAAAATGCCGCTTCCGCAAATGAAAAACTAATTTAAAAGAAACGTAAGGGATTAAAAATCCACGTGTCGCTGACTACCCGCAGAAAATTTACTCATGGTTATTGAGCAAAAGCGCTTAACAAGGCCTCTGCATCCAACAGGTAACCCGACATATAGTATCGGATGCAGACGCGCTGTTGAACGCTATTGCTCAATAACTATTGTTGGGGCCCTTTGATTGCATAATCACAGCTGCATCTGCGTGGTCATCATGGCATCGTCTTCTCAGGATGACAGCACAGCATTCCGCCTTTGTAGAACACGGCATCATGTGTTCGCACTCAGAACCATGGATTCACATCTCTAATGGACAATCCAACTGATCATTTACTGAATTATAGGAAATCCATCGGTTCGCGGGTTGCATTGTTGGATTCGCCATTGTGATCTAGTCCATCAATGATGTGGGCCATCGATTGACCGTGCCAAATGCCGACACCGTTGTCGTAATCAATCACTAACCAACAATTCCGCGTTTGCCCGGTGTTAAAGACGGAGAAGACGGCAAACGGCTGTGGCTTTATTAGGCAGGCACGTCAATATAGCCGGCTGACCTGCCGGGTCCTACGGTTCACAACGGGCCCATGACGTCCACCGAAAATCTTGACTCTTGACACTTGACACTTGGGGCCGTGTCATCGCCAGTTCATGTGCAGTTCATGTAAAACAGTGAAGAGGGGGCGTTGAGACGTATGGAATAAATCTTTGATAACGGACGTCCATTACTAACGTTGATGAAGAACCACAGTATGAGCCATGTGGCTCGCTCTTGGAGAAAACTGACCGTATGGATGTTTGGCTCATCCGTATGTGGACCTATATACCAGAAAGACAAGCGCAGCAAGGGTGAATCAGCCCGACTGACGTCCGTTGTCATTTATTTGTGGTTGCAACGCGTTTGGTGTGAAAATAATTCATAACGCAATGTTTTGTTTCCCATCCCTAAATGGGCTACTGACCGAATGGATGTTTCACCATCTCTAAATGGGCTTATGTAACAAAGATCGGCCTGATTAGTGATTTCTCGCCTTTGAGTACCCAAAATACTGCTAGAAATCCATTTTTACAAATAAAATCGTGAAAAAGAATGTAATATACAACTGATAGAAATTCATAATCAAAATGAATTTTGGTAAATAACTCCACCTAGGGATGGATCAAACATCCATACAGTCAGTGATCTATAAGAGTGTGCCACGTGGCTCATAATTAATATGGTTGATAACGTGGATGTTTGAAAAAATAAAAAATAAAGAAGTTAGTTAAGTGTACCGGATGTACAGATTATTAAAAGAGTAATGATCACATGGTCCAAGACCCATTGACGTTGTCCTGTTGCATATTGGTGTCGTTTTGTCATTGGCCAAATAATACTCAAAATCAACGGATTACTACAAGAAATTTGCTATTAGCGACAGACTTTAGCAGCGGCCGACAAAAATCGCAGCTATATAGGGAGTTTTAATTAGTGTTTGCCAGGGGTTTACCATCGCTATAAAGTTGGCACAAATAATATAGAGGGAAATTTACCCTTTTATCGACGACTTTTAGCGGTGGCTAGAAGTTGGATGCCGCTATATGTACTTTTACTGACGATTTTTATTTGGCCATCGATTTTTAATTGTCGTCGATTTTTATATGGCACCTCGACGCCTAAATAATGCAAACGAGGTATGAATCTCTTAAAATCTTTTTCAACACTTTAAATGTATTGAAACAAATGTGTTGTAAGAGACGTTGTCAAATTCCGATGTCCGGTTAAAAAACTGTAGTCAGTTCTAGTTTTAGGCATTTCCGACTTAGAAGTAAAGTCCATTTCGGGACCTTGGCAACCAAATTGAGCAAACGAGGTCGGAATTACTTGAAACTCATTCCAATACTACAAATGTGTTAGAAGTGATGGAGTCAAATTCCGAGGTCCGATTGAAAAACTGTGGTCAGTTGCTAGTTTAAGCATTTCAAATTTAGAAGTCAAGTCTATTTTGGGGCCTCGAAGATCAAATTGGGTAGCGAGATCGGAATCTCTCAAAACTTGTTCAAACCACCCTTTAAATGTGTTGAAACAAATGTGTTAGAAGAGAAAGAGAATTCCAAGGTCCTGTTGGGAAACTTTAGTCAGTTACAGATTTATGCATTAAAGACTTAGAATTGAAGTCCATTTCGGAACCTTGACGCCCAAATCTGGCAAACGATATTAGAATGTCTCGAAACCTAATCCCTGACTTCTTCAAATATGTTAAAACAAATATACTGGAAGAGACGGGGTCAAATTTCGATGTATGATTAGAAAACTGTAATTAATCAGTTGTAGGTTTAGACATTTCAGAGTTAAAAATAAAGTCTATTTCGGGACCTCGACAGCCAAATCAGACAAACAAGGTCGGAATCTCTTAAAACCTATTCAAATACTTTAAATATGTTGAAACGTATATATTGAAAGAGACGAAGTCAAATTCCAAGGTACAGTTAGAAAATTGTGGTCAATTATAGGTTTAAGCATTTCACAATTAGATATCTTAGCATTTCTTATTCTAATTAGTTTATTATAATTTTTAACATTTGTTATTCTAATTAGTTTACTATTTTTGTTTTACTGGACGACCCAACTGATGATTGAGTGGATGTAGATTAGATTGTTATATTTTTTTCTATTTATGAATGTTTTTGAACAATGGATAATTGTAATGATTTTAACTGTAATATATATTTATTATCTATTTGCTAAGTACTTTTAATTTTTATTTATAAAATGATATAGGTCACATGTCATAGAGTAGTATAAATAAAATGGATATAGAAAGATTTACCATTGGTTGCCACTAAAAGAATGTATTAGCAATGGCCAGTTGCTAACCTTCGCTAAGATATACTTATAGTGGTGGCCAGAGGCAGAGGCTGCTGCTAAAAGTCCAAATATTTTTTTAACCCTTTAGCGACATTCAGGTCTTGGCCGTCTTTATTACACATTTTAGTAACGGCTATTGACCACCGTTGTAGATCATTTGACCGCCACTAATTATTTGAATTACACATGACTTCCCCATCGTTTGGGACACACTTTTAGCAGTGGACGTCATTTCTATAGGTGGCCCCCGCTAAAAGTCTTGTTTCTTGTAATGGTTAAAAACAAACCAAGAAAAAGTCTCTAATCCAACGAATATAAATGACTAATCAAGATGAATTTTTATCTGTAGGTCTAGCTAGAAATGAGCAAAACATCTATATATATGATCAATGTTCTCTAAGAGTACTGTTCCACGTTTAAGGTGTTGCCATGTGTAAGGTGCACATACAACGCACTTTGTGGCTTCCTAGTGTAATTAGTGCACCAATATTTTGAGTGCACCCCCAAATCTCTTCACTTAATTAACATGTGCACTATCATAAGTATGTATAGCAAATTTGAATTTTTCGCCAATTTGTTCAGTCCTGATCACACCCCTACCACTGCCACCGCCTTCTTCCTTTCTTCTTGTTTTCTTCTTCTTCCTCTTTCTTATTTCTTTTCCTTGATTTCTATCCTTCCTTTCCTTCATTCATTCCTTCTCATCGTTCCTTAAACAAAATAACTTATGTTGGTTCAAGCCCGAATGGATGAAGCTCATTCAGCGGCACCCACCGAATTAGTTTGGGCCTATGTGTCCCTTGACCACCGAATGGACCCGCATAAGTTGTTTTTTTAACAGATAATGAGAAGGAAGGAAGATAAAGAAAGGAAGAAAATGAAGAAAAGAATGAAAGGAAGGAAGATAAAGAAAGAATGAACGAAAGGAAGAAAAAAAAAGAACGGAAGGAAGAAGAAAAAAGTGGAGGAGTTGGTTCGGTGGCATGGTGTTGCAATGATTTACATATGGTAGGTGCCCGAGTTTTGTTATCCATTTTGTTTCGGTTTTGCGTCTTTTAAGATTTGAGCAAGCTTTGAAAAGAAAAAGAGGCTCAAGCTCCAAGGAACTCCATTTTTTTTTCTTCTTCTTTTCTTCTTTTTTTTTTTTTTTTTTTTTTTTGGGTACCTTCTCGGGAGTTGGGAATCGTGTTCTCCCGTTGGTAGATTGCACTGCAAAAAGTCAAAAGAGAGCCAACTCAGCAAGAGGGTTCACCCGACGAGTAAAACTTCGATGACAGGGCAGCAGATGATGGCACGTGGATTTGTACGGACTGACCACCTCGGCCTCACCGCCCACGTACACTGGTGAGTGTTTTGGCAAAAAAGCACTTGAGTACTCACCTAGGTACGTGTGTGGTGAGGCCGAGGTGGTCAGTCCGTACAAATCCACGTGCCGAGATCTGCTGCCCTGTGTTCTCCTTCGATGACAGGGCTGGGTCATCAAAGTTTTATCCTCACCCGACCTTGTGTGGGTCCCACCTGATTCCTCACGTTGAAAAAGAAAAATTCCAATGGTGTTTTGACTTTAGATTGAGCTTTATTGCCTCTACCAGTCAATATTATTGACAATGACAGAATGCCGACTGTTTGACGAGAAAAAACTGACTTTGTACAGTTGACTTTAAAGTTTGAAGTCTCACCTTTTTAGCGGGGAAGTCCAACATATGCGCCTTACTTTACATTTTATTTTTTAAAAGGCAGATGAAAACAGTTTTTCGAGTAAAACTTCCATCACACGAAATTGTAAATCACACAAAACACAGCCAATGAGTTCTCGGCACGTACACAAATGCTTTGCAACGTACCATGTACTTTGCTTTTTAGGTGTACGTGCCGACACTCATTGGCTGTGTTCTGTGTGATTTGCAATCCCATTGTGATGGAAGTTTTACTCCAGTGTTTCCTGTGTTTTTAGTAGAGTAATGATTTTTTTCTTTTGTAATCGTAATGACGGTGTTGTTAGAGCGTTGTTTTCAAGTGTAGAGACGTTGACTGGTAATGATGACGTCACTATCGAAATTCAAGATTTTCGGAAACTTCCAAATACAAAAGAATGAGTAAAACTTCCGTCACAATCGGATTGCAAATCACACAAACACAGCCAATGAGTTCTCGGCACGTAAACCTAAAAACCAAAACACATGGGTACGTTGCAAAAGCTCATGTACGTGCCGAGAACTCATTGGCTTGTGATTTTGTGATTTATTTATTGGTTCGGGCTCGGTTGACAGATCTAACGGACAGGGACACAATATAAACCACGAGGCACACTTTTACAGGACTCTGACCGTATGGATACTTGTCCTATTCCATGGTGGAGCTACAAACCAGCCTGATTAGTGATTTATAGGCTTTGGATTGGACTTGCTGATCTCAACTGTCGGAATTTGTGCAGTATTTGAGGTACAAAGATGCAACACTTATAAATCACTAATCGGGCTGATTTTTGGTTTGTAGGTCCACCATGGGATAGGACAAATATCCGTACGGTCATATTCCTATAACAGTGGGCCACGTGGTTTATATTGTGTCCCTGTTAATTTACCAGTTATTTTAGATCTGTCAATGGAGCCCACCCTTTCTCAACTGCTGAACAGTAGCAAGTGGAAAAATTATAGATGCAGAGGACTTTGAATGCAGTGGATGCAGAGAGGTCTCGTGGCCCTACATGGCTCGTTTTTTGGGGCCCACTAACCGCATGAATGTTTACCCCACCCCTTGGTGGATATGCATACCAAACATCAGTCTCATTGATTTTCTCTAGCAATAGATTATAGCACTTTTTTAGGATTCATTACAGTCGTTGGATTCAAGGATTTTTTTTTTGTGTATTGTTGGGCACTTAATCCAACGGCTAGAAATTATCAAACAAGCTGATTTAGGTAAGCATATCTACCAAGGGATGGGGTAAACATCCATGCGGTTAATGGGCCCCAAAATATGAGCTATGTAGGGCCACGAGACCCCTCTGCATCGACTGCATCCAAAGCCCTCCGCATCTAAAATTTTTCCGTAGCAAGTTGAGTACGGAAATTAAAAGTTAAGTCTACCCCTCTCAAATGCCACGTGGATAGTATTCTTCCAAGACCACAGACTTTATTTATGGATGTTTGGGAGCAAGACTTGCCTGACCAACCCCAATATAAACCACGTGGCAATATATTAGAGGACACTGACCATATAGATGTTTGACCAATCTGTAAGTGGACCTACAAACCAAAAATCAGCCTGATTAGTGATTTCAAACCATTGGATCTTTATACGGAAATAATGCTCAAATTCCTATGGTTCAAAATGACTTCAACTAACGCTTAGAAATCACTGATCAGGTTAATTTCGGGTTTGTAGATCCACCTAGGAATTGGCCAAACATCTATACGGTCGGTGTCCTCTAATAAATTCCACGTGGCTAATTTTGTGGGTGGTCAGGCAAGTCTTACTCGATGTTTGGCTCACTTCATGCCCTAACTTTTAGGCAGATTAAGATATGGGTCAACTCAAGGGACCCCATTTTTGTGACCCCTCTCGTGTGCTCGACCGTGGATACTGAGAATCCAATGGTAGTTGATAGCGTTGAGCTGGCATTCATTTTTTTTCACTATTTTCCGGCACTCAACCACCGTTGGATTCTCGAAATCTACTGAGCACACAACTCCCCTGAGTGGGGTCGCAAAAAGGGAGTCCTCGGAGCCTGAGCCTTAAGGTATATGTGCTGGATTGTACAACTTCAGCCATAAGAACATGTTGCAACACCGAAGTTGCCGAAAAATCACAGACACAATGGACAGAAGCCCTCGTTGAGTAACAATGAATAATGATCTACCAATTAATGTAATCGACGTACTATATTCATCACTTTGTTTGAAAAACTAAATGATGGATTTGCTCCGTCAGTTATTAAACCATGAACGAGATTGTGATTAGCGTAGTTAGCTCGATAATAAAACGACAGACTAAGTCTATCGATTCCCTTGCGATTTAAAAATGAGGACACAGCCCGTCAAGTCACTCTTCTTGCTTCAAACCAAACCCTAGCTCCCTTATCGTCCCGCAGTCGCCATCTCTCCGTAAGCGCTGTTTTAATTCCTCTCTTTGTCCGAATCTCACACACACACACTCTCTCTCTCTCTCTCTCTATTTGATCTCTATCTCTCATTAATGGTAACGATAGGTGTTCTGTATGGATATCCATTTTCTTTTCAATTCTCGATCCTGCCATTAGTTTCTTTATTGTGCCTGCAGAAAACAACGGCTTTCTCCTTAACCCGTAGTTTATTTTATTGTAACAATCGTACTTAGTGTCAACTGTTCTGGTCTGTTGTTTATTTTTCCTGTAAACGACGGTTTATCTATTGTTTTTAAAAACGACTACAATAAAAATATTGACCTGTCCAACAACCAAAAACCGTCCTTTGAGCTAAAAACATTGGCTAGAAATAATCAATCTACTTGATCTTGGTGCACTCAGTGGGCCAAAAGAATGTGGCCGGTGTAATTATCGTAGGGAGGGAAAACTTTGAACCGTTACACCAAACTTCCGCTTTGAAACGAAATTTCCCATTTTGGATCCTCCGACAAAATTATTATCTATTTTAGGCGATTGGGCAGTTCGACAGAGAAAAAATCTAATCCACATTTCCTGGTCTTTGATAGGCCATCTATGATGTAACTGTATTTGATACTTGTAATTTCAAAGTTCAAACTCAAACACGTTAACTTGAGGAGGGTGAGAAACTGAAACATGTGGATTCCAACATGTAGACAACGGTACCCCATATCCATACTTTTTTCAATGGACTGCCCGCCAGAGAATGCGTTCCTATTGGTGTGGCATGCGCTTGTCCTTTTCGAGCGACCCTCAACCACATGGACGTTTAGTCACTTTCCCACTCCTTGGTTCGTAATCTCTAGCCATTTGATTTTAGCTAGAAATCGTCAAACAATCTGATTCATGGTATGAAAGCAACGACATTATAGGAACTATCTTTGCCGACAAGCAGCCTAAGCATTGTTGCTGTCGTCGAGAGGAAAAAGTCCTCCCCTAGGATAGAGAATCACTCAAACGACATGAATGATGAATCTCGGCACGATTTCTAGCAGTTGGATTCTGGAACAGGTCCAATCCATGGGTTCAATTCGTTGATTGTTGGAGTGTACTGTCTAGTTCCACCAAGAGGTAGACGAACATTTCATGGGGTCAGTGCGCCTACATGGCATTTTGGAGGGACTTTTGATACAAAATCTTCACCATACTTCTTTTTTAACCTTTACACGTCTCATCAACACTACGTTACTTAGTAACACAACAAACAAAAGAAACAAGCAGCGTCAACATCACTCTAGTGACAGTCCTCACTAACTCCAGATGCTAAAAAATATTATAGAATCAATTCTGGGTAGCAGTGGTTGTCAACAGAGAGTACTGCGTCGCTCCTGGATCCTTCGAACAACAAAGATTAACCCACCTTGAAAAGCACTCCTCTCTTCACGTTCGTTCATGCGTAGAAATACGTGGAAGCCAACAAAATCATGACAGGGAAATTTCCAGACAAAGTAGCTAGTGTATTTTAGTTTATATTCTTGAAGAATTCAGATAATTTACCCAACTCCCACGTCTTCTTGTTTGCCATGCACTTTGCGCCACCATTATTTTTTTCTATAACAACTCCATGTATACAGGTAGAGTGGGTCCCAATGAATATTTAGATGAGCACCCGACTAGTCCCCTCCACACGTGCCAAGTGTTCTGGGAGAGTTTTGAGGTGGACTGAGCCGCTTATTGTTAGTCTTCCAGGGAGGAGAGTTGAACTCAGAATCTCTCATTTTCCCGAACGGGCATTTGGATAACTTATACCCAACTACCATGTTTTCTAGTTTACTTCGTACTCTATGTTTTACGGACTAAATTAAAGAGGCAAGCAAACAAGAAAGTGTGGTCCAACTCCCTCGATGGCTTACAAGATCTTGACTCTTACCATGAAGAGATCGTTAAGAGTTTTTTTTTCTTGAGGTAAAAATTAAAAAAGACTGTCGGTGGCACTAGTGTATGACCAGGAAAAATAAAAGGGAACGGAGAAAGGAAAAGTGGGGGACTCGTTTTCTTGTTTTACACTCCTTTCTTTTTATAAGAAATTAAAGACCCCAGTAACGAATGAGGACATTTTTTGACCGGAATTTCCATCAAAGTTGATAGAAGAAACATAACTGACAGATGTATAAGAAGAGTATGTTCAATTTTGTCTTGTTGAACACGATATTTGGTAGAGCTTCTATCATTTTTTATCACCATTATTTAAGATGACGACGTTAGAATATCGTCCTCCAAGCTAATTCTTAGGTTCTATATCTCAATCAACGTGAAAGCGTGAAAGCATTCCTGAATCCTTCAAAAAGCGAAAAAATAAAAACCCACCTTGACTAGAACTCAGCTCTCGAGGTGCGTAATTCATAGTGGAAGAAACTTTGCTACATCAAACTCGATCTAAAGGAAGTTATTTTCTTGTCTTCTGCGGGGTTGCATCTGTTTTGGTGCGTAGGTTCACGCAAGGGATGGTTAAATTAAACTTAAACATGAGAAATTTCTTGGAGCGGCGATCATACGCCGATGATCGTTCGCCGCATATACCCCATGGCTACTTTTTAAAACCAAAGCCTAAACATCCATGGGTATATGTGGCACGCGAGCATTGGCGCATGCTCGCTGCTTCTAAAATTTTCTTGGTTAAAACATTCGTAGGTTAGTGAGCCCGAGTAAATTTTTTTCGCAAACTTTGATGCAAGGGTTTATAAATGGTCTCTTATAACTTTATAACCGTCCCTAAAAATTACCGTTGTGACAGTTATAATGGCCATTACAACGAGTCACGAATCACGTCGGAGTAAAAAATGGTTAGATATTAAAAAAATTTCAAACACAAACCTTCGATAAGGGTAATTACCAGAATAATTGGAGTTGCAACGGTGAACCCGTTTTTCTAAATGAAGTAACGGGTCTGGGGACTGGGGGTGTTAACCTTATAATGGATGTTATTTTCCCGGTAACTACCGTTTCTTAAACCATGCATGCTTTGAAATTTGAAGTACCGGAGGCAGAGTGAGTAAACTTCTTTTGTTTTTTGTTTTTTTGAAGTAAAGTGAGCAAATTTCTGTCCATTATGTAGTTCTGTGCGGGTAAAAGCATCCAATACCAATAAAATTATGCCATGTGTACCTAATGAAACCTAGAGACCATGTCAAACACTTTTCCTTTTGTCTTTTGCATGTTATATTTTTCAAAAAAGAAAAAAGAGATTAAGCAGGTAGCCTGTAACACTCCTTGAATGTTAGACGCTTTAAATGTCCAACAGCATGCGAGTACGACACGACAACACAACTTGGCAAAGAAAAGAAAATGAAGATTTTCTTTCTTTGACTGGAAGACATGCCTAAAAGAAAATCTGATTCACATGTCCTGCACGGATTTCGACATGTAAGAACACGGATCTGTTTTCTCAATAAACGGCCGGTCAGTGAACGTATAAGTTTGTCACATGTCTTTTGGCAGAGATTCTTCAGATCTTCTATTCCAAGGTGGGCGGGGGTAGCTTAACTATCCGATTCTAACCCCCACATCTTGAAAAAATGAAAATTGAAAACTAAAAGTAAGTGGTCAACAAAGAGGTGTGGAGCTAGATTTGGTAGTTTCCAAACTTCATGGGGTCGGTAGTCCTCAACGACAACTTTAGTTTGGTAGTCTAACGAACTTGAGAATTTTTTTGAAGGGTGATTGATGTTTTTAAGCGGCGAAGCAATGGCCAATCACCTCACGCCACAAACCCAGAAATGCTTTTGAACAACCCAGTAATGCTTTTGAAGAGCGGATTTACCTGTCTTTCTAATGAGACCGTCAGATCAAGGGAACCTTTACTTACAGATAAAATATATTAATTGATCAAGACTCTAGCGT
Source organism: Euptelea pleiosperma (assembly GCA_035048495.1). Classification (NCBI taxonomy): domain Eukaryota; kingdom Viridiplantae; phylum Streptophyta; class Magnoliopsida; order Ranunculales; family Eupteleaceae; genus Euptelea; species Euptelea pleiosperma. The sequence continues at coordinate 19,580,000 of CM068548.1, read as the reverse complement.
GAGCTACAGCTTGTTACATCGCTATCCTAAAAAAGAAGACTGTGCTACCATCATGCTCATGCCTATAGTGAATTAATGTCGTCCCCTGGTCAAGACCTTAGCTGGTCCTCGGGATTTACTTTTCACAAATCTCAATCAGCATCAACGATATAGACCTAGGGACGATGTTACTACACTGTCATCCCAGCTAATATTTTCCAAAAAAAGAGTATATACAACTGGTGTGCTCTATACCAGACATGGATGCCAATTCCAATCCAATTCGTTCTCGGGCCGTCTTGTTGGCGACAATGTGAGGTCCTTTAAGCAAACAGTAGGTCTCAGGCGACCGATATCGTCATGCATAAGGGGCTTACGTTCTAGATTTAACTCATGGTGTGAAACCATTAGATTCTTGGATCCTTCAAACAGCAAAGAACGACCCATATGGCAATCACTCCATTCTTTTTCGTTTCTGTTTTTTAAAGCCAACTACTCCATAATGAACGTGGAACCCCCAACAAATCATGACAGAGGAAAAGTTGATCATGCAGTAAGGTCAGTCGACCTAACGAGAACACATGGGGCTAGACCTCAACCACAACTTTAGTTTGGTAGTCTAATCATCTTTGCTCACAACTACTGATTGGGATCAGATGTCATCATTAAGGAAAAAGAAGTCCGTAGGTATGGATCTCCTGTTACGTTACTTGGAGCCTGATGGTGCTAGAAGTACTGTACATGAAGGCACCACACCAGGGCCCAACTTCGCGCTTTTACGTAGAGATATGGAAACCCTAGTCTTGTCATATGAAGTTATATATATATTATATATACTTCAGTTGATCAAGACTTTTATCTTTTGTACTGTGTGTTTCTTTTCTTGCCTCAGAGCATAGTGAAAATCCCTGGACGTACCTCAATTTATAGGGAACCGTGTAAATCTCTGTGTCGTGGGTGATTGCATCTTTGTTCTTTATATTGTTTATTGTTCTTTCTTCCAGAGATCCAACCAATGGTCAAGATTAGCTAGGACGTCTTTCTCAGAAAGAGATTGTAATGCATAAGAGGCTTGAGTTCTAGATCTAAGTACTCATGGTGTGAAACCATTATATTCTTGGATCCTTTAATTAATCGTACAGCAAAGAACGACCCACCAGGGCAGTAATCATTCCATTCTTTTTCCTTTCTATTTTATAAAGCCAATAACTCCCACTTTTGAAGTCTCTTCCTACATAATGAACGTGGAACCCTCGACAAATCAAGACAGAGGAAGTCGAACTAACGAGGAAATTTCGTAAGTAGTGGCCATTACTACTAATGCTACCATGATCTTGAAATAATGGACCCCATCACCAGCTTTCTTTTCACATCGCCACTCCCACTAGTGGGTGTGCAGTGGTCACATTGATTATTTTCTTTGATTAACGACACTCCGATCTTTCTTTTTTACGAGAAAATGCCATCGGTAGGAACAAACTTTAGATGGCGCAATGCTCGATTAAAAAAGGGCGCAATGTTCTAGAGCCACATGATTTAACGGGAAAAATTAGTATGCAAATGGTTGCATACTTTAGAACCTGCAAATGAGGCCAGAAATTGGTTGTTACGTGTTACCTTGTGGCCACATTTGCATTCTTAGTTTTTCCTCGATTTGACATTGGAACATTCCAAAGTGATGTGAACCCCAACTCCACTTATGGCCCAGAATATTGCGACCACACTATTTCCTGGCGCAAATGCGCCAATGCTCAGCAGGGCGGAGGTGGAGAAAACTTTGGCTGTCACGACTGCAATGGTGAGGTCGTAAACTCGTGGGACTCACTTCAACATGACGTACATTGTGATAGATACTTTTTTTTTCCCTAGTCCATGGGAACCTATTGTGGTAATTAACAGAAAGAACCATTAATGATAGGCACTTAATTAAAAGGAGAGATGTAAAAGATTTTGATGACCGGACCCTGTCTTCAAAGGAGATGACAGGGCGGCAGATCTCGGCACGTGGATTTGTACGGACTGACCACCTCGGCCTCACCACACACGTACCCAAGTGAGTACTCGAGTGTGTTTTTGCCAAAACACTCACTTGTACGTGGGCAGTGAGGCCGAGGTGGTCTGCCGGTACAAAATCCACGTGCCATCATCTGCTGCCCTGTCATCTTCTTCGATGACCGGGCCCAGTCATCGAAGTTTTGCTCGCACTCGTAGTATATACCATCGTTGACAAGGGACACAAGTCAAAAAAGCAAAAAACTTTCCTTTGCATAAAGGTAAGTGTGGAAAGTGATAGGATTATTGTATCTATTGATCACTTGTCACCTTAATATTTACTAGTAGAACTTAAGTAAAGCTTCGATGACAGGGCCCTGTCATCGAGGGAGATGACAGGGCAGCAGATCTTGGCATGTGTATTTTGTACAGATGGATCACGTCGGCCTCACCACACACTTACACAGGTGAGTGTTTTGGGAAAAAGCACTCAAGTACTCAACTAGGTACATGTGTGATGAAGCCGAGGTGGTCCGTCGTACAAAATACACATGCCGAGATCTCCTACCCTGTCGTCTCCCTTGATGACAGGGCCCGGTCATCAAAGTTTTATCTGTGGCACGCTTAACGACAGATCTTGACTAGATCTGTACCCCGACAACCTTATTTTTAAAACGATTATAATTTTTAAATGGATTCAAGCTCCGAGGACCCCCTTTTTCGGACTGTGTCCGTGTTCGCGCGCTCGGCCATTGATTTCACGAATCCAATGGTGGTTCTTCATGCCCCAAAAAGTGAAAAAGTGATGCCAGGGCCACCGTGACAGCTATGGATACGAACACGTGAGGAGTCAAAAAAAAAGAGTAAAACTTGTGTCACAAGTTGTTGGGAAGCCGGTCACAGCATTCAATATGAGCCACGTGGCATACTATTAGAGGACGATGACCGTATGGATGTTTGACCAGTCCCTCGATGGACCGATACACAAAAAATCAGCTTGATTAGTGGTTTCTAACTGATTCGATTGATGTTATTTTCATGGGTTGAGTTTAACGGTAGGAATTTGAGCATTATTGAGCTTTATTTGGGTGCAAAAATCCCAAGGTCATAAATCACTAATCAAGCTGATTTTTTGGTTTGTAGGTCCACCGAGGGACTGGTCAAACATCCATACGGTCATCGCCCTATGATTGTGTGCCACGTGGCTCATCATGAGTGCTGTGACCGACTTCCGTCACAACATTGAATCGTGAGTTTGTCAAAATCCTGTGCATTGAAGAGTGAGTATCGTTGAAGGATACTATCGACATTTTAAGTTGCATTGATAATTGAATCGTCTTGATCTAGCCTTAAAGTCCGTGTTTGCCAATAATGAAAATGGTTGTCAACCAAAGTGGTGATCTATGATTGATCACGCGGGATCTTGTCCCAGAAAATCTTCAGTTTAGGCTAGATCGAGACCTGTCAGATTTTAATTAATCCGAATAAAGGGTCTCTTTGGGCCAAAAAATGCATGGATCCTATAATCTCTCAATCAAATATAATCCTAATGGATTCTAATCTTGTGATAAGATACACTAGTAATGATATGATGTAACTCACACAATTTATTATAATATATATTCTCTAACACCCCCGACATAACTGCCATTGGTATGATCTTCCAAAGTAATTTGCCTCTAAAAGACTTAGGAACTAGGGGGCAACTATTCAATATATCCCCTCTCAAATTCGGAAAGACCCAACAGAAGTTCATAAGATCTAGGAAGAAAGACCACACCTGTCTGGCAAACTAGCAATATACAAAAAGATGGTTAGAGCTTTCCCCACTTGCTTTACACATCATACAATAATTCACTAAAATTCATTTTCTAATGATCAAATTTTCAACTATAAGGATCTTATTAAGGGTAGTAGTCTAAGCAAAAAAATGAATTTTTAAGGGTGCTCTTGATTTCCAAAGGTACGTATGAGGGAAATGTGAGTATGATGATGGTGATGGGGTAGATAAAAACTCATAAAACGAGCGAACCGAGAACTTGCTAGACTTTGAATGGATTCAGACCATATGATCCTCTTCTCGATTAGTGCAAGATAAAATTTCAAGCAATCCTTCAAAACTTCAATTTGTTCTCTCTCCCATTCATATGGATTCCTTTTGAGGTCTAGGTCCCAATGTGCTTTCCAAGAAGAATCAATCCAAAAACGATCGACCGTTTGACCTTTACGTTGTGAGAGAAAGAAAACTCGATCAAGAAAAGCCTCCCCTAAACTGACAATGGTGGATTAGGTTTTAGAAAATTAGGCATCAAGAACTTGGATTATACTAACTCTTTAGATAATCCACTAGGTAAATTGGGTCTGCCAAATTATCCTTAAAATTCACAGTCAATAAATATAATATCATTAGAGATTAGTTGTTTTACTTAGTTGTGCCTCCGACTACATATATGTCTTGACTTGTTATTATATAATTTTTTTTCTTTATTTAATTATGACAACTTGATAATCATAATGTATACAAATTGATGGCATCAACCTAGGCCAAATAGGAATATCTATGAAAAAGTTTCTCAACCATTCAACTTTCTCATCAATTTTATTTAGGGAATTTTTGACATACCCCCCCCCCCCCCCCCCAACACACACACACACAATTTGAAATAGCTGACATACGCCCCTATGACTCGGTCCACTATCATTTGACCAGTGTTGACCTTTGTTGACTACCAAATTTTTTTATTAAAGGACGAAAGTGCCCTTGTCTTCAACTTTAGAACAAGGAATTGGGGTTTAGGCCAAACCCCAAATTAAACATGAAAAGAGGAGATTGAAAATAAAAATTAAAATCCATGTAGGTAAACTTGAGATTTTTTTTTTTTGTTTTTTGATGAATTAAGAAAATATTGAGAAGAAAAAACTCCAAAAAAATAGATAAAACTCATGAAGGAATATTTTAAAATTGAGAAAACCCATCTTTCTAAAATCAACATCTCAAAAACTTAAAATATAAATTGCTTTGTCTTGTTTTTCACTTATGTGAATGAAAATTTTAAAACTAAATTTTATGTTATTTTTTTATTTTTTTTACCTTGGGTTTTAAATTATTTCCGAAATGGTGGCCGGCTGGCCTTGAGACTCCGGTTGGTTGGTCGCTAGTGATGGGCGGCCAACCCATTGGAATCTTTTGGCTGGCCGTCCATCACAGCCGTTTGATTTGGGGTTTGGGTTTTTGCCCAAACCCTTGTTTCAAGGTTGAAGACAAGGGCATTTTTGCCATTTAATAAAAATTTGGTAGTCAACTCGGGTCAACACTGGTCAAATCACAGTGGACCGAGTCATAGGGCGGTATGTCAAATTTTAGAGATAACATTGGGGGGGGGGGGGGGGGGGGGGGGGGGAGGGGGGGTATGTCAAAAATTTCCTTTTATTTAGTGAAATAAAATATGATTCTATAGTTGATTGAATAATATATGTTTGTTTTGTAGATTTCTAAGAGATAACTACTCCACCTAATGTGAATATATACCTACTAGTGGAATTAGACTCTCTCGAGTCTGAGATACAACTTGCATCATTGAATCCTCTTACAAGAATAGGATAACTAACACGATATAATCTATAATCCAAAGTAAATTACAAATATCTTAATTCTCTAACAAGTGCTTCACAGTGTTCGTGTCTTAGGTTACATGTGTATCTACTTAATCTAACAATAAAATAAACAATATCTGGTCTAGTACAATTTATAATGTACATTAGACTCTCAATTACCTTAGAGTATTTTAATTGTAATACACTTTCTCTTTTATTCCTTTCAAGAGTTCAATTAGAGTAAAAAGAAGAGAGAAAGAACGAGTTTTGTGCATTTAGAAATAAGTGAAAAGCGTAGTTAAGAAAATGAGTGTATATAAAGAAGGACTTGTGCCTATTCCGAACTAGTGCGTGTCTATTGCAGACATGCACCACTTGGTTTTTGAACATGGATACGAGTTGAACAAAACCCATAAAATTGACCCACAAAACTTTTGCATTAAAAGAATATAAGACGGCCTCGCATGTGCACACATGCACATCACGACACTGCGCACGTGTGCACATGCATGCATGTTCTACATTTTTCAATGGATGTGCCCATGGGGCACAAAATTGATAGACCCTAGGGTTTCAACCTATGATTCTAACCCTTCTATTTATATATTCATATCCAACCTCCTTCCAAAGCAATGTGTTAAATATAATGTCTTGAACTACTCAGTCATTTAGTGAATCGAGTCAATAAACTACGTAGACATAACTTTTTTTGATTATTATCTAGTTTTATATCGATTGTGTTTATTTTGGCCCTAGATAATTTTCAATATTTATGAGTGTTCGTAGAGAACCACCAACCGATCGCCACATTTTTACACTCATATGAGTAAGTCCATCAAAAGTACTATTTTAAAGATATAGACTTTATTAAGAGTCAACTCAACATCTTTCCATGTAGGTAGTACTATTTATATGATAGGAATGGCATGGAGACGTACAACATCTCCATATAACTAGTTATCCACTTGAACTTAGATCTTGAGATCTCCAGTCAATTAAGTTAGATCTCATTTGATATGATTTATATATTCATAGGCTTTAAGCTCTCATTTTCAAAAATCAACTTTGTTAGTGATTTTCAAGCGTTGGATTAGAGTCAATTTTATGGGTTGATTTTAACCGTGGGAATTTGACCATTATTTCACTTACGAGGATCCCATGGTTTGAAATCACTAATCAAGCTGATTTTGGTTTGTAAGTCTGCATAGGGATTGGCCAATCAACCATAGGACAGCGTCCTCTAAGAGCCTGCCACATGGCTCATATTGTGGGCTGTCAGCAAGTTCACTGATCGTCGATGATCGGCAAAGTTTTACTCCTATTAGTAGATAGAAAAGCAAGCAAGCGACAGAATGTGACAACTTGACTACGAAGCAAAGCAAGATTATGTGCAACTTTTCTACACTGACGTCAGACTACCTTCTTTATCTTTTTCCACGCGCCCGAGCTTTAGGACCTCAATCAAATGCGCGTGTTGACTGCAATTTGAATGCATGTGCCGCCCACCGAATTTTTTCTCCAAAAAGTACTCCATAGTTAACCCAAGGAGAAAATTTTATAACACAGACGTCACGCAATACTAGATGTGCCAGGTGTCCCATGGTCGAACTACAGACCTAAAATCATCTTGATTGGCAACTTTTAGCCGTTGAACGTGAGTGGAATTGAGCATTAGGCACACTTTTAGAGATCGCTGACCATATGGATGTTTGGCCCAACCCTAGATGGATACACAGACCAAAAATTAACATGATTGGTGATTTCTAAGCGTTGGATTGGAGTCGTTTTAGTGGGTTATTTTTTAACAGTGGAATTTGAGCATTTGGGTACAAGATCCAAAGGTTTGAAAGAAATCAGTAATCAGACTGATTTTTGGTATGTAGGTCCCCTAGGGATGGACCAATACATCCGTACGGTCAGTGGACTCTAAAAGTCTACCACGTGACTCATACTGTGGTCCTTCGTCAACTTCAGTCAGCAAAGTTCTACTCTTTAGAGATCACTGACCTTATTAGATGTTTATCCCATCCCTAGGTGGACCTACAGACAAAAAAACAGGCTGATTAGTGATCTATACCCTATATAATGCACGAATCCCACGGCTACAAACCAACCCAAGAAAGGAACTCAATTCCAACGTATAGAAATTACCAATCGAGCTGATTTTTGGTCTGTAAGTCCATCTAGGGATGGGCCAAACATACATACGGTAAGTGGTCTCTAAGAGTGTGCCACGTAACTAATATAGTCGTCCGTGAGCAAGTGGAGTCCAGTGTTAGCATCGTCCCTAGGTCGATAGTCGAGATTATCACCACAAGAATATCGAAGACCATTACAAAAATCCAAATCTCAAAACCAGCTCACAGACGTAGTATACATTTTTGGGCTCACTGATCCCACCTCTTAATGGACCTACACACTGAAAATCAATCCTGATTGATGATTTCTAGCCGTTGAATTTGAGCATTTTTAGAGTGGGCTTTATGAATGGGCCCATGAATGGGTTTCAAGCCGATTATAAAAATGGGCAAATCAAGATGTCTAGAAATCACCAATCACGTACATTTTTGGTATGTATGTCCACCAAGGCATGGGCCAAACATTCATGGGGTCGGTGGGCCCGAAAGAGTTTGCCATGTGGCATTTGAGGACTTTTTTTTCTTCTTATACAGACAAAGGTACAATAGAAACCATCAATACTTACAAGTAAATTACCTGACCTACATAACGAGACCATTAAAAACTAACCGTTGATTTGATTAAATGATACTAATCAACCGTTTAATCAATGTGATTCCTTACTGATCACCAACAAGTGTGATTGATTTAAATTATTGATGTGCCCCATCATGGTGGAAAATAATCAAAGAGTAGGACCCACCACTATTTTAGGTAACCCACCAGAATATTAGGTAAGAATTTGGTAGTGTTTGATAGTGAAGAGTGACCAAATATCCACTCCTGGTGTTCCTTCATGGATAATACATGTGGAACCCATCCAATATAAAAGAAAATCTGATGGTATGATGGCGTAGGCCATGACATCTCGTTCCCATTATAAAATATAAATGCCATTTCGTCAAGAAAAATCCATTTTCCTGTTCAAATTCCGCATTGTGCGGCATGTCAAGGCGATGCCATGTGGTTTTCGACTTGAATTTAGACCTGTATCATGTACTCTCTAGGTCTTGTGTAACTTAAAACTCCCACATTTCCTGGTTTTCCACCTACCCAATTAAGCGTACGTGTCGTTGCACACCATGCTGCATGACTTGCAGTAGTTGAAAATTGAAATTACGTGTATATGCACACTACCAAAAAAAGGACCATGGCTCTAAACCGTGGGCAAAACCTTTGCCAACGGTTTTATCTGTCTTATGAACCGCCGGCATTGGTGTAGGAAAAACTACAACGGTTCCAAACCGTGGCATGAGAACAACTAGGCAAGCATCTAAACTTTATAGATGCTCCTTCTTTCCCCTTTGTCTGCTTATTTGAGGTTGTATTCTCTTTGGAGCTTTTCTTATCCATCTAAGCTTTATGGATGCTCGATCAATTAAAGCAAGCCAATGGCCATTGAGAGTTTGGAATTTTTTGGAGATAAAAAAAAGTTGGAGAAGTTTCCTTTTTTTTTTTTTTGGGTAATCCGAGAAGGATCTTGTCTAACTCAAAATCGTGGTTTAAATGTCCGTTATAACGATAACGCCATTATGTTATTTGCTAATAAAAGAACTTAACGTTATACATTATTTAACCGTTATATATGTTATTTTGAAAATTGAGTTAAAAAATTATACAATAATAATGTTTCGACCATTTTTTTACTTCGACTTGATAGGTTATAATGGACATAACGGTAACGTTGCATATCTGTTATAACGCTATAGCGGTCCACTTTGTGGTGTATAAATTGCTCCAACAACAGAGAGAATTGGTTACCCATTTAGCTAATTAAGTACTTAAAATTATTTTTTCTTATTATTCACATAAAAAATATGGTGAAATTGTGAACCACAAACCGAACGGCAAAAAATCATTTTTGAGCAATCAACACTTGCCAAACAAAATTTAGCCCAATGTACCATCCAAAGAACACGCCAACTTGTCCGAAATTGCTTGTCATGACTCTTTCAATTCGACAAAATGTCATTTTAGTGCTAATTTTGAGTGCGGCCAAATCGGGGCCCAAGTTTTTCGAATAAATGAAAGCGTCACGGTAAATTTGGTGCATACCCTAATTCTATAAAATTATATTTTTTATATAAAAATTTTAAAAAAATCGCTTCAAAGTCAATAATTTACTATTTAAAATTCAAATACTTTAATAAAATTTTAGTTATATTTTAATTCAGAAAACAAATTGTGACAATAACATCCAATAAATTATGAGAAAAATGACCCCCTCTGATAGTGCAGGGAAAGAAATGCCAGGCCAGAGAATCATACTGACCACATTGTGGAAATTTTCTGATTGACTAAAGGGGATGACTGTCTCACAAGTCTAGCATCTTCCCTTTCTTTCCACGTCTTTTTCTAAATTTTCTTCTCTAAATATTCTCTTTTGTGCTTCTTTAGTCCATCCAATTTAACACCTTTAAGCTATTCCATGACTTGAACAATAGGCAAAGTGCATTGGCACTTTGGAGGTGTGAGAGTACAAAATCTGTAGTGGATTGTAGATTAAGCTTTTGTGATGGAAAGGTTTCGAGGCAAGTGTTGAAAATCGACCTTCCACGAACTAGCAAAAATAGAGAGAATCGAAGAAAAAAAAATCAACTATACGGATATGACATATTTATGTGGTTCAGCAGTGTGCCTATGTTCACAGGTGAGAAGAGCATTTTCACTATCTCTAAAGAATTAGGGTTACAATAGTTTCCTCTCTCTCTCAATGTACAAGTAAAACCCAACACCCCTTCAGAGAATATATAAAAATCTTTAGTACAAGAAAATATCCAAAGCACCTCTAGTACGAGTTGTACCCAAACTTGAACTGCACCGACATGCAGAATACAAGACACCTATCCCAACAGCAAGCAATAGAGGAGATGGAGAGGGATAGAGAGAGTTTTAGATGTACAAGTTATAACCAAACCCAACTAATCTAAACAGCCAAGAAAAGAGTACTACTTGGTACTCTTAGACATGAAGCAATAATATATAAATGGGCCGGCCCATGGAACCCATTAATGGTTAACCATTTCATATAAACAGTTTTTGTTGTAATGTTTAATAACAAACATAATTGTCATAGAGATATCGTCACCAAATAGATTTATTGTAATATCGCCCGAAAAATATGACTTAGCGGGTACTTTCTATGTTTGTCGGCCCACATTTTGAAAAACTCGCACTACGTGTAACATACGGCAAGTGGAACGATATGTGATAGATCGTGACCTTGAAGTGATCAAGTGGGAGATATCGTGATTAATTGTTCCATACTGTACATTAGGCTTCTGTGACAAGCATAAATGCACACAAGCCTTAGAATTTTCGGGGTTGCAGATTCAAAGGCTGGCTATGATGGAGAAGGTTTACTTGCTCAATGGGCTTAACAACCTAGCTCAAGCCCAATGAAGACATTAGAGAATGTAGTTACTTAACTATGACTGTTACATGGTGATAATGGTTACACATTTGATGCTAGGATCTGTGGATAACATGTTGTTACCTGCCGGCCGAGAAGGTTTTCATATGTTTTCTCTGCACTACTGAATCCCAATTGGACTTGGTTTTTAATTGCATGACTATATGGTAAAGGTGGCAATGGACAGCACCATTCGCCTCAGTCAGCCCATCGAAACATGGACAGCATTTTAGCTAGGCCAAGAGGGTCAAAGGGTTAGGCTCTGCTTAAAATTCCAACTTGAAGGAATAGCAGGCAAAGTCTCAGGTAACATATGAATGATGCATAGGAAATCTTCACTATACATGTCATGGTTTGGTGCCACGTAAAAACTTGTGTGCCCAGTGACCCGATGAAAATTTGGTCCACCCCTTGGGGAAGTTGCACTAAAATAAGCCTGATAAGTGAGTAGAGTCATTGGATTTTGATTGTTTTTATTATGGGCTTCATGAAGAGGCCCATATAACCAATGGCTGGAAATCTTATATATTCAAGCCCAAGAAGAAAAACACTCAAATCCAACATCAACAAATCATCGTTCAGTTTGGTTTACAAAGTCTAGGTTGACCAAAAATTCATGGTCATTGGGATTCTTAGCCATTGGAGTTTCGAGTGTTTTTACATCATCGGCTTCATGAATAGGCTTACAGGCCCATAGGATCCATGAATGCAAAGCATTGGCTCCAGTTTGAGCAAGAAAGGAAGTCTGGACTTCGTCCAGCAAAGTTTTCTTTTATATATTGATACCTCATTGGCTCTTTTCTGCAAGATTCAAACCACTTCTTTGAACATTTCCTCAGATTTAAGTATTTATTCCAAAGGTAATCCACCATTCTTACCAAAACCAAGTGGCACTTTTCCAGGCCCACTGACACCATGATGTTTGGCCCAATCTATGGTAGACCTAAACCACAAAAATCAGCCTGATTGATAATTATAACCATTGGATTAAAGCTTTTCCCCCCACGGGCTTCTGTACAGGCCCATAGTGGGGTTTCAAGCCCATGAAAACAAAAAAGCTCAAATCCAACTGATAGAAATCACCAATAAAGACTTTTGCTGTATCGTCCCTATAGGGCTGGGCAAACATTCATGTGGTCAGTGGCCCGAAAGAGTGGGAGATGGTGTAACATTGTTGCTCTACCGTGCTGGGAAATTTTTTTGCCAGCAATCTGGCATGCTTTTTGAATACCAGATCCAACAGCTAGAAATCATCAATCACGCTAATTTTTGGTGTATATCCACCAAGGGGTGGACTAAACATCCATGCTATCAGTAGCCCATCATGCCTGCCACATAGCACCAGTGGGTCGGCAGCTACCTACCCGGTGGTCAGTAACTAGCATGGGTTAATAAACAACGGTACCCGCTGATCAGATAAATAAATAATGGAAGCATAATCTACAAATACACTATTAAATAGAAAACACAAATGCGAGAATTACTACATTAATGAACCAAGAAAAATAATAACTCTCATCTAAGTGCACAATTGCAACATCATCATCTATGCCGATATGTTTCGGGTCGCAACTTTTGCCATTCGACTCTGTTTAGAACTATATCTTCTGTCAAATCATAAGTCTTCATATCTTTTCAGGTGCACAATTGCAATGAGAACCGAAAACAAAAGCAAGTTTTTTGCTCATCAGGTGCAGATACCCATCACTCATTGTCAGAATAATTGAATTTTATTGAGTGACTGTAAATGAATCTGACGACCTCTATAACTTTCCACACTTCTTCTTGGTCTTCTCATGCCGAAAATCCACCAAGGAAACAAAAATTAATATAAGAATTCCACACACGGGAACTTATTTTGCACAGAAGTTGCCAACTAAGTTAAAAGAAAGGTTTAATCCCATTTTCATAATCTAACAGATAATGGAGAACAATCATTTTGAAGCCTCTCGTCAGCGAATTCCACCTGATCAACTTTCACCTTTTGAAATGCAATAACTGTTTTGGGCTACAACATAGTACCATAGAAGAAGAAAAAATCTTAAGAAGGAATCCTCAACTGCTTTGAGGTAGTAATGAAAATGCAGTAAAGTGTCAAAAGTAAATAACTAACTAAAGGAACAGATTTCAAGTTTCTTGGCTATGTAGAAAAGAACAAATACAAAGAAATATTTCTATTTGATGAGATCTCGTGGTGAATTATTTCTATTTTTAAATCATTTCATGCTATAATTTCTACTCAATTTGACTCAAAATTAAGATTCTTCATGTGGATAATGCAAAGAATACCCCTCTGGAAAGTTTCAAGTAAAACTTGCCTGACCACCTATAATATGAGCCACGTGGTACACTCTTAGAGGACACCGACCGTATGGATGTTTGGCCAATTCCCAAGTGGACCTACAAACCAAAAATCAGCCTGATTAGTGATTTCAAACCCTTGGATCTTTGTACCCAAATAATGGTAAATAGTGCTCAAATTCCTACGGTTAAAATGAACCCATGAAAATGACTTCAACTAAGTGAACTAACGCTTAGAAATCACTGATCATGTTGATTTGGGGATTATAGGTCCACTTAGGGATTGGCTAAACATTTATACGGTCCGTCTCCTCTAAGAAATTGCCACATGGCTTATATTGTGGGTGGTCAGGTAAGATTTACTCGAAAGTTTCAGTTATATTTGCGGGAGCATGAGATGATCTTTCAATCATCGTGTTCTGATGCACCCCCAACAAAATGGAGTTGCTAAGAAAAAAAATCACCTAATTGAAGTTGCTCAAGCCCTCTTTAAGAAAATGAAGGTACCTTATTATCTCTAACCAGAAGCTATTCTTACTGATCGTTATCTGATAAACTGTGTGCCTTCAAGAATTCTGAATTTTAAGATTTTTGTCCAATTGTTGAAACCTGAAGTATTTGGTCGTGTTTGTTATGTGCACAATTTTTATAAGCATATGAACAAGTTTTCTCATAGATCAATCAAATGTATTTTTTATCGAGTAGAACAGTTCCAAAAAGGGCTACAAATACTTCTACCTCATTCCCATAGAAAGTTTGTTTATATGGCTGTTACTCTTTTTGAAAGCACTCAATCTTTTACAGATGATAGTCATAGTTTGTCTGTACATGACTGTTCAATAGAATGTCACATGGCCCCTATTTCGTTTGAGCTCCTGCTCTTCCCACTTCTATAAGAAATGTCCCTATAGAGCCATTTGTTGATGAAGTTAGGCAGCCTCCTCTTAAGGTCTATACAAGGAGAAAAAAGATTGTGAATACTCCTCCTGCCAGCACTTGTTCCCCTCGAGTTTGCCTTCTCCTCCACTTGATCTTTTTACTTCAACTACAGACATCGGTTTATCTATTGTTTTACTTCAAAGGTGAATGAAATGCGTTATGTTTGAGTTGGTTTTGATGCTAATCTGGCATTTAAACATAGAGTGCCACATAGGAAAGAGAAAGGCGAGCCCAAAGGCTCGAGCTTGAGTGCTATTTTCTTTTGATTATGTTGTGTGCTCTGAGAAGAACTATGGACCTAGAATGGCAAATGGAACCATCAACAATGAAGAGGCAAATGTTCTCAAACATATACTGAGTATATATTCCATGTCATGCTTTTGGAGATGGCTGACTTCATGGATATGAACACTTATCTTCATTCGACACTGTATATTAGACTACACACTCATCTATCAGACTGTTCACAGTTGTTAGGCCAGCCCTAGGATGGATCACAACCCAAAAATCATGGAATTAAGAGTCTTAACTGACCATTCAAATGCAAAAGCTTGTGGTCTAACGATTGGGGGAAAGCCAGTACATCAGATAATTAGAATAGTCCTACTGGTATGATTGTTATGGCCCACCCAAGAGGTGCGCCCACCAGTTGGGCAGTCCCTATTGATGTATAGGTAGAGATGTTGGCTGACGGACATTAAACCTTTTTTGTCCTTCACAAACACAAAAAGACTTGCTCTTTTGAAGACATGACATGTCATACAAATAGGTGTTTGTATAAAAATAGAATTTTATGTGTATCTCGCATTTTATCTGTATATTAAGGTGTTAAAACTGATGCATCTAATCATTTTCATTTCCAATAAATACTTTTGTTTTAATCCATAGGGTCCTCTTTCTTTTTTCCCTTCTTTTTTAATAAATTCATTACCGATCCAAAAAAATGAAGTTGCATTTTTTATGTGGACATCCAACCGTACAAGGTTTACCAAAGACGTAGGAAGAAGAAGCAACAAGCCCACTTGTCACTGTGGGATCTTAGCATTGATTACTGAAGACCTATGTGCATATGGCACATCACTGAAGACCCCACACTGGGAAGATGTGCACATGGATAGATTTGGAGCGTGATTGGAGCATCTTTGGATGGCACCTTTATTTTAGTTTCTTAGTATTTTATTTTATTTATTTTAGACACCCACGTTTGGGCATTAGAGGGGGACAATTTATATTTGGGACGTATGGGGTATTTTTATGTTTGTTAAACCTTCTTTGGTATTTTGTTATATTTGTAGTATCTGATCTAAACCATCGATTACTTTTAATGGTTCGAATCAATCTTAGAGTATACTTGTTTGCTCTCATTTGAAGAGGTTAATGAATATTGAGTCTCTTTTGAACATTCTCCCTGAGATAGGATTGGTGTGAGGCCAAATGTGTGTTTACCTGCATGCTCTTCAGATATTCTCCATGATTCTCCGCGAACAGGTATGTGGGTTTTGAAGTTTAGCAACCGTAACCAATTTTTTCTTTCATCACAAAAAAATCATGGATTTCATGGCCGAATCATCACTTGATTTGGATTTATGGAACCTTCATCCGTAAATCAGATCGGTACTTGAATATTTGCCCAAAACCAAAACCCGAACTCCCAATCGGAGAGAACTGAGATTCTGGCCAAACTAACAGTCAAAATCAACCCAAACTTGGATCGATTCTTCTTGGGGAAATACTATAAGGGGCGGTTACACTAGAGGGCCCAAATCACGAAGCGATATCTCTCGTCCTTTTGATCATCCGTTTGATTAGACCTGATCTGTCCCGATTGCCCAGATTTCTTCATAAATCAGATATGATGGTTATTTTTTGCTTTGATCATATTTGTGAGTCGTGATTAACTATTTTAAGGTTGCCGGAATCCATTTACTTGCCTTTGATCAAATTTATGCTATGATCTGTGAACACCGTTAAATACTTGATCGGTTAAACCCGTTGAGCCTTAAACTCTCTTAAAAATCGTGGATTAAGGTTTACAGAACTCTTAACTAATTATTGGATTGATTCCCTAGGCTAGCAGAAGCCAAGTTATGATGGTCGACTCGACCCAAAAGCCTTCCTAGATTGGGCATCGGACATGGACTACTACTTTAAGTGGTACACTATGCCTGAAAATCCTCGGATTAGGTTTGCCAAAATGAAATCAGTAAGCCAAACTAGACTCTTCTGGACCAATATGGAGCGTCAGCGCGAGGCCTGCGAAATGCGCGCCTACTACCTGTTGGGAGGACATGAAGGAAAAACTGAGTGAAAATTTTGTCCCTCCGTCCTACAATTCCAGGTTGCTGGACCAATGGCAAAACCTTCATCAAGGGGGTATGTCACTGATTATATTGCAAAATTCGATGAGTACATGATGAGATGCAATGTAAATGAGGACCCTACTATGACCCTTTTCAAATTTAGAACAAGCCTCTGTCTTGAGCTCCAGAAAGAGCTGATCCCACACTCTGTGAATACCTTGGAGCACGCGTATCAGATCATGCAAGAGTTGGAGCAATATCTGAAGCCGCAACCCATTAGGCGTTTCGACCCTGGTAGTTCAAGTTTTCGGTCCACTTCCACAGAAGTGAAACCTACCCTTGGAGGTCAACAGCCTAGAGTCAGTTGACTACTCCCCTAATGCTAGATTTGTGAAAGGAAGAGGCCTAATTCAGGAAAGCTCAAGAGGGGGCAGCCAGTCCAGATGTTACAACTTACAAATGTCATGGAACTGGACATTTTGCAACTCAATGTCCTGCTAAAAAGCCCAAGACTCTATATGCTTGAAGGCACTGAAGAAGGAGAAGAGCAGGGAGAGTGGGAAGAAGAAGTCCATGATCCTAATGTTATAGTCAGTGATGAAGAGGACTGTGAAGATAGCGTTAAAAGCCTGGCTATTGTTAGGGAGGCAACCTACCACCCTGGGAGACTAATACCTCACGCGTGTTGGTAGTTAGATGTGCCCTTGCCCAACAAAAAGAATGTGATGATTGGCGTAGGAATAACATCTTTCACACCTATGCCAAATGTGGTGATAAAAATTGCAAAATCATTATCGATAATGGGAGTTGCACCAATGTTGTTTCTACCAGTACCCGTCCCCGGGTAGGACCATCACCTATCGCCCATCCTCGGCCCTGTTGAGTGGCATGGGTTAATGTGTCATCTATTCCAGTCTCCCAGAGGTGACAAGTCTCGATACAGTTTTCATCGTATAAGGACACCTTGTGGTGCGATGTGGTGGCGATGGATGTAGGCCATATTATCTGAAGTCGGCCGTGATTATATGATATGGACGTTATACTATTCGGCAGATCGAATACGTGTTCCTTCCTCTATGAAGGCGAAAGGATCAAGCTGAATCCTCTCCCACTTAAAGCACATGTGAACAATAGAGACACAGGCAAGGGGGCTAGTAGCAAGAAACCCAAAGCTAAGGGCCTTCACATCATCAGTCCTACGGAGTTTGAGAAAGAGGTTAAGGATGGGCCTCTCATCTATGCTCTTGTAACGAAAGAGACCTCTTCTCAGCCCATTGTTGAGTACCCGAGAGAGGTGCAGCCAATTTTGAGAGAGTACCAGGATGTGTTTCCTGAGGATTAACTCGATGAGCTCCCTCCAATGCTTGATACTCAACACATCATTGATCTTGTTCTCGGATCAACTCTTCAAACCTACCACACTATAGGATGAACCCCACAGAGCATGTAGAATTGATGAAGCAAGTTGATGAGCATCTCAAAAAATGGTTCATTAAGGAGAGTTTGAGTCCTTGCGTTATGCCTGTACTCCTCACATCCAAGAAAGATGGGTCATGGAGAATGTGTGCGGATAGTAGGGTGATCAATAAAACCACGGTCAAGTATCGATTTCCTATACCGAGACTTGACGACAAGTTGGACATGATGGTGGGTGACACAATCTTTTCCAAAATCGATCTTAAGAGTGGTTACCACCAAGTCCGCATTCATCCCGGGAATGAGTGGAAAACCGCCTTCAAGACGAAGGATGGTTTGTACGAGTGGATGGCCGTGCCTTTTGGGCTATCAAATGCCCCTAGTACTTTTATGAGGATCATGACTCAGGTGTTGAGGCCGTTTACCAGCAAGTTCCTGGTTGTTTATTTCGATGGCATTCTGACCTATAGTCATTCCCAGGAACACCTCATCCATTTGAGGCAAGTTTGTGATACTCTTAGGAGAGAGAAATTGTACGTGAACCTTAAGAAGTGCTCGTTCATTTCTAAGCAAGTTATCTTCTTGGGGTTTGTTGTGTCTTCGGAGGGCATGTCTGCAGATCCTGAAAAGGTGAGATCCATCGTGGAGTGGCATGAGCCACAGACTATTCACGAGGTTTGCATGCGGGTTTAGCGCTATCATGGCTCCCATCACCAATTGTATACGAAAAGGGGACTTTAAATGGACTAACGCCGCATTGAGAGCCCTTAAAGAGATAAAGTCTCGGATGACTGAAGCTCCTATCATGCACCTTCCTGACTTCTCCAAAGTCTTTGAAGTGGCGCGTGATGCGTCTGGCGTAGGCATAGGTGGAATATTAAACCAAGAGAATCATCCTGTTACATATTTCAGTGAGAAGTCAAATGATGCAAAGCAAAATTATTCCACCTATGACAGAATTCTATGCGGTAGTCCAAACATTGCGATATTGGAGATACTATATTACCACAAGAATTCGTCATGCTCTCCGACCATGAGGCCCTACAATACCTCAGTTCACAAAAGAAGTTAAACCCTCGCCATGCTAAGTGGGTTGAATTTCTTCAAGAATATTCATTTGTGCTGAAGCACAGGGCAGGGGTCGAGAACTAGCATGCAGACGCACTGATTCGTAAAGTGGCATTGTTGCACACCATGAGCGTTGAGGTCAGCCGATTTGAGTGATTGAAAGATGAGTACCCTACATGCCCGGATTTTGGGGAGTTGTACACAACACTCTTGGGTGGTCAAGTGAGAGCAGACAGAGGGTATGCCCTATAGGATGGCTTCTTGTTCGAGGGCCTGGCTTTGTATTCCTCGCACATCCCTACGAGATTTTCTCGTTTGGGAGCTTCACGCGGGAGGAGTCGCCGGTCACATAAGCCGCGAAAAAACCATAGCCCTTGTTGAGGATAGGTTTCATTGGCCTAGTCTCCAGTGAGACGTTGCCAAGATTATTGGGCAATGTCGCACATGTCAACTGGCAAAGCAACATCAGCAGAATACTGAGTTGTACACCCTATTGCCAGTGCCACATGCTCTGTGGCAGAACATCAGTATGGATTTCATGCTTGGGCTTCCCAAGAGTATCAGGAAGCACGACTCCGTCTTTGTTGTAGTAGATCGTTTTTCTAAAATGGCCTACTTCATACCTTGCTCCAAAACTTGACTTGTTCAAAATTGCAAAGTTATTCTTTGAGTCAGTTATTCATCTCCATGGCTTACCAAAATCTATTGTGTCTGATCAGGATGTGAAGTTTGTTAGTTATATTTGGAAGACACTTTTGCACATGATGGGCAGTAGACTTCAGTTCTCTTCAGCTCAGACAGATGGTCAGACCGAGGTTGTGAACAGGAGTCCAGGGAACTTATTGAGGTGTTTGGTTGGTGATCATATTAGGACTTAGGATTCTGTTTTGCCTCTAGCTGAGTTTGCATATAACAATTCTGTTAATAGGACAGTAGGCATGAGTCCATTTGAAGTCGTGCATGGGTACAAGCCTAGGACACCTATAGATCTTATTTCCATGGCAGCTACACATAGGCCATCAAAGTCGGCCGACGTATTTGCACAACACATCCATTCATTGCAAGCTGAGATTAAACGCAAAATTACTTTGGATAACGATATATATAAAATTGTAGCCGATTCACATCGCAGATTCAAAGAATTTCAAGTTGGTGATTATGTCTTGGTACGGATTAGACTTGAGCGACTCCTGCAAGGGGTTGCAAAAAAGTTACACGCTCGAAGTGCTGGACCCTTCAAAGTTCTTAAGCGATCTGATTCCAATGCATATGTTGTGGAACTTCCACAAGACATGGGCATCAATCCAAACTTTAATGTAGAGGACCCTGTTCCTTTTCTAGGTCCAACAACCGTACCCAATCCTTTCATTGATCCCAGCACTACACCTCACCCTGACCCACATCCCCTACCATTACCACCTCCCCCATCTATACCCCAATACAGGGAGATCATTGAGAATATCTTGGAAGATCAATTGATCTCCACCAATCAAGGGGGATACCAAAAGTATCTTGTTCAGTGGAGAGGCAGGCTAGTCAAAATGCACTTGGATTATAGGAGATGAGTTGCAGCGTATTGATTTGGATATGTTATAGCAGTATCACAGTCGTAACTCGACGGAGTTTTTTTCAGCCGAGGACCCCACACTGGGAAGATGTGCACATGGATAGATTGGGAGCGTGATTGGAGCATCCTTGGATGGCACCTTTATTTTAGTTTCTTAGTATTTTATTTTTTATTTTGGACACCCACGTTTGGGCATTAGAGGGGGACGATTTATATTTGGGACGTATGGAGTATTTTTATGTTTGTTAGACCTTCTTTGGTATTTTGTTATATTTGTAGAGTATCTTATCTAAGCCATTGATTACTTTTAATGGTTTGGATCAATCTTTGTTGTAATGAGCTTATGACTTCTACATTCATCAAAAACAAAAAGGTTACGAGTTTCACAAACAGATATAGATATTCTTACAGTAGATCCTCTATGACACTCACATAATATCAGGACCTTCACCTTTTCTTGAGATTATTAAATTGGGTTCAACTAAATTAGCCTTGTGACAAACAAATAGGCAATTACTAAATTCATTCTTGAATCTAAGTTTACCTTCTTGTGTAACAATTTTTTATCTCAAAATTTGGCAACCAATTTGCATCCATTGTAGATATGTTTATCATAAGAAGGATCTTTGGTTCAAATTGCACTGAATTCTTTAGCTTTGTTTCAGCTTTTCTATGGCAGTTGATGAGGTATAATATGCTTTGACTCTTGAAAAACTTGAGATTCCACTCCCAAGGAAAGGAGATGATAGATGCCGATATCCTAAATTGGGTAAACACTAAGGTGAAGAGCACAAGCAGAACTTCTCAAATGAAGAGCTTCAAGGTAAACAAACTTCACTATGCTTTAATTACCCTGAAATCTTATAATTTTCCACTCTATTCTCTTTTTAATAGCTTTAACAATGGAACATGTTCACTAAATTCAAGTAACAAATATGGTATACCTTAAAAATTGATATATATGACACAATTTATGTAGTGGACAGTATTTTGTGCTCTGTTTTTGAAAGATTAGCAACTTAAAGCAGGGGTTTTCAATGAAAAAAGGAAAGAAAAGAACAGGAAAAAAAAACCTTCATTTCATCTAGAACTACTTAGCTTAGAAAATGTTGAGGCACTTAAAAAGTCCTTGGGACTTCCAAGTTTAGCACTCATTGATGAACGCTCCGATACGCCTCATGTGAACAAACCCGACACCATTTAAAGACTTTGAACTCGCATATGATGTAATTGCCAATCTGAAGTTAATTGAATATTGCAGTCTCATTCGAGTAAGCAAGAACGAACCATAATTCAGAATTTCTTCGACATTTAGGTTTCGAGCTTAAACAATCAAACAGACACCTAATAGAAGCAAACAACTCAAGAAACTACATTTTTATTCAAACAACTATTTACAGAATTGAAGTAAGCGTTTTTATGGTCAGCAAATGTCATAATATCCATGATGAAACCTTACTCTGATGAACATATACAGAGCTAGTTCTCAGAAAAAAGAAACTGATGATTAAGTTAAAGATATTGATAACATCAAAAGGTTGCAGTTGTGTACCTGAGAAGATGAAACAGGATCTGAGAAGAACTGTTTAACCTAGTAATAGAACTATCGGATTCACAGCAATCCAATGAGGATCCTTTGATCAAACCTTCAAAATGAATGACAACCTGGATGGATGGATATAAACACAATTAGGATGCTATTTACGATTCTAGCCCCATTAACATAAACCAATAGAAATACAGCTACAATGGGGCTAGAATCATAAAAAGCGACGAATTGTGAATATTAATCGACACAATCTACTTTCTTGCTACTAAGAAGAAATGCCAGGTGCACGTACAAAATGCTCCAAAAAGTAGAGGTACCTGAACCAATTATAGTACTATATTAGGAGAAAGTTCTAGAAGAAATAAAAACCGCACTTATAACCTTAAAGAGCATATTTTTCTACAAGGAGTTTCTCTTACCAATCAACTTCTGGAGATAGTAAAACCATGGTTTAAAAAACGGCCGTAATAACGAAAATATCGGCCGTTATAACGGATTCGGACCTCCCCCGTTACGTTATGAATCGTTAAAACGCTGAAATAATAACGGCTGTTATTTTCGTTAAAACGGTCGTTATTTTTTGGAAATTTTTGTGAAAAAAATGGCCATTATTTTCGTTATTTTCCCTTATTTGAAAATTTGAATTTCAGCGCCATTTTTTCTGTTATTTTCCATTTTTGCCCATGAACGTTACAATTCGTTATAACGGAGAAAACGGTAACGCCCCCAGTCCGTTATAACGGCCCCACTGATCAATGAGAAAAAGTAAAAAGAAACGAAGAACAATTGTTTGGTAAAATTCTCAACCCAGCAATCAGAAAATTTATAAGGAAAAAGACCCAATTTCATAATGTCAAGCCCCGAATTCGGCCACCTGAATCCTACCCAAATATCCATGGGTCGACCTATACCCGAACCCTACATGAGAATAAGATTGTTCTTAAAGCCAATCTAATCTAATGAGTGAACCGGTTATCTGTAATCTACCACGTAAGCCCATTAAGTATAAACGTACATTATCAAACTAAGCGGAAGCATTAGTAGTCTATGAATTAACCTATTAATCATTGGTTTATATAAATGAGTTCAAACATTAATGGGTCACACAGTACATCCCAATTTGGTAAGTTTGGGGTATTAGTTGATTTTTTCCAAGCCTAGTGACTCAATTGATTCTGACCTATACACAGTAAACTGACTGTGTAGCTCAGCCCCGATTGAATCTACTGACGCATTTTATATTGTCGGAAAGCTAATTCAATAAGCCACGACTTTTCTATTTTGTCAAAAGTCAGATTCTACAAATTACTAGATGAGAAAGGTGTCTCAAGTCTGAAAACAAAACCAGACTTGTTTGACATAGGTTCAGTGATTTAGCCGCCTCGGACAGCACAAGTTGAATCACCTGACGCACTTTACATTTTTGGAAAACTAACAGAAAGAGCGTCATTGTTCCAGTTCGGCCTAAAGTCAGATTCTGCCATTTAGTGGTTCAAATAGATTTGTAAGTTGGAACACAGGTCCAAACATATTCAATATAGGTATAGTGTTTTGGCCTCCTAGGACAGTACATATTGAATTTCACAACGCACTTTATATGTTCGGAAAGCTAACAGAACGAGCTTCGATTAATCTATTTTCTCGAAAGTCCAGTTCTACCATCTTCATGATGGAAAAGGCGCTGCAAGTCAGCAAAACAGAATCTGTCCATTTTAAGTTTTGGCGATTTTATCGCTTTGGGCCTACATTTTATGTCGTTTCTCATTCAATCTTTATGAAAATTTCACAACGTTTTAAACGTAATGAACCTCAATATGACATATTATTCAACCAATAAAAACTATCCAAAAAATATCGAAGTACTGCCATGTCCAATATCTAAATGAAACAACCGAAATAAATTAATAATAGTCGCAAGAACTCAATAAAACGTGTACAACTATGAGATGACTCAAGTGTCATCCACATCAATGAAAATAGAATAAAACGAAGTTCATAAGGATGGATTTGGTGTCTAAACACCCCCAAATCATCCTCTCCATCCGCTAGCCCTCCATTCGTCGCCTCGATCCCAAAATCCTCTTCCCAAGTCTCACCTTCCTCTACAAAATCTATAAATCAGCAATCGCCGTGAGCAAACGCTCAATAGAATCACAGTACATATCTCATAAAAACTTGATTCAACATGTCATGCTTTCTCACATTCAATATGAAAGTAACAGTAAAATAACAGAGATGATCATGATGACTAAATATGAAAATATGCATACTCAAACTACAACCCACTCATTGGGGTCTCCTCCTTCCCACGCCGGGAGTAGCTCGGCCGAGAGCTCTTCTGCAGGGGTTCAGGGTTTTTCACCCAAAGGCTCCAGGCCTTTCTTGCTAATATTTATTTCCAAACAATCACACTTTAAATACAATGATATGCACCTCTACAATATACGGATTGGAGATAGCATTCTTTTAATCCACACACCTT
The DNA here is from genome assembly GCA_035048495.1 of Euptelea pleiosperma. Taxonomy (NCBI): domain Eukaryota; kingdom Viridiplantae; phylum Streptophyta; class Magnoliopsida; order Ranunculales; family Eupteleaceae; genus Euptelea; species Euptelea pleiosperma. The sequence goes on along the minus strand of CM068548.1, from coordinate 19,555,223 downwards.
TTCATGCTTTCGATAATACAATCTTTTACATTTCTTGGATTCATGCACGTAGTAAATAAAATTGACGGCAATCCGACATGTAAAAATCTCATACCTCTTTACAGATTCGATATCTAAATTAACATTAAAAAATAACCAAGGGTTGGAATGGATTTCTCCCTAGCATACATGATCTAACATAATAGTACATGAATTAAAACATGAGGGAAACATGAAATAGGAAATTGTGTTCCTTATGTAGGTGTACCTAACTCGATTGTTATTTTCCTTGGATTTGAGGGATGGAAGGTGCGGTCATATTTCCTTCAAACGTTGTCAGGTGGGGCTCTCCTTCAAGTATGTCGCACTTCAGGATCCAAGCAACAAATTTGTCTTCAAACTTGAGAGTAAATGGGCGAAGTACGATGGTTTTTCGGAGCTTTGAAGTTCTTCTCTTTTTCGATAATGGAGGTGGGTTCTCCTCTCTCTCTCTCTAACGATTTCACCTTTAGGTTTTTTTGGTGTGGTTTGGAACTATGACTCTAAGCTATAAATATTTAGGGTCTTGTTGCTAGAGGTAGGGTCCACAATTGAGAGATGATTTCTATTAAAGGATTTCAAAAATTGATCAATTCTTTCTCCAAAAAGTGGGGTACGTTGGCTCCTTAATTGTTAAATATTATTTTCATGAGAATGAAATGGGTTGCAAGATTTGTGGGTCTCACTATGTCAACAATCCTATGAAAGCTAGGAAAGGTAGTTGTTGATTTGTTTACAAGTGTTTCCAAATTGGGTTGACTTCCACTACTAATAATTGTGTGGACATGTTCTCCATGGAAGGCACATGCCCAAATCAAAAAAGTATTATTTTATGCAAGAAATCATCTCCATGTTTCTAAATTTTTTTTTTTTAAAAGCTCCCTATGATAACTAACTTTACATTTTTTTACTTGTTTCCTCTTATTTTTCTTTTAAAAAGATTTTCTTGTCAACTCACACTAATAGGTGTCAACTTTGAGGTCTAGTGGGCCCTCCCAAACTCTTGAAAATATGGGGACGTGCTGCCCTTGGAAGGTATGTGACCAGCCAAGGTATTAAAGAAATATTATATATATAGTTTTTGTTATAAAGTTCATTGACTTTCCAAAGTGGATCACCACTTGACATTCCAACCGAACCTCTCCAAGTGTGGACATGCGAGTGTGTGGCCCATGGTGATACATGTCCACCTCCAAAATTAATAACCTTATAATATGCATAATGTTATCACTTTATTCATAGAATTTACAAATATGTCATTAACATATAATATATAAGACCATGTACTAAAGTAATTGTATACGGTAGGGTGTACCATGTCATATTTACACCTTAGGTCCATAGGACATTATCCTAATTATCTAATGAATGTCCACTCAAGCATAGTTAACGTGTTATGGTCCGTTGTACAATTTCGTGGACGAAATTTCTTTTAAGGGGGGTAGGTTGTAATACCCTGAACCTTTGGTCAAGGGTATTAGTGTAAAAACTTGATGACGTGCCATAAGCACATGGGTCTTCAATTGTCCATGTTATGATCCCACAGTGACAAGTGGGTCTGCTGTTTCTTCTTCCCGCGTCTCTGGTAAACCCTGTACGGCTGGATGGCAGGAACTACAGCTACGGAGGATGCAGCCTACGAGGAGCGGCCAATGCGTATCTTGGATACGAAAGACCAGGTGCTACGTACCAAGACAATCAAACTGGTCAAGGTACAATGGCAACATCACAACCTAGAAGAGGCGACCTGGGAATTGGAGTCTGAAATACGGGAGAAGTATCCAGACCTCTTCGTTACCACTGGTGAGTACTAATTTCGTAGACGAAATTTCTTTTAAGGGGGGTAGGTTGTAATGCCCTGAACCTTTGGTCAAGGGTATTAGTGTAAATCACCATTATGATGGCAACTTAGTCATTTCGATAATGCTGACAATTCATTTTTTCTGTTACACCACATAATTGACACTTAACAAAATTTTCAGAACTTAGATGAGAACTCTTATATCATGTCACATAGGAATTCTCAAATACTTGACACACACAAACGATCAATTACATGCCTACACTGGTGCACACATGAATGTCGGATCACCCTGGGTAACCACTTACGAACTTGATATATTAGAAGCATAATGAACTCTAAGATGTGGGACCCACCAACGACCCTAATTCACTTATTATAAGTTTATAACTATATTTTTGAATAATCCATAATTGGTGGAGCCTACAGTGAATGATCGAACAACCGGTATAAACAAATCGAACATTAGGGGGCTTACCTACAATTTGGTGTAATTGAGGGTGATTTGTACAACGGGCCATAACACGTTAACTATGCTTGATCGGACATTCATTAGATAATTAGGATAATGTCCCATGGACCTAAGGTGTAAATATGACATGGTACAGTAGTATACAATTACTTCAGTACACGGTCTTATATATTATATGCTAATGACATATTTGTAAATTCTATAAATAGGGTGATAACATTATGCATATTATAAGGTTATTAATTTTGGAGTTGGACATGTGTTACCATGGGCCACACACTCACATGTCCACACTTGGTGAGGTTCGGTTGGAATGTAAGTGGTGATCCACTTTGGAAAGTCAATGATCTTTATAACAAAAACTATATATATATATATATATATTTCTTTAATACCTTGGCTGGTCACATACCTCCCAAGGGCAGCGCGTCCCCATATTTTCAAGAGTTTGGGAGGGCCCACTATGTTATCAGATACATATTTTATACGTATTTTTACTGTTCTGTAAATATCCCTTTATGTGAGGGCTCTACTTGTCTTTTGTAATGCCCCTTTATATAAATAAGATTTATGGAGTCATTGTGACCAACACAATGACATCCTTCCTCTCTCCCCTGTTCTCTCTTCTCTCTCTTATTCTAACCTAACCCTAACTATAAAACCTCCATTGATTTCAACTTGGTATCAGAGCCATTTGCTGTGGAAGCTTGCCAGAGCACATTTGAAGACAAACCAGAGGCAACCTGACGTCTGCTGACATCATCAGACCGTACGGCTGACGTCATCAGCTGCATGGACACAAAAATCGAGGTTTGCCAAACCTTCACCATTAGATAGATCCTATTTTTCTCTATTTTTTCGTGATTTTTTGGGTATTTTTTTTGGGCTATCTTGGCTGTTTTCTGGCCATTCTTCTCTAAAATGTCAAGTTTAATGGGCTTGTGAACCAGCTTGTTTCTTGATCTGTGAGGGGTTTCTTGAGGGGTTTTCTCCCTTCGTTTTGGTCCTATACAAACCAAAGAAGGCATCGAATATGCCCATGGATAGTTGATTGGGTATTGCGAGTTTTATGGAGCTCTTTCCCTCCATCTATTACCGTCGGCGGTAAAAGTGTGCTCCTTGGACTGCGATTTCAGCAATTCTACATATATTTGCCTTTCCTATATGCTCTTCCATCCTTTTTTGATTCAAATAGGAGGATTCTTATACCCCTCATGCTCCTCGGTGGCTTCTCTGAAAGATTTGGGCTTCTGTGAAGTTTCTTTCACCCTAGAGTTAACTCTAAACTCCTTGCTGAGTCTCTTCTAGTGGCTGCAAGGTTAACCAACACTTAAATCCCATCTATGTTTTTTTTTTCTGACCTTGTTGAGGCCTTATCGACCCTTTTCAATGCATATTCTGCTTTTTTTGCCTCTACATAGCTCTTTGGCTTTCGTTTGCCCTATTTCTTGATTCTCGAGCCTTGTGTGTGGATTTTCCAAGTTCTTCATCCACCTAAATAGCTATGGCTACTTCGGAATCTGGCGGGGACATTGTCTCAGGGTCCAATACTAGCACGGAAGTTACCTCCAGAAGCACAGGAGGGACTTTGGTGCCTCAATTGGCATATGAGAACCTCGGACTACAGATCACTTCAGTCAAGCTTGATGGCAAGAACTATTTGGAATGGGCACAGGCTGCTCGGTTATTTATTGGAGGCCGGGGGAAGCAGGGCCACCTTACTAGGGATACAGCTGCACCTGCCAAGACTGATCCCACGTATCGCCAATGGGAGACCGATGACCTTACGGTTATGTCATGGCTCCTCAACTCTATGCAACAGGATATTAGCCGGAGTTTCTTATTCATGGTCACGGCTCAGGAGGTTTGGGAGACTACTAAGAAGACATTCTCAGACACTGAACACTGGCCAGGCTTACCAGTTGAAGCAGAATATCTCCCGTTTCAGACAATGGGAGAAATCTCTTGCTGAGTACTACACCACTATCCGCAGCATGTGGCAGGAGATTGATTACTACTACTCATATCAGCCCCCACGCTCTGAGGACATTCTCCCATATCAGCGACATGTGGAGAAGGGTCGGATTTTTGAGTTCCTCTCTGGACTCAATCCCTCATATGAGCTTGCTCGAGTCCAGATCCTCAGTAGCAGGGTCGATCTTCCTTCTCTCAGCGAGGTCTATTCCTATCTTCAGAGTGAGGAGAGCCGCCGGATTTCCTTCCGAGATGAACATCCGGTCCCCGAGCGATCAGCACTTGCCAGCTCCTCTGCTCCTCCTACCTTCCAGCATCAGCAGGTCGCAGAAGGGTCGCTCTTCTCAGCCTCCTACAGTCGTGTCTTATGTTCCTACTGGGAAGTCTTCTTCGAGGGAGAGGCCCAAGTGTGACTATTGCGGCAAGTTGGGACATGTGAAGGATCGATGTTGGAAGCTTCATGGTCGCCTTAGCCAACCGGCATCCTCTGGGGCTTCTGGGGCCCGCACTGCTCGTTTGGATGCGTCCGTGCCTCCTCAAGATTCTCAGCCTAGTCCTTTGGTAGCTCCTGCTGGTATTTCTACTGCCGAGATTGCTACTCTTCGACGTTTGCTGAGTCAGCTTGACGGTCCTAATGCCACACCCTCGACCTCCTTTGCTCAGACAGGTAACAATAGGCTTGCCCATCATGTGTCCACCTCTTCCTCTAGTCCATCCTGGATCATTGATTTAGGGGCTTCGGAACACATGACAGGTATGTCTTCCCTTTTTTCTAGCTATTCTATTTGTTCAGGGAGGGATAAGGTTAAAACTGCAGATGGCACTTTATCCTCCCCTCTCCCCAGTTACCTTTAGCTTCTGTCTTACATATTCCTACTTTTACTTCTAACCTGTTGTCTGTGAGTGCCCTTACTCGCCAACTACACTGTAGCGTGACCTTTTTTCCTCCTCTTGTGTCTTTCGGGATCTGGACATGAGGAGGACGATTGGCACTGGACGTGAAGCCGATGGCCTCTATCTTCTGGATTGGATGTACCTCTGAGCCCACAGCACTGCAGTCTCATAGTAGTATTAGTAGTAGTCTAGCTTCTGTTTTATGTTGGCATGCCCGTCTGAGGCATGTTTCATATTTATTTACTTCCGTTTCTTTTTCTGAGTTACATTGTGAGACGTGTGAGCTCTCCAAACAATGTAAATCCACGTATCCATCCAAAGGTAATAAAAGCGCATGTTCTTTTGATCTTGTGCATTCTGATGTATGGGGTCCTTCCTCTGTTACCTCTATTTTTGACTTCTGCTACTTTGTTACTTTTGTTGATGACCATACACGGTGTACCTGGATTTATCTCATAAAAACCAAAGATGAAGTTCATTCCATCTTCAAGGGTTTTCATAAGATGATCCAAACACAGTATAGTGCCTCCATCAAGGTCCTCCGTTCTGACCAAGGTGGAGAGTATATGTTTGGAGGTCTCAAGCAATATTTTTTTGATCATGGGATTTCCCATCAAAATTCCTGCAGCTACACCCCACAGCAAAATGGTGTAGCTGAAAGGAAAATGCGTCATCTGACAGATGTAACTCGATCTCTTCTGATCGGTGCTCATGTCCCTAACTCTTACTGGTCTGATGCTGTTTTGACCGCTGCTTACCTGACTAACCGGATGCCTTCGCGTGCGCTCCACTTCCAGTCTCCGGTTCAAGTTCTACTCCTAGTTTTTCCTTGTTCCCTATCACACCTCGTATCTTTGGGTGTGTCTGCTTTGTGCATATTCTGGGTCCACATCGCAACAAGTTGGACCCTAAAGCTCTTAAGTGTGTCTTCTTGGTTACTCTTCTACTCACAAGGGATACAAATGTTATCACCCTTCGACAGGCAAGAAGTTTGTTTCCATGGATGTTACCTTTCACGATGAAACATTCTTTTTCTCCCCTACCTCTCTTCAGGGGGAGAGAAGTAGTGAAGAGAGGTCCTCTCTCTGTCCTCTTCCTACCGTATCTCTGACTCCTCCATTCCCGATAGTCGTCGAGCGACCTACTCAACCTATTATGGTACCTGATAGTGCTCCTGGTGCACAGTGGGAGCTTCAAGTCTATCGCAGAAGAGGGAAAGCCACTACTGATCCAGTTTCAGTGGTTCCATCCTCGGACCCAGGTAACATCTCTTCCACTCCTATTCCTGTCATTTCTCCTTCTCCTAATGTGTGTGCTCTTGATCTTCCCATTGCTTTAAGAAAGGGCACCCAAAGTTGTACACAACATCCCTTGAGCAATTTTGTCTCCTATGATGCCTTGTCTCCTTCCTACAAGGTGTTCATTACTTCTGTGGCCACTATCCCTATTCCCTCTTCTGTGGCAGAAGGGTTGGCACATCCCAAATGGAAAACTGCTATGGTCGAGGAAATGTATGCATTGGACAAGAAAAAGACATGGGAGCTTGTTGATTTGCCAAGAGGCAAGAAGCTGGTTGGGTGCAAATGGGTGTTCACAGTTAAGTATCAGGTAGATGGGTCAGTTGAGAAGTACAAGGCTAGATTGGTCGCCAAGGGATACACTCAGACCTATGGGATTGACTACGTGGAGACCTTTGCACCTGTGACGAAGATGAACTCCATCAGCGTGTTGTTGTCATTAGCAGCAAACCAAGCATGGCCTTTGCATCAGCTGGATGTGAAGAATGCTTTTCTTTATGGTGATCTGCATGAAGAAGTCTATATGGTACCTCCTCCAGGATTCACCCCCCCAGGGGATCGCAGCAAGGTGTGTCGACTGCGGAAAGCCCTCTATGGGCTTAAACAATCTCCCAGAGCTTGGTTCGAGAGGTTCACTCTAACAGTGAAGAAGCTAGGATATACTCAAAGCTAAGCCGATCACACTTTATTTGTGAAGCATCTAGGGAAGAGCACTACTGTCCTTATCATCTATGTGGATGACATCATTCTGACAGGGAATGATGCACAAGAAGTGACCAAGCTCAAGAAGCATCTAGCAGGGGAATTTGAGACCAAGGATCTGGGACTTCTCAAGTACTTTCTCGGCATAGAGGTTGCAAGATCCAACCAAGGGATCTTTATCTCACAAAGGAAGTACGTCCTAGATCTATTGAAGGACTCTGGCAAGCTAGGAGCTAAGCCAGTAGAGACTCCCATAGAGCAGAACCACCAGTTGGCCGACTCATGCAGTCCGCCTTTACAAGATGTGGGGAGTTTTCAGAGATTGGTTGGGAGGTTGATCTACCTCTCCTTGACTCGCCCAGACATCGCCTATGTAGTCAGCGTTATCAGTCAGTATATGCATTCTCCTAGGGAGATTCACTTAGAAGCGACATACAGGATATTGCGATATCTCAAGTCTGCCCCTGGACGAGGACTTTTCAAGAAGAATGATCACATGAGAGTAGAGTCATACACTGATGCAAACTGGGCTGGTGCTAAGGATGATAGGAGATCTACCTCAGGCTACTGCACCTTTGTAGGAGGTAACTTGGTTACCTGGAGGAGCAAGAAGCAACATGTGGTTGCCAGATCCAGTGTAGAGGCAGAATTTAGGGCAATGGCCCATGGCTTGTGTGAGATGCTTTGGCTGAAGATGTTGGTTGCTGAGCTTGGCTTTCCGGTGTTGGGATCCGTGAGTTTGTATTGCAACAACAAGGTTGCTATCAGCATTGCTCACAATCCAGTACAACATGACCGTGCCAAGCATAGAAGTGGATCGCCACTTCATCCGGGAGAAGATCGTATCTAGAGAAGTTTGTACCCCGTTTGTGAAGACCGATGAGCAAGTAGCCGATGTCTTCACCAAAGGAGTTCCTAGTTGATAACTTCGAAGATGTTTATGCAAGTTGGGCATGAGAGATATCTATGCACCAACTTGAGGGGGAGTATTATCAGATACGTATTTTTACTGTTCTATAAATATCCCTTTATGTGGGGTATACTTGTCTTTTGTAATGCCCCTTTATATAAATAAGATTTATAGAGTCATTGTGACCAACACAATGACATCCTTCTCTCTCCCCTGTTCTCTCTTCTCTCCTCTCTTACTCTAACCTAACCCTAACTATAAAACCTCCATTGATTTCAACTCACTAGACCTCAAAGTTGACACCTATTAGTGTGAGTTGACAAGAAAATCTTTTTAAAAGAAAAATAAGAGGAAACAAGTAAAGAAATGTAAAGTTAGTTATCATAGGGAACTTTTAAAAATAAAAATAAAAATAAATTTAGAAACATGGAGATGATTTCTGTCATAAAATAATAATTTTCTGATTTGGGCATGTGCCTTCATGGACAACATGTCCACACAATTATTTGTAGTAGGAAGTCAACCCAATTTGGAAACACTTGTAAACAAATCAGCAACTACCTTTCCTAGCCTTCATAAGATTGTTGACATAGTAGGGACCCATCAATCTTGCAACCCATATCACTCTCATGAAAATAATATTTAACAATTAAGGAGCCAACGTACCCCACTTTTTGGAGAAAGAATTGAATTTTTTAAATCATTTAATAGAAATCCTCTCTCAATTGTGGACCCCACCTCTAGCAACAAGACCCTAAACATTTATAGCTTAGAGTCAAATTTCCAAACCACACCAAAAAAACCCTAAAGGTGAAATCGTTGGAAAGAGAGAGAGAGGAGAACCCACCTCCATTATCGAAGAAGAGAAGAACTTCGAAGCTCCGAAAAATCATCGTACTTCGCCCGTTTACTCTCAAGCTTGAAGACAAATTTGTTGCTTGGCTCCCGAAGTGCGACATACTTGAAAGAGAGCCCCACCCGACAACGTTCGAAGGAGATATGACTGCACCTTCCATCCCTCAAATCCAAGGAAAATAACAATCGAGGTAGGTACACCTACATAATGAACACAATTTCCCATTTCATGTTTCCCTCATGTTTTAATTCATGTACTATTATGTTAGATCATGTATGCTAGGGAGAAATCCGTTCCAGTTATTTTTTCATATTAATTTAGATATCGAATCTGTAAAGAGGTATGAGATTTTTACATGTCGGATTGCCATCAATTTTATTTACTACGTGAACGAATCCAAGAAATATAAAAGATTGTATTATCGAAAGCATGAAAAGGTGTGTGGATTAAAAGAATGCTATCTCCAATCCGTATATTGTAGAGGTGCATATCATTATATTTGAAGTGTGATTGTTTGGAAATAAATATTAGCAAGAAAGGCCTGGAGCCTTTGGGTGAAAAACCCTGAACCCCTACAGAAGAGCTCTCCACCGAGCTACTCCCGGCATGGGAATGAGAAGGAAACCCCAATGAGTGGATTGTAGTTCGAGTATTGCATATTTTCATATTTAGTCATCATGATCATCTCTGTTATTTTACTGTTAAATGTCTTACATAATAGTATGTATGCGATTTGAATGTGAGAAAGCATGACATGTTGAATCAAGTTTTTATGAGATATGTACTGTGGTTCTATTGAGCGTTAGCTCACGGCAATTGCCGATTTATAGATTATGTAGAGGAAGAGGCGATAGAGGAAGGTGAGACTTGGGAAGAGTATTTTGGGGATCGAGGCGACGAATGGAGGGCTAGCAGATAGAGAGGATGATTTGGGGGGTGTTTAGACACCAAATCCATCCTTATCAACTTCATTTTATTCTATTTTCATTGATGTGGATGACACTTGAGTCATCTCATAGTTGTACACGTTTTATTGAGTTCTTGCGACTATTATTAATTTATTTCGGTTGTTTCATTTAGATATTGGACATGGCAGTACTTCAATATTTTTCGGATAGTTTTTATTAGTTGAATAATATTTCATATTGAGGTTCATTACGTTTAAAACGCTGTGAAATTTTCATAAAGATTGAATGAGAAACGACACATAATGTCGGCCCAAAGCGATAAAATCACCAAAACTTAAAATGGACAGATTCTGTTTTGCTGACTTGCAGCGCCTTTTCCATCAGGAAGATGGCAGAACCGAACTTTCAAGAAAATAGATTAATCGAAGCTCGTTCTGTCAGCTTTCCGAACATATAAAGTGCGTTGTGAGATTCAATCTGTACTGTCCTAGGAGGCCAAAACACTATACCTATATCGAATCTGTCTGGACCTGTGTTCCAACTTACAGCATCTATTTGAACCACTAAACGGCAGAATCCGACTTTAGGCCGAACTGAAACAATAACACTCTTTCTGTTAGTTTTCCAGAAATGTAAAGTGCGTCAGGTGATTCAACTTGTGCTGTCCAAGACGGCTAAATCACCGAACCTATGTCAAACCAGTCTGGTTTTGTTTTCAGACTTGAGACACCTTTCTCATCTAGTAATTTGTAGAATCTGACTTTGAACAAAATAGAAAAATCGTGGCTTATTGAATTAGCTTCCCGACAATATAAAATGCGTCAGTAGATTCAATCGGGGCTGAGCTACACAGTCAGTTTACTGTGTATAGGTCAGAATTGACTGAGTCACTAGGCTTGGAACAATCAACTAATACCCCGATCTTACCAAATTGGGATGTACCGTGTGACCCATTAATGTTTGAACACATTTATATAAACCAATGATTAATAGGTTAATTCAGAGACTACTTTTATTGATATTATTATTAATGCCTCCGCTTAGTTTGATAATGTACGTTTATACTTAATACCTTAATGGGCTTACGTGGTAGATTACAGATAACCGGTTCACTCATTAGATTAGATTGGCTTTAAGAACAATCTTATTATCATGTCAGGGTTCGGGTATGGGTTGACCCATGGATATTTGGGTCGGATCCAGGTGCCCGAATTCGGGGCATAACACATAAGGAAGATGACACTTATTCTATAGCTAAGGGTGGGCCAAACCAAAAATTTGCACAATTGGCTATTAGTAGTCGTTAAATCTAAGTACCCCCAAATAATGCTCAAAACTCACCAATCAGGCTGAATTTTGGTTTGTAGGTCCCCAAAAATCACCCCCTAAATGAAGATTCCTAGATTAGTACCACAGTCTCACTGAACAATCTAAAGAATAAGCATAACCAAAAATTTTACTTCAGAAAAGTCTGAGAAAGTGAAGTCTCAGATTATCTATGAAAATAAATACTAAAAAAAAATAAAAAATCAATCAAATTTTTATTAAGTAAATCAATCAATAAGTTAAAAAAGATCAAAAACTGATTTTGTGCAGGTCTCACTTGACTTGCAGATCTGACTTTCAAATACGCATGCAAATTACAATTATAATGCACATGCATGCAAATTACTATTATACAACACTCAAAACTACACCTCCACGAATTTAATAATTTATAGAATCAATCAAAAAAAAGAAAAGAAGACGAAGAAACTGATCGCAGATTAACAGATTCACCATCCACCATGAAAGAGGAAACTACAATTAAAGCAGCATATGCAGGAAATGCACTAAGGACATACACGTTTGACAAAAGGCATCATGAGCCCAAATAAAGCCCAATCACAGTGGATGTAGAACCGGTCATGAGTGAATCCTATTTCTTCAAGGGTTTTTATAACCAGATCGAGATCATCAACAACTCCTTGAACCGTTGTTCCTGCAACATTAAATAAGGTTAATCCATGAAAATAATTTATATGGAGGCAGAGATGGGAAGGAATAGTGAATGATGGTGTGCATGATTTACTAAAAAGAGGAAGCGTTTAATGGATGGTGGATCTTCATGCGATCTTCGTGCAAATAAACCCTAAAATCCACCCTCCACCATGTAACCCTGCTCCCCAACCGAATGGAACGGTGTGCATGAGAATGAAATCCTGCGCGTTCAATGGATGGTGGATCTTTGTGCGATATTCGTGTCCACTTCTCCTCCTCTTCATCCGACCTCTGTTTTTTTTCTGGATCTGTCGAGTTTGATTTCTCTAGAAGAATCGAAGAAGGGGCACGGCTTTTGCGAGTGAGGAAAGTGACGAAAAATAGAAGAAATTGAAGACCAGGTACCTTTGGGGATTTGCTATCACGAAAGTTGCAGAGCTCAGAAACTCGAAGGAGAAACGATGGAGATCCCGAACATGCTGATCACGTAGACCGATTTCCTCTGCAATAGAGCGGCGATTCGGCAATCGGCGATCCATAGAGAGGACAGATGGAGACGGTTCTGCTGCTCGGAGTGCGTGAGAGAGTGAGAAAGAAAATGAGTGTGCGGGAAATAAAAAGGCGCGAGAGATAGAGGTCATCTAATCTAGCCGTCCATTCATGTAAGGGTTGATCTTGGCCATACATTATATGAAGCCCATAAGAGGGGGAGACAACTCCCTTCTATAAACTAGTGGGTGGCTGGGGCCCACGGCACTCCCACGAAGCATTTGCCAAAATCGGACGTGAATGACTAAGATCCATCGTCCATTTGGGATAATATCTCGACCCATATTTATTAAAGCCTATAATAAGGGGGAGCCAACTCAGCTCCCTTATTATATACTAGTGGGTGCCCCGTGCCATCAGCACTCCTCGACAAAGAATTTGCTAAAATCAGGTGAGTGGCGGAGATCCACCGTCCATTAGGGGGAGGATTAGATCTCGGCCCTTCTTTGTTGATGCTTATAAGATGAGGTATAAGTAGGGAGACAACCAATGTGTTTTGTTATATAGAATAGTAAATGGCCCATGCCCACGGCACTCTCCGACAAAAGCGTTTGCAAATATTGGGTGCCTTCGGCACTCAAACAGTATAACGGATTGGGGTGTTACCGTTTTTTCCATTATAACGGCTGTTATAACAGATTGTGACGCACAGAGGTAGAAATGGGAAAATAACAGTGTTGAAATTTAAATTTTGAATACATTGAGGTCAAATGAGGGGGATTGAGTGGCTGAAATCTAACCATCCACATTAGATCGATGGATTTGATCTCAACCACTCTTTATCTAACCGTCCTCATTAGATGGATGGACAAGATAAGAGAATACAATTGAGTTGTCTTGATATATGCGTGGGTGGCCTGTGCCCGAGGCACTTTCCAACAAAGTGTTTGTCAAAATCGGGTGGGAGTTAATCTCAGCCATCGATATGAAGCATAGGGGATCTCAGCCACTCATTATTGAAGCCATATAAGATAAGAGGGGTGTAAGAAAACCATTAGATTTTTGTTAAATTCTATTTTTTTTTTTTTTTTTAATTTTCAATTTTTAAATTTTAAAATTTGAATTTCAACACCACTTTTTTCAGTTAAAATCATTAAAATCCATTTTTGCCCCTGACCGTTTCAACCTGTTTTAACGGTAACACCCCTCTCGAGGCGTAAAAAGTGGGGCTCCTGAGCCTGACCCTTGGGCTATATGTAAATCCAACCCATTTCATTCCTTATATTTAGGTAAATAGTACGTGACCCATGCCCACGGCACTCATCGACAAAGTGTTTGTGAAAATTGGGTGTGAGTGGCTGAGATCCACTGTCCATTTGGTGTGATAAGATCTCGGGCATCCTTTATGAAGCCGGATAAGAGGGGGAGACAACCGTCCTATTTTATTATATAGACTAGTGGGTGCCCCATGCCATTGGCACTCCTCGACAAAGAATTTGCCAAAATCAGGTGAGTGGCGGAGATCCATCATCCATTTGGGGAGGATTAGATCTCGGCCCTTCTTTGTTGATGCTTAGAAGAGGAGGTATAAGTAGTGAGACAACCAATGTGTTTTGTTATATAGAATAGTAAATGGCCCATGCCCACGACACTCTCCAACAAAAGCGTTTGCAAAAATTGGGTGCCTTCGGCACACAAACGGTATAATGGACTGGGGCGTTACCGTTTTTTCCAATATAACGCCTGTTATAACGGATTGTAACGTACAGAGGCAGAAATGGGAAAAGAAAAGAAATAACAAAAAATAACGGTATTGAAATTTAAATTTTGAATAAATTGAGGTCAAATGAGGCGGATTGAGTGGCTGAAATCTAACCGTCCACATTAGATCGATGGATTTGATATCAACCACTCTTTATCTAACCGTCCACATTAGATGGATGGATAAGATAAGAGAATACAACTAAGTTGTCTTGATATATGCGTGGGTGGCCTGCGGCACTTTCTAACAAAGTGTTTGTCAAAATCGAGTGGGAGTTAATCTCAGCCATCGATATGAAGCATAGTGGATCTCAGCCACTCATTATTGAAGCCATATAAGATAAGAGGGGTATAAGAAAGCCATTAAATTTTCGTTAAATTCTATTTATTTTAATTTTAAATTTTTAAATTTAAAATTTTTATAATTTGAATTTCAGCACCATTTTTCCATTAAATTCTATTTTTTTCATTTTTACCCCCTGGCCGTTTCAATCCGTTTTAACGGTAACACCCCTCTCGAGGCATAAAAAGTGGGGCTCCTTAGCCTGACCCTTGGGCTATATGTAAATCTAACCCATTTCATTCCTTATATGTAGGTAAATAGTAGGTGACCCATGCCCACGGCACTCATCGACAAAGTGTTTGTCAATATTAAGTGTGAGTAGCTGAGATCCACCGTCCATTTTGTGTGATAAGATCTCGGCCATCCTTTATGAAGCCGGATAAGAGGGGGAGACAACTGTCCTGTTTTGTTATATAGATAGTAGGTGGCCTGTGCCCATGGCACTCTCCCACAGTTTGCCCAAATCGGGTGTGAGTGGCTTAGATCCACTATCCATTTGGGGTGATAAGATCTTGGCCATCCTTTGTGAAATCGATAAGAGGGGGGATAAGTGACTTCTCTGTTTTGTTATATACTAGTAAATGGCCCGTGCCCACGGCACTCTCCGACAAAAGCGTTTGCAAAAATTAGGTGCCTTCGGCACTCAAACGGTATAACAAACTGGGGCGTTACCGTTTTTCCATTATAACGGATTGTAACGCACAGAGGAAAAAAAAAATGGAAAAAGAACATAAATAACAAAAATAACGGTGTTAAAATTCAAATTTTGAATTGTACATTTTTTATAAATATATTGAGGTCAAATGAGTGGGAGTGAATGAATAAATGAGGGGGATTAAGTGGCTGAAATCTAACGTCCACATTAGATAGGTAGATTTAATCTCAACCACTCTTTATCTTATGAAGCAGGATAAGATAAGAGAATACAACAGAGTTGTTTTGTTATATGTGTGGGTGGCCCATGCCCGTGGTACTCTCCGGCAAAGTGTTTGTCAAAATCAGGTGGGAGTTAATCTCAACCATTGATATGAAGCATAGTAGATCTCGACCACTCATTATTGAAGCCATATAAGACAAGATGGGGTATAAGACAACCACTGTCACTTGTTATATAAATATAGTGGGTGCCCCGTGCCCATAGCACTCTCCAACAAAGCATTTGCCAAAATTGGGTGTGAGTGGCTGAGATCCGCCGTCTATTTTGGGGATAAGATCTTGGCCCTTCTTTGTTGAAACATATAAGAGGGGGTATAAGTGGGGAGACAACTTCCCTGTTTTGTTTTATAGATAGATGTATAGTGGGTGGCCCGTGCCCTCGACACTCCCCAATAAAGTATTTCCCAAAATCGGGTGTGAGTGGTTGAGATCCATAGCCAATTTGGGGGATAAGATCTTGGCCATCCTTTGTAAAGCTGATAGAGGGGTATAAGTGGCGAGACAATTTCCCTATTAAATTAACCCAACCATCTAAATTTTATTTTATGTAAGGGTTGATATGGGCCCTTAGATATATGAAGCCTATAAGAGGGGGAGACAACTTCCCTGTTTGGTTATATAGATAGATGTATAGTGGGGCCTGTGTCTTCGGCACTCCCCTACAAAATATTTCCCAAAATTAGGTGTGAGTGGTTGAGATCCATAGTCCATTTGGGGGATAAGATCTCGGCCATCCTTTGTAAAGCCGATAAGATGGGTATAAAGTGGGGAGACAATTTCCCTGTTAAATTAATTCAACCGTCTAAATTTTATTTTATGTAAGGTTAGATATGGGACCTTAGATATATGAAGCCTATAAGAGGGGGAGACAACCACTGTGTTTTGTTATATAGATATATAGATAGATTGATAACTTTTTACAAAATTAGTAGAAAAGATAAATCATAAGGACCGTAGCCCATCAAGCCCTGCCACTTAGCACCAACGGGTTGGCAGCTAGTTGCCTACTCGGTGGTCTATGCCTACCACGGGTCAATAAACAACCGTACCCACTAATCAAATAAATAAATAATGGAAGCAGAATGTACAAATATACACTCAAAGTTTGATTAAATAGAAACACTAACGTGAGAATTACTACATTAATGAACCTAGAAAAATAATATTTCTCATCTACGTGCACAGTTGCAACATCGTAATCGATGTCTTATCCCAAATGTTTTGGGTCGCAGCATGAAGTATATTTTCCCATTCGACTCTATTTAGAGCTATATCTTCTGGCAAAACATAAGTCTTCTTTGAATCTTTTTGAGTGCACAATTGCAACAAGAACCGAAAATAAGTGCAAGGTTTTTTTCGCTTATCAGCTCCAGAGGCCCATCACTTGTTGTCAGAATAATTGAGTGGGATTGTAAATCAATCTGACCTCTTCTATAAAACATTCGCGCTTCTCCTTAGTCTTCTCATGCCGAAAATCCCCGAAGGGAACAAAAAATAATATAAGAATTTCACACACGGGAACTTATTTTGCACAGAAGTTGCCAACCAAATTAAAAGAAATGTTTTATCCCATCTTCATCCTGAAGAATCTAACAAGTAAATGGGCTACACCTCCTTGGATTAATTGAGTCTCCCTCGAACTTATTTTTATGGGATTTAGTAAACCCTAGGTAGAAATAACAAGAGCATGGAGCGTCTTATTAGTCAAGGGTGTCAATCCGGCCCTGCCCTTTGAAAGCCCTAGACGTTTTTTTATAAATTTCATGCCTTTAGGGCCGGGCTAGGCCCAAATATGTCATGCCCTTCTAAATAGGGGTCGGGCCAGGGTCACACTCAAGGGGGTTCGGCCCTTAGCAAATCATCTATGTTTATTTATTTATTTAAATTATATCCCATAAAACAACGCATTTAGTGCATTTTGTATAAAAAAAATAAAAAACCGGTTGGCATGGTCTCTCAGTTTCTTTAGGTACACATGTCATGACTTTATTGGTGTTGGACACTACAATTATCCTAAAAAGATACAATTTTGGATAATTTCAAAACGATTGAGCCATTCTAAAATTATGAACAGCCCAAAATTGATCCTATTTTAAAAATTTTAAGAGTGGTTCAAAATCATTCCAAAATGACTTTTTTTTTTAGTGCAAATTTATAATATATCATTTATTTTCTCGAAGTTTTTAAAAAAACTAAATCATTTCTTTTTCAACAATAACAATTCGCCTTTATAACAAAAAAATTATGATCATTTATTGAAAAGTGTACGTATATTAAACTGAAGAAACACATTACCAAGTCAAGTGCATTGTTCAAGTATCCACTTTTTTTACTTAAAAGTTTTATACTTTTCAATACTCTTCTTCTATGCCCCGGGCCTACCTGACCCAACCCCTACCCTTGAGGGTAGGACTAGGGCCGGTTCAGGCCCTCTAAGGCCTAGGGTCGGGTTAGGGCCCCACCCTTATAAGTGAAGGTAGGTCCCCGTCCTTTGACAGCCATTTTAGTCTCATTGCTCACTCTTTTATAGTAGTTATCTTACATCCCATTAGGTCTTGGGTTCAAAACACATTGACCTCAATAATTAAATTATTTTTAAACTTTATAAATCACAGTTGCGTCGTGTCCTATAACAACATCGATTTTCCTTTCCAAATTCTTTCACGTTAAAGAATAGCCTTAAAAATATAATTTTGTTGGTGGACCCAAAATGATAAATTTCCCTCAAAGCTGGAGTTTGCTGTAACAGTTCAAAGTTTTCCCTCCCTCCAAAAATTACACGCGCGTATTCTTTTGACCCACTGAATACACCAAGAATCAGGCAGATTAATGATTTCTAGCCATTGTATTAGTGAACTCAAAAAGAAATCCTTGAATCCATTGGCTAGAAATCGCCAATGACGCTTACTTTTGGTGCGTCGGTCTAACAAAACGTGGACCAAAAATCCATGCGGTCAATTTATAAAAAAAAATAAGTGCCTCATGGCATTTTGGGAGGGAGGGTACAACTGATATAAGATGTCATAACAAACTGACCTACCATTCATGTTTGTTTTGAGCTGGCAGAGAGTGGGAGAGAAATTAAATAGAAATAGAAAGATAGTGTGAGAGAGGAACAGATAGATAGAGAGAAAGCGCTTACCGAGAGAAAAAAATTGGCGGGTCCCGGGTCACGTCCCAAAATGTTTGACAAGTACCCTTTGTTAACCACACTTAACCAACTGACCAAGGGTTAACGTGGGTTGGGTTTAGGCCTTGAAGTATGTGTACATTTTGGCAGGGGAACCTTCAAAGTTTGAAGGACCCGAGACCAGCCAATTTTTTCTTTGAGTGAGAGGCGGCGACACGGTGGCCAACAAAGGAGCTAGGGTAGGGTTTGGGGTAAGATAAGCGACTTGGCGGCTTGTTTCCTATTTTTTAATACGGAAAATTTCTAAAGAGAAAAACAACTTTAATCTATTTACAAAAACAAAAATAAAATTGTGAGAATCTCAAAAAAAGTAACTAAACACCTTTTGAAAGGACGTTTCTCCTTGACAGAAATAAATGTGAAAAGATTGACTGAAAAAGCTGAAAAGATTGACTGAAAAAGCTGAAAAGGCTGACAAACACCCTTTTAAAGGGCGTCTGTACCTTACAAACGCCCTTTTAAAAGGGCGTTTCCCATAGAGGAATAAACCTTTTGTCCCAATACGAGCCACGTGGCACATTCTTAGTGGACATTGACCGTATGGATGTTTGATCAGTCCCTTCATGGACCTGTAGTCCAAAAATCAGCCTGATTAGTAATTTACAACCTTTGGATCTTTGCACTCAAATAATGCTCAAATTCTTACGATTAAAATCAACCCATGAAAATAACTTTAATCCAATGCTTATAAACCACTAATCATGTTTCTTTTTGGGTGCGTAGGTCCACCTAGTGGTTTGCCAAACATCCATACGGTCATCGTCCGATAAATGTGTGCCATGTAGCTCGTATCGGGACAAAACTTTTACTCCTCTATGGACAAACGCCCTTTCAGCCTTTTCAACTTTTATCTGGAAACAGGCCGTCCATTTATATTTATCAGGGAGAAATGCCCTTTTAAAGGCGTTTAATTACTTTTCTTGGGAATATCATAAACTTATTTTTGTTGTTGTAAATAAATTAAAGTTTGTTTTCTTTTTAAAAGCTTTCCGTTTTTAATATTGCAAGGAAACTAGGGACTTCGTCTGTTGTTTTCTTAATACACTAAATGTGACAGTCACGGTTCATCGTTTATGGTTAAAAAATGACAATCTAAGCCCATCATTTAGCTTTCTAAACAAAGAGACAAATATATTTTTTGGAATTGACCGGGTCATCGTCACTTAACGACTTCGGTCCATTTTTTTGGGGTCGTTTTCCAGCCCTTCTGGTGTAGTAACGTGTTGGTTGGAATTTTTCTCATCTCTAATGCACACGCTGAAGTTGTACAATCCAGCATATATTTCTTTCGGGTCTGGCTCAGGGAACCCCCATTTTTTCTGACCCCTCTTGGTGTTCGTGTGCTCGGGACCGTGGATTTCAAGAATCCGATGGTGGTTGTCAACGCCAAGCTGGCATCATTTTTTTCACTTTTGGGGCACTGACAACCACCGTTGGATTCATGAAATCCACGGCCAAGTGCACGAACACCAAGATGGGTCAGAAAAGGGGGGCCATCGGAGCCTGAGTCATTTCTCAATTACCCCTCAGACTGACCTAAATGTCTAGATGTTAGGGCATGAGAGTAAAACTTCCATCACAATGGGTTATGACCGAAGCCTGGCACAACACACAATACGAGCCACGTGGCACTCTTAGTGGACGATTACCATATGGATGTTTGGCCAGTCCCTCAGTGGACCTGCAAACCAAAAATCAGCCTGATTAGTTATTTACAACCTTTGTATCTTTGCACCCAACTAACGCTCAGATTACTACAGTTAAAATCAACCCATGAAAATAACTTCAATCCAACGCTTAGAAATCACTAATCAAGCGGATTCTTGGCATGTAGGTCCACTTTAGGATACATCCATACACTCAGTGGGCTCTAAGACTGCCACATGCTTCGTCCCGACGTCAAAGAATAAACATGCCATATAAGCACAAAAAAAGTCAAAAGTAAATTGACTCGTGTTAACTTAAAACACATCCGAGTTAACTAAGATTATTTTATATGTACGTGGCATGTTTTTGTGAGACCCGCAGTACGAAAATTTTCTCAAGTTGTATTTCTAGACGGGAAGGACTTCATGTCCACGAATTATAAACTTATCAAAATCGAGCAAAACTTCTATCACAGCGTTCTGACATATGCTTCTGTCACAATGAAAATCACAGGTCACGTGGCAAACTCTTAGTGACGCTGACCGTGTGGATGTTTGGCCAGTCCCTCAGTGAACCTCTAAACCAAAAATCAGCCTGCTTAGTGATTGTATTGAAGTTATTTTCATGGGTTGATTTTGACGGTAAGAATTCGAGCATTATTGAGCGTTATTTGGGTGCAAAGATCCAAAGGTTATAAATCACTAATCACGCTGATTTTTTGTTTATAGGTCCACTGAGGGACTGGCCAAACATCCATATAGTCAGCGTCCACTAAGAGTATACCACATGTCCTGTGATTTTTACTGTGACAAAAACATCTGTCAGAATGCTATGATAGAAGTTTTACTCATCAAAATCTAGCTATGGTTCTCAAACAATGCACGATGCCACTTAGCCGCGTATCTAATTTGACTGCTCGTACTATAGCCCGTAGGACACGTTATTTTTAGGGTTCTCACACAATGTATGATGCCGAGTAAGACTTTGATGACAGGGCCCTGTCATCACGGCCGATGACAAGGTACAAGAGGAGCCACGTGGCATAATCTTAGAAGACTCTGACCGTATAGATGTTTTTCCAATCCCTATATGGATCTACAAACAAAACATCAGCTTGATTTATGATTTCAAACCTTTGGATCTTTGTACCTCATATAATGGTCAACAATGCTGAAATTTCCCACGGTTAAAATCAACCCGTGAAAACAATTCCAATTCAACGCCTAGAAATCATTAAACGCGCTGATTTTTGGTCTGTAGGTCCACCTAATGATTGGCCAAACATCCATACGGTCAGAGTCCTCTAAAAGTGTTCCAAGTGTCTCGTATTGTGCCCTGTCATCGGCCTTGATGACAGGGCCCTGTAATCAAAGTTCTATTCGATGCCCTTTACTTCCTCTCTCCTTCGCGGACATTTCTTTTAATTTCTCTGGCCGTTTCTTTTTTCGGTTTACTACCTTACTTTGGACCCGGTCTCCCCCTATGGCTTCAGGATGCTCTGGGGAGGATGACCGTCTGATCCAAGCTAAGGCAGGTATATGATTTTTTTGGTTGACCGCATGGATATTTAGCCCACCCTTAATAGATATTCCTACCAAAAATCAGCTTGTTTGATGATTTCTAGCCGTTGGTTTTAGTACTACAAAAAATGGTTGTATTTAACGGCTATAAGAACACCTTAAAAAGTGCTAAAATCTAATGGTTATAGATTACCAATCAGGATGAGTGTTGGTGTGTATATCCACCAAGGGGTCAGATAAGCATCCATGCGGTCAGTCGGCCCAGATGACAGTGGTGAGTAACAAAAATCGTGCTTCCGCATTTGACAAAGTTTCAGGTATACCTTGTTACATCTTTTCCCTAATAATAATAAGGGTCGGCTCCGTTGACAGATCAAAAATGACAATGACAGAATATATGCCACGTGGCACATTGTTACAGGTGGATGTTTGTCTATCCCATGGTGGACCTAAAAACCAAAAATTAGCCTGCTTAGTGATTCATTGGCTTTGGATTGGACTTATTTTCGTGGGCTGATCTCAACTGTGGAAATTTGTGCAGTGTTTGAGGTACAAAGATGCAACACTTACGAATCACTGATCAGCCTGATTTTTGGTTTGTAGGTCCACCATGGGATAGGACAAACATCGGTACTGTCAGAGTCCTGTAACAGTATGCCATGTGGCTTATATTGTGTCCCTGTCAGTCACATTTTAGATCTGTCAACGGAGCTCGACCCTAATAATAATAATGTACGTGGCAAACGGACAAGTTTGGAGTACCGTTACTACCCAACTCCCTGGAGTACATGATCCGGTGCGCCTTCTTTCTCGTTGAGCAATTAGGCTCTGTTGTCAACAAAAAGTTTTACAGAAAAAAGATTTGTATGTTTTTTTTTCTTTACAAGTCAATTTTAAAATTTTTTTTTTAGTAACCCTTTAAACAATGCAACTTCCGCGAAGTTTTGTCGGGGAGCTGAGGAAGAGGGGGGGAATGAGAATCATAGGGGGAAGGAAATTGGTATTTTGGACGGAAAATCGCTCGGGAATCCGGTTAGACGAACGAAAACCCCCTAATTCACTTTTTTTTCGTCACTTTAGCCTTCTATTAACATTTAAGAGTCACCATGTATTGTTAGAGAATCCTAGATTTGTTCTTGGTGAATCTATACATCAGAAATGAAGATTCATATTTCCCAATTTCTAGTCTGGTTCTTATTCTCTAGCCTTTGCTGCATAGGGGCAGCACCTCGTAACAAGTGTATAAATGTAGGGGTGATTTTGGATTTGGGAACATTGGTAGGGATGACGAGCAACAGTTGCCTTTCCATGGCCGTCGCCGACTTCTATGCTGTTCACGATGATTATAGGACGAGGCTAGTTCTACACACCAGGGATTCCGAGAAGGACGTTGTCACCTCTTTTTTTGCAGGTGCTTTCTTACTTCTCTCTTCTTTCTTTCATACCCAATTGAATGATTCTAAAAATCCCAATAGTAAACTTTTTACCTTTTTTAGCTTTACCTTTTTGAGCTTGAATCCATTAATGGGTTCACCCGTGGGGGATCTAAAAAAAAAGAACAATCATTACTTGGCTCTGCTCTTCCCTCTAACCATGGCGGGTCTCTCCTTCTCTCGCCACCAACGACCCATTGTCTGCTTCACTAACAATAAGGTTTTTAAGTGGTAGAGATTACATGGATTTGGGGATTTTAGCTTAAAACATATAAGAGGGTACAAGAGAATCAAAAATTAAAAATTCAGCAAGATGAGCTATTACAATTGAAAAATTGAGATTCCAACAATGGAGAACGAATAAAATACATCAGAAATCTAACGATTCAACATTTGAAAACTTTCAATTCATCCCCAAATATTCAAGATTACTCAGTCTACCATCCACAATCAATTCATCTTTTAACTGTAGTTTTATGCAGAGGTGAAACCACCATACATTAAACTTCATGTTATATTTTACTTCCTCAAATTTCTTATCTTACAAAGCAATGGTGTGTGTGTGTGTGTGTGTGTGTGGCTTCACACTTTATTTTGTCAGTCTATCATCCGCAATCAATTCATCTTTCAATTGTAGTTTTATGCAGAGCTGAAACCACCACACATTAAACTTCATGTTATATTTTACTTCCTCAAATTTCTTATCTTACAAAGCAATGGTGTGTGTATGTGTGTGTGTGTGGCTTCACACTTCACTTTGTCAGTCTATCATCCATAATCAATTCATATTTCAATTGTAGTTTTATGCAGAGCTGAAACCACCATACATTAAACTTTATGTTATATTTTACTTCTTCAAATTTCTTATCTTACAAAGCAATGGTGTGTGTATATGTGTGTGTGTGGCTTCACACTTCATTTTGTTCTGTTCATGAATGCAGCTCTAGAATTGTTGAAACATGCGGAGGTACAAGTGATCATTGGCCCTCAAAAATCAACACAGGCTGAATTTGTAATGGATCTCGGAGATAAAACTCATGTGCCCGTTGTTTCTTTCTCTGCGACGAGCCCTTCCCTTTCCACTAAAACTCCTTATTTTATCCAAATGACCCCAAATGACTCCTATCAGTTGAAAGCCATTGCTGCCATCATTCAAGCTTTTGGATGGAAGCAAGTTGTTCCCGTTTATGAAGACACAGATTATGGAAATGGAGTCGTACCTTATCTGATTGATACCTTCCAAGAAATTGATGTCCGCATCCCCTACAGAAGTGTTATTCCTCCTTCTGCCACTGAAGAACAGATCCTCCAAGAACTTTACAAGCTGCTGAAAATGCAAACTAGAGTATTCCTAGTGCACATGTCATCTTCTCTTGGCTCCCGTTTTTTTCTAAAGGTAAATGAGGAAGGGCTGATGAGTGAAGGTACTGCATGGATTATCACTGATGGACTGACAAATCTATTGGATTCCATGGATTATTCTGTCATCAGTTCAATGGAAGGTGTCTTAGGAATAAAGCCTTACGTTCCAAGCTCAATAGAACTTCACCATTTCAAGGCAAGATTGAAGAGGAAATTCCGCCAGGATCATCCAAATACTGAAAGGTCCGGGTTTAACACTTATTGTTTGTATGCGTATGATACCATCTGGGCAGTCGCGACGGTAGCAGAAAGAGTTTATAAAATGAATTTCCACTTTCAAAAACCGAAACGCTTTAAAAATTCAACTCCCTTAGCAGGGCTGGGAATCTCTCAGATGGGTCCGAAACTATTGAAAGCAATCTTAACAACTGAATTTAAAGGTTTGAGTGGTGAAATACGTCTAGTCAATCGACAATTGCAACCACAAGTCTTCCAGATACTCAATGTGATTGGTAAAGGGGAGCGACCAATTGGATTCTGGATGCCTACAATTGGAATTTCGCAGGGATTGGATGTGAGTAGAACGAAAATGTACTCGACCTCAAAATCCGATCTTCGGGCTATCATTTGGCCAGGAGGATCAACGACCGTGCCCAAGGGTTGGGTGATTCCAACTGCTGGAAAGAAGCTAAGGGTAGCAGTTCCAGTGAAAGATGGTTTTAATGAATTTGTGAAAGTGGAATGGGACCCTAGCACCAATGCAACAATAGTCACTGGATATTGCATAGAAATTTTCAATTCGGTAATGGAAGCCTTACCTTATGCCGTCCCTTATGAATTTATTCCCTTTCAGAAGCCTAATGGTGAGAATGCTGGGGATTGCGATGATCTAGTTTACCAAGTTTATCTTCAGGTCAGTAATATTTTTTAATTTTGAGAGCGAGCAGTTGCAATTGTAAACATCCTCTTTTGGAGAACACATTTATGCCCGAAAGGTGAACAAGATCAAATTTCTTTTGTGTTTTGGGTGTAAGTGTGTACTCCAGAAAAGGTTTACACTTGGACTAGTTAACTCCATTCTAATATTATTGCAACCAGACACCCCCATCAAATTGTTGATGAGTGGGTGTTTTCTTATCTTTGTACATGATTTTTGTCTTTCATTTTGCAATCT
Source organism: Euptelea pleiosperma (assembly GCA_035048495.1). Lineage (NCBI taxonomy): Eukaryota > Viridiplantae > Streptophyta > Magnoliopsida > Ranunculales > Eupteleaceae > Euptelea > Euptelea pleiosperma. The sequence continues at coordinate 19,529,555 of CM068548.1, read as the reverse complement.
GGATGAAATAGGAATACGATGCTGCGGTTGGAGATATTACAATCACGGCCAATCGATCATCGTTCATTGATTTTTCTCTACCTTTCACCATTGGGGGGGTGTCAATGATTGTGCCTTCCAAATACGTGAATAGAAAGAACATGTGGATCTTCTTCAAACCTATGACTTGGGATCTTTGGCTTCTAGGTGGTGGATTTTTCATCTTCATTGGCGTAGTGGTTTGGGTTTTCGAATATCTGAGAAACTCAAATCCTGGTGGACCTCCTATTCGGCAGATTATCAGGCACCTCATTAGTCCATCTCCGACCCTCTTCTTCACACAAGGTTCTGTAATTATTCTTCTACCTCTTTATTTTTGCAGAAAGGATAATTCCTTAAAAGAGTTAATATTTGATCCTTCATCCAAGTGAAAAAAAAAAATGTACTCTCGTTTCTAACATCTCACCACATAACCCATAAAAAGAGATTGTTAGTTCTGTGACACGAGGCTTTTTTTTTTTTGCTTCAGTGAGAGATCAGGTAGTATCCCTTTGCCTAAGAAACCTCATTCTGTTATGCTTTTGCTTATTTCAATATAGTGGCTGGTTCAAGATGTCATCTAGTTTTCAGACCCAATGGTAGTGGTGTCCATAACAGCTGCATGGGTGGATTTGCATGTGGGTGGGACCAACATTCCATGGGCCCTTTTAGAAGAATTTCCATGCATAGACTGACCTAACAAAATGGTCACAACCTTCAAATCTGAACGCTGTTTTTCTTTTAACTGTTTGTTTAGATCAAGTCGGTCATCTTTTTGGTACTATCCACGAGAGTGCAATAGATCTAGTTGATGTTATGATCATTGAATAATGTAGATGTTTCCCATAGAAGATTTCCTAACTGGGCCATCCATTGAATGATGGCGCCTCACCTCCCTATTAGTGGGAGGTTACAGCTTAATAGCGTGCCCAGTTGCAAAATTTAACCCTGTGAAGCATAGTGACATTTAAGGAAAGCGAAGTTTCTCCAAAAGGTGAAAATGTGGACTCCTCCCTAAAAGCGGTTTGAACTAAACACAAGGTACGTTTTATGCAGGCTAACATTACGCTGCTTAGAGTTAAATTTTTACTTAAACAAGCCTTAAAGAGGATAAAAATAAAATTGGTTTACTTAGAATCTAAAACTCTCCTAAATAGAAGAAAGAGCAATACGAGTCATGTTTAGACCCAAAGAATGGTCTACATTCATCATAGAAATAAACCTGAGCCACGGTTACTGGGTTGGAGCCTGAGGTTCCATTGATCACATTCATGATGATGCAGCCCCGTGAAAAGATTTTTTTTCTCACTTTTTTTTCAAATTTTAGTACGCAAGGTTGAATACTGGGATTGAGTGCTCAAGTTGAAGGTTGGATTTGATGTTTGCAGGAGAGAAAGATTTAACAAACGTGTCAAAGTTTATTCTGAGCTTATGGGGTGTACTATGTGTGATTCTGGGTGCTTCTTACATTGCAAGCTTAACATCAATGCTAACAGTTCAAAGTCTCCAACTTACTGCTCCAGACGTAAAAGATCTTATAAAGAACGGAGACTATGTGGGCTACCAGAAGGGGTCCTTCGTAGCAGGAATCCTAAAGCAATTGAAATTTGATGAGTCCAAGCTCCGGGTCTATAACTCTCTGGAAGAGTATGATGAGGCCCTAACCAAAGGAAGTCAGAATGGTGGTGTTGCTGCCATTATGGATGAGATCACATACGTCAAGCTCCTCTTGGAAAAGTATTGCAATAAATACACTATGGTTGGACTGACCCACAGGATGGACGGATTTGGCTTTGTTAGTCTCTTCTTTCTACCATAAAAGCATATAAATGTGTTCTGGTTTGTGTGTATCTTCTAGGTTCACTTCTTACTTGTTTCAGTTTTGACAGGTTTTCCAAAGAGGGTCCCCTCTGGTGGCTGACGTTTCTAGGGCAATATCATCAGTACTAGAAGGAGAAAGAATGGTGGAGATCGAGAAGGCATGGTTTGGACGTGAAAGTACTTGTCCAGAGCCAAGCAATACTGTCTCCTCCAACAGTCTCTCTGTCGACACCTTTTTGGGGCTCTTCCTCATCCTCGGAATTGTCATACTTGTTGCTCTTATAGTATCCGTTCTAGCTTACATACACAGGCATTCAAACATACCATTTTGGAAATACCTCAGAGCCAGATGTGGATTGAATCAGGAACAATCCACCCCACGTAATGAAGGAGTTAATGAGACAACTCAATCAGGAACAGTTCCTATAAGTAATGAAGAAGCTGATGAGGAAAATTCGGAAACGGTAAGAGCTACAGCAGCTGAGGAAAGCCAAGAAGAAGGCGACCTCCCACAGTCCTCCAATCATCTCTGAAAGCAAGTCAAAACTGTAATCACTTAATTATTTCGGATTTTTTTACATACCTTGATTTGAAATTTGATACTATAAATGCAAATAGAATTGAAAAAAAAAGATTTCTCCTTGTAAACCTTTTATGGTAACAGAGATTGTTAACTTCTTGAGACCTTACTGATCAAATATTCAAATGCTATTAAATACAGCACATGAGGTGTGAAACTTTGGCAAACACCTTTCCTCAACAATCAAAAGCATGGTTGTAGAAGAGGTAATTCTACCAGTTAGGAAAATTTAAAATTTAATGCGATTTTCTTGTGGTAATTAAGAGACCCGTCTTTGATGAAGACAAGGTCTTTTGGGTCCTAGAGGAATCGGTCCAGAAAATGATGAATATATCCATCTTAGCCAAATCACCAATACCATTCTATTTTTAGGAATTAATACCAAGTATCATCAGCCGGGAAATTCATATGCAGGCAGGTTGTTTAACGTCTCCCAGAATCAGTTCAATAATTTTCCAGCCCCCTCACTCAAGAATGCTCACATTTTTTGGAGAAAAAAAATTCCCTCAAATGTTGACATTAGTTTAATCATGCATACTAGTCCTTAAAGTTGCTCTCCTGCGCTGGGAAAATATTTTGCTCCGGGGGGGTTTCGCTCACTCCTTGGTGGATAAGCACACCAAAAATCACCTGATTGGTTATCTCTAGCCATTATTAGAGTTTTGCATTTTTAAACGAGTAATTCTAGCCGTTCAAGCATGTTTTTTAGACACCATATTCAACGGCTAGAAATCATCCGACTTTTGGTGTGTATATCCACCAAGGGGTGGACTAAGCATCCAGTCTATCAGTTTTCCTCCCAACTTTTTTACAAAATTAAATGAAAAGGTGAACCATAAGGACCAGTAGCCCATCAAGCCCTGCCACGGCGGGTAGGCAGCTGCCTACCTGGTGGTCTGTGCCTAGCACGGGTCAATAAACAAAGGTACAAACATATAAATATTTGATAAGTGGTGCCTACCACTTATCAAATAAATAAATAATGGAAGCATAATCTACAAATTCACTCAAAATTTGATTAAATAAAAAACTCTAATGTGAGAATTAATACATTAATGAACCTCGAAAAATAGTAACTCATATCTAGGTGCACAATTGCAACATCATCATCTATGTTTTGGGTCGCAACATGAAATATATTTTGCCATTCAACTCTGTTTAGAGCTGTATCTTCTATCAAAACATAAGTCTTCAGATCTTTTCAGGTGCACAATTGCAACGAGAACCGAAAATAAATGCAAGGTTCTTCGCTTATGAGGTGCAGATGCCCATCACTCATTGTCAGAATAATTGAATTTTATCGAGTGGGACTGTAAATCAATCTGACCTCCTCTATAACTTCCGCGCTTCTTCTTGGTCTTCTCATGCCGAAAATCCCTGAAGGAAACAAAAATTAATATAAGAATTCGACACATGGGAACTTATTTTGCACAGAAGTTGCCAGCTAAATTAAAGAAATGGTTTATACCATTTTCATCCCATGAAGAATAAAACAGATAATGGAGAACACTAACTCAGATGGAAAATGTACTGACACCTCCTTGGATTAAGTGGGTTTCACTCAAACTTGTACTAATTTTTATGGGATTTAGTAAAACCCTAGGAAGAAAAAGCAAGAGCATGGAGCACCTCATTGTAAATGGAAGTGGATACATAATAGCAGATAGCAAGACATAAATGCTATAAAAACTTGTGGTCAAATTAAGCATTAATGAATGATTTAATTATATCGAGACAAACACTGATTTTTTCATTGTCTCGTTCATTCTCGTTTCGCCTTGTCTCGTTCCGTCAACTTACCGAGACAATGAGACAAAACGATATTTTAAACTTTTCTTTTGACTCATCAGTCCAAATTCCCAAGGGAGAGTTGGATAAAACTGGTTTTAAAACAAAGGGAATTGATTTTTCTGGAGGACTTTCTACTTCTAGAGAACAATTTTTCATTTGACAAAAGTGCCTCTATCACTTCACAATTGAGTTTTGAGTTGAGAAGGTTTAAAATCTCGTTCCATTTCATTGTCTCAGTAAGCTGGCGGAACGAGACGTATCAACCGAGACGAAACGAGACAATCAAAGAAACACTATATGTCTCGATAATGTTAGACTATTTTTTAATGCTTAATTAAGTTACAAACTTATTTTTTAGCATTTATACATGTTATAAAAATACATATACAATGAAAATAAGGTTCTAACGCAATTTACGTAATTAGATTAAATTTTTTTTTAATAGAGAAGTGATCAGCAGTTGATCAACAAACAAGACATCATTAAACATGGGGAGACTGAATAAGAAATAAATAGTGGTGAACACCAACCAACTGTTATACACCCTCCAAGATAGTAGGACACCTCGGATGGGACATAGCCTAAGACCAGACCAAAACTTCTAAGAACTGGATGAATGGACTTTTTCTCTCTAATCATTAACCCTAAGTTTTTTAGCCATACAGGTTTTAGCTCTAGAATGGACAGCTAATATCCTCTAATTGGTATCCAGTTAGGCGGAAGTTTTTTTTGGACAGTATACACCAATCAAAAGGGGGCCCACTGATCGAATAGTTCAGAGCAACAAATAGTGTTACTGGCATCATTCACCTTGCTGGGGAGCACCATACGTGTTCTCTCGCTAAAAATACGTAATGTGTTCTTTGACAACCTAATAAAATATTCACAATTCCACTCTATAATAAAAGTGATAGTTGAGCTACTTCAGAGGTTGATCTCTCAAATTTTTAAACTCAACAAGCAGTGATATCAAAAGAACATCAAGTTAATGGTTATTCCGTCTATTTACGTTATTGAAGTCAGGCAAGAAATAAAAGTCATCTTTATGAAACATGGAGAGTTATTTGCAGACTAGTAAAACATACCTTCCTCTAACCTGCCCTAGAACTTCTTGTGCTTTTGCACCATAGCCAACGTCTGCACCATCCTGCAGAAAAATTACATGGTAAGAAACTAAAGAGAGAGAGAGAGAGAGAGAGAGAGAGAGAGAGAGAGAGAGACCTTTGCCCAATAAGAATTATTTTGAAGCCTCTCATCAGCGAATTCCACCTGGTCAACTTTCACCCTTTGAAAGGCATTAACCGTTTTGGGCTGCCACAGTACAATAGAAAAAAAAATCTCAACAAAGAATCCTCAACTACTTGAGAGAGTAATGATATTGCAGTGAACTGTCCAGAGTTAATAACAACTAAAAGGAGCAGATTTCAAGTTTCTTGGCTCTCTACAGAAAATGAACAAATACAAAGACAGAACTAGTTCTTAGGCAGATGCTTATGGTTTGGGTGCATCAAGCTCAAGACTCTAAACAACAATTAGCATTATTAGCCGCAAGTTTAAAGAGCTAACAGAAGAAGTTGTTTGGTTGCTCAATAATTCAAGACCAAATAACTAGCAAAAAATAATGGCAGCAGAAGGGAACACCAAAACAATACATGAATATAGAAGCATAAGATCCATTCAAAATGTCAGGATAGATAATCAGTTCATGCAAACCAAGGCTTAAAACTCAAAGCCCGACTATAAACAACTAAGCCACTTTACCTGCGTTTGATCAAGTAAAGTTGGCTGGAAGAATGTTTTTTAGTACACAATTGAGTTTCTAAATATTAAATATTGAGATAACCCAAGAAAAGTGAAGATAGATGATCTAGACAACATATTCCAACACGGGCATGTAATATTAAAACGATTTTATTTTGATAGGTAAACCTGAAATAATTATTAAAATGAACATTTTTTTTTTTGATAAATTAAATATGCAAAAGAGCAAAAGATAAAATACAGCATGACTTCTGTTAGAGCACATCATTTTTTTTATAAGTTAAGAGCATTAGAGCACATCATTTGTTTTATAAGTTAAGAGCATTAGAGCACATCAATTTCAAATACTTCAACCATTCAACCATATTTAAATGATGGATAGAAAACTGCAATTGTTTGTGATGATTATTTATCATCATCAATCTAACATATACAAATTTTCTAGGTTCACACAAGGGACCAGACACAACAACCTCAAAAGGTTAGACCCTCGATATACCAACACACTAATACAGTTGTATATCATAATATTGCAAGATATTAGACAATACAAAGTATAAAACAACTCATCAAATAAACAGAGTTATCCTACCTAAATAAATAGTATACCATAACATGAGAAGAAATTAAAAGATTCAGAACTGATTGAATAGTCATGAAATATTTCAAAAAGAATACATTAACCAGGGCAGGATGAGCACACACAATGAGAAAGATCGTCCTCTAAATAATAAAGTAAAATAAAATAATATAATTATTGGCATGTTTGGATGAACATAAAAGTTCCATATACAGACCATCTTGAACCATTGACCATGTCTTTACTGAAAGTGACATACAGGGAGGTTAAATTCACCCAATTAGGTCAATTTTGGGCCGAGCTGAACTCCTATGTCGAACCGTCAAATTGTGACTGACCAAACAAGAGTATTTCAGATGTTGGAAGGTTAAGATCGTCCAACCAGGTCTTGGGCCAGGGTGAACTCCTAAGTTGGACCCATCAAAATTGTGGGTTTTAACAGTCTCGCATGTGTATGATGTGTATAGCACAAGTAGGTGATGCAGGACAGTAGTCTTGTCTCACAATTGATGTTGTAGGGAAGCCTGTCTAATCTTTAAATAAGTAAAGACCAGAAGAGGAGAAATGTGAGAGAAATAGCGAAGAAAGAACAGAGAGGAGGTGGAAGGATCTGACCACTTCAAGAAGGCATAACAATGATAGAATCACGCCATCAAAGAGGAATCACTCCTCAAAATTCGGACATAACACCCGAAAAGCAGATATCTTAGCAGCCAAAAGAAAACTAAACAGTTCATTCAACCTTCGTGCATAAGTATTTATAGAGGAGCTGGACAGCATCCTCAAAGATCTCCAAATGGTACTCCAGATCTCCTAATATTCTTCTCGAATACTTACTTGTCCTACTATACTAAGCGACTAATTAAAAAAATAAGAAATTCTAAACTAAGAATAAGAACTAAACGATCATGACTTATTTTAGTGCCCATCCAAAAAAACTCAATAATAGCATGTGGGCAATCCAAGCTCCTGCATCAGTAGGGAAGACAACTTATTCCATTCATAACAAGTAGCTTAAGACTAAGTTGACACATAAAGAAACAAAATAAATACAGACCTCGGCCGAATCATCACTTTGTTTCTTCGTGCTTTTTTTTATGGCTGATCCTTCTCTTCCATTCATCTCAAGGTTCCCATTGGCATGCCCATTTGCTTTATTACCAAGAGATATTTCCAGAGACTTGTTGGAATCAAATTGGCCATTTTCTGTTTTCCTTTTCTTGCCAGCATTTCCATCACTCTCTAGGACTGCATTTGTCTTCAAAAGTTGCTTCCTTCCCCTGTCCTCTTCTGAACCTTCTGTCTTGCTTTGCTTTGCCTCTTTAACTGCATTATTATCATCAGGCTGAGATTCATTCTCTTCAGAAGCCAATCTCTTCCTTTTCTTGGAACCTTTTTTCTCTATGTTAACTGCACTCTCCTCCAAAGGTGGAACATCTTCATTCTTAGAGTCAATCTCTTTCGGATATCCTCTGTCAAACTCCTTTGTATCCCTCCCACATGAACTTTCAGAATTCCGCTTGTTTTTCTTTCTTTTCTCATCTTTGGATTTTGCATACTTCTCATCCGGTGGTATCTCACAAAAGGTATTTTCATTGGCTGACTTGGCTAACTGAGCACCAATTTCATTTTCACCTCTTGAGCACTCCAAATCCTTGGATTTCCTTTTGACGTTTATATTTTCAGAGTTGCCCTGTTCAATATTCTCAGCAAGAGAATCAGATACCGACTTGTTTTTCTTTTTCTTCTTATCCTTAGGTTTCATGTTTGTCTCGTCTAATAATATCCCAGCAGAATCAGTCTTTCTTTCACCTTGAAAGGATGCTGAATCTTTAGTCTTCTCTTCAATTACCTCTGGCAATGCTTCTGAACCACCCCGTTCAGCATTATAGGCAAGAGATTCAGAGATTGACTTGTTTTTCTTTTTCTTCTTGTCCTTTTTATTATCTGATTCATCCAACTGTGTTTCACTAACAGAATTGTCAACAAGCTCCTGAAAGGTTTCTGAACTCATTGGACGCGTATTTTCACCTGGAGAATCAGAAACCTGTTTGTTTTTCTTTTTCCTCTCTTTAGATTTCACTAGTAACTCAGGGACTACTTCATTTTTTAACTTTTCATTAGAGTCATTAACACATTTAATAAATCCATTGCCAACTCCAGGTTGTCCGTTAACCATGTCAGCGTCACTCCCATTACTTTTCTTTCTCTTTTTCTTGCTAATGGATTCCATGGAAGCAGCACATTTACTTTCACCCTTGTCTTTTTCGGCAATGCCATCTTCCTGCAAATCTGCAATTTCAGTGCATCTGGAATAAGAGCTAGCCTTGAGAGCGGAGTTATAAAAAAATGCACATAAAACTCGAATTCCTCGGAAATATTTCAGTTAAAGAAAGGCATAACTGTATAAATCAAAGTACTGCATCTACACAGAATTTCATGATCAAACACCATATAACTATATAAGGTTGAGGTGTACCTAGCTCTTTGGATCCATTGATGTCTTCTTCCATACCATGTGTACTGCACGTGCACAAACCAAATTTAAGTCATTTCGATTAATTAACTTATAACAGGTATTTCACAACGAAGGAGCTCTATTACATCATCTTCCTTTATGACTAATGGACCTTGGCATATTGTCTCAGCTAAGGCCTTGTATGGAGATCAAAAAAAAACTTCTAGAAAAAGATTTTTAAAAAGTTTTATTAAACTTATATGCAAGAATCATTTCTAGAAAACTTATTCAGGGCAACCATACGGAGCCTAAGTGTATTAATCGGAAAAAACTAGTGAGGAGCATTCCCTGTGTACAAAGAGTGTCTATTTACACCGGCACATACAAAAACATTCCCCATTTAGTATTTAAACCCACCGTTTTCAAGCCTTATATATGCCTAGGAGGCAAAATTCAGCTTAGAGGGGGGGGTTTTATATTGGTGACTCATGCTCTACCTTTGCATTACAATGTCTGATCAGTGTATTTGACTGGCCTCTTGTGCTCATTTTTTCTTAACAAAGTACCTCATTTATTCATCCAAATCCAAACAAACAAGAGAAATTTATTTCTCAACTTACTTGGTCTCCAAATACTTGTAATACATCTCTTCTAAGTCCAGCGAATGTCCCTTCGAACCACCAAGCTGCATCCAAATACAAGAACTTATTGTCACATGTAAGTTATGTTCAACCATAGAGAAGAGAAGTCAGAAAAAATAGCACAAAATAGATTCATCCAGTCCTCAGTTGGAAGTAATAGAGTAGAAATGCTGGGTATATAAACCCATGTTTTTAGCTGGTAAGACATGGCGCAAGGGGCTTCAATGGCCTAATGCATGAAGCGTAAGCCTCAAGGCGTGGGGTGTAAGCCTCAAGAGCAAGCCTTTTTATGAGTGGTAAAAAATAAGAATATCTAAATAATAAGATAAATTAAATATAGCTTTAACAATAAATTTTGGAAAACTTTGTGAAAAATTAACATTGACATATTTTATATAGGGGAAAGAGATACTTTTGTTCCTTTTATTTAACTAGAATAGTTTATTATTATTAACTAAAATTTAGGGAAAAACAAATATAAAATGAAAAAGGTGAAAGAAGTTGAATGTTTTTGGTTAAGGCAACCTAAAATTGCCCCATTGGCATATACACTGGAGTGCACACCTCTAACACAATGCATTAAAAAAGGTGTAGAAGGCATGAAACCTTTTTTTAAAGTCTCAATGGAAAAGGTGTATTCCAAGGTTTTAAATGGTCCGTTACAGAATAATCCCCCCTTAACGTTACCATTATAACGGGGTCACATCAGTCAAAAAAAAAGAATATTATTTTTTTTTTTAAAAACCTCGATACCAGAAAAAATACTTTTTTTTTTAAATAACGGCTGTTATTTCCGTTATAACAGCTGTTATAATAGATATCCCATTTTTTGGGTGTAATAACGGGAAAAATGTAATGGGGTCGGAGCATTACCGTTATAACGGACGTTTTTAAACCCTGGGTATGCCTCATAAGCTTTTACATCTATATATCTATACTATAGCAGAGAAGTGGACAGCGTCCCTCTCTCTCCTCCACATCAAGTTGACGTGGCACTCTCCTCATGCAGAGTGCCATGTCATCGACACCGAATTTTCTATCATCTACTAGTGTTATAAACAAAGAAATTCATAAAAAAAATTAAAAACAAAAGCTTTCATTATGACTAAATAAAAATTAAAAGGAAAATATAATTGGACCCCTAGCATATAAAAAATACCTACAAATTTAACACTATGCTCTAAATATATTTAGTAAAAAAATTTTCAAAAAATATTTAGAATAATTATGTTACCACGTCCTTTAAAATGGTAATATAATTACGTAAGACTAAAATGTGTTATTGGCGACTTCATAATTAAGATCTTTAAGATAAAAAAAAATTACAATAATATACAATAAGCAAGACATCCTTATTAGTTTATAATTTTACATTATAATTCTTAACTAATACGGCCATATACATCAAATTGATCTAAAAAAAAAATATAATCTTTTTTTATCCACATTCATACATCCATTCATTCTTAAAAGTGTTCATCGTAGCCGAGAGCAAAAATTGTCTCAATTTCTTTGGCTTGATGCGCAACTTCTCAAAGCTCCGAGTCTTCAAAAAATATATTCACCCACACTTCTGAAATTCTAATAAGTGATCATGCTACAAAGGATCAGCCAATCACATTATTCTATTTTTATTTGTTACCTACAAAGCTCTATCAGTCCAAGCGGGTGCTAAAGAACTCGGCAATTGCTGTTAAGAATAACAGATATGCGTCGATTCATCAGGCTATTTTTAATCTGTTATATACATATAGAATATAAATAAAAAAAAAAAAAATAGAAATTCAAAGGAGAAGTGGATGAGACATGCCTGCAATTTTTGTGGAGAGTTGTGTAAAAGATCACTGATGTTTTCTCCGTTCATGTACAATTTTTATCTAATTAAACAGAAAAAGAAAAAAAATAATCTAAAAAAGAGAAAAAATATACAATGAGGCAAAAAAAAATACATGGTCAATAAGTTGATTAGCCCGCATCAATGTAGAGAAATTTTTTGCTCCTGCGTCTTTTGCTAGGAGGAGTTTTAGCCATTGGACAATGGAAGGAGAGATTTTATAAGGAAAGCAGAGACATTTCAGGAAGTTTTAGGTAAAAAAGCATAGATCGACGTTTTAGGAAAACGTAGAGACATTTTAAGAATGAAAGACGTTTTAAGAAACCAAATAGACGTTTTAGGAAAGCGTAGAGAAGTTTTAAGGAGAGTTTTAAGAAAACAAAGGAACATTTTAAGATTGAAAGACGTTTTAAGAAACCAAATAGACGTTTTAAGAGAGGAGATAGACGTTTTGGATAGTATGTAACGGTTTTGGAATAATATACACTTAATGTAACCAATTAAATTTTGATATAGTCATTAATTATATTAATGCAGGAAGGAAGAATAGATGATAGAAAATTCGGTGCCGATGACATGGCACTCTGCATGAGGAGAGTGTCACGTCAACTTGATGTGGAGGAGAGAGAGGGACGCTGCCCACTTCTCTGCTATAGTATAGATATATAGATTCTTCCTTCCTGCATTAATACAATTAATGACTATATCAAAATTTAATTGGTTACATTAAGTGTATATTATTCCAAAACCGTTACATACTTTCCAAAACGTCTATCTCCTTTCTTAAAACGTCTATTTGATTTCTTAAAATGTCTTTCATTCTTAAAATGTCTCTTTGTTTTCTTAAAACTTTCTAAAACTCTCCTTAAAACATATCTAGGCTTTCCTAAAACGTCGATCTATGCTTTTTTACCTAAAACTTCCTAAAATGTCTTTGCTTTCGTATAAAATCTCTCCCTCCATTGTCCAATGGCTAAAATGTCTCATAGCAAAAGACGTAGGAGCAAAAAATTTCTCTACATTGATGCGGGCTAATCAATTTATTGACCATGTATTTTTTTTGCCTCATTATATAGTTTTCTCTTTTTTAGATTATTTTTTTTTCTTTTTCTGTCTAATTAGACAAAAATTGTACATGGATGGAGAAAACATCAGTGATCTTTACACAACTCTCCACAAAAATTGCAGGTATGTCTCCTCCACTCCTCCTTTGAATTTATATTTTTTTTATTTTTTTATCTATATTTTTATTCAGATTAATCGGAGCCTATTTAGATCAATTTTTTTTCATCCACCTAAAATAAATAAATATCTAATTCTATATTAATCGGAACACTCTTAAGAACGAATGGACGTATGAATGTGGATAAAAAAATATTTTTTTTTTTAAGATCAATATGATGTATATGTCCGTATTAGTTAAGAATTATAATGTAAAATAATTGTAAACTAATAAGGATGTCTTGCTTATTGTATATTATTGTAGTTTTTTTTTATCTTAAAGATCTTATTTATGAAGTCGCCAATAACACATTTAGTCTTACGTAATTATATTACTGTTTTAAAGGATGTGGTAACATAATTATTCTAGATATCTTTTGGAGATTTCTTTACTAAATATATTTAGAGCGCAGTGTTAAATTTGTATGTATTTTTTATATGCAAGGGGTCTAATTATATTTTCATTTTAATTTTTATATAGTTATAATGAAAGTTTTTGTTTTTTATTTTTTTTATGAATTAATTTGTTTAGAAAGAAATTCCTTTTAATTTCATATCCCGTACTTTAGCACGGGCCAATAACACTAGTTTCTTGAATAAGTTTCACAATGTTTTGGGGAAGCCTCGCCTTTAGGCGAGACTCGAGACATAAGCCTCAAACACATTTCAAACATTAGAACTGCATATTGCATGGAGGAAAACCAATTTGACACCCATAAAGTGCAGTCATTGACATTTGCAAGGTTTTCAAACAAACCAAAACCCAATACACACGTGGAAATAGATAAACAGATAAATGTAAATGGGTTTTCCAATATGCTAAAATATTATTATTCTTCTGCTAAAAGTCCTTACACCTCTTTGAGATTGGCAAGTGTAGCTCAAAATTATAAAACCTGCTTACTTTCCTAATAGCTTTACATCTTTCAGTATTATCTGGAGAACATAATATCTCATCAAAGCATTTGTTACTTCGCAAATGACTTGATAACGACCTTCCTCAATTTTTTTTTGAGATTTAGTCATTTATTCACTCCTATTTTTAGTGCAAGCAGTGTTATGGAAGCATCAAAGCCAGTAGAGTGGTGCATGCGCTGTCCTTCTCATATCGAAAAATGATGTGCTGAGACACATTATCCAAAGGAAAAGGTTTTTGATGATAACTCATCCAGGTTTCCTCTACGAACAGCCCCCCTTTTCTTGCCACGTAGAAGAGCTGACAAGGCCAATCTAGAGCATCCATCTGATAGAGAACCCTCTGGATTGCCAAATGAACAGTATCCTTGTCTATGGCACACTCATATCCTACCATGTATTGTAATTTTCCCCAATGAATGACAGCAATTGAATATTTTTTTCTATTTTCAATTTTTCAAAGAGAGAAAAGCACTGCCACTTTTTGCCATGTGGCACATAGCCATTGGGTTCAAACTTGCCACATGGTGAGAGATTGAGGTGGTGAAACATGTGGAATGCTTTCGGTCTGCCACCTCATCTGCCATCGGAAGAAACCCACCTGTCTAGACTTCTATTTTGGGTGGACTGTCCAGAAAATATGTGCCCCAATGAAGCACCTAAACTCACTAATATCTGACATATTTTCAAACAAATGGCAGGTTTTCTGCAGCAAACTCCAGAGCTCTTCTCGGTAGTGGCAGTGCTTTCTTTACACATGGCAAGGCAATGCCACCACTCCTAAGAAGAGTTCTGGAGTGTAACTCCAGAAAACCTTTTCCCTTTAAACGAATCCAAAACAATAAAAATGCAAAATAAGTGTTCAGAAGCTAGAATTTTAAGCATTATTCTCTAAAAGGGGAAATTTTGAAACATGCATTCAGATGTCATAGTTGTTTCATCTAGGCTGCTCAGAGCCAATTCACGACTCATAGGCTGAAGGCAGACTATAAAATAGAGCCCTAAAAAGCTTCAAAACCTCCTAAATTGTTTCTGTCCTTCAGTTCATTATTCTACAATTACATTGCTCAAATCTGAAAAGCATCTCGTTTGAATTCCACGAGAGGCTTGTTTACTTATAGTGCAAACTCCAAATGGCTTGTATGCTTACGTTAACCATTTGATATTGTTGATAGACGGGATCTGTACAGTTTTCGATAAGCAATTGGTTGAGAGCTAAAGGGCTGGCTTCTTTTCATATTTTTCTCTATACCTTTTTCACTTTAAGGAAAATGACTATTTCGCAGAATACAAGTATCCCCTAAAATCACCAATTTACGAGAATAACGTTGGTTCCAAGGTGTGCTTTATCTCTACTGCGCCTCCAAGCTAAAAACACAAGAGAGATCCTTATTTGAATCAACTCGACTCGGGACAGAGCTATACCTACACCCAAACACCCCTGAACTCGCTCACCATCTATTGTCTACCTTTAAGATTTCTTTATAAAAAACTATAATAAAGTTCTGATTTTTTTTTTAGATTTTCAATATCAATTATCAGTTTTGTACATGGGAACGAACTAAATTTGATAGTACACTTGCTTTGACAGGATCTATACTGAAAGGTATTAGTATTACTGTAGTTTCTGGGTATAAGAACAGCAGAATCAAAACGGAAGAGAAATCGCTATGAACGTACCTCTTCGATTAGAGCTTCGGATTGAAATGCGGCTAGGGTTTTGGAGAATCCGTGGTGATCGAGATAAGTTGCTATTGAGCGGAGAAGAAGAATATTCTTCTGAGGTGATGAATCTCTGTTGCTTTTGTTCTTGTCTGATTTTAGCATTACAGCTAGGGTTTTGCATGCGGAATCGTTTTCTAGGGTTTCGGAAGAGACTTTCTTGTTCTTCATGTTTTGTTGCTTTGCAAGCATAACCTGGCGAGGCTCCAACGCAATTAGGGCGGATTCTCTAGTTGCCCTCGGCGTCGTTTCAAGCATATGGGCTTCCAAGAGCAGCTTCTGTGAGCGAACTCTAAATATAAAAGGTGTAGGGTTTTTCCTTTGTGCTGAAAATTAGGTCACATATTTTGGAAATATTTACGATAGTAACTGTTACGGCTGCAACTCGGGCGGGTTGGGTTGGGTTGGAAGTCAACCCGAACACAACCAACCTTAAAAGCATCCAACGGCCCAATGATCTTAAGTTTTCAGCCATCCGATCCATCGGGTCAATCAGTCAAGATTATAATTTGGACTTAGGATGACTGATTCAAGGTTTAAAGGGGACCGTTATAACGGACTGGGGGCGTTACCATTTTTTCCGTTATAACGAAAAAAAACGCTCAGGGGCAAAAATGAAAAAAAAAGGAAAATAACGGAAATATCGGAAAAAAACAGAAATAACAGGAAAAAAACGGAACATAATGGAAAATAATGGCCGTTTTGTTCACAAAATTTTCCAGAAAATAACGGTCGTTATTTTTGTTATAACGGAAAATAACGGCCGTTATTTTCTGGGCATTTTAACAGTACATAATGTAACGGGTTGGGTCCGAATCCGTTATAACGGCCGTTTTTTAAACCTTGGACTGATTCATGAGGATGTCGTTCCATTGGCACCAAAGAGGGGGTCCCTTGATTCAACCCTCATGATAATGAGATGGCCCACCTAAAATAGACGGATTTATATACAACAATGAAAGCGGAGTAGAACGCACTCCGGCGTATGTTAGACAGAAGGATAAGTCTCACACGTACGCGCCACACACAATGGCTTCCGTGTTCATGAGTAAAACTTGTGTCACAAGATGTTGCCAGGGAAGCCGGTCACAACACTCAATACGAGCCACGTGGCACACGATCAGAGGGCGTTGACCGTATGGATGCTTGGCCAGTCCCTCGGTGGACCTACAAACCAAAAATCGCTCTGATTAGTGATTTACAACATTTAGATTTTTGCACCCAAATAACGCTCAATAATGGACAAATTTCTACCGTTAAAATCAACCCATGAAAATAACTTCAATCGAATCGGTTAGAAATCACTAATCAGGCTGATGTTTTGTGAAGAAGTCCACCGAGGGCCTGGCCAAACATCCATACGGTCATTATCCTCTAATAGTATGCCACGTGGCTCACATTGAGTGCTGTGACCGGCTTCCGTCACAACATCTTGTGACACAAGTTTTACTCGTTCATCACTGCTCTCCTCTTTTACTTCTCTGAACTCTCTTTGGTTCTCTGAACTCTCTCGTCCTACGATTTGTGAAATCAATGCTGTGTATCCGAAAAATGTTTAATTTATTTTCTTTGTGAAGAAGTTACTCAAGCGTAAGGACAGTGATGCCGGCGAGAGAGGTACTATACCCTCTCTTTTTCTCTGTGTTTGCCGAATTTGCTAATTTCCCTCCATTTTTTGAAGGTTAGGATGCTGGATTTCCATTGATTTGAGTTTTCAATTCAGTTTAATCCTGTTTGGATCGCCGTTTTGCGCCCAAAAAATTGATATTTTTAAGAGCAAAAAAAGAAAAACTTTTTTTTAGCGTAAAGCGGGTGATCCAACCAGGGCCCTGAGGTTTTCTCATGAATTACAGAAAAGGGTTTCTGGGGTTTCATTGATTTGATTTAAGAAATAAATTTCGGTGGAAAGAAGGGTTTTCTTTTTAATGAATTGCTATTTCCAGAGGACATTTTGCTTCTTCCAGAGCACCGATGTTTTTCCACTGTAGTGGATGAAGCAAATCTGCTCTGGAAGCAGCAAAATGAGCATGTACGCATGTATGTACTTGTTGCATTCCTTTAGTAAATAATTTATGTCGGCACATAAAAAAAAGTAGTAAGTAATTTATGTAGTATTGATAGTAAACTTGTCCACCATGTTGGATCCCATGTATAAAAGCAATAACCTAACAGATTCCATAATTGATATTGAAATCTCAAGAATACCATTTAGTATCACACTATCACATGCACACAGTGGATGGTGACTGGTGAGGGAGTAGGGGGGTTGTTTGGGTATTTGGTTTAGAGAAATAATCGAGGAAAGCATGCCTCGGCTCTGCATTATCCTTGAAAAGGGGCAGTATTTTTAGGATACATTTAGTTTGCTAAAATGTCATTTTCCTGAAGTGATAAAGTTGTAATAGAAAAAATTTGGAAATTGTCCGTTAACTTTCAAAACGAATATAAAATTTTGTCCACCAATTATATTTGTTTTGAGAAGTATTACTCTGCTTTACGTTTTCTTCGATGTTGTATTTCGATCCTTAAAGAATCTTGAATACTCTTTTGAGTATTGCATAGGGACTTTAAGAACTAGGTTGAGTTCTTTGAGTGTAAAAAGCGCTTTTGTGACGTCCATTTTTATAAGCTTTTTGATTAGTCTATTGGCTGCACTAATTTTTTTATCCTTTTGTGTGCTTGAGTTTTTCGTGTTCCCAGAACTCAAACCCACAGGGCAAAAAAAAAAATCAAAGATACACTGTGATAGAAGATATGGCTTTAGACAGAACTAATTGGCAGAAAGAAAGGGATTTTGCCAACCCCAAATAGCTGGGATAAGGCACCGTAGTGATGATGACGACGACGAAGGAGTTCCCATTCTATGTCAACCTGAGTCTTGGTCGACTCTGGTCAATCGGCAAAAGTCATCTTGAATTACTACCAACAATGATGTAGTTTCTTTTGCTCGATATAATATAATATAACTTAAATTAGAAGACAGCAAACTTCTGTTTTTTAAAAGTTGGAAAGCTTGAAAAATGGTTCTTTGGATCTCATTTTTTTTTGTCATTGATCCTTTTTCCTGTTTTTTCTTTCCCTTTAACACAGGAAGAGCGCTAGAAGAAAAGATTGATTTCCACTGATTTTCCTGTCTAGGCTTTTGATCTAGTCTCTAAATTAGAGAAACATTATAGGGTTCGAAGAAAAAAAAAATGGAGAAATCTTGTACTTTGCTAATTCACTTCGAAAAGGAACCCCCGCTCTCGCTAATGAGATCAAGGAGGCGCTTGAAGGAAACGATGTTCCGGCTAAGATTGATGCCATGAAGAAAGCAGTCATGTTTTTTATTGAATGGAGAAACCCTCCCTCAACTTTTCATCACAATCGTGCGGTATGTGTTGCCTTCTGAAGATCACACGATCCAAAAACTGTTGCTTCTCTATTTGGAGATCATTGACAAGACTGATTCGAAAGGGAAAGTTCTCCCAGAGATGATCCTCATTTGTCAGAACTTAAGGAACAATCTCTAGCACCCGAACGAATACATCCGTGGTGTAACTCTTCGTTTTCTGTGTCGTCTAAGTGAGACGGAGATTATTGAGCCGTTGATCCCATCGATTTTTGGCTAATTTGGGCATCGCCACCCTTTTATTAGGAGAAATGCAATCCTTGTAGTGATGTCAATCTACAAGCTTCCCCAAGGAGAGCAGCTCCTTGTTGATGCCCCTGAGATGATTGAGAAAGCGCTCTCATCGGAGCAGGATCCCTCCGCAAAGCGAAATGCCTTCTTGATGCTCTTCACTTGTGCTCAGGATCGTGCAGTTAATTATCTCCTCACCCATGTTGATAGTGTTTCCGAATGGGGAGAGCTGCTTCAGATGGTTGTATTGGAGCTGATCCTCAAGGTCTGTAGAACGAACCGGGGAGAGAAGGGGAAGTACATTAAGATCATCATATCTCTGTTGAATACCCCCTCCACAGCTGTTATTTATGAAAGTGCGTCAACACTTGTTTCTCTCTCATCTGCTCCCACGGCTATAAGAGCTGCCGCTAACACATACTGCCAGCTTCTACTCTCTCAGAGCGACAACAACGTTAAACTTATTGTGCTTGATCGGCTTAATGAGCTAAAATCTTCTCACAGAGAAATCATGGTTGATATGATCATGGACGTGCTTAGGGCGCTCTCGAGCCCAAACCTTGACATTCGAAGGAAGAAAATTGACATTGCTCTCGAACTGATTGATAGGGGACAAGTGCATTGAGTTCACTACCCATGGCATCTCGCCAATTCGAATCTTGATTTGCTTGTGAGAAACACGTGGGTTCATCGATCTCATCAGTCGGTAAGGGGTGTTTGGTAGCAATAAGTGCCTTGGGTTTGTAGATGCCATTCTTAGATCTAGTGGTCATGGGGTGAATTTGGGTCAATAGAGGGTTGGTTGGGTTTAGCGGCATAGGAGATGGATCCATTGGGAGAGAAGATGGGTTAGGGCTGTGGTAGGTTCGTAACCAATTGGATGGGTTCCAAAGCTAGAAGATTGGTATTAGATGGTGGTGAAGTAACAATTTGGATGTGGGAAGGGTTAGGTGCTAATGGATCTAAAGTAGCAGCCTGCGGTAGGTGCATTGATGGGGGATGCAAAGAAGGTAGTGGTAACAATGGGGGGGAACATACCTGAGTCATATTGCAAGTGTCACCTTGTGGAGTGTGGTTCTGCATAGTGGCAAATGGAAAAGCCCTTCGTTGAAGATCACGTGGCGACTTATGTAGAGACGGTTGGTGGGTAGGTGAAGGCATTTATACCCTTTGTGATATGCGCTATAACCCAAAAAGACGCAAGAGATGGATCGGGGAAGCAACTTGTGTGCGTTGTATGGGCGAAGATGGGGAAAGCATTCGCACCCAAAAACACGCATATGAGTATAATCCGGAGGATGATTGAAGAGGAGTTCAAGCGGACTCTTTTGCTTAAGAACTGGAGAAGGTAGACGATTGACCAAATAGCACGCTGTTTGAAAAGCATCATCCCAATGATGAAGTGGAACGGAAGCACTAGTAAGGAGGGTAAGGCCGGTTTCAACAATGTGCTTATGGCGTCTCTCGGCAAGCCCATTTTGTTGTTGTGTATGGGGGCATGAGAAACGATGTTCAATTCCGTGGGTTGCCAAGAAATTTTTGAAGGCAAGGAACTCACCACCATTATCGGATTGGAAGCATTTAATTTTTCGATCAAAAAGATTTTCAACTTTAATTTTAAAGGCAATAAACGTTTTTAGAGCATCCGAACGTTTATGTAGAGGAAAAATCCAGACATATCGACTAAATGCATCCATAAACAACAAGTAATAACGAAATCCTTTATTAGAAACCACAGGGGCGGGACCCCAAATATCAGAAACAATGAGTTGTAAGGGAGCGGAATAAGTAGTGCTACTAGAAGGAAAAGGCAATTTATGACTCTTACTAGATTGACATGGTCCACAAAAATGGAGAATTTTATTTGTTATTGGTAGAGAATGAGCGGTGACTACTGCTTTGACAGTGCGTAGCATAGGATGTCCAAGACGTTGGTGCCACTTATCCATAGAAGTTCTCTCACCAATACAAGCAACTGGAGTAGAGAAGGAGGTGGAGGTAGAGCGACCAATGTGATCAAGGCAGTAGAGGCCATTCCTAGTCTGCCCTTGCAAAACCACAATCCCCGTGCGACGATCCTTGACAACAAAAAAATCAGGATGAAATTCAAAGAACACATTATTGTCACATGTAAATTTTGAAACAGATAAAAGATGGGTAGATATATTAGGAACATGCAAGATATCATTAAGTTGAAAGGTACGTCTAGGGGTGGTAAGGGTGGACTTACCGACATGAGAGATAGGGAGACCATTACCATTGCCAATCCGTAGTTGATCGGGGCCCGTATATTCAGTTCGAAGATGGAGATTAGACAGATCAGAAGTCACGTGGTTGGTTGCACCACTATCCGGATACCAATTTGGATCATATATCGGGGCGGAAGCAAGCATAGCTGTGGGAGCTGGAGAAGAATTGGATCCAGCCTTGAACTGTTGATCAAAGCGATGCCAACAATTAATAGCATTGTGGTTTTTACGACCACAAATCTGGCATGGGCCAAGAGAGGAGTGAGGAGCACTTGAACGAGGACCATTGGATCGACCATTGGTCCGACCATGAGACTGATTGGGTCGGCCTTGGATTGTGTTGTTGGATCGGCTTTGGTAGTAGTTCTGAGTGGAACGGTTGCTTCTGGCAACATTTGCCGTTGGAGCTGCAAGGATGGCTGAATTTTGGGCCTCAAGACGCATGTCAAATGCAAGTAAATGAGCTAAGAAGTCATCCATGGGTGATTCATCGATAGTAGTCGTGAGAGCCGTGACAATGGCATCATAGGCCGAGTCGAGGCCATTCAACAATATTTGTTGGAGATCGGATTCTGACATAGGTTTGCCAGAGGCAGCTAGGCTATCGGCAAGTTGTTTTGCACGATGGTAGTAATCCGTCATTGAAAGCAAGCCCTTGCGCATGGTTTGTAACTCACGGCGGAGTTGCATAATATGGGCTTTGGAGCGGGATGCATAGAGCTTCTCAAGGTGAAGCCACACCGCTCGAGTTGAGGAGAGTCCCACAACTTGTGATAGAATGGCTTGAGAAAGAGACGAGAGGAGCCATCCAAGTAGAACTTGATCTTGTTTTCGCCATGCGAGGTAGTTCGGATTGGTGGAGCCATCACCGTTTGGGAGGATACGAGGAGGGCTTTGAATAGACCCATCAACGTATCCTTCAAGATCGTATCCGATTAATAATGGCATGAATTGTGTGCGCCAAAGTAGGTAGTTGGATCGGTCAAGCTTGACCGAGATTAGGTGATGGATATGTGTTGTTTGTAGGGTTTGGGAGGGCATGGTAATATTTGGTATTGGAAGGGTTGTGGGAGATGGAGAGATAGGTGGTGATGATGCAATTTCATTGTGGATGGAGGGGGAGGAAATGGCAGCCATTGTGAAGTAGACTTCACAAGAGAATATGTTGATCCGTTGGATTTGTAGGTGTGGGGCAAGAATTGTTTTAAGGATTGCAGTGGTGGAAAGCACACAATAGAGGGGCTGCTAAGGCTCCCAAAAAAAAAAAAAAATTTGAGAATGATGAGGATCGGTGTTTAGGCTGATACCATGATAGGTTGATGTTATGATAAATCTCTCCACACCTTAATGTGTTGGAGACCCATGTATAAATAATCAAAGGTGTAGATGTTGACCCCTTTTCTCAAGGGAATCTGTTGCTACTTACATGGGGATTCAAATTCAAACTACAATGAAGATAAACATAGAAATGGATAAACATTGAAGTGGTCCACCGTGATGACTCCTAATCACGTTGGGCTTCTATACTGATAACTCCTCATAACATTGACGAGGTCGTTCTTATGCTGAAGAAGGAACTCGTGAAGACTCAGAGCATTGAGCTTGAGAAGAATGGGGAGTACAGGCAAATGCTTGTCCAAGCTATACATTCTTGTGCTATCAAATTCCCAGAGGTGGCAAGCACAGTGGTTCATTTGTTGATGGACTTCTTGGGCGACAGCAATGTTGTGTCCACTGTAGATGTGGTTGTTTTTGTATGGGAGATCATTGGAACGAACCCGAAACTGAGGGTTTCGATAACTACGAGGCTCTTGGATACTTTTTACCAGATCCGTGCTGCACGGGTTTGTTCTTGTGCTCTTTGGATCATTGGAGAGTACTGTCTCTCGCTTTCTGAAGTTGAGAGTGCCATTGCAACCATCAAGCAGTGTCTCGGGACCTCCCATTCTACACGGCTACCGAAGATGGGGATGGTGCAGATGCTTTTAAACAGTCTCAGTGTCAGCAGTAAATTCCATCACTGTCTCTTCTTGAAGACCAGCAATTCTTGCGGATGGGACCTATGATACCCAGAGTGCTGCCTCAGAAACTGCTTGCTCTCCCCCTACTATTGTTCAAGGATCATTGGCTTCACCTGGGAATTTAAGATCCCTAATTCTTACCGGTGACTTTTTTCTTGGAGCAGTCGTGGCCTGCACGCTGACGAAGCTTGTTCTGAGATTGGAAGAGGTTCAGCCATCCAAAGCTGAAGTGAACAAAGCACCTACCCAGGCCTTATTGGTCATGTTTTCTATGCTGCAATTAGGACAATCTTCATTTCTTCTGCACCCAATTGACAATGATTCGTATGATAGGATTGTCCTTTGCTTTAGATTGCTCTGCAATACTGGCGATGAGATTAGAAATATATGGTTGCAGTCGTGCCATCAGAGTTTTGTTAAAATGCTAGCAGATAAGCAGTTCCGGGAAACAGAGGAGATAAAAGCAAAGGCTCAAATTTCTCATGCACAGCCAGAAGACCTCATTGACTTCTACCATTTGAAGAGCAGTAAGATAAGACAACACACTACTTTTGGTATCGTAAGAGAGCTGATTTCGCAAAGTTTTGCTTAAGCTTGGTGAACATGCCTTAATTATTTAGCTTTAGGACAGAGAAAATTGCAATACTATTTCACATGTTTACGTTGTCTGCTAACTTTGCGGTCATACACAATATTGAAACCTCTATTTAAATTTGCCTGACTGCATTTAATTTTCCAGGGTATGAGCCAGCTTGAGTTGGAAGATGAGGTCCAAGATGATTTAATACGGGCAACGGGAGAGTTCACCAAGGATGGAGATGATGCAAATAAGCGCAATCGCATTCTTCAGTTGACAGGATTTAGTGATCCTGTTTATGCTGAAGCATATGTGACAGATCGTCATTACGACATTGCCCTTGATGTTACAGTCATCAACTGAACGAAGCAGACCCTCCAGAATTTGTGCTTGGAGTTGCCTACCATGGGTGATCTCAAACTCGTGGAGCGCCCCCAGAACTATACACTAGCTCCAGAATGAAGCAAGCAGATACGGGCCAACATCAAAGTTTCGTCAACTGAAACAGGAGTCATATTTGGAAACATTGTTTATGAAACTTCAAATGTGCTCGAGCGAACGGTTGTTGTCCTCAATGACATCCATATCGACATCATGGACTACATCTCTCCTGCTACCTGCCCTGATGTGGCTTTTAGAACTATGTGGGCTGAGTTTGAATGGGAAAACAAGGTACCTCTATCATCATTGCTTGACTTAATTTCACTGCCATAATAATAAAATCTTTTGATTTTTGAGTAAGCTTGAGAAGTAATTTTGATGATTTAAAATTAAATATGGATGGGATCATCTTGCAAATATAGATTGCTGGACAGATGAGTTGAGGCTATTAAATATCTATAATACCAAACCAATTAAACATATTCCAACTTGTGGTTGAATTTGAGGTGGCATTTGAAACTTTCTGTTTTTTAGATTGAATGACAAAAGATACGTTCTTAGTCAGAAAAATATGAAAACCATCCCTGAACTTGGAATCTGTTGATGACTGGTGTCCTGTTGGTGTGTGTATATTTTCCTCTTCTTAACCTGTGGCCTGAAATCAGTTCTGATTCACTCCTTTGTATTCCAAGTGGTGATTTTTTTTTCCATCATTACATATGTGAATAAGGGGATAAATCTTGTGTAGAATGAAAATGTTCGAGATCTAAACTAGCTTTCAGTGAGCATACTTGGCTACCTGGGATACTCGTTTGGGGAGTATTGTAATCTCCAGTTGCCCCATCTTTTATTTTGTTGGTCTTCATGGGACTGTTAATATGTGAACGTGGGAGAATGATACAGAATATCATAATGTATGACCATTATCATCTAAGAAGGCAATGCCCGCTGAATATCACTGATGGAATGCCTGTCACTACCAATTATAACAGCTTGGCTGAGAAGTCTATGCTTACGTGCCTTGACATTCTCACTGAATCAACTATCTTAGAGTTGGGGATCTAATAGAAAATAACTTTACATCTTTTATACATATCAGGTATAATTTTGCCACTCCATGGGCATGTTACCTTTGCTACTAATATTGAATTTCAACTTCACAGGCCCGTTGGTGGTATTGTGATAGATTTGATGCTATATTAGTTGCTCTGTAGTGATCTATAAACATTATTAATTCAGTGTATGGAGAACTAGTATGGCTCCTTTCTAACTAATATGTATTTATGTCATTCTTGGTATTTGACCTGCCTGGTTGACTCGTTTGATTCCTGAGTTTGCATGACCAAGTGACTGGCCATTCCCAATCTGGGTCCTGGTTTCCAACTGTTGTGCATGTAACATTCTAAAGCTTAAAATAGATCTCGCCTGTTTCTCTTCTTTTTTCCTTCTAAATTTGAACTGGCTAATTAATATCTGAAAGTGCTCAATTCTTTTTCTTTCATGCCCTGAATTCTTTCCCTGACGCATCTTGCTTTTTCTTGTGCTTGAATGATGCATTTGTGTTGACTTTTAACTCAAATGTCTTGCATTTCAGGTGGCCGTAAACAGTGTCATTCAAGATGAGAAGGAATTTTTGAATCACATTATCAAGTCGACTAACATGAAGTGTCTCACTGCACCGTAAGTCGTTCTATCCACTGCTAAGTCCTTTTTACTTCGAGTTTATATTTGCAGTTCACAATGAGGGTAAGAGAGGAAATTACTTTTCTACTCGATGACTGCCTAATTACTCCCTTTATCTCTCCTTCGTCTTTCTTGGGTGGTCTGGTTTCCGGTCGGCACTGGATGGAGAGTGTGGGTTTCGTGAAGCGAACTTGTATGCGAAGAGTGTATTTGGGGAGGATGCTTTGGTGAATGTGAGCATCGAGAAACAAGCAGACGGGAAGCTAATTGGTTACATAAGGATAAGGAGCAAGACCCAGGGGATTGCCCTCAGTTTAGGGGACAAGATCACTCTCAAGCAGAAGGGAGGCAGTTGATTGGATTGATAACAGCATCAACCTTCCCTTTCTCTGTGTCAGCTCTCTCTCGAGATTTGAATCTTGAATTATCCAAAAGAAAGTGCGAGGGGGCCGTTCATATTAATCCCCAAAGTCAATAGTGTTTCAATTTTTGGTCTATAAAAGCTCAATTTTGCTTGTCTAAAGAGATCATGAGATCATAGTAATGAACCACATGTATGACAGAGTGGCAGATTTTCTTCTAATGTTCATTCTTTTGGCTTAGCTCACTCGATTCAGAAAATACTGACTTGCCTCCCTTGACCATTGAACTTAATCAAGTTAGACAGAAAATGATGAAATCACCTTGCCGAAGCCGGAGCCGGAGAAAATACGTGTTGAAAATAAAATATAAAAACTAAAAAATGGTGGGGTAATTTTTGTTATTTCAAGGATTAGGGGTGTTCTGTTTTTAAAACAGGAAGTATAGGAATCCGGACGTTGAACTTTGCTAACTGGTGTCGGTCAGTAAAGTTGCTAACCGATCATAATATGAGCTACTTGGCATATTCTTAAAGGTTTTTGACCGTATGGATGTTTGTTCCAACCCTAGACGAATATACAGACCAAAAATTAGCCTGATTAGTGATTTCTAAGCGTTGGATTGGAGTCGTTTTCATGGGTTGATTTTAACCGTGTAATTTGAGCATCATTGACCATTATTTACCGTTCAAAGATCCAAAGGTTTGAAATCACTAGTCAGGCTGATATTTGGTTTGTAGGTCCACCTAGGTATTCGCACATATTTCGGTCGGTCAGCAAAGTTCTAGGGACTGCTCTGGGTCTGCTTCGGCACATGCAAAGCCGGATCCAGATCCGACCCTTTCAAGCCCAATTGCCCATATACGGCCACACCCACACGGTAATATTCATTATATATATGGGCAATATCGGGAAACGGAGCCTTTGTGAAAGGCTATTTTAGTCATTGAACTCGATCTCTTCTATTGAACGGTTAAGATTCCTCTTTATAGTAACGCAAATTGTGGCCGTTGGATGATTTAGGTCACATTCGACAAACCCTACAAAAACCTCGTTTTAGTCTCCCTGTACTCTGCTGAGAAAACTCTCCCGACTCTGTTTCGTCTCCGAAAACCCTCCACGGATCACAGAAAAGTAAGTGAAAATCAAATCCTCTTTGTTCAGTCGTTTCGATCAATGCAATATAAGATTCAGTTCCTAGATCTGTAAAAGATTTCTTTAATTCGAGCTTAAAAATCCTATAATTCATTTGTGAATGTAGGGTTTTTGGGTGAATGTAGGGTTTTTGGAAGGCCTCCTTGGTTTCACGAACTGTGAGGTGTGTTTGGATTAAATTAAGGTTTTTGGCTGACGAACCTAGAGCATTTTACGGTTTTGTGTGATCGATTTTTTTCTTCGAAATAATGCAATTTATTGGATTAGTGTTTCAGACAATTTTAGGGTTTCGTTTGAAAAATGTAATTGGTGTAAAAGGGGCTAAAAACGTGATTTCTCAGTAGATCTAGTGTCTGGTGAATCCAAGGGCCTGTTTGGACTGCCATTTTTTTGCGCCAAAAAATAATATTTGAAAGAGTACTTTTTAGTTTAAAAATCGCTATCTGGACGAAGAATGGAGATCCTAAACGGGTCCCAGATCTCCTTTTTTATTTATATTTTTTGAAATTTGGGTTCAATGATTTGTAGAGAGAGAGATGGGTGAAGAAGTCAAGGCAGGGCTTGTAGTTCCCGAGTCTGTATTGAAGAAGAGAAAGAGGAGCGAGGAATGGGCACTGGCGAAGCAGCAGCAGCTCGAAGCTACCAAGAAGAAGAATGCTGAGAACCGGAAGCTGATTTTCAACCGAGCTCAGCAGTACGCAAAGGAGTACGAGGAGCAGGTAAGACAAATCATACATTTTTTTACGTGAGCAGATTCAATTGAAATGTTTTTTTCTGTTGTCTAAAGACTCTAAATCATCGGGTTTCATTTCTTCAGCAAAAGGAGCTAATTCAGTTGAAGCGTGAGGCGAAGTTGAAAGGAGGGTTCTATGTTAACCCAGAGGCTAAGCTGATATTTATTATCCGAATTCGTGGGTACGCACATTGTTATTCTTTCCCAAATGTTTGAACTTTGTGTGCATGTTTGCTGTTTCTTATGTTTTTATTACTGGAACTCTTCAGTATTAATGCCATGCACCCGAAGACCAAAAAGATTTTGCAGCTCTTGCGTTTGAGACAGGTAACAACTTCAAATGTTTCTATCTGAAAATCTATGTAGAGCAAGGGCTACAGTTTTGTTCTTTTGGAAGTGACAGGAAAGCCTTGCATCATTAATGCTATGTAACCATGGTTCATAGTACATGGTATCGTTCATCGGCAATACCAAAACGTATCAGAAGTTTTGTTCGGTTTCGGATGGAACTTCGTGAAACGAAACAAAATGTTAGTGCAAATTCACACATACGATGAAGTATCAAAACATATGTAGTTTCGTTTAAATGTTTCAGTTTCAGCCAAAACTTTGAACCATGTATGTAACTCTTCAAATGAAATGATCTATCCAATGTTGGCTACCTATTCGTTATCCTATGCCGCCCAAGCCCATTCACCTTAACTTCACATTCAAGAGAAACATTAACATGCTATACCATAATCGTAGTTTGCATCAGCGTCCTTATAAAATGACATATATGGATATGTATGGATAGATATCATATCAATTTGTATGATAAGTTAACTTATGATATATTACAATGAATATCCCCTTATGTATTATAACGCACCCTTCAAAGAGCAAAATGTATTGTGCGATAAGTTATGATACATATTGTATTTAATACCGTGAACATGGGTGGAACTGGATTTATTAAGATTTCATATGAAGAGCTAATCAGTTGGTTAGGAAAATATTTATTATTGATGGATTGGTCTGGATGATTTTTATATATTAGCAATGTTTACTGTGTAGTAGTAGGGCATGAGGCTATTCTGTCGGCCATGGGCCCAAAACACTTGCATATGAAGCAAATTTCTATTTTGTAATGCTTTTTTTTCTGCTATAGATATTTAATGGCGTGTTTCTGAAAGTGAACAAAGCGACAATGAACATGCTGCAAAGAGTGGAGCCTTACGTTACCTATGGGTATGTATCTTACTTCAGTAATTATGATATTCGGATTTCCAACATTTATTATTATTTTTTTGATCGGTAATTCCAACATTTATTATCAGCTTCATTTTTTTATTTATTGGATTTGCATGTTTCAGATATCCCAATCTGAAGAGCGTCAGAGAATTGATTTACAAGAGGGGTTATGGGAAGCTAAACAAGCAGAGAATTGCTTTAACTGACAATTCTATTATCGAACAGGTTAAATGTGACACAACTTATAGTTCAATAAAAAAGAATAAAGTTGATATAATGTGGTCAGCTTTGTTTTCTAAGATTTGATTATTTGATTGCAGGGTCTGGGTAAGTATGGCATCATATGCATAGAAGATCTTGTCCACAAGATCATGACAGTTGGACCCCACTTCAAGGAAGCTAACAACTTCCTATGGCCATTTAAGCTTAAGGCACCATTGGGCGGCCTTGAAAAGAAGAGGAATCATTACGTCGAAGGAGGTGATGCCGGAAACCGTGAAGATTACATCAACGAGCTCATCAGGAGGATGAATTAGAGTGTATGCATGATTTTGTTATTTTGAGGTTCTTTCCGCTTTATATCAGTAGTAGAAAAAATAGAACCTAGCCCTCCATGCCCCCCCAAGTAGGAGTGTTTTTGTAGCTCAGGAAACATTAATTCGGTCGTCAGTTTTTTTTTACTTTGGTTTTGGATTTGTACCGTCTCAAAATTTTACATGGAACCATTTTTTTTTATCATGCTAGAAAACATTGTTGATTGAACATCATGGCTTAAATACAATTTTGGTTACATTACCTGTTCAAGTCTCGACTGGAGTCTACATTGAGTTGCACTTATATCTAGCGCAAGTCTTTCTCAAATTGCAAATCCTGTCAACAGCGGGATACTACTTTTGCTAATCTTTCATGTCTGAAAACTTGGAAATCTAATTCTCCATTCGAAAACGTGCAATTTTGTTTCAAAGTACAAAATACTTTCACGAAGCTTTTACCATAGGTTCTCAAAGAGCAAACTACGCCAGTTTCCACTGCCTGTGGCAGGTATCATGCCTACAACAAAGTGCCAATTATCATTGTGTTGCTCTGTATTGCTTTTGGAGTCTAAATGTTACAAATATCCTGGTTTGTGTTAATGATGTAGTTAAAAAGTTAATTTTCAGTAATTTATTAGATAGAACTGATGAAAATGAAGATTGATTGTATAGTATTATGCTTCTCAGCCACTCTTGGTTTGCAACTTTTGGAAAATTTTCAGTATTTGTACTTGCTCTGGCCACTGTTTTATGTAGCTAGTTCGGTTCGATTTTGGCTAGACCATAGTTGCAGGACTTCTGCATTCACGTCCGTCTACCTCTTCTGGCACACCCGAGAGCGCCATTTTACTTTAGTTCTGCAGCATTTTCTCTGATCCTGTCAAGGTCTTCACCTCCTCCCTGCATGTGATCTGGTGGTTGGTTTGGTTTCATATTCTTCAGGAAATTTACAATGATATGAACAAACTAGGAAAAAAGACACTGGCTACTTTTAATATTAGAGATCTATTTCAGAATTGAAGAATTTTAAGAGCAAGATAGAATTTTGAGGACAAAGCCAAATTTTTTTTTATCATGGTTGCCGTGTAGCTTGAACAGGCTGTGATCAAAGAAAACCATCTCATGCTCCCCACCTCAACATCCAACGTGGGCCTTACCTAGTCTTCTAAGCCCGGCCCCGCTGCCTTATATTCCATCTACTTCCCGATACAAATGGACCCAATGCCTTGATCCAGACTTGTTGTCGAATTGGATTGGATCATGCGGTTGGCCCGATACATTGACAGCCCCACCTGTAGTAGGCGTATCCATGGGCATGGAATGTGATTAAACTTGTCTGGGCCTTGGGCCTGCCTTCCACGCCAATCTGATACTGTACCCAAATTGTGTCTTTAATGTTGTAGAGATGGTGTGTATGGAACTGACTCAAAATTTGGTAGAGAGAGAGAGAGAGAGAGAGAGAGAGAGAGAGAGATTAGCCATTAAGAAAAAAAAACTTTGATCAGGAGTCACCCTAAATGACATGTGGCATTCTGTCAGGCCCAGTGAACCTATAAACTGTTTGGCCCGCAGGACCTACACCTAAAAAAATAAGCTTGGTTGGTGATGTATAGCCGTTGGATTTGAGCACTTTTTCATCAGTCTTGGAATCCACCCATGGAAAGGTGGACTACACAGCAAAATTCAGCTTGATATATAACCGTTGGATTTCTGCACTTTTTCATCATGGTCTTGGAAGTTGGAAGTTGGAACTCACCCATAGACCACAGCAGAAGCCCATGCTGACAAAGGCCATAAATTTCAAACGGTTATAAACCAACCACGTGGCATTGTAGGGGACTTTCTCTGCATCGTAGAATGTGTGTTGTAGCGATTAGTCTTAAAGCTACGTGTACATCAGTGCTGGTTTGATCACATGCGAAACATGTACGTGTCAGTTTGGTGATTTGTACACCAGGGACACGTGTGTTTCAATGGGCGCTTGAGCAGATCAAATATCTATGAAGGGGTTGGGTTAAAAGTGGGTCGGGTCCAGAATTAAAATGAGGCAGAGATCGTTTGAAGGAGGAGAAGCAATGGAAGCGACGAAAGAGAGAGAAGAGCAGAAGATAGAGAAAGAAGGGAAGAAAGACGATGAATATCAAACTTCGTCAATCGATCCAACGGTTAAGATGTTGATTCGAGAGACGATCACGAAAGGAGGAAAAGACGTGGAGAAAGATGGAGCCCAGAAGCCTGACGATGTTCTCGTATTCGCTCGTTCCGTGAACAAAGTCGATTCTTCATTGGAGTGAAAGAGGTAAGTAGAGATATCGGGATTTTAATAAGTAGCTTCTCTCCCACTTCCATGTCTCGTTAAGGAAGAACACGTGGATGTTAGTCTCGACGACACTTCTAGATCTTTATGCAAAGGCTTTATTTCTTTCTTGTGACCCTTTGATAATTCTTCTATATTAGTGAAACCCCCATTTTTATTCTCTCTCGTCCCTTGACTGTGTTTTGACTGTTAATGACCAAGTCAAACAAATTATCCCCGTCTCCAAAACAGTTCACCTTTTTGGGTCAAAGACTGAAGAGGGGCAAGACCAATTAACGTAATAGGGATGGACTATGGAGCGTTACCGTTATTTGTATTTGCTTTTTCCGACAAAAGCGTTTGCAAAAATTCGGTTCCTTCCGTACTCACGGTATAACAAACCGGGGGCGTTACCATTTTTTTCAACGCACGGGCAAAAATGAGAAAACAACGGAAATAACAGAAAATTAATTTTTAATAAATTTTCAATCAGTTGTACGCTGAGGTCAAATGAGTGGGAGTGACCAAATAAACGAGAGGGATTGATTGGCTGAAATCTAACCGTCCGATTTGATCTCAACCACTCTTAATCAAGCTTGATAAGATAAAAGATAAAGACAACTTCCCTGTTTTGTTGTATAGACTGGTAGGTGGCCCGTGCCCACCATCCATTTGGGGTGATAAGATCTCGGCCATCCTCTGAAGCCCAATGAGGGGGGGGATAAGTGATTTCTCTGTTTTGTTATATAAATGTATAGTGGGTGGCCCGTGCCTTTGGCACTCCCTTACAAAGTATTTCCCAGTATCGAGTGTGAGTGATTGAGATCCATAGAGTCCATTTGGGGAATAAGATCTCAGCTCACCGATAAGAAGGGTAGAAGTAGGGAGACAATTTCTCTGTTAAATTAATCTAACCGTCTAAATTTTATTTTATACAAGGGTTGATACGGGTCTTTGGATATATGAAGTCCATAAGAAGGGAAGTCGATAAGAAGGGAGACAACTTTTGTGTTTTGTTATATAAATTTTTATTTTTGGGTCGCATAACCCCAATTTTATCTACCAATATTTTTTTAATCGAAAATTACATATTTTCTTTGGTGCAATCAAACAGCTAAAAAAAAAAAAATTTCTATTAAGAAAATAAAATTTTATTAAGAAACACACCCTAAAATTGAACAATATGAATTGGAATTGATAAGAACTAACAATTATGGTTCTTGGGTATCATAGGAACCGAATCGGAACCGGAATCGACCCACGAGTGGATTTTATGCGTCAGGCTGCACAGGGCCGGGCCAAAAAACGGCTGTCAGCAAAAAAACGAAAGAAAGAAAAAAAAAAGAAAAGAGAAAAAATCAAGATCAAATTAAAAAACAAAATTAACATGGACAAACATGGTTGCAGTTGTTTCCTTTTTGGTTTTTGGCTGATGGGGCATTTTGTTTGGTCTGTGCGGCCCTGGCGCATAGAATTTTGTTTCCAACCGACCATTTGACAAAGGGAAAGTGAGCTTATCTATGGAAACCCGGAACCAATCCTTTGACAAACAAAAAGAAAGCGAAGCTTATCAACCAAAATTTATTTTTATTTTAACCATGAAAACCCCATTAAGAGTGATTAGAGGGTGGTGAATGTTGGTGGATAATTATGAATTAAGCTTATCCCTTTTTCTAATTTCATCCACACCCATAAACCCTAAACCCTAAAAATGATTCCACTGCCGTCCAATCATGAAATTAGTCTGGACAATATAATTTTCGTAGAACAATGTTGTCTTGTCATGGATCTTAATTATGTGCATTACTTTCTTAAAAATATTTATTCATCCTGTCATAAGCTTTGGACATGTCTAGCTTCTTCAATTAAATTGCAATTGTCAAGCGACCTCAATCTCTATCAATCTTTAATATCCCTTTCTTTTTTCTTTTTGCAGTTATTTCATTGTTCTTGTAAGTTGAGTGGGTGACAACCGTGACATGAGGTTCCCATGAGATCCACGTCGTTACTAATATGGATCATTGTTTTAAAAACGCCGTTATAATAGATTCGGACCTCACCTCCCCGTTACGTTATGTACCGTTAAAATGCCCAGAAAATAACGGTCATTGTTTTCGCGACAGATGCCGTTATTTTCATTATTTTTCATTTTAAAATTTTGAATTCCAGCACCAATTTTTTCTTTTATTTTCTGTTTTTGCCCAAGCGTTACAATTCGTTATAACGGAAAAAGGTAACGGTCCGAGTCTGAGTATAGTGTTTTTTTTTGCAATTATTTGATTGTTTTTGTAAGTTGAGTGGGTGACATTTTTTTTGGGCCCACTAACCGTATGGATTTTTAGCTCACCCTTTGGTTGATGTATGTACAAAATCAGTTTGATTGGCTTTCTCTATCCATATATCTTTAGCACTTTTTTAGAATTATTTTTAGTCGTTGGATTCAGGCATATTTTTTTGCACATTTTTTGGGTACTAAATCCAACTGCTAGAAATTATCGATCAAGCTGATTTTTGGCACATACATCAACCAAAGGGTGGGCTAAACATCCATGCGGTTAGTAAGCCCCAAAAAATGAGCTATGTAGGGCCACTAGAGCCCTCTGCATCAACCACATCCAAAGCCAAAGCCCGCTGCATCTAAATTTTTTCCGTCTATAAGGCACAAGTCTGAAAAGCCATGTACACGTGGACAAAAGAAGAGTAGAAATAGAAGTATGGGATGTTTTTGGGACTAATTAATTTCTTAATTTCAATGAAGAGATTTAATTCTCAAATATGTGGTCCTAATTAATCCAGCGATTCTACAATCAGAGTGGGACCCACCCTAGCTACCACATGGTTTCTCCACCTTGGATCAAATTTGTGACCTTTTTAGTTTTGGGAATCATGGATGGCGATGCATTCTTTTCTCTGTTGGGGATCAAATTCACTGAGAAATTGAGTGGAAACCATGTATGCCTACTCTCATCAGAGATGCCAGTTGTTCAGATCATCCAATGGCTCAAGGATGCTATGGCGGAGGATGATCGTCCGATCCAAGCGGCTGCTTGTGTATGATTTCTGTTTAATACGACGGTTGGGCTTTTAAAAAATGAAAAAGAAAAGAAAAAAAGCCAGTCCTTAAAAAAGAACCAAAACAGAGATGCCAGTTGGTCCAGACCTTGCACTGTCCAATTGATGGCCCTTAGCTCACAATTGAATTGATTGAATGGTCCCAATAATCCAAATAATCGCCTACTTTTAATCAAGGTCCGTTATAACAGTACACCTGTCTGCGCTCCGTATAATTTATAAAAAAAATGATAATAGAAATAATGGCTTTTATTTTAGAAAAAAAATTTATTCTATTATTGAGGTTATTTAAAAAATAAATAAAAATAATATTTTGATCGCTCGTGACTTGTTATAACGATTTCAAATTATTGGAGCATATACAATAAGTTGCATGAGGTGCATCATATCATTATTGGTATATTTCTTGAAAGATTAGAAAAAATTAATTAGATTTTTTTTTGGGTAGTTAGCCTGTTTTTAAAGAGATCAGTAACTCGGTGAAGGCGGGTTTTGAACCATCATCATCCATTGTGAAGGCACCCCACCCATTGATAAGTGCATTAGAATTAGAATTAGAATCTTTAGTCGCATTCCACAAATTGTGAAGGCACCCCACATATTGATAAGCGTATACTCTCTCTCTCTCTCTTCTTCCTGATCTTTTGCGGCCTCTCAGTGCATCTCATCAGCTTCCTCTCTACATCAAGTTCTCCTGAAATTGATTCAAAAGCATTTCCTATCATATTCTTGCTCTTTGCTCTTCCATAATGCCTTTTCATTGGCAAAGCACTTCATAAAGTAATCGATCTCATGTCAATCAGAACGTTGTTCTCGGATCAGCTGATCAACCTACAAACGGGCCCACTCAAGCTCAACATGAAGGGCCGAAATGATGGACAAACTTGTGAAATAGAGCATTTGTGAAACCACCACCCTCTAATCTGCACCTTATCAACAAGCCTTTTTTTGGTGGGGTGCTTTCAACAGGCCGTGGTGCCCTCGCAATTCGTGGGGTGCGACTAAAATTGCCCATTCAACTTCTTTATCAAACATATTCCATGGAGATGATCTCAAAGTGCATAAAAATCAAATTAACAAAAACAAATCCGCCAAGAGGAATCACTCTCTAGTCTTTACCGTTGTGCTTGGACTGTGGTGCATACTCTACCTAATTTGGGGGAAATTAGAACTTGGAAATTTGGAATCAACTATTAAAAAAGAAAAGAAAAAGGAAGAATCAAATAATCTAGAGGACATAATTCCAAAATACCCATTTAAATAAGAAAACTTATCTTCTAGTTCTAGCCCCTGTATATGACCAGAGAATAGTTTTCCAGAAAAGTATTCCTGTGCTAAAAAGTGTTGATCTAGAAAACTTTATTGCCATATGTGGGTAAGAAAGAATCATTTCTAGAAACTTTGTCCAAGGGTAATCATACAGCATACAGGGCAACTTCAATTCTTCCCATTGAAATGCTTATCTAGTCACCCTCTCAAACTTTACCTGGTTTAAGAAGAAAGTTGAGTCAGGTAGACAGCTAGATTGACTTTAATGGTTGAACAGGGTTTGTGTTGCTGTCCCACCAACTGATCTATCAGGTTTTTTTTTTTAAAATTTAGTTTCTTGTTTTCCCTTGAATCAGAGGAACAGAAGGGGATTAAACCATTTATGATTTCAATTAGTAAAGTAATTACAACCTTGCTAGAAAGAATATAGACCACAAAAAGAAAAAGAAAGAAAATGAGTTCATGGAAGCTCAGGCTATTATCAAAGAAAGCTATATGTAAACTTCAAATTCACCACTGGTTTCTCCATCCAAACCCATTTGAGAATTTCTTCTCAAAAGCGAAGTTAACCAAGAGTGGATAAGAACAAAAAAAAACACAAATCCAATCAATCAAAACCTTGAAACTATACAAATTAGGCTCTGTTTGATTGCCCTGAATAAGTTTTTCAGAAATGATTTTTTTGCATATAAATGTTTATCTATCAACACTTTCTTACATACAAATCCATTTTCTGCAAAAAAAAAAAAAAAAAAATTTGTTGATCACCATACAGAGCAATGGAGAAAAGAGAATGAGGGGTTCACCCATTAAGGTCCAGACTTTTCCATCCATACCCATTTGAGAACCAATTTATGATTCCATTTAAAACCATGTAAAAAAAATTAAAGAAAAAATTTGAGTCCAAATCCTTATATTTCTCATACAGTAGGAAGAAAAAAAGTACAAAAATATCAACCATATCCTCATCAAATCAGAAATAAATCCAAACCCAGTTGGAAATTTTCATCTCTGAACATTTTGCTGATCTTTGATCTCTTTATCTCCCTCATCTTCATGGGTAGACAACTAAACGTCTGGAGCACATAGTACAGTAGTACTTCCTCTTGGTCTTGAAACAGATAGGTAGAAAACAAAACCTCCATTGGCTCTCTACATCCATGGCTTGAACCATCCCTCCACAGTAGGGACACGCACCTGGTGCAGGCTGTCTCCCCAACACCCTCTCCTCTTCATCGCACACGAACACCAGACACATTTTTTCTTCCTTTTTGCGTTTTTTTTTTGTCTCTTTTCTTTTCTTCGTTCCTGATCACAGATGATTTTGAGACTGAAGTAAAGAGGTTTTTGAGATTTGAGATGGGATCGAATTGAGGATTTATGCTCTCATGGCGAATATTTATAGGAGGGAAAGGTACAATCTGGAATATTCGAAACAGAAGTTTCTTACGCGGGCCGAGAACTTTCGGCGCAGAAGTTACGGCGTCTGACGAGTAAAACTTCTATCACAAGAAATTGTAAATCACACCACCACAAGCCAATGAGTTCTCGGCACGTACACAAGTGCTTTGCAACCTACCAGGTGCTATTATTTTAGGTGTACGTGCCGAGAACTCATTGGCTGTGATTGTGTGATTTGCAATCCGATTGTGACAGAAGTTTTACTCGCGTCTGACTAACTTACGCATTTCGCGTCATTTTATACGCCAGCTTTCTCAGGCCGA
Organism: Euptelea pleiosperma; assembly: GCA_035048495.1. Lineage (NCBI taxonomy): Eukaryota > Viridiplantae > Streptophyta > Magnoliopsida > Ranunculales > Eupteleaceae > Euptelea > Euptelea pleiosperma. The sequence continues at coordinate 19,491,306 of CM068548.1, read as the reverse complement.
CTTCTTCAGGTGCGGACATGTGAATTGTGTGCGTACTACGTACGCGCTATAAGCCTGATTCTAATGAATGAGTAAAACTGGCCTGCGCAGGACGGAAGGAGAAGCTCCAGACTGCCCACAATATGAGCCATGTGGAACACTTTTAGAGGACTCTTACCGTATGGATGTTTAGCTATTCTCTAGGTGAACCTATAAACCAAATATCAACTCATTGGTGATTTTAAACCTTCGGATCCCTGTATCCTAAATAAAGGTCAAATTTATACAGTCAAAATCAACCTATGAAAATGACTTTGATCCAACGCTTAAAAATCACTAATGAGGTTGATTGTTTGTTTTTAGCTCCACTTAGGGATTGTACCAACATCCATACGGGCAGTATCGTATAAAGACGTGCCATGTGGCTTATGTGGTGGGCGGTCAGCGAAGTTTTATTCGGCCACACGCCATATTTTTCAGACCGACTTCTTCAGGTGCGAACCTGTGAAATGCGTGCGTAGTACGCGGACTCATACCCCGGTGTGAGCAAAGCCGATCACGGCCCTCATTATGAGACACGTGGCACACTCTTAGTGGACACAGACCGTATGGATGTTTGGCCAATCACTAGATAGACCCACAGACCAAAAATAAACCTGATCAATGATTTATAAGCGTTGGATTAAAGTTATTCTCATGGGTTGATTTTAACCGTAGGAATTTGAGCATTATTGAGCGTTGTTTGTGTGCAAAGATCCAAAGGTTGTAAACCACTAATCAGGCTGATTTTGGTTTGCAGGTCCACGAGGGACGGGCCAAACATCCATACGTTCAGAGCCCTGTAAGAGTGTGCCACGTGGCTCGTACGGTGGGCAGTGATCGGCTTCGCTCACACCGGGGTGTGAGCGTAGGTTTACTCGTATTCCGAGGTAATAAAGATAAAATGGCTTCTAGGCTGACAGTGCAGGGTTCCTTCTACGCGGATACTGGGGTTTCTTAAGACGTTGTTATCAATTCGAACAGTCTTAGCTGCACCTGAATCGTCCATATATCAAATTTGACTGGGTTTTAATTAATATAACTATTTAATCTATTCAATATTGACCAGTGAAGACAATTAAATCCTGCTCTTATTTTGACGGTTTTGATTTTCCTGTGTAAAAAATTAAAAATATATAGAAGATTAGTTTGACCAGTCAAAGCGTTGACCTTACGTCCTTGATTTTTGCACGTATGTTCGGTTTTAAGGGATCTGAATCTGATGGTTTGGGTCTGCTCTCTAGATTTTGAACAATGGGGAGACCAAATTTGACTCTACCCTGTCCTAACATTTCTAGCCGTCTGGTCTGATCTGCTCCAATTGACTGTTCAAAACAAAAGGAATGCAAAAGATTAGATGTTTAGATCAAGGTTTAAAAGGGACCGTTATAACGGTACAACAGACTAGGGACGTTACTGTTTTTTCAGTAATAACGAATTGTAATGCACAGGGGCAAAAATAGAAAAAAATGGGTATATAACGGAAAAAAATGGTCGTTTTTGCACCCAAATTCAAATTTTCAATCAAATTTATAACGGTCACAATTTTTACATAAAATAATGGTCGTTTTTGTTATAACGGCTGTTATTTTCTGAGAATTATAATAGTTCATAAGGTAATGGGGTAGGTCGTAATCCATTATAATGGCCGTTATTTTTGTTAAAAAGGCTATTTTTTAAACCATGGTTTAGATCATGGTTTTAAAAACGGCTGTTAAAACCGTTTAAACACGTTTTATCAGTTTTGAAAAAAACAGCCGTTTTTTTATTTTAACGGCCGTTAAAATCGTTTAAACAGCCGTTCTGAAAAATTTTGTGAAAAAAACGGCTGTTAAATCCGTTTAATTTCTGTTAAATTTCATTTTTTTTAAAAATTTTCAAATTTCAAAATTTGAATTTCAGCGCCATTTTTTCCATTTTTTTCCGTTAAAATCCGTTTAATTCCATTTTTTCTATTTTTGTCCCTGGCCGTTTTAACGGCCGTTTAAACGGTAACGCCCCCAGTCCGTTTAACCGTTAAAACGGCCTCCTTTAAACCTTGGCTGAAATTAAAGGATCATCTCGATAATGACGTCAGTGCTCTTGTCTTTCTCTGTCTCTATGTAGACTTTGTTGAATTATATTTTGAGGTCTTAAAAGTAGGTTGTTAGAGGGGACTAGAAAGTTAAACTGGTAAACCAAGGTTTAAAGGGGACCGTTATAACCGTATAACAGACTGGGGGCGTTACCGTTTTTTCCGTTATAATGGAAAAAAAACACTCAGGGGCAAAAACAGAAAAACAAAAAATAACGGAATATAACAGAAATCACGGCCTTTATTTTTTTACAAAATTTTCGGAAAATAACGGCTGTTATTTTTTGGGTGTTTTAACGGTCCATAACGTAACGGGGGAGGTCCGAATCCGTTATAACCGCCGTTATTTTCGTTATAAGGCCGTTTTTTAAACCTTGAGTTAAACAAACCGCGTTATCTATTTTTTTTTTCCAATCAATAAGCTTATGTATTACTTTGGCTAAAAGCTCTTCTTTTTGGGGGGAATGATGTCATGACCCACCCCAATTTGACGTTAGCCCTTGGATTTGAAAATAATAATGTCATAAAAGAGTGTATGATGATATCATCCACATCTAAAGGCTGAAATTAAAGGATCATTTGGATAATTCTGTAGACTTTGTTGAATTATATTTTAAGGTCTTAAAAGTAAGTCGTTAGAGGGGACTAGAAAGTTAAACAAACCGCGTTATGGATGAATTACCGCTCTCTTTAAGACAACACACCCCCTATCTGTGTGTATAATCACATACTTTGTGAAGCTGAAGAATTATGGACCGTCGATTTTTACCGCGTAACTTGAAAACCACATTTTGATGGGGTTAGAAATTTCAGAATGGGCTGATTTTTTGTTGGGGCGATCTATATGGTGAGGAAATCTAAAGGCTGAAATTAAAGGATTAATTAATTATATGGATCAAAGGCCGCTATTTTAAGGTCTTAAAAGAAAGTCGTTAGAGGGGACTAGAAAGTTAAACAAACCGCGTTATGGATTAATTAATTATATGGAACGGAATGCCGCTCTCTTTAAGACAACACGCCTCCTTTCTATGTGTGTATAATCACATACTTTGTGAATATGTGTTATTGTGTTTATAAATAAACACAAACACCACCCCAAACCACACACAAAATTTTGAGCAAAATCTCTACAATCTATGTGAGAAAAATCTATCAAATTAAAATATTTTAAATGTAAGTTATGTTAATAGACGAGCGCTTTGGACTGTCGTATCTTGGAGATAACCGTGCCAAAAATCTTAGTACATTGTGTTCGGGACTATTTTTAACCTAATAGCAGACTAAGATATTACTCGATTTTCTTTAAAGACATAAGAAATCGGGTTAGATTTCTAAATTGTGATTATGTGCCTATATTCGAATTTTCTACAAAAAGTTATGACCTCGACACTGACAAGGTGATGAACTAGTTTCTAAAATCCAAAAATATATATGGACTGAGATCTGTGTTTTTCTTTAAAACTTTCTTCTAAACAAACATTTTAAAATAATTGCCTCTGTAGATCTATCAGTCCTATTTACAAGAAAAATCGGTAACATGTAGATTTTTCAGATGTTTAAAATACGCTTAATTTTATAATAAAAGATTTTTAATTAATTTTAATTATCAATTTTTTATCCAATTGTGATATAAATCCGATGAAGATGATCATGAGATGGAAGGATCATGTTAAGATTGGATTTGACTTTTGTGGACTTATTTTGACTTGGGTGATAACTACTTTGATATACTTATATAATGTTAACCCGCATATCGTGCCTCAACCTTGGACACCAAATCCAATCTATTATTTTGAGTTACTTCACAAAACAATTTATGCGAGATTCTTTAATTAACTTCCACTTTTAAAAATTAAAGTTCAATCTTATTTACTTTTAATTTCTAGTAAATAAATTTTTTTTTATCAACATGTAAGATTATAAAGCAAGAATCCTATAACTTATTGCCCTAGATTGTTTTATTTTTATCATAAAGGCAATAAAAATTCCAAAATTATTGCATAAGTTACCTAAATTTAAAAGGTAAAAAATAACCAAAAATTCGCCTTAAAATATAGTAGTAGAGAAAAGGTACACGCTTTACGATTCTAAGGCTACCTAGGCTATTAATGATCGGGTTTGAATCGGATCAGGGTAGGTCCAAATCCTATCTGATAGTTTATTGAATCACAAATTAAGATCCAGACCCGATCCAGTAACCTATCGGAACTTATTAGATCAGAGCAACTTAACATCAAGTTGATATAATCAGTAAAGCTGTTAAATTTGATTTTAAAAAAAAAAGGTAAACATACAAATTTTTAAATCAAATAACAAATGGTAGAAGATTTTATTGACAAACATCCATTAATATAATATATTTTATTAATAATATATTATGTATAAATATAAATAATATTACATATATTTGTTAATAATATTGAATTGGATCATTATTGGATCAAGGGAGATCTGGAACCGATCTGACTGCTTATCGGATCATGATTCTTAGGTCTAGACTCGATGTTATCAGATCAAATTTGATTGGGTTGTAGCCAGCGGCGGAGCAAGGAAGGGGTCAGTGCCTTAAAAAAAATCTAAAATTTTCTGAAATTTACTTTTTATTTGAACTTAGTTTAGTGACCATGTTAGACGTTGCTGACCGTATGGATGTTTGGGAAGTTCCTAGGTGGACCTACATGACAAAAATCAGACTGATTAATGGTTTTGAACCATTGGATCTTTGTACCCCAATAATGCTCAAATTCTACGGTTAAAAATCTACCCATGAAAACGACTCCAATCCAATGCTTAGAAATTACTAATCAGGCTTATATTTAGTCTATATATTCATCAATGGTTGAGCCGAACATCCAAAAGGTCAGAAATCTCTAAGAATATGCCACGTGACTTAAAATAACTAACCAAGGTTATTTTGGTCACATTCTCCTCTGATATGTAATGATGTCATTGATGATGTAAGTAGCTCGACCCCTAGATTTTTTCCATGTTTTAATTGAAAGTCCAAACACCAGGAACCCGTATTTTGTTCCAAGAGTTTCCTCGCTCGTCCTTTTCATTCCACGCGAAGCAAGTATTATGGATTAGACCAAAGGAACATTCTAGAAGAAAAATAGGTCCTGCGTTGAACGTACGTGTCACGGGACGTAGTCTCCCATTTCGAGTAAAACTTCTATCACACGATCACAAGCCAATGAGTTCTCGGCACGTACACAAGTGCTTTGCAACGTACCCATTGCTTTTGCTTTTTAGGTGTACGTGCCGAGAACTCATTGGCTGTGTTTGTGTGATTTGCAATCCCATTGTGACAAAGTTTTACTCTCCCATTTCTAAACCACAAGCTAAACCAATAATTATTATTATTATTATTTTTTTTTTATTTTTTTTTTTTAACACAAAAAAAAACGTCAAAAGTTGGAAAATGAAATCCGGAGAATTAATTATATGGGCAGGTATCATTGAAGAGTAAAACTTGTGTCACAAGATGTTGTGATGGAAGCTAGTCACAGCACTAATACGAGCCATGTGGCACACGATCAGAGGGCGTGGACCGTATGGATGTTTGGCCAGTCCCTCGATGGAAGTACAAACCAAAAATCAGCCCGATTAGTGATTTACAACCTTTGTATTTTTGCATCCAAATAATGCTCAATAATGCTAAAATGCCTACAGTTAAAATCAACCTGTGAAAATAACTTCAATGGAATCGGTTATAAATTACTAATCAAGCTGATTTTTTGTGTACCATTCCACCGAGGAACTGGCAAAACATCCATACGGTCAGCGTCCTCTGGTCGTGTGCCACGTGGCTCGTATTAAGTGCTGTGACCGGCTTCCGTCACAACATCTTGTGACACAAGTTTTACTCATCATTAAATATCTGCCAATAAGGAAAATGATGTATCGTGGTATCTTTTGTATAGGTGGTCATCGAGATTTGGATGGTGTGAATCCCAGGAAAAAGTAATTGCTGTCCCCGGAGCCTTCCCCTCACAACATGCCTGTGACACATTCTTTACGCCCATTGCATTGCACACAAAAATCAGCTTGATTGGTGATTTCTAACTAAGCGCATGTTTGGTAACACACCGCTGCAGAAAAATAAAATATTTGCTCGTGCTATTATTCGCCTGGGCGCATTTGGCAGCCACTTGCCCCCGGCAAATATTTAGCCGGGCCCACAAATTTGCCCACCGTGGCGGGAAAACATTTGACCACCTCCCCCCTTGTGTAAATATTTTCACGCCGATTAAGTTTTGTGGGAAAATTTTATTTTCTTGCGGGAAAATCACTATTTCTAATAAAATTAAATTTTTTAATATATAAAAAAGATAAAAATAAGTTTTTTTTTATCCTCTGACATAATATGTGATCCCCACACTCGCCTAACCCATTTTTTATTTACCTCGATATGTGGGACCAACTCAAATTGAAAGAAAATGAAGTAAGCTAGCTTGTACACGTACCGAACGTTGTTAAATATTGATATGAACAAATATTTAGCTAAGATAATATTCGCCTGGCTTAATATTCGCCATCAGAACTCTTTTTCTCACATACCAAACAGGCCCTAAGGGATTGTGCATTTTAACGGGGGTGATTTCCAGCCATTTAATTTCATTACCAATTTTTTTTTTTTTTTTTTTTTTTTTTTTGCATATATCCAATCAATTGAATAAAGCTCAAATCTCATAGCTAGAATTACCAATCATGCTGATTATTTTTGGTGTCTAGGTCAATAAAAGGATAGGCCAAACATCCATGGATCAGTAGACCTGATAGAGTGCCATGTCATTTTGGGAGAGTGGGTGAGGAATATCTATTTACTTATTAAAGAGCGAAGGCCCTTCTTGTGTTCCGTCAAAAATGCCCATAAATATTCAAAATGCCCATACTTTACTCAATTTCTATTCTTTAATTTATTCACTTGGAAGGGGCTTTCTGATCTTTTTAGTGTCAAAAGACACGTAGCCCTACAAACACATGTCACCCCTGCACCCCACACAATGCTCTACTCTTATTTAAAAATTAAAAAAATCCGTATTCTTAATATGACCTCCAAATTTCTTACATGGATAAACATTACTTCTTTCAATTTTTAAATTTTAGTGATATGGTTTTTAGGATGGACCACCTTTTGTGTTGATTTGGTACCTTACTCTTCGCGTTTCTCTCGTGATCTTCTCGATCTCCTTTTTTATTAATGCATCTTTGACTTATTAATTTTATTTATTTTTTCTTAATTTATAGGGGTACTTCAGTTACTTAATTTTTTTTACATTTTAACTCAATTGTTAAAGCATTTATTGAATGCCACGTCGACGTGAACTCTATCTCCTTTAAATATTTGGTGTCAAAATTGAATATTTACAAAAAGAAAAAAAAATTGCTTATTAAAAGTTACTTGTAGGTACATCACTGTTAAAAAGGTAATGATCACATCGTCCTCCATGGATGTGTATGGTGGTGTCATCTCTTCATTGGCCAAAAACACTTCGAACTGTGTGCCAAACATCCATAATATCTGTGGCCTCTAAGAGTATCCCACGTGTAAGGTTCTGCCATATGTAAGGTGCATGTGCATCACACACGGCGTCCCATAGTAAAAATAAAATAAAAAAGATTTTAACACATTGGGAGGACATAAAATCCAACTCCTACAATCATTTCGAGCCAAATAGCTTAGGTGTGCTTACTGAAGTTATACATTCCATGAGACTAGCAAAACAGCCCTAGTAGCGTAGGCTTCTTATGTAACCCATTAAAGGAGGGAAAAAGATGTAACAAGGTATGCCTGAAACTGTTCATTTGCGGAAGTGGCATTTTTGGTAGTCACCGCTGCCATCTGGGCCCACCGACCTCTTGGATGTTTATCTCACCCCTTGGTGGATATACATACCAAAAATCACCTTGATTGGTGATCTATAACCATTAGATTTTCACACTTTTTAGCACCATTTAAGGCGTTCTTATAACCGTTGAATACAACCATCTTTTGAGTACTAAAAACCAACTGTTAAAAATTATTAAACAAGCTGATTTTTTGTATGAATGTTTATTAAAGGGTGGGCTAAACATCCATGCGGTCAGTGGGCACAGATGGCAGTGGTGACTACCAAAAATGCCGCTTCCGCAAATGAAAAGATCTCAGGTATACCTTGTTACATCACGACCCTTAAAGGAGTTTGTCCAAAAGCTAGTAAACTGATTTTCCTTAGTAAATGCACCCTGATCCCTGCTGCTTGAAAGAACATCCAACCACCTAACCAAGCAGTGTGTCATGCGACATTGACTGTGGGTATCAGCCTACCATTTATGATGTGTGAATCTGAAAATCTTTGCCATGTGAGGAGTGCTTTGGCGTAGTTGAAGGCTTTAAAGGTGTAAAACTTCACAGACCTCACGATACCGCCCACAATATGAGCTACGTGGCACATTTGTAGAGGACGACGACCTTATGGATGTTTGGCCAATCCCTATGTGGAACGACAAATCAAAAATCAACCTGAGCATTGATTTTGAGGCGTTGGCTTGGAGTCATCTTTAACGGGTTAATTTTAACCGTGGGAATATTTGGGTACAAGGATCCAAAGGTTTGAAATTATATTATGGGCGGTCATTGGGGGTGGTCAGCGAAGCTTTACTCCTTTAAAGAAGAAGGGCAAAAAATGACGTGGATTGAGTTAGTAAGAAAATATTAAAAGATATATAAATCTAAACAGAATAAAATGACGAAATAAGGTTCGTTTTGTCAATTCCAAATCTTTGAGATAACCTAAACAATTCATTGCGCGGTCTTGACTTGAACACGTCTACATATATGTTCCTTTCCTCTTGGTGTCCATCATGGAAAATAAATGTGGCTTGATCATCGAAATAGAATACGAGTTTCCAATTCACGTTGAGCTTGCCAGGTTTGCGGATTTGTCTGCCTTAAATCCACCTTTTGCTCAATGACATGTCTCAAGTTTTCCTACAATTTAAAAATAAAAAATTGAGTAATTTACAACCTGATCAACCCAATCGACCTAGCCGGGTTGGGCTCGAGCTGTAAATTCTAGGCCCAACATTGGGTTGGGTTGGGCTTATAACCATAAAGATCAGGTTGAGCTCAAGTTGACCCCTCACCCGACTCAACCTGCTCAAGTTGCAGCCCTGCCACTTTTTGACTACAAACATTAAAGCACTTTTTTAGGCAAAAAAAATGATTAGATCTAATGCGAATATTTGTTGGATGTTGCACCACCAAGCACATGGAAATGCAGGCCTAAATTGTAAAGTCTAAATGTTGATACCACTTGCCTTGGTTTTGAACCTTCCTTCTCTAAGAAAAAAACTTTGTTCACAAGTCCTACCGGGAAGGTGCGTTGCCACATATGTCACATTCTTTCGGGCCTACGGACGCATGAAAGTTGGCCCACTCCTTGATGGACCCGCACACTAAGAATGAGTTTGATTGGTGATTACAAGACATTGGATTTGAGAATTTCCCGCCCGAGTTGCAGCCCAGCCACTTTTTGACTACAAACATTACAGCACTTTTTTGGCAAAAAAATGATTGGATCTAATGCCAATATTTGTTGGATATTGCACCACCAAGCACACGGAAATGCAGCCTATATTGTAAAGTACCACATGCCTCGGTTTTGAACCTTCTTTCTCTAGGAAAAAAAACTTTGCTCATAAGTCCTACCGGGAAGGTGCCTTGCAGCATGTCACATTCTTTCGGGCCTACGGACGCATGAAAGTTGGCGCACTCCTTGATGGACCCACACACTAAGAATGAGTCTGATTGGTGATTGCAAGCCATTGGATTTGAGAATATTTTTTTCATCACGGGCGTGACACCCAAAGTTTTCGCCCATGGCATCATGAAACCAATGATGAAAAATGCTCGAATCCGATGGCTTGGCTAGAAATAACTAATCAGGCTGATTTTGTGTGTGGGGTCCACCAAGGTTGGCCCAAAACATTCCAGTCCAGCTTGTATTGGACCCTCCCCAAAATGCCACCTAGCTACTCTTTGGGGCCCATTGACCCCATGATTGTTGCCCACCCCTTGGTGGGCCTACACTCCAAAAATCATCCTGATTAATAACTTCCAGACATTGGATTTGAGGTTTTTTTGACACGACCTTCATGAACAGGGCTATGAATGAGTTCCAAGCCCATGAGGGAAAAAACTGTCAAATCCAATGGCCAGAAATCACCAATCAGGCTGATTTTTGTGTGTAAGTATCCACCAAGGGGTGGACCAAACATTCATAGGGGTTAGTGGGCCCTAAAGAGTGTGTCAGATAGCATTTTGGGGGTGAGGTTCCATCAAATATAAGCTGGACTCAAAACTTTCATGGGGCCAGTGGGCCCGAAAAAGTGTGCCACATGGTTCTTTTAGGAGCAAAGCTTATTCCACATTTACAATCATTTTATAATCATGCCACTTGGGCCGATGAATTATGCAATAGGAGCACAAACTAGTGAGTAAACCTTCGCTCGCACCCCGGTGTGAGTGAAGCCAATCACAGCCCACAGTACGAGCCACTGGAGCAGTATTAATGGAGGCTGAACGTATGGATGCTTGGCCAATCACTACGTGGACCTACAAACCAAAAATGAACCTGATCAGTGATTTCTAAGCGTTCCTGATTCCATACTTTCATTTTTAATTTCTTTTCTCATTTTTTTTATTACTGTAACGTCTAGAAAATCTTGATCTGTGTTTGAGAAAGAAGAATTAGCACCTAGTAAAAGGGGATTAATATGGTACCGTGACACGGGCTAAAGGCAGCTCAGCCTAGGAGCACCGAGTACCCGAGATAAACTCACCCGAGTGACCGAGGTTGCCATTCATTCCATCATAATTCTTGAGTTGAGCGTAACACTTAGAGAGGGTGCACGAGTCTAGTAACCTCTGGCCATGTGGGATCTGCAGTGATAGCTAGCTCGTCGCTTAGCACTGTCCCAAGGCATGTCCTATGCCAAGGGACACTCAGGACATCCCCTCTAGGAAGCCTGAGCCCGACCTTCGGTGACCCCAGGGATGGCCCTTTTGATAACCTGGTGTTTTGGGCACGTCGTTAGTGTTGTCAGGGGATGTGTCATATGGACTCGTTGGGTTGACTAGCTACATCCCAAATGAAACCTTCAGGCCTACACAAGGTGTGAATCATTCTTCTTGTTGGCTGCATCAAACATTAATGTGTGGAGACCAGGTTCATTGAGGATCATAGCTTTACGGATCAGCCGATGTGCAACACAGATTCAACCGAAAAATCAAAGTGCGGCTCGGGTCTAAATGAATAGGCCCGAATGACGATCTGACTCAGGTGTTCCAACCAAGACTCGGCTATTCGTTTCAATTTTTTGAAAGATCTTTCGAAAATGTGAATTATCAAAATCAATCGGATTGACTTCATCCATTGATCTGATGATCAAGATTTTGATTTGTATGCGAAGTACATTACTTCTGATTTAATCCGTACTAGATCGTTAATTACATATCTTTCTCAGCGTGCCAGCCCATCCATGAACGAGCGAAGGGGGTTCTTGCGTTAGTCACGCTATCCCCATTGTTCCCAAAATGTCCATGTTTTGATTTTTTTTTCTTCTAATTACTTCTATCCTTAATAAGTAGAATAAATTAAATAGGCGTTCTTTAATCTTTACCCACTTTACTCAATGTGTGGCACGTAAACATGTGCGTCAAATTCTCCTCTCCCCTTCTTTAAACGACACCCCTACGTACAGTCATCACGTGCACGTCCTATCCCCTCGTATTAATAATAAGATAATCTCCCAAGTCTCCAATGACATTTACTGAACTATGAGAAACTTACCTTATTAAGATTCTCATTGTTCCCCAACCACCACCGCTCCTTGGGACATACAAACATTCTTTTAAATGACTATAAGAAAGTCATATAACTCACTCTTACCTTCCAAGAAACTCCCTTTCTATAGGTTCAAACTTTTCTTTTGACTACCCTAGGTTTGGAAGAATGAAAAGGACTTCGCAAGACCCTACCCTTATGGGGAGGTAGTAGGTTCAATTACACACAAAGCAGGTTTCCTCCATTGAGCGGTTGGTCATGGAGTTGAATCCCTTTTATCGGGTCTTGCAGTCCAGCCTCAACCGTGTGCCGCCTATAAAAAAAAATGACATTTTTGAATCTTTCGTATTGCCGACGAGTTGAATATCTAAATACGCAAAATCAATATATGTGTGTCCATTGTTTGTTATTTGGTACCAGGTCCACACGGTCATAAATATGCTAATGACTAATGAATCACTTGGCTTTCCAAAAACGTCATTATAAGATGTTGGGTCCAAATGATTTGACAGGAGAATATTCTAAAAAGACAACTCCCCGTGTATAGGTGGATATTCCAAAAAAATAATTATATATATATGGGCTGGGATATGTTGACTAATGATGTGGGGCCCACGTGCTGATGAGTTAAGATCTGATTTTTGTTGAGGATGAGGAGATCATCCTCATCATAAATCAGTAATTTTTAAAAGTTCTAACCCTATCAAATATGGACCTAAATTTAACGGTGAAAATGGATGGTCTAAAATTTTTCAACTTGCAATCAACTTTTCATAAGACTACAAATGTTGGAATGAGCTGATTTTTTTTTAGGTTGATATCCATGCTGAGAAGAATATCATCACCAAAAATTAGCCCTATCTATATATATCCAAGGGTGGATCAAACATTCATGTGTTAAGTGGGTCCAAAAACTTTTGTATCATACAGAATTCTGTATGATTTTTTCCCTAATGAACATGTCACAAGTGACTACAACCATCCAAGCAACACTATTATTTATTATTCATATTTAAAAAAATATATTATAAATATAATATTTTAGTTGGATTGGGCTGGGCTATACGTGTAAAGATATGTTGGGCCATCTAAGCTAGGCTCAGGTCCGATCCAATAAGAAATTGGGCCTCTTCAATTAGACCCACACATGATTTTTTACATGCTGAGTTTCTTAGCTCATGCCCGGCCAAAAAGGGAGCTGGGCCTTAAAGCCATCTGCCCGTTCTGGCCCATCTGCAATCCTAGTCACAAAGCTGGCCGTTTAAATTACCAAGGGTCAATCGTGGAGCAAGATTTTCTTGCCCAGCCCATGTGGAGTTTCTGCATTGGAAAATGATAGGACGATTCTCTAGCATCCTCGTCCTCTATCTCCAAACATAGAATTTTCATTGAAAATTGTGTAGTGGGTCTTGGGGATGTGTGTGCGGGAATCTCGAAGAGCATCGGTGGTCTGGGCCTTGGGACGATTCCGATATCGGAGCCTATCGATCCGATCCAGAAATGGATCATCTTGCCCCGAGATCACTGTTTTCCAAAGAAGTCTCACTTTGTCTCGGGTGAGATGAATTGATCCCATTCTCGATCGGACTGATCCGGATCGGGATTGGAGACCACTGATCGGCCTCTGATCCCGACATTTTGAACCATGCTATGATGAGATCATCAGAGGAGGGCTAACTTTTAGCATAAGAGATTCCCCAGGTGAGATCACAATGTATGGTGGGTCCGTTTTTAGGACCGTTATCTACTATCTACAAAGACCGTATGTTCCCAACTTGTATTTTTCTTCATCAATTACAATTATTACTGTCTATGACTCTATGATACCTTTGCCAACGACAGAAGGTATTCGGTAGCCGACAACAAACTATAATATTTTCACTGACGTGTAGATTATATGATGTACAAACTTCTACACCAAAACATTGTGGTATGACACGTTGGATCGAGCAGTCCTTGACAACGATTGAAAATACTAAATTGTTGCAAGCTATATTGCGAGCTACTTTATAAAACTAGGTCAGACTAACAATTACGGCTCTCGTTAAAAAATGGTCGTTGTAACGAAAATAATGGCTGTTATAACGATAATAGCCCGATCCCTTATGTTTTTCTCGTTATAATGCCCAAAGTCAACATATATTTAATTTTGGCCTTTATTTCTGTCATAACGGTCATTATTTTGAAAGAAAGCCGTTTAATATCAACAAAGTTAGAAAAATAGTAAAAAAATATTTATTTTTTTGACCATTTTTTTACTCACCGATGTGACCTGTTAAAATGGTTCATTTAAAAATTAAAACCTTGCTGCTCTAAAGCTATCAATTTGGAATAGAACTTTGTTGACGAATGTTCGTGATCAACGATGATGTGGTCCACAGTATCGGCAACGTGGCAATTCTTAGAGACCACTGACCGTAGGATGTTTGCCCCATCCCTAAGTGAACCTACATGCCAAAAAATCAGCATGATTAGTGATTTCTAAGCGTTTGATTGGAATCGTTTTCATGAATTAGTTTATTATGTGGAATTTGGGCATGAAAACGACTCCAACAAATGCTTAGAAATCACTGATCAGGCTTATTTTTGGTACCTAGGGATGGGCCAAACATCCATATGGGCAGTGGCGGAGGGGCAAGCGTGGGCACCTCAACTTTGAGATTTTGCCCATCCCTAAGTGGTCTCCAGTTCGAGCCACGTGCAACTCTCTTGCCTTGCCCACCCTCAAATGTTTGGCCAATCTTTTGGTGGACCACAATATTTACTACGCACAACACTCTTAGAGACCATTTACCGTATGGATGTTTGGCCCATCATTAGGTGGACCTACAAACCTAAAATCAGCTTCATTAGTGATTTTAAACCTCTGGATCTAATTACCTCAAATAATATTCAAATCCAACGGTTAAAGATTTTCCATAAAAAAAATCCAATTCAATAGTTAGAAATCACAAACAGGCTGGTTTTCGATCTGTAGGTCCACGTAGGGATGGCCTAAACATCCATAAAGTCAGTGGTCTCTAAGAGTGTGCCACGCGGTCCATAGTCCATACTGTGGTTTGTCATCAACGCTGGTAACGTCTGTTGCGATTTATGCAAAAATATTGGTACTAATATCCAAGGTCTAAAGGAGGCCGTTTTAATGGTATAACAGACTGGGGGAGTTACCGGTAAAACGGATTATAAAGGCCAGGGGCAAAGCTGAAAAAAATGGAATTTAATGAATTTTAATGGAATTTAATGGAAAAAAATGGAATTTAACAGAAAAATAACAAATTTTAACGAAAAAAATGGTAGTTTTCTTCCACAATTTTTCAAACAGAAAATTGTGAAAAAAAATACAAAATTAAATCTATTTGTAGAAAACAATACTTGTTTTCAAAAATTGTAAAAACAAATACACATAGCCGTTTCTAACAGTGTCAATAAGTTGACGCCATTTTTACCCTCACCGTTTTGACTCCGTTTGAAATTGAGTCAAAACTAATTTGGCTCCATAGCAAACGGCGCCAAAACTGATTTGACGCCATTGCAAATTGAGCCAAACTCATTTTGACTCCGTTTGAAACTGAGCCAAACACATTTTGTCGAATTCCACAATCAATATCTGACGCCGATTGAATCGGGGTCAAATCGATTATGTCGCCGATTCAATCAGCGCCAGATTTAGTCTGTTGTCGATTCAATTGGCTACTAAAAAGGCATTTTAGGTATTATATTTTGAAAAAGTTGACGCCGATTCAAATAGCTTTGTGTATTCGTTTTTGCAAATTTTGAAAACAAGTATTGTTTTCTACGAATAGATTTAATTTTGTATTTTTTTTCACAAGTTTCTGTTTTTCAAATTTTAATGGCCGTTAAAATGAAAAAAGGGCCATTTTTTTATGTATAAAAATGGTTTTCTTTATCATTTTAACGACCGTTTAAACCGCATTTTTTGAAATCATGCCAATATCATCAGCTGTTATTGACTATCACTTGCCACTTTGCCGCATATGGGCAGTGGTCTCTACGGGTGTGTGCCATGTGGCTCATAGCCTGGTAACATCAGGCAGCATAGTTCTACACATCAATTAGTTGTATCGTTGATCTGGACCATTTGTTATGCCACTTCATTCGATTTCCTAGCTCGGACAAATTGAGTGACGGGTCAAGAAAAAATCTTTGATGATGGATGTGCGTTGATGACGAACCAAGTATGAGCCACGTGTCATACTCTTAGACACCAATGGTGGTATAAATGCTTGGCCCTTACGAAGGTGGATTGAAATATTTTTCATGGGTTAAATTTTAGCCGCAGATCATCATTTGGGTTACTCAGATCCAACGGTTATAAATTGCTAATCAAGCTTATTTTTGGTATGTAGGCCCACTTTAGGTGGGCCAAACATCCATACATCATCAAAGATTTGTATATTTTATTCATGGGAACTTTTGGCATACCCCCATGTTATCTTTAAAATTTGACATACCCCGACATTTAAAAAAAGTCGACATACCCCTATGACCCGGTCCACCGTTGTTGACCGTCATTGACTAACGATATTTTTTGGAAAGGACGAAAAAGCTCATTTCATTCTTTTGGAACAAGACATTTGAGAAAACTTAATTTGTACGTGGATTCTGTACATGTTAAAACTTCAAATTCAAACTTAAGTTAATCAGAAAGAAATCACTAAAACCTTAGACGTTGTTGATGCGGATTTACACTTCCGTTGAGAGATTAAATATTAGAGGGAACATGGACACAGTTGAGGGCTTTAACACAGGATGATGGTCTTGATAAAACAATATAGTTCCCTTGTGTGTTCAACAGTACCTATCAATGGAAACATGACTCTTAACTAGTCACGTCCTTTAAAAAAAATGATCAAGGAAAACTCTTCAAAGGCTCCTCTTCCCCCACCTTTACCAAAATCGATTCCAAGTCTTGGCTTTGGTGATTAATTTACAGGTACCCAAGACCTCTTCATTAATCTCAAGAGGGAAACTACTGTAAAAATTTCTAATGTGCACCACCGGCATTCACAATTAATATTGCTTGGATCCAAGCAATCCGAAACTTGAGAGTGCTCAGATCTTTCCTAAAGTCCTATAGATCATTCACAAGATTTGATTTTACAAGTGGATGTTTCCAATAGCTGAAACTTTGAAAGGTAGATGAAAAGTTCCCCTTCTTCCATAACTTTTTTCTGGAGATGGCCTGTTCTAATTTGTTCTGTTATAAGTACATGGAAATCAACATTCCCATTTCTATTTGAAATCAGAGTGCACAAAGCAATACTGTTTATTTTCTTCTCGTACGTCACTGTGGGCTGATCAATAGTTGCAGTAGTCTCAATCACATTGGGACAACTTTATATTCTTATATAAGTCATCAATTCGGGAGTTGTAGTTGGCCGTTCACGAGACTCCGGTAAGTTGGTAACCGGTGATGGACTGTCAACCCATTGGAATGTGGTGGCCGACTGTTTACCACAACCGTTTGATTTGGGGTTAGGGTTTTGGCCCAAACCCAAAGGCCTTTTTCATGGTTGAAGAAAGGGACATTTTAGTACTTTTAAAAAAATCTGTTAGTCAACAACGGTGGACTGGGTTATAGGGGGTATGTCAGCTTTTTTAAAATGTGGGGGTATGTCAAATTTCAAAGATAATACGGGGGTATGTCAAAAATTCCCTTTATTTATTTACAGAAAGGCAAGTAACTAATCACAACTCACAAAAAGAAAAAGAAAAGGAAAAATTAATGGAAATATTTAGTTGAATGACACGTGAGAGGAAGATGGAGTTTTTTTAAAAGGCCATGTGGCGATGTAACAGCGGATCATTAGTCTGGAAAAACGAGTAAAAAGAAAAAGAAGAAAAAGAAATAGTTGCCTTTCTGTCTCGTCAAAAGAAGGTTTGGGAGGTTACGTAATTCGATTCGAAGGCCCTTACGTGGACATTGGAACTTTGGAAGCTCCCCTTATCATCTCGTTTGGAGAAACAAGAAGACAGACTGGTTGAGGGAAAGGTTTTCTGAGTTGACCGTCCATTTTCATTTCGTGCACAGTCTCCATTTTGTTGACATCTGGATTGATGATGTGTCCAATCTAGACCGTCCATCTGATATATGATCATTTAGATTGTATACCTTGCTACGTGACATCAATCCATGCGGTGAGTAGGCCCAGATGGCGGGGTCAGTAACAAGATTCGCTGTACCTTACGTTTTTGGCATCAGGTCTACCCTGTTACATGACGACCCTTTTTCTAAAAAATTTCAAAAGGGTTGTGATTTAACAAGCTATGCCTGACGCTGTTTTGTCGTGAGGAAGCTTGATTTTTGTTACTCACCGCTGCCATATGGGCCAGTCAACCGTATGGATGTTTAGCTTACCCCTTGGTGGACATTTATATGAAAAATTTGCTTGTTTGATGATTTTTAGCCGTTGGTTTTAGTCCTTAATAAAAATGGTTGAATCCAACGATTAAAATCCTTTAAAAGTATTAAAATCTAATGGATAGAGATTACCAATCAGGTTGATTTTTTGATGTATATCCACAAAGAGGGAGTAAGACTTGCCTGACCACCTACAATATAAGCTACGTGGAAATTTATTAGAGGACACTGACCATTTAGATGTTTGACCAATCCGTAAGTGAACCTACAAACCAAAAAATCAGTCTGATTAGTGATTTCAAACCTTTGGATCTTTGTACGGAAATTATGGTAAATAATGCTCAATTCATACTGTTAAAATCAACCAACGAAATTGACTTCAACTAACGATTAGAAATCATTAATCAGGTTGATTTTGGGTTTGTAGGTCCACCTAGGGATTGGCCAAACATCTGTATGGTCAGTGTCCTCTAATAAATTGCGCTGAACATGGACGTCGTCTGTGGGCCCAGATGGCAGCGGAGAGTAACAAAAATCCTGCTTCCTCGCGCCAAAAAGCGTCAGGTATACCATTTTTTTTTATTTGTAACCAGGTATACCATGTTAAAACTTTGGATAAAACTTTTTCCTTTCAAACACAGAATTTTGAGTAAAACTTTGACGCTGATGAGGCCGATGATAGCATGCAATAGGGCCACGTGGCATATTTTTAGAGATGTTTGGCCAATCCCAAGGTGGACCTACAAACCCAAAATCAGTCTGATTAGTGATTTCAAACCTTTAGATCTTTGTACCTCAAAAGGCTCAAATAAACAATGTTCAATAATGCTCAAATTCCCACTGTTAAAATCAACCAATTAAAATAACACCAATCCAACGCCTAGAAATCACTAATATGGCTGATTTTCGGTTTGTAAGTTCACCTAGGGATTGTCCAAACATCCATACGGTCAGAGTACTCTAATAGTGTGCCACGTGGCTGATATTTTGCGCTGTCATCAAAGTTTTGCGCGAGAATTTTCAAGTTCTGCAACAAGAGAATTTAGAATATTCCATGAAATGTTTCCACTTTCCACATCTCCTCAGACAAAAACGCTCTGCACAAAAAAGAATTCTCTTTTTGGACTGCCACTGAAGTTACCACGTGTAAGAAACTAAGCACGTCTAGATTTATATTCTGGACGGACCGTCCAGCAAAACCTGCGCCCACAAACCAAAAAGAGGGAGGAAAATAATCTTTCAAGTTAGCGGTAGGAACAAAACAGGTTGCAGAGAGAGAGAGAGAGGTAACAAGAAGCTGTACTGAAATCTGAAAATAAAATAAAGGATCCCACTTTTATGTATTCTCGTTTTGTATCAAATCGAAACAATCTCGAAGAACAACAAGAACTGATCCAATCCGATCTGTTCTGATCTGATCTTCGACGCGAGAAATTTAACAATCGTTCTTTCAAAATGTACAACATCGAAGCTGAGTTGTATGAGATCGGACATGTTTAATTTACGACTCTGATCATTCAAACATGTGGTTTTCTTTCTGGCGATCCAGAGAGCGGTTCTCCTTGGAAGAACTCAGGTTCGTTTTCCTCTTCTGAATTTCGTTAGGGTTTCGTACTCTCTGTTTCCGTTGTCAGCACAATTTGATGTAAATTTCGAATTTTTTGGTGAATTATATGTTACGTAGTCTCGATCGTGATCAATTGTTGAAAATTACTTGCACTTTTACTGAAATTTGAATTCATTTGGGGTGCAGAGTCAAATTATGTAGGAAATTAGAGAACAACCAATGATCTTGTGAGTAGATATTGATGGCAGTGTTTGGAAAACCCCTTAGAATGTGATTTTATGTATGCGAAATGGTAGGGCACTCAGGGTTCTCAGTAGTGGCTTGTGATAACTTTGTTGTACTGATGCTAAAAGAAGTTTCTAATTGCCTCAATGTTGAGATAGAAGTTTGCGGTGACATCTGTAATACGTGCAGCCGCTTTTTTAAGTTTGCCATTTAGGCCTCTGTGAGTTGTTGGAGGTGACCACAATGTAATCTGGGGGGCTGAGTAGGGTTTTTTGGGTTCTTGGATGATTGATTGCATGGTTCAAGTGTCCTTGAGCACCTTCGGAGGTTATTCAGAGATCTACTTTCACACAGACAGCGGTACTCCACATGGCGTTCAAGGCTTGGGAAGAATATAATGGATTTAGTCTCTGCTTTTTTCAAACTCTTATGCTGTCTGGTACTGTACGTTCAAAATGATTTTTTGGGGTGAAGGGTTTGTTGATGAGTTTGAGAGTTATAATAACATTGCAAGTGGTGACAAGATTGAGAAATTTTTGCTTCTGATGGAAAGGATTTTTAAAAGGACGGTTGTAAAGTGAATGGTGGGTGGGATAGTACAGAAGTAGTTAGTTTGTATGGGTGGGGGTTTGGAAGGGCATCATAGCAAGTGTTTCAAAGAGTTTATCTAAGATAACCATTTTGAGATTGGAAGTGGCAAAGGGATTTGTTTTTGAGGATATGAATTGTGCAACATCAGAAACTTGTGTTGTCTTCCTAGAGTCTATAGAATTGTCTATCAAGATCCAAACTGTAAACCGCTATTTCTTAAGTAGGAACATGATGACTGTTTGGAACAGAGTTTTAGAAGGAATCTTTTAGTCCAATAGATAGTGGAATGTGTTACCTTGGAGGTAAACATGTGACTCCAAAGGTAAAGTTGCCAGTTAAAAAGATTTGGTGCAAGCCTATTCCCGCTAGTGTTTAGGTATTTTCTGGAATGGTAGCTTTGGACAAATTGTTACGATGGACCACCTTATTCATAGGAGACAAGTGATTAGCAATAGATGCATCATGTGCAAGGATCACGAGTAAAGCATTAACCGTATCTTCATTGCAAGTTTTTTGGTGATGTTTGGTCTTATTTCTTTGTTTTTTGCTTAAAGTATGTCTTTCCTAAGAACTTTGTAAATGTTTTCTCCAGAGGTGGAACTTTTGGAATAAGGGGGAACTTCTTCAGAAGATTCTCACTTGTACAGTTGTACTCTATGTTGGGAATCAGGAAGGAACCAAATAGAAAAATTTTCAATGATAAAAGTTGTTCGATGCTGAAAATTTCTAACATCATTTGGAGATTGCTCATGAGTTGGGCTCTTATCTTATGGGAGTTTTGAGTTGTTTAGGTGCTAGGTTTGCCAAATAATTGGATTCTTTATAGCAAAATATTTTCGAAAAAGGTTAAACACTCCTAAGCTAGAGTGTATAAAACTCAATGTTGATGGTAGTTCTTGAGGCTTTCAGTAGTGGCTGGAATAGGAGGGCTGTCTTATCATGATAAAGGTGGGAGGGATCCTCAAAGTGGTCTTTTTTTTCCCGGAAGACTCAAGAGGGTAAAAAATTAAGGCTATCCTTCAAGGTCTTTCAAGCAATTTATGGGTGCCTTTAGAAGGAGATTCTTTGAATGCAATAATATGGGCAAGAGGAATTGAGGATGCTTCATGGAGATTAGCCAATGCAATAATGGGCCGGGCTTAATGTTGCCCAAGCCCAGCCCAAAACATAAGTGGCTATGCCCAAACTCATCCATGGTTTAAAGGCGCGGGTTTTGTTTCAATAGTTTTGGTGATTTCAGTCCAAAACGTTTCGGTAGTTTTGGTGGTTTCGGTCCGAAACTTGGCGAGTCAAAGCGAAGGAGAAGTGTGGTAGTTTCAGTGGTTTCGGATTGAAACTATAAAAATGGATGAAACATGCCCGAAACTTTGGGTTTCTGAAACCCCACGGTATTTGGTGTCACCCTGGACCGAACTACAAAATGTTTTGGGTTGGGCGAAACGTTTCGGTTTCGGCCGAATATTCAGCCATGAGCTCATCTTGGCATGTGATTCAAGCCCAAGTTCGGCCCATTTATCTAGCAAGCCTTAAAAATAAGCCTAAGCTTGACTTGCTAGGGCTATAAATGCCCAAGCTTGGGCATATAGTGGGCTGGGCTTAAAATCCCATTAAGCCAGCCCGACACATTAACACCCCTACAAGAAATCTAGGCGCTTGCCTTGCCTATTTTGCATAAGCGCCCTATCATTAGGGTTTGGCTTCTTGCCTAGATGCCTAGGCAATGAGGCTAGTGTCCTTCATTATAACAACTTCGTAATAAATTCATCTTTATCTTAGGTTCAAATTTCTCCCCATAATCAAGTTTTAAGTTTGACAACGCTTTTTGGGACACAACCTTTTAAATTCCACAGATTCATTAGGTTTAACTAAATTTGTACTCCATTTGTACTCACAAGATGTTTCCTATATGATAAAGAGAGAAGCTCCCAAGGTTTACTCTTTTGGAGCATAGTTCAAATTCCCAGTCAGTAAAGTATCAAGACGATATGTTTGGTTATGTATTGTCTTGTACAAGTAATTTAAGTTTTAAACCTTGGAAATGTAAATATTTCAACTAGTGTGGAAATCTTATGGAAATATGCTTGCATTTTTAAAAATGACTAAACAAGCACGAATAACACATTAGTTATTATACTACAATACTTAATCAACAAAAGTCATCATACTACAGTTAACATCCATTTGGAGTAGGAAAAGTAGGATAAATAATGTACAATATCTGTTGACTTAGGTATTTTAGGCTCCGAGAGACAAACATCTAGAATTACACATTTATATGTTCATAATCATGTCAATTAAGTACATAAAATAAAAAAGGACACTTGTTATACGACATGAGGAGGTCATTAGCTCATGCTTAAATAAAATTTTAATATTTTATTATCAATATGCTTAAATAATGTAGCCTAGTAACTATTGTGAAACGGGTGAATATAGGGTTAGAAAGGAGAAGAGGAGAGAGGAGATAGAGAGAAAAAGAGAGAGAGACGAACTAGGATTGTTTGGCCTCCTCATTGATGTATACATATACCATCTACTTAAGTAATGTGGGCCACTTACGTTACTATAGTATATGGGCCCAGCCCAACACTCTACATAAAGCCCATCTACATAACATAATCATAACAAAATAAACTAAGAACTCTAATACTCCCCTCAAGCTGTAGCATACAAATCAAACATGCTCAGCTTGATACATAGAGTAGAAAAGGAACTCCTAAGCAAGGCTTTTGTAAGAGCATCTCCCAATTGATCCGCTGACTTGATATAAGGAGTGGTGATCCGTTTGTTTAACACCATGTCATGGATAAAATGACAATCAACCTCAATGTACTTTGTGCGCTCATGAAATACTAGATTGCTAGCAATATAGCTAGCAGTCTAATTGTCACAATACAAAGGCATAGGAAAAGGAACCTCAAATCCCATCTCCTTAAGGAGGGATTGAACCAATAACATCTCACATACAGTGTGACTGTGTGAGCCATATCACTGTATTCTGTTTAGGCATTGGAGCGAGCGACAACATTCTGCTTCTTACTACGCCATGTCACTAAATTACCACAAACAAATGTACAATAACTTGAAGTAGATTGACTATCTGTACGATTGTCAGCCCAATCAGCATCAGAGAAACCAGTAATTGTTAAAGTTTATGATGGTCGATACAACAACACCTTGCCTGGTGACCCCTTCAGATATCGCAAAATCTAGAAAATGTATCCCAATGTGGCTATCGTGGGGCATGCATAAATTGACTAACTACATCAACAAAAAAGGTGATGTCTGGACGAGTAACAATAAGGTAAATAAGCTTCTGACTAACCGACAGTAACGACCAACATCAGCATAAACAACTCCTAAAATCAATATAAAGGGGGCGGCAAGGGTAGAGTAGCACACCTGGTTCAGGTTTTGAGAAAATAAAAACCCTAACAGAAGACCGGAAGAGGGATTTTGGTGAAAAAAAATCCAACTCGTGCTCATAGAGTCAAAATCTGAAACATGATTTAAACTACCCCTGAAAAACAATCTAGGGGAGGTGGGAAGGGTAGAAGATCACACATGCTTCAGATTTCTAGGAAATAGAAAAACTCAAAATCTCTCCGGAGAGAAAAACATAGAAAACTGCACCTTAGAGCTTCAAACACACATACAGAGCCTCCCACTCTTCAGGAACACTAGAAACAAACACCAAACACACCCTAAATATACTTCTAGGAGTAAACAAACTTCAAACAACAGATCTCTAAAGGTTTGTTTGTGTCAAGACCTTGGGATTTGTAAAGCAACCTGAGAAGTATGAAGAAGAAGAAGGATGAATAGATGACAAGGAAGAAGGAGGATCAGAAGTGCTCTGATACCATGTGAAACAGATGAATCTAGGTTAGAGAGAGAGTGAGAGAGAGAGAGAGCCCAACACTCTACATAGACGAACGAGGGTTGTTCGGCCTAGTTCCATGATATATATACCATTCACTTAAGTAGTGTGGGCCCACTTACATTAATAGAGCATATGGGCCTCGCCCAACACTACATAAAGTCCATCTACATAATGTAAACATAACAAAATAAACTAAGAACTCTAAAGGAGTTGGACATGCCTCTTCCTCTGAAGTGAAGTAGAGAAATGTCTGACAGTAACGTCTTTAGAAAGTGGAAACGTAACCCAACAAGACTAAGGATTGTTGAATTTATACATTTTTCTTTCCTAATAGGATATATCATAGGAATACATATTTCACATAATGGAGGTCAAATTTTTTAAGAGTTAGTATTATGGATGAAAAAAATATACCTAAACAAAAGGTATAACATTAAGGAAATGATATCAGGCAAAAGAACAAGGCACAGTTTTTCCACCATGCACACGAGTTGGAATCCTGTTTATCAGAAGATAGGACATGTCATTTTACAACCTACAGTAAACGGTTAAGAAGAAATTTTGGAAAATAAGAGGCTGGAATACATTTGAAGAGGTAAAAATGGACTCTTATGGTAGTTGAGGTACATATTTTTATTAAAGTTGTCCGACATTCTTTTCTATTGCTTAATTTCTATCCTGAAGTTATCTTGGAGCTTTAATACATTGCATTTATAAGAGTAATTACTTTCCTTTCACTTCCAAATGCTTTTGATTAATTTGTTTATACGGATGCAGATATTTGACTGATCAGCTGCAGAAAGTTCAAATTGTTAATGAAATTAACAAGGTAAATGATCTCTTGGCCTGGTTTTAGCTAAGCGAAATTTGCTTATTTATTAAATGTTCACTTTCTTTTTGTTCTGTCATGAAGGATTTTGTCATTGAGGCTCTGAGATCAATTGCCGAGTTAGTTACTTATGGTGACCAACATGATCCAACCTTCTTTGAGTGAGACTTCTCAATACCTGGTATTCTTCAATATCTCTGTTCTAGTTGCGATAGTGTTTATGTAGTTGTGGTTCTCTGCAGGTTTTTCATGGAGAAGCAGGTCATGGGGGAGTTTGTACGTATACTAAAAGTTAGCAGAACTGCGAGTGTAGCACTTCAGTTGCTACAGACAATGAGCATTATGATCCAGAATTTTAAAAGCGAACACGCCATCTGTAAGTCAATAATAGTTGAGTGGACCTAGTAAAAGCAGGTCTTTTTAGCTGCCGCCTTTTTTTTTTTTTTTTTGTAAATCAGTTTTTGCTGCTTCTTTTAATTCCAACAATTTGGATGGTTCTGATGGTCCTTTGTGTGGAAATTTTGCAGATTACATTTTCAGTAATGAACATATTAATTACCTAATAACATATTCCTTTGACTTCCGCAATGAAGAGCTACTGTCGTACTACATATCCTTTTTAAGGTTTGTGAATGGCTTGTGGTTTTGTTTTGTCATCCTTATAATATCTCTTCTTTTATATTTAATTTACTTGTATCCTTGTCTGCAACTGTTATTTTTGTTGAACATTTATGGTCCCTAAGTAATCTCAATCACATTTACTATGATCTCTGAAGGGCAATAAGCGGGAAGCTGAACAAAAATACAATATCTCTGCTTGTGAAGACTCGCAATGTATGTTGGTTCCACACATCTTCTGTTTAATAGTTCAATTATGGCATATTGTATGCTTTATCATTTTTTTCTTCACAGAAGCATTGCTCGATCTATATTTTAAGTGCAGCTGGTCTATTAACTGCACCTAATGCGTATCCTCTTTTACCAGAATATCTTGATGTGATGTTCTTATTTGCAGTATTCGACGTATAGTTACAGTTTGTTTTACATGGACTGGATCTCTTGCTTTTTATGTAAAACCCTACTTGTTTCCATAATATATGTTTTGATTTTAAAATATTTAACTCAACACAACTGATCAGCCACTCCTGTGGTACTGATCTTAAATTTTGAAGGTTAGAATGGCAAAGAATGCGGATGCTTATAATCATATGATAGTTTTTTTGATAAGTATAATCATATGATAGTTAAAATAATAAAACTGTTGTAAAATGATTAAGAATTCTCTCTCTCAGTTGGTCTCGAATGAAACTTTATCAAAACCCTCCACTGTATTACCCTGTCAACAGCCATTTTAGACTTTATTACTGGACAGAGTTTACTCAATTCAATTACTAGATGTAAATTGTAACCCATAATTTAGTTAGATGAAGGAACTCACAGAGTCAGGGCAAGCAGAGCATTTAGTGCTGATTTTTTTAGCGAAAGATTAATCTAGTATTAACAAAAGATGAGCTCCTTGGTCAGGCTGTGGGGGGTTGTACCCACAGACCTGGGATCGAGTCTTTGGGGGGTAATTCCCAAAGTCCTGGGTTCGGTCCCGTTCCTACCTTATGGGGTGTTAGGGGTTATAGGTTAAGGGGGAATAATAAATGTTTACCTATCGAAAAAAAAAGATAAGCTCATTGGCAGAGCAAAATACTGCCAAAGAATATGATTCATTGACATTTCGTTTTTATCTTGAATCTCATGATATTTTGCTTCAAAGTTCATGTTCCCATACACCTCAGCAAAATGGGGTAGTCGAAAGGAAGAAAAGACATTTGCTGAGACGAAAGTCCCTAAAATCTTTTGGAGTGATGCAGTTTTTACGGCCTGTTATCTCATCACTCATATGCCCATGTTAGTTCTCTAAGGCTAGTATTCACATTCTATTCAATATCCGGATAGTCCATTATTTTCTTTGCCTCCACGAGTTTCGGGGTGTGTTTGTTTTGTTCAACACTTGGGTCTTATATCTGATAAACTTGATCCTCGTGCTATTAAATGCATCTTTTTAGGATATTCTTGTACCAAAAAGGATATCGATATTATTGACCCTATTTCTCGTAAAAACTTTGTTGGTTCAGATGTTACTTTCTTTGAACATATTCCATTCTTTTCTGATAAGTGTTATTTGGTTGAGGTTTAGTTTCCACCTCTTTCACTTCTTCTTAAGGTTAGTGGTTCTTCTTCGTAGTGGTTCTTCTTCGTCAGATGTGTAGGTTTCGATGGCTCCACCACTTCACACATATGTACTGTATTAGAGTTCTTGTTTTCTTTACTTATTTATGTCTTTATTATGTTTAGTGTGTGGGGCCATAGTTCACTTATGTCTTACTTATGTAAGTGGGCCTAACACTCATTTAGTGCACAATATATGTAAATAAGAACAGTGGAAGCCGAACCATACAAGTTCGTTCCTCTCTCTTTTCTCTCTTTCTTGACTCCAAAATCTCATCTCTTACATTCTCACATGGTATCAGAGCATCTCTGATCCTTGGTAAACCCTATTCTTTTCATCTTCTTTCTTCATCTTTTATTCCCTCCTCTTGGGTGACAAGTTATATTTGGGTTGTGAGAAAAAAACCTAGAACAATTCTCCATAGGTTTGTTTACACCTAGATGTGCATCCAGGTTATTGTTTGGTGTTCGTTTCCAAGTTTATTATGTTGTTAGAAGTGTGATTGTGTGTTTGATGCCCTAGGCTGTGATTTGTGATTTGGGTCTTCTTTGTTACTTTCTCGGCATTGAGGTTGCTCGATCCAAGGAAGGTATTACCCTATCTCAACTGAAGTATGTGTTGGATCCAAGCCCCTTGATACTCCCATAGACTCTATTATTAAGCTTGATGCTGAACCATGGTTTCAAGTTTTGGTAGTGGACGAAACTGCTTTGGTTTCGTCCGAAACCAATTAAAACTAATAAAAAATAATTTTTTATTCATAAAATGTCACTTGGTTTTGGTCAGTTTCGGACCGAAACCACCGAAACTACCGAAACGTTTCGCTTTCGCTTTCGCCCATGGACAAAACCGCAACGAAACTTGTCACTTTGAACCATGTGCTGAACATAGAGAGTAATATGCTGATCTAGGTTGTTATTGTTGGTTGGTTAGGAAGTGATTTACCTTCATGTTACTTGTCTAGATATTACCTTTGTTGTTGGGTTAGTCAGTCAGTTTATGCATGCCCCACGCCAGCCACATTGGGTTGCAATTTCTCATTTTCTTCGGTATCTGAATAGTTCCCCGGGTAAGGGACTGTTGTATCGACTGTCAAAGAGTTTATCTGTTATTCGGTTTTCTGATGCTAATTGGGCTGGTAGCCATGCTGATCCTAGGTCCACATCTGGTTATTGTACCTCCGTTGGTGGTAACTTGTTGATCTGGCATAGCAAAAAGAACAACATTGTGGGTCGTTCAAGTGCGGAGGCTGAATATAGAGCCATGGTACATATTGTATGTTAGATGTTGTCGATGTTTTGAGAGATGGGTGTCGATGTTTCTACTCCTATGCCTATGCCTATGTATTGTGACAATCAAGCGACGAGCTTTATTGCTAGTAAGCTTGTGTTTCATAAGTGGATGAAGCATATTGAGGTTGATCGCCATTTTATACGTGATATGGTATTGAGTAAGCGCATCCCCCTTACATCAAGTCTGAGAGTTAGTTGGGCGACATCTTTACTAAGGCATTATCTAAGAGTTCTTTTCATTTCTATGTACCAAGCTAGGCATGTTTGATCTGTATGCTTTAGCTTGAGGGGGAGTGTTAGAGTTCTTGTTTTATTTATTTATTTATGTCTTAATTATGTTTAATGTGTGGGCCCACAGTTCACTAAAGTTTTATCTATGTAAGTGGGCTTAACTCACTTAGTTCACAATATATATAAATAAGAACAGAGGAGGTTGAACCATACAAGTTTGTTCCCCTCTCTCTTCTCTCTTTCTTCTCCCTTTCTTCTCTCTTTCTTCTCTCCAATCTCTCATATCTTATATTCTCACATACACCGTTAGCATCTTGCCTCCAATCAAGTGTCGGCTCCAGACTCTTGTCTTCCACCGCCGGCTTTGCCGTTGATAAATGGTTAGCTGCAGGTGGGTGTACACCATGAAGTTTCTCCTTGATGGGTTTGTTGAACGATTAAAGGCCTGCCTTGTTGCCAAAAGTCACACTCAGATTTATGGCATCGGTTACTGTGAGACTTCCTTGCTTGTTGCTAAGATTGCTTCAGTTCGTGTTATGATATCTTTAGCTGTTAATCTGGGTTGGCCATTGTTTCAGCTAGATGTGAAAAATGCCTTTTTGCAAGAGGTGCATATGGAGCAACCTCTAGGGTTTGTTGCTTGGGGGAGTCTGGTAGTGTCTGCTGCTTGGAAAAGGAGATTTATGGGCTGAAGTAGTCTCCATGATCTTGGTTTGGTCGCTTTAGTGAAGTTGTTATTTAGTTTAAGTTACGTTAGAGCCAATCAGACCACTCTGTGTTTACGCGAAAGAGTGGAAAAGGAACCATTTTTTTGGTGGTAAATGTGGACGATATAGTGGTGACAGGGGATGATAGTGAAGGCATTCAACATTTAAAACAATTCTACAATAGCATTTTCATACCAAAGACTTAGGAAAGCTTTGGCATTTCCTAGGGATTGAAGTTGTGAGATCGGGTTGTGGGATCAGTTTACCTCAGAGGAAGTATGTTTTGGACCTTCTTGATGAAACATGTTTATTGGGATCAAAACTAGTTAATACTCTTATGGATCCTAATGCCAAGCTTGTGGTCAATCAGGGGGACTTGTTTGATAATCCGGGAAGATATCGGAGGTTGGTTGGTAAATTGAATAATTTGACCAAATATTTCCTTTGCCGTTAGCATGGACCATGGTGAGCCAGTTTATGCAGTCACCACAAGTTCCACATTGTGATGTAGTTGTTCGGGTGGTGAGATACTTGATTGGGCAGGTAACATGGCGAGCCAGGTTATACAAATGCTGATTGGGCAGGTACTCCTTCTGATAGAAGATCTACTTCAGGTTAGTGCACTTTTCTAGGCGACAATCTAGTTACTTAGAAAAGTAAAAAGCAATCTATTTTTACTCCGTACGTGGTCTGAAGAGCAGTTAACGGATTTGTACTAAAGCCTTTTTTAAGAATCATATGGATTATATTTGTTCCAGCTTGGAGTTACACGATGTTTACTTTTTAGCTGGAAGGGGACTGTTAGAAGAGTTATTTGTAATGTGTCGGATGTGTAGGGGTATTACAGTCTTTTTGACAGTTTTCAGTAATAGAATATATTGTGGGGAGTTGAGTAGGACATTAAGCTAGTTCGACTTCTCCTCTTCTTCTCTCTACCCTTCTTTTTTTCTTCTCAAAGCTTTAACCTAACATACACATGTTGCCGATCCCAGACAGATGGGATATAGGTGTATGATGATGATGATGATGATTTCTATCCTACATTCTAATTTCTAAAAGAGAAATACTTGACCAATAATGTGTGCTTGCCTACTTTCTTTGGTTAGATATTTGATCCAATTGCGTTTTTGACTTTTTGGTGTATGAAAATCATCTTTTTAATTCATTCAGGATGAAGTTGTTTCTTTTCCATTGTACATTGAGGCGATACGGTTTGCTTTCCATGAAGAGAACATGGTCCGCATTGCTGTACGTGCTTTGACACTTAATGTCTATCATGGTAAGTTGCTAGGTTTCATTTGGTATCTCTTTTATCTTTTTCTTTGAAGTGCATATTTGTTCTAGCCACATCTAATATTATTTTCTTTATCCCCTTGTTTTTTGTTTTCAGTTGGAGACAAATGTGTGAATAGATATGTCACCAGCCCCCCTCTTGCAGACTATTTTTCGAAATTGGTTATGTATTTCCGGGAGCAGTGCATAAGCTTGGATGGATTGGTGTCTGAAGCTTCAAAGTAAGTCA
Source organism: Euptelea pleiosperma (assembly GCA_035048495.1). Taxonomy (NCBI): domain Eukaryota; kingdom Viridiplantae; phylum Streptophyta; class Magnoliopsida; order Ranunculales; family Eupteleaceae; genus Euptelea; species Euptelea pleiosperma. Next base: position 19,459,934 of record CM068548.1, on the reverse strand, counting down.
GAATCTTAGATTGTACAGTGATGGGAAATTTGCATGTACACCAGTCATCGATTGCATTGATTAGGAAGGAATTTGCTATGATAGTATTAGATTGGTCATTGGACTTATTATCTCTTAACAAGTATCATTTGACTCCCGATACAGGAACCCAGGCTCAGAATCAACCTCTGGCATTCTTTCCGCTGTAGATGGAATAGAAGACAATCTATACTATTTTAGTGATGTTATTTCTGCTGGCATTCCCAATCTCGGAAGATTAATAACAGACAATATTTTGCAGCTTTTGGTGTTTCCATTTCTTCTTTCATCTTTGAGGATGGAGCCTAGTAATGTAAGAACCCTTGTGTTCCTTATTTCTGCATCATGTTTTTTCACTGTTTATTCTCCTAATATATTTGGTCAGCTTGTTCCTTCTAATGTTCTGTAGCTTGCAATTCCAGGGAACACAGTTTGGTGCTATCACTTCGCTGTATTTGCTTTGTTGCATCTTGCGCATCGTTAAGACCAAGGAGTTGTCAAATAGTATTGCTGCTGCTCTTTTCTGTTCGCCTGAGGTCTTCATTATGAAGTCTGAAGCCAAAGCTAATGGTGTTATGTCTGATCATGATTCCACTCATGAAACTCAACATTTGAACAATGATGCTCTTAGTACGAAGGCAGATATTGGAAGTTTAAGAGTTACTGTACCAAATTTGTCTAGTTCTTCTCAAATACATCCAGCAGATGATTCTTTCTTGCAACATAATTGTAATGGTCCACAGTTAGCTTTGAGGTAAAATAACATTAATTGTCACAGCAAACTTCAGATTTTTTTTTCTTTCTTGTTCTTATTTGTAAGTTGTTTACTCCATGCATAAATAAACTAAATGATTTATTCCTACGGAGTAGCTTTATTGTCCACTGTCCAGCAGGGACTAACTCTTTTATGTTATATCTGAATAGTTTTTGTAAGCATAATGATTGTTAGCTTGATGTAGAGACTGTGCTCTTAGTTTAGTAGTTGCATACTGAAATTCACTGAAGAATTGCCAAAACAAAAGAAGCATAGGAACTTTGTTATTGTCACTCGAAATAATGCATTAGTAGTCTTAACATAGTTATTTGGCAAATCCATTCAGTTTTTGATGCGGATGTTTAGTCATTGTTTTTAGATGTATTTTCTCTCCTGCTTCAGAATTGCAATTCATATGCAGATGATATCTGAAAAGGACATCACCACTGAACTAGGCTTTTTTTATTTTTATTTTTGGTAAATTACCACTGAACTAGGTCGAGCTATTTATTCTTTATATTGCTGACCTTCTCCAAAGGTATTACTGTATTAGGAGGCTGACTATTCACAAGGAAGATAATATGACCTTGTTTTATCATGACACCAAGCTAAGGAAAGTCCAAAATACTTGATTTTATGGAAACCTTTGAGAAAACTCCCATCCTGTCAAAGTATCAATGCGAATTGGGAAGTGATAATTCAACTGGGAAATTTTGTAATTTGTTGGCGCTGAAATGTGTAAGCATAATATTGTTTTTTTTTTTATAAGTGTGTATATTTCATTAACAAGGGAAAAAATCCCAAAAAAACAAAAGAAAAGGCAGAACTACCTCCTAGAGGAGGGAGGAAGTTCACGTAATAACTCATTCCACCTATATACAAAGGAATAAAAAAAGCTTACCCAAAAGAGAGGAGAGCAGACGACCAAAGAAAAAGAGAGGCTTTCACGTGCAGAATGACCTTTTGAAGGCTTTCCTCTTTACCCTCAAAGATCCTACGGTTTCTTTCCTTCCAAACTTCCCATAAAATTGCAAAGGGAAGAAATCTCCACAAAGGCGTCCCTTCTTGGCGAAAGACTCAAACGTTACCCCGTGGAATAAGTCTCTCACATGCAGAGGAACGATGGAGTATATACCGAAAAGAGCAAAAAACGTCTGCCAAATGTCGGACAAGAACTTGCAATGGATGAACAAGTGCTCGACCGATTCTGCTGCAGACTTGCACATGACACATCTATTAGGCATCACCATACCTCGGCTGATGAGATTGTCAAGTGTAAAAATCTTGTTCTGAATCGCTGTCAACTGTAAGAATGTTGTAAGCATAATATTATTAATAAGAGACCTCCTGATGAAGCATGTAAAAGATATTTGACATTAAGGGAGCCATTGAAAGTTGTCTGAAACACCACAAACAAGTCCACTTGCTTGACCGGGCATAGATTCAGTGTAGCGCGGACTATCGTAGTAGAATGCTCCCGCATAAAACCCCCCTGGTTGAAAAAAGTTGAGATATTGCAATTGGCTTTTCCAACGTAAGAGATATTTGGAGTACTTTCCCTTCAGCTTCTTCTGCATCTTCGACAGGTGTAAATTTTCTGAAATATGGTCTCTGGCCTTCTTTGAGAAGAAATCTATGCTTGTTCCATCTGGTTCATTTTCAACTGTCGGTTCTGAAAACAGCATAAACATCTGGTTTCGAACCGAGATCTTCTATATTTTTTGGGCCATTTTCAGCTGGAGCTTCCGAACCAATGGAATCATCAACCTTTTCATTCTCCACAACTATAGGTGGATCAATCTGCTTATCCTTCGTCTTTTTCGTCTGATTCAACTACAGGAGTTTTAGGAGTGGCTAATTCCCCAGCTTTGGCTTTTTCTTCCTCATCGATTCTTTCATTTTCTTTGGATGGAAAAACACCATCTTGTTCAGTGACTTTTTTTTTTGATAAATATAAAATTTTATTGAAAGCAAAAACGCAAACCAAGGGGCAGCAGGAGAGGTCGAGTTGACCTCCCCCAGCAACCCCAAGCTACAAAGAGACCCAAGGCCCTTCCCTATGCCTTAGGGAAGATTGTTTAATGGCTTTTATTTTCTTCTTGACTTGCTTTGAGACCTCTTTAGGTTTTTTTTTGTTGTGACACCTTCCAATAATAGCTCACTGGAAAGAGGTAGAAAAGTCGATGGTGGTGGCGGCAACGGTCCAAGACGGTTGTGGCTGCGGATTAGACTTCTGGCGGAGTTCTTATTAAAGTCCTCGATAGCCTTCTTACGGATAGTGATCAACTTGTTCAGGTTGTTCTCAAAACGATTTATCACGTCGTTTAGTTTAACTAATGCGGTTGTCAAAGATCGCGAATCAATCTGAGACATCTTTCCGAAACACACTCAGGAATTTTGAACTTGCTTTGATACCAAATTTGACGCAGGACAAGAGAGTACGATTTGAGAAAAGAAGTGAAAAGAAGGTTACTATTCATGTAGCACTATTCAAGTGCTGTGGTATGATTTGGGTTTTCTAGATCACAATTGATCCAAAGAGAGATGGAGAAAGATAAGTGAATAAGAGAGAAGAGATAGGGATAGAAAGATAACTTTCGCTTCGCATCAAATTAGCTTGGATTCATACCAAGGTAGAGTGATTTTACACCACAAGAGAGATTTCTCAAAGAGAAAATATCGGATTTCATTCATAATAAGTCATTCTTAAAATCAAAGTGTATACCACCTTTTATAAGACTCCTACTTGAACTTTCCTAATTCTAATCTAATTGTAATTAGAAACTTCTAATACAAGTCAACTATTGCAATCAATAATAAAATCCTAATTAGAAATAAAACCTCTAAAATCCTAATTCGATTACAACTCAAACTCTATCTAAAAATAGAAAAATTAGAATTTACTATAATAATAAAAACAGGATTTACTATAAATAGTAAAAATGAGTCCACTTGCTTGACTGGGCATAGATCCTTTGTAGCGCGGACTATCGTAGTAGAATGCTCTGCATCAAAAGCTTATTGTTCCTCTCTTTATGGATGCCTGTTCCTCAAGCAATTATTAATTATTGAGGGTTTTTTTGCTTCGTGTTTTAGGACTCACTTAGGCACTATATTGCTGTAGAATGTAGATTTCAAAGTTTTAAAGATCACTTTCACGGTTTTAGGTGGTGGAAGCGATTATTTTTACACTATAGTTTGGGTGATTGGTAAGGACAAAGGTTTATGGAGGTTATGATTGATCCTATAAGGGGTTTGTTAAGGTTGGACGCCCATCTTCTTTGATACATTTAGAGAAGTGATGAATTAGTTGATTAGCAAAAAGTGGTCTAAATATACAATTTTGTATAGAGGCAACTTTCTACCCTAACTCATGCACTTAAAATTCTTAACAAAATTTTGTTAATTATAAATGAAAAAAAGAGGCAACTTCAGTATCATCATCATCATTTACAATGTTTTATTTGAACTATTTGGGTTCAACAACTTGAGTCCTATTTCAATATTCAATTTTATCTGGAGCTATATCTTTTGTTAAGGCATGTTCATCAGATAATTTCTATCACCTCAAGCTATGTCATGTTCAGCCCGCCTCTTGCCTTTTAGAGCCTTCAACATGTACCAAAGTGCTCCTTTTCATTGGTGCAATCATTGCTCTTTGTAATACATTCCCAAACCATCTCAATCAACATTTCATTATATTATACCCTATGGAGCTCTTCTTAGATTCCTTTTTATGTGCTCATTTTTTATATGTATTATTTTTTTTTTTAGTTTTTTCCATGCATTATCTCAACATCCTCATCTATGATACATTCATTCTGTGAACATGTTGTTTGTTGATTGCAAACATTTTGCTCCATAAAGCATAGATAGTCTTATCGCTGTCTTGTAAAATTTGCCCTTTAGTTTGACCACTGCACATTTTTTTTATAAGTATAGAATTTATTAAAAGCGAACACCAAAAAGATTACAAGGAAAGTTCAAGAGGTCAAGAAGACCTACTCAAAGCAAAAACAACCGGTCTAACCTAACCGGGAAGAAAAAGAAAAAGAAATTAATAACACAAGAAGCTCAATGCCTACACCGCATGTTTAGAGCACATGAGATCCAAACAACACAAAATCCTCGAAGAAGAGGCTACGCCATTTTGTGGATGATTTGGACCAAAGGAACAACAATCTCTTAAAATCGAGGATGATGTTCTTCAACACTTCCTCGTTCCCTCAAATACTCGAAGATTTCATTCTTTCCACAGACCCCAACAAACTGTGAAAGGAAGCATACACCATAACACTTGGCGTCTAGATGAAAATCCTTTGTATTCCAACTAGAGATAAGATTAAAAAAACCGAATTTGACCGCTACACATTTGTCACATGGCACTCTAGAAGCAGATTTCTATTTTAGCCGTGTAGCTCTAATTCTATAGGCCACATTCTCCTCAATCTCTCCATCTTTATAGATAATTGGACCTAGATAACAAAAATAATTGTTTTAGTGTTTTCATTGCCTTTTAACGTTTATTAGCATCTTATCCCATTGTGTGCAGTTGTAGTGCTAATGCTCTGTCTTTGTCCTACTTATTTTAAATTCCATTGTTTATGAGGTTTTCCTACACAATTATAGTTTTGCATTTACTCCTTTAGTGACTTCAATTAATACTACATTATCTACAATAACAAACACCAATGAATATCTTATAAATAATATAAGTAGTTAATTCATCCATAACTAGTGCAAAAAGACAACGACTCAGGGCCGACCTCTGGTGCAAGTCCTTTGTAACTAGGAACTTGTTTCACCATCAACTATTCTCAAACTAGTTATTGCTCTCTCGTAAATGTCATTATTAACGTCAATATATTCGTGCGGGTACTATTTATTTTTTCTCCCAATACTCACCTAATTAACTCTCTAAAAATTTTGACATATGCTTTTTCGGAAGTCAATAAAGTCCATGTGGGGAATCTTCATCTCTCCTTGCTTCCCTATTAAGTGTCTGAGTAAGAAAATAGCCTTGATGTTGACTTCCCTGGCATGTTGCTAAACTGGTTCTCTGATGTATCTGTTTCTTGTCTTAATCTTTGCTCCATAACTCTCACACACAGTTTCATGTTGTGGCTCATAAGTGTGATCATGTGATAGCTAGTGTGATTTCGTATATCTCCTTTGTTCTTATAGATAGCTACCACATTACTTTTACTCCATTCATCTCACAATTTTAAAGTTTAAAAAATCTTTTTGAGCAACAGAGTTAACCAGGACAATCTACTTACTCCCATGCGTTTCTAGATTTCTATTGGAATACCATTTGGACCTAGAACTTTTCTGTCTTTATTCTTGCCAAAGCTTCTTTCATTTTTGCAACCTTAATTCTGCTGAAGTTTATATGGCTTTTCGTATATAGGATTAACATCTCCTATTTGTAAGTCCCTCATGTAGTCTTCATTTAATAATTTCTGAAAATAGCCTCTTTGCATTTCCTTAATCTCCTCATTCTTTACCAAGAATCTCTAGTCATGGCCCTTGTGTGTGTGTGTGTGTGTTTGTGTTACTAAGGGGGTGCAATGAAACCCCTTGTTATGGATCTTAGTTGCATGAAATGGGAGCGGGTGCGGGAGCAAGGAAGTGGGTGTTATATGGAAGCCCTAGGGTTTAGAACGCATGGGAAGCGTCCTACAATATATATATATATATATATATTTTTAAATATATACATTTTAAATAATCAAAAGGCAAATAAAAAAATCGGAGGCAACATATTCACCATGTGAGAAGGAAGTTGGGTATATTAGAGCAACCATTAGAAAATGAAAAAAAAAGAGTTTCTTAGATTATTTCTCAATTGTCACAGGTCCAAATAAATTGATGAATTAGTGATTAGTAAATTTTATTTGAAGTTTATGGTGTTATTTTTGTGGTAGAATACACTATTGTATAACTTTTTAAGTTCACAACATAGGAGAATCATTGAGCTTCGTTTCCAAAATTTCTTGTTAAATGCTTCTTGTTTAGCAAATCAAGAGTCCTTCTAAAACAAATTCAGATTCTGTCAACTTAGAACTATGAGTCCGAAGAGCTCCTAAGATAGAAGTGCGATTCTAGAGCGGAAGCGTCATCCTATACAGGAGTTTCCTGCAACTAAGATACGAATATGTATCCCCTGTAGTGCTTTATAAGCATTGTCAATATGTCCCTGTATTGCTTGATACACATCATTGATATGCTTAATAAACTATGAAATAATGTTTTTAAACGTGTTGGTGTGGGCGATGTGCTTCAATGGCCTAAAGCGTGAGTAGTAAGCCTCAAGGCATGGGCCGTAAGCCTCATGAGAACGCCTTTTAAATTAGTATTAAAAATAAGAAAATAAATACTAGTATAATTCAATAAAAAAGATAAACTTAGGTAAATTTGTGAAAAAATAACATTAATCTATTTCATTGGGGGAAAGAGATGTTTTGGTTGCTTTTATTTAACCTAGAATAGCTTATTATTATTTAATTATTATTTTGGAGAAAAAATAATAAAATAGAGGAAATAAATTATTATTTTTAGGTATGGTTGCCCTCACTAGCATATGCATGTGAGGTGCATGCCTCTATCGTCACAGAAATCTCAGATTTTTTCAAAAAATTGTCAAAAATCTCTGATTTTTCAAATTCACGAATCAATTGCCGATTAATCGGCTAAGACCCATTTTGCCCCTTCTGATTTCGATTTTCCAATTTTTGAATTTTGATTATGAATGATGAATCATGCTCATGAGTTATGACATATTATTATGGAATTATAGATGTGTTTTTTCATCATATAAACCTAGTGTTTTGTTAAAAACACCATTTCTAACTTGAAATATGTCATGATATATTTTTTTATAATTTTGTCGATTTTTCCCGATTTTTATCGAATTTATCCGAATTTTCCCGACTTTACCCCTTGCCAATTTATTGCTGAATCCCGACTTTGTGGCTATGCATGCCTCTAACACAAGGCGCTAAAAAAGGTTTAAAAGGCGTGAAGCGTACGCTTTTTTCAAAACCTCAGTGGATAAGGCGTGTGCCTCACAAGCTTTTAAACCTTTTTAATTAGCTTCAGCGTATTTTGGGAAAGCCTCGCCCTGGGACATGTCTCAAAGTGTAAGCCTCGAACGCATTTAAATGATGTCGAAGATAACGCATGGTATGTTTATTAACTAGATACACCCCGAGACATTGTAATTTTGTTCATACAGCCTCAATATATAATTTACATGGGTGTATGGTATTGATACCCCTTGATACATATCCTTGTCGAGGTGTATTGTTCGAGTGATACTTCGAACCATGTCTACATCCTAGATGCACTTTTCTTGAAATCACTGGAATTACTTACCCTCATCAGGGAGCTTCTTTTGTTTCACTGCGTCTGTATGAATCAATAATATTTGCTTCTCTTTTCCTAATCTGGGTGACTGGTCATTATGGATTTATATTTATGTAGGGAAATACTACTTTCATACATTGTTAGCGGGGATGACATACAAGTTTTGGGTGCTTTGAGTGTGCTGGCTACTTTGTTGCAAACAAAGGGTAATATTTTTGAAGTCATTGAATTTAGTTCTGTGCTGCTTTTCATTCCTGATGTCTTGTTTATTGAAGTTCCATTTTCTTTTTGTAGAACTGGATGAGTCAATGCTAGACACACTTGGAATTCTTCCCCAAAGAAAACAACATAAGAAACTTTTGCTGGTAGGCTTATTGGCTGTTAAGCATCTCAGTTTTCTGAGTAATGTTTTGTTTCCATACATGACCTTTAGAGGGTTGGCTGATATTTCTTGCATTTTAAGAACTTTTATGACTGAGGTTTGGGCATATTGTTTCCGAATTGTTGTTCTAGATTGTGTGCTCAAGTGCAAAGCTTCTATAATGCTTGAACTTTGCCAATTCTTCTGCATATTCATGTACCTCCTAAATATTTGTTTTTGATAAGTAGGTGGTTTTAGTAAAAAGAATAAGATAACTTACAGAGTAACAACTACTACCTTCATACTCCCAGACGGTATTGACCTATTATTCTGTAGTTGAAAATTGTCCTTGTGGAGTATTGATTGGTGGGTCTTGTCTTTATATGGTTCAATTATAAAATAATGCTTGAATTGTTTTTTGGATGACGAAGCTATGTCCAAGCAGTAGGTCTCAGGGTGGGTCCTTAGTAAGCTGATGGATTTTGGGAGGTTCCTATGCGGCGTGAGGTGGAGGTTCTGAAGCTCTTTGAAGCGATAGAGAGGGATCAAGTGCTTCAGATGGTTGAAGTGGGAGGTAATGAGGATGATCAGGTTCCCCTGAACCAGTATGAGATTGATGCTGTAGAGTGCCAGAATGATGATGTGTTGGGGACTAATTTACAGGAGATGGACCCTGATGAGAAGTTTTAACATCTAGACTATCAGAATGAGGTCACTCAGCCACTGGATCAGGGGGAAGGGGGTAAGGGAGGCAAAGGGAGCACAGTTAGAAGAAAAATGAAGTTAGTCCGGGAGATCAACAATTTGTCTGAGTTGAACAATCTTTCTGATGTGTTGGGGGGAAGTGGTAGTAGAAGGGAAGGGGGGCGGTGGAGGGGATATTTTATTATGAATCTGAACATTTTATCTTGGAATGTCAGGGGTTTTGGGGGTATAGATAGGAGGGGATTTGCAAGAAGATTTTTTAGAAGTGGAAAGTGGATGTGGTTTTTTTACAGGATACTAAGATGGGAGTTTTGTCAGATAGGGTGGTGGAGGATGTTTGGGAAAATGTTAATTGTTGCTGGTTAGAGCTCCTAGCTATAGGAGCTGCGGGTGGAATCTTGATGCTTTGAGATGAACAAAAGGTGGAAGTGGTGGATTCCTACATTGGTAGGTTCTCTGTTTCAGTAGTGTGTGGGACCTTCAGAAGTGGGCTATTACGGGGGTCTATGGTCCGACTGATAAATCCCTTGGTGACGATTTTTGGAAGGAGCTTGGATCTATCCGTAGTTTGTGGGGATATCCGTGGTGTGTTGGAGGAGATTTCAATGTGATCTGTCTCACTTTCGAAAATAAAGGGTGTAAAGGGGTGACTAGATGCATGAGGGAATTTGATAACTTTGTCAATCAAAACAGCTTGCTGGATCTTCCGTTCAAAGTCCCATCTTTACTTGGTCCAATAATCAGTAGAGACCAGCTATGTCTAGACTTGATAGATTCTTGGTCACTGATGATTGGACAAGAATGTGCTCTAATTTATCCCAAGAGGTCTTGCCTAAAGCTACCTTAGGTCACAACCCTGTTAGGTTGAGTTGTAGATCTATTCAGCGACGACCTTCTCCCTTCAGATTCGAGAATATGTGGTTGGAGGAGCCTTCATTCATTGGATTGGTGGCGGAATGGTGGAAGTCCTTCAATTTTTTGGGAAAGGCAAGCTTGGTTTTTCGGAAGAAGCTTAAGGTGTTGAAAGGTAAGATCAAGGTTTGGAATAGTGAGGTGTTCGGTAGGGTAGATAAAAAGATGGAAGTGCTTTTGGAAGAGATTGAAGCCATTGACACTGCATAAGGTAGTGGGGTGATTACCAAGGGTTAAAATTTCGGTTTTGCATTCCATTTCGGTGAGGGCCAAAACTGAAATTTCGTGTGAAAATTTTGAAAGAGAATATGTATGAAAATTTTGAAATTTCGTGAGAAGTTCGAAATTTCACAGAAAAATCGAAATTTCACATGGTATTTCAAAGAAATAAAAACCAAAATTTCGAAATTTCATGAAATTTTGAAAATTTCAGAATTTCCAAAATTTCGTTTTTTATGAATTACGGTTTCGGTGTAGTCCGAAACCGAAATACATTTCGGCGAAATTTAAAACCTTACAGAGGTGGAGCGGAGAAGGAGAATCAAAGCTAAGAAAGAGCTTTCTCAGTGGGCTTGATGGGATGAGATTTGTTGGCGGCAAAAATCTAGAGTCAGATGGTTGAAAGGAGATAAAAATACTAAGTTTTTCCATCTGATTACCAATGCTAGAAGGAGAAGCTATACCATAACCAGATTAAGCATAGAGGGGAAGATTGTGAAGAGGAAGATGATATCAGGGAGAATGTTGTCAAGTTTTATTCGAAACTTTACTCAGAGACGTGTGGTTTCAGACCTAATGTGGATAGTTTGGTGTTTGATTGGATCAACCAGTACCAGCAGGAGTGGTCGGAAAGGCCGATTGTTGAGGAGGAAGTCTTGATAGGTGTTAAAAACCTTGGTGGAGATAGGGCTCTCGGGCCAGATGGGTTCTCAATGGCATTCTTTCAAAGATGCTAGGACATAATACGGGAGGATTTTATGCGGGTCATCAAGGCGTTTGAAAATGAAGCCTACCTGGACAAGTACATGAATAGTACCTTCGTTACTCTTATTTCGAAGGAAGCAAAAGAGGGGTTGGGAGACTTTTGGCCTATCAGCCTAGTGGGTTGCTCTTACAAGATTATTTTGAAGGTCCTAGCCTCAAGGATGAAAGAAGTGAGAGGATTGATCATTTCGCCGTTCCAAGGAACTTTCTTGAAAGGCCGTCAGTTGGTTGATGGGGTGTTGATTGCCAATGAAATGCATTGATTCTAGGCTGAAGGAAAAGAATGATGATATTCTTTGCAAAGTCGACATGGAAAAGGCGTATGACCATGTGTGTTGGACCTTCTTGGACCTCATGTTGTATAGGATGGGGTTTGGGGTTAGATGGAGAGATTGGGTCAGAGCTGGCATGTTAGATATAGGATGGGGTTTGGGTTCAGATGGAGATATTGGGTCAGAGCTAGCATTTCTACAGCATATTTCTCCATCCTTGTGAATGGGTCCCTAGCCTGGTTCTTTAGAAGCTCGAGAGGCCTAAGGCAAGGAGACCCGCTTTCCCCCTTCCTATTCTTGGTGGTCGTAGAGGCCCTAGGAAGAATGATAAATAGAGTGGTTGAAAGAGGAGTTGTGGAGGGGTTTCTAGTGAGCAATGAGGGTCCCTCGATCACTCATCTTCAGTTTGCAGACGATACGCTGATCTTTTCAGGGGCGTCTCACAGTCAGCTTAGATACCTCAGATTTATTTAAGATGTTTCGAGGCGGTTTCCGATTTTCGGGTGAATCTATCGAAGAGTGAAGTGTTTCGAGCGGGGTGGTCCTTGATCTTAGAGAGCTGGCACTTAGTTTGGGATGCAGAGTTGGGAGTTGCCTACCAAGTATCTTGGATTGCCTTTGGGGGCTAAATACAAAGATAAATCGGTTTGGGAGATAGTGATCAAAAGGTTTGGGAAGCGCCTAGCGGGTTGGAAGAGGAGGTACTTATCCAAAGTTGAAATGGAGATTTAGGGTTAGGGTTAGGTTTAGGCTAGGGTTTCAAGGTAGTGAAGAGAGAGAAGAGATAAGAGAAGGATGTCATGCTTAGGTCACATGACTCCATAAATCTTATTTATATGCAAACCATCTTACATGGACAAGTATACCCTTCCCCTCATATTGAGAGGTATTTACAAAACCACCATTTACATGTAAAAATATGTATATGATAACACCCCCCCTCAAGTTGGTGCATAGATATCTCTCATGCCCAATGTAGTAAGACACCTGTGAAGTTGCTAGCTAGGGACTCCCTTAGTAAATACATCGGCAACTTGCTCATCTGTCTGCATGAAAGGGGTGCATACCTCCCCAGAAACAATCTTCTCCCTGATAAAGTGGCGATCCACTAATGCTTGACCCGATCATGTTGAACAAGATTGTGAGCAATGCTAATAGCAACTTTGTTGTCACAATACAAACTGACTGAACCTGAGATAGGGAATCCTAGTTTGGCCACTAGGATTTTCAACCACAACATTTCACACAGACCATGGGCCATTGTCATGAATTCTGCCTCTACACTTGATTTAGCCACCACATGTTTTTTGCTCCTCCAAGTAACGAAATTGCCCCCAACAAAGGTGCAATAACCTGAGGTAGATCTCCTGTCATCTTTGAGACCTACCTAGTCTGCATCAGTATAGGACTCTATCCTCACGTGACCATTCTTCTTAAAGAGTAGGTCTCTACCAGGGGCAGACTTGAGATACTTCGAGATCCTATGAGCTGCCTCTAAGTGAATGCCTCTGGGTGAGTGCATGTACTGATTGATAACACTCATGACATATGCAATATCTGGTCTAGTCAGGGAGAGATAGATCAATCTCTCAACTAGTCTCTGAAAACTCCTTATATCTTGAAGAAGCTCACCACCAACATAGCCCAACTTGTGATTATGCTCTATAGGAGTCTCCACTGGTTCGCTCCCAGCTTCCCTGAATCTTTTAGCAAGTCTAAGGCATACTTCCTTTGAGAGATGAAGATCCCTTGGCTGGATCTTGCAACCTCTATGCCTAGAAAGTACTTGAGAGGTTTTGGATCTTTGGTCTTGAATTCTTCTGCGAGATGACCCTTTAGCTTTGCCACATCTGCTGCATCATTCCCTGTAAGAATGATGTCATCAACGTAGATAATAAGAGCAGTAGTGCTTCTCTCTTGATGCTTTACAAACATAGTGTGATCAGCTTGGCTCTGACTCTGTGTATAGCCCAGCTTCTTCACTGTCAAAGTGAATCTCTCAAACCAAGCTCTTAGAGACTGTTTAAGGCCATAGAGAGCCTTTCTCAGTCTACACATATTACCATTTTTCCCTGGTGGGATGAAACCGAGTGGAGGAACCATGTACACCTCTTCGTGCAAGTCACCATGAAGGAATGCATTCCTCACATCTAGTTGATGCAACGACCATGCTTGGTTTGCTGTTAAGGACAACGCCACCCTTATGGAGTTCATTTTCGCCACTGGTACAAAAGTATCTACATAATCAATCCCATATGTCTGGGTGTCCCCCTTGGCTACCAACCTAGCCTTGTACTTCTCAACTAACCCACCCGCCTTTGTATTTAACAGTGAACACCCATATGCAAGCAACATGTTTCTTGCCTCTTGGCAAGTCCACTAGCTCAAATGTTCGATTCTTTTCCAAGGCACTCATCTCTTCTACCATATCAGCTCTCCATCTAAGATGCCCCAACCCTTCTGCCACATAAGAGGGAATATGAATAGTAGAAATAGATGTGACAAAAGCCTTGTACGAGGGAGATAAAGCCTCATACGAAACGAAGTTGCTCAGAGGATGATGATCAGTACAACACCTATTGCCCTTTCTCAAGGCAATAGGAGATGGTCAGAAGCACAAGTATCAATAAAAGAAGGAACAACAGGTATGGAAGGAGAAATATTACCTGGATCTAAGGATGGTACAACTGGAACCGGATCAGCTGTAGTCTCCCCCCTTCTACAATAGACTTTAAGCTCCTCCTGAGCTCTAGGACCACTATCAGTCACAGTAGTAAGGCTGAGACCTCTCAAGCACTAGAGAAGGTGGGGATAGGGACACAACAGGAAGATGAACATTCCACCTCTCTTTACTAATGTTCTCCCCCCTGAAGAGAGTTATGGGATAAAATGAGACTTCTTCACGGAAGGTGACATCCATGGACACGAACTTCTTCTGAGACAAGGGGTGATAGCACTGATACCCCTTGTGAGTGGAAGAGTAGTCGAGGAACACACATTTAAGTGCCTTGGGGTCAAGTTTGGTATGATGAGGACCCAAAATATGGTCAAAGCAAACACACCCAAAAATCCAAGGAGGAACAACAAAAAGAGAGGAGCTAGGGGAAAGAACCAGATATGGAGACTTCAGGTTTAAAACACGAGAAGGCATCCGGTTAGTCAGGTAGGCTGCAGTCAAAATAGCATCACACCAATAGGATTTGTGGACATGGGAGCCGATCAAAAGAGAATGGGCTACCTCAGATAGATGGCGCATGTTCCGTTTAGCTACACAATTCTGCTGAGGTGTGTAGTTGCAAGAGTTATTGTGACAAATCCCATGATCCAAAAAATACTGTTGGAGACCTCCATACGTATACTCACTCCCCTGGTCAGATCGAAGGATTTTGATAGCACCATACTAGGTCTGGATCATCTTATGAAGATTTTTGAAGATGGAATGGACCTCATTTTTGGTTTTCATGAGAGAGACTCATGTACACCGAGTATGGTCATCAACAAAGGTAACAAAATAATGAAAACAAAAGTAGAGGTAACAGGGGCAGGTCCCCACACATCAAAGGTCACAATATCGAAATGAACAATACTTCTATTACATCTGGAAGGGTATGTATTACGACAATGTTTAGAGAGCTCACAAGTCTCATAGTGCAGTTCAGACAAGGAAGCAGAAACAAATAAACAAGGAAATAAAACTCTCAAGTACTGAAACGAGACATGTCCCATGCGGGCATGCCAACATAAGACAGACTCCACGCTGCTACTACTACTACTACTATGTGACTACAACGCTGAAGGCTCAGAAGGTCGTCCATCCAGAAGGTATAGGCCGTCAGCCTCACGTCCAGTGCCAATCGTCATATCATCTATCTGGTCAAACTTCAAACCATTGGATGTTCTTTGGGATTCATTTGGTGGGAATCTCAATGACCATCTTTGTACGTTGGGATGACGATGCTACAGTATCATCCTAAGGAAGATGCTAAATTAATAACACTTCTCTCTTTTTTGTTTTAATAGTTAGTCTTGATGTTGTTGGTTTCTTTTCTATTTTTCGTCTTTTTTTTTGCATTTTTTCTGATATATTCCTTTCTTGAATATAAACAATCTCACCAACAACTATAAGAGGTCAACAGATTATCTGTGATAATCTGATAATGTTGTTTATTTAGATCATTCCTTTGTTCAATTTAAATTTTCCCTAATACTTACCCTCTATAGCTGAAATTTTGTTTTCATGAGCGGGTGAACTGAATTGACCTGGACCGTTGCCTAGACTGGGTTGATGACCAGGCTGGGTTTAAAAACATTTGAATCAATGTTCATTCATTTCAGTTGGTGTTTCCCAGTTAGTTGCTTCTTTATGCCTCGACTTTGTTTTGTTTATTATATGATGCCAAGTTGTAAGCATCCAGAGTGTCTATATGATGGAAGCTTTTATTTGAACAGTTGTTGTCTGATGTTTTGTTATTTAACTGAAATATAATGCTTTGATTGTTGCATGCCTGAAGCAAGCTTTGGTGGGTGAGAGCTTAGGTGAAGAGCAGCTCTTTTCCTCAGAAAGTAGCTTGATGAAAGATGGTGTTAGTAGTGAACTTGATAGCTACCTTCAAAAGATCAAGGTATTTGCATCACCTCTCTCTCTCTCTCTCTCTCTCTCTCTCTATGTTTCTCTTTCTTTGCTTTAATTAACCATCATTTAGGCAGGATGAGTCCGTGATTGTGGTTGATAAATAAAACTCCATTCACTATCCCAGTGAATGCCAACTAAGCCCGTTGTATTTTCAGAGCGATTAGGAACCTGCATGACATGTGCAGATGGATTTTATTTATTTTTGATAAGTTGTTGACATATTTTCCTTTAGTTGATATTGGTTTCATATGACATTTCCTTTTTTCAAAAGTATAACATATTTACATTTCTGTGTTACTGTATCCAATCTGCAATACATGCACTACACCAATAAATTTTCTTCATCCAAATCATAAGTGAATTTCAAGCATGCATCTTTGGATATATGCCTTAATATACTAACTATAAGCTGGTTAGTTGGACATATCTCTACTGCCACTATGAAAACTAATTATCAAGTATGTTATAACTCCTTGTCACTTGTGATTTTTTTAACTTACTAGCCAGTTTAAGCTATTTCCTCTGAGGCTGTGTTTGGTTCGCACGAAGTAGGTTTTCCAGGGAATGAGTTTTCCCAGAAGTGCCACTTCTGATCAACCTACTTCCTGGAATCCTTTTTCTTGCTGTTTGGTTGAGAGGAAACAACATCACTGGAAGTATGCGAGTGTGTGTGTGTGTTTGTGTGAGGTAGGGCCGTCAATGGATCATTATTGTTTATCAGATCATGATTTTTAGGTCCAGACCCGATGTTGTCGGATCAGATCGAATTGGATTTTCTAGGCGACCCAATCCATTGACAGCCCTAGTGTGGGGTGGGAGGGGTTGAGGTTGAAAGACAATGAGTGGGTAGAGCTTGGAAAACGACTTTTTTTTTTGAAAGAAAGGAAGTTACTTTCCCATATTTTAGCACCTTTGGGAAAGCTCACTTCCGGCCCACACCATTTTCTATTGAACCAAACACTGGGAAGTGGTTTTCTTTTATGCCCGATTCCCCCAAACCAAACGCAGCCTTAATTTCATTCAGAATGTGACCTAAATTTCAATGACGGAGGGAGGGGGTGAGAGGGAGCGCGTTAAGAGCTGGAACTGGTACAAGGAACTGTAAGATAACCTATGAATTTCTTCTACTTAGATCTGTTTCAATCTTATTTTTTTTATTTTTTTATATGCGTTTCAGATCCATCTGGATTATTTCCTAGGGTTGACATGTTTCTTTTTGAATCTCCTATTTCTCTGTTTTGGTGGGTCATTTTTCCCCAATAGATTTAGTTGGGGGAATGATGACATACTTTTCCACTAGCTACTGGTGAAGTGGTGTAATCAACAAATCATGGATGTGATATTTAATAGAACTCCTTAATCATTATCAATAGTGAAAAATCAGGGGCATGCAATGATTTTTTTGATCAACCATGTTCATGGCCTTATATTGGGTTCACCTATTGAAAAAATTTCACTTTTCTGTCAAGGTTTGAACATGTGCTTTAAATATATTTTCTTAAGTGGCGTAGTCTTTAACTTCCTTTCAGTCGCATTTATATCATTAATCATGCAATATCTCACTTTTTCTTTGACATTCTAATTACTTCTGCCCGTTTCATATTTTTTTCAGGATCAGTACGGATTGTCATGTTTTGGCAGGGACTTGGGATTAAGCCCTCGGATACATAGATTCCAGGTCCTCTTTGTAACTTTACTGTAGTTGGTTGCTGTTTTCTAAATAATTCATGTGCTGTGGAAGCGAAAATTAATGTTGTTAGTTACAGATTTCCTTGTGAAATTAGGGTGCATTGGGAATGCAAATGTTGGGGGGTGCAACTTGGCCAAAAACATGCTTTTGTGTCGCACCAAGTCGTGTGACTGAAAAGTCACGTAGGACACCAAGTCGTGCCTGTGCCTTCATAGGATCACCTCCACCCTGGGTCTTCAACATGTGCGACTTCATGAAGCGCGACTTGTGGGCCCACATATCATGTGGGGTCAACTCATGCTAAATTGTGGTAGGAGTCCAAGTCGCAGATGTTCAAGGCATGCATTCCACGTGCAAGTTCTGGAGTTGCGTGACTTGGAAGTCTCATGTCTTGGTAGGTGTGTACCTACTGAGGTGTGCGACTCTACAAAGTGCGCATTCCAAACACACCCTTGTTGATTAGGAATTTAGGATCCATGGATTGATACAGCGTCAAATAACTGCCTTTCTGTAAAATTGGGCATTTCTTTCACTATTATGGGCCACCTATTTATGCAATGAAGTATGTATGCTGGGTTTTTATTTTTTATTTTGTGTGTGTGTGTGAATTTATGCAATTAAAGGGAAAACAAGGGAAAGGTCTTAAGTTTCTATAAATTGGAAGGTTATGATTATAATATCATATTTGATGTCTTTCTTGTAGGTGCTCGATGCATTGGTCAGTCTTTTCTGCAGGTCAAATATTTCCGCGGAGTCATTGTGGGATGGTGGTTGGCTTTTACACCAGCTGCTTCCGTACAGTGAGTCAGAATTTAACAGCCATCATCTCAAATCGCTCAAAGTAAGATACTTATCCGAAAATAAAAACCTTGAAGATAGTGACAACTTGTGTTGTATATGGATATTGAGGATTAGCTGATATCATATCTAAGTTTGATAAGCTGGACAGTATCACGCATATTTAAACTAATTAACATTATATTCATAACAAGAATGTTCTTGAGATTTTGAATTGTAAATAAATAATTTTTTTATGTGATGCTTTTTCTTGATACATGTTAGATGGAATCCTGAAATTTCGACACCTGAGCCTTGGTTTTGAATCCAAACTCAGAAACTAATCAAGTACATTCTGTCAATGTGATGTTAAATACTTTTTTTGTCTTTCCCATAATGTTGCCACAATAGTATATTAATGTATAAACTTGTATTAAGAAAAAAAAATTAAACTAAGAAGGTTTTCCCATGAACAAAGATTGGTGATATACGCCTTCTTTTGCCAATGAGCTGGCCGTTTCATTTGCACTCCATAAGTGTGACTATACAAAATCTCTCGGTTTACACAAAATTACCTAATATTACCCACAACATTAACAAGCTTCCACGGTCCTCCTGAGACATCCAATGCCATCTTCGAATCACTTATTAGAAGTTGTGGTTCTTACCACTTTAAAGTTAAGCGTAGCGTGCATACATGATACATATGCTAGCATGTGCAAAATGCATTTTGTTTAAATGTAATATGAATGACATATTGATCAAATGTAATATTTTTATGCATATATGTGCTGCGAAAATACTTATGTTCTTCAAGTTGAAGTGATATGTCAAGGAATGACATGGTAGTTTCTTCATGAACAGGATTCATTCAGGAACTGCACTAATGGTCTTCTCCTGGAAGTTAGAGGGATCTGGCCTGATCTACTTATAACAGTCCTTACTGAGGAGTGGAAGAAGTGCAAAAAAGGTATTTATTACATTTCTGATAGCTGTCTGTGACTGATGAAAGCACTTTTTAGTTTGTTCAGGGTTTTTTCTAAACTAACCTAACTTCTTAATTGTAGCAATTGAAGCTTCGTCCCCTCAGAAAGAACCCAAGTGCATACTCTTGCCGCCACAAAAATGCTCTTTGGATGGTTAGTTCAACAGCTTGTCTCTAATATGGTTTGTGAATTTGAAGATTTTTATAAGGTTTTTCGTGGACTTATCTAATACACCTTTCAAAAAAATTAGGTGAATCATCTTTTTCTGCGGGTGAAAGAATGTACGAGATGGTGAAGGTCACATTCGACCTCATTTTTTATTATTTATTGTTTGAAAATTTTGAAAATATTATTAATATATTTTGGGACTTCTAAGGCTCTAAGCATGCATCAAATTAAAACAGGAAAGCCCCATTTCCCTCAATAAATTAAATTAGGGTTTTGAGATGGGAAGATGAAGGTTTTGAGAAATAAAGACAACTAGATTCCCATTTAGATTATGGGAATCTAACTTAGAGACTAATTCTAAGCAATCTACCTTAATGTAACCAAGGTTTAAAAAGGCTAGTTTGGGTACTGAGGCAGTTTGCCTCCAAAAGGCGATGAGGCGGTGTTGAGGCGTAAGCCTCATTTTCCAAAAAAAAAAAATGCTTGAAAATTTCTAAAAAAGTATAATCAATTCTAGAAAAACTAGAAACAACATACCACATGAAAAATAACTTAAATAAGCATAAAAGTTATTGATGCTGTAGCTTTTACCTTAGGAGTTAGGAGACACTGTTGGGCACTCGGGCAGAAAGCTTGATGTTGATATCAAAGCTTAAAAAAACATAAATCACATAACTAAATTACTAAATCTAAATAGTTAATAAGCCAAGTCTACTAACAAAATATCAATACTAACAAAGTAACTTCTTTTTTACAAGTAATACTAATAAAGATGGAACTAGGAAAATAGTCGAGCAAGTCTGTAGTGGTTTGATTTCTTACTTGAATTTGGTAAGGTTCCTCACAAGAAACCCTAGGAAGCGACGGAATCAAAATCTAATGAGATTTGAGCTCTCTATGAGAATTTCTTTCAAGTGGTGATAACTAGGGATGAAAGCTTAGATTTAGGGTTTCTTACAAAATAAAAGGTTTTAGAGAACAAAATTAGGACCTTTTAGGTCATTTTTATCATAAAAGATTATTGGGAGGGTATTTGGAAAAAAGGAGTGGAAAAAACGAAAAATAAAGGGTTACTGTTTCGGGTTTTAACATGTAAAAGTGAGGCTATAACCTCATGTGCGCTTAGAGGCTATAGCCTCAGTGGATTGAGGCTTAAGCCTCAGAACTGACCACTGAACCTATAACCTCGAGGTTGTTTCTTAGAGCCTCGAGGCAAGGCGAGCCTCAAGGCATAGCCACAGAAAGCCTTTTTAAACCATGAATGCAACACTAGTATACCCTTGTGTTAATGTAACAAAGGGGTATTTTTGTCAACAATGGAAGCTATTGGCTACTAAGAATTTAAGCTCGCACAGGCTCAAATTCAGTCTTTAGGCCAGAAAGAAACTTTGTAACTCGATACTTTTCTTGTTGTCTTTGTTGGATCTCTAGATCAGTAGTAATAACTTGATATACATTTAGCTCATCAACTATTCCTTGCGTGCAGACATAATATTCACTAAGACTTTTATCACGTTGTTGCAGAGTAAAAATTTCCTGAAATAGTTGATATACATATAAAATTCATTTTACCAGAATTCATATTTCTAATTGTCTCCCATATTTGTTTTGTTGTGTCTAAAAAGATCACGTTTACACTTATTTGTGGATTCATATTGTTCCACAACCAGGTCATGATCTGAGCATTTTCTCGAGTCCACTTGTCACAATCTATGTGGAAAACTTGTACAGATTCCGAGGTACATAATTATTCACATATAGTTTAATAGAAATCATTTGAGACAAGTATCTCAGAAGAAGACAACAGATTAGGTTTATATTCCATCACTAGCCACTAGATCACAAACACCTATACTCAGTTCAGAAAGCCTGTGATTCTCCCAGGATATCTTTGATATACACTAGAGAACCTGAAATAGAAATTTGAACGCATGCAATTTTTTTTCGAGAGACTGGGAGAAATTTGAACACCTGCAGTTTGCTTTCTAACTGGGTGAGAATTTGATACTTGCGATTTACTCATGGCAGTCCTCGGGACCTCAGGAAACATGTCATGAAAACCTTGATAAACATCAATTATAAAAAAACCACGAGAAACGTGTCACAACTCATAGGAACCTACAATTTGCCTTGGAGACAAAATACACCATGATGCAACAACTTCTCATTTGCGGTATGCACTTACGCATAAAGGCCAAGGTTAGCGCTTCAAATCTGCATGACTGACCTTTTGCACATCGGAACCACCACCAAAGGGAAAGAAAGAAATGATGGGAAAACCTAAGGTTTTACGAATAGACCCTAGGTTATTATTTGTCATCACAGAGAAGGAAAGATAAATAGAAGATAAGGAAAGAACAAAAAGAAAAGAAGAAACCCTCATTAATAGATCATATGCTATGATACCATGTAAAGCAAATTAGGGTTTTGAGATGGGAAGATGAAGGAGAAGAGGAGAGAGAGAAGAGAAAGGCGAACTAGTGTCTTGAACTTACACTAGTCGACCCTCATATACTAATGTTGTAATAAAGGTAAAAGTACAGAAATACCATGTGTTACACTAACAGTCCATTTCTTTACTAATATGTGCATTATTGGAATGAACCTAATGAAAACATCAAAATGTAATCTAAAAATCAATCGGGCATGCTGCTCAATTGGTTGGCGTATTGCATAGCAAACATGTGATTGCAAGTTTTATGTGCAACTAAAGTCGTACTTATGTGCATGTCCCTCTGTGTTAGTGCACATGTAGTATTTTGTTAACATATATTTCTATAGCTAATATCACACTGTCCTCTCTTTTCAGGTGTTTGTACTACATCATCAACTTCAAATTTTCTCTGCAGGAGGGGCTTTGCCTGATCAACCCCCTATCCTCTCTCCAATTGATCTCCCTGCAAATTCCCGAGCAAAAACTGCTGGTCTAGATGTCTTAGATCCAAAGCCTGGCACTGAAGTAAACCTAGGTCAGTCTTTCTTTGATAGATGTTTTCAACCTGTTGACAACTGCATGGATAATAATACAGACCTGTTACTTCTCAGAGGATGTTTTTATTATGTGGAGTCATGAGGTATTTCACTTACAAACAACGACTGCCATATGCAGTTGATGCAGTGTCTTGTAGAATCTCATTTGAGAGGGGGAAAGAGCGTCATTTTTGCTTTTTGGCAGTCTCTAGGGAAACATCTGGGTGGGTTCTCCTTGCAGAAGAATTACCCCTCAAGCAGCGTTGTGGAGTTGTCCGTGTTGCAGCGCCCTTGGCAGGTTCTAATGTGTGTATAGCTTTATCTATTGTTTTTTTTTCTCTTAAATTTCAATCTGGAATGGCATTGTCTCTGGTGCTTTTCTCCCAAAATCATTATATGCCCATGCTTTTCACTTTAACAAAAAGGACACTTAGATATCAAATCGTGGCATTTTAGTTCTTCAACTTCATTCCTTCCCCTATATTTTCAGAAACAGAACTAGCTGATTATGTTGCTTATAGATTGTTACGGTTCAAAATATTTCTGGATAAGAGATATATGGATTTTTTTTTTCCTTTTTTCAAAGTAATTGCACTTTTTTCTTTTGGATAATTGTAGACTTTATTAAGGGCCAAAGAAGCCAAGAAGCTTACAACATTTTGGCTGAATGAGTAAACAGAATAACACCTTCTGGCTGAATGAGTGAACGGGATGACAATATTTTATATTCTGTCTCGATGAATATTTATCTTTAACATCGCTAGAGTTCTTATAAATTATAATAGAAGGAACTAACAAATGCGAAGACGGATGTCCTCAGTGAAAGTGCCATTGGGACATAATCTCTTTGTTTTTACTAGATTGGGAATTTATGTAACTATTAATGATATGCCTGAAGCCCACAGACTCTAAATCTTGACTAATCTTCTTCCTCTTCAGGCCCTAAAAGGAAAAATGAGTTGGATAGGAAGATCAAATAACAATTAAGAGATTTGTAGAACTGATGTGTGTTACAGTGGTTGTCTCTAACATCACCGGACCTCATAATAGAGGTAACGTATAGAAATAGAAAAAATGTATGTTCTTAGCAAGGGTACCATTGTGTCACTCTGTGTACTAGATTGGGAATTTTTTTGACATGTCTGCCAACGAAATGCAAAGATCCCAAAGGAAAAACTCACTACTAACATTAATCACCTTCATCAAGTCTTGGAAAGAACGATGAGCATGAATGTTATCATATACGTAGAAATACGTATTTTATATGTATCGGGGGTAGTTCTGTAAATACCCCCTTGAGGGGTATATTTGTCCTTTCTGTAATTCCTCTACATAAATAAGATTTATGGAGTCATTGTGACTAAGCACAATAGACATCCATTTCTCCTTTTCTCTTTCTCTCTCTCTCTCTCTCTCATACTTTGGAACCCTAATTCTAACCCTAATTCTATGATTCAATTTGGTATCAGTGCAAGGTTGCAGGGCTGATAGAAGGGTTTCTTCTCCGACTTCATCCAGGCCATAGGCTGATGTCAGCATTGTACGGACATGTCTCCTCTTTTTCTCCCCCAAACTTTACCATTAGATAGATCTCATTTTTTAAGGATTTTTGGTTATTTTTTCACAATTTTTGGGATCCATCTCAAGGGTTTTTGAGCCTTTTTCCTCAAAAAATCAAGAAAACTCGTTTTTCGAACCAGCGGGTTTTTCTAACCTTTTTTTTTGGGGTGGGGGGGTGGTTGTTGCATCGATCTAGTCCCCCCCAATCTCCTCTACATGTGGATAGTCTACTCGAGTAGATCCGCTAAGAATTGAAGGTTGTGGAATCTTCTCAACCCACTGTACTTACTGCCGGCGTCATTTTTGGGCTTTTTTGACCTTCGGCTGGTCTATAAAATCATCCATAAGAACTCTAAACCTCTCTCTCAGTGGTTTGATAGTCCTATGAAGGTTTATTACTCTTGCATATTGCTTCCCTCCTTCATCTGGTTCCTAATATCCAACTTTCGAGGTTTGTATGGGAGTTAATTGGTTCCAATTCTTCTGTTAGTCTTGTTCTTTGATTACTTGGGAGGATTATTGAGCCCTAAAATGTCTATTAGGACCTATTCAGATGATTGTGGGCCTTATATGCCTTGTTTTTTATGTTCTTTTGCTCTGTGGTATGGTTCTTTAGCCTTATTCTGGGCTTCGAGTGATTTTTTGTGACTCTTCGATACTCCGATATCGTCTTGTTGGCCATAGTTCTTCATGGCAGATCCTCTACCTCTTGTGGTCACGCCTTTGGTCACTCTGCCTTCCTTGCCTTCTCCTTCAGGGTCAGATGTGAGCACGGATGTTCCCTCCACTGGTATTGGAGGCCCTATGGTGCATCACTTGGCCTATGAGAACCCTTGCTTACAGATCACATCAGTGAAGGTAGACGGCAAGAACTATTTGCGCTGGGCTTAGGCAGCACGGTTGTTTATTGGAGGCCATGGGAAGTTTGGGTCACACTACGGGAGATACAGTTGAGCCTCCCAAGACCGATCCATCTTATCGACAGTGGCAGACAGATGATCTTACTGTCATGTCATGGCTCCTCAACTCTATGGAACCTGTTATCAGTGAGAGTTTCTTATTTATGCGCATAACGCAAGAGGTCTGGGAGATCACTGAGAAGACTTACAGCAGCAGAACACAGGACGGGCATTTCAGCTGCGACAGACTATCTCCCACTTTCGGCAGGGGGAGAAGTCTCTCTCTCAGTACTACACTGCTCTTCGTACCTTGTGGCAGGAGCTTGATCATTACTACTCTTATCAGCCTCTCAACCCATCAGAGATTGCTCCCTTTCGTCGATATATAGAGAAGGGCCGGATCTTTGATTTCCTTGCTGGGCTCAATCCGTCTTATGAGCTTGCCCGTGTTCAGATCTTGAGTAGTAGGATAGATCTTCCCTCTCTCAGTGAAGTGTATGCCTATCTTCAGAGTGAAGAGAGTAGGAGGATCTCTCTTCAGAGTGAGCATCTCCTTCCAGAGCGATTAGCGCTAGCAGCTTCTCCTGCTTATCAGCCTCAGCAGTTACAGCAGCCTTCGAGCATATGCCTACCTCAGCTCCATCTTATGCTCCTACTGGATCTTCTCCTGGGAAGTCTCTGACTAGAGAGAGGCCCAAGTGTGATTTCTACGGCAAGTTAGGCCATGTGCGTGCCAAGTGTTGGAAGCTACATGGGCGTCCTAGCCAGCCAGCCTCCTCCAGTGCTCATACAGTCAGTATGGATTCTTCTGCTCCTTCCCCAGGATAGTCTCTGGCGAGTCTTCTTCCTTCAGCTCCTCTTAGTGGTTTTTCAGCCACAGAGTATGCAGGCCTTCGACGATTGCTTCAGCAGCTTGATGGTCCATCTGCCACATCATCCACCTCCTTTGCACAGTCAGGTAACACTAGACTTGCTGATCATGTGTCTCTCCCATCATCCAGCCCCACTTGGATCATTGATTTAGGGGCTTCGGAACACATGACGGGTCTGTCTTCTTTATTTTTTACTTATTCCATATGTTCTGGCCATGATAAGGTGAAGACAGCTGATGGCACCTTATCTTCTGTGTCTGGGAAAGGGAATATCCTTCCCTCTCCCCAATTGCTTCTTTCATTAGTTTTGCATGTTCCCAGATTTACTTTTAACCTACTTTCTGTTAGTGCTTTGACTAAAACCCTAAACTGTAGTGTCACTTTTTCTCCTACTTCTTGTGTCTTTCAGGACCTAGAGACGAGGAGGACGATTGGCACTGGACATGAAGCTAATGGCCTTTACCTTCTGGATGGATGCCTTCCTGAATCCAAAGCACTACAGTCGTCTGCTAGTAGTAGTAGTAGTAGTAGTAGTAGGATAGATGTTGTTTTGAGCTGGCGTACTCGTATGGGGCATGTCTCTTTTCAGTATTTGAAACTTTTATTTCCTAGTTTGTTTGTTTCTGTTTATTTTTCAGCTTTACACTATGAAACTTGTGAGCTCTCCAAGCATTGTAGATCGAATTATCCCTCCAGAGGTAATAGAAGTTCTACTTGTTTTGACATTGTGTATTCTGATGTATGGGGCCTTTCCCCTACTACTTTTATCTTTGGCTTCCGCTATTTTGTTTCTTTTGTTGATGATCATACTAGGTGTACATGGGTCTATCTTATGAAAACTAAAGATGAGGTTCATTCCATCTTTCAGGGCTTTCATAAGATGATCCAGACCCAGTATAGTGTCTCCATCAAGGTTCTTCGTACTGACCAGGGTGGAGAATATATGTTTGGGGGTCTTCAACATTACCTCATTGACCATGGGATTTGTCACCAAAATTCCTGCAGTTACACCCCTCAACAGAATGGTGTAGCTGAAAGGAAAATGCGGCACTTGACTGAGATAGCTCGGTCTCTCTTGATTGGCTCTCAGGTCTCCAAATTTTATTGGTCGGGTGCTGTGTTGACGGCTACCTACTTGACTAACAGAATGCCATCTCAAGTGCTCAATTTCCAATCTCCTATTTAAGTCCTTGTTCCTGGCTCTCCTCTATTCACTATTCCTCATCGCATCTTTGGGTGTGTATGCTATGTACATATCCTGGGTCCCCATCGCACCAAACTCGATCCTAAAGCACTCAAGTGCGTCTTTCTTGGTTACTCCTCTACCCACAAGGGATACAAGTGTTACCATCCGTCCTCTGGGAAGAAGTTTGTCTGCATGGATGTCACCTTCCGTGAGGAGCTGTCTTTTTTCTCCCCCACCTCTCTTCTGGGGGAGAGTCGTAATGAAGAGAGGTGGACTGTTCCTCTTCCTACTATATCCCTATCCCCTCCTTTAGAGTTTGAGAGCTCTCCGCCTACTCATACTACTAGTGGGATTGATAGTGCTCCTGGAGCTCAAAGTCTATAGCAGAAGGGAGAAAGGCACAGCTGATCCAGTACCAGTGGTTCCTACCTTGGATCCAGGTAATCCTCCACCTCTCCATGTGTGTCATTTCTCTTCTACTGATGCTTCTGATCTTCCCATTGCTCTAAGAAAATGAGTCAGAAGGTGCACTCAACATCCTCTGAGCCACTTTGTCTCTTATGATGCCTTGTCCCCTTCCTATAAAGCCTTTATCACTTCCCTTTCCACTATTCCTATACCCTCTTCGGTGGCAGAAGGGCTGGTTCAACCAAGATGGAAAGCTGCTATGATAGAGGAAATGAAAGCTCTGGACAAGAATGGGACATGGGAGCTTGTTGACCTGCCAAGAGGCAAGCTATGATAGAGGGTTGCAGATGGGTGTTCACAGTCAAACACAAGGCAGACGGGTCTGTGGAGAAGTACAAGGCGAGATTAGTAGCCAAGGGGTACACCTAGACCTATGGGATTGACTATGTGAAGACCTTTGCACCTATGGCAAAGATGA
The DNA here is from genome assembly GCA_035048495.1 of Euptelea pleiosperma. Classification (NCBI taxonomy): domain Eukaryota; kingdom Viridiplantae; phylum Streptophyta; class Magnoliopsida; order Ranunculales; family Eupteleaceae; genus Euptelea; species Euptelea pleiosperma. The sequence goes on along the minus strand of CM068548.1, from coordinate 19,431,933 downwards.
ACTCCATCAGGGTGTTGTTGTCAGTGGCAACAAACCAAGAGTGGCCTTTGCATCAGCTGAATGTGAAGAATGCTTTTCTTCATGGGGACCTACATGAAGAAGTCTACATGGTGCCTCCTCCTGGATTCACTCCACCAGGACATAGTAGCAAAGTGTGTAGACTGAAGAAAGCCCTCTATGGGCTTAAACAATCTCCAAGGGCATGGTTCGAGAGATTCATCCTAGCCGTGAAGAAGTTGGGTTACACTCAAAGTCAGGTCGATCACACCCTATTTGTGAAGCATCAAAGGAAGAACACCACTGCCCTCATTATTTATGTTGATGACATCATTCTCACAGAGAATGATGCAGCAGAGGTAGCTAAATTGAAGCTTCAGTTAGCGGAGGAGTTTGAAACCAAAGATCTAGGACCTCTCAAATACTTTCTAGGCATCGAAGTTGCAAGATCCAGTCAGGAGATCTTCATCTCTCAGAGAAAGTATGTCTTAGACTTGTTACAAGACTTAGGCAGGTTGGGTACCAAACCAGTGGAAACTCCTATAGAGCAGAATCACCAGCTAGCAGATGCCAATGGTGAGCTACTACAGGATGTAGGGAGCTTTCAGAGGCTAGTTGGACGATTGATCTATCTCTCCCTGACTCGACCCGACATTGCCTATACAGTGAGTGTGATCAGTCAGTATATGCACTCACCCAGAGGTGTTCATTTAGAGGCAGCACATCGGATCTTGAGGTATCTCAAGTCAGCCCCTGGTAGAGGTCTTCTATTTGAGAAGAATGGCTATATGCGTATAGAGGCTTATACCAATGCAGACTGGGCAGGGGCCAAAGATGATCGGAGATCCACTTCTGGATATTGTACCTTTGTTGGGGGCAATCTGGTCACTTGGAGAAGCAAGAAGCAACTCGTTGTCGCCAGATCTAGTGCAGAGGCCGAATTCAGAGTAATGACTCATGGCTTGTGTGAGATGCTTTGGTTAAAAGTGTTGGTTGCTGAACTTGGTTTCCCAGTTTCAGGGTCTGTGAGCTTATATTGTGACAACAAGGCTGCCATCATCATTGCTCACAATCCCGTTCAGCATGATCGTGCCAAACACATTGAGGTGGACCGACACTTCATTAGAGAGAAGATTATCTCTGGGGCAGTGTGCACCCCAGTTGTGAAGACTGATGAACAAGTCGCAGATGTTTTCACGAAGGGAGTTCCCTGTTGGCAACTCCATAAGTGCTTGTGCAAGTTGGGCATGAGAAATATCTATGCACAACTTGAGGGGGAGTTTTATCATATACGTAGAAATACGTATTTTATATGTATCGGGGGTAGTTCTGTAAATACCCCATTGAGGGGTATATTTGTCATTTCTGTAATTCCTCTACATAAATAAGATTTATGGAGTCATTGTGACTAAGCACAATAGACATCCATTTCTCCCTCTTCTCTCTTTCTCTCTTTCTCTCTCTTACTTTGGAACCCTAATTCTAACCCTAATTCTATAATTCAATTGGTATTACCCATACAAATTCCTGACGCAATACTCGCAACATAGACCAAAAACTTAGTAATAATTTCTTTACACACACACACACACACACACACTGTGTGTGTGTGTGTGAGCATGTTCAAAGTACACGGTATCGTTCATAGGCGATACCGAAACGTATCGTTCAGTTTCGGATGGAACTTCGTGAAACTGAAACGAAACATTTCTGAAAAGGATGCAATTTGATGGGAGTTTTACTGTTTACGGTGATACGTTACGAAAGTTTTGGCCGATACGAACGAAATAGACGATTGTCATGCCCTAGGGCGATACCAAAATGATACAGGCGAAACGTTTTGGTATCGCCCAATACTTTGGAACATGGTATGGAGTTACTAAAGATTCGCCTAAGAGAAAGTTGTGAAAAAAGACATCATGAAATTGAAGTATTTCATTTCCATATGGATGGCGAGGGAGGCGCAACAAGGGCATTAGTGTTGTTACGGAGAAGAAATGCCCTAGTATTTAGGCGTGGTTTAAAATATCATACATGTCATATGGTATGTATTGTAATTTGGGCATACTGGTATGATACATATAAGGAATATCGATATTCCCTTATGTAGCACACTGAATATCCTTTTTTGTGGTAGATTCCATATTTATTTCATGTTGGATATTGCTCTTGGTAATTTAACTATGATCTCACTCCCCTACGAGCCTCGGAATGGGCCTAGGCTGTGAGATTTTGGCCCAACCTGAAAATAGTTGAGACCGAGGTGGTCCGACCCATCAAGCCAAATTTACACCCACTCAATCTTTTTTTTTGGGGATAAGTAAAAAAGCAATGCATAAATGAAAATGAACTATACAAAGGAAAGGCATAGCCAAATAGGGAGAACCTCATTAACTGCCCTGCTAAGGAAACAAAGGGAGTCCTTGCACACTAAGGGTTCAATTGTACAATATCAGAAATCCTAAATACAAAATGTTCAAAAAAGGCACCTTTAAACTCTTCCAACATGGACGTCCACCAATATAATAGTGCCTTAACCTTCATAATGATGGCTTCATAGTCAAGCACCATATCATCGAAGATTTGTCTGTTCCTTTCCTTCCAAGTTCCCCAACAAATTCATTTTTAGCATTTATATGTTATAAAAAACACACGTACAATGAAAAAAAGGTTCTAAAGCAATTTTATGACTTTTAGTACATAAATTAGGCTTTTGGCATGAGACGATACATTCCTTTATCTAATGTCTCAATACGCTACTAAAACAAGATGTTTTGGCTATGACGAAACTAGATTTGGAACCATGGTTTTTAATAACCAATATTTTGATAAAAAATGTGGATCACTTTTTTATATTGTAAGCTTGCTAGAGGTGTGAAGTTCTTTTCTTGGTGCCATTGTTGTGGAATGGGTCTTCCTAAGGAGATGTTGGATCTATTTTTTTGGAAGCTTGTTTGGTCTTTTCAGTGCTCTAGGGGAAGGGTGCATTGGAAGATTCTCACATCTGCTATGTGTCAAGGATTATGGACAGAGGGAAACCAATGAATATTTTAAGATACTTCTTGGTCAGTGTCAGAAGTGTATAATGCTTTACGGAGGCTTAGTTGAATGAATCCTTGTGTTGGAAGAGTTTCTTGGTTTGAAAATAAGGGATTTTCTCTGTAATTAGAGTAGTATCGTGTGTGTGTATATATATATATAAAACCAAGTCCGAGTTGGAAAAATCCAGCGAGGGGCAACATCAAACTCAATTTTGATGGAAGTGAATTTGGTAATCTGAGTCTGACATGGGTTGGTGATGTTTTCAGAAATGAGAATGGTGGTGTCCTCAAAATGTATTCTTGCCTCAATCGAGTAACAAATTCTAATGAAGTGGAGGTGACGTCGCTTCTTCAAGGGCTTCGGATATTTAAAGAGAACTTTGAGGGCTCATTAGTACTGCAGGATGATTTGGAAAATTTAGCTAGGTGAGTGAAGAATGATGAGTCCGCCATGGTGATTGGCAAGTTTTTTGGACATTTAGAGAGTTGTCTAGAGGAGGGTCTATTGTTTTTCTTGCATACTTTAAGAGATGCTAATGACCTAGCCAATCCTTGGCTAAGAGTGTGCATAGATCAAGGTTCATACCTTTCTATTGAATTTCACGGCACTTTAGGCATTGATAGATTTGTGGTTGTTGGTCTTTTTAGCCTCTAACAATCTCGTCATTTTCGCCAATGATTCCGACCTGCTCCAATCTTAGCAAAGTTAGATCAAGAGTTGTCCCAATTGCCTCCATTGATTATAGCATGCCTTGTAATCGATTTTCAAACTCCTTTTGCTTCTTAGTCATCTTACTGGAAAAATTTCTAGATTTTGGATTCTTGATAATTTCTCTGTTTTTCCAACCATTATCAATGCAATTTCCAGAGACAAAAGCCTTGCTCCTCATACCAACTGGTGAGTCCATGTATCGACCAAGGGATTAAAGGATAGAAAGTAACAAGATGTTTGGTCATTTTTTTAACATAAACGTCAAACAAGAATTCATTTGTATAAAAATCACACAATAGTTTATATATGACCTCTTTATGAACTTCGATAAAAGAATGGATGTTAGCAGTTGAACTTAAAAACCATATGCAATCCAATTTAAATCCTTCAACACAACGTGTAGTGAGATGACCTAATTACCCCTAAAAATCCTTACAAATCAAGCTACAACAATCTTTAATGTCTATATCAATCAACAATGCCTTATCCCAACTATTTACGGTCGACTACATGAATCCTGTTCTGCCATTCCTCTCTATTGAAGGTTGTATATTCTGTTAGAGCATGTCTTTAGATCATTTCTTATAACTTTGATCCATGTCCATTCTGTGCTTCTTCTCATCCTGTTAGAGCCTCCACATGTACCAAATCAATCTTTCTCATTAATGCTGTTGGTGGTCTTCTTTGTTGTACATGCCCAAACCATCTTAATTTGATTTATTTTATTTTATCCCCTGTTTCGGCTACTTCTAGATTTCCTTGGATATGTTCATTTCTAATTTTGTTATTTCTAGTCTTTCCACTCATCCATCTCAATATCCTCATCTCAACTACACTTGTTCATTAAACTTATTTCTTGATTGTCTGTTCCATAAAGCATAACTAGTCTTATTGTTGTCTTGTAAAATATCCCCTTTAATTTGAGCGGTATGCATCATCACATCGCGCTCTATAAGTGTATTACCACCATAGCCACCTGGCTCTAATTCTTTTTTCTTTTGGTAAGTAAGATGGAAAAAAACAAAAAATTACATGCCATAATATATAAAACCCCTGGCATCATCTACAATGATACTAGAAAGAGGCCCATGCAAATTGAAACCTAGATAACAAAATTGTTCACTTTGGGGTAGTTCTTGCTAATCAGTCTTAACTAACACCTAATCCCTTTGTGTGACCTTACTACAGGTACATTATATATACTGTCTTGGTTTGACTTATTTTAGAACTCTTGGTTTTCAAGGTATGCCTCCATAGCTCTAGTTTAACATTTAAATCTTCTCTAACCTCGTCAATCAATCAGCACCTGTCATTTGCAAATAGCATATACCAAGGGACCTCTCCTTGAAAACGAGCAGTTAATCAGTTAATTCATCCACTACTAGTGTAAAAAGATACAACTATACTGCCAAACCCTAGTGTAGACCCATTGTGATTGGGAACTCACTTGTCTCTCCAACAACTGTTTTCACACTAGTTATTCCTCATGCAGTCAATGATTTCAATATATATATATATATATTAACTCTCAAGGGACTCTTATCATGTGCTCTCTGTATGATAATAAAGAAGAACATGTGGAGATTATTATTATTTTTTTCTCGAACTTCTCCAATAAGTCAAGTAATAAGATAGCCTCAATGATTGACCTTCCTAGCGTGAAGCCAAATTGGTTTTCTGATATTCTTGTTTCTTTGCTTAGTTTTTGCTCTTTTACACTCTCCCACCTTCCATTGATCTCATGATAGTTGGTGCAATTTTGTAAGTATCCTTTGTTCTGGTATATAGGTACTATAATACTTCCATTTGCCCACTATTTTCTTAAGGGTGGCGTTATTTGCACACACCTTTTTTTGTAGTGACACCCACAACTTACCTACACACCCAAAGGTGAAGAGAAAAAAAAACCGAACGAAGAAGAGGCACCCACCACCACTGTCCTCTTCTTCTTCACTGCCACCACCACCACAACAACCGCACCTCCACCATCGTCTTCTTCTTCCACCACCACCGCCACAACCACTGGACCTGGACCTGGACCCTTCTCTCTCTCTCTCTCTCTCCCTTAAAAAAAATTATTGTTTGTATCGGCAAGCCAGGTAGACATGACCAAACGCACGAGAATTTTTTTTTTTTTAAAAGGAAAGAGAGGGAGAGAGAAGGGTCCAGGTCCAGTATTCTAGCCTGTGTTGGTAGCCGTGTAGGGCCCAAACTAACTTTTTTCAGTTAAAACAAGCCCCGTGTTGGTAGAGTCAGTAGTTATTTTTTTCACCCTCTGCTGTACCTAGTCTACTGAATAATTTATCAAACACAGAGATTATACCCATATATCATAATATTTAAAACGTAAAAGACACATCAAATTTACTTATTTTAACTTGAAATCCTACTGTGACACATACTAGGTGGGCAACAACATGGTCCAATCTTGAGATAAAAGTCAAAGTTGACCTTTTGACGTCTTTTTTATAACTTGTCAAAATGGCTTCTAGAATTGGGATTGCAATTGTCCATCGACCTTCGTTCCAGGCTAAATGTGATTTCCTCTCCAACTCCTTGATTTGCATCAGCAATAGCCCAGGGGAATGATTTTTGCTTTTGTCACTGTCGTCTCCTAAGCTGAATTTGGTCTAGTGGTCGATTCTCTTTAGTTGGTCCACTACTTATGGCACCACATTTTCTGATGAATACTGCTTCCACACTTCCACACTTACTTATTTTGCCTTCTTTTCAAACTTTCTGTTTGATGCAGGTCGTTTTGGTTCTCTCCTGTTAGTTTTTCTTAGCTAATCCTTTTTTTATTTGCATTTTTTCTCCTGTTGACGCTGTGGTCTGTATTTCTTTGGTTTTCAGCTCTGGTAATTTTGGCTTGAACTGCTTTCATTGGTGGTTAGGCACCTTGACATTGAGTTACAGTTTTAGTCCAGCTTACCTGCTAGAAGAAGGGAGAAATGAGAATAGACAAAGCCCTTACTTGATTAGTTTTCTGTATGATGCTGTTAAGGTTACATACATGGTTGATTATTACATTCATATTTATTTAGAAATCTTAACTGTGATGCATAAGTTGGTGTTTTTCCAAGTTTATTGTTTAGAGAACTGGTTTCCACTGAAGCCTCTACTACAGTTATAGTTTCTCATTATATGCTCAAGTTGTACACTGTCTGATATGTGGACAGTTCACTTGTTAACTCGCAAATAGTTATTCTTTCTCCTTCAGCCCAGATTAGATGATAAGCACTCGAAATGGTTACACCTACGCATCCGTCCGTCTGCGGACCCGTCTAAGTCTGATACCTTTGGAAAAGCAAAAACAAAAGCTCAGATTGATGGGAGATGGACCCTCGCATTCAGGGATGAGGAATCTTGCAAGTCTGCCCTTTCTATGATACTTGAGGAGATGGATCTACAAAGCAATGAGGTGGAGAGGAGACTGAAGCCTTTGTTCGACCTCAACAAATCTATAGGCGCCTTACACTCTTCTCATCCGCCTTTGTAGGCTTCATCAACAGCTCCAACCCATTCTTTGTAGGCTCCTCACTGGTTGAGTTGTGTAATAATAGTTTGTTTCATGGGTGTGCTGAGCGCCACTTGCCACCCTTTGTATATTTCTAGTTCCATAAGGCAGCCTTAGAAACACACAAATGTAGAGTAGTGCCTCATCCATTGAATTACCCATGATTCAGTGCCATTCTTTGTATCTAGCTCTCTCTTTTCTTTCCCCTAATTTTGTAAGGTTTTTCTGTTTTATTGGTCATTCTTTAACACTTCCTAGCTGAGGGTTTTCTTTTTTTTTTTACCCCAAGTCTTGTAAGTTGTGTAACATCAAGATATGTTAAAGGGATGATCCTAAAGTAAAGTTGCAAGCTTTTTGTGCAATTTTTTTTTTTTTTTATGAAGTTTGAACTCCCAGTGTGCCCTTGTGTGGAACTTGAAATTTCTATTATATGAAGTCTGTCTGTCTTCTAACTTCCCATGTCTGACTGATAATTACACATTTCATGCCCTTGTAAACCTGGCTGGGAATGACAAGAGGATGAACTTAATACACATTCATAATCCAACCACTATGGAGATCTTGTTGGTCAAAAATTGACCTGATTGGATTAATCTTCTCTACTGAAGCCCATTATCAAATGATGGATCCCAACTGCCCTGGCATATGCGATATGTGTCTATGGTTTCTTTGTCTACCCTACTTGTTTTTTCTTATTTTGATTATGTGATTTTGTACAATATTACAACCCGAGTTAGTACATTCGTGTATTATTTGCATTTTACAAGTCAAGTGTTTTTGTTTTTTTTTTTTAAGAAACGTTTGATACGACAGTATAAAATGGAAAAAAATTGGTAAAAATTGTGAATTTTAAGATTAAACGAATAAACATGAATTTTGTGTGTTATTTTTTTTAAATAAAACGTATTAAATGCCCGTATAAAATGAAAAAGGTAAAATTCAGGCTTTTTAAGGCGAATAAACCAATATAACACTTCAACAATCACTGAATTTTTATATCCTAAAACCTAATTAAACTCAAACTTTCCCCGTTACAATATTTGTCGTATGCCGAATTGCTAACTATGATTAGAACATGCAAAATCAGAAGAAAAAAAGGAAAAAAGGAAACAGTTTGTGCTTGCAAACATCTGCAGGTTGTACGATATCACTTTATTCTTTCATTCTCTTTTTTTGTGTTAAATTCTAGCTTATCTTGGTAGAACCGTAGAAGATTCATTTGCAGCGACAGCTATGGATTTTATGTATAGAATGAGGGGTGGGGGTTTGTTTTCTGTATTGCTTTTTCTCTCGATCCTTTTTTTTGTGTGTTTCTCTTTTAGTCGAACAAATAGAGAAATTCTTGGGGTGTCTTTATTCTCTTTCATCCCTCCTATAACCCAATTGTTTTTCTTCGCCCCCCTCCTATTGTAAAGCAAGCCTATAGCTAGGCACCACTCTCACTCTCAGCCGTCCAAAAAGGTGATAATCATTTTGCATTTCTCATGATTGCTGTGTTTTCATATAATTTCATATTATCACGCATCCATGAGAGGACCCATCTCGTACTTTTTTTAGGTTTTGAGTTCAAAAGTTTGAAAATTTCCTATCTGACATGTGGCATAGATATATGGACCCCATCATGTCTTTTTTCATTTTAACCTTTTTTATTTTATTATTTATCTTTTATTGGTTTGGTGAAAAGTGTAAAACCACCCACCTCTTGGGTTTTACTATAATTTATTCAAGCACTAGTGAGCATTAGGGTTTTGCAATTCAACCTAACCCTACTTGAAATGTTTCCCTAGTTTTTCTTCCCCATTCCCTAAAATAGGTAAAAACCTGAATAAGGCCTTAGATTCTTTTACTTGTAGGGGTATATAGCATGGAGCATTTGATTATAATTAGCAGGGAAACTAGCATGAAAATGGGGGCCCATTTTAATGAAAATAATGCCCATTAGCATGAAATAAAACCTAATTAGGTCAGATTTAATTTCTTATTTGAGGTCCTTAAAGATGAGAATCAGTGTTTGAAATTAGTTTTTCATTTGAGGACACATTTAGGTGTCTATTAACCTGAAACGAGGCCCCGTAATCGTGAAAATTAGGTTGTTGAGCATGAAAATGAACGCCATTAGGATGAAAACTTATGGGTTTAGTGTATTTTTGCCGTTCGCCGTATGTTTGACCAAATTTTTTAGTGTATTTTACATGTCAAAAACCAAATTATACTCAAAACTTTTCCTGCACCGATTATTTGCCGTACGTCGAATCTCGAATCGCTAACATGGGGTGGAAGCAGGATCAATTAGCATGAAACTGAGGGCCAATAAGTGTGAGAATAATGTGAGAAAGAAAGCCCACTCATAGTGTACTTTCAATACTAAGGAAATTCTCAAACACATGACAGCCAAAAAGATATAGGCAATGGTCCAAATTATCAAATGATTAGGATAATTTAATTATGATGATACTGGGGCCCATCGATCTGATGGTCCAGACGACCTTAAAAGCGGATCGAATGTACAATAGAGACCAGTACCAGTACCATACCACTATGTGTTAATACTATATTATCATACCCATCATAATTCCCTTATCATAAACTTGTTTCTTATTCACTTAAGAGGTCCTTCAAAACAGTGCAAGACAATTATCTTCACATCTACATATAGAAAAAGAAAATTTTTCTATTCTAGGAAGAATAGGCCCTGCCCCACATCCGCTGCTGGATGCAATAGTTTCTTTTTATTTTTTTATTTTTTATGGATCATTGAGACGAGCAATGATGCAGATCTTAAAAAAACCAAAAAAAAAAAAAAAAAAAAAACTGGGCTAAAAGTATGATTGGCTTGTAGCTGGGTGGGAGGTGGTGCGGTGTGTGTTTTTGTATGTGTGGAGAGACATATCATTACTCCTTTCTTTGGTTATAATGATCCATAACTTATATATGAATGGTCTTTGATTGCAGTCAAAAGAGTGGGATATGAGAAGGATAAATTATATAGGGAGAGAAAAGAAACCTTCATGAAGTCTTTGGTGCTTAGTGAGTTCCACGTCCCCATAACCTAAAATCTTCCCACCTGGTTTTTTTTTTTTTCTTTAATCGTGCTTAACTTTATGCATTATATCATAATCATAGTTAGCGATTTGGAGTGCGGCAAAAAATACGGTACGGGAAATGTTCGAGTATAATTCGGGTTTGTCATTAAACAACGAGTTGAAAAACATTCGGGAAAAAGAATTTACAAAATAAAATGAAACAAAAAAAATGTAAAATAGAGAACTTTTTCTCATATAAAATGATTTTTCATGTTCAAAACTGAATAATTTGGAAAAGTTTGTGAATTGTTCGAGAATAATTCGATCGTGTTAAAAAAATGTGCGAATTTTTCCAACCTTTTAATAGGATGTCGTTTGGTTTGTTTTTTAAATAATCATACGATTCGAGAATTTTTCCAACCTTTGAATAAGATGTCGTTTGGTTTGTTTTTTAAATAATTCGTACGATTTGCGAATATAGAATTCGAGAATTTACTCTATGATCTTGATCATTAAGACCGTTGATAATTACATGTTAATGTCATACTAATTAGAGATTGGCAAGTGTATCTTTTTATTTTTTATTTTCCTTTTTCTTCAATGTTTTTCACAACTTGGGTAGAACTCCCTGATCTAGTGAAGGTATAGTACGTTGGACGGTGATTCGTGTCTTAGGGTGATAGAGAAGAGATTAATTGGTAAAACTTCAGTGATTATCGCCTGTTTGTGAAGTCCATCATTGTCGCATCTCGCTCATCTTAGAATCTATCGAAGTTAGTGTCCCATTAGATCAGGTCAGAGATTATTTCTTCCCAAAAGCTATTGAAGTCAGAGTGTACAGCTTAACTCTTATTGGAGATGTAATTAGGAAATAAAATATGGTGAGATTGAAGGGCTTTGATGAGTGTTTGATGTGAGGTTAAGGATGTCTGGCAATTGATGGTGGGCAACGATTACCGAGTGGACGATGACAATGCTATCCATCGGAATAAGGCGCATAATTGAGAGCTTGTTTTTAAAAAACCAGTGGCTTTGACACCATGTTGACAACCACTTTACTCTAAAAGCTTAAGTTATTAAAGGAAGACATAACAATGTATATCACAAGGTCACAGGTCTAACAGAACTAGAGCACTGACCACAGAGCCAAAAAACACACTTCAACAATAATAATCTTGACAACCAAGGAAATATTGTATGAGATACAACAATAATGATACGGTGCACTTCACACAACTTAATTATCTTAGTTTCAGTTCTGGACTACATGTTTCAGTATCGGAACCCAGTATCGGAACCAAAACCAATGTACAATAGATTATGGTTCAGGGTACACTAGTATTCAGATTGAACTGGGCCGGAATTAGAATTGTGGGATACGAAACCGAATAATAATGCTAAGGATGTCAAATTTCTTCTGAATTTGAGCATGAATTTTTTTTTTTTTTCTTATTTTTACATATGTTTATAAAATAGTCGGGTAGGTACACCAATAACTGGACCCGAACCGACCTGTTTGACACCTCTATTTGTGTCTCGATCACCTTTTCTTAGATGGGCAATATTTAAGAGAATATGTTAAGCTTCCAAAATGCCCACTAAAGCCCTAATTTAGTTGCTAGGTTTAATTGATGGGATGGAGTATAGACTCCAAAGCAAAGCTACCTTTGATTCTTCATAGAAAATCTCTTCTGGGGCAGGTATTGATTAGATGTACGTACCCAAGAGAAATTAAAGCCCTCATTCAATATTCCTTTGCTTTTTTGAAATATTTAAAACATTGAACTCTTAGGAGTCACAAATGCTCTTTGGATGAATGCAACAAAGCAGTTGGGGTTAGGTTTAACTAACTAAAATTCTCTTTAGAACATAGAAATATCCATGAAACCCATGTTGAAAATCAAATGTAAAAGATTCAAAAAAAAAAAAAAGAAAATTTGGGCCACCTTAGGGTTCTTGACTCTACGACTCGGGCCGATTCGTCGGGTAACTCACTTATTTTAACCAAGCTGAGATTTGAGATTTTGCTCAAGGTTAATTTGGTCTTTTTCAATGAATACAAGTTCAATATCAGAACCTTGATCTGTCTGAGGAGGCTTTTGCAGAGTACGAAAAATATCAAAAATGAAAAAATAAAATTAAGATTAGAAATAGAAAGGAAAAGGACCTAATATGAAAATGAGAAAGGTTACACAAGGGCATTTTAGTCATTTCAATTTTTACATTAAAGCTCCCTCAGTCCTTGGAGAGTGGCAACTTGAATTGTCTTGGGGAGACTCGAACCCATGAACCCAACCTCCAAAACATTCTCTTCTTTGCCTCCAAAAGAGAGCCTAACCGTCCCCTCTTTCCCGCCCTTTATAGCCGTTTGCAAGCTCGTTTGAAAAACGTCTTTCAGCCACTTTTCAAACGAGCTAGATAGAAAAGAACCAGACCCAACTACCATATCCTCTAACACCACCTGATCAACAGAAAAACAACCTCCCCTTTCATTCCCACACACCTCTTCAAAAGACCCTTCGAGCTTAGACAAGAAACTCTGAGTCATCTGGCGGAAAACAGCCGGATTTTGATCCAAAACAAAGCGATTTTCTATCAATTCAAGGAACCCATGTGGGAATTTGGGATTCGTCGCAGTTTCTTGAGTCAGATCACTGGGGACTGGGTTGGATTCATTGGTTTTTTCTTCGTCGTCGTCCTCCTCTTCCTCGGCTTCGATGTTTAGATCGAGGGTGTTAATGCTTAACTGCCTCAAGAACTCCTTGGTGCGCCTATTCGTCTTGTCGGCAATTGACGAAGTGTCTTCTTTGTCACATGTTCTTGGGCTCTTGGCCTTGTTAGACAGATCCCACTCGGCTTTTCGTTTATGATCGGAGGCGGGTACTCCTGATTTGGGAATTGTTTCTCCAACCAGCAATTTCATTGGGATTATGCTATCCGGCTTTTCGTGCCTGTCCTCGTGGCCTGAAGAAGAACTTGTAGTCACCATGAATATAGCCCGAGCAAGACTGACCTCTCTCCCAATTGGATCTTCGAAATGGCTGTTTTTGAAGCCATCAGTAAGGAATTTGATCAATTGGTTATCGGCATAATCAATCTCTTCCATTAATACCACACAGTTTTCATGGTTTCTCATTGCTTCCAAGAGGATTTTAGAACACGTGGTGGCATCATTCTCTCTTCTCATGTTCATGCAGACGAGATTATCAGCAGACCCACAAAGTGACTCAGCAATTGCACGGGCCAATCGCCTCTTTCCGATCCAATCGGTCCCCTGAATCAGTAACCAAGTCCCATTCTTCTTGGTTGATTTGGAGTTGAATAAAGCTTCGGTGATCAACGGAATGGTCTGAGAGTGCCAACGGACATTCTCTTGCAATAGCTTACATAAATCTCGTGGCTCCATTGTTCCTTCGGTTTTCGAATCCAGTGATTTTACGGAATCAGAGAACAGAGGATTACCGAGAGCGAGGGTGATCTTTACTTCCTTGTTTTCTGTGTTTCTAAGTGAATCCAAGCTCATTTCTGATGGATGCTGTTTGTGGGTCTCCTTACCAAAACCGAATTCGATGGAACAGGATTGATGGCTTCCGAATTGAGTCATGAGATTGGCGTTACGGTTGGGTTTCGATGTAGACTCAGTAAAGGAGATTGAATTCGAGTCAGGGAAGATGTTGTTCTGGTTGTATTGTAATCCGGTAGGCCACCAAGGGTACGATGAAGCAGTAGTGTAGCTCCTGCCACTTAAGCTTTGGTTGTTGAATAAGGAAGAGGTCGAGTGCATCTGGTTAGGCCTTAGATGGTGCAGGCTGTGGCATAACCTGTTCCATTTTCTCCTCAATTCAACCAAATCATCCTGAAAATAATATAGATGGATTGTCAAAAAAAAATTTGTAACTAAAGAAAGATACATAGACAAAGAAAATGCATTGAGGAAGTCAGTCAAAGACTTTTTCGTTGTTACCTTGTGTTGGGAGTCAGCTCTATGTGGTTGCAACCAGTAGGGCAAGTGGGTTGAACCCTTATCCATGTCTTTGTTGTTACAAGAGCTAAGAAGCAAGGAGGAAGGCTTTTGCTGGCCTGACTTGAAAATCCCTGCTTCTTTTTCGAAATTGGAGTTGCATTCATCACAACATGTGAACTTATCTTGTTCCTCCTTGGCAGTGAAAGGCTTTGCTTCCAGGATCTGAGGTTGGCTTTGTGAGAGGGTAATCCTTGAATCAAGGCCACTGCAGGACATGAACACAATAACAATAAAAATGATGCAAATGTACTCCCTAAAGAAACTATTGACTCAAAAACAATAGTTTGTGATATTTATGAAATAGATTTCAAGACCCTCTCAACCCAAACTGTTCCAAAGACAGAGAAATTCCACATTCAAAAGGTTCAAATGGTAACTGAATTACACACAAGATCAAGCTTGGGATTTAACATAAATTCAGGGACCCCTCTTTAAAATATTAAAAAAAAAACATAAAAGAAGCTCATCGAAAAATTAAAATCATCAATATTTTCTCATCTCCATTTAGGGAAATCTTTAATATTCAGATGCTAAGGCTATGAACTGACAAAGCAAAGAAGGAAGAAAGGACAGTCTGCTTTATATCTGCCCTCATGTTCACTACACTTTTTTCTACAGTGGTCCTGGTCTCTCATACCATGAAAACTCAAGAACACAAAACAAAACATAAAGCTTCAACGAGAAGAAACAAAACTAGAGGATTTTTTTCTATGAAAAAAGTAATTAAATACCATGTATATATCAGCAGAGAGCAAAAGATGATTTGACTCACCTGGGAGCATGTAGGCTTAAGCCAAGTCCACCTGAAGGAACAGAAACAGCTTGGAGACCCCATTGAATCTCAAGTGGGGGTTGCTTCATCTGGCACCTCATATAAGTCTGATAATTTGCAGTGGCCATTAACCATACTTTACTGTTTGAGCAGCTAAAATCAGAAAGCAACCTCCCTATCTCTGCAACTAGATGGTTAACTGGGCTGTAACCAGAGACTTCTCCAACTGAGAACCCTCCATCTCTCTCATTAAGACTTGTTTCAACTGCCCATTTCAGGTCTCCTGCATAGATGATAGCTCCTCCTCCTGATGCAAGAGAACCCACCTTCCTCCTCAAGTCTGTAACTTTCACCTCCACGTCTTCTCTCTTCATAAACCTCAAAGACACTGAAGAGAACTGGAATTTGATGAAGTGGGCTGATCTCAATTCATCAGGAACCTCACCTCTCTCCACCCTCCTCATCAACTCTGTAACCAAACCTTCAGTCGTCGACAAACAGTCACCAACCACCACAGTATTCCTCTTCTTCCTCAACAAAACCTCCAAGACCAACCTGAAATTCTCCTCCTTCTCAGTAGATGAATCTGTGAAAAGGGTACCTAAATGCTTCTTTTGAGTGGAAAATAGAACTGGATTTTGCTCAGAAGAGCAGTGCAAGAAATGGGTTTGCCAGAAATTGCTATGGTTGATGATCTCTCTATGAGTTTCAGTAGGAGAAGGAGAACAAGAGGGAGAAAGAACCCCACCAGAGCTACTATAACACTGAAACACAGAAGAAGCTGAAGAGTCCTCTAGATTGTTCTTAACAGAAGTGCTAGAGAACCCAGCTTCTCTCATCACCCTACTAACACTTGGATCATCTAAGATAGATATAATAAGCTGTTCTAACTCAACTTTAATAGCCAAGAGAGGTTGTTGTTGCTGTTGTTCTATGCAGCCTCTCCTCTGGTGTGCTTGAGCTCTCTTAAGTGCTGCAATGAGAGCATTAGAGAGTGAAGGTTGGCCATGGAGAAGAGGACCTGGTGTTGTAGGAAGCCTGTTGAGAGCCACATTGAAGCAAAGCTCAAGAGCTCTGCATTGAAGAGGATGAGAAGTAGGATGTTGGTGAGACTTGAGACAAGCCCTTCTCAAGAGACTAGCTCTTGAGCTAAGCAAAGTTGCAGCCACATGGAGTGGGGTGACCTGAGCATGGCCCCTCCTCCTGGCTAAGCCAAGTGAGTGTTTGAGGACTGAAGCAGCCTCTGATGTGAGGGTCTGCTGCACTGTACAAGCTCCTGCACGCATCACTTAGCCAACACACCACCCCCACACCCCCCCTTGTGATAATTCTTGATGATCAAAGCTGCTGCTTTTTTTTTTCTCCTTTTCTTTCTTTCTTCTTCTACTACGCCCCACCACCACTTATGTTGCACTTGTATTAATATGATCCTGAAACTCTCTTCTTTGCTTCTTCTTGCTTGAGTTTTCTTCTCTTCTTCACCCCCCCAGATGTACTAAGAAACTGATTTTTATCTTAAAATGGTGAGATTAGAAGATGAGAGCTTTGAGAGAACAATTGTTGTAGAGATTGGGAGAAGAAAAGAGACCAAGAGGTAGAAGACTAGACCAGCTTCTTTATCCTTCTTCTTCTTGTTGTTCTTCTTTTTGTAGGAGCAGCTGTTGTCGTTGTTGCCTTTTATTTCTACCTCATGGGGCTTCTCTTTCTACAGTCTACACCGAACCATTCCTTTATTAACCATAGTCACAAGGTACGGTCTCTAAAGGGTACTCTAATATATCACGGGATTTTGTTTTGGAGATAAAAAAAAAAAAAAAAACGGAGATTACTTTTAATAATCATTTTAATATATTGAGAACTGTTCTACAAATAATTTTAATGGGAAGGTGATGAATTTATCTGGTATAATTTCATGAAAAGCTGCCAAGGAGATTTGCCTTTACTAACAGAAAAAAAACATCAGATAATTAAAATTTTGTTTTGTTATATTTTGGTACAAATTTATGAGTCTTCATAAAAAAGGGTCTGCAAGTGGGACCCACAATTCAAATTTACTCAGAGAGCTTCCCTCCTTTTTCCACAACAGCCTTTGAATGGACAGACAAAGCCAGCAGAAATTCAAAAAAACAAAGGGGAAAAGGAGGAAAGAAGCAAAAGAGTGAGATAATTAGATAAAAGAAAAGAAAAGTGGCTATTTTTTTTCCTTTCTCATCTTTATATATTATTTTTTTTAGTTATTTGATTTTATAAAAATTATGGGGTTGTTCTTAATTTAAAAATAAAAGAATGTGTTCACGCCAATCCTCGTAGAGAGACAGCATTTTATTCCCCGAGTACCCAAAAAGCAACCCTCTGTCTACTATCCTACTTTGCATTATTGGCTCTCTCTCTCTCTCTCTCAAAAGTCTAAGCTATGAAGTATGAACCATTTGTCTTGATGATCCAATCCCATTTTCATCTACCCATTTCGGTTATATTTCTTGTGCTTGGTATTTTTAAATCTAATTTTTATATAACTAAATATGAAATAGTCAGTGTATCGGTCACCAACAGTAATTTATTTTACGAAATCAATCACGTAGTTTATTATTTTGGATTAATCGGTATCAGAGGTTTTTTTTTTAATTTTTTGCTAAGCAGTATCGAAGTTAATTATAAAAAAAAAGTGTTAGATATATAACCGACACAAATGGCAAAAATATCATAATTTAGCAATTAAAATATAACAGACGCGCGTGTGTGTGTGTAACCCGCTAATTTAAGGGCCCCACCTAGGAGATTTCCTAAGCAAAAATCGGCGTGATCTTTTTCTCATGCATTAGCTTTTGTCTAAGCCCCATCTAATAATAGCTGTGGTGTCTAAATAACTATATACTAACAAAATCTTAAAGAAAATGTTTATATATACATATATATATATACCTTTATTCTTCATATTTACAGTTGAATAAATGGTACGTAAATGCTGCTTTTAGCGTGCAACACATCTTTTTTACTCACATTTGTACACTATTAATAATTAAAAAAAACTAATATAATCCCTATAATTTAAATTTGCTTCAAACATTTTTCATGCTACGTATTGTCGGCGCCGACTCTTAATTTTCTGAATTTTGCATTGTGAGGGAGACAGATAAATTTGCGGATCGATCACATTGCTTCCTTTTGTAATGAAATTACTCTTGTATCAATCAAATCTTTTTATGAGCTAACTAATAATTTTTTTATGATAATATATATATGTCAGGTAGGGTGCACCAAAGTCCAAGCTTATGCACCAAAAAAAGACAAATATATGCTCTAATGATTATTTTTCCTTTTTTCCTTTTCTCCCAAATGTAAAGCTAAGTTGTTGACCAGAGCCTATTGGATGCCAAAGATTTGAAATTTGAAACCCGTGAAGAATTTATGAGTAATTAGTGAGAAAGTCATAGACACTAATTATAGAAAGAAAACTAAGTAAAACCCAATGTCGTTAGTCTGCATGACAACAAAGCTAGGTCAAACCCTACTAATCACATAAACATGCAAAAAGCATTCTTACTGTCTCATCTTAGACACTATGAAACACACAATTATTTTGTTTTTAATCTATGATTATCTGCTCTATACGGATTATCGGTTTTATCGCACGGTCTGTTGTATCAACATGCGCCTAGCAAGCTCAAGGTCGCAACCCGCGAGCTCAACGTGTGTCGTTAAAGAGAGCTTTGGGCTTGAACCTGGTTAATCATGAATTCCTAATTGGGTTTTTGGTGCAATGATACCTCTTCATATGGAGTTTTTGGGGGTGTAGGAGGGAACCATCTTTTTGAGAGAATACACCTACCCCAAAAAAATATATGCACAAAAAGGGTTAGGATATCCGCGGACTCAAATTTTTTACTCATAAATTCACATGTGTGCTCGTCCATGGATCCCATGAAATCCAATTGTGATTTTCATGCTGAGCTGACATTCACTTTACCAAAGCAAAACCACCGACGAGAACATGAGTGAATTTATGAGTCAAATTATTAGTCTGGGGACAAAAATTACCCACTTTTTTTATTTATTTTATATCTTGAGAAGGGTATTACTATGTAATGTCCAAAGATGTTTCAATGACAATATGATGAGACCATGACTAGTTTTGTTTCTCACACTAGCTAGAACTTAATAATAAAAAGATCATCATCATCATCATAATCATCATTATCGTACCCTTACATCATCCCTCGATACACTTCAGTATATAATCCACTTCTTTGATGGATGGGCCATAGCCCAAATTTCATGTTCTTCATATGCTCGTAGCCATCCGATCAATATCCAATTTTTTTAAAAAAATTGGATGGTTAGGATTATCTTTTCGATCAGAGTGATTAATCTTTGGTTTATGAATATTCAAGGGTATACATGTTGATTAGATTGATCCTCTCGATCGATCCGTACGTGCCAACCATTGGATGATTGAAATGATATAATACAGTACATAATTTCATTCTAGGGCTTATACACAACATCACATTACTCAATACACTCTAAAACATCAATCTCACTAATTAAGAGTAAGAAAAGGGGTAGCAATAAATGCTGTCATTCAAAGCTTTTGATCACTAAAAAGCAATGGGAAGCTTGAATTTGGCAGCACTAGGCGTGCCTTCAAAGAATAGCATCTTATAAGGGTTAAAAAGTAAAGAAAAATAAGGGGAACTCCTTAAGTTTAATATTCCATTAATTGAAAGGAGGCAAAAGAAAATGGATAAAGCTAGTAACAAAAAGAAGAGTACTTGAGAGTCTTGGTAAAGCACATTCAAATCTTGTGCCTTGAAAGTTTTAAAAAGTTATATTCATCACCACCACCTCTTTTCTATACATTTTTCTCTACTCAATTCACTATAAAGGGTAAACTAGTCTTTTTATTTTTAAAGTAAATTTTAATTAATAACTTAACTTATTTAACAATTAATTTTAATTTTAATTTTAATTTTAATTTTTTTTTAATAAAGCTCGTCTACTTAGACGAGATAAACATGGGGTGCTTCCTAAACTTTCGCTTTTACAAAATTGAGTCGACGTCTTTTTAAGAAACCTTTTATTTTTTAAAGCTCATAACTTTCAATCCATAAATTGGTTCGCAATAAAAACGGCACGGATAGATTTCTCTCACCGAGATCTTTGAAATGATATTGTATACGAACTATTTTTATTTAATTATAAATTAATATTTATATTAATTAATTTAAATTTTTTATAATACTCCTATAAATTAAACAAAAATGGCTAGCTAGCCCTACTCTTGCACAAGTTGTAAAAAAATTCCTACTTGTCCTCTTTGTGGGAAAAAAAAAATTTTATTTTGGTAATTTAAATGTAGTTAAAATAGGACGTTAATTTATATATGGTTCTATTGTCCGGCTTCTGGTCTCCTTAATTTAGTTTGAGTTTCACCTTCCCTTAATTTGCATTACGTACACGGGCGGGTTACATTGTTGAATTCATGTAGCCGGGGTGGAGGGTTATCAAAATACCCTTATATCACAGGCGCGCATCCGACGAATAGAGCAAGTAGGATTTTTTTTTTTTTTTTTAGAAGAAGATAAAATTTAAAAAAACAAGTTATTCGCAAATGAATTGGGTTCCTCAACTCAGAAGAAAGGTATCCCTTTCTAGATGTTCACATTTTGTGGATGAAATGAGTATTCTTTTGGGGTGAAAACATTTGGTAGCATGTTCCCAAACAGATTTTCAACAAAGCAAAAGTCATACAGACCTACTGATTGGGACATCCATGCCCTAACACCAAGGCCAAAAGTGTGACATTTACCTTGAAAATATCATACACCAATTCCTTAAATAGTTATTAGAGTTACTTAGTACTAAGAGACAATTAGGTTAGTTGTTTGGCTATCTGTGGGTCTGTGGCACATCGATCGAGAAAATGATCGAATTCGATTCAATCGAGAGAAGGCTAATGGTTGATTAGGACAATGACCATTTAAACCCTAATAAGGTGTTTCTGGTAATGGGTGCAAGTCTATTCTAGATTAAAATTAAACCTAAGTACCTTAAAACTTGCTTAAAAAGGAAATAAACATAGTTACAAAGAGGGATTCGGCAATAAATCGGCAAGGAGTCAAGTTAGAAAAATTCGAATAAACTTCTAATTCGATAAAATCAAAAGCAGAAGAAGAAGATAATTTTAAAAGTGGATCTCAACCGATTAATCAGCAAAATTGTCAATTGATTCGTGAATTTGAAAAATTAAAGATTTTTGGCGATTTTTTGACTATGAAAATAAGCAAACATGAAATTATCTTGACCTAAAGATGGAAGTCTGTGAAGAATAAAATTGCGATCACTAGCAAACAGCCCTTATATTTGAGATCCATTGATTGGTGAGTAGTGAAGTTCTGCATGTGTGCCACCTGTCCTAATATCTTCTGCTGAAGTCCTAGTAAGTAAGATCATGTCATGTGATGTTTATGTTTGATGGGAAGTAGTAGAGAGAGAGGTACGTGACACACACAAGTGTCTAATGAGGGGGGAAATAAAAGGCAATTTAAGGAGAAAAGGTAGGGAATGTGTGTGTGAGTGTGGGATCCAGTGACAGATCAGTGGGACCCACAATGGGAGGGGTCAGACTCAAGCGGTCTCTCATACTTGACTCAAAAAGGGAGCATAAAAGAAAGCGTGCAACTTTATACAATAAATGTGCCGACATCATATGATATGCTTCTCATCTCCCCTCCCCTCCCCTATCTCTTTTTGCTTTCTTTGCTGGACATTCTACCTCGGCATCCGAGAAAATATTTTCTATGTAAGAAAAGAAGAAAATTTGTCCTAAATTCCACCAACGCCTCTCACGGGAGAAAATGCCAAATCACAAACAGAACCCCTCCAAAATCTCTTTTACATTTCAAAAAAAGCTGACTTTGGTCTTTCGCATTATTATTAAACGACAAATTTCTCTCTTTTACATGGTACTTCTCCCTTATGTGAAATATTCACCCTCCTCGTCGCCTCTTCTTCTAAAATGGGTCCACTCTTAGGTTGATGATCGATCACCGTTCATTGGCTAACAGTAATACAGATTGGAGGATTATTAGCCAACCAATCGAGTGGTCTAGATTAATTACTTGGCAGGTTGCAAGTGTATCATGTGGGGTCTGTCGATATAGGATGATGGTCCCCAGTTCCACCATATATTCTCTCATTTCCCACTACCCATAAGTCATAACTCAAGCTGGACTCGGTTATGTCGATTTCTGAGTCAACTCAGGCACATTTTTTATTCCTAAGCCTACAAAAGGGTATAGGGCAAACATTCATGGGACTAGTGGCCCTAAATAATGTGCCATATGGCATTTTAAGAAGGGTGACTTCAAACTTCTAAGTACCCGACGGACCTCGGATTTGTGCTCGCGCGGTAATTTGTGGGAGCTAACTTTAGACAAAAATTCGGATAATTCGATCCCATCCAATGTTTTGGTCCGAAGACTTTAGGGTTGTTAACATTGCCTTCGAAGACCGATCAGGACTCGGAAGTGACTCGCCTAAAAACATGACTCGGTGGGACATTCAAACTCTGTGCGACTCTTAAAAGGAATGACTTGATTATGATGAGTCTCGAGTCGACCCGCTGAGTTGTAGAACTCTAAAAAAATCTAGTGATTATTACCCTGTAGCTTACTACATTTCTGCAAGGGAATTGATATTTTTTAAGCGGGCTTTTTTTTGTTTTTATTTCACAAGTGGACGGATATACTCATCTCAAGTCACATTTAATTTTTTAAAATACAAGGACCATGGTTTAAAAAACGGCCATTATTTTCGTTATAATGGCTGTTATGTTCCGTTACAACGAAAGTAACAACCCTTATTTTCTGAAAAAAAATGTGTTAAAAAAAGTCCATATTTCTATTATAAAATTTATTTTTAGCGCCATTATTTTCCGTTATTTCCCATTTTTGCCCATGTGCGTTACAATCCATTATAACGGCCATTATAATGGAAAAATGGTAACACTCCCGGTCCGTTATACCGTTATAATAGCCATTTTAAACCTTGGTAAGGTCAGTTTTATTAAAAGGGCAAATGTAAAAATATTTTCACTAGAAGAAGTAAAAAAAAAAAAAAGGCTCACTAGAAAAACCAATATCCCTTTTATAAATTCTTTTTGTGAGTTTCCGTGATTTTCTTCTTTTTTTACCAAACCCCGGCCCATTACCTTAGACGGATCATAGACAGAAGGAGGGGGAGAGAGAGAGCTTTTGTTGCTGAAATCAAAGAGGCTGACCAAAGTGGGACCCGTCAAAAGCAAAGAAAGAAAAAGAAAAGAAAAGAAAAGAAAAAAAAAAGGTTTAAAGATCTCTCCTTTTTTTCTTTATTTCTCTGATGCATGCAAAACGATGACACCACAAGTCATGAATCATGATTACTGCCACTAGTTTTGATCACTGATCCCTATGAAATCCCTCTTTCTTCTTTCTCTTTCTCTTTCTCTCCCTCTTTTTCATTTTTTTAGTGCGCCTGCTCTCTAGCTGAGTCGGACCATTTTAGTCCAGCTGCGGATTCCCACATATAAAGGGCTCGTGGTTCAGACAAGGAAGCAGGGGCCGGACCAACCGCTGTCCAGCTCTGCCGTACCAAAGATTGATCCTCCTTTTGGGTGCACTGGAGAATATTTCATGTCCGACATTCACCACCTCCACTCGTTCACGTCCAATTAGTTCCAACCATGGTTAAGAAAAAAAAAACGTTAACGGTAATGCTCCAACACCGTTACATTTTTTCTAAGAAAATGCCAAAAAATGGACTTAAAACGTTTATTCTGTCAGTTATCCATTATTTTAAATTAATAACAATTATCTATGTTATTTTGAAAAATGAATTCAGAAAACGAATAAGTTAGTAATATTATGACCCTTCTTTTTACTTTGATTTGATCTGTTATAACGGCGGTTATACCCAACATAACGGTAACATTAAAAGTCTAATATGACGTTATAACAGTCCACTTTAAACCTTGGAACTTCCAACCTCCACCCCACCATAACACTTATAGCAATATATCAAAAAATACAATTTGTTTTTTGAAAAAAAAAATAGTACATTATTTCCCAATTATAGGGTTTAGGAAATGTAATGTGTGTGTATGCATGATTATTTCATGAGTAGTGTGATGTATAAACCGGACCGGACCAGACCATTCGTCAAACCGGTGAAATTGACGGTCCGGTTGGTTAATAAGGCAAACTGTTATCCTTCATTAGAAAAATATAAAAGAAATTTAAAATATCGGGGTCGACGCTAACGGGACCATTTTCGCTGGTTCGCCAGTTCAACCGGATCAGAACGCGCCTATTTGTTGTAATTTGTGTGAATCATAAGGCGATTTGCGCGGTATCTGATGATTCTGATCGCGGGGTTAGGATTATTGGCATTAGCGTGATAATTAATATATTAACACATAATTATAGAAAGTGGTAAGTAGAAGATGAACATGAGGCACATATTTGTCTCCTGAATGATCAAATGGGAGCGTTTTGTACCAAAATTTCCTTTTGTGGGAGATGGTTTTTATTCTCCATTCTTCATTATTCCTTTCTTGTGACAGTTGAAAAGCAAACCCTAACTCAAAGATTCTCATGTGTGAATATATAAAGTGACCTGATAATTGATGGACTAAAAGCAGCTCCTCAAAGCCTTCAGAAATATCAGAAAAATGGCAGCTACCTTTTTAGGGTTGCCATCTAAGTTAGCAAACCTCTCTTTCTCTCTCTCTCTCTCTCTCTCTCTAGATATGTGTGTGTGTGTGTGTGTGTGTGTGCGTGTGTCGGTTTGGTTTGGTTTGGAATAGACTGTTCACACTGCATTGCAAGCTAAACAAAAAACAGGATCCAACCCTAGGTGGGCAATACAGCAGGGGGGTAATAATGGTCCAATCACTGTTCTCTCATGCATGACATACAGCAAAAAATTACAGAGAGAGAGAGAGAGAGAGAGAATTCAAAAAGAATGATCTGTTCATACATATCAGAGATGTCTCTAAATCAATCAAGCATAAGAATATGAATGGTACATGCATGTCTAAGATCCGTACACGTCATTCATTCAATGGACCTTGAAAGGCCACCCCATGTTGTGATAGAACTGGGTACGATCCTTAGTTTATGAGCCCAAAGATAAAAAGTGGTTATGAAGCTTGGTTCTTAATCTTAATGGGGCTTCGGTTTGACGGTTTCAGACCCGGTCCAATAACCGAGGGCCCACAAATGGGGTTAAGCCCAATGAAACTGTGAGCATCTTAATGACCCACCATATAAGAAGGGACGAAGGACTCAAATGTGAAGATGATATCTGTAATGTCAGACTGATGTTTATAGAATTTTTGGGTGTTTGAGATTACTAGCTATCTGAGTTATGGCCTACAAATGTACGACTGTCGCAGCATCGATATACTTCACGCCATCGAATCAAATGGACATAAACTGCATAATCTTAATCAGTTCAATTAGATGAAGAAAAAAGTCAATGTAATAGAGGGTTAGGATTGTCTGATCAAGTTGAAGATTATGATATTAATAATACACGTGAAGAAAATAAGTATGGAGAGTATAGTCAAAAGTTTTGCAGGAGTAGAGTACTTAAAGTGGTGTTTGGACATATATCATTAAACATTTAAAGTTAGTTTATGGGGATAAAAAAGATAAACCCTTTTACATTCTTTTATGAAATCTTTATATTAATATCATCGGGTAGAGGAATATCGGATCAAAAAAAGCTCATTTCGTATCTCACATTATTTGTCTTTTGGGTGTATTGGGCTCTCTGCATCTGCACTACTACCTGTGTGAAAGCCCAAGCTCTCTCTCTCTCTCCCTCTTCCCACACAAGACAGAGGAAAAGGAAGGCAGAAGGAAAGAAAGATGGGGTTTGTTTATTGAGAATTGTTTAGGGGATGCAGTGTGTGTACTAGACAGAGACTAAATGATGCAGTGTGATCACCTCTCTCTCTCTCTCTCTCTCTCTCTCTCTCTCTCTCTCTCTCTCTCTCTCTCTTCACACACAAGACAAAGGAAAAGTAAGGCAGGAAGGAAAGAAAGATGGGGTTTGTTTAATTTATTGAGAATTGTTTAGAGGATGCAGCTAGTACAAAACTAGACAGAGAGAGAAATAATTTAATGGACAAAGGATAACATAGAATGCCCCACCCTAAGAACAGAAGGGAATGTGGGAAAACGCCAAAAGGAAAGAACCCAAAACCCTAAAATTCCTTAATGTTTGAAGAGACATGCTTTTGTAGAGAACGCATGCCAATCAAGCTGACACACAACACAAAACATACACACACAAACACACATTCTCTCTCTCTTTCTCTCTCTATCTCTCTTTCTTTCTTTCTTGGGCTCACCTTTTCAAGCTCCCAACATGGATTCTCTTTGCCAGTACAAAACCCATCACTTCTCTCAAGAGATGGTACTTTTTTCTACTTTCTTACTTTTCTCCCTTTTATTATCTTTGGGTCCAAGACCAAGAGAATGTGGGGTTTTTATTGTTTTTCTTCTTTTTTGCATGGAAGTTAAACAAGACAAGTGAACAAGCCCATCAGATTTTTATTTTTTTCAAACTTTGAAGCCCACTTCCACCCATACATACTGCCATCATTGCAGCTGAGGTGGTGGTGACTACCTTTTCTCTTTGTTTTTACCTTTTTGGGTAGGGTTGAAGGAATGTTTCTTTTCTTCAGCTACTAGATTTTCTCTGCTTATCTTGTCTCTCCACTCCCCTTGATTGGATTCTCTCTCTCTCTCTCTCTCTCTCTCTGCCAAATGAAGGACCAATCAAAGACAAGCTACAGGAGTTAGACTGTAGAAGCTCCAAAACCTTGTCATCACCATCTCTTGGTCTGTGCCTAATAAATGGATTTAAATGCATCTTCAGTATTAGTTACACATAGGAAGAGATTTTACTGTGGTATTTTACTTATAATACATCTAAAAAGTAGAGAGTTCCCAGCAAGGAGAGATCTGGCCTAGACCCAAGGAGTAGTCTGATGTGAAGATTTTAGTTGTCTAAATAATTGCATTATTGTTCTGGGTGGTCAGAAAAGTTGTAGTCAAACACACACACACTCCTTTCATTTGACAAATAGCCCCAAAAAACAAAAAACTAGTCCTTTATCTTTTTCTATGCATTATTGTTCTGGATGAACAAAGAGAGAGAGAGAAAGAGAGAGCTGTAGATGAGACATTTTAAGAGTTAATTGTATAATAAGTAGTGTACAATTATTTATTAAAACATGGCAACACATCTTGCACAGTCAACATGAGAGTGAGACTGATATTTCGACACTTGGCACGTCCCTATGCATGAGCATACATGGAACATGTATGCATGAAACATGGATGGGAGTGTCAATGTGAACATGGGGGTGTCAATGTTCTGCTTGGAACGGAGAAGCTGGAGTGAACCACGTGGTAATTAAGCTCTTCGTGAAGAGGTCAGCAAGTTGCAGCGATGCGCACCAACTTGAAGAAGCCTCGAAGTGATAATCGAGCCCAATGTGCTTTGTTCGGGCATGAAAAATTGAATTTGTAGTCATGTAAACAACACTTCTATTATTGCAGTAAAGAACAAAACAAGTTGGGAGACAATAAACACCAATGTCACGTATGGTAGGTTATTTCTTTGCACTCCAAGATACTAAATTGTGACCCAAAGTAGAACGCCATGAGTCGGGATAATTAACTGGCCCAATCAGCATCCGAGAACCCAACTAAAGAGCACGAATTATCACTCGATAATTGAAGCCCATGATGTAATGTACCTTTTAAATAATGCGGGATGCATTGGGGCATGTTAGAGTCAGATATTGGAAGGCCCCCATGATGCTTCGATATAACGTCGGATAAGAAAATGTGGTTACTTTCGAGAGAGTTTATCACCCGCTAGCATAGAGGTAGCAATATCAGGCTTAGTGATCATTTAAGCTTGATCAAGTAGATCAAGAGGCCATCATTCGTAGAGCTCACTGCAACCCCTAAAAAATAGTGTAAGGCCCCGAGGTCCTTCATATAGCAAACTCCCTGCCTGGCTATTTAATTAAATTTGTGATCTTCGATGGATTGCTATACTTGTTAGTATGATATCATCAACGTAAACAAAATAAAAAATAATGCCAGATGAGGAGCGATGTATGAACATGGAGGTGTCTACCTAGCTACAAGAAAATCCAATATGAAGAAGAAACGTATTGGACTACTCAAACTAGTCACTTGGAGCCTATTTGAGTCCATAAATAGCATGATGTAAACATCACACGTGATCTAGCCTGTTGGTGTCCTCATAACCTAGATGTTGGTCCATAAAGATCCTCCTCGAGCTCATTCAAGAAGTCATGAAAAACACATTCTTAACATCAAGTTGCTGAGTAGACCACCAAAACATGGTGGCAAGAGATGAAAAATCTTGGTATCCATAGGATGCAAACCTAGAAGGGAGTGAATAGGTTATTTAAAATTTTAATTTAATTAACTAGATTAACCTAAACACTAAGGTTGCAGTCTGAGAATCTAATTGCATGCAAATACAATCCTAACTGATTGATTAATTATCAGAATGATTATCTCAATCGACTCAGATTTAATATATCACTAATATATTAGTGGTGAGGCTGAAATCGATTACCAGAATGAAAGTTTCGACCTCTACAATTCTTACCTAAACATCCTCCCCTTTGAACACTAGTAAACCAGACTACGAATATCAGATTGATTTGAATTTTTACAAGGGCGATCCCCTCACCGGCCATAGAGACCATCCTCGCCGAAAAATCATCCCATTCCGAAACTTCTAATTTATATATTTGCCCCTGCCAATTGTGAAATTTTATGTCCCTGACCCTTTAATTATACTATTTAGTATTGTAGATAAATACATAATACACGTACTATGATTATTTATAGAAAATTTAAGGGTGTTCTGATAATATCACTTATTATTTTTCATAAATAATTTACGATATTTTTCAAATTACCTAAACAACCTTCACCCATTTGATAATACTGATTTTCCATTATTTTATGTTTACTACTTTTACTTTTTCTAATTTTACAAAAAAAAAAAAAAAAAAACATGTAAATTCCTTGAAGGGCATTTTGGTCAATTGCTTAGGACTAGTGACCGTCTCTCTCGCTTCCCTTCCTAGTATAGTAGTACAGGCCCTCGTGTGTTGTATCACAATGTAATAATGGTTTGGGTCTAGTCACCGCTCCTATATAGTATTTAGAGGAGCTTTTTGTAAGGCAAATCGGCTTTTCTTCTCATGATGATTCAGTCCATCAATCCATCTCATCCATCCATCCATGTCTTCAACATATTTCAAAAATAATTGGGGTGTTCTATCATTAGAGATTTGAGGGTTTCATCATTTTCATGCTCTCATTCAAGTACTAATGAAGGGAGTAAAACTTTGATTGGCCAAACATCCATACGGTTATAGTCCTCTATTAGTGTGCCACGTGGCTCATATTGTGCCCTGTCATCGGTCTTGATGACATGGCCCTGCCATCAAAGTTTTACTCGAATGAAGGAGAGATTTAAAAAATAGAAAATTGTAAATGAATATTTTTTTATTAGGAGGGTTTTAGACTGTTATAGGCACACAAGGCATAGCACTGGGATCTCATAAGTCAAAAATCAACCTGATTTGATGATCTTAACCATTCAATATCGACTCCTTTTTTTTTCCCTTGGAGCTGTTCATAATTAATAATATATCAGATGGTTATGATCATCCGATCGGAACCATTCTATGATACAGAATTCTGTATCATAATTTGATAAAGAAGTTTGGGTCCATTACCCCATTAGTGTTTGGATCACACTTTGGTGGACTGCACACCAAAAATCAACGAGATTGGTGATTTCTAACCATTGGATTTGAGCACTTTTTCATCATTGGCTAATTGGTCGTTTCTAAGCCCATGATGAAAAATTTCTCAAATCCAAAGGATAGAAATCAGTAATCACGCTGAATTTCAGCGTGTAGGTCCACCAAGGAGAGGACAAAAAGTTAATGGGTCAGTGGGCCCACAAGAGTTTTCCACGTGATGATCAAACGCACCATCCCGGCTTCTTAACTACCCACAAAAACAAGTCCAAAATCAGTCACCACCAATTTCATTAATGCACTTCATTAGGAAAATCAAATACAAAGGTCTCTCCCATAAGACTATATGTGGTGAATCACTATAAGATCCATAGAGGAATGGTTCCTCATGGTAAAACCCGCCTTCTGTAAGAGAAATATAACAGCAAGTAATAATCTACAATCTATGCTACACATCCATCGTGTCCGAAGCCGAAGCGGATCCATAGGTCGAAAACGATCTCAATGACTACGATCCCTACTCCATCGCCAATAAGTAGAATATGTTGAGTGTTATTATTTCCAAATGGAAACTGCGACTTAGACAGGCCCTCAATCCAGTTCTATGAACCAATGCTGTTTAAGCCTTCGGCTCTATGTGATTAGAGCCAGAAAATTTGAAGGGTAAAAATGAAAATGTCTAACTCAAAATTTCAATTGGAGGATGTAGCCTAATTATCTCCTGATCGACCTTCCTTCCTGCCACGGTACCTCACGGGGAGTTTCTGTTGTCCACCTGATCCTCCAAAGTTCTCACCTTGGTTGGGCCGGCTCACAATTCTCAGAGGGTGGGCTTCTGTGTTGAAAACCCACTCATCGAAAGGGATGACTGAGGAAGGTGAGAACAGAAGGTAGAGATACTTGAGTGTCTCCGCAAGGAAGAAGCTTTGCATCATATTGTCTTTAACACCTGTATTAACCTGAACACACCAACAATCAAGCAATGAACAAACAGGAGACTACAATAGCAGAGAAAAATGCATACGGTTTATTGCCTTACAAGTTCCCTAGGATGTAGCTTTCTTCCGTACCAGAATTTACATACCAAATGTGTTGGATTGTTTGTATTAACTTTGCAATTTATAACCTTGAAATTGTTCTCGCTTTTACCGGGTAAAAGCCAGAAAACACCTAGAAATTGTACCTCTGTATGCATAATAAATTCTGTCTTAATAATGATAAAAATATCTCTAAACCTAAGCAAGATTAACTGAGACCGTTGAGACCAAGGTTTAAAGGAGGCCGTTTTAACGGTTAAACGGACTGGGGGCATTACCGTTTAAACCATTTAAACAGCCGTTAAAACGGATTGAAACAGTCGGGCAAAAATGGAAAAAAAACGGAATTAAATGGATTTTAACGGAAAAAAACTGAAAAAGTGGCGCTGAAATTTAAATTTTGAAATTTGAAAATTAAAAAAAATGGAATTTAACGGATTTTAACGGTTCTAACGGCTGTTTTTTTCACAAAATTTTTCAAAATTAAACGGCTGTTTAAACGATTTTAACAGCCGTTAAAACAAAAAAACGGCCGTTTTTTTCAAAACCGATAAAACGTGTTTAATCGGAAACGGGCTTGGGGCGTTACCGTTTAAACGGCCGTTAAAACCGTTTAAACGGCCGTTTTTAAAACCATGGTTGAGACTATAGATGACCACATACACTTGTTCAAGAATATTATAAAGAAAGTTAAGACTGTTGAGATATTCTTCTGAAAAGGATTAACAAGTTGGTGTCAAAATCGTGGCTTAAAACAGCTTCAGCTTACGTAATAACACTCCATTGTCCAAAAAAACTCCATGTCGGACACATGCCAACACACTTCTTCAAACAAATCTTATTTATTTAAATATTTTATTTACTCAGGCGGAGGTAGATAGGATGCTGGGCATAGGTAAGCGCAGGGGTTATCCGGTGGGGAGATAACTCTCTGATTAAGATCTGACTTGTCTTTCTTGGATGCTTGTGGTATCTCTGTCTATGTTGTGCACTAAGATCTTATCGTGGAATGTGAGGGGACTGGGAGACCCTATCAAAAGAGCTACAGTTAAACGGGTTATTAGAGACAGTGGTGCTAAGATTGTCATCCTTCAGGAGACGAAGATGGAGAGTCTTGACTCCGGTTTTGCTGTTGATTTTTGGGGCGCAAGAGGGAGTGTGGGTAGTGTGCTCTTCCAACCATTGGGGATTCCGGAGGGATTTTGGTTATGTGGGATTTTGAGGTGGTAGATGTCTCCAAGGATTTGTTCGGAGCTTTCTCCGTCTCTTTGGCTTGTCGTTCTTTAGCAGATAGCTTAGTTGGGTTCTCACTAGTATCTACGGTCCTACGGACAGAAGGTTGAGTTCTGGGAAGAATTGGAGGATATTGCTGGGTATTGGGACCTTCCTTGGTGTATAGGGCGAGACTTCAATGTTATCCGCTACACACATGAGAAGAAAGGGGGGTGCAACATTAATTGTAGAATGAGGAAGTTCGGTGATTTTGTGAGTAGGTTTGGTTTAGTGAACCTACTCCTTAATGGTGACACTTTCACATGGTCCAATAACCAGCAACACCCGACCCTATGTAGATTGGACCATTTCCTGATCTCGGGGTCTTGGGAAGAGCATTTTCCTTTGGGGATCCAGAGTGTGCTTCTGAGACCTATTTTTGATCACTCTCCTGTTATGTTAGACATGGGGGTCTTTCTTCTAGGCCTAAGCCCTTCAAGTTCAAGAATATGTGGCTTCTAGAACCTAATTCGCGGATCAAGTGAAATCTTGGTGCGATTCATTTTCTTTCCAGAGCAGAGTGGGTGTCGTTCTACGCAAGAAGTTGAAAGCTCTCAAGGGGAAGTTAACTCAATGGAATCAAGAAGTGGTTGGGCATTTAAACGTCAAGATGCTAGCCATTAGTTTTGAGATCAAAGCTTTCGACAGGAAAGGAGAGGAGTTATCGGAGGAAGTGAGTAGGAGAATTGAGCTGAAGGCTAGTTTTCGGTCTTTAGCTAAGAACGAGGAGGAGAGTTGGCGCCAGAAATCTAGAATGAGATGGCTCAAGGAAAGGGACAACAACACTAAGTTCTTTCACCGCATGGCCAATGCCTGAAGAAGGATCAATCACATAGCTAAGATAGAGATCGATGGGATTGGGTTGGAGGATGAAGACTCCAACAAAAGAGGGGATGTAGACTTCTACTACAAGCTCTACTCGGAGACTTCGTATGCGAGACCTGAGCTAGATGGTATTGTTTTTAATCATATCTCTTCAACTCAAAGTCTGTGGTTGGAAAGAGTCGAAAGACCACTGGAAGAGGAGGTTCTTAGAGCCATAAAGGAGTTGGAAGGAGATAAAGCCTCGGGACCGGATGGGTTTTCCCTAGCTTTTTCTAACCATCGTTGGGGGATAGTCGGGGCTGACTTTATGGCAGCAATGGAGTTCTATAAGGAGGGCTTTCTAGATCATTGGTCGAACAACACCTTTGTTCTGATCCCAAAGAAACATGGAACTATGGATATCTCAGACTTTAGACCGATTAGTTTGGTGGGGAGCCTCTATAAGGTTCTGGCTACCATATTTAGAGAGGTACTTCCAGGACTAATTTCTCCTTCGCAAGGAGCCTTTGTGCATGGAAGACATATCCTGGCGGAGTTTTGGTGGCAAACGAATGCATAGATGCAAGGATTAGATCGAGAGAGCCTGGCCTCATTTGTAAATTCGATCTGGAGAAATCATATGATCACGTCTGCTGAGATTTCTTGGATTACCTTTTGGAGAGGATGGGTTCTGGCCAACTTTGGCGTAGTTGGGTCTTTAAGTGCATCTCCACTGCCTCTTTCTCGATTCTGGTTAATGGCTCACCTGCTGGGTACTTTCAGAGTTCGAGCAGTTTGAGGCATGGGCCCTTTATCTCCTTTTCTCTTTAATGTAGTAGCGGAGGCTCTAAGCAGGATGATTTCTAATGGAGTGGATAGCAGGGTGTTGTCTCGTTTTCAACTGGGGGCTCGGGGCCCTTTGGTATCTCATTTGTAGTTTGCCGATGATAAGTTACTTTTCTTGGGAGCTTCCAGTAATCAATTTCATACCCTAAGAGATCTTTTAGCTTGTTTTGAGGCGGTATCGGGTCTTAAAATCAACTTCAAGAAGAGCAAAATCTATCCGGTGGGTGCGGTTGAGGACTTTTCGGGCCTTGCCATAGTCCTGGGTGTTTCCGAAGCGGCTGTTCCATGAAAAAACCTTGGTCTCCCTCTTGTTTTGATCAAGCGTACTCTCTCCAATCTTCCCATTTATTATCTCTCGTTGTTCTCCATGCCCAGTGGGGAGGTTAGAAGCCTGGAGAATATGATCTACCGCTTTCTTTGGTTCGGCAGGGTAGACAAGAAAGGATATCCTCTGGTGAACTGGCGTATTGTTTGTTCTCCTAAGAAAGTGGGTAGCCTAGGGGTTAAAAACTTGAAGTTATGAACCAAGCCCTCATCGGGAAATGGCTCTAGCGATTTGTAGTGGAGGAGAACAGCTTGTGGAGGAAGGCTATGGTGGCTAGACATGACTGTGAGCCCTCGGGTTGGTTTAGCAAAGGTGTCCGAATCCCATATGGGTGCAGTGTTTGGAGGGGAGTTCTAAAGATTTTTTCTTCTTTTTCTTCAGGCATCCGGTTCAAGGTGGGAGTTGGTGATAGGATATTTTTCTAGAGCGATATTTGGTGTGGCAATACGGCCCTCAAGGAGGATTTTCCTATGATCTTTGCGATTTCTGATAAGAACTTTAGCACGGTGCAAAATTTTTTCGTAGGAGAAGGGAATGAAGTGGCGTGGTTTGTCCTTAAGCGTAACCTTAATGATTGGGAGATTCCATTTATGGTAGCTCTTCTCCATAGACTAGGCGGAGTGGAGGCGGACAAATCTAAAGAGGACACTATATGGTGGTCTGGCAAGTCTGAGGGGCGTTTCTCGATGAGATCTTTTTATGAGATGTGGATAGCTTGTGGAGGTTAGAGATAGAGTCATCAAACACCACATGGAGAAGCCATTTCCCAATCTTCAAGGTGTGGGGTTCGAAGGTCCCCTCCAAAGTAGCTTTCTTCGTTTGGTGTGCCTCCTGGAACAGAATTCTCACAGTAGACAACCCCATCAGAAGGAATAGAATTTTGGTGAATCACTGTGTTATGTTCAAGGAAGTAGGGGAATCAGTCAATCATCGCTTGCTGCATTGCAGGTAGCCAAGGAAGTTTGGGGAGTATTCTTTGGATCTTTTGGGATTTGTTGGGTTCTCCTCGAATCTGTTCTTGAGACCATCTGCAGTTGGATGCATCGGTGTTTTGCCCCTTGTGGCAGGAGACTGGGGAGCATTCTTCCCTTTGCGATTTGGTAGGCCCTTAGGAAAGAGAGAAATAAAAGAGTTTTCGAGGATAAGGAAGCATCTCTCTACGATATTATCCTATCTATCAAAGCTCTTCTCTTCTTTTGGTCCAAGTTGTTTGTAGAATGCGAAGGGTTTTTTTTTAGGACTTGGTATTTAGATGGGACTCCATTATGCTTAGGGTAGCTAGGGTCTTTGCTTTCTGTTATAGGGGAGGTTTTCTCGACCTCCCACTCTGTCTTGTTTTGGTTTTTCTTCTTCAATAATATCTCACCTTATCAAAAAAATGAATATTTTATTTTTAGCTATTACTTATATATTGTTCATATGATTCTAATTTATAGCAGCCTATTTAAATACATTCCATATTGTATACTTCACATGAACTAGAGTATTTTAAAAATGAGGAAACCTGAGGTATTGGTCACTAATACCTGTCCCGCATGTTGGTCACACCAAATATTGACAAGTGGTACACATTTCAAGCCCAATGACCCCATGATCAGTCAGATAGTTGATTCTTAACTGTTTGATTTGGGATTTTTTCACTATGAGCTCTAACCAATGTCTTCACCCATGGGCCTGTTCTCGAAACATGCTTAAAGAACTGCTCAAATCCAACGGCTATGAAACATTTATCAGGCCGATTTTTGGCGTGTAGGTTTACCAACATGGGGGGCAAATATTCATGGGTACTGCCCAAAAAGTGTATCAATTGTATACATAACTAGGGTTTCTACTAAGCTCATTTGCATTGTAAAAGCGTCATGGATATTGTGTTTTTCGTGAAGTGGTCTATAAAACACAGCTTGTGAATATTCAAAACAAAGGGATTAGTTTATGAAAAAAAAAAACAATGGATTTTTTTGGGCATTTCATTTAAAAAAAAGAGAAAAAAATCAGGAGGTAATTGGTAGCACACCCACCCAATTTTCACCATTGGATGGTTAGGTTTAGTTTACTGCATGAAATGTAGTATGAGTTGTGCTCCCATGGTCCATGGATGATGGAAGTACCACTCTACACTAGATCCTAGCCATCTGATTGATGGACACTTGTGGAACACGGCACGTATACTGTATCGACGTACAAAGAAAGCAATTTATAGGACAGTAGAATTTTCTAGCGGTGTGAGGTGCTTCGTCGATTGGACAGCAATGAGCAATATGTCTCTGAGTGGAGCAGTTAGACCCCATCACTCATAGTGGAGCACACCCCATACCATATTACCTCAGTCTCCATAAAAAGAATTCACCACCAATGCAGAGTAAGCAAATGGGAACTTGAACTTGAAGGGATCTAGAGTAATGGGTTTTGAAGAGTGCTTACATCCTTCAGTCCAACATATCCTGACTCTGTACGGGAATTTCGTTCAAATGCTTGGAATATGTTCCAACCCCATTCTTGGTACGTCTTATTCCCTGTGAGACGCCAGAGGTAGAAGAGAGATTCAACTGTCTCTGGCCTCAATATGTTCCATGATGTACCCACATTCATGTCCTGCAAATTTGGTATAAATTATGCAAACACTATCAGATCACTATTTCATCATATAAGATAATATAATCAGAAGAGTTGAGGTATCTAACCTGTCCAGCGTGAAAGAAATAGTTCTCTCCGGCCAACTTTGTTGGTGTTGACTGGTAGAAGTTATAACAAGTCCAAGCAAGCTACATTAACCCAAACAAAAGTCTTAGTTGAATAGCAAAGAGAGTAGTCCTCTCTCCGGCCAACTTTGTTGGTGTTGGCCGGTTGAAGTTATAAATAGCAACCCAAACAAAATAAGTCCTAGTTGAATAGCAAAGACAATAGTTCTCTCTGGCCAACTTTGTTGGTGTTTACTGGAAATAATCCTCTCACTAGGGAGAAAGGAACTATTATATCATACTCGACCTTAAAAGAAAAAAATTCTCAGTTGTACCACGTCTCATTAGCTGATGAATGAGACATATGCAAAGATATGAACAGACATTGTATTAAATGATTTTTAATGCTTAATTAGTCTGAAAATATGTTGCTGTTTATGTTTTATATGTGTTACAAAGACACGTATACTAAGTTCAAGGTTCAAATTAGTGTTCTGGTACGAGACAATACATAACCCAATGCATCATCTCGGCATCTTAATAGAACAAGAAACCGGAGGGAATGAGACTTTGAACCTTGTGACCTTTTATTGGTTCACTGCCCCTTTAATTCATCTGTTCAATTGCCAAAATGTTGGTAATTCTTCATTGATCTGTGAATGGTTTAATGCACCAAACGACAGCGAGAAATTACAGCTAATGGTAGAAGGATCAAAATGCATCAACAATGGTGGCAGTCACTGTCAATGGCGATAAAACGAACCCTATACGAAATTATTGAAGGGCATCAAGAGCAAACTTGTCTAATACCAAAATGGTGGAGGCAAGAAAAATGAAGATACAAATGAAGAAAAATGGATAAGTAGATATATTAATAATGGCAGTAATGGAAAGACCCTGCATAAACCAAACAAAATAGAGGTACAAGAAAGATGGTGACCGTTGGGCCAACTAAACACAGTAAAGGGAGGCGGCCAAAGCCAGAGCTCAACCTCAACAATCTACTAATCAACCGAGAAAACCCTAGAAGTGGAGCTCAGGAGCATCTAGTTTACAAAGAAGAAATTTTTGCCAAAAATTATCCTCTCTACCATCATTAGGATTATTTGTATCCTTAAGAAACATGTCTCTTACAAAGGGGCTGTTTCTTGGTCCAATCTATACGAGTCATTTGAAGAGTTAAATGAATAGTAGATATATTAAGAGATCGTATAGGGATGCAACTAGCTGCTCCTCATGGCACAAATCGATAAGAGCCTATATATCTTGTAGAACTAAGGACCTTGCTTTTTTTTTTTTTTGATCGGTAAAAAATATGTATTAAAAAGAAAGCGGGGCTGAGAAGGCCCACAAAAGGTATACAAGCACAGCAAAAAGCATAACAGGGCAAAAGCAAAAAAACCGCTCATACCCGACAAGCACAAAAAGAGCGACCCTACAAACAGCCCTACTCTAGGAAATCAAGATGTCCCAACGAAACACGAAGTCTTCAAATCTGAAATGTTGAAGCTCGGAAAAAATTGAACCCCACAAGAACATCGTGGCTTTGATCTTCAAAATGATCTTCTCTACCTCTTCCGCCTTGTCTTCGAAAATACGGAGATTTCTCTCTTTCCACACCTCCCAACATATGGCAAAAGGAATGAGCCTCCATAGGGTGCAGCCGCTTTTGGAAAACGCTTTAGAGAACCAGCCTGAGAAAAGGTGGAAGACCGACTTGGGAAACACCTAAGTCATGCCGAAATGGCTTAGAAATCTTTCCCAAATCAATCTAGTCACGCTACGGTGGATGAATAAGTGGTCGCTAGATTCCTCATCAAGGCAACAAAGGACACATCTGTTGGGCATAGGATATCCTCGCTTTTTTAGATTCTCCACTGTTAGGACCTTGTCCAACATAGCACACCAAACGAAAAACGTGACTTTAGAGGGGATAGAAGTTCTCCATATGCGGTTGGCTGGGAAAGTCCTTTGGGAGGGGCCCATGAGAGAGATGTATAAGGATTTAACCGACAATCTACCCTTGGTGTCGCCATTCCACCATCTTTTATCCTCCGCCCTATCCGATACCTTGACTCCTTCGAGCCTATGCATCAAGGAGGCTGCTGGGTCCACCTCCCAGTCGTTGAGACACCTTCTAAGGCTTAGATCCCACGAGAAGACTTCATCGACACAAGTACATACAGCCCGAACTGATTCACCTTTCTTGTTCGATATAGCATAGATTGAGGGAAAATCCTCACAGAGCGGGCGTTCCCCACACCACCTGTCTTCCCAGAATCTAATCGTAGATCCATTGCCCAATTTGAAAGAACTACCATTTCTGATGATCCCGCTCATCTTGGATATACCTTTCCACACCCCCGTCCCATAGGAAGAAGTAGAGGTTCTACTGTCCCAGCCAAAAGGATCTACGCCATGAGTGGCGGATATCACGCTTCTCCACAAGCTCTCCCTCTCCACGCCAAATCTCCAAGCCCATTTGCCAAGCAGAGCATTATTCATGAGCTTGATATGGCGGAGGCCAAGACCTCCCTCTTTCTATCCTTGCAAATTTGCGTCCAATTGACTAGATGAAACTTATGGTGATCAGCATCATCCTCCCATTAGAAATTTCTGATGATTCTTTCGATCCTCTTAGCGACCCCCATAGGAATAGTGAAGAGAGACAAATAATAGATAGGAAGATTAGATAGTGTGCTTTTCACTAGAGTGAGTCTGCCGCCTTTAGAGAGATATAATATTTTCCATGAAGCCAATTTCCTCTGGATCCGTTCTATCACCGGGTCCCAAATTCTCTTAAGATCTGTAGCTTGCACCAAGAGGGAGATCAAGATATGAGGTGGGAAGCATCCTTGTGCTATAACCCAATATAGCAGCGACGGGACCAAGGCAACTAACATTTCCCACTCCGAAGACTTTACTCTTCTCTAGATTGACCCGAAGACCCGAGACAGCCTCGAAACACCGCAAAATGCCTTTCAAAACCTTAGCTTGGGATGGAGAGGCCTTCATGAAGAAAATAGTATCATCTGCAAACTGTAAATGGGAGATGGTGGGCCCCTCTCTCCCCACCTTGAAGCCCTCCAGAAAGCCACTATCAACCACCTTGGAGGCCAAACAGCTCAAAGCTTCGGCCACAGTAAGGAAAAGGTACGGAGAGAGAGGATCCCCCTGACGAATCCCTCTAGAACTCTTAAAAAAGCCAGCCGGAGTACCGTTCACTAAAATCGAGAAATGCACCGTCGACACACAAGTCCGAATCCATCGTCTCCATTTGTTGCCGAACCCCATACGGCTCATCAAATACTCGAGGAAAGACCAATTGACGTGGTCATATGCCTTCTCCAGATCCACCTGACAAATGATGCCGGGGACGTCACCACGAAGTCTCGAGTCGATGACCTCATTGGCGGTCAAAACCCCATCCAGAATTTGACGCCCGCTCACAAAAGCTCCTTAGAATGAGGAAATGACGTGACCCAACACTCCTTTCAATCTGGATGCCAGCATCTTAGCCAAAATTTTGTACGTGCTCCCAATAAGACTTATAAGACGAAAATCGGCAAGAGAGACGGCTCCTTTCTTGGGCAGCAAGGAGACGAAGGTAGTGTTACCTCTCCAGTCAAGCCATGAATCCCGTTGGAACTCCTCCACCGACCCACAATGGGCCAACATTTGCTGAAAAAAGCCAATGGGAAACCGTCCGACCCTGGCGCCTTGTCACCTCCAAGGGACTTGATGGCCTCAAGGACTTCCTGTTCTTCAAAGGGTCTCTCCAACCATTTGCGTTGATCATCTTCTATCATGCCGAATTCCAAGCCATCCA
The DNA here is from genome assembly GCA_035048495.1 of Euptelea pleiosperma. NCBI lineage: Eukaryota > Viridiplantae > Streptophyta > Magnoliopsida > Ranunculales > Eupteleaceae > Euptelea > Euptelea pleiosperma. The sequence goes on along the minus strand of CM068548.1, from coordinate 19,391,178 downwards.
ACTTGGGTCTATGATCCATTCTTTCGGAATATAAATCAGAGTAGAAGGAAACAATCTCTTTTCTAATCCTGGACTCATCTTCAATTGTCGAACCATCCACCATGATTTTGGTAATGTTGTTGACTCTCCTTCTGGCATTCACAATCCTGTGGAAGAATTTGGTATTCCGATCCCCCTCCTTGAGCCACCTCACTCTGGATTTCTGCCTCAAACTAATTTCTTCCATTCGAGCCAATGCCCAAAAATCATTCTTAAGATCTGCTCTCCTACTGAATTCTTCAGTGGAGATGGTTTCGGACTCCTTGTTGTCTATTCGGGCTATCTCCTTCAATACTGTGCTCTTTTTTTTTCAACTCTGCCGAACTCCTCCGTATTCCACACCTTCAAATGCTTTTTAAGGGCATTGAGTTTGCTCCAAAATATAAAACGGGCTCTCCCTGAGAAATTGAAAGATCCCCACTAGGACTCCACCTTTTTAAAAAAGGAAGGATCTTGCATCCACATAAGCTCGAAACGAAAAGGGCACGGCCTTCTACTGATACCCCCACTATCAAGAAATATGGGACAGTGATCAGAGACCGAATTAGGGATTGCAGATTGAATGACTCCAGGAAAATGGGCCTCCCAATTGCCAGAGACCAGAAATCTGTCCAATCTACACAAGGTAGGTTGGGTTTGATGGTTGGACCATGTGAAATTTGCACCGGCCAAAGGGAGATCCATCAACTCGTTCCTCGCCACGAATTCGGAAAACCCTCTCATGCTAGACGTGATCCTTCTGCCGCTGCTACCTCCACTCCTCTTCTTGTGAGAGAATCTGATGACGTTGAAATCCCTTCCTATACACCAGGGGTGATTCCACATACCATGCACGTTGTCCAATTCGTTCCAGAATTGACTACGTAATCGATTGATATTGGGGCCATAAACCCCTGAAAACACCCACAAGAATCCATCTTCCTTACTCTTGCACAAAATGGAAACTGAGAAAGGTCCTAAGAGGGTATCCTCTACTATTACAGCCTCGGGATCCCATATCACCACCACACCCCCAGCAGAACCAAGGGATGGGATTGCTCTCCACCCAAATCCCCTTTTACCACAGATATCATACACAATAGAATCCTTCATGACTGTTAATTTTGTTTCCTGAATCACCATCAGCCTCGGTTTCCACCTACTGATCATACTACGAGCCGCCGCCCTTTTTCCTTTGCTACCCAGACCCCTTATATTCCAAGAGAAGATATTGAGGTTCATTGAGACTGACAAATGGCCCTAGGTCTCCTGCCCTTCCTTCTTTCCTGAGTATTCCCATCGTAGTTGATACTACTAACCAGCTTGCTAAGCTCCTTACTAAACCTACTCTTGGGTTTGCTCGGCTTCTTTCCCTTGGTGTGCTCCTCTGTGTGTGATTCCCCTTCATCGTGGTCCCTGTTGAGGTTGGGAGATATATTCTCCTAGGCTAACCTGACCTCCGACTCAGTATCTTCTACTGCGTTACCCTCCTCTCTAACAGTATTCTGACTGAATAGGACCCTTGCTTGTTCCTCCAAACCGTTAAATGATACCCCGATCGCCTTTCCAAATTTGATTACTTTACCCGTAGACCATCCTTCATCACCTTCAGAATTAGAAAATTCTCCCCAATCAATAGGACTGGATGGGGAGCCTGGCCTAGAAGTCCTGAGACCCTTGTTGCAGCTGGATGCGATAGTAACACTTTCGGTGGATTTGCTCACCAACGATGGTGAACTCGACGAGTCCACGTACTCACATTCTGACGAAATAGAATAACCCGAAGCGGAGGAATCCTCATCCGACGCCCCCCCGTGGTCCAAATAGGAATCTAGGGAGGAAGAAGCTTCTGAGAAGCCATAATCCACCAGTCTCCCTTCCTTCAGGATGTCCACCACTGTAGACGGCTCGGTTGGTTTCCTGAGGGAGGAAAAGACAATACAATCCGGGGCGCTCTATGATGAAATTAAGCTGAAATGGTTGTCCGCCATATCGCTAGGAGGGGAACCGGAAGGGAGACGAACCAGCTCCGTAGTCTCTAGCTTGGGGGATCCACCAAGACTTGTCGAAGGACGGTCTGGTTCTGAGTACACCCCGTGATCTTCTACAAGGGGGAACGATTTATCTATGTGACGGAGCACAGAGTCGGAATAGATATCGTGTGAAGCAGGGTGTGCTGATTCGGGAGCACCCTCAACCATAACCGCTGGATGGAATACCGACCCATTGAGTGAGGCGATGTTACTATGCTTCGCGGGTTGGTTAGAGCAATTACCCACCTCCCACTTACCTTCCCCTATGCGGCATTTATCAAACCCCAATTTGGAATAGCCTCCACATGTCAGTGTTTCTCGGGGCCACGAAGCTCCTCTGCTACGAAAATTAACTCCTTGTCTAGCGAAAGCCTGATGAGACTTGTCCCTTCCTTCGTCAAAGCGTGCTCTTCCATTGATGCTAGCCACCTGTCTCTTCCTCGGGGCTATCTCCTGGTGATCATCTTTCTTCTGCCTCTGTCAGATCGACACGTAAGTAGAAGCCCCGTCTTGCTGCCTCTCTCCCATGTGCGAATCGTCCTCTGGAGTGCTGGAAGGTACTGTAGTCGCTGGTGGAATTCTCTCATACTTGGACACGTTGGTCGTAGACCTGCGATAGTCAGAGTAGTATCTGCCATTTTGATTTTTAAAATCCTCCAAAGGATTGTAATCAACTTTGGCGTCCGGTTGTGTCCAGTTGGATGGCTGAGCCTGCCCCCCTTTCTTATCATATGCCATTGGCTTGCCCCTTACAGGTGGACTGTCCGACGAACGATGCTCCACCTCTCTCTTCTCGACACGTGTTTTGCAGGGTGCCACCTCACCATCTCCCCCATAGCGTCTACCCTGAGAGACTGAGATGCAGATGCTCGGATTGATCGCCGGCCACTCCTTCTGAGTCTCCTCAATGTCTATGATGATGGGGAAGAGAACTCCCCTGTCGCAGAGGTTAACCACCCTAGGGATACCCCTCAATCCTCCGGCCGCCACTTCCATATTATCCTTCGTCGTCCCCGAACTGTCAAGTTCTCTGAAACCTCCACAGAGGCTCCCTATCGCTTCAATAATTTTCCTTTTACGCAAGTTGAAAGGGACACCACGAAGTAAGAGCCAACGCTCGGAGATGAGGGAAGCAGCGTGAAAGGTGTGAACCGACGGCCACCAACGGTGGAAGCTAACCAAACCAGAACCCAACTCCACCGGACCTCTCCTCGGATTTGGCAATAGGAAGAACCTATCCGTCCCAAATGCCGAAATATTTTGAACCCCAAACGGCCTGAGGAGCGACAGAATGGCTTTCTTGATTTCGGTCTTCGATAGAGTACACCCCACGACGTCGCACACTATCGCCCGACACCAGCGACCGAAACACCCTGCCGCTACAGAGTAGTCAGTAGTAATACGAGGTACTCCTCCGACCGTCTCGACCTTGGCAGAGACCTCGCTCGCCTCCTCTGCTTCTCGGGTAATCGGTATAGAATCTCCGGCTGGTGGTAGAGGAGCTCCGATGAATGATCTCCGAAGGACATATGAGAGATTCGACCACCCCTCTCTATTAGAACCTTCGGGGATAAAGATCAGAGTCGAAGATGACTCCCCGTAGAACTCGTTCACCTTCAGAAAACCGCCCCTATGGTTCACCCCTTTGGTACCAATCCACGTTCTGCCTTCATCGTGCCTCTTCCTCACGAAGCTAGCATCGTCTTTACTTACACAGAGGTCGTCTAACACCTTGCAAAACTAGAAGAGGCCTCCTCTGGTGAGAAAGATAGATTTGAAAAAACCCCTGCCCCTTTCCGTAATCTTCACCGATTTACGATTTCCCACCCAGGCCTCCTCCAAATCAAAGGATTTGGCCTCTAACAGTAACGTCTTCTTCATTTCAAGGCTTCATTTCAAGGCTCTGTATGATAATCAAGAAAAAGTTTTACAGAAAACTGATTTGTCAAACATGTTCAATGGTCTTGCTCAATGGTCTTAAACATGTTCGTGCTCATTCTGTTGAGTAATGATCATTCATTATGATCATTATAGCAGGAGGTTTGGAAGGAAAGAAATCGTCAAACGTTTGAAGATAAAGAGGCCCACATAGAGATCTTCATGAACATTAAGGCCACCTTGTATCACTGGGGTTCAATCATTCCCGAGCTTCAAGGATTTAGATTTGATGATTATGTATTCCAGTGGGATTGTTTGGTTTCTTAGTTCTTGTCTTGTCTAGCGGGTTGTAGTGGTTGGGGTCTTGGTTTCTTTGGCTTTTGCCTCCCCCACCCTCTTTGGTTGTAAAGTTTTCCTATGGGGCCTTCTCAGCCTTCCTTTTAATATATATCTTTTACCGATAAAAAAAATGATCATCCATTATGATTCAATATTAGTTGTTAATTATGCGAATGGAGTTGTTGATTGTGTGTGGAAGGCTAGGTCTTGTCTAGCAGCAACTATAGAGGTACTTAGAAGGTTTATTTCTTGGACGGTTTCCCAGTTGTGGAGAGAGGCCAAGTGGCTGACATTTTGGCTAAATGTAGACAATTATCTCTGAAGTGAGTCTTTATCCTTCCAATTTTTTTGAGTTTCTAAATGTAATTATTGATGAGGATTCTTGTGGTTATAAATATCAAATGTTGTAAATTTGTTGTTTATATTAATTTCAGTTAGTATTGACTTCAGTTAGGGGTCTTGCCAAACACAACTTACTTTGCCAAATTGCATTTTGGTTATCTGTGTGTTTGGACGGAGCTCAGTTAATGCCTCATAATTTTATGCCATTTAAAAAGTGAATTCAAAATAGTGGGTGGCAACTCGATAAAATGTGGGTTTCCCAACACGATTCTGGCCTATCTTTAGCTTGCACTAAACAATTCTCACATCCTACTAAATAGTCCTTCAAATTTGAAGTTAGAAAAAAGTCATCATAAAACCTAATATTAATTAGAGTTTGAGGGATACCTCTTCTGCAAGTGATAGAAATTTCTCGGCTTCTCCAGGGCCATAACCAGATGATCCTAAAGCCAGCATTCCTGGAGCAAAGCATGCTAATTCATCCATCTGCATATATTTAAAAACAAAGCACTTAAGACTACATAATGATATATTAACATGGCCCTAGACAAGTATCTTTTTCAGTAATCGAATACTACCTTGTCAGATAGAGAATCCCCAGTCTTCTCACAGACGTAAGTAAAAGATGATGGTGTTGTTTTCCGAATCAAGCTGACGAAACCTTTCATTGATGTCTCCCACATTTCTCTGTTTTAAAATATCATAGTCACAGATCTTGTTATCAACAATTTTTAAGCAAGGGAAATTCTCGAAACATTCCCAGAATTATCTTTACTCAGTTTTGATCAGAAAATTAGAAAACCAAAAGAAAGGAAATTTTATATTAAATCAATAAGAAATTTAGCACTTCATAAGTAAATATGTTATACATTAAATTGTAGTGAGCAAAAGTCTTATCATACTTTTCCGCAGGACAGGTAAGAAAACCAATTTCTTGTGAAATGTCTAATTTCTCAAAAGAAATTTAAACACTTTGATGTAGTCATGTAGGGTAAGCCTGAATATCAACCAAGTGTTAATATGGTGCTCGTCAGTACTTGTAATGGCATTCAATAACCATAAAAAACAAATTGAAGAGCTTCTGTTTATGAAAGACAGCAGAAAATACTTCTTAATAGTGAAGAAAAGAGGATCAGAAAACCCTAAGTAGTGCAGAAACATAAATTACATATCACTGTTCATCATTTGAATAAACATATAACTTGACTTTTTAACTAACTACTTATTTATTAAAAATAAGACTCATTTGGAATTTGGAAACTTCCAAATCTCCTAAGACGTCTCCCAGAAACAATAACACTATACTAAAACATATTCCTAAACCTAATTGAACTTCTGGAAACCTTCTAATTTACTAATTGCAACATAATATAAATAACTGGATAATAAAAGACTTTCTAATTTAAAAACTTACTGAAATTCCTCCAAATTAATTTTTAGAGACTCCTCGACCTTTCTAAAAATAGTTTAATAGTAACTTGTGTCCCCCCCCCCCTTTTCTCTTCACACTTGCATATTTGCATATGATCTTCCATCATGGAGAACATGATCCGTTGCTCCTCATATGCTCTTCCATATTGTATTTGTGACTGAACAACACTCTGACATTATAAATCTCATTACATGAAGATAGTGTTTGCAAAAGAATGTGCTAGAAATGGCGCAAAAGTGATATTTCTCCAACAAATCAAAAGAAATTCTTGCTGATACGCTACAAATTACTCAAAATAAGAAAGAGTAATCAAAGCTTCTCTCACCTATAATGCTTTACAGCTTCAGTTTTGTTCCCTTGTATCCAGACTTTAAGTAAATATTCGTAAAAGCTGCAATCATCAAGATCATAATATAACAGCAATTTAGATACGAGAAGCGAATCAATATTACATAGAGCAGCTTCAACCCCATAAACAGGTAACCGTATCTTTATTTAGAATTATCTTGCAAAGTAAAGATGCCAGAAGTACAGTCCTTTTTACTTTTAAAAAAAGGGGGATTGAATAAAATAAAACAAAACCAAGTTTAAACAGAGCCTTCTATGGGAAATTACAAGGGAGGGAGATGATCCCAGACTACTAGGGAGTTGTTGAAAACTCCAATATCAGCAAGATAATCCTGCTACAAACTTCCTTCAATATAAATATGTGAGATCTGACCTATCATGGAATTTGAAGAAGAAAAAAAATTCAACTTCTTTAAAGAAAGACGACACAATTTTGTTGGTTTTTATAATTTTAATAAAAACCAAAGTATAGACTTCAGAACATAAGAATCCACAAAGATCTAGTAATGCAAACTGGGATGCAAAGGTCATATCTGTATTAAATTAGAAAACAATCCACCAGAGATTAGAGACCAAATTCTATTAATAAATCCCCAATCATGATAATAAGAAAGGAAACTGATAGCATGAAGATGTAATAATCATTCTAAGGGAATCCAGACAAGAACACAAACAGTAATGAACTGACACATGGATTCCACTATAAGTGGATGGTGAAGATGGAACTAGTCACTAGAAATACAAGGTCTTCAAAAAAGTGAAATTACAAAGCCTGCAACGCAGAAGGGACTCTAACATGAACCATAAAAGAATTCTATAAACATAAAGAGCCAAAAAAGTTTATACACCAATGGAAAAAAAAAACCAGGTAAATAATTGTTTTGACGTAACATTCTACCAGCAAATATATGGAAATGCATGGACTTGATAAGTAACTATACTGAACTCAGTCAAACTCATCATTTAATGACTAAACTAACAAGGTCATGTCAATTATAACATTTGCTTTTCCATTGCCTTTTTATTGGCGATTGGTGGACCTTTTATTGACTAAAGAAAGGACACATAGCTCCTCAAAATCAAATTACAGAAGAGGAAAAAGAATCCCAGATCCTCGTTGACAATCTAGTGAATCTAAACATAGAAAAAGAATCTGAATTTGCCTCCCTAATAACATTTTGGAAGGAAACATCGAAGGAAGGTAGATTTCATGGATCTCTTCCATCATATGTGTACAAACCTTAGTTGCATGAAGTGAGAGAGCAAAAGCAAGTGCAGATTAGGGAATAAAAAACCTTGGTAGTGGGAGCACTTCGTGTCTATTTTATATTATAAAAGTTATAAAAGATGTATTTTAAAATATATATCTATTTAATTTAATCTTAAAGTTTAACTTAATTGCTAATTTATTAGTACAACTTAAAGTTTAACCATAACTAGAACGGTAGAACAAAAAAAATTCGAATATAAAATCAAGCTCAAAAATTGCTTATATAAATATCATATTATATTTCATAAAGCCTCATATAACTCAATTCTTAACAGTCACATGTTATAAGGTGTTAGAATATAAAATCAAGTTCAAAAATTGCTTACATAAAAATCATATAATATTTCTAGTCTAATATTCAACTCTTTTAGCATTGCGAAAAAATGAAGCAAATAAGATCATTTTCACCATCTAGAGCCTCAACTCGTCAAAAGTTTACATAATCATAGCCAAGCAAAAAATGTCAATACCTATCACCCATGGCACCAAAGGTGATTGTTGAGTACGATGTTGTTCCTGTGTGAGGATTAATATAGATTGGAAGCAAACCATCAGCAGGGAAGTTTTTATGAAGCTCCGTGATTACATTCTCCACCTGAAACATCAGTATGCCCATCCAACTTAACACAAGGAGATTGATAGAAAGAATGATGGAACAGAAACAGAAACAAAAGAAATATTCTCTGGTTACAGACTTACAGGTTTTATTCAATTAATTTAACTTTTGCATAAGCAAAAAAGAGGTGGATGATTGCTTTTATTTCATAAACATCACAAACCTTTTGCGTTACCAAAGCAGCTATATGTATAACAGCAAAGGGAGTATACTTGAAAGGGATTTTCTTTGGAAGGGTAAAAATGGTGAAAAGAAATATCATCTAGTTGATTGGAAAGTAGCATGTAGTCCTAAGGATGATAAAGGCAGTTAAGTCTTAAAACCTCTAAGATCGATGAAAAAAACTCTGCTGGGCAAGTGGTTATGAAGGTTCGGAGAGGAACAAGTAAGTTTATGGAAAACTATGGTTTGGGGAGGAACACGTAAGTTTATGGAGAACTATCAAGGTTCGGGGAGGAGGAACACGTTAGTTTATGGATAAGATGTTGAAAGAAATATGGTGTTAGGGGCTTGGGTGGGATAGCAATGAGGTGAATTCTGCATATGGTGAGTGCTAGGAAAAGCATTTCAAAAATTCCTGAAAATTTCCAGAAAAAAAGAATTTGTTTGGAAGTCGATATGGTGAAAGCTTGAGACTTTTGCAGTAACTTTTCCTGGTGTTCATCGGTTAACATATATTGTCTTCGGGAGGGGACTCGGAACGTCATTTCATTTTCTCGATGCTTTATGCAAAGAAAAGATTAGTCTCTAATTGCTATGAGGTGGCTAGAAACTGTTTTGTTTGGAACCCATCTTTTAGAAGGCTCTTAAATGATTGGGAGTTGGAACACTTGATAAGGCTCTTTGTCAGCTAGAAAAGTCAATGGTATTGCCTAGCTCAGAGGAAAGGTATATTTGGAAGTGGAATCTAATGGAGCATTTTCAGTTTGCTCCTATGCTTCCGCTCTCTCGGCATCCGATCCATATTCCTTTCTGGCTAGATTTATGTGGAGAGATCCAGAAAGCGCCACAAGTATATCCTTACAATAGGTCACTTGACAAGCTGACGTAAGATCGTGCCTGAATTTGAGAGGTGTGACAATCAACCTTCCTCTCCTTTATTGTGAATTCTCAATCCGGGTTTGGCACACCCTTTTTTTATCCTTTGGTATTCAAATGTGTTATCCCAACTTGCCAAGAAGGTTACCTGAGCTTTTACAAGGATGGTCTACCAGCTCTTTTATAGTAAGGGGCCATATTTTGTGGAGATTGTTTCCTTCTATGATTTATTGGAGCATTTGGAAAATGAAAGGATCAATAGAATTTGAAGACAAGTATGCAAACGAAGTTCTGGTTACAGAGATGATTAACTTTACACCATTATTTTGGAGCTCCATATTCAAAGAAGGCAAAGGAGTCTCATCTGTTAGTTTCACAACAAGATGGGATGCTATTATTTTTGGTGATATCCTTCAGCAGGCGTAGTGTTTTCCTCCTTTTAAAATAATGAATGCTTTTCTCATTAGTCTTTCTCTTTGTATATAGCCTTGTATTAACTCAATACATTAACCTTTACCCAGCAGAAAAAAAAATTGAATTTGAAGATTACCTTCTGCTGGTACTTGGGGTCTCCAGTCCTTTGTGATAGAGCAATAAATTCCAGCTGCTCTGTGCCAGAATCAGCAAGGATACTTTCACCCTAGGGACACGGAAAACTAAGTTAAGAAAAAGAAATGCTTCATCAAACTGCATGTAATATGGAATCCAAAAGTACAATTTTACAATGCCAATATGTAAAGGTTTACGCTTGGGATGGCTCAATAGATTTGAGTACATTATAATCAGTATCTAACAGAAGCTGGATTAAGATGGAAGTGTATGTGATAATTCCATCTCAAATATGTAAGATGCGAAGAGCTCAAACAGAATAATCGAATGTTTTAAACACGAAGGTGTGGGACAAGGCACCTCAATGGCCTAAAGCATGAAGTGTAAGCCTCAACACGTACTTAAACGCCTTTTAAAACACTGGAACAATCAATGACACTGCTTACACATGGATTTCATAACAACATTTTCAGGCCATACATCTCTCATTACGGAGTCCACCAGTAACATTTGTTATGGACATCTAGTGCTTGAATGGGGATAAATACAACTCAAACCAATAGAAATGTCACTAAAGTCACCCCTTACCCCCCCAAACGACACCGAATGGGTACGAAGTTATCATACCCTACCTACACCCAATGTGTGCTCATTAACGTTAGATCATTAAAATTTAAAATGGAGCCCTTGCCGAACATAAATCTAAGAATAGAACACAAATAAAATGAAGAGGTATGATTTCATGCAGTGACACAGAAATAAATAGAGATAGAATACGAAGTATTTAGGAGAAGTTCATAACCCACCCCTGTCCATCCAGGGTTATGCGCATTGCCATGTGCCAAGTTAATCCTGTTATAAGGAATTCCTGAAGGTGTATTCCAAGCAGGCAGCAACCTGTCTGCAATATCTCTAGCCTTCTCAAGGAAAACTTTGTCACCAGAGAGATCATATGCACTAAGAAGTCCACCTACAACTCTGGAATTCAGGGAACAAAGACAAGATAGGTAAGCAGAAGCAACAGACAAGGAAAATGTAGCTGTCTCTCACCCAGTGTTGATATATTGAAAAGTAAAAACTTTCAATAAGCCACCACAGGACTTCTTTTCAACAGGAGAGAGGACAAATTTGAAAATAAAAATAAGATTAAACCTTATAACGCAACCTTATGGTTGTCTCAAAAACACTAGCCTCATAATTCTTGTCGAAATCCAATGAGTTTGCAACCCACCTGCCACGAAGCAACAGTAGTACTTAAGATACTTACAAACAAACCAAAGATTCAAGTATGTAGAAGAACGAATCCTAAGATGTCAGAAACTACAAATTTAAATATTCATGAAGCTAAAAACAAAACAAAAATGTTGAGTAGAAACAATAGTAACTTATCAGAAAAAGAAGGAAAGAAAAGTAGAAACAATAGTAATTGCTACTTAAAGTTTGATGAACCCCAATAGGGGCAGAACCGTACGAAATAACCAATTTGTTGTTTGCTTTTATCGCTTCTTTCTTGGAAATAGATGGACAATGATACAATTGATGGAGAAAGAAGAAAAGAAGGCATGCTCAAAGTAGACAGTTGAAACTCACTCTCTAGCTTTTTGGAACTGCTCGTCTAGACCCATTATGAATAATGTATCAAGAGAGTCTATTAAAGTTGCTCCAAGACCACCAAAGCTATTGACACCATTCTTTGTTTGTGGCTGATAAGAAAAAGATTCTGTTAGTTGTTGAACTCATGGAGAAAGGTTAAAAACGCATCAACAGCTCTAAAGTTATGGGTATCTAGTTCTGCAACTGAAACCAGATATAGACCATATAAGCAAATTGAGTGGTAATCATATGGATCAGTGTGAGAGTTCTGGCACAATAGGTGCATGTGTCTGTAAAAAGAAAGTTCTCAAACTAAGTATTTTCTTATGCACTGAATACAGCAACATTTAACAGAAAAACTCTCATGGAGCTTCTCACTCTTATGACTGCTATAAGGGTCAATCGTTCCCCATGAAAATAGAGAATATAAATTTGTTTCATCCAAAAACCAATCCATGAAACTTTCATCAAATCTTCATTCAAATCAAATTCCACATCTGCCATTCAAAAATTATGGACTCTAGACTTGTTTCCTAGAGCTATTGCTTTCATGTGGCTTGCAAGTAGATGTGGAAAAGATGTATGATCATATAGATTGGAATTTCCTGGGGTGGTTGGCCTTAGATTAAGGTAGCTCGGCTAAATAGCTCTGGAAGATTTCATTTCTAGTTCAAGAGGTTTCTGGCAAGGGGACCCCTTATCTCTGTTTCTTTTTACCCTTGTCATGGAGGCTCTGGTTAATCTCATTAGAAAGGCAGAGGAATTGAGGTTGACAGAAGGCTTAAGAACATGCGAGGACAGATTGGTTCCCTCTCTACAACTTGTCAATGACACTATCATCTTTCGGGATGCTTAGGTCATCCAAAACAATCCTCATGGAATTCTCAGAACCTTCAAGTTGGTGTCAGCCTGCCAGGCTTGTGTAAAGTCATTGGCATGGGAGAGGATGAGGATGCTTTTATAGAATTGGGACAAAGAAAGGCACGACCCAATACCTTATTGCACCCTAATGCAAAACATACTATCCGTACAAGTCTATAATGCCAATAATATATTTATTCAGAAGTAAATTGAATACATATAGAAAACAGCAATCTATTGAAAAGGAACTAACAAACCTGAAGTTCATCTTGACCCCATGCATACTTTTCATAAGATGTCCACGCATGAAGCATAGCTTCTTTAACTTTCTCTCTTCTTTCTATGTCCATCGGATCATCCGGAACAACGTTCTTTTTGGTGTGTTTCCCACTCAAATGGATGTTTTCACCTAACTGAGACTTTAACTCTTCCAGCTGGAAAATATTTACGCCAATAAAACCTCAAGACTATTTAAAAATTACAAAATCATTACACCAAAAGACAGCAAAAAAAAAAGTTAAGAAATCCACTGATCTTTACCTGATTCTGCAGTTGGGTCAATTCTTCATTTAACGTAGAAACCACTACCTGCAAATCAATCCGAAACTTTGTTAAAATAGGTAATAAACGAAAATTTTCCTTTGAGAAATGTATTAACAAAACTAAAATTTCAAAGTCATTCATCATCATCTAAGCCTTGCCCCAACTATTTGGGGTCGGCAATATAATGTTAGGATCCTAATGGTTGAGACCTAAGCTTTACGCACCTTTATCACTTAGGTGCTTTTGGTGTATTGGTTTGGGTCTTAACATTTGTATGTTAGGATCCTAATAGTTAAGACCTAAGCTTTACGCACCTCTATCACCTAGGTGCTTTTGGTGTATTGGTTTGGGTCTTAACACATAATTCCTGTTCCGCCACTCCAATTTATCCGAGATCATGTCCTCCATTAATGTGTATGCCTTCAAATGATTTCCATTACTTCAATAGAACAAAAGTTTGTTTCTTTGGATGAACAAGATTGTAATTACTAACAGGTAACAAGTATAAGAGTAATCGTTCAATAATAATGATAAAGGCGCAAAAATATGGACTGACACGACAGGATTTTAACCCGGCGATGCCTCATTGAGGATTTGGATTCCAAAGTAAAACCCTCAAAAGAACAAATTCATCTCCAAAAGCAAAAATTGATTTTTTCAAATTCAAAGTAGACAAAACTTATAAATCGAAATCGAAATAGGTACCTCGTGTTCTCTGGAGAGGGTCTGGCGATCCCAAACGACGAAGGAAACGCAGACGAAGGCGATGAAGAGAAGAGCCAAGCGTTTAGGACGCTTCAGGTAATACGAAGGGTGGAGAAATCTCCATACCTTGAAAGAAGATGAAGATCTGCTGCTTCGAGCCATTGAGTTTCTTCTTAGATCTCCGATTTAAATCGTTGTTTCTTCAGCCCAAACTACTGGATCGAGAGGGGAGATCGGAGATCGCTTGCTCGCTCATTTGTTGAATTCGAGGATATATTTGGGATTTTGAGAACCTTGGCTTTGAAGAGAGACTTTTTTTGTCCTCTCTCTCGGTCGACGGTCGTCGATCTCAGAGACGGGGAGAAGAAGAAGAAGTTCGCGAGAGGACAGTCTGAAAACGAACCATGAAAAAAAATCCAAGTGAGTTTTTCTCTAACGTGAACCGCTAATTGGTCCTTGGGTCAGGCTCCGTTGACAGCCTAAAATGACAGGATTCTGTACATGACACAATATTTGCCATATGGCACACTCTTGGAGGACTCTGACCATATGGATGTTTGGCCAACCCCTAGGTGGGCCTACAAATCAAAATTCAGCCTGATTAGAAATTTCTAAACGTTGGATTGGACTTGTTTTCATTGGTTGATCTCAACTGTGGGAATTAGAGCTGTATTTGAGGTGCATAGCTCCAACGCCCAGAAATCACTAATCAGGCTGAATTTTGGTTGTTAGGTCGACCTATGGATTGACCAAACATCCATACGGTCAGAGTCCTCTTAAGAGTGTGCCATGTGGTACATATTTGTGTCATGTACAGAATCCTGTCATTTTCGGGCTGTCAACGGAGCCCGACCCTTGGTCCTTACTCCGTAGTCCTTTCCAAGGTCCAACTTGCAGAGTAAAATTTGTGTCACAAGATGTTGTGACGGAACACGGTCACAGCACTCAATACGAGCCACATGGTATACTATTAGAGGGCAATGACTGTACGGATGTTTGGACAGTCCATCGGTGGACTGGTACACAAAAAATCAGCTTGATTAGTGATTTCTAACTGATTCTATTGAAGTTATTTTCATGGGTTGATTTTAACGGTAGAAATTTGAGCATTATTGAGGGTTTTTTGGGTGCATAAATCCAAATGTTGTAAATCACTAATCAGGATGATTTTTGGTTTGTAGGTCCACCGAGGGACTGGTCAAACATCCATACGGTCAAAGATCTCTGATAGTATGCCACGTGGCTCGTATTGAGTGCTGTGACCGTGTTCCATCACAACATCTTGTGACACAAGTTTTACTCACCGAGCGTGTCAGACTAACGTGTGGTTTGCGTTTACTGGGTGTGGTTTGGTGAACGTTACGAATGCATGGAAAGTGACTTTATGGGAAACGCCTGAAGGAGCATCCGTGCCGCACATCTTTGCTCTGCATGCTTCCTGTGGTGTCGATGCTATGGCGTACCCACTTTGGCATACTTCAGGAGTGTAACAGCTCAAAACTAAAAACTAACAACCAAAAAGTGAATCGGGCTCCAGTTACCGCCCTAAAATGACAGGCTCCCGGTTACAGGACACAATATGAGCCACGTGGCATATTCTTAGAGGACTCTGACTGTATGGATGTTTGTCCAATCCCTAGGTGGACCTACAAACTACAAGTCAGCCTGATTAGTGATTTCTAGACGTTGGATCTTTTTCACAAAATTTTCCAGAAAATAATGGTCGTTATTTTCATTATAACGGAAAATAAAGAAAAATAATTTCGTTATAACGGCCATTATTTTTTGGGCGTTTTAACAGTCTATAACGTAACGGGGTGGGTCCGACTCCATTATAACGGCCATTTTTTAAACCTTGGTCCAAAGTCCAAACCACTGATATTCATTGAAATTCCCACCATATCCAAAGACCAACACATTAATTTAGAAACATCCAAGGTTTCTCCTTCAAAAATATTGCAAAGAGGGGTACTTCTTTCTTGGGAGCCAAATCAACATCTGCATCATGATGTTGGTATAGCCTTGTTGAAGCTAAGGAGCAATGAATTGAGAGAATAATCTGAGCTATCTCTCAGGTGAACATCTCACGGACTCTATTCACATTCCACTGCCTCTTTTCTTGAATTAAATCCTTCACCATATAGATGTCACAATCCAGGTCCAGAGGGTGTGCTCGGATTCACTATATTATCCAAGGTTGCAGGGATCCATTGATATTTTAACACCCATCTATAGAACCCAATACATTGCTCCTTAGCTTCGACAAGGCTATTCCAACACCATGATGCAGATCATTCCAACACCCCCTTTGACCACGTCTCACCATATTTGCAATGCAAATTGCATCAATAAAGTAAGGGGGACAAGCCAAAAATCCCTTTTCCTTATAAGAAACTAGGGGGCGGCATGTGCGTTGCACTTGAGTGATTATAGGGGCCTCATCAATGTTGATGACGGACTGCAATATGAGCCCCATGGCACACTCTTAGAGACCACTGACCTTATGGATGTTTGGCCCAACCATAGGTGGACCTGCAGACAAAAAATTAGCCTGATTGTTAATTTTTTAAACATTGGATTAGAGTCATTTTCCTGAGTTGATTTCCATAGAATTTGAGCATTATTTGGGGTACAAAGATCCAAGGGATTCAATGTTTGCTATGCAGACTAGACTTCTCCGTCTCTAAGAGAGTTCATACTATGGTCCGTCATCAACATCCGTCGTCAAAGATTTACTCGTGATAGATAGTACTGATAGTACAATGCCATCACAATTTGGATAAAACTTTGATGACCAGGGCCCTGTCATCGAAGGAGATGATAGGGCAGCAGATCTCAGCACATGGAATTTGTACGGACTAATCACCTCGGCCTCACCACACTCGTACCCATGTGAGTACTCAATTGCTTTTTGCCAAAACACTCACTTGTGTACGTGGGTGGTAAGGCCGAGGTGGTCCGCCGGTACAAAATCCACGTGCCGTGATCTGCTGCCCTGTCATCTCCTTCGATAACAGGGCCCTGTCATCGAAGTTTTACTCTCACAATTTCATCCTTTGGATTAAAAATTATAAGTATTGTTGCTGTCAGCCTCCGTATGTCCTCAGAATTTACATCGCACAAATCCCAAAGATCATCAATGGTCTATACTAAAGAGGAGGTTCGACAGGAATAAAACTAGTCTGCACATGTGGTGGATACTCAAAAGTAATGCAGATGCTGGTAGAACCATCTGATGGACATCGATGGTGCAAACTAGAATTAGTCGTTCCACAGCTGCATTCTCCTGTTTAGAGTTTACAATTTGCACAAGTGTTTTGCACGCGGCTTCTCCTGAGAACTTTTGACTGAGGCTATTTTTTCCTCTGGCTCTGTGGGGAGCCTAAAATGTACCACATTGCACTCTTTTGGAGCCCACCCTTGATGGACCTAGACACCAAAAATCAACCTGATTGGTGATCTATAGCCATTGGATTTGAGCTTTTAAAGATGGCCATTCATGGGTCAGTGGGGCCGAAAAAAATATGCCATGTGGAGCATTTTTATGCTTCCCCCAGTGAGGCTAGATTTTCTTTGGGTTCTCCACACAGAATATCACATTTTCTCCACGAAGAAAAAAAATGTCAAAGAAGGTACCAAAACCTTAGGTCTACAGTAGTTTGAAATGTTCATAACTATGCAACTTCATCACCCTGAGAAACAGGAAGTGGACAAGATTGAAAGACTGCTATCAACCAATTTATGATATTGAATGAATTGTTGAAGACTTATTGCAATTCTAGGCAAGCAAAAGGGACCAGATTGTTGAGATCTTAACCAATTCTTAATTTTTTATCAAAAGTTTGAAATCTTAAAAATCCTTTGAGAATGAAGGATGCTGATAATGATCATTCTCAGTTTAGCACGTAGAGATTTCCTAGGTTTTTAAGTGTCTAAGTTCTTAAACTTCATTTTTTTATTAAGTTATGCCTTCAAAGTTGCAAAAATTCTTAGATAATAGTGAAGAGGGTTGGCTAAAGAACAGGCCTAAGTAGGTCTGGTCAACATTTAAGCTTTAGAACTAGACTTCCAACAAGCTGAGGCAAGGAGCAAGTCCACATTGAAGCATAAAATTCATGAGATCAACATTTGGATACTGCCTCTCCAAGTTCAAAGAAGTATAACCATAGAATTCAAAAAGGCTCATCACCTGTCTTCGAAGTTAAGTAGCCGCCTCTTCAAAACCTCATTTTCCATCCTTAGTTTCATAATCTTCTGCTTAAGTGTTTCAACGTGACGATTTGAAGTCGAATCTCGTTGCTGTTCTTCCAACTTTTTTCTGCTGACCAGCACTGCAGCAGCATACCAAAAAATTATTTGCATTGCATAGGACGACAAAGAAAATAATTTTACTACTAATTATGTCTAGAAGAACCACACAATAATTTTATTTTATTTTGAATTTTCCCCCCAGTAAGTCCAGAGAATTGCCAATCAAGCCAGAGCTCAACCAAGTCAACTCAGTTGGGCTACTGTCCAAGTACTGAGCCCCGTGTTTTTTTTTTATAAAATCAGAAAGTTTCCCATTGACATTTTCTATTCTAAGCCAGATACTGAAATACTGATTTAAGAATCAAGTATATGTTTTTGAGTATTGCTATAGATCAGCTACTTTCATGAGTCAGATCTGTTCAATTTGAAAGAAGTGATGGATCGAAAAGATTAATTTTTCTCAATGATACTGTTGCGCAAATGCAAATACAAATATAAAGTTATTAGTTCAAATAACATAACACGGCGTGTCCATAGAATTCGTTATTCTGGGTGTTTATCACTCACATTCCTTGTCTGCATTTTGGAGCTTCTTATTCAACTCTCTTTTCTCTTCCTGTTCAACTAGGAGCCAATCCTTCAAATCTTGAATCTCCTGATGATCTGCCACGAAAAGATCAACAAGTTCATATACACATTTCATCTGTAAAACTGGTCAGGAAATTCAAGATTCCAAAATAAGCCCTTAGAAACTCACATTTTGATTCCAGATCAGCATGAACCTGTTCCAACCTCTTAGTGAGGACTTTTATATGGGTCCTATGTGCAGCCAATTCTCGTTGGAGCTGGTTTGTTGTCGCTTCATTTGCTGCTTGTTGGAGTAGAGAACATCTGAAATGGCACAAATCTAAATCTTAACTGAAAAAGGGAAAAAAAAAATTGACCAACTTCTCTGGACATATTAGAAAACTCGCTCACCTGACCTGTTTCTCCAGGTCTCCAATCTTTGTCGCATGCTCTTGCTTTAGCAATTGCACTACCTTCCTATGTTCCTGCTTGCAGTTTCAGCTGCTTCCACTGTCATGCCGGTTATATTTCATGAACTGTACTTGATATTACGGAGAGGCATGATGATTCAATCCTCCACCCCCCAACCGTTGGTTGAGATTATTCAACCAAGATCATTTAGTCTATGATTGCTTAATGGGACCTACCAATTGAATGGTTTAGACCCTCTGCGAGGGGGACCATTGATGGGAGAAGAAGCATGAATTGCCTCTATTTTCCTTCCCTTAGCTAGTAAGGTTCGAAGAGACTTACATCTTCTTTACCGATACGTTCGTCGTTCACTTTCTTCAGCTCCTCTTTCAAGCTTTGGCACTTGGAACGGTGTTCGATCTGTTTAACTCAAAGAAATGATCAGCATAGCAAGCAGACAAGATTAGATCTTGCAGTTATCACTGAGAAAGAAAGCCCACCAAATTAGCCAGTTTGTTTAAGGATTCAGTATACATCTTTGTCAAGCGCTTGTTATCTGCACTATGGAATGAGTGAGGTCGGGGTTCGATTGAAAAAAAAAATCTAGAAAAATCATCATAAGAGGTGTGTCTACAGAGATAAATATCCTTCAAGATCAAGAGATATGGAGGTATCTAACATAATAGAGAGCCATTAAAACAAGCAAATATTTCAGTCGAAGATTGCAAAAGAAGAAATGACACCAGAGGTATAATCTTGAGCTCTTAGAAGTAAGATCCTGAATTTCCTGATCTTTTGATGCTAAATTTAAGATAATTTGAGAAAATTACAGGAAAAAAGGGCAAAAAAATTGGGGAAACGTTTTGAGCATGATTTCTCAAGAAAACATTAATGTTTGAAGCAATTACGAGGTCATATGGATGCCTAACCTGTCTTGAGACTTGTACAGCTGATTTCGAGAGCTTCACGACGCTTAATTTCATCATTACAGGTTGATTTCAACAATTGGATCTCTGTGATCCCTTCTTTGAATTCCTGTTTACAGAGAATGTGAGAGAGAAACGCATCTGAATCACAAAGGAAATACGAATGTAGATGGATACGAAGAACGAACAGTTGGAAACCCTAGAGAGAGTTTCAATGGAGAAGTATGGGACCGTACAACCTCGCAGATCTGATCGAAATTACAGAGCAGGGATTCCAATTCTTCGTCCCTGGTTGCCGCCATTTTTCACTGTTCCTTTTTTATTCAGAGGTTTGTTTATTTTTTGAACATGAACGACTTATATAGGCATTGTCAATTAGACCGTAACTAGGATCCATAAAAGAAAGTAGTCTTTTTCAGGCGAGGTTCAAAGTCTCGGGGCTGGATCGGTGAGCTCCGATCCAGAACGGGATCGGCCCATCTCGCCCGAGACAAAGTGGGACTTCTTTCTAAAACAGTAATCTCGGGGTAAGAGTCGTGAGACAGAGCCTGATCTGAATCGGGATCGGAGCCTATGCGGATCGCCCCATCCAGACCGGGATTGGCCGAGACTTTGAACTATATTTTCAGGTGGGCAAGAAGGGTTATTACTCTTCCAAACCAACTTGATTCGATCAAGTGATCCTAACCGCACCATACAGAGACTATTTCCAAACTGCTCATGATTTGTTTTATTTGACCACCAAAAGAATGCTTACAAGTCATCAACGGTTCTTGGCGTTGAAGAGTATCGCAGGTGGGACCCATATTTAAAATCCATGCGTGTGCACTTCGATGACAAATGCAGTCAGTGCAGTCAGTGCTGACTGCAGCCAATATGAGCCACGTGTCACATTATTAAGAGGACACTAACCGTATGGATGTTTGGTCAATCACTGGGTAGACCTACAAACCAAAAATAAACCTGATCAGTAATTTATAAGCATTGGATTGAAGTTATTTTCATGGGTTGATTTTAACTGTAGAAATTTGAGCATTATTTAGGTACAAAGATCCAAAGGTTTAAAGTCACTAATCAGGTTGATTTTTTGTTTGTAAGTCCACCTAGTGATTGGCCAAACATCCATACGATTAGTGTCCTCTTAGAAACCAAACAACAACAAAAATGTTTTCTATTTTCAACAAACTAGCAAGAAAACAGATTCCAGGAAGAAAACCCACTTTTCAAACAAAAAACCACTTCCAGCTGAACCAAACACAGTGTAATTCCTCAATCCAATTTATTTATTATTGGGGTCTTAATCAACATGGGTCAGATCCAAATATTTTGTACATGTAGACCAGGATCCAGATATGACTAGGATCCATATCATGCGATAGTTCTGACCCATGATCCACATGCAAGTGTATAAACCGATCCATTTACACATGGATCGAACAAATGGCACAAAATATGTTAGATCTAATGGATCCTGACCCATATTTAACTTTGAAAATTGTATCCCATATTTAGATCTGGACCTGTCTCAGATCCATAACACGAGATCCGAATCTGAACCATGGTGGGAAGATCCAGTTCGGAGTCTTCGGACACTTGCATCTATATCTGACCCATTTTGCATTTGAATCATATCTAAAATATCAAATCCCACCCCCGTTTTAGGTCTTACTTGGATGTCATCGTTTAAGCAAATCTCAATCACTTGGAATAAAATGCAATAACACTTGACTCGTTAAGGTGGGTATGGCTTGGTTGGATATTGGGTCTGACCTGCACCATTTAATCATTATTTGTTGTAGTTTAATGTCATCGATCGTTAATTCTATATTATTTGTAAGTACTTCCAAACACGATTTCTAATTTCGGGGGAATTAAGATTATCACAGTTTCTTGGTTTGCAAATTCAAATTCAGACCCTTTCTTTTAACGGCACAAAGTTGTAGTCATAAATTAGAGATTGTGATTTAATAGGGTTGGCCCACACTACAGATCTGATCTTCTGGTGCTGATGATATACGTAGTGGTGTAGCATTGCCAATGAGGGGGCAAATTTGTGCTCAAATCACGTAGGGCTCCGCCAAGGATATCTTCATTCTCAATGATCAAAGAATCCATGGTTGAAAGTCAATCTGATCGAATGATTTCAACCATCCAACACAGATTTAATTCTGAACCATAGCATCCAAAAAATGCAATTATATAACATGGTTGGGATCATTAATGGCGTTAGCCTTTGACAGACGACAATCTACTAGGTGACTCAATGAACAGAGGCAATGGTATTATATGATCACAAGCAGCAAGTATACAGGTAGTGACCCACCACACACTGGACCCCACAGGGGGTAACAGCGCACATCACAACCGTTAAACCTTTGCAATCGAAAATGATCAGGATCGCCTGTTTTCCCCAATGTTCAGCCTATAAGTTATCCTGGGCTCGTCGACACACTACCTTTGGGCGAGAGGAGTTTGGGGTTTACATATCGCCAGAACGACCTGAGCAGTTCAGCAGTTAATCATGATCTCATAAAAATATTCACCCAAATTCCTCATTTTTGGGTTAAAGCTGCCTAACAATAAAATTTTGGGATTATGGCTCCAGTAGCAAATGCAGGTTCCAAGCTAAGATTTCAGACGGATCAAGCTACGTAGAAAATGAAAACTAAGTTACTTAGAAATAAAACCTTCTCTCTGTCTGACCAAAGTACAACTATACGGGCACACTGCATTACCCACCATCGTCAAGGGCGAGCAAGGACACATAATTTGAGCATATATAATATTGTTTGAATTTCTGGGATCCTGTGTCGCATCACATGCAGGAACGAAACCCTAAAACTTATCTAAGGATATGAGATTAACGCCTCCCCATCACTCGATTGATATACATTCCTCCTTAGGGCCCACAATAGCGAGAAAGTTGTCACGACGAATCGTTACCGTTGCGATCAGACTCCGCGGCTCTATGCTGCAAAACCAAAAGGGAATGCAAGAGAAGAATATGCGAAAATTAAGAAAATGAGATCATAAGAGGGAACAAAAGAGTTAATTGTCATCTGGTCAAAAGCGTAAGGCGACGCCTAGGCTACAGGGTTCCTCAGGCAAGTCAGTGCCTAGGCAAAGCTTAACTGAAGCCTAGACAATAATTAATTAATTAATTATTTCCTAAAAAATAAAGAAAAAAATTTACTCAAAAAAGGATTATAATTATTTTGTTGATTTGGAAGGGTGCAATATTGGACGGACGACAGAATTAAACTGATTCTGATAAAATTTTCCAGTGGATCTGAAAATCTACTTTCACAAATAGAAAAGGCACACAAATTGTAAGAGCTATGTCTATGATTCATAACAGACTGTCTACAAAATGAATTGGGAGAAAAACTAAGGATTATATTAATAATAATAATTTTACAGAGTGGTAGATCAAAATCTATTTTCAGACAAAAAGTTAGAAAATAGAGAAGGCACACAAAGTGTAAGATCTGTGTCCATTGTCATTATAGACAACATGTCTACAAAAAGAACAGAGGGAAAAACAAAGGATAATAATAATAACAACAACAAATAAACAAAGTATATGTATCATTGACTTTATATGTCTAGCCTAGGCGAAGGCTTAAAAACCTAGTGCCTAGCTTTTGTACGAGGCCCTTGACCTGTTTTAGGCACTAGGGTCCCAGCCGGAGAAAGCGCTCGCCTAGGCGAAGCTTTGACTACACTGTTGGATATTCATTAAGTAAACCAATTTGATAGGTCACTCACCTCCTCGATAATGGAGTTCGCAGAAGGATTGGTTTGTATGGGTAAGGCCACAGACTTCGAGAGGTCTCTCAGAGTTCCCTGCATGGATTAAAAATTGGGCTCAAATTTATCAATATATCATACCATACTTCACACACCTACCTCATAAGAAGATGCACGTGCATCAAAGAATCAAGGAGTCAAGTTGATTTGCATTTCACTTGGGTAGAAATAAATTTGCTTGACCAAAAGAGGAAAAAATTAAAACATCTAAAGACTATACAGAGAAGAGAGTACTAATCTATAGAGTACTCCCCCACTATGATGAATCTTGGCGTAAAGATGAGGTAAGAGGGTACACTATTTTTGTTCTTCAAATGGCCAGAATATTATGCCTTCTCCCTCTGGTGTTTTTAACAAGGAAACTGATACGTGCAGTGAGGAATAGGGCTGACGTGGACAATTACCATTATTGAATAAGGAATGAGTCATTACCATTATGAATAGTTACCATTCTCTACAAAGAAAGGAGCCGCTACCATTCTCTACAAGGAAGGAGTTGTTACCATTATTGACAATTACCATTCTCTGCAAGGAAAAGAGCCGTTACCATTCTCTACAAGGAAGGAGCTATTCCCATTGTGGACAATTACCATTCTCTACAAGGAAGTAGAATTTGAATTAGGAAGAATAAAGTCAAATCCATTACCACGTATGGAAGGGAAGTCATTAAGGTAGTTATTAATTAGAATTGCTTAGTCAATGGGTCTTGGGCTTCAATTAAGGAATTGAATGTTATCTTGTAAGCTATATAAAGCAATGTGGGGTTGGGAATAAGGCAAGCAATTTTTAAATAATCAGTTAACATTGTAGTTTCCCCCTTAATGAGGGACTTTTCTTAGTCAACTTGTTATCTTCTTCTTGGGCGTTCGTATCAATTGGTATCAGAGCAACCATCCTGCCCTGTAACCGTTGATCATGTCGGAAGGGACTAGATCACAAGAAACTAAGCACATGGACGACACGATCAAATATCTGAGAGAAAGCTCAGACAAGCAAGCTGCGGCTTTGAAGGAATTATCGCACCTCGTAGCGGCGATGAACCTCAAATACGACCAGCTCTCTAGCCGATTGAATCATGATGATGTTGTGGGTCAACTCACCAAACTTAAGCAAGGGGGCTCTGTGCAAGCATATCTAGATCAATTCGAGACTCTCATAAGACGAACCAACGGTTTATCCGAAGAATTTGTTGTGAGTTGTTTCACAAATGGTCTGAAAGATGAGGTGAGGAATAGTGTGATGATGTTCACACCATCAACATTAACCCAAGCCATTGGGTTAGCCCGGTTGCAAGAAGGATCAATGGAGTATGTGGTTCAAGGGGCTAGAGCAACTTCCAAACCACCCACTCTTTACATATCACATGATAAGGATGAAGATGCAAGTGCAACTGAAGGGGACAAACCGGAGATCGACAATGTACCCACAGAGGAACCAATAATATCGGTTCATGCATTGACTTCCTCAACTTTATACCATACCAAAAGGGTTCGAGGTTACATTAAGCCCAAACTAGTGATTATTCTTAATGACTTAGGAAGTACTCATAAATTCCTAGATTCGATTATTTGCAAAGCGAACTGGGTGTACGGTTCATCAAAACACTCCCTCTGTGATTATCGAGCCTTTCATTGTGGTGACATCCAATGGAATTGGGATCCTGGAGGGAAAGTAGATTTCTTATGATTTGACCCTGAGAGCAAAAAAAAAAAAAAAAAAAAAAAAAAAAAAAAAAAAAAAAAAAAAAAAAAAAAAAAAAAAAAAAAAAAAAAAAAAAAAAAAATCGAGCTATGACACAAGTGGTGGTTTGAAACCATATCCTCATAATTTTCTACCCTGAGGTTAAGGTTCATTTGAAGTGGGTGAGATTGATACATGTCTACGTTAGGAACTTATCATTAGGGTGGATAAATTGAAGATTTTCCATAAAATTGATGGGACTTTAAGCCACATAGAAGGTTTTGTTTGAATTTCAAACAAGGTACCCTGATTTTAAGCCTTGAGGACAAGGCTTATTCGAAGCGGGAAGGAATGATACGTGCAGTGAGGAATAGGGCTGACGTGGACAATTACCATTATTGAATAAGGAATGAGTCATTACCATTATGAATAGTTACCATTCTCTACAAAGAAAGGAGCCGCTACCATTCTCTACAAGGAAGGAGTTGTTACCATTATTGACAATTACCATTCTCTGCAAGGAAAAGAGCCGTTACCATTCTCTACAAGGAAGGAGCTATTCCCATTGTGGACAATTACCATTCTCTACAAGGAAGTAGAATTTGAATTAGGAAGAATAAAGTCAAATCCATTACCACGTATGGAAGGGAAGTCATTAAGGTAGTTATTAATTAGAATTGCTTAGTCAATGGGTCTTGGGCTTCAATTAAGGAATTGAATGTTATCTTGTAAGCTATATAAAGCAATGTGGGGTTGGGAATAAGGCAAGCAATTTTTAAATAATCAGTTAACATTGTAGTTTCCCCCTTAATGAGGGACTTTTCTTAGTCAACTTGTTATCTTCTTCTTGGGCGTTCGTATCAGAAACAACATCCTATTAACTCTCATTTAGTTCTTTCAGTCAGCTATTTAGGGCCTTCCGAATTAGATGAATCTTTAGTTCATCATAAGAAAGCAAACATTTTTTTTCACCAACTGCACCAAAACTCAATGTCCCAGAGGCACAACATTAAAGATGGGTCGGGCTCAGGGGACCCCCCTTTTCTGACCCCTCTCGGAAGTCTTGTGTGCTCGACTGTGGATTCCGAGAATCCAACGGTGGTTGATAGCGCTAAGCTGGCATTCACTTTTTTCACTTTTTGCCAGTGCTCAACCACCGTTGGATTCGTGGAATCCAAGCACACGACTCCCGAGAGGGGGTCAGAAAAAGGGGGTCCTCAGAGCCTGAGCCTTAACTTAAAGACGGCAGATAAATGTAAAAGAACAGAAAGAGGAAAAAATACTAGCATCTTTTCATTTGGTTAGGCAAAAAACTCGCTCACATCTAATAATAAACACCAAATTGATCTCTCAGTATCTCAAAGCAACACCAGAGAATTTAAGGCCAAAAAGCTTTCCAGTCTTACATTCCCATATATAGCACCTCAACACAGCATCTGTCAGACTAATGATTCAACTCTAAGGAGGTGTTTGATAACAGCTACAAGTTAGTTATGGATAGACTTCCACCACAAACAAAATAGGTGTATACATTTTATTCGGGAATAGAACAACTTCACAGTTAAAAAGTCCGATGAAATTGCTTGAGTGGGTGGTGTCAGCAATGAAGTTCTTTTCTTGTAAATAGTTGTTATGAGAGCATTGCAAGGGAGGTTAGCGTTAAATAGTGAGCAGAAAATCATTTTGGGTGTTTCTTTGGAAATCCCTGCAAGAGGTTTTACTCATGTTACAGTTAAGAAACTGCAGGTCCTACGGCCAATGAAGTTTTTATTTTAAATAACTGCTCATATCCAAGATAAGGTACCCTAGTGTATGTTATTTGCAGATGTCATAGTATCAGTTGACGAGATGAGGCCCCCTGGTGTATGTTATTTGCAGATGACTTAATATAAGTTGACGAGACTAAGGATAAGGTGAATGCAAAACTTGAACTCTGGATGAACACTTTGGAATCTAAAGGTTTAATAAGTCAGAAAAAGACGAAGTATATGGAATACAATTTTAGTAAGGATGCACATAGAGAGATGATCCGCCAATTAAAATTGAAAACTAAGAGGATACCTCAAAGGGACCAATTTCGTTACTTTGGTTCTATTATTCTAAAGGATTTGGCCTGCATTGTCGAAAGCACATCTCGGCTCGGATATCGATTCAGTTTTGTTGCCTAGCTTAGAGAGGGAACCGGATCTCGCATCTAAAGGGCGCGAAGGAGACCAGTTTTCTTCCTTTGACAAGTTAGATAGAGAAAATGCTAGCTAAGAATTGGCTGCCTCCCTCCCACCGCCAGAGAGGTTGAGGAGGATGTTGCCCATAGATTTAGAGTGGGGTGGCTAAAGTGAAAATGTGCTTCTGGATGCTATGTGATCAACTTGTGTGAATCAGACTAATAGGACTATTCTATAAACGGCAATAAGACGGGAAATGCTTTATGGACCAAAATGTTGGGCAATCAAGAAACATCTTCATAAAATAAATATAGCCAAGAATAAGATGTTGAAATGGATGCGTGGTAAATCAAAAGACAAAATTAGAAATGAACACATTCATGAAAATATAGGAGTAGCCCTAACAAGTGACAAAATGAAGAAAAGTTGATTGAGATGGTTTAGTTATGTACAACAAAGACCAATGACAGCACCAGTGAGGAGGAATGTGCAAGTCGGAGGGCCTAAAAGGACGAGAGGAAGGTCAAAACGGACGTGAAGTGAGGTTCCGAGATGAGCTTTTAAGAAATTTGCCTTAACGAAAGAAATGGATTTAGATAGGATTGAATGGAGGAACAAGATTCATGCATCCGACACCATACCGTTGGGAAAAGGATGGTGATGATTTCCTGCTGCTTAGTGGGGAATACTTATATCTGCAATAATCCCCAACAAAATGCAATGATATAAACACTGATGAAGTTCAATGGCATTTGGTAAGCAAGCTTCCAAATTGTAAGACTTTACAGACATTACTTCTAATTTCAGTCCTGTTCGAAATAATCTTTCCTACATCCCAAGAATACCATGTACCTCATTCATAATAGTAAAGCAAAATGTAACTAGATTATCTGTAATGCAGAACGACCTCAATCCTTTAATTGACTTAGAAACTAGACAGATAATTCTGTAGTATAAGTAGATATTGGAGTATCAATTACATTCGAATGAAGAGTAGAAATAATAGATCTAATTTGTACAAGAAACTTAACCACAAGTGTAGTCTGCACCAGAAGTCAGAAGAGGGTAGATTATCATCTTTCATAAAGAGTAAATAGATCTGCATTCAGACAGATCTCAAAACATGGGTAGGACGATTTGTGAATGTGCATCGTGTTTAGGGATACCATGTGTTCGGATGGTAAAACAACCTGGACGTTGTTTGTGTGGGAGGAGGGGGGCAACACTTTCCATCTATTCCAATTTTTGTGCTATTTCAGTCCTGCTCCCATCCGATAGCACCCTGTTTATATTAATATCTGGAAATTTTCACATGCTAATGCTTTGTCATGATATATTGATACTATTATATGGAACACATGTTCATATCTGACAACAATGCACATGCTGATGCTTAAGCTATATATGTTTCCTGTAAGCATGGGGCAACCTTGTTCATTATAGATTTAGCTGTGCAAATTCAACTTCTGGTCCAGTAGCAATGGAATGCTAAATCAGAAACTAAACAAACATAACAACCATCTTCGAATCGAATTTCATGCATTGCACAAACAAAACTGAATCGCAAGATGTGGTATTGACAGGCACTATAATCAACCTAACGTATACTATCAAAAAAATGGAGAGCAATGCCAGAATAGATGAGCCGTCATAAAACGTAGAAACACCAGTATCTACCTTATTTGCCCACATAAGTCCACATGCATTGCAAAGGGTCCTTGGTCCATCAGGTCCACGCCGCATCATTGGGGTAGATTTCTGACTGATGCCACAGTGGCGACAGCTGAAATAAATTTAAAAAAAAAAAAAATCAATCATTAGAAGCCAGCATAGATTGGGATAAAATATACAGCCTAAATTGAAACGTCCCCTTGCTATGAGATGTATAGCACAGCCTTGATGTACACTAGAAGACAGGCAGAGCGATAACCTTTATTATTACTCATTTTTTGCATGTTTAAGATGAATGAAAAAGGAAATCCTAAGATTCAAAAAAAAAAAAAAAACCTAAGATTCAAGACCTATAACCAGTGTTTGACTAGCCCTTTGGAAACCGGACTCCAGAGTCGATATGCGTCAATAAGTTAACGTGTCAGAATGTCCAAAATTTGTCTGAAAAATAAGACAAGTTTACCTCATAAACCAAACCTGTATTTATAAAATGTATTATCGCTCTTATTTATACGTTACTTAACACGCTATAAATTTTATAAACTGTTTATAAAAAATGAAATACATACATTAATTCTATACTTTCCATTGACATTTTTATTACAATTACTACAATATTCATAATTTCCTCAATTTTTTCAGTACACTGTCGCAATTTCTATTTCTTTGGGAGAGCAGGTGACTCCAGCTTACTAGCAAGAAAAGTGAAGAGTTTGACACTCATATCTGCAGTCATACAAAATTGAGAATTAAAGAGGTCAACTGATTAACTCTGTAATTTTTTTTCCAATACGTAAATTGCATAAAGGGAAAAACACCCCATTGTCAGGTTGTAAAAAGAAACTTCGCTATTTCGAAGCCCATGGATACCTTGTTTTAATTTTAAGTACAGGGCAGGACAAAAGAAAGTGACAAATATTATACAGGCGATAACCCATATTTTTTTTTTTTTTGATGAGTATAAACTTTATGGAAAAGCAAGAGGGATTGCAAAAACAACGAGGCTGGATGAGGTCGAGATGACCTACAAAAAGCCAAGGGAGGAAAGGAAAACAAAAGGCCCCAGAACAGCCAAACAAGGGGATCCAAAGAGGTCATCCCTAGAGGCGAGAACGTCCATACCCAGTTTTCACTCTCTCAATATCTATATGAAAAATATACAGATTACCTTAGAAACCATCCTTGTTTGTGTACTTGTGAATTAGCTACATAAAAACCAAATCACATGCTTTGAACTTTGAAAGAAAGTCGAGTGCACGGGAACTAGTCATAAGGTCCAGAGGTAAAATTGTATAACCTGTGAATTCGGACATGCTGGTAAAAGTATTAACTTGATTTTGGCTGTTTCACTCAATTCTAGATCTATAACTAGCAAGGGCTCATGATCCAACTGATTTGTGGGAGATTTACTTTGAACCCAATCCAAGACCTGATCTCACAAACAAGCTTGCAAAGAAAGTGGTTGGCACTGAGAGCAAACCACCACCACACCCCCCCCCCCCCCCCCCCCCTCTTGAAAGATATGTTTCTCAACAACCCCCCCCACAATCCAAGATCTGATCTCACAAACAAGCTTGCAACCCCCCCCCCCCCCCCCCCCCCCCCCAGCCAAATTTAAATACAAAACGATATTTTAAACCTTGGATACAATTGAAAAACAAAATTGGAAAAAAAAGAAAGAAAAGGAAACTCCTAGTGCATCAAATGCTTGCATGTATGATGTATTCTAAGCATTTTTTTAAACCTCAGCAATAAAACTATTCAAATATCTTAACCCCAAAAAAATTGATTTTTAATATCTTAACCCCCAAAAAATTGATTTCAAATATCCTAACCCCAAAAAAATTGATTTTTAATATCTTAACCCCAAGAAACTCCTAGTGCATCAAATGCATACACCAAGAAATTGATTTTTAATACCTTGGCAATAAAACTATGCAAATATATTAACCCCAAAAAATAAGGAAAAAATATTCTGAAAAAGCATTCATTCTCACCAATGCTTAACAAGAACTCATACAGTGACACAACCATATTATTATTTTATTTTATTTTTGATAAATATAGATTTTATTAAGAGAACAAACAACAACGTAAGAGGTCGAGATAACCTACACAAAGGACTAAAGCAACAAAACAATAGAGAGCAAAGCAAATAGAACAACCTAACAACCTTCTCTATAACATAACAAGTCTCGTCTAAAAGAAAAGACCTCTACACTAGTACATTCTATAAAAGCTTTAGACCAAAGGTATATCAGTCTCTTGATGTTGAGAATAACAATGGCCACCTTTTCTTCCTTGCCTTCAAAGACTTAAAAAAGATTTCTCTCCTTCCAAAGGCCCCAACAAATCACAAAAGGAAGAATCCGCCACAACACTCGCCCTCGAGAATAAAAGGCATTTGCGTGCCAACTAGAGACAAAGTTCAACAAAGAGCTCGACATCACCCAAGACATCCCAAAGTCCACCAAAATCGAAGACCAAACTTCTCTCGCCACACCACAATGCAAAAAGAAATGGTTAACGGATTCTCCACAGTGTTTGCACATCAAGCAAAAATCTACAATAATAATCCTCTTAAAAATCAAGTGATCCACCGTCAAAATCTTATCTAGAGTAGCTGTCCACATAAAGAAAGCTACCTTGGAAGGGATTTTAGATCCCCAAACAAAAGAAGCCAGATAAAATTGTTGAACGACTTAACGAGGGCCTTATAAAAAGAGCGAACTAAAACTAGCCATCTCTAGACTATCTTCACAATCGCTTGTCTTGATCCGAGGAAGATAGTTGATAACCAAGCAGGCGAGCGAGTAAACAAGACATGGACTCAATCTCCAAATCGTTAAGATTCCTCCTGAAACCAAAGCTCCAAGACACATCTTCCCCCATCCAAATAAGACAATCATGAACAGATCACTTCTTATCAAAAAGAGAGATGAGGCTCGAAAAGTCCTCCTTGAGAGAGGCTCCTCCACACCACATGTCCTCCCAAGATCTGACCTTATTCCTAATCCCACCTCGTACAGAACACCTTTAGAAAAGTCTCCAAATATCTTCATTATACCCCCACCAAACACTACATCCATATGACGATCGAACTGCCCCACCGTCCCATCTGAAGTCTGAGATCCTAGATCTGCCCACTATATCCTTCCTCAAAAGACTAGTAACTCCACTCCAAACCTCCACAGCCGTTTGCCCAACAACGCCTCATTCATAATTTTGATGTTCTTGGTTCCTAAACCCCCTTGAGACTTAGTATTGCACACTATCTTCCAATCTACCAGGTGGTATTTGAGAACCTCAACCCTCTCATTCCACAAAATCCATCCTGAACTTTTCCAGGATATTCGCAATACACCTAGGATGAAAAAGAGAGATAAGTAATAGATGGGCAAACAACAGAGGGTGTTCTTGATTAACACTAATTTTTCCCCTTCGAAAAGATACCTAGACTTCCAAGTGGATAGCCTGCTCCCAAATCTTTCTATAACAGGATCCCATAACGCCTTAGATCTGTAGCTTGCCCCTAAGGGAATACCTAAATACGTTGTTGGTTATCTTATAATGATGCACCCTAGGATTCCCACTACTTCTCTCACTCCAAACAACTTGTTTTTGACCAAATTAACGTGGAAACCCAAACACAGCTTCTAAGCAGCAAAGAATACCTCTAGGAAACCTAAGCTGAGGAACTGAAGCCCTAAGGAAGATAAGTGTATCATCTGCAAATTGAAAACAGGGACCCCTTCACCCACCACAACTCTCTACCTCCACGCTTTACACAACTCTAGAAACCATTCTCCCCAATGCTTCCACCACCACAATGAACAAGAAAGGAGACGATAGATCCCCTTGTCTAAGCCCCCTTGAGCTCTTAAAATAGCTAGCTAGGAACCCATTTACTAAGATGGAAAAAGATGCCGATGAAATACATTTCCATATCCTCTTCTTTCTAAACCCCATCCTACTGAGCATATAGTTCATGAATCTCTAGTTAACATGATCATACGCCTTCTCCTTGTCAATTTTGCAATCCCTGGATCCCCCGCCCTATACCTTGAATCTATGCAATAGCTATAAGGACTTCATCCATGATTTCTCTACCCCTTACAAAAGCTCCTTGAGTTGGCGAGATCACCGAGGAAAAAACCCTACAAATTCTCGTTGCTAACGTCTTGGCAACAAATCTTGTACATTCCCACCAAGCCAATAAGTCTGCACCCCGAAATATCCTCCACCCCTTGTTTTTTAGGAATCAGAGCAATAAAGGTACTATTGAAGATATAATCCAGGTAACCATCCTCTTGAAACTCTAGCACCACCTTCATGAAATCTGGCCCAATTACATCCCACCATTGCTTGAAGAAACCCAAAGAGAAACCTTTGGGCCCAGGGACTTATATCTCCTGTCTACGCGGAAATGGAGCTCAAAATCTCACCCTCCTCAAAGGGTCTTTCATCCAATCACAATCCTCAGAGCTGATGCAATCAAAATACATGCCATCCAAAAATGGCCTAAAAGAAGGTTCATAATACAACTCAGAATAGTAATCAACTACTCCCTTCCTAATGTTGTCCTCAACCTCCAAAATATTGTCATGAATCTCGAGGCAAGCTATGTAATTGCATCATCTATAAGCATTTGCCATTCTATGAATAAATTTTGTATTGTTTTTTTTAATAAATTTTGTTTTGTTGTCACCCTCCTTCAACCACCTAAGTCTTGATTTCTATTTCCAATTGATGGAGGACCTCCATCATCACTTAATGTTGATATTCCGCTTTGATATTAACTCTCCTGCTACAATCCTCTAGGGACAGAGGATGTTTCTCCTCATTTCTATCAATCAACAAAATCTCAAGCATTGAAACTGTAATGACCATATTTCTAACAATATTATAGTAGACTTTTTATAATACTTTGAACATTATATGTATGCCATTTTAAAGGTCTCAATAATAGCTTTCTATCGGTATCAAGTTTGTCCAAATCGGACGTGCGAGTCAAAAGTTATTGTGTTTAGTTCTGGACAACATTTTAAAGATATAGTTTGATATCAAAAATATAAAATTTGAAAAAAAAAAGAATTTTCAAAATTAGAGTCCCACATCGGATAGGAATGAAAAGTTCTGAGTTTTCAACCTCTATAAATACAAAGCCATGCCTTGAGAAAATTACATCAATTTGGGTATTTGCATTCTAACCCCTGAGGTAAGAATATTTGCAAAAAAATCCCTCAACTAGAAGAAATTCTAGAAAATTCTTAGGAATTCCTGAAAATATTCAGGTCCTTTAAAAAGTTTTTGTGGGGCTTACTACATCGAGATACGCGCTACCTCGAGATTCGCATCGTACGAGGTTCAAAGATTTAGGATTCTAGCGTATTCACTTGTAAGTACATAGTTATTTATTTTATGCATTTATTTATTTAATTAATTATTATTTATTATTTATTTATTTATCTGATTAATTATTATTTATTTATAAATATTTTTTTATTTTTTATTTTTTTTGAAATAGTAGAAAATTCACAGAATATTGTAGAAAAATTCTAGAAAATTCTATTATTTTTGGGGAAAATGTCTGAAAATGTTATTCTTGTTATCTGTTAAATTTTAGCAAGGAAAAATCCCAATTCTTGTATTTTCCACATAAAATGTATAAATGCATTGATAATTTCTTGTAATCTTAAAAGCATGAAATTATGATAGATGAGGACGTGTAATCTATTTAGTTGGATGAAGTCATGCTCAAATTCATTTAAAATAAGATATACGCGTTTTTCATCCGTTTTATGTATTCGCTTTCTAAGATATTAATAGGGCTTAAATGTTCTTATTTTTAGTTTCAAAATGCAAAAATATGAATGTTATGCATGTAAAGATGTTTCTACAAACATTATTATTTTACGCATATAAATACGATTAAGATATGAATAAGAACGTGATTGGAAATGTAGAATATCAGATTAGTTGGAATCAGGAGTTGTCTCATTTCTTTGAGACCCCTTGGCGTTTTAGTCCCCTAAAGCATCAGGCGTTGTCTTATTTCCTTAAGACCCCTTGGGGTTCTAGTCCCCTAAAGAAGAGGCGTTGTCTCATTCAGGAGACCCCTCAGGTATTTATACCTAAAAGAAAATTAGGGAATCCGGAGAGGATACCTAATGAAACAATTAGTGTGCACATTAGGGAGTTTACTTGTGGACTAGAAGTGTTGACGTCGTACACTAAGACCGATGGAATGTTGGTATTGATAGTTTGACTTTATAGAAATGATCACGGGTATTCTGATAAGAGAAAGGTTGACTGTTATATGAAAAGTCTTCATTGTATTCGAAGTTATACGTAAGTAATTGATGGAGAATTGAGTTTTATTGAATTACATGTGAAATTCATTTGCAAATCGTATTTGTTTTAAAATAAACAAAAGTCACTGATTTAAGTAGTTTTACGCACGAGGAATGTACTTACTGGGCCCTAGTTCATCGTTTTAAAATATTTTGTTTTCAAGAAAGGATAAGGGGAAGTTGGTCTGATGCTTCCAGCATTTCTGTTGATAGACTTGTGCTAGAGACGATGTTATATTTTGTTTAATTCTTCTATTTTGTAGAATGATACATGAGTTATGTAGGTCGTTTGACCGTTTAGTAACATGTATTTGGGAGTACGATATATATGTTTTCTTTGGGATGGGCATATTACAGTTTTGTTTGAGGTGAGAGATCCTCTAACATTATTAATGTATCAATGAAGTGCGTTTCGTCTTATAGATTGTTTAAACAAAATAAAAAAAATTATCCGGTGTATTTCCGCTGCATCGTGATACCAGTTTTGTTTAACTGTGCGTTTGTATGATCAGATCTCGCCTCAAGATATGAGAAAGGTCGATATGACCAAATATCAGATTTAGGGGGCGTGACAGAAACCTACCTCTGATCTACCTTACCAAACTCCTCCCGATTCCACTGCTTTATCTTTTCTTTAAGCGCTTTAAGCTTGCGCCTAAACACTTCCTCCGCCCTCCCTGCAAAAGATGAATTTCACCACTCTTCCACCTTCTCCTTGAACCTCAAACAAAGCAGCCACATATTTTCAAAACGGAAAGGAGAAAGGCGATTGCAAATGCCGCCAAGAGGCTCATGATCATATGAAGGTCTGGAAATCGCCAACTAAGATACACCTAGAAATCGCCAACTGATTGTTGCTTCTCCTCACACAAGATCGGGCGGAGAGGGGACGAGATCCCAAAAAGTTCGGTGATGGCGACTACAATATCTTCCCACCCAGATCCTCCTCCAGAGATTCACACATCAGCGCCCTACTCCAATGTCTGAACGCCCCAAGGGCCGAATCAGAGTAGCTCGATCGAATCATCTAGGTACCAGCCATTGATTAGATTTCCCCTGAAACTTTGGGAGCAGTATTTGGGGACAGAAGACTAGGGGACAAAGAACTCCAGGGAAACTACCAATTCCCAACCCCCTCTCGCTAGACCCTCAGGAAAACAAAACAAATTGTTACGGCCACTGGAGGTGAACACACAAATACCTCCCCTGGATATTCACCCTCACCTCCACGATAAAAATCCTCTTATAGAAAAATCTCCTCCAAAAAACTTTGCCGGAGTTACAACTGATAACATCAAGGAGGGCCTTCGAAAACCAAGCCAGAACTTCCTCCGATGGTACCGTCTCCTCACGTCATCTCCTACCTTCTCCTCGAATATGAAAGAACCGCTTGAGACCCTTCCTAATCTCAATCAGGGTGAATCTCTTGGCTTGAACACTCACCTTGATCATGGCTTCAATTGTTTGGAAGTTAATCATTTAGCAAAAATGAAACATCGGTCATGGGTTTCCTAGTGCACAACATATAGCACACACAAAAGAATATATGGAAAGGCAGTATGTACAATGAGCAAATCTGCTAAAAATATTCAATGGTGTAATACAACCAAATGAGCAATCAAAAAAAAATTACAACTTACAAGAGAAGTAATAAAAACAAACTACAAGAGAATCGATGCAAAACTCATACTAATGAACATAATATGATCCACACAATTCAAATTAGTAATAAAACAGATTTGCAGCGAGTCCAACGAACAAGACAAGCACATCAATTTGAACAATCTGACGAGCCCACTTCAGGTATATGTACAGGGTCAGTTTATTTAAGACACCATTTGACACGTCTAGGTGTGTATGTAGATGTAAAGTTGATGGTGAGATAGATGGTCAAGAAGTTTCCAACTTGCAATCAACTTTTCATGGAGCTAAAAATGTCCAAATAGGATGGCAGCATGTACAATGAGACATACAGTGAGCAAATCTGCTAAAAATATATTGCAATTAACTTCTCACCAATGCTTAACAAGAACTCATACAGTGACAGAGTTGTATTGATTTCCTTTACAACCTAGTGCACACCATATAGCACACACGAAAGAAAATATGAAATGATAGCATGTATAAAGAGCAAATATGCTAAAAAAAGATTCAATGATGAAATACAACCAAATGGGCAATCAAAACAAGTTGAAACTTACAAGAGAAGCAATAAAGACAAGCTACAAGAGAATCAATGCAAAACTCATACGAATGAACAATACTCTCCACACAATTCAAATTATTAATAAAACGGATTTGCGGGGAGTCCAAAGACCAAGTCAAGCACACCAATTTGAACAATCTCTACTGAAATTTCTAATCTCATGAAATGTGGACATAAGTTGATGGTGAAATAGTCGGTCGTGAATTTTCTAACTTGCAATTAATTTTTCACAGCGCCAATGTCTAAATGGGCTGATCTTTTGGTGAGGATCTCCATGTGGCCCCACATAGGCTTGTCAAATTGTGTATCAAGATAAGGTGTCAAAAAGCAAAGAAACGTTTTTTGCAGAGAATAAAGGGAAACCAACACACGAGAAAAAAGTGAAGTAGCTGCACATAACATATATTAGCAAAACATATCAACTTACGCAGTCTCTGGTTGGGATCCATTAGCATCCGAACCCCAGCGGGTGGAATCCCAATTTGTTAATGCTGATCCAGATTCATCTTGAGTAGGCTTTGAAGATGTGAACTGACCCTTGTGTCGTTGCATCCTATAACAAGAATTACGAAAAAGTGATTAAGAATACATAATAAACACTAAAATTACAAAATCATTGAGCATTAGAATACCATTTATAGAACTGAGAAAACCTACAAATGGTTGATGCTAAAAGCAAGCAGTAACTATAAAAAAAAAAGTTATCTATCGGAACAATGAAAAAACCACTAGGAACGCATATGATGCAACTGCAAAAACAAAAGCATTAGAATGTTATTTTTAGTGGTCATCCCACAAAAGAGAAACAGATAAGCCCCACGTGTAGAGCTTTGCAGCCAAGTGAAGACATATAGCACTCTCTAACTATGAGGCATATAACTCATACAGCCCCAAAGTCCTTTTTCGAGGAAAATATTTTAAGGGGTCAAATTGTTGAGCTTCTAACCCTGCAACTCTGCTCTGGATTACACAAAGTAATTTTTTTTTATGAGTCTTTTACACAAAGTAATATGTTTATTGTTTATTTAAGACGGACACCGCCGAACAGAGACACACCCTAGGTGCAATATCTCTGCTACTTACAACAAATGAGCACCGGTTGTGATGACCAACGATGTTTGCACCTTTTCTTCAAAAATAGCCCTGCACTTCCACTACTTATTTCTATATGCACGGGGGCTCTTTGGTCTTTTCATTTATATAATCATTACAAAGTTCCTACAACTGCCCATTTTGTTGCCAAATTTTCGAATTTGCCTCTCCAAATTTAAAGATACTAAATCTTTCAAAGTTGCCCCTTCAAAATCTAATACCTATAACACTATTATAAGGGCATTTTAGTCTTTTAAAAAAAATTACTATTTGTACCATCGTCCAACACAGCTGATGTAATCATTACAAAGTTTTCAAAAGTGCCCCTTAAATTGCAATAATTTTCAAAACTGCCCTCTAACTTAAAATATTAAACCTTCCACAGTTGCATAATATTCCATTACTCCTTAGTTTGATGAAATTTTCAATTTTACCATTTTTTTTTCAAAAATGCCTTACAAAATCCGATACACGATGAAAT
The DNA here is from genome assembly GCA_035048495.1 of Euptelea pleiosperma. Classification (NCBI taxonomy): domain Eukaryota; kingdom Viridiplantae; phylum Streptophyta; class Magnoliopsida; order Ranunculales; family Eupteleaceae; genus Euptelea; species Euptelea pleiosperma. Next base: position 19,352,000 of record CM068548.1, on the reverse strand, counting down.
AAGACATTTTGGCCATTGTGGGCTCTTTCTGTAGAAATAGTTCTCATGTTCTTTTTTAACTGTGCATCTCATACCTTAGGGCTACCTCTTTACGAACTGTGTAACGAATCTTCTTATCAAAATTTCGCTCTTTTCGCTTCTCACGGAATCTGATCAACGAAGCCAGTCTCTGGGGAACGTTTAACCGCTGTGGAACATCAGATAACCCCTGATTGGATGCTTCAGTGAACAATAGCTAGAAGAAACAAAATAACCCATAAAATCAATAGCTTATCCATATCAAATTAACGGAAATGCAAAATGATACCCTATTATTATGATGGGATGTTATCGGGATAGCTGGCATGCTAGCAGGTACTTCACGGCCCCCCAATAATAAAAGCACAGCTTGAACCTGAAAAAGGTTATGCAAATAGGATTAGGGCCATCTTCTTCCATACCTTTGATACTAAAGAGAAAAAGAAAAATATCCAAAGACCATGTGCTTAATATAGACTAGGTACAAATATGTAAGGGAATACAGGGACAATCTAATGTTTTTACCAAGTTTAAAAAGGCTAGTTCAGGAACTGAGGCGTTTTATCTCAAAAAGGCGAGGCGTAGCCCCAAGGCGGTACCGAAGCATAAGCCTCATTTAAGCCTCAATTTTTTTTTTAAAAAGAGCTTAAAATTTTTTTTTAAAAATGTAGTTAATTCTATAAAAATAAGAAACAACATATCATGTGAAAAAAATAACTTAAATAAGCATAAAAGTAATTGAGGCTATAACTTTTACCTTACGAGCGACGTTGTCAGGAATGCCAAAATGCTGATATTAAATCTTAAAAAATAACAAAAACAAACCCTAAACTTCCATGCCAGATCTTTTCTACAACTACCACTACTCTCATTTTCTTAGAAACCCCTCTCATCTTCTTCACTCATATTATTAAAAAAAAAAAAAAAAACGAACCATTAAAGAAGGAAAAATGATTAAATTTTACATGTAGTTATGAGAAATAAGGCAAAAACCTAAAATATGGTCACATCAAGGGTTACAGTTTCGGGTTTTAACATGTACAAGTGAGGCTATATCCTCAGTGAATTGAGGCTTAAGCCTCAGAAATGACCAACGAGGCTATAGCCTCGAGGCGAGGCGAGCCTCAAGGCGTAGCCTCAGAAAGCCTTTTTAAACCTTACTTCCTACTTATAATTATGATAAAGAGCTAAAAAGATGATCAGAGCAATTATCCAACAGAATATTCTAGAAAGTATACAAGCTTTGATTTACTTTTGTTTCAAATATATTTCTCTGAAGGATCCAATGGAAAATTGAAAAATTTTATGCAAGAATAGTATCATGAGGACCCTCCACAAGATGGTTCTATTAAGTTATTTTTTAAAGGCAGCAGTAATGTAATATATGATTCCAACAGAAAAAGGGTAATTGCTGGTTATAGTTACCAATAAAATAGAGATGTTATCATTTCTTATGTCATTACTGCTAGTTCCTCAAAAGCTTTAGAGACGGAAGCAATGGCTCTTTTGGAATTCAATTATCCTTCATGCAAAGCTTCCTTACTTCCACATGGGTTTAAGGAGATTTATCTATTGCATAATTGCATTAACTTGATGAAAAAGAGTTTCCTCCCCAGTGTAAATTCATCACTTTTCCAGGAAATAGAATTTTGTTATTAGAGATCTATAATTGCTCGTGTAAACCATGTCCATAAATAAGGGAAAAATGAAGATAATTTTGCTAATTTAGGGTTGGTATCCCTTCTCTTCATATATGAGATGATTATCTAATTTTGCAATTTCCCCTTGACAGGCCACGTGCTACAGTTTTTTTAATAAAATTTCACTATTTCAATAAAAAAAAAAATATAGTGTTTGGGGTCCATAAAATCATAAACATGAAAATTTGGCATATATACCACATTGCATGCATTAATGTGCCTAACCAGCACTCCCAGCCCCAGGTATAGAAAGAGTTCATTGAAAGCTTGAAGCATAGGGTCTTGAAGAACTGAGATAATTGAAGCAAAGCTAGAAGGCAATCAATTGTGCCAAAGAGGTTATTTAGTACATGAGTAAGGATTCCAATTAGAAACTTTTCCGTTATCCAGTCTGTATCACTTCAAATTGGACAATTGAGCATGAGAAAATAGGTAAAGAAGGGGGGAAAGAGGTCACCTTTTCTGCAGAGACCGAATCGAACACGTAGACCTCACCCTGGAACGAGAGAGTTAGCTGGTTCCCGCTATTGCTACGTGCCGCCACCACTCCATGTGGATCCGAGAGATTTCCAGGATCGGACGGCACATCCCCTCCATGCCCTCGCTGCCCGCACCATCATCCTGATCATCATCCATCCCACTCCCGTTGTTGTTATGGTGTATCGTGTGCTCTTGCTCCTGCATGTAATGCACGTGGATCGGCTGAGCGTCAGTGACGTGAGCCGGAGGATCACTGCCGTGAACTTCGTTGATCTGTCCTGGAAGATGCATCACAGTGTCCAACAGACTCACAGGGTTTGTTTCTGTAGATAGATACGCTGTTGCAGCCTGTTACTGTAGGTTGCCTTCACCTTCACATCAGTGTCACGAGTATCAGTCATGTCTATTAACAGAGCGATCAGCCTACCAAAGAGAAGTCGCAAAAAAAAAACCTAAAACCCGAAGAAAAAAAAATCTGAACTCCTCTTAACTCTTATAAAATTACCTTTCGAGGTCAGAAAGTCTCAGAAATTGAACACGAGTTCGTGATCTCAACGAAACAATCCAAATTCGTCTCGATCCATACAGGCGAGCTTCCACAGCGCAGAATTTCCCGAACAAGCTAAGTATTGGATTTTTCTAGGGTTCTGAACACCGCCTGCGAGTTTCTGAGGAATGAATTCTCCCGCGGATCGAAGGATCAGGATTGTAGCTAGGGTTTTGACTATCTCCGCTGAGATTCCTATACAGCGATTGTTTCCAGCAGAATAGTATTCAAAATTTTCTAGGGCTTCAGAGACTCAGGAGATTTGGAGGGAGAAAAATCTCCAACGACCGAAAGATCGGACACTATTCTAGGGTTTTGAAGAACTGATGAAGGTGCAGAGAAGAGCGGAAGTAAGGAGACAGACAGGAAATAAGGATATCGAGTGTTATCAGATCTCTCATTATGGTAAGAGTGCCCATGATGTGTTCTCTAATTACGAAACTATCCTTGTATGGCAATTTTTAAGGAATATTATTTTTATTTGGGTAAACTCGACCACGTGCAGTCGAGACTCGAGCCATGGACCGTCGGATCTGAGCCCAGATCAAAGAAAATTGTCTCGCTCTCCTTCCTACCTTTGTAAACTAAAACCTTTCTACCTTCTCCTTTGGAATCATCTTTGACTCAAAAGTCAAAACTCTTTTATTCTTTTTTTGGGTTACAACATAACATAGCTGGGCTGTTCTTTGATGCAGACTTCTATATCAAAATTTTGATGCAGAAGTCCCTCAAATTGCAACGTAGTAGACTTGTTCCAGCCCACTTGCCCCTTCAATGTCTGGCCCACACTATGATGAACCTACACACCAAAAATCAGCATGATTTGTGATTTCTAGCCGTAGGATTTGAGCACTTCTTCATAATGGGCTTTATGAGCAGGCCTATGAGTTGGTTCCAAGCCCATGATGAAAAGTGCTCAAATTCAATGACGAAGAATCACTGTTCACACTGATTTTTGGTGTGTGGGTCGGCCAGACATTGAAAGGGCAAGTGGGCCCGAACAACTCTACTACGTTGCAATTTGAGGGACTTGTCGGTATCATAGATTTTTCCACATAGCTTCTCTCATTTGTACATGTGGCAGTCTTAGCCAATAGAAGATTGACATGTGTTAACGTCAAATTTCATAATGGTCCTTGTCACCACCAGCACTGATCGGTTTCCCACCCTATTGGACACAAAATCAGCTGTTGGATCTGGACTCTGGCCACGTTTCTAAACTGCCTTCCACTCCTAACCCTATCCATTGGATCAGATTGCGTGCTGTGGAGCACATAAAAATATGCCACCTGGCATACTTTTTGGCCCATTAACCCATGAATGATTGACCCACAAGGACTTACACACTAAAAAGTAGCATGATTAGTGATCTAACCATTCAATCTGAGTGTCCAAAAAATGTTCGTCAAAAACAGCTGGAAATCACCGATGAAAAAATGTTCAAATCCAATGGTTAGGGATCACCCATCAGGCTGATTGTTGGTATGTAGGTCCATCCAGTCGTGGCCAATCATTCATGGGGCCGAAAGAGTGTGTCAGGTGGCGTGTTTTTATGTGCTCCAAGGGAACAATGCTCCGGAGAATTAATTTCTTCCTCCTTGTCACTACTAGCATTGATAGTTTCCCACACACTTGGACACAAAACGAGAGTGGCTCTGGCCATATTTATAAATGGATTGGATCGGTGGACTCAAATTTTCACCCAAATTCTAATCTGTGGATCCCGAGAAACACAACAGTGGTTTTGCGTGCTGAGCTGGCATTCACTTTGCCAAAGCAAAACCACTATTGGATTTCATGGAATCCACGGCCAAGAATTTGGGTGAAAATTTAAGTCATTGGAACCTGTTCCTTTATAAATTGCCTCTAACGAAAGATGGTTGCATGAATCAGAAAAGTACTTGAGTGAGGCTTGAATAAAAATCCGAAAAGCAGAGAAGTTTTAGCCTCGTAGAAAATAGGGTACAGCAAGTAGAGAACAAGCGTAAAAGTGTGAATCAAAACGTAGAGAGGGATTCACAGACCCTAACCAGTCTATTAAAAGAAATTTATAGAGAAGAAGAAAAATCTATTCTAAGTAAGAAGGACTGTCGTAGGAGAAGGAAAATCTAATTTCTATTTTTTTGAATTATAAGCGGAGATCGAGTTCTTCAGTAGTTCTTCCATCTTCTAAGGTCTATTTTCTTTGCAGAAGGGGAGGGTTATTTATAGTTTTTGGGGAGATAACTCGATGGCTAGGATAAAATGTGATTTGGAGGGGTTTAGATTGAGGCTAAGGTTTCAAAATTGGGTCTAAGGCTAAGATCGATATAGCCAAGATTACCTTTTAAATACCCAACCATTGGATTTGTGCGAATTGAAATAACTTAGGGTCTTTGTTCACTAAGCAGCTCCTATAGAGTCGCATACTGCCTCGTGGCCAAATGACCCCAATTTTGATCTCTCCTACCATTTGTGTGTCATAGCTACTTGGGAAAGTCGACATAATTTCAGAGGTTCTAATCCTACCCACTCAGGATGGGAAGTAATCAACCTACTCCAAATCATGGCAGGAGAGAAGTGATCACTATCATCACATGTGCCAACGATGCCATATTGCATGCTTGCTTACGTGAGAAATGTATATCACATACCCCCAGGTCCTCTTTAAATAGAGATCCCATTTATTGTACATGAGAACGAAAAAAGGAGACCTTGAGGAGAATTCTCTTTGTCTATCTCTATCTCTCTCTTACTCACCAAGCCTTAACTGACTTGAGCCCTTAACTGACTAGTTCATCATGTAGAACAGTTAGTCGGTTATTCAAGTTGGACTATTGAGGTGTTTGGTCGGAAAATCATTAACAAAATTCAAACCACATACCTACACTAAGTCATTACTTGGCAGTCTATCTACAACATTTTAAGTTTGAGAAGATTCTTAGGCCTGAATAGGCCATATTGAGAGACTCCCTAATCGAGGAAACTTTATATTTTTAGAACTTTGTTCTTAGAAGAACTTTAATTATATTGTAATATCTATAAATTAGGCCCTAATAACTTGTTTCTAGACAAGCTATAAATGATTAATACACCAAAAAAATACTTTCTTTCTTGCATCTCTCATTTCCTGTATAGGTGGATTCTAACAATTCTGACTAAGTTCGGTCGCTCCTTTGTCTAGCGATAGAATCCTTAGCCTATGGTGCACCCCCCAACAAGAATGTTGCAATGGATTTCCTTCCTCTTCTGTAGGATGCGTACCTAAAAAAAATGCTCCAACCTCTATTACCCATGATTAAAAAGTAACATTTGTCTACTTTAACTTGAGATAAAGTGTAACTTTTTTTAGGCCTATGTACATGCCCTACAAAAATGATCATTGTCGCAAACTTTTTGTAGGATATCCTCTAGTGACAATCGATTTTTAATACTTTTTTTTATAAGCCAAGCTAAATATAAATATAAATATAAAAAGAAAGAAAAGGAGATCGAGAAGATCCCAATACAGAATAAGGGTTCAAAAGAAGGACACCAAGTATAAAAGAAACACAAGAATACAATAGCACTCCCACCAGACTAACGCTCCAACAGATCTTCAAACCTATAAACCAAATGTCCAAAATAGGTACCTCTCAGCTTAGGGAAGGTACTACCCCAGCTACACAGGAGGGTCTTTATGTTAGCTAAGCATAGCATCGAGAAAGGAGCATTCCTTACTTTGGCAGCATTTTCCAAAGAATGATACCCCTAGAAGATGCTTGAATCTTGGGCCATTCTCTCATAAGTGCCCCAATCAAATCCGGGAAGACCCAAGAAAGGCTCCTCAATGCTAAAAAGTGTAACCAAATCTGTTTAGTCAGCTCACAATGCACAAGAAGATGGTTAGTACTTTTGAGGCCGTTGATCAACATTATTCAAATGCGAAAGATTAGCACATGATCCATCCCCTATAATAAAAGAAAGCTGTACAGCATGTGACTTAAACCGTCACAAATGTTGTCGAGATTTGTGTGCAAATAAGTCAAAATGCGTATCATTATACTATTGCACATTAGTAACCAACCAGTGAGACCCACATATATATCTTATTTTCAAAATCAAATCTTATTGAATGATTGTGACATTTAATTATCCATCACATTGTTTTTAATGGTAGAGAAAATGGAGAAAACATTCGCTGGCCCCGGCCCACCCAAAATGTCTGACAAGTACCCCAATCCCTTAACTCAACCCTGGTTAAGCGCTTGGTTAGTGGTCACAAAGGGGTACTTGTCAGACATTTTGGGAAGGGGATATGTGGTGTAAGTGTAGGGGATGGGATTTACAATTTGCGACTGTATGTTTAGGATTCAGTACATTTTCTCGAGAAAATTTTCGCTGGCCCCGGGGACTTCTTCCCAAAATGTCTGACAAGTACCCCTTTGTGACCACTAACCAAGGGCTTAACGTGGGTTGGGTTAAGGGATTGGGGTACGTGTCAGACATTTTGGGCGGGGAGACTTCCCCCCGGGGCCAGCGGATCTTTTCTCGTATAACTGCATTCCATTAAAGGAATCGCCTTCTATGTGAAAACCATGCATCAATCTCAAATCCATGCAAAATTATTTCCTCTAGTTGAGTCCAGAGCTTCTCTTGACAGTCCAAAAGGGCAAGCTGTTAATTGGTAGTTAGGAATAGCTCGAGCTGTTTAGAGAAGAAATTTTCGAAGTGGGTCGCTCTTGTTGTGGCATTGTGGGTCACCTAAAAAGCACATTGTTGGTCACCTAAAAGCACAATGTGGTACAATCTGTGGGACCACTGACCGTACGGATGTTTCGCCCATCCTATGGTGAAGCCCATGTTTGATGGCCCCGGGGGATTTGAAAGTTTGATGCCACCTCTAAAACGCCATGTGGAGTACTCTTTAGGGCCCACTTACCTTATGGATATTTTGTCCACCTCTTGATGAAATTACATATAAAAAATCAGCTTGTTTGATGATTTTTAGCCGCTGGATTTAGTGCCAAAAAAGGTTAAATCCGACGGTTAGAATCACATTCTAGAAATTGCTAAATCTAATGGCTAGAGATTACCATTTAGCATGATTTTTGGTTTGTATATCCACCAAGGGTTGGGCTAAACATTCATACAGTCAGTGGCGGAGCCAGGTTTTTGTTCAAGGGGGCAAGACGTCACGCGGGTTGGGCAGCGGCTTTAGATTGGTGGGGTGGGGTGGGGTGGGGGCAACTGCCTCCCCTGGCTCAGCCACTGCTCCCTAAGGTATTTTTGAAAGTTGAGGGGCTCCGCCACTGTTCAGTGGGCCTAGATGGTAGCTGTGAGTGCTAGCCATGGATAACTGGACAAAAATATGTCCCCTTGAGGCCATTGACCAATGGAATCGGGAGATTCATGGTCCATGGGGCAACAACTGGAAGGAGTAATTTGTGGTGGATCTCTTGAATCCAAAGTCAAAGGCCTCAACCACACATATTTTTGTTCAGTAATCAGTGGGGGTGGCACGGCAGAGAAAAAATTCGCTGGTCCGGAGGACCTTCAAACATTGAAGGTTCCCCTGCCAAAATGTCTGATACATACTTCAAGGCCTAAACCCAACCGACGTTAAGCCTTGGCTAGTTGGTTAAGGGTGGTTAAAAAAGGGTACGTGAAAATAACGGCTGTTACAACGGATTCGGACCTCCACCGTTACTTTAAGTACCGTTATAACACCCAAAAAATAACAGCTGTTATTTTTGTTATAACAGCCGCTATTTTTCCGTTATAACGAAAATAACTTTTCTAAGAAATAACGGTCGTTATTTTTTGTTTTCTTAAAAATCTGAAATTCAAATTTCAAATTTTAATGTTTTCTTAAAAATCTGAAATTCAAATTTCAAATTTTGAATTCCAGCACCATTTTTTTGTTATTTATGTCATTTTCTATTTTTTCCCGTTATTGCCCTTGAGGGCTATTTTCGTTATAACGGAAAAAACAATAACGCTCCCAGTCTGTTATAACGGTCCCTTTTAAACCTTGGTTTGAAGGTCCCTGGGACAAGCGAATTCTTTCTGGCCACCGCACGACCTTTTATTTTCTTTGGCTAAATGTGCATGACCCCCACAACTTCATTTTTTTTTGGCAGCTGCGCCTTTGAGCGTTGGCTCCTTTCGTCGAATGTACTAATAACCTAATGTAGGCTACAGGCGACTGTTAGTTCTTACATTTATGGGGCCATGCCGTTCACTATTAGTTGCCTGTAAAAATAATCTAAGCACATGGATTAAAAAAATGAAAAAACCTATCAACATAAATGCATCATACATTTCTCATTAAATGTGGAATGTACATCTACCAAAAACAAGTAGTTCATTAAATACACCTCTATGAAAAACAAGGGTCAGGCTCGGGGCCGATTTTTGGTGATCAGGATGATCTCCTCACCGTTTAGATCACCCCAACAAAAAAATCAGCCCATTCTAAAATTTCTAATCCCATCAAATGTGATTTTCAAGTTACACACCAGTCTACGAATATCGGAATGATTTGAATTTTTGCGAGGATGATCTCCTCACCATAGAGATCATCCTAACCAAAAATCAGCCATTGATTCATCTTCTACATAGGTACGCCAAAATGGGTGTCCCCCGAGCCCGACCCTAAAAGCAAAAGGGAATTAAATTTTATTCACATCCCCCAGATTCTGAGATCACCCCCACACCAACTCTCTTTCTCTCTCTCAAAATTTAATTTTTGTAGAAAAAATGTCCATTAAAAGTTCCCTACTGATCCCATGATTAAAAGAGTAATGATCACATGGTCCAAAGTCTATGGACATGTAGGGTGGTGTCATTGGCCAAAAATGTACCTCAAGTTACATGCTAAATATTGATGCTCAAATTCCACGGTTAAAAATCAACCCATGAAAACGACTCCAATCTAATGCTCAGAAATCACTAATCAAGCTGATTTTTTTTTTTTTGCATGTTGGCCCACCTAGAGATGGGCCAAACATCCATATGGTCAGTGGTCTCTAATATTGTGCCATTTCTTCCAAGTAATGCTCAAAATCAGCAGTTAAAAACAATGAAAAAGACTAATCCAATGGATAGAAATTCCTATTTGGTATGTAGGTCCTCCCAAGGATGTGACAAACATCTACACGGTCAGTGATTTCTACGAGTATGCCATGTGTAAGGTGAATGTGCATTGCACGTGGCGTCCTAGTGTGTATAAGTGGCAAAAAAGCCCCTGAGACAGCCAATGATACGATAGCTCCAGTGATAAGTTAATATGATATATTAAATAGAGCCAAGCTGATGGATATGAGAATGACATCGGTATGCCTTTATACAAAGAAATAAACCTTGCCTGAAGTGGAGTCCACCAGGGAAAGAACAAAGAATACACACCACTGATGTGATTTTCAATAGTGCCAAGGACCATAATATCGTTCACCTTTACATGATGTTATGGTCCCCCTGCCGTGCTTGGAGCAACATCATTGGTCTTGATAGGAAGGGACCCAAGATCATACACGCTTAGGTTGACCATCATGGATCTTGATCACCTTTATCACCTTTACAAGCCCCATCAATGCTCCACCAACTTGGTGACTTCACAGTTTACCCCATCAATCCCCTTCAGAAGGACCAAAATAACCACAGTTTGCCACAAGCTTCAAGCCCTGACAGCCTTAGCACGTAGACCAGGAACTGACCTTAATCATCAATACATCCATCATAAAAGAGATCCCTGTCGGCAAAAATAACCGTCACAAACTGTTTTTTTTAACTTAAAGAAGATTTCAGCTTCAATTCATATTTACACCGTTGGATCCCAAGAAAGATGCTCATTAACAACCCAAAGAATCTAGAGCAATAGGGTCATTAGGAATTCTAGAACCTGCAGCCTGACCTAGCTAGAAGACAATCGATCCCAAAGAACTTGCTCATCGATCTTGCTCAGGTTCTCATCATCAAGACGCTTCCATGTCTTGATCCTCCCCACTCCCATCCATGCCTTCTCCCCTTTCTCAAGCTCAGTCAATATGACTCTTGCCCTCCTCCGCCATCCAGCTCTTCCGTAAGCATGGTATCCGGAGCCTCCACCGTAGCAAAACCATACACCATCGATCTCCCCACAGAAGTCATTGACATGATCGTGGCCTATGAACACTGCCTTCACGTCTCCCATGGAAACAAGGGTCTGTAGGACCCCAGAGTTAACAGAAGAACAAGCTACTGCCTCCTGAAACTGACCCACTATCTCTTTAAACCAGAGCTGTCGTACTTCAGGGATTGGAATGTGGAAAAACGCCAGTGCTGGGACTGATGTGATGCCGAACAGTGGATCCAAATCCGGGTCCTGCTTATTGCCCTGATAGTGTGTGGACCTGCAACATCTTAATGAAATCTAAATGCAGGAAAATGTCCTTTCTTAAGATTGAAAGAACAGACACCAGTAAGGATGATAACAAAAAACTTTGAAAAAATAACTGAAGCTCCTTCCATAGCGTGTAAAAACCCGGTTAAATGACAAAAGTACAGACGACACCCGTCATTTAGAAATCATATGGCCATTGTTAATCATAATCAGGGCATGAGGTGACTGATGAGTCCCACCAAGAACTCTTAGCTCACTAATCAAGATGACCCTGAAATACAATCAACTCTGAACTGTTTGCCATATATTTTTCTGACCAACCATAAGAATGATACCGATTGGACAGTTGAGATCAATTGATCAGCTTGATTTTTGAGCTAAGAGAACTCCTAGGTACGAAGTATCGAAGTGTGGGTCCTGTCCTCCATATGTGTACCACAGTAGGGTCATGCTGTTTATAAAACAATATTTCAGAAAAGAGACTCTTCATAGTACTGTTTGTTATACCTGAAACCCTTCAGAAATGCTATGAAGCCAACGAAGTTGAGATTCCTTGATCCATCCATAACCTCGAATTCCTTCGACAGTAGCCCTGTCTCCACTGTCAAGAAAGAAGAGATTGAGTATGCTACTGTTGGCCAAATCTGAACCCAAAGCCCCGTGTACTCTGAGATTATAATTCCCAAACCCATCAATATCGACCTCCACGCTTCCTTTGGCATCATAAGAGGGATAATTTGTAGATGGATTGATCTGAGAGACAGAATAGTCCATAAGGGAGATGAAAGACATCAGTTCTTCACGGTTCATGGTAGATTCTTGGTCGTGGTTACCCAAAATTGCTGCCCAAGGAAGTTTAGACTCCATGGCAGGACCAAAGGCTTCAACCAGAGATTCAGCAGCATCAGCTGTGCTTGGCCCAAATATATTATCCCCTAGTTAAAGAAAGTGGTAAACAAATATCTTCAATTAGAGATTCCTTCCAAGTTTAGTTAAAAATAGAAAGAGAAAAAGAAAGAAAGAAAAAAAAAGGAAAAGGAAAACAAATGGCTCGCCACGATGAAGAGGTTTCGAATTTTTTTACATGCAAGATGCCTCCTGCTTTATCATCCAAGTTCTAACAAAGTGTTCTAAAACTTAAAAGAGTTTTCAAAACCAAACAAGAAGAGAAAAAAGCAAAAGCTCTCTCAGAAACTCTCCAGAGGACATAAAAATCAGATACCTATACCAATATCAAATCCCAATGTTCACTGAGGGGAGAGTTTCTTAACATTGACAGTGTGTGAAAAACACACACACAAATTAAAAAATACAGGTTGCCTCAAATCCTGTGCACTTAAAATAAAAAATGTCACCTCATCCATCCACATCACTCATATTTTCACGCAAGACTGTAGAGTGGGGATCCATTCCTACCAAGCACTCCAGTTTCATTCGATGATGTTTGGGCATTTAGTAGCATGGATCCTGGAGCAGATTGCAACATGCTAAACTAAAGAATGTATAATCTCATTCTCATCTATTGGTCCATCCTCGGTTGTGTGAGAAGCTATCAGATAAGTCTGAGTGCCTTCTCTGGAAAAGCATACATGTGGTTTCTGATTTCTTTTTTCAATTTCCTTTTCCTTTTCCATATGAAAATGCTCATCCAGCTATGCCAAGCCATGCTGTTTGGGATAACTTAAGAGAGTTACAAACCAAACCAAACCAAACCAAACCCATTCAATAGAAATATTTACAGTTAAATAGCACTTTCATCACAATCATCCGATAGTTTATCTACAGTTCCCCTCATTTAGTGTGTTCACTGTGTCTATGGTCCCCCTCAAAGTAAGTGTCACTGTGTATCCATCTCCCTTACATCCCATCTTGTGATCAAACATACTAGTCCATAATTCTACAAACTTGGCTAATTCATACTGCAGACTCTACCCATGGGGTTCAACATACATTGATGTTATTCGAAGGATATATCAATATCAACATTCTTTGTGTTAGTGCAATTTTGACTGACTTTTGGCCTTTTAGTAGATTCTTATTCTTGCTTTATCAATGTAGTGTTCCTTTCTCTGTATATTTGGATTTATATGGGGTCCTACCATTGGTAATATGCACAGTGCGCCCTGTCAGTATGGAGATGGTCAGACACTTGCCCTGTAAGAGAATAGATTTGGCTATGGTTCATTGATGGTTTGATTCGCAATGAAGATGTTTTTGCCATGTGATTTATAAATTTTGGGTAAAAAATAGACAGGAGGGTTTGTCCACCATTTGTGGTTGCTGATGGTTATGAGGATTCATTCATGTTAGGATTGCCTAGTAAGAAAATTCCTGTGTTGTCCAAATGGTCCCAATATCACCATGGCTGCAAGGAAACAGCAAAAGATTTCATGGATATGGTGCACATGTCCAAACGGTTCCAATCTCCCAAGAAGCCTGCTATTCCTTTTAGCGAGCCCGATCAAGAATAGGGGTGGCACCCAAGCCTGGGCTACTTTGTGCTGGGCTTGAAGTCCAATACATGAATGTACCAAGCCTAGGCCTGCCTTTGAGCTAAAAAGAACTTATGCCCGTGGTAGACCATTTATTTTGGGCTTTTCAGGTTCATTCTGATGGATGCTGGAAAATTTCTTGATGTGGTGCGCAGACACCCGAAACCTCATCCAGTGGAACTGAAATCAGAATCGGAACTGGTGCTGGCTCAACCATAAATAACTATCCTTCAGACAGACTTTGGGCCCGAGTTATTTTGAACTGTGACGACCGCTGGGTTTGGACCCATTTCCTTAGGTCCTTGGCCAGGCATGGCTGATTCCGACTTGGTCCAAGCCCAGCCCATGTGCAACACTTGCAAATATTCCCACACAAATAAGTTTACCAACATTGTCACAGTGATCCATGGTTTAAAGAATCAGTATCGGTGATGGTATCAGCCAATGCCGATATTACGCAAAAATAATGCCAAAAGTATGGAAAATATCAGAAAATTTGGAAAATGCATATTGAAACAAAGATTTGAAAATACAATAAGTTGTATATGCAATAGTCGCATAAGGTCTACTTGATGTGCTAACTTGAATGAGACCAATCAAGTTTCTATACATGTTCCAACATAATCCAAATCTTCGGAAAAAGTAACGTCAAACCCGTGTGTGATGGTAGACTGGAAAAGAAGATGATCACATGATTCACTACTACTTTAATATTTGACTATGATCTCATGCAGATTAATCAAATGACCTACCATTATGATTTTGTTGAAAGTGGCCGTCTAGAGAAAAAAATGCTACTTTGGATGGAACCATGAATGATCATTCAAAAAATGAGCCACTGGAGCTTCTATTCCATAGGTGCCCAAGCAAAAGAATGAATCATGAATATGCCTTTAGACTCCTACTTCCAAATGCATCTATCCTTCAAATTATACAAAATTGGAACTCCCTCGAGGCGCGCAAACATCCTGGCCAATGTAGCTTGTAAGGTAAAGTTATAGCCTCAATTACTTTTATGCATATTTAAGTTATTTTTTTCACATGATATGTTGTTTCTCATTTTTATAGTTAACTATATTTTTTTTTAGAATTTTTTAAGCACTTTTTTAAAACAAACTGAGGCTTACGCCTCGGTACTGCCTCGAGGCTACATCTCGCCTTTTTGAGACAAAACGCTTCAGTTCCCGAACTAGACTTTTTAAACTTTAAGTGCATCTTTCCTAACTAGTTGCAATAATTCCCTAAACTTTATTTGTAAACCTTCTCTAAACTTCAACCAAATTTTTGTAAATTTTGTATCGAAAATGTCAAAATTAGCCATAATCTGTTGAAGTTTCCAAATTTTGTCAAAAATTTTAAATTAATTCGGTGATTTTTTATAAATTTTATATCACATTAGGACTTCAATTCAACCACCCAAATTCCGGCTAATTTCATCACTTTATTTTTATTTTTTAAACCATAGTTAATGTGGCTGATACTGACGTGTCCGTGTCTATGTTACATATTTAGGGTCCAATATTGTCCTAAAATCCTACTCAGAGCCGTGTAAATTGCTCAAAAAAGCATTGATCAACTCAACTACTATACACTTACAGTTGTCTACAACCAATTTAGACATGAACCCATCTTCTTCCTCCTTTAATTGTTCTAAATTCTATTATAAATTTTTAGACTCGGCATTAACGTCAAGCACAGCAAATTAAAACAACTGCAGCTGCAAAACTGACCATTTACAGACCTCATATCACATAGAAAGACCACACCAATCCGATATAACCATAACCACCAAATGAATGGACTTTTTGTGCCCAATCCCCCATATTTTTAACATAAGTGATTGATTAGATGACATGTGATCTTAGCTTTACAGCACACTAATTCGATAATTAAGACATGTCAAATAAGAAGAGAAATTGCAAGTTTAACTCAATAATTGTAAAGGTAAGATAAGTAATGTCATTCAGAGCCTGTATGGATCGCCATTTTTGCCCTTATGAACTTAAACTTCAGCATTCAAAGGCGTCAAAGAAGGAATCCAGACATCATAACATAATATACCTGTAAAAGCGATAAAATCGGGCTTTTCAGCTTCGATCATCCTCCGAACGAACTGAGTCGTGTTAAGATCGGAGCAGAACTCAAACTCAGACGGCAAAATGTCTCTGCATCTACTCATAATCCCATTCGCGTAATGCATATCGGCCACCTGAACAGCAGGACGGACCCAAACCATAATCAGAACACAAAACCCTAACCCTAACGAACTTGAAGAAGAAGAACTAGACGGACCTGAAGGATCTTGAAGGTGCCATCGGAGCCGAATCGCAGGGGAAGTTCGGGTTTTCTCTTGATCTTCACGTGTCCGTGTCCTAACATCAACCTCTCGAAGATTATGGTTTGAAGAAGATAGAGAGTTGCAGAGATGAAGATCACATAAACGATGAGATGCATCCATGTTTCCCTTGCAGAAACCATCGTTCCCCGGAACCAGTAGCACACCGAATCACAGATGCAGAATGTCGCTTTGTTGATTATGTTTTTTCATGAGTGGACTTTTGCTATGGATGAGCCACGTGGCACACTCCTAGAGACCACTGACCGTATGGATGTTTGTCCCATCCCTAAGTGGACCTACTGACCAAAAAATCAGCATGTTTAGTGATTTCTAGCCGTTGGATCTGAGTAACCTAACAATGCTCGAATCCACGGCTAAAAACCAACCCATGAAACAATCAAGCTGATTTTTGGGCCCTGCTTGGTTCACTGCAAATTGAGTGCAATGCACACACTTGCCACAATTTTGGGATTGAAAGTGATTGGTTGGAGGTGTGCAATGAACTGCCTAGTAAGTGCTTGACAAGCCCTCGCAGAGTCCTTAACAAAATAGATGCAAGGAAGTGCAGCCCAAAAACTGCTGCAAGTAAGTGCATTGTCTTAGCTCAACATTTTTTTTTCAAAAAATAAAAATAATAATAAGGGTAATTTAGTACTACCCTGCCATTCAAAAGTATTTTGTGCTACCCCCTGTACTTTTGAACTTCAGCAAAACCCCATTTGACCACACCCCAACGTCGAAAGGGGGTTACGTGACTCACGTATCCGTCACTACTGATATAAAAAGACAAATATGCCCTTTATCTTCTTCTCACATCCTCTGTTTTTATGGTCTTCGGATCCTCTTTCTCCAAGTAACCAGATTCACCACCGACCAATGCATCACCACCGCCATCTTCTCTCTCCGCTCTCTCTGGAAAAAAAAATCTCCTCTCTCTCTACAGAAAAACTCTTTTCTCTCTCCTGAGCTTCCAAATTTTTTCCTCTATTTTCTTTTTCACTGAACCTCTAGTACTCATTTTTTTTTTGTTGCCTATAGGTTCACCTTCACAGAACCATGTGATGTTCCCGTCAATGAAAGAAGCTTCACAGATCACACGACTCCCCGCTAACCACTCTTCTCTCTCTCTCTCCAACTCTACTTCTTCAATGGTGAAATCCAGATTTAATCTAGAAACTCTCAGTCCAACTCTACTTTAATGGAGAAACCCAGATTTCTGTCCAACTCTACTTCTTCAATGGTGAAACTCATATTTAATTTAGAAACTCAGTCCGACTCTACTTTAATGGAGAAACCCAGATTTCTGTCCAACTCTAGTTCTTCAATGGTGAAACCCAGATTTAATAACTTTAATGCAGAAACCTAGATTTAATATAGAAACCTAAACCCACTAAACTCTCTCTCCAAGCAATAGTGGAAGGAGGACTGATTCCAACTCGCCCAAGTTCTAGATAGTAAGAAAGCCGTATGTATTGGGTATCATCACCATTTGAGTTGTAGAAGTGCTGAGAACACCGTTGGCGGTCGTGGTTGTGGACAAAACAACGATGGCGGCGGCGATAATGGTGGAAGTGGGGTCACCTCTAACCTGCACACCCTCTTCTCTAAGAAAGTGTATTAGGAGTGTAAGTGCGGCAATGGTGGTGGGGGTAATGGCAACTGCGGTGGTACTATGGGTAGTGCTTACAGGGAAAGAGGGAGAGAGAAGGGCAAAATTGTCTTTTGACACTAATTATAACGGACACGTAGCGCACAAGCTCTTTCAATGTGAGTCAACAATAATTAGGTGTGGTCAAAGGGGGTCTTGCTGAAGTTTAAAACTACAGGGGTAACACAAAATACTTTTGAATATCAAGGGGGTATTACTAAATTACCCTAGCTAATAATAATAACAACAATAACAATAACCAAGGTTTAAAGGAGGCCGTTTTAACGGTTAAACGGACTGGGGGCGTTACCGTTTAAACCGTTTAAACGGATTGAAACGGTCAGGGGCAAAAATAGAAAAAAAATGGGAAAAAACGGAATTAAACAGATTTTAACGGTTTTAACGATTTTAACGAAAATTTGAATTTTGAAATTTGAAAATTAAAAAAAAAAAACGGAATTTAACAGATTTAAATGGAAATTAAATGGTTTTAACGGCCGTTTTTTTTACAAAATCTTTCTAAAATAAACGGCTGTTAAAACAAAAAAACGGCCATTTTTTTAAAACCGATAAAACGTGTTTAAACGGTTTTAACGGAAACGGACTTGGGGCGTTACTGTTTAAACGGCTGTTTTTAAAACCATGACAATAACCACCGTGATTATTTATTATTATTATTATTATCTTTTTATTTTTTATTTCTTTATGTTTTAGTTTTCTATTTTTCACATAGAAGATGAATCAATGGCTGATTTTTGGTGAGGATGATCTCTTTGGCGAGGCGATCATCCTCACAAAAATTCAAATCATTACCATATTCATAGACTAGTTAAGAAGACGAAGAATTATGGACCGTCTATTTTTACCATGTAACTTGAAAATCACATTTGAGGTGATTAGAAATTTCAGAATGTGCTGATTTTTTGTGGGGGTGATCTATATGATGAGGAGATCATCCTCACCAAAAACCAACAATTGATTCATCTTCTAGGCGGGTACACCAAAATGGCTGTCCCCCGATCCCGACCATTTTTTATATAGCTGGTCGGGGTCCCCTAACCCCAAGCTTTCCCCTCCACAATAATAATAAAATAATAACAATAATAATTATAATTAAGGTTTAAAAGGGGCCGTTATAACGGTATAACAGACTTGGGGTGTTATTATTATTTTTCCATTATAAGAGCCCTTGTAACGATTTTTAATGCTCAGGGGCAAAAAGGAAAAATAATGGGGAAAAAGGGAAAAAATGGCACTGAAATTCAAAATTTCAAATTTGAATAAATTAAAATAACAGAAATAAAGGCTAATTTTTTTTTTACAAATTTTTTCAGAAAATAACGGTCGTTATAATGAGAAAAAATGGAAAATAACGTCAGTTATAACGAAAATAAAAACCATTATTTTTAAGTATTTTAACGGTACATAACGTAACGGGGGAGGTCCGAATCCGTTATAACAACAATTTTTTAAACCACGGTTATAATGACAATAATTATAATTAATAATAATAAGAATAATGAAATCAACAATGATAACAATAATATTACAATAATAATTTTATTGTGCACTTTTTTTTTGTAAAATCAAGAAATAAAATAATCCATTGCATTCATTTGCGATGCACTACCAACCAATCAGCTAAACTTCATTTGCATCTATTTACATGGCGTGAACCAAACAATTGTTAGTGACTTACATCGCAAGTGATTGGAACACAATTCATTGTGTTATTTGCACTAAAGTGCAAAATGCACCCAAGTGCAGTGAACCAAGCAGGGCCTTGGTCTGTAGGTCCATGGAGGGATGAGCCCAACATCCATAATGTTGGGTGTGTGACAGGCGAGAAAAATCAAAACTCAGAAATTTAATGGTTGAAGAAGAAGATAACATTGAATACAAATGGGGTGAGTTGCATTGCAATCACTTACCATGAATTTTTGGGTAGCATATGCTTGCGTCCATTTTCTTAAAGAGTTTAGAAGGGCTTGGCAACTACTTGCACAACAACTCATTTGCAAGTCCCACACCAATCAAGTGTAATACCAAAACCATGGCAATTGGGTGCATTGTATCCTATTTGCATTGAACCAAGCATGGCTGAATGTCGAGAAATAGGAAGTAGAATCAAAGTAAACAATAATAAAAGGAAATTTAAAAAGGAGAACGACTTATAGGTCCTGCTTGGTCGCTACACTCGACTAAGTTTGACTCGACTTGGCTGAATTTCGTGTTGACTCAAAATAAGTCCGTTGTTTTATAATCGACACACCAAATAACTTTCTGGAACGCCTTGTCAACACAAACTCAACCAAATCCTATAAATTATGTTTATAAAAATATAATATTTATATAGTAATATTAATTTATGTATATATAATATTAGTATATTACTCAAGTCGAATTACTTCGGATCGAGTTCGAGTCTTCGAGTTAACTCAACTCAGTAGACTTTCGAGTCGAGTTTTCGAGTTTACAAACACTGATACTACTAACACATACGCCCAATGGTCTTTAAGAGTATTTCCGTTTCGCACATGATATGAAATTTTTAGGTCACGTTTCGCGTTTCCCTTTTCTGTATCTTTTCCCGCATCCATTTCCCTTTCTGGAAACAATGATTTAACATTGCATTACTAGTTCCAAGCCCAGCCTGCCTTGGACTATCTTGTATTGGGGCATTAGGCCCGATAAGTGGGCTTGGGCTTTATTTTCAGGCTCTTATGTATAATATGCCAGACTTGGGTCTAACATGTTGGCCCAATGGGCCATTGTATTATCAAACAAGCTCAACCTAAAGGCCTAATGGGCCCTTAGGCCCTCTCTAGTTATATTATTTGAATTTTACTAAAAAAATTGTCATATTATATTTCAAAAAAGAAAAGTCTGAAAGAATAATGAATGCTCTTGTGAACTTTATGGTCTTGGGCTTGGGCCGAAAACTAGGCTTGAGTTCCTCGCATTAGGTGTTCCATGTTGAGTGGAACCGACTTAAAGAAGAAATTGAAATTACAGTATGGCTAGGATTTTAAGATCCAACGGTCTGAACCTAAGGATCACAACCCCTGTTGTGGGCCCCCAGGTCTACTCAATTACATACTTTTCACCAATTAAGTTTCTTCATCAATGGTTCACATTATTACCATGCGGGGTCTTTTTAACTCATATTGATGACCAAAGGCTGCCAAAATTTACTTCCCCCCCTTACATTATTACAGTAGGCTGCCAAAACTTACTGTCATCCTGAGGAGAACATCCTCCCTAGGGTCCACACAGCAATGGTGGTCTTCCATGCTTATGTGATGTGAATCCAAGGACCATCCTACCGTCACGACCCAGGGACTACAGAATGGATGATAGCAACACTGCTCTTAACCATACTCTGTACTCATCAGGGACTACAGAATGGATGATAGTTCTTCTTTCTTTCTCTCTCTATAAATTGTCAACTCAGGTATATTTCCTCGAGTAAAACTTTGATGACAGGCCTGTCATCAAGGTCGATGACAGGGTCACAACATGAGCCACGTGGCACACTCTTAGAGGACTCTGACCGTATGGATGTTTGGCCAATCCCTAGATGGGCCCACAAACCAAAATCAGTCCGATTAATGATATCTAGGCGTTGGATTGGAATTATTTTCATGGATTGATTTTAACCGTGCGAAGTTGAACATTATTTAAGGTGCAAAGATCCAATGGTTTGAATTCACTAATCAAGCTGAATTTTGGTTTGCATGTTCACCTAGGGATTGGAAAACATCCATACTGTCAGAGTCCTCTAAGAGTGTGCCACGTGGCTTATATACGCCCTGTCATCAAAGTTTCACTCTATTTCCTCTAGATATACCTGAGATCTGACGGTATCGGATCATATTAGGGCGACTCGATCCACTGACAGCCCTGCTTCCCTCCCTCTGGACAAATTTAGTATGCAACAACTTACATACTTAAAAGTATGCAAACATTGTCAGTACTGTTGGATGTCCCTTGAAAAATGTGTTATTTCAATGTTTTCAAAAAAAATATTTTATAAATTAAAAACACGCTTTTCAATGAGCATTCAATGATGGATACAATGTTTGCATACTTTTAAGTATGTAAATGGTCGCATACTAGATCGACCCCCTCCCTCTACCCTACTTATATATTTCCTCCTTCTACGCCCTTTCACCTTCAGAAATGACTTCCATGGCTTCTCCCTCTCCATTTCCCCCTCTTTTGTTACCTCTCCTGCTTTTATCTTCTCCCTTTTGGAGGCCGGGTGAGTCGGTCCCCTATCCCTCTGAGCCCTTTCCGAGTCCTCTCTACTGCACCCTCGACCCACTAACTGGCATGTGCCGGTACCCAGAACCTAGCCATTGTCGCTTCATCGATAGAATACGAAATAGGTGCCACTCCCCACCACCACCCATGATGGATTCCTCACCGTCATTGCCACCGTCACCACTGTCGCCGACGGCAGCTCCACCTTCATCGTATTCTGTGCCAGAGCCGGTTGAGCCGCCTTTTCCGACGCCGATAGAAACCCAGCCAATCTTTCCGCCACCGTCCCTAACGTTGCCGATACCACCAGCTCAAGCTCCGTTTTTTCCCGAGATACCCGATGATTTGCCGATGCCACCTCAGCTGCCACTACCAGCACCGTGGGAAGAACCACAGCCAATCATCCTAACACCGTTAGAATCACCGCAATCTCCGTTACCGGAGCCGCCAATTGGTGTAGTCCCACCTCCGGAGTTTTCAGAGTTGCCGATGCCATCTCAGCTGCCACTACCATCACCATTGGGAGAACCACAACCAATCTTCTTGACTCCGTTAGAATCACCACAACTGACGTTACCAACACCGCCAATGGCACCAGCTCCAACTCCGGCCTTTTCCGAGTTACCAGTTGATTTGCCTATGCCATCGCAGCCACCATTTCTAGAGCCGTTTGAATCACCACCGTTTTTCCTAACGCCGTTATCAGCTCCATCCGAAAGTCCGGAGTTTTCAGATATACCTGATGACTTGCCTATGCCATCTCCGCCACTTATCTCACTGCCACTACCATCACCGTTGGGAGAACCACAACCAATCTTCTTGACGCCGTTAGAATCACCACAACTGACGTTACTAACACCGTCAATGGCACCAGCTCCAACTCCGGCCTTTTCCGAGTTACCCGTTGATTTGCCTATGCCATCGCAGCCACCATTTCTAGAGCCGTTTGAATCACCACCGTTTTTCCTAACGCTGTTATCAGCTCCAGACGAAAGTCCGGAGTTTCCAGATCTACCTGATGACTTGCCTATGCCATCTCCGCCACTTATCTTAACACCGTTTGAACCGCAACAAACGCCGTTACCGTCTGTCGACCCGTCTTTTGGTTTCCCGCCACCAATTGGAGCTTCGAGCTAGACGTAGAGCCCCGAAACGTGTTTTTAATAGCATTTTCAGGGTATAATGACCAAAGTACCAATAAAGCTTTTTCCTACGTAATACAGAGCATATACTCTTCTTGTTAAGGGTGTTTATGTAATTTTATTTCTAGAATACATCATATATATTCTATACGTACTCCTTAATTTTCGTGCTACGATCTCAATCTATGACTTTTAAATGCTTTTCCAATATGATCAAGATCTAATATTCAACGGGCCCATCAATACGGGCACAATTAACCATCTTATTTTGCAAAGCTATTTTAGTAACACCCCCCCTGAAATTTGAAAGTAATTTGTAATACCCTCTTATACTTTCAAACTTTAGGATTATCCTGTTGACCTAGTTTTTTTGTTTGTTTTTTGGGTATCACCGGGTATCCGGGCCTCTTGGAGCACCCGACTAAGTCCTCGCGGACACGGGTAAGGCCACCGCCCACTCCGTGTCATTTAAACGCCTGGGCAAGCCCAACTAGTAGCTGGCCCCGAAGGGAGAGGATTCGAACTCAAGACCTGCGCTTCCTGAGGTGTAGTCTTGGCATTTGCGCCCAACCCTTGGGGTTCCTGTTAACCTAGTTTAGCCATCATTTGACTAACGTTAAAATGTTATATACGTCATGCGCCTGTTAATTCACATATTAAAGGACCATACTATTCCAAATACAATGCTAGCAACATGTGATTGATCAAGTCCCCTTTAACTTAAGTCAACCACTGTTAAACTAGCTAGGTTAAGCGGGGTAATCCTGAAGTTTGAAAGTATAAGGGGGCCGGGTATTACTAATTACTTTCAAATTTCAGGGTGGTGTTACTAATTAAAATACCCAAAATAATATGACGACTTCATAGGCTAGCTCTAGAGATCTGCAAGTGATCACAGCCATGGATTTCAAATTTTAAGAACGCCTTGCGGTTGCTCTCGTCCTCTCAAATTATTTTGGGCACACCAAATAATAAACTATATATTCTTGTCACACATACATACTTGATATAGATTTGGTTTCCTTTTTCCATCTAACAAATTTAAGCACTTGTTCGGGTTTTACAAAAGTTTTGTATTTGATGCAAGACCACCAATTTTTTTTTTAATACAAGCGTGTCCATGGCTTACATGGTTAATTGACAAACCTACACATCTCTACACTTTTGCAAATCAGCCCAACTGAGAGCACACCATCTGCATTCCATCCGTATCATGGTATTTGAGTTCAAGGTGTGTTGCTCTTGAAAATTCAAACTCGTTTGAAGAAGAAGATGATGTTAGACCAGGAGTTCCTTGTTTATGTAGCAGTAAATAGAATTAACCAATAAATCGGAGAACTCAAGAAGACAATATGCGATATATCTTTATTGATCATGTAAACAGTAACAATACCTGTATGTAAACAACTTCAGAATTCAAACTGTAACAAAAAAGGAGATAAATGACAAATTATCAGATTAGTAGAAGAGGTTGGGGCACACGTTCAATGCGCTATCCTAAGGTAGATTACACTGTTGTACTTTCACAGTGCTTGCTAACATTTGTTCAGATGTCTACCCCCATGATTCAAGAGCTGACTAGAGAAAGGCTGCACTCTAAGACCTTCAGGCCAGTACTTACGAACCAATAATGGTATTACACTCTCAAAAAATCTTGAAAAATACAGTAAAAAATGAGAGAAAATGATAGAGAGAATTCCCTTTAGTTTTTCTCTTTAAAGATTTCTATTCAAAAATTCATAAAGATAATATTTCAAAAAATGAGGAAAAGAGCACCTATTTTAAATTCTTGAGGTCTTGGGTTCAAAATTCTTTATCCTCAAGAGTATACCTAATTTTTTTTACCTCTTTTAAAGTATTTGAGGTCTTGGGTTCAAACCCCATTAACCTCAATACACTAAAATTTTATTTTTTTAAGTTTTATACTTTGTAAATAATAGATAATACACTAATTGGTTGGGCTTGTCTGTTTAGACACCTAGCAAGTAAAAGAGAGAAAATAAGGGTTATATCATTACATGGTGTTTGCATGAGGTTTAGAAAAGAAATGTTGGGGTAAATATTTTTTTGGATAGTAAATCCAAAGGCTAGAAATCATCAATCAAGCTGACTTTTAGTGTGCTTATGCACCAATAGATGGGCTGAACATCCAGCAGTCACTAGGCCCAAAAATGACCTATGTAGGGCCATGAGAGAGCATGGACTGCACCGGGCCGGAGTCCTCTGCATCTACATTTTTCCGTAACTTTTGATTATCATGAATAGTTGTTAAATAAGATTTTCTACTATATAAAGAGTTAACTTTTTTAATTAATTCCATATATATTAAATATAAAAAGGCCTTATATGGAGTTTTCATCTTAGGCCTCAACTTGCATCGAGATGGCCCTGCTTGCGGTAACACATTGAGACCGCCCTACTTGAAATTCAAAGTAAAACTTCAATGGTGAGTGAGATGCTCGTCTGTTAATTAAAGACAAATCATAAACGATCACTGGACCTATTATAAATCTTTTCTTAATCAATTTAAATAATAAAATTGTCTAGTCATACCGAAACCCAATATCCGTAGAAACCCGGCCTGAAAAACAATAAGCTATGGATATTGCTTATCACTAATTTATCACAATGCCAAAGGCAGCTGAATTCACGTGACACTATTTCAAGTCCATAGATCCATGCATGTATGATTCATCTCTTGGTGGACCGTACCCTACACACTAAAAATAGCATAATTGGTGATTAGCAGGTTGATTTGCACATTTTAATGGGGTGATTTCTGGCCGTTCAATTTTGAGCTTTTATTTGGGTGCTAAAATATTCTAGCTGCTGGAGATCACTAACCAAACTGATTTTTGGTGCATGGGTCCACCAAAAGGCCAATCCATAAAGGTCAGTGGGCCTGAAAGAGTTCTCCACATGGCATTTTAGGAGGGGGAGAACAAACTTTGAAGGCACCAGACAGTGGCGGCATATTTGTGGGATCCAATCAATCCACTTGATTTCTGAGTGTTTGAATACTTAGATCAGAAAGAAATGAATTTCGAGTTAATAGCTCTTCGTGTCCTCTTCTTGCAATCAGTACTACATGAAATAATAGGCTGCATTTAGTAGCCTTTTTTTTTTTTTATTTCATTTAATTTAAACGGAAAATTTTTTTAAACGAAAAGAAATTTAAATGTATTTACAAAAACAAAAAAAATCTTTCATTTATAAAAAATGTAAAGGGTGTCTCTCCATGACAAAAATTAAGGCTGAAACAGGCTGACAAAAAGCCTTTTTAAAGGGCGTTTGCCCATTCAGAGTAAAACTTCTGTCACAATATAAGCCACGTGGCACACTCTTAGTGGACACCGACTGTATGGATGTTTGGCCAGTCCCTCGGTGGACCTGCAAATCAAAAATCAACCTGATTAGTAATTTACAACCTTTGGATCTTTGCACTCAAATTCATACGGTTAAAATCAACCCATGAAAATAACTTCGATCCAACGCTAATAAACCACTGATCATGTTTTTTTTTGGTGTGTAGGTCAACCTAGTGATTGGCCAAACATCCATACGGTCAGCGTCCACTAAGACTGTGCCACGTGGCTTGTATTGTGACAGAAGTTTTACTCCTCTACGGAAACAGACGCCCTTGAAAAGGGTGTTTGCCGGCGAATTATTTTCAGGGAGAGATGCCCTTTGAAAGGGCATTTAGTTACTTTTTTTTTTTTTTTTTTTTTGTAAATGTAGAAATTTTTTTAGTTTTTGAAAATACATTTAATTTTTTTTTTTTTCATTAAGAAAATTTCGGTAATTTAAATCTTCTCTCTATAAATTGGCAACTCAGGGAACGTTTCAATTCACAGCCACAGGCGCACAGCACAACAGAAACCATGTCCTCTTCTTCTTTTACAGCATCTTTAGCGTGGTGTGTTGTGATTTTGGTTGTGTCTCTGGTTGTTGATGCAAATGTACCTTTACCACCTTCAATATTCCCACCTTGTACTTTACTTGACCAAATCAATGGAAGGTGCTCTCCTCCACCACCCCCACCCCCACCCCCACCATCACCCCCACCCCCACCACGGTTTGGAGTCCCGCCACCACCACCACGGGTTGGAGTCCCGCCACCACCCCCACCACGGGTTGGAGTCCCGCCACCACCACCACCACCACCACCACGGGTTGGAGTCCCGCCACCACCCCCACCTTGTTCTTTAATTGACCTAATCAATGGAAGGTGCTCTTCTCCTCCACCACCACCACGGGTTGGAGTCCCACCACCAGTCGGCATCCCAACACAACCACCAGCACGACCTCCTTCTCCTCCACCAGTTGGAGTCCCAAAACCATCACCACCACCAATTGGAGTCCCAACGTCACCACCAATAGGAGTCCCAAAACCGTCACCACCAGTTGGAGTCCCAACACCACCACCAGTAGGAGTACCAACACCACCACCACCAGTTGGAGTCCCAGCATCACCACCAATAGGAGTCCCAAAACCGTCACCACCAGTTGGAGTCCCAACACCACCACCGGTAGGAGTACCAACATCACCACCAATAGGAGTCCCAAAACCGTCACCACCATTTGGAGTCCCAACACTACCACCAGTAGGAGTCCCAACACCGCCACCAGTTGGAGTCCCAACACCACCACCAGTAGGAGTACCAACATCACCACCAATAGGAGTCCCAAAACCGTCACCACCATTTGGAGTCCCAACACTACCACCAGTAGGAGTCCCAACACCGCCACCAGTTGGAGTCCCAATACCATCACCATCACCTCCTTCACAAGCGCCAGCACCGTCACCAGGATTCGTTGTTGACCCCAGTAAAATTCCACCTACTGGTACTCCATTGGCTCCATCTCCACCCCCAAGTAGTCCATCTGTACCACCAACTTCACCTCCCCCGCCTGAGGACTCAACCCCGTGCCCCCCGCCACCACCAATTATACTACCATGAAAGGAGTGTGGTCCTTGGTTACTTAGCAACTAATGCCACCTTATGTAATGTGGTTCTTTCCCATATATGTTTGTGATTTCTCATGTAATGGTGCTCGATCTGTGTTGGTTGCTCTTTGGGGTTCTACTTGAGCAACTGACTCTGCTTTGCTGCCTGTCATGTTTCTTCAACTTTCGTTTATCTATCTATATAAGAGAAGATCTTTGTGGGTCATCATTGTGTTTTATGGGTTTAATTATATTATATAACAAAAAATGGTCAACCTTTGACTTCCCCAGTCATAAAATAAAAGAATAAAGGGGCAGGGTCAACTCGAACGGTTTTTGTAGGCCCTTTAATAGGGCTGCCAATGGACCAGGCCGCTAGGAGTAGAAGCTTGCGGAGGTAGGTTGATCACTGCATTTCGGACCCATGGTTGATCACTGTAGGATGTTTGGCCAATCCCTAGGTGTACCTACAAACCAAAAATCAACCTGATTAGTGATTTCTAAGCATTGGATTAATTGGAATAATTTTTCATGGGTTGATTTTAACCGCATGAATATGAGCATTATTGACCATTATTTTTGGTACAAGGATCCAAAGGTTTGAAATCACTAGTTAGGCTGATTTTTGGTTTGTATGTAGGTCCACCTAGGGATCAATTGGCCAAACATCCATTTAGCGTCCTCTAAGAGTATGCCACCTAGCTCATCTCGTGGGCAGTCAGCGGCTTCACTGACTGTCAATGGTCAGCGAAGTTTTACATATGTGATTGATGGCACTGGGTCTATATGCCCAACTGATATCAATAGGAAAAATATGTAACGAGGTATGCCTGAAACTGTTTCAAATGCGGATGCACGATTTTTGTTACATACCACTGTCATTTGCGCACAATGATCGCATGGATGTTTATCCCACCCCTTGGTGGATATACAGACCAATAATCACCCTGATTGCTAATCTATAACCATTAGATTTTAACACTTTTTAAGGCGTTGTTATAGCCGTTGAATGTAATCATTTTTTGAATACTAAAACCAACGGCTAAAAATCATTAAACAAGTTGATTTTTACTGTGAATGTCTATTAAGGGGTGGACTAAACATCTATGCGGTCAGTGGGCCCAGATGGCAGCGGTGACTACCAAAAATGCTGTGTCCGCAAATGAAAAGATCTCAGTTATACCTTGTTACATCACGACCCTATCAATATACTTCAGGACTGTGCTCAAGCCTGAAAGTCGAGATGACCTTATAAGATGGGCTTGACTCAGGCCGTGCCTGATACTGGTACTGGACTTCTTAAACACTCCAATGGGCTGGCCCTACACTGACCATTGTCCGATCCAAATCGAGCCCATTGACAGCTCTTCCTAATTAGGAAGTTTGGGACAAGTCTCAGTCTTGACTTTCCTCGTTGGAATAAAAGGTGTCTATATCCTCCCTTTGCACGAAATGTGTCCAAGACCTTGCCCTAGTTAATTAATCTACTTCAAGCTAAACCAAAAAAAATCACTAAAACAACGACCCACTAGGTGTGTCGTTTTTGCTACACACCTAATGTGTCACAAGTTGCATTTTTATATAGGTGCACGTCTTTTTTCCCTACTGGTGCGTACGTAACACCAAAAGAGAACACACCTGCAACACTTGTGGTGCGTCATTTTTAAAATTAAATAAAATGATCCTGTTTGGTGTCCCACCCATAATATTTTTTTATTCCACTTTATTTATATCAAAATATTTGCATAAATCTGCGATAACCACAGTACAACGTACATTCCATACCCAATCAAAAGAACTAAATCTCACTACGGCGGACCAAGGTTTAAAGGGGACCGTTATAACGGTATAACGGACTGGGGGCGTTACCGTTTTTTCCCTTATAACAAAAAAAAACACTCAGGGGCAAAAACGGAAAAAATGGGAAAATAACGGAAATAAATGGAAAAAATGGCGCTGAAATTCAAATTTTGAATTTTAAATTTTCAAAAATGAAAAATAACAGAAAATAACGGAAAAAATGAAAATAACGGCCGTTTTTTTTTATAAAATTTTCCAGAAAATAACGGTCGTTATTTTCTGGGCCTTTTAACGGTCCATAACATAACGGGGTAGCGTTATTTTCGTTATAACGGCCATTTTTTAAACCTTGCTACAGACTACGGACTTTTTGGTACTTTGTGCAAAAAAAATTCGCTCTTGATTTTAGAGTGGTTCCAACGTCACAGTATGCGTCTCCTTTTTAATTGTGTGCTTTATTAAGAGGGTATTGCAAAAGATTTCTAAACCACAATTCAGGTTAATCCTTGAAAAATTGATGACATACTTCATTGCATATATATTGATAGGTCGAAAGTGATAAAATGGAACCATCTTGCAATGTACGACCGAATTTCCTAGCCTCTCCAACCCTTCCCTTTGTACGACAGGATCCCTAATTCTAAGCAATCTAACCTAATTAAAACTTTTCCGGTGGGTATCGAACATTTTTCTAATTTAACAAAATTTTTTAATGGGTGTAAACACTTTCCTAACCTAAAACATACACTTTTTTCAATGAGTATATAACACTTTCCTTATTACTCCCCCTCGAACTAATAAGGATTATGAAGTATTGTGAGTTTGACAAAATTTGTAGATACCATAATAATTAAGTTATTGCTAAAAAAGAAGATTCATGAATAACTAATTTCATTTGATTATAAGTTTGATTGTTTGATGTGTTGTCTGCCGATAAGTGCCACAAATAATAGAAGAAAGAGATAAGTGCCACAAATAATAGAAGAAAGAAATTGAAAAATAACTTTAGTTTGGACATCAAAATAGGCCTCTTTAGGAGATAGAAAATATGTGTCTCTCTCTCTTTCATGCCTCGTTTTGTCACACGGATCTCTTTTTGTGTCGTGGGCGCTTAAATGAGTACACAAACAGTTTATTCTCCTTTTCTCTTTCACCTCCAGCTTCAATTACTAATAAGAATGTGTGAACAACATTGAAAATTCTCCAAAAAATAGGTCAAATAGTAAGTCGACGTTGGATAGAAAATTTCATCATATTTTCCATTGAATCTGACGTTTTGTTGAAAAAATATCGTCGAAATACTAAGAGTGGAAATCTAAGATGAAGACAGCCGATCTGAACAACGGTGTATGTGCTCGTACATGTTTTTTCAACAACGGAGATAGAGGAAAATATGGATATAAAATAGAACTAAATAAAATATTAATTAAAAAATGGAAAGATTTTGGTACCCAATTGACACTGAAACGTAATCCGTCTGAAGGGAGTGGAATTGAGAACTTGATCTTAGAAGACCACAAACTCTAATACCATGATAACAAATTGATTTTTGATTAGTGTTGGGTGTTCTCTACAATAACTCTAAGATGGTTTATATAAATAATCAAAATAATGAGAAATAAAATGAGAACAATTAATAAAATTAGAAAGAGACTAAGGGGGTGTTTGGATCGCCCTTTTAATTTTTTACTTGAAAAAATCTTTTTTTCTACAAAAAGCTTTTTTCCAAAATAAAAGATTGTTTGGATGATCATTTTTTAAAAAGTATTTATTCCATAAAAATATATTTTTTAAGCCAAAAAGTTTTTTTTATAAAAAATAGCTGAAAAAGACTTTTTAAAATTTTGCTAGCTCAATGAACATAATAAACGAAGAAACAAGTTTTGGTAGAAGTTCCCTTCCAAAAAATTAGACATTCTATTGGTGGGACCAACCTAAAGAAGATAAAGACATTTTGCATTAATGTTGATCCAAACTACCTTTTTAAGAAATACACATTTTCAAAAAAGTTATTTTTTAAAAATAAATATTTTTTGAAAAATGGCGATCCAAACACCCCTTAATTCTTAAAATTTAACCTAATTAATACTTTTTTAATGGGTATAAAACACTTCCCTAATCTAAAACACTTTCCCTGCAGTGATATAGATCGAGCATGGTTTAAATAACGACATTTAATTTTAATGGTACCGACCGTTAAATTAAGAACCGTTTTGACGCTTAGAAAATAATGGACCTTTTTTTTTCGTTTTAACGGCTAAAATGAAAATAACGGCCGTTATTTTCTGAAAAAAATTGTGAAAAAAAACAGCAGTCATTTCTGTTATTTTTCGTTTTTTTTTTCATTTTTGAAAAATTGAAATCCAAATGCCATTTTTTTCCGTTATTTCTTTTAAATTCCATTTTTTTCCATTTTTACCCGTTTAAACCTTGGTGTAGAGAACACTTTCCTAACCTAGCTAATATACACTTTTCCATTGAACTTTTTGGGTATTTTAGCACTAACCATGAATAGGCTTAGGTTAGATTACATGAAGGTTTAGCGAAAAGAACAAATACCCTTGATATTACCAAAACGTACCTGGCTGAGAAATTTGCTATGTTTGCATTACGTACCTTGACTATGTTTGCATAGTCAAGGAGTAAACGTACACTGACTATGCAAACATAGTCAAGGAGTAAACACAAGGGGGTAATGCAAATATAGGAAACTTTTCAGGGGATCGATACTGTAAAAAATATATAAAAAAAAAAAAAAATTATTCATTTTACCACCTTTCGATCTCTTCTTCTGTCATTTCTTTTTCTTTCTTTTGTTTTTTTATCAAACACCACAACCATCATCACTGGCCCCAACCCCCTCTCATCGCCCTCACCAAAGTCACATTGAAACTTTGATTGCACTTTCAGGAGGAATAGCTTTCTAGATCCATGTAGAACACTATGCATGCAGATACAAATTAAAATTTGTTATTGCGTGTTCTTGACTGATGAGGGGTGCGAACCATGTTAGGTATGATTTCGAAAGGAGGGTGTGGGGAGTATGGAAGGATTGTGAACTGGGGGCGTAAGGCTTTCAAAAACCCTCACTAGATTTGTACCAGTAGTTTCTTGTTGCTGTATGGAAAGGATATTAATGTGGTTAGACATAGATGTGCTTGTAATTCCACGACGTCTATGCCCATACCTACCCTACCGCATGTATATAGCTAGAGTAAAACGATCTGTCACAAGATGTTGTGACCGAAGCCGGTGACAACTCACAATACGAGCTATTAGAGGGCGCTGACTGTAAAGATGTTTAGCCAGTCCCTCGGTAGACCTGCAAACCAAAAATCAGACTGATTAGTGATTTCTAAGCCGCATTGGATTAAAATTATTTACATGGGTTGGATTTAACAGTAGCTAGGAATTTGAGAATTATATATTGAGCGTTATTTGGGTGCAAGTATTTTTCCCATGGAATATTAATAAAAAAGCAAAAGAAATATGCCCTCTTGCCATGTGGCGAAGTCCATGTACCCTTTTGATCCTGCCACATCAGCTGCATGCCATGTGTAAGAAAATCCTACTTCTATTTTCATTCTTTTCTAAGTTTTCTTACTCCTCATATCCAAGCACTTGGAAAAAAGAAAAGATAAAAAGAATGCATTTTTTTGGCGGGGTGGCAGTGGCAGTGGCAGTAAAGGTCGCCAAATTGGGACCGAAGTGGTGCCAGATTTGTGGGACCCACCCAGTCGATCAACTTGATTTCTGAGTGATCAGAAAAAGTTAAGTTGGGAGTTAAAAGAGTGTTTTCTTGCTCCTGATCTCCCATTATATTGAATCAATACTACATGAATACGCTGCATATATATTTATTTCATTTATAAGTTCTTCTTTCTTTCTCTCTCTATAAATTGGGAAGGCAGGTAAGGTTTCCATTCACCGACACAGCTAGGAGTAGCACAACAGAAACCATGTCTTCTTCTTCTTTTACAGCGTCTTTAGTATGGTGTGTTGTGATTTTGGTTGTGTCGTCTGTGGTTGTTGATGCAAATGTACCTTTACCACCTTTGCCAAATGTACCACCTTTACCACTTCCACCCTGTTCTTTACTTGACCGATTCCAGGGAAGGTGCTCTCCTCCTCCACCATCACCACGGGTTGGTTTCCCGCCACCTTCTCTACCCCCACCACCACCACCTTGTTCTTTACTTGACCAAATCAAAGGCAGGTGCTCTCCTCCTCCACCGCCACGGGTCCCACCACCCCCAACTTGTTCTTTACTCGACCAAATCCAGGGCAGGTGCTCTCCTCCTCCGCCACCACGGGGACCGCCACCACCACCGGTTCGAGTCCCACCACCACCCCCACCACCAGTTGGAGTCCCGCTACCACCCCTACCACCAGTAGGAGTCCCGCCACCACCCCCACCACCAGTTGGAGTCCCGCCACCACCCCCACCACCAGTTGGAGTCCCGCTACCACCCCTACCACCAGTAGGAGTCCCGCCACCACCCCCACCACCAGTTGGAGTCCCGTCACCACCCCCACCACCAGTTGGAGTCCCGCTACCACCCCGACCACCAGTTGGAGTCCCGCCAGTTGGAGTTCCGCTACCACCCCTACCACCAGTTGGAGTCCCGCTACCACCCCTACCACCAGTTGGAGTCCCGCCAGTTGGAGTTCCGCTACCACCCCTACCACCAGTTGGAGTCCCGCCAGTTGGAGTTCCGCTACCACCCCTACCACCAGTTGGAGTCCCGCTACCACCCCTACCACCAGTTGGAGTCCCGCCAGTTGGAGTTCCGCTACCACCCCTACCACCAGTTGGAGTCCCACTACCACCCCTACCACCAGTTGGAGTCCCGCCAGTTGGAGTTCTACCACCCCTACCACCAGTTGGAGTCCCGCCAGTTGGAGTTCCGCTACCACCCCTACCACCAGTTGGAGTCCCGCCAGTTGGAGTTCCGCTACCACCCCTACCACCAGTTGGAGTCCCGCCAGTTGGAGTCCCACTACCACCCCTACCACCAGTTGGAGTCCCGCCAGTTGGAGTTCCGCTACCACCCCTACCACCAGTTGGAGTCCCGCCAGTTGGAGTTCCGCTACCACCCCTACCACCAGTTGGAGTCCCGCCAGTTGGAGTTCCGCTACCACCCCTACCACCAGTTGGAGTCCCGCCAGTTGGAGTCCCACTACCACCCCTACCACCAGTTGGAGTCCCGCCAGTTGGAGTTCCGCTTCCACCCCTACCACCAGTTGGAGTCCCACTACCACCCCTACCACCAGTTGGAGTCCCGCCAGTTGGAGTTCCGCTACCACCCCTACCACCAGTTGGAGTCCCGCTATCACCCCTACCACTAGTTGGAGTCCCGCCAGTTGGAGTTCCGCTACCACCCCTACCACCAGTTGGAGTCCCGCTACCACCCCTACCACCAGTTGATGTCCCGCTACCACCCTTACCACCAGTTGGAGTCCCGCTACCACCCTTACCACCAGTTGGAGTCCCGCTACCACCCCTACCACCAGTTGGAGTCCCGCTACCACCCCTACCACCAGTTGG
The DNA here is from genome assembly GCA_035048495.1 of Euptelea pleiosperma. Lineage (NCBI taxonomy): Eukaryota > Viridiplantae > Streptophyta > Magnoliopsida > Ranunculales > Eupteleaceae > Euptelea > Euptelea pleiosperma. The sequence continues at coordinate 19,316,732 of CM068548.1, read as the reverse complement.
AGTCCCGCTACCACCCCCACCACCAGTTGGAGTGCCACCATCAACACCACCAATTGGAGTGCCACCATCAATACCACCAGTTGGAGTCCCAACACCTCCACCAATAGGAGTCCCAACACCACCGCCAGTAGGAGTCCCAACACCACCGCCAGTAGGAGTCCCAACACCGCCACCTCTAGTTGGAGTCCCAAAACCATCAACACCACCACCACTAGGAATCCCAACCCCATCACCATCACCATCACCATCACTATCACTACCTCCGCCACCAGCTCCAGTACCATCACCAGGATTCGGCGTTGACCCCAGTAAATTTCCCCCGCCTGGAACTCCATTGGCTCCATCTCCTCCCCCAACTCCATTTGTACCAGCAACTTCACCTCCCCCGCCTGACGACTCAACCCCATGCCCACCGCCACCACCTGTGAAACCATGCAAGGGGTGTGGTCCTTGGAAGCCACCAGGCAATATGTAGAGACATGGATACTAAGCAAGTAATGCCACCATATCCTTATATGTAATGTGGCTCTTATCTATGTTAGTTTTACTTATGTAACAGTTCTCTCTATGTTGGTTTCTATCTGGGGATTCTATGCTCTGCTACCTTTCATGTTTCTTTTCTTCTACTTAGGGCATGATGCAATGCATACGCTGCTTAAGTAACGCAATTGGAATATTAAGATCATAATTGAAGTAACGGAATACTTCTTTTACACTTCATTATCAATCAAAAACTAATTTATAAGGTTATTATTGGAATCTTAATTAATGATCAAAATATGAAATTATAATTGAATCATTTTTTTTTAGTAAATGGGTAATCATTAGAAAGATCTCAATGAGAGCTTTATAGCAGTCCCATTTTTATGGCAAACCAACAAATGGTTCGAAAGTAATGATTTTTTGAAAAAATTAAGGATCAAGAAGAATCTGCAATAAGATAAACAAAGTTAGACAAAATATCAGATTTCTTTTATTAAAAAGAAAAGTACATACAATGAAGCACAAGAAGAAAAAAAAATCATAATCTACGGCTAGGGGTTGGTATGAGAGTAGTCGGTAAAGGCTAGAGATGGAATCGTGAAGGTACTATATCTCATACTCTATAGTGTGTTGTAGACTCGTTAGACCTTGGCAAATGTCCACCAGGTCTTGTCTCATGGCCAATGCTAAAGATATTGGCTTTTAAATCCTCGACGTACAACATATTGTCTAGCTTGGAAATGTTACGCGCTTGAATATAGTTCCACGACCAATGACCACAACACTACCCCCAAAATGTTACACTGCCATCTTTACGATCTTCAAGCTGATAGAAGATGGTTTTATCTCATGTCATATGCCTAGACAACTACTATCAAAATATCATTTCCTACTCTCTAAGACCTTCAATGTAGAGTGAATCATCATGCACTTAAGATTGTCCTTCCTCACCCAACCGGTCTTATACCTCAAAGGTGATTTCTGAATTTTATCCATTTGCACAGGTGGAGAGATAGAATGAATCTAGTATTGGTATTTCCTACTATTTTTATACCCTTAAACTTATTATTGGACATCTAGAATTTTTATTTATTTAAGGCATTAATTTTTTTAAACTAAGCATGGATTTTCATGTTAAGATTCTTTTGACCCCCCTTTGAAATTGTTCGATTTGGGAGCCTTGAGATTTTTTCTCTTCTTAAAGCATTCATATTTCAAGTGACCTTTCAACCCACGTACATATATGATGATGAAGAAGTTTTGAATTAATTGAATAACTTCAATAATTACATAAACCTACTCAAAGCTCTAATATACAACATTACAAGAATTCAAAACAAAAAAAAATCTTAATCAAATCAAATCTAATCCTAATGAAGATTTGATATTACCCTAATCTACACCAATAGTGATATGGTGTAACTCACACAATTTATTGTATTATATTCTTTAATATGCCCCCTCAAACTCATGGGGATCGAAGTTCAATGATTGTCGCGAGTTTGTCGAAATTCAGTGCCTTGAAGATTGATTGCCGTTGAAGAATGCTATCACCATTTCTAGTTTGCTAAGATAGTTGAATCGCATTGATCAAGCCTTGATGTCCACACTCATCAGTGAAAGAAGGTGGTTGCCAGCCAGAATGGTGATCCATGATGGTCACGCGGGATCTTATCCTAGAAAAATCTCCAGTTTGGGCTAGATCAGAACTTGCCGAATTTTGATCCGAAAAAAGGGCCTCATTGGGCCAAAATGTATGTTGGCATATGTGTGCCGCACAGGCTTTGTCTCGATGAGTCCTCAGAGGACTATCATATAATAGAGTGTGTAGGTCTCTTCTGGACCTCACTAGACTTGGGCTTTAAAAAGGCATAATCAAATCTCTTTTTTTGTGATCAACAATTTTGTGCTTGAGCCGACAAAAGTTGGGCCTATCTCAGAGCCACATGCTTGGGCTCTACGAGTCCTTAGAGGCCGATCAAGCAAATCATTTTTCTTGATTTGGGTGCTTGAGTCAAGTGGACTTGGACTCATAAGAGTAGCCCAAAATAAATATCTCTTTTTTTGTTGTTTTAGTTGACATAACGAAATGGGCAAAGAGGCGGTTCGATCTAATGGGTTTCCAAAACCCTAGAGGAGGGATGCTAGAGATGCTGACTCACAACAACAACGACAACGACCGTTGAAGCGTTGATTGGTAGTAGAAAGAGCTACGGCGATGCAACGACGACGATGGAAAATGGCGGCAACGGCAGTCTATATGATGAGATGAATAGTGGTTGTAGAAGTGGTAGTTTCCAGTGGACTGACCATAACAGATAGCCCATCAGTTTCAAATATTTAGGTAATGATATTATCATCCAAATTTCTAATAAGTTCTAAAAGTTTTTTATTCATCTTAGTTAGTTTGAGGCTTTCTTCTTACAATTCTTGATAAGTTGTATAAAGATTAGCTTCTTTCTCATTGTTCAAGTCACCAAAACTCTCTTTAACGGGATCTTCTTTCAGCATCTTACCAGATAAGAATTAGATGAGTATGATCACACTCATGTGTTTAAACCTAAATGAGTGAACTTGCTCTAATACTAATTGAAAAATCTCTGTATCGATTAACCATATTAATTAACCTAATCACTAAGGTCATAGTCTAGGGAATCTAATCTCATGTAAAAATAATTTTAGCCGATTGATAATTATCAGAGTAATTAATCCAACTGACTTATATTAAATATATATAATTAAAGATATATTATTTCTAATTTATTTATTTTAATCTAAATATTCTAATATATTTATTTTAATCTAAATAATAAAAAGTACAAAAATTTAAGAACACATGCAATTTTTTAAAGAGGAAACCCATCATAGGAAAAACCTTGGGACCACATTCAGATGTTAAAGAATCACTACGAGAAGTTAACGGAGTATAGGAAGTTACCATGCAACAGCGTTACCACAGTCTTCAAACTCGAATTATTCAAGCCAACCGTTGTCACATCCACACCTTCTTCACTCACCATGCATCGAGTCCCACGAGCGTCTTCTTCATTCAATCACGGTCACATCTACCTATTCAGTCTAACCCCAAATCTCACAACTCGAGTCACACGAGTAAGAACAAAACATAAAGTTTTTGGGTGGTTATGAACTCTCTACTAAGAGCAAAGATAGATCATTGATTTTTAGGATGATTTCAAGCTTCGAAGATATTAGCTAAAGTTTGGGAAAACACAAACTTGGAGACCAAAATGAGGGTTGGTGTTAGAGAATATATTTTATAATAAATTGTGTGAGACACACCATATCATTACTGGTGTACATCTCATCACAAGATTAGGATAATATCTTAGGATTAGATTTTATTTGCTTAGAATTTCTTTCCAGTGCTGAATTCTTGTAATGCTCTATATAAGAGCTTGGAGTAGGTCTTATGTAATCATTGAAGTTTCTCAATAAACTTAAAGTTGTTTAGTTGGCGTTCTTTTATTTTCGTCCAAATTAACTAGACCTTTAAATAGTTGGAACGAACAAGCCTAAAAAATAAAAAAGGTAGTTTGTGTCCAAAATAGATTCCATGCGGAGTTAGAAGTTCTATCTGCGTAGGGTTTGATCGAACATATGAATTTAGGTTGATTGAGTGGAGGCTAAATATGGATATGAAGGTAGAACATAATTTTGTTCTTTGATCAATCGAATGCGTCAGCCCAATTGATCGGATGTAACCATGTTAAAAAAAATCCAAACGACATTAATTTAAACTTTTTGTTTTCCAATCGATCGGATGTAAAGCCCGATCGATCGGAAGCCAAAATAACATATTTTACTTAATAGCCTCTGATTTTCTTATTGAATGATCAATTCCACTTTTGGGCCCGAAAACCAAAAGTCTACGGTTTGCTTAGAGATTAATGTTTATCATTTTATCACCTAGTTTATGGGGTCTCTAAGTCATCACTTACCATCCTAAGGGTGATCAAATGAAGCATCTGCTTCTTAAAATAAATATGAACTGCTTCTGAATCTTATGGCTGGCAGGTATAAGTGATATAGACATTGAAAACTCACACAGCCTACCAAAACGCACTAGGAAAGACTATGAACTCCTTTTGTCATACGGAATTAGCCAACAGTAAAAATATAGATCGGTCAACTTTACAAATGGAACCTGATCAAAACTCAGGTTGGACATGGGCTGAGGCATCGAGCAACACGAGACCGATCACACACACACACACACACACACACACTCTCTCTCTCTCTCTCTCTCTCTCTCTCTCTCTCTCTCTCTCTCTCTCCCCCTTGGGTAATTGGATGGTCTAAAGGTTGGGTTGGCTCTCTCTCTGGACCTTGGGTTGGATGGTCTAAAGGTTGGGTTGGGCTCGGGTTGACCCCCAACCTGACCCAACGCCGACTAAGTTGCATAATTAATTGTACACATATACACACCCAATTAAATTAATTGGCTCAAATACAATGGTCAAATCTCCTTGTTAAAATGCTCAAATCCAATGTCTAGAAATCACCAATTAAGTTGATTTTTTGGTGTGTAAGTCCAAGAGGTGAGTCAAAGTATAGACAGGTCAGCGGGTTCCAAAGGGTTGCCACATGTCTTTTTTTAGGGGTCTTCAAACTGGGGAGGGAAATTTTTTTGAACCAGCCACATTATGATCCAATCGATCAGTGGCCCTATGTAGCTCATTTTTCAGGGCTACTGACCACATAGATGTTTACCCCACCCATTGGTGGATATACACGCACCCCAAAAGCAGCTTGATAGACGATTTCTAGCAGTTGGATTTAGTTTCCAAAAAACATGCTTGAATACAACGGGTAGAGCATCACAACGGGGACAGCACGCTCGGCCCCGTATTTCACTATTCTCTGCGTGAAAAGTTTATTGTCATCAGCACAGCAGGGTCTAATAAATTGTAGAAAAATATTAAAGACTGTCAAATTAATAAACAAAGATTAATAGTCTGCCGGCTCATTTCCCATTTATATATGTTTGTAAGTTCCATTTATTTCCCACCTACATTCTCTCCCTATAAATACTCTCCACCCTCTCTCTTAATTTCTCTGATCCGATCCCATGCACACACATTCCACATATTAAACAGCCATGGCCTTTTCTTCCTTTCTTTTCGCATTTTTACTCTTGCTTTCCTCTCTCCTCCTCCATATGAATCATGCTTTGGCTGATGAGTTTTCTTCTGAGCTCTGCCCATCCGGGAAGTGCCGTAATCCTCCACCACCACCTCCTAAATCACAGCCACCTGGTCCATCGCCCGTTTCGCCACCGGGTCAACCACCGATTCCATCTTCACCCACTCTCTCCCCCGGTAAATCTCCAACTCCATCACCATCTTCCGGTCCCGTAACAACACCAACACCATCACCATATGTTCACAGTCCATCTCCATCACCATTTTCAGTAATCGATCCCAGTACAAGGCCTCCACCACCACATGCTCCCGGTACATCTCCTACTCCATCGCCATCTTCCGGCCCCGTCACAACACCAACACCATCACCATATGCTCACAGTCCATCTCCATCACCATTTTCAGTAATCGATCCCAGTACAAGGCCCCCACCACCACGTGCTCCCGGTACATCTCCAACTCCATCGCCATCTTCTGGCCCCATCACAACACTAACACCGTCACCATATGCTCCCGGTATTTCTCCGACTCCATCGCCATCTTCCGGTATATCTCCCACTCCATCACCACCAGGGACGCCAGGTGGTCAGACACCAGCACCAACACCATCCGTTTCATCTGCACCTCCACCTCCACCTCCACCGGAAGTCATTGATACACCATGCCCTCCTCCACCACCGTATACGTACTCGGTGTCTCGAAAGCTCAAAGTTTGAAGGAGAACATAGTTATTTGTAGTACAGGTTATAGTCACTATGTATGTGTGCGAGTGCATACTGTAACATCTACTAGATAATGAAAAATAAAAAAAAGCTTAGCAAAGAAAAAAAGAATAATGGAAAATAAAAATATTGTTGGCTAAATTTTCAGTGAAGATACCAGCCCTTAACTATGTAATTTGTGTTATGGCATGAAACTATGGATGCATAATGGCCTTCTCTCTCCTGGTAGCACTTGAAACCATGGTTCAAAGTCTCGATCGGCCAATCCTGGGATCTGATCCAAACCAGCTCTGTCTCGTCCGAGATCTCATTTATACAAAGGATTTTCACATCGTCTCGGGCGAGATGGGCGATCCTGTTCTGGATCGGAGCCCACTGATCCAGCCTCCGATCCAGAGACTTTCATCCTTGCTTGAAACACTTTCAATCTGTGCAGTTTTTAGGGTTCAAATTAAAGAGTGATGTAGATGCAGGTGAAGTACTCTCTTAGATACCGTGGGGGGGAAAAAAATCTCCACATCCCCAAAAGACCTGAGGTGTGCCCGAAGTGGATGTGGGTGGGGTCGAGGTCCGTTGCGAGCTTTCCGATCGAGAACACACCGTCCAGCATTCTGGACGCATTCCTGCCCAAACTCCACACAATAGGCACCCAAGGAATCAATGGGGATCACCCATTGGAGGAGGAGCCTCCGATGCTTAAGTTAGTCCGCAAGGACACAAGTGAAAGGACGAGTCCTCGGAGCCTGAGCCATAAAAAAAATGTTTAAATCTAACAGCTAGAAGATCAAGCTACACCGGTTGAACGAATGAGCTGAGTCTTGATTATTCGAGTAGATAAGGTAGAGTCTCTAATGCATAATCCCAAAAGGAAATAGCATATCTGAGAAACTATTTTGACAAGCAATGGGAGAGCTTGATATCTGATAAATTCCTTTTTTTCTCAGATAATTTGAATTCTCCAGCGATTAACATGCACATTCTAATTTTATTTTTCCCTCTCAAACTAGGGAACAAGATTAACGTCACTTCTTCCATAATCATATAGTAATAAAGGCCATGGTTTTAAAAAAGGCCGCTTAAAGGGTTAGGCCCCACGTCCGTTTCTGTTAAAACCGTTTAAACACGGTTTGACGCTTTTAATTTAATGGCCGTTAAAATCGTTTTAACAGCCGTTAAATTTTGAAAAATTGCGAAAAAAAAAGCCATTAAATCCGTTAAATTCTGTTTTTTTTTCATTTTTTCAAAAAAAAAAATCATTTTTCTCCCTGGCCTTTTCAATCCGTTTTAACAGTAATGTCCCAGTCAGTTAAACCGTTAAAACGGCCTCCTTAAAACAATATTGATACAGGCATCCTTTCCCATAAAGTAGGAATTTTTATTTTTATTGGGAAAAAAAGATGGCAAAATATGTACATCTTGGAAGGTGGGGCCTTGCCATTATAATAGCTAGTAAAGATTTTTCCACTACTGTTAGATACATAAACCATTTTTTCTTATTGCAAACATTAACAAAATGATCTTTTGAATGGCTTGGATAAAATTTAAAACACAAAAAATTATGATGTTATGCAATATTTACTTGAATAAATTTAATTTATTCCACTTTGTTAATTTATTATTTGTACTTGTAGATAATTCTATTGCATTAATCATAGTTTTAAATTAAAACTCAGTGAGTCAGCTTGATATATATATGTAGTTAATCAACGAGTCAACTTGAAATTTGGCCGAGTCTGATCGGAATCTACAAGCTCATTTGATTCTTCCTTAGTGGAAACAATAATTTCAAATATGGGACTTTGATCGGAGTCGGATGATTTTACCAAATTGCCATCCAAACCAGCTTCGTTGGTAGATTCTTTGGATCACCCGCTTTGTAGGTTCAACTTCTGGTTCCTTGATATCCAATCTTCCATTTCTAGTTTCTTCTAAAGCCTGATCTAGCTCTAAAGTGTAATTCTCACTTTTATTGCATTGTGATTTGCCAGGCAGATTTGGTCATACTTTCTTGCTCAAGTGGGCCTTCTTTAGGTATCGCCGGAGTCCAGTGGAGCTTTACTGGGAGGGTGGTCCCAAGTCATGGCATCAGCCAGGGGGAAATACATTTGGAGGATTGTGCCATTCGCAATCATATGGGGCTTATGGTTGGAGAGAAACAAGATGGTTTTCAAAGGAGAGGAGAGCTCCTTTCAAGAAACTCTCATAAGCATCAAGGCGTTTTTGTTCAGCTAGGGCAGTACTTCTTTAGAGTTCAGAGACATTTATTTTGGAGATATGGTGTTTAGATTCGATTTAGTCTTGGAGAATTAATTAGTAGCGGGTTCGGTGTTTTTTGTGGTTGTGATTTCTTCTGTTTTTATTTTTTTGCTTTTGTTTTCGCTTGTACTCTTGAGATCTTCTCGATCTCCTTTTTATATTTGGACCTATCAAAAAAAAAAAAAAATATTTGAATAGAATTGAGCGCGCAAATACCAAATTCCAATATGCAGACAAACAAATTCACAACTTCTTCACAAAATGGAGGCAAATTCATCATAGGGGCAAGCGAGATCAGCGAAGAGAATCTATGGAAGATCTTGAATCTTATAATCTTATTATGAATTTGGACGTTGTAGTTTTCTTTTGTTTTTAACAATTGGAAATCTGCGAGCTTCTGTCGCTTCTAATTACTTCTTTGGGTATTTTAGTAACACCCCCCTGAATTTGGAAAGTAATTTGCATTAGCTACCACCTTATACTTTCAAACTTTAGGATTACCCCCCTTGGTCATGTATCTCTATCCCAACACCTTCAACGCTGAGTCGCTGACGTGCCGAGCGACGGTAATGAGCCATCGGGGAAATATACATGGCGACTGTTTAGAACCATCGCGGAGGGTCATTTTTTTCTTGTGCTAGATATCAAATTAAAGGGTGAATGATCAAAGAACAACGGCGTCACCCTCGGCTAATTCCTTCGCAGAGCATGAGAGGGACCCATTATTCACTGAATCCAACCTGATAACTTACGCAATGGGTTTTCAATCGGAGTTAATAGTAATTTTTCTTTTTCAGCCTATGCATTGGACTCTTGTCACAAACTCATACGATACGTTGTAATATGGTTTAATTTGGGCGCCCATTTTAACATTGTAACGGACGGTTAAAGTTACCGTTATGTCCATTATAACGGAATAAATCATAATAAAAACAAATGATAAAATATTATTATTTTACTATTTTTGCAGTTTATTTTTTAAAATGTACATTTGGTAATACTGGTTGTTAACGGACATTATAAGGTCCCTTCATTAAAAAATAAACTCCATTATAAACATTTGGTACTGGTTATTAACGGACTCCCCTCGCACGTGGATGGCAAGCATCACCACAAGTGCAGTATTTGACCATTTTGTTCTGTATGCAAAATTGATTGTTATCAGGAGGTCTAATAAAGAAAAACGTTAAAGACTGTCAAATTAATAAACAAAGATTAATAATCTGCCGGCCTATTTCCCATTTATGTTTGTAAGGTCCATTTACTCCCCATCTACATTCTCTCCCTATATATACTCTTCACCCTCTTGCTTGCTCTTCCCATGCACACACATACTACATAATAAACAGCCATGGCCTTTTCTTCCTTTTCTTTCGCATTTTTCCTCTTGCTTTCCTCTCTCCTCCTCCATATGAATCATGCTTTGGCTGATGAATTTTCTTCTGAGCTCTGCCCATCCGGGAAGTGCCGTAATCCTCCTCCACCACCTCCTAAATCACAGCCACCTGGTCCATCCCCCGTTTCGCCGCCAGGTCAACCACCGATTCCATCTTCACCCACTCTCTCCCCCGGTAAATCTCCAACTCCATCACCATCTTCCGGCCCCATCACATCACCAACACCATCACCAAATGCTCACAGTCCATCTCCATTACCATTTTCAGTAATCGATCCCAGTACAAGGCCTCCACCACCACGTGCTCCCGGTACATCTCCAACTCCATCACCATCTTCCGGCCCCATCACAACACCAACACCATCACCAAATGCTCACAGTCCATCTCCATTACCATTTTCAGTAATCGATCCCAGTACAAGGCCTCCACCACCACGTGCTCCCGGTACATCTCCAACTCCATCGCCATCTTCCGGTATATCTCCCACTCCATCACCACCACGGACACCAGGTGGTCAGACACCAGCACCAACACCATCCGTTTCATCTGCACCTCCACCTCCACAGGAAGACATTGATACACCATGCCCTCCTCCACCACCGTATACGTACCCGCTGTCTCGAAAGCTCAAAGTTTGAAGGAGGACATATATAGTAGCTTAGTTATCGGTAGTAGAAGGTATAGTTACTATGTATGTGTGTGAGTGCATCCCGTTGCGTCTACTAAATAATGCTGGCCAAATTTTCAGTTGTAGTACCAGTCCTTAGCTATGTAATTTGCGTGTTATTGTATTACGGTATATGCACGTATAATTGCCCTTCTTTTTGCTGTTAGCACTTGAAACGCTTTCAATTATTAGGGTTTAAAAAGGAAAAATAGTAATAAATAAAGGGAATTGATCGATATTCCAGCTCGTTGAGGACCTACATACCAAATACCAGCTTGAATGGTGATTTCTAGCAGTTAAATTTGAATACCCAAGAAATAAAAAAACCTCAAATCCATTGCCTAGAAATCACCCCCATTAAAATGCTAAAATCAAACTGTTTGAAACCTCCGATGAAGTTGATTTTTGGTGTGTAGGTCATCCAAGGGTGAGAGTCAGTCGGTCCGAATAGGTCAAGATGACCTTCCAAGGACAAAAATCGTGCAAGCAAAGGAAAATAAGTAGATGATGTAATAAATACTCTAAATTTTCCCATTCTCTTTCTATTTATTATTACCGTATACTCTAGATATAAACCTTCTTAGGGTTAGTGTAACGAGTGCCTTTTTTTTTTTATTTAACGCAGGTATCCCAACACCTGCGTAAAAATAAAGGGAATTTATTTTTGGGTGGAAATGAATTCTGACCCATCTAGATGGGAAATGAATTCCGGGCTTATTAGGGAAAATTATGCAAGTTTAAATGGCTTTGTAGAGAAAATTATACAGATTTAAAATGGCTATCTAACAATGGACAGTTGTGTTTTCTCAAGAAAAATGTAGTTTTCCCATTTGGCAAACAAACACGCGCGCCTTAAATTATTCAATAAATCATTTTTTTTTATCAATCGCCACTTGATCTATTGATATGGAGAAGAAAGTTTTCATTTACCTTATTCACAGCAGGACACTTTCAAAACTCCAACACTTAATTCACCTAGAGTTCCCGTCCAGTCGTGACAGTGGCCAAGTTGCAGAGTCGACTCACGAGTCAATGTATACCAAATTGAATTGAATAGAAAACAAAAATAATAAATATATAAAATACAAAAGGAAATTGAGAACATAAAGAAAAATGAAAATAAAAAAAAAACCCACAAAAAGCAAAGTCCTCTTTGGCCCTCCAAAACTTCCAATTTGACCCTAAACTTGGGTAGGTTTTTCGAGTAAGAAACTGAGGTATAACAGATCAAGTTATAGGGTGATCTGACCAGATAACAATGGCGTCACCCTTGGCTAATTCCTTTGTATAGACTCGCCTAGATTTACAACGGACAAATCTAGTCTGCATACGTTTGCAGACTTAGAAGTATGCAAATAATGTCAGTAATGTTGGATGTCCATTGAAAAACGTGTTATTTCAATATTTAAAAAAAAATTATTTTATAAATTAAAAACACGTTTTTCAAGGAATATTCAACAGTACGTGGATACCATGTTTGCAACTAGATTTCTCCATTTGAATGGTGCAGTACTATCAAGAGGCCCCCCAACAGGGGGGACCCATTATTCACTGAATCCAACCTGATAAATCTTCCACGTCGAAATCAAGTGATTAGTGTAAGGGTTTAAAACACAAGAGTGAACAAACATAATGAACAAGTGGTTTTTCTTTAATCTTCAATGGTCATTGAGTGAGCTTTCTCGTTTATGCATTTGTCCACAAATTCCTCTTGCCCCAAGCTTTGATGGAAGAAATTAAACTCTATGTTGGAGGAGACCATCTTTGATGGAAGAAATCAGTGGGCCCTCATTAAAGAGTTCTCCATGTGTTATTTTAGAAGGGCGACAGGGGACATCAAATACAAGCTCTGCATCATATACTAACTAGTACGTGGCCCGTGCCCACGACACTCTCTAACAAAGCATTTGCAAAAATCGGGTGTGAGTGGTTTAGATCCACTATCCATTTGGGGTGATAAGAACTTAGCCATCCTTTCTGAAGCCGACAAGAGGGGGGGATTAGTGACTTCTCTGTTTCGTTATATAGATGTATAGTGGGTGGCCTGTGCCCTCGGCACCCCCTACATAGCATTTCCCAAAATCGACCGAGTGGTTGGGATCCATATATAGTTCATTTGGGGGATAAGATCTCGGCCATCCTTTGTGAAGCTGATAAGAGGGATATAAGTGGGGAGACAATTTCCCTGTTACATTAATCCAACCATCTAAATTTTATTTTATGTAAGGGTTGATATGGGCCCTTGGATATATGAAGCCTACAAGAGGGGGAGACAACTGCTGTGTTCTGTTATATAGATGTTTTTAATATACAATATTTATAACCATAGATTTTGAGTATTTTAATAACGTGATTTCTAGCCGTTAGTTGAAGCTGAATTTTGATAGTAGGTCCACCAAGAGGTCGACCAAATGTTCTACCTCATCTCATAGAAAATGAAACATTCAGCATTTTGAACAATTTTCTCAATGCGAGTTGATATCTTAGCATCTGACCATCCAACCTTATCCATCGGTTTCTAAATTGTCCTTAGAATATTAAATAGGATTTTTTTTTTTTTGCTGAATTAGGCAATTTATTGAAATATATATAAAAGAAAACAAAAACCTGCTACACATGATACAATAGGCAGGGGAGTGAAAAGCATCACGCATCCCAACAACCAACATTAATCATCTGCTAAGACACATGCAATACCCCTGAGACAAACTAAGCAAAAGTTTTCTCCGAAGTCTAAGCTACATCCCTTGTTGGCCGAGCTATCCGCGCTAGAGTTTACACCCCTCCATGTAGAACTAATCCGCATCGAAGAGAAGTCATTCTTAAATAAGATGAATATATATTTTCATTAATTGTTTTTTTGGAAAAAAAAAATGTCAAAATGTGTACAACTTGGCAGGGGGGGTCTTGCCGGCCACTATTATATATAACAGAAACATTTTTCTTCTTCTAGCGACTCTTAGGCTGTGTTTGATTGCACCAAAATTTTTTCGGAGAAAATATATCTGGGATATGCCTTAAATGGCTGATTGATTGCAACTGAGAACACATATTTCAATCATGTGAGAAATTAAAGGTGTATTTTCAGGTGGAAATGAATTCTGGGATTAGTAGGAAAAATTATACAGATTTAAATGCCTTGTTAAGAAAAATTATACAGATATATACTGGCCATCTAACAATGGACAGTTGTGTTTTCCTTCAGAAAATGCAATTTTCCCACTTGGTAATCAAACACGGCCTTAGATGCATAGAGCCACGTTTTCCTGTAATTCTTGCAGGCATTTTGCTTACTAAATTGTGAAGTTTAATTATTAAATTCAATTTGGTTTACCACTCATCGAGTCAACTCAACACGATGGGCTTTCGTAATAACTGCCGTTATAACGTTAAGTCCTTTATAAAATTTAATTTTAAGCATTTTTAGTAAATAACTTAATGGTCCTGGAGCGTTATAACTGTCATTATAACTACTTTAATCAAATTAACAACAATATAAGAAAAAAAATATTCAAAGGAGTTATTAAGGTTTTGTGGTTATATCAGGGCTGCCGTCTCGATGCAAGTTGAGGCCTAAGGCGAAAACTCCATATGAGGGGCCTTTTAATATTTAATATATTAATATAGCATCGGGATCGGTGGACAACTATCTTTTGACAACCATTTGGAGGACCCACTTAGAAGATGAATCAACGGCTGATTTTCATAGAGACCATCCTCACCAAAAAGCAGCCATTGATTCATCTTCTATGTGGGTCTGCCAAAATGGTTGTAAAAAATAGTTGTCCACCGAGCCTAACCCATTAATATATGGTATTAATTAAAAAAATTAACTCTCTATTTCACAACTATTTATGATAATCAAAAGCTATTGAAAAAAATTTAGATGAACAAGACTTCCGTTGCAGTCCATGCAGAGGACACTTGCGGCCCTACGTAGATAATTTTTTGTGCCTAATGACTGTGTGGATGTTCAACCCACATATTGGTGAATAAACACACTAAAATCAGCTTGATTGATGATTTCTAGCCATTAGATTTACTACTAAAAAAGCATGCTTGAATCCAATGGCTAGAATCAAATCCTAAAAGGTACTAAAATCTATGGCCAGAGATGATCAATCTGGTTAATTTTTTGTTTGTATGTCCAACAAGGGGTGGGGTAAACATCCATCCGGTTATTGGACTGGGGCCTTCTCTCACCTGGGCTGGGGGCCTTCTCTCACATGGCCTTATGGTTGAGCCGGCCCTGGGTTATAGGTCGAACTTTGGAGTTCAGACGACATTTTGCTGATCTGATACAAAATTGATTGTTATCAGGAGGTCTAATGACTTGTAGAAAAATATTAAAGACTGCCAGATTAATGAGCAAAGATTAATAGTCTGCCGGCTCATTTCCCATTTATGTTTGTAAGTTCCATTTACTTCCCACGTACATTCTCTCCCTATAAATACTCTCCACCCTCTCTCTCTCTTCCCATGCACACACATTCCACATAATAAACAGCCATGGCCTTTTCTTCCTTTTCTTTCTTTTCTTTCGCATTTTTCCTCTTGCTTTCCTCTCTCCTCCTCCATATGAATCATGCTTTGGCTGATGAATTTTCTTCTGAGCTCTGCCCATCCGGGAAGTGCCGTAATCCTCCTCCACCACCTCCTAAATCACAGCCACCTGGTCCATCGCCCGTTTCGCCGCCGGGTCAACCACCGATTCCATCTTCACCCACTCTCTCCCCCGGTAAATCTCCAACTCCATCACCATCTTCCGGCCCCATCACATCACCAACACCATCACCAAATGCTCACAGTCCATCTCCATTACCATTTTCAGTAATCGATCCCAGTACAAGGCCTCCACCACCACGTGCTCCCGGTACATCTCCAACTCCATCACCATCTTCCGGCCCCATCACAACACCAACACCATCACCAAATGCTCACAGTCCATCTCCATTACCATTTTCAGTAATCGATCCCAGTACAAGGCCTCCACCACCACGTGCTCCCGGTACATCTCCAACTCCATCGCCATCTTCCGGTATATCTCCCACTCCATCACCACCACGGACACCAGGTGGTCAGACACCAGCACCAACACCATCCGTTTCATCTGCACCTCCACCTCCACAGGAAGACATTGATACACCATGCCCTCCTCCACCACCGTATACGTACCCGCTGTCTCGAAAGCTCAAAGTTTGAAGGAGGACATATATAGTAGCTTAGTTATCGGTAGTAGAAGGTATAGTTACTATGTATGTGTGCGAGTGCATCCCGTTGCGTCTACTAAATAATGCTGGCCAAATTTTCAGTTGTAGTACCAGTCCTTAGCTATGTAATTTGCGTATTGTATTACGGTATGGAACTATGGACGTACGTATAATGGCCCTTTCTTACTGTTAGCACTTGAAACGCTTTCAACCTCTGCAGCTTATTAGGGTTCAAAAAGTGATGCATATGGAGTGTGAACCTACGTTTGTTTATATTTGGGTCATGACGAGTGCTTTCGCATAGACTTACGAAAAGAAAAGAATAAAAAAAAAAGTGAAGGAAAGGCAACATAGTAATAAATATAAGGAATTGCTACAACCAAACACACCCCAATGGAAAAATTTTAGATGCGGAGGACTTTAGATGCACTCGATGCAGATGGGTATCATGGCCCTACATGGCTCACTTTTGGGGCCCACTTACAGCATGGATGTTTAGCCCACCCGTCAGTGGATATGTATACCAAAAACTAGTTTCATTGATTTTATATAGCCATAGATTTTAGCACTTTTTTAGGATTGACCGTAACAGTTGGATTCAAGCATGTTTTTTGCATATTTTTTGGACATTTAATCCAACGGCTAGAAATCATCAACCAAGCTGATTTTTAGTATGCATATCCACCAAGGGGTGGGGTACACATCCATACTGTTTGTGGGCCCAAAAAAATGAGCCACGTAGGGCTACAAGACCCCTCTGATCGATTAAATCCAAAATCCTCTCCATCTAAAAATTTTCCCACCCCAATAGTCCAAGGAGATATTTCATTGTATATATATATATATATATATTTTTAGATCTAGTTTTCCTAGAGCAAAAGCCCAACTTGGGGATTTTGGATACTCTTAACCAATGTTTTAGAAACCGAATGGTGATCCAAAATTTTGACAAATTAGTTGGACCATGTGGTTCGATATGGTTTGACCTGCATGTATTTGTAATAACGAATTTGAAAAATATCATTTAGTGAAATTTAAAATATATGAGATAATAAAAGAAGGATGTTAGTAAAAAAAATGTGAAAATTTTGAAGTATAGTGCCCTTATTTTTATTTCTCAAATGATACTATCAAAGAATATTAAGATTTAAGAATGAAGATTCCCAACTGAGCTTCTTTTTCTACGTCATCTTTTCTAATACATTTGTTTCAATACACTAGAAGTATTAGAAAAGATTTTAAGATATTTGGACTTTGTTTGCCTGATTTGGATATTGATCAGGTTCAAAAATTGACTTAAAGTTAAAACCTTGAAATCTCTAGACTTATAACCCACTGGAGATGCCGTAGATCCCTAGCTTAATCTAATTCAATAAACAAGTACTAAAACAACTAATCCTTCATAACCTAAATTCACCACTCCTTAATCAACTAATTTCGCCAAACTCCACAAACCACAAATAAGAGATAGTATTTCAATATTAATGCACTACTTCAAAAGAAGAATGTGGACTTACCTAATCCCGCATCCTCATCGTCATCATTTTGGGACATTGTTGTACTTACTTCAATTCTCCATGTTCCTTGCTGCTAATGTTTAATTCTCAATGAAAAAAACCTTTCATTCCCCCAACATGTCTAATGTTGTACTTACTTCAATTCTCCATGTTCCTTGCTACTACAACTTACACAAATTCAATGACAATAAAATAATTTCATGACATATGAAAAATGGTTAATCAAGTTTTATTTTTTCATACCTGAGCCTCTAGACTACTCTAGTATCAGACAAGCCAGGCCCAATCCATGTTCCTGATGCAAGGGGTTGATTTCTAATTAAGTTATCCGTTTTTATGACCAAGTAAAATTGTTTCAAATAATTTCTCCATCCTTTGAATTTTGTCCCGATGGATTGCATGACCCAATTTTTCAGCCATCATCAATATCAACCTTTCCCTAAAAAGTTAAAAAGAAAAAGAAAATATAATAAACACATATCATGCTCTCAACTAAACGTGAAAGAAGGTAATAAGTAAGCCAAAATATTAAATTACTTATACCTTTATCTCTTGCCACATCCTGTCATTCGCATCGTCAGAGTTGTGATTACCCCCTCAATAAGGATGCCGAGTTGAAGTCGAGAGGATATTTGCCTCCTCTGGCTAATGGGGTGAAATCAATGGGGCATTTGTCCCCTTTGGTTATTGGGCTGAAGTCAACTTAGACTTTCAATGTTGACCAAACATTTCTAAAATCATGTGGTATTTTATTGATAATCTACATTGTGCCTAGTTTCTAAAAATATTTGGTAGGTTCATATTGGCTGCAGAGATTGAGTTTTGAGTGATTTTGGCAAGACCTATAGGTCACGCTATTTATTTTAAAATCCAAAACCACTGTACTATTTTAGAATGAATTGTTCATACAGGTAGACCATAATTTGAAACGTTAGGCTATTTTTCCTTTCGTATTTTTCGGTTAGGATTCCAAATTGGTATAGTACATCCGATCTGGAAATCCCTATTATCTAATCATATGGATCCAAATGCCACATATTAATCTCACCCCTGAGGCCCTGGCTCATAGATATAGATCACGAGTCAAATAGAGTGTCATAAGTTGGGCCCGATTCGTCCGAATAGCTTGGGATCGGGGCGTAACATATATAAAAAGTAAATTTGTTTCATATTTTAAATAGAAATATTATTCTAAATCTTGAAGATTTAGCTAGAATTTTTTAGAAATCCTCATAAATTTGGAGACTATACTCATTTTCCAAAATATTCTCTTGGGCCATAGATAAAATATCCAAAATTTTACGATTTCATATGAGGGGATTAAGGTTTCAACTGTTTCATAAGAATCGGTGGTTCGATCAGTTTCACGATTGAACCACTGGTTTTGAAAAAACCACCGGTTCTCTTCAAATTTTTGGTTCAACATGAAAAGAGCCGATGTTTTTGAAAACTCGATCAGACTGACGGTCCGAACCAGTGGGGCCGCTTAGTTGGTCGGGCACGACTTTTTGGAAGATCATAACCATACAATCATGGACTTTATTATGTATTAATTATTGAATTTACGGTCAAAAAGATATATTATATTTCTCGTATGCTTTCTAAGATCACTTACATGATTTGTGGCCATGGCAAATCAAAGAGGCTGCGGGCCACGTGATAGGATGTGTTAGAAACAACAAAATTTTATTGAGATGTCGTTGACTAAAAGTCTTTTTAAGCGCGTGCATTAATAGATTCACCGAGTAAAAGGAAGTCTTCATTGACTTTGACGTGCGTCTTTGGCTACGCGTGAACACGTGCATTTAACTAATTCATTTTTCACATGCTTTTTTTAGTACTTATTTATCACGTGAAGTTGTTTACTTGTTTTAGTCTTTAGAAGCATTTATCACGTGATGTTAATAATAGTAGTTGGAGAGAGACTCATAATGGGGGTCAGTATCATGGGACTTGTCTTTTCGGACTCGTCTTTCACGTATGTCATCGGCTGTCGATTCCGAAAAACCAACCAATCGTTGATTCTTTGAGTAAAGCTTCGGTAACAGTGAGCCCGTCACAGAAGCACAATTCTCGCCACGTACGTAACAATTCTGTCATAACGCACGATACGAGCCACGTGACACTCTTAGTGGACGCTGACCGTATGGATGTTTAGCCAGCAGCCAGCCTCCAGCCTACAGTCCCTTGGTGGACCCGTAAACCAAAAATCAGCCTGGTTAGTGATTTACGAGCTTTGGATATTTGCACCCAATCAACCCATGAAAATAACTTCAATCAAATCGCTTTGAAATCTCTAATCAGGCTGATTTCTGATTTACAGGTCCACCAAGGGACTGGCCAAACATCCATAGGGTCATCATCCACTAAGAGTGTGCAATGTGGATCGTATTGTGCGTTGTGACAGAATTTTATAGGTGCATTAACAAGCACATGATGAATGCCACATTTTTAATGTTAGTCAAATGATGGTTAAATTAGGTCAAGGGGGTAATCCTAAAATTTGAAAGTATAAGGGGTATTACAAATTACTTTCACATTTAAGGGGGTGTTATTAAGGTTCTATTCGTAGTGCACCTTCGATCCATGTGCGTTTTGGCTGAAGGTATGTGTCTTGATTAACGACAAGTACTGTTTGGGTCACACTCAGGCGTGCACCTTCAAAGACACAATGGACCTTGAAGATGCGCAAAAATGAACCTTCCAAAGTGAGTAAAACTTCTATCACAACCAAATGAGTTCTCGCCACATACACAAGTGCTTTTTTCTTTGAAGTGTATGTGCTGAGAACTCATTGGCTGTGATTGAGTGATTTGCAACTTTGTTGTGACAGAAGTTTTACTCTTCGAAAGTTATTCACCTCCCTCATGAGTCTTTGAAGAAGCGTGTACTTTGAAAGTTCACCTTCCACCCCCAATGAGCTCTGTCCACCTAACGTGTAGCGCATTTATGATATATGGCCCCACATGACATATAGCACATGTATGATCTATCAACCCCCTTATATTATTTGGGACCCATATATGATCCATCAACTTTTGTTCTTATGTGGGGCCGAGGTAAGTGGATTTTGTTTTTTAGTCGCACAAGGACTTGATTACAATTAAAGGAACAAAAACCCAATTAAATATTATTTGGGATTGCCTGAGATCTCGATTAGCTACCTTTGGATCTCATTTCCAAAGAGGACAACAGAAAGTAGACAAAGAAGATCAATACAACATTTCGACAAGGTTCCCATCTTCCATCAACCTTGATTTCGACGTTGTGCATTTATTTATTCAAGAGATATGGAGAATTGCTTGTTCTTGGGCGTGGATTCTGAGAATCAAATGCTGATTGATAGCATGGTTTAAAATAACGCTGTTAAAATAGTAACGCCTCAAACCCGTTATGTTAAGAACCGTTTTGACACTTACAACGGCCTGTTATTTTTTGAAAAAATTTGTGAAAAAAATGGCCGTTACAGCAAATCAAAATTCACTATTCAAATCTTAAGATAATTTTTTTATTTTTTTAATAGTTTATTTATTGAAAACTCTTGATTTTCTATGACTTTTCTTTCATTTTCTATTTTTATAATTTTTTTTTTTTAATTTCTCATTTTTCCAGCCATGGAATCTCAATATTTGAGCAAAACAAGCACTCTACCTACCTGTGTGTACGTGTATGTGTATGCATTGACTAGCCCAAGTCAACTCCTGAGTCTTTAAACTTCTGAGTCATGTTGGATATAGCAATAGTGGTTGGTCAATCCATTGGCCATAATGACTCAGAAATGTGGTACACATGCACCAAAATGGCCCCACCTTGTCTTGCTAAATACATCTCCATGTGAGGGTATTTTGATAATCTAGAATCTGACACAGGCATGTGAGTGCAATAAACACAGAGGCTGTTTGGAAAGTTCATGTTTTCAGGTCCTAGCCCAGTTCGAGAGTGGAGAACCGGTTCAATGTCACGACTTCTTTTTCAAAAAAGCCAATTCTAGTCTTTGTAAAGGTGGGCCCCACATGGTTAATAAACGCAGGCTGGAATAGCTGGACCTAGACAGCTAGAATAACCTCAGCTGGCCTCACTTTTTGGGTTTTCCAAACTTGCCCACGAGCTTGTAGTGTACTCCACGAAGGATCCAGAGAAATTTATTTCAAACCGGTTCTTTTTCAAAACCCTCAAGTGGGTTTAAAATTTTAATAATAATTTAATTGTAATGATTAAAGGAATATGTGTGTCATCTATGCACTCTTTTGACAAAGCAAACGGCTGGACCCCACACTGGGGTTGGGAGATTTGCAGAAAATTTTGTTTGGAGCTAGGCTGATACATAAGAGGGGATCTTTAAGGATATTCTCTTTTCAAATCATTTAGGTCCCACCCCATGTCTAAAAGATTCTCTCCCATGATCAGCTTGCACTCACCCTGTAGTAAAACTTTGATGACAGCAGCCTGTGACAGCCAGTGAGTGCTTTTTCCACGTACCCAATTGCTTTTTCCGCGTTTGTAGTACTAATCTAAAAATAATTCACAACGGTACATGGCAAAAAGCACTCAGGGTATGTGCTTAATTAGAACTCATTGGCTGTCACAGGCTTCGATGACAATTAGGTGTGTAGCCAACTTACTAATTAAGCGAAGATTAGCGTTCGTAAGCGTAAAACTTTTGTCACAATGGATTGTAAATCACACAATCACAAGCCAATGAGTTCTCGGTATGTACACCTCAAAGCAAAAGCTCATGGGTACGTTGCAAAAAACACTTGGGTATGTGCCGAGAACTCATTGGGTTGTGATTGTGTGATTTGCAATCCGTTGTGACAGAAGTTTTACTCTCGTCGTAACTATGATGATACTGTAGCTCATCATATCAAGATCCAGACCATTGATTCCACCACGAATCCCAAGGGATACCGCACAAATTTCAAAAACATCCCATAATAGGAACATGTGGGACGACGAGTAAAACTTGTGTCACAAGATGTTGTGATGGAAGGCGGTCACAGCACTCAATTCGAGCCACGTGGCATACTACTAGAGGACGATGACCGTATGGATGTTTGGCCAGTCCCTCGGTGAATCTACAAACCAAAAATCAGCCTGATTAGTGACTTACAACCTTTGGAGTTTTGCACCCAAATAACGCTCAACCATGCTTCAGTGTTGTCCAAAGGATAATGCTACCATTTCCCTTTTTTAGGAAAATGACAAGCTTCTAGAAATAAGGTATAATTTTTTAGGAAAAGTTACTTTTAAAAAAAATAACGATGACATGGTTAGCATCCATGACCTCGATCCTTATCTGATTTTTTTTAATTTTTTTGCCCTAGATTTTTTTTATAAAAATAATAATAAATATAAGGCTCAGGCTCCTCTGCGTACCCACTTTTTCTGACCCATCTCGGGAGTCAGGCTCGGGGCCATAGATTCAAAGAATCCAATGAGCGTTGAGCTAGCATTAACTATTTTTTTTTTGGGTGGATGAATATGAAGAGTTGTTTGGGTGTGAAGAGTTAGTGGTCAATTTTTGGTGGGTTTATTGGGCGAAACCATGGGTGCCAATATCTCGTCCTTTTATTTTTTAGGGTATTTTAATAGCACAGCCCCTGAAATTTGAAAGTAATTTGTAGTACCCCCTTATGCTTTCAAACTTTAGGGTAACACCCCCCCCCCCGACCTAGTATAAGGGTGGTTGACTTCAGTGAAAACAGACTTGAATCATAAGTTTTTAGCATTGTACTTGCAATATTATGGTTCTTCCATAAATGTATTAACAGGTGCATGATGCATGTTGCATTTTAACGTCAGTCAAATGATGATTAAACTAGGTCAAGGGGGTAATCCTAAAGTTTGAAAGTATAAGGAGGTATTACAAATTACTTTCAAATTTTAAGTGGGTCTTCCTAAAATACTCTATTTTTATTATGCTAGAGGTTGTACATATAAATTTAAGGGCATTTTTGTACTACCCCCCTGTGAAATCATCGATATTTGTACTACCCCCTGGTGGTTTCACTTTGTTGTGTTTCCCCCTTTGATTGCAACTTTTCTTGGTTGACCTTAAACGGTTTGCTTAATTTTTACTCTCAGGACCAAACTGCCATTTCTTTTTAAAATTACGAAAAGACTTGTTGCTTACTTTTTCAAAAGTATCAGACCCGCATTAATGTGGGCGTACTTCTATTTTAACCCCTTATCATTGACACTTGATCTCATCACTTAGATCATTTATTATAAACAGATGGTTCATATTTTCTTACAGAAAAAAAATCTGAACAATCCATCAAGTGACCAACATAATTTCGTCACGTGTAGAATAGTGGAACTTATCTTTTTGGTGGTTTTCTAACCATTGGATTTGAGTTGTTTTCATGAAAACCCATGTACATGGCACACTCTTGAAAACATTGAAATAACACGTTTTTCAAGGGACATCTAATAGTTTTAACAATGTTTGCATACTTTAAGTCCGCACACAATTGCAGACTAGATTTGTCCCAATTATAGCTGGTCAACCACATGGCAAGAGGGAGTGTTTAAAGTTGAAGAGATGGGGTAGGACATAATAATGATGGGACTGTAAGTACGGTCGGCATTTTCGTAATTGTGAAAGAGAAATGGCATTTTGGTCTTGAAAATAAAAGTTAGACAGACATTTAAGGTCAACTAAGAAAAGTTGCAGTCAAAGGGAAAACGAAACAAAGTGAAACCACCGAGGGTAGTGCAAATATCGATGATTTCACAGGGGTAGTACAAAAATGCCCTAAATTTAAAGATTATAAATTTTCTTTTCTTTCTTTTTCTTTTTGTCCTAACCTACCCACAGGAAAATAAAATATATGTAAAATATTATATTTCCGACTAATCAAATCTTCCTAAAAGATTTTTCTTAATGTTTTTGAGAAAAAGAAAGATATTATAATTTCTCATAAGAAGGGCTATACTTTACAATGCTTCTCACTTTGTCACTCGGATATACTGTATTCCTCTTCACGTTAGCTATACCGCATAAATTAATCAAGCTCGTCGAGGAGTACATGCGATGCAGTGCCGATCAAGTAAAGATAAGTTTTTAATATACCCTTTTAAATGTAGAATAATCGAGGACTGCTAGCAAGCAACCCCTTAATGGAGTTCCACGGATGCCCCCCCGCCCCCCCTAATAGTTTGTAAGTAAAGTATTCTAGAATAATAATTATGTAAATAAAAACAAAAAAGCGTTGGTTGTCGCAAGCAGGTTGTTTTCACTACAAGCAATAGAGATAAGACATCCTTATCATCTAATTAATAATTTTCGACAAGCTTTTTGATGTAAAGGGGATGCTTTGACCCGACTCACAAGTGTGGGCTTCTCCATTATTAGTTTGGATGCTTTGACCCGACTCATATTGGGTCATATTGTCTAATTGTGTCATGGGATGTAAAGGTAGTTTGGTTTATTAAATAAGTCTGATTCTGGTTCAGACCCAACCCAACAAGCTCTATAGCTTTAGACTACATTACAAAATCAATAGGACTAGGCAAGGTTTTAAATCGTCCGTTATAATGGTATAATAGTCACTTAACGTTATCGCTGTGAGAATATTGTTTTTTTTATTGGGTGTGGTGTCTGGAAGGGCATTAGTAAGGTGAAGGAGAGTTTTCTATCAAGTCAAGATTTATTTTTGGGAGGACCAGTGGGTTGGTGACTTATGTCTCAAGGATTCGTTTTGCCGGTTGTATTTTTTCTCTTCAAAAAGGTAATTTTATTGAGTCATTTTGGTAGGGGTCATCTTTAGAGGCTCCTTGGGACCTTGGTTTTCAGAGACAACTCTTTGGTCGGGAAGAAGAACAATTTATCATTTTGATGGAATGCTTGAGATATTACATGGTTTTTGACGCTGAGAAGAATTATTTATCTTGGGTGCATTCCAAATAGGATTCCTTTTCAGCGTGTTCCTTCTAGCCGTTCAACATTTCTTCTGTCCCAAAATTTGAAAAGCCAAGATCCCCTTAAAAGTATACTTTTTTGCTTAGGTCACATCTATGGACAAATTACTCGTTACTGATATTTTGATAGCTAGAAAATGAATTTCGATAAATTTTGTGTTGTGTAAGGCCAATAGAGAGAGCAAGGTTTAAAGGAGTCCGTTTTAACGGTTTAACGGACTAGGGGGCGTTACCGTTTAAATGGATTGAAACAGCTAGGGGCAAAAATGAAAAAAAATAGATTTTGACGATTTAACGGAAAAATGGCGTTGAAATTCAAAATTTTCAAAATAAAATGGAATTAAACGGATTTAACGGTCGTTTATTTTCAAAAAAAAAAAATCAGAATTTAACAGCTGTTAAAACGGTTTTAACGGCCATTTAAACGATTTTAATGAAAACGGGCTTAGGGCATTACCATTTAAACGGCAATTTCTAAAACCACGAGAGAGAGAGAGTACTAATCGTCCTCTTATACACTGGACTTTGTCAATCAAACATGGGTATACTTTCTAGCACTAGGGTTTTTCCTGGATTGTCTCGAAAACCATTGGGACATTGTTGGGAGGTTGGCCTCGGATTGATGCATCACCTAGGGGTTTCATTCTGTGAAGGATGCTATCGTTTGCCGTTCTTTGGGGATTTTGGTTGGAGAGAAGTAGGAGTCTTTAGAGGAAAAGAATGCACCTTTCAGGAAGTGATTCTTATAACGGCCGCTTTTTAAATCATGGGACTAGACCTTATAAGTCAGGGCCCAAAATAAACTCAAACTATACTTTGTGTAAATTGGTTACAAATAAACCTAGCTTGGACATATCTAAGACGCAATCAATAATTGAATGGGGTTGATCTGGATCCCCTTAGACTAGACCCGGCCCCATCTAATCAATGGATTATCTGATTGTTTTTAATCCAAAAAGCGACCATACCTGATCTTTATTGATTGTGTCTTGTTGCTGTTTCTTATCCAGACCCGTTTTTTAATCTTGGTTTTGGATCTACCCCTACCCCACATAGACCTAAACCATTTACAACCCTAGTTGCAACCATGGCTTAAAAAAACGGCTATTATAATGAAAATAATGGCCGTTATAACGAATTCGGACCTCCCCCGTTACGTTATAGACCGTTAAAACACTAAAAAAAATAATGGCCGTTATTTTTCATTATAACGAAAGTAATGACCATTATTTTGTGAAAAAAGCCTTTATTTCTGTTATTTTCTATTTGTTCCCATTTTTTCATTTTTTTTTCCTTATTGAAAATTTGAATTTAGCACCATTTTTTCCGTTTTTGCCCCTCAATGTTCCAATTCGATATAATGGAAAAACGGTAACGCCCCCAGTCCGTTATAACGGCAACCTTGAGGTCATGGAATCGCATTTATTAGTAAAAATGGGTGAGGCATTGTAATATTATTAGGAATTTCCATGATGGGTATACTTTAAAAAAAGAAAAAAATGAAACTGTACTGGTGTCACACTGTCACGTTCTTTAGCTTTATTCTGATCAAAGCGCATGTACTATTTGAATAATTGAGAACCCACTTTAGGCAAACATTGGGACAAGTTTCCTTGTTATATCTTCGTCAAGTCACTTATTAAATTAATAAATAAATAATAAAAAAAATCCATCCTACCGGAGCTAGAAAATTACCTAGGATGCTATTTAGTGGACCCCATCACCAGCTGTACTAAAACCTTCGACTAAAACATCTGTCACAATCGGATTGCAAATCACACAATCACAGCCAATGAGTTCTCGGCACGTACACCTCAAAGCAAAAGCACATAGTACTTTGCAAAAGCCCTTGTGTACGTGCCGAGAACTCATTGGCTTGTGATTGTGTGATTTACAATTTCTTGTGATAGAAGTTTTACCTGAGGAGGATCTTATGCCATAGATTTCTAAAGGGCCCCCACTAAACATGACCATGTTCCCTGACAAATCCAATCTGGGGTTGGTATCTTGTCTTCAAGTTTTTGGATATTTTCACAAAATAAGAGGATTACCATTTTAGAGAACGCAACATTTTTTTTTTTTTTACTAGTTTAGTGGTCATGAGATTCCACCGTGTTTAGCAGCTGTTTTCAGGCCCACCTCTTGGTGGACGTGTACAACAGGAATCTGTATGGTTGTTGATTTCTTGCCGTTCGATTCAATCATTTTTAATGGGGTTATTTTGATGCCGTTCGATTCAATCAAACAGCTAAAAGCACGACCGGGATTGCAGCGCTACCAACCACCGTTGGATTCTCGAAATCCATGGCCAAGAACACGACCGTGGATTTCCACTTAGTTCAAATCAATTTTTATATTTTTTTCCATTATTTTCCGTTATAAATTTTATTTTAGTGCCATTCTTTTCCGTTATTTTCCCTTCTTCCATTTTAGCCCTTGTGCGTTACAATCCGTTTATAACGGAAAAACAAGTTATGCCCATAGTCCGTTGTAGAATGGCCCCTTTTAAACCTTGGTTCAGATCAAGGTTTAAAAGAGGCCGTTTTAACGGACTGGGGACAGTACAGTTAAAACGGCTGTTAAAACGAACTGTAATGGGCAGGGGCAAAAATGGAAAAAACAGAAAGAAATGAATTTAACTGGAAAAAGGAGGGAAATGACGCTGAGATTCAAATTTTCTAAACAAAAAAAGATGGAAAAAACAAAAATTTAACGGAAAATAATAGCCATTTTTCTTCATTTTAACAGTCATCTAAGCGTCAAAACAGTTCTTAACATAACAGGCTTTAGGTGTTACAGTTCTAACGGCCGTTAAAATCGTTAAAACGGAGTTATTTTAAACCATACTTCAGAACTTCTGATATTTTTTTATTTTATTTTTTTGTAGGTCTCAGAACTCCTGATGTTAAGAATATCGTTTTCGTTGTTGACAATGGACAGTGCGAGGGAAACGCGGATGATAAATGCCAATAAGTCCCAGAAAGTGGCACGTGAAAGCAATAATCACTTATGTGAGGACTTTAGGAAGTTAGTTGGGTACACTTGGATATGTCGACACGTGGTATACAGTTGTGGCCACATATGTCATCATCACGGACCCACATCTGTCGTCATCGTGGGCCCACAGGTGTCGTAACCTCCTGTACTGTCACATCTCTCGATACTCTCGATACAACTTAAGGAAAAGTTTCTTATCCTCGTGCAGAAAAAGGGTGTCCGCGGCTAGAGAGTTTTTTTAATTTTTTTCCTTCAACAAATAAAGAAAAAAAAAAAATATTTTTTGAAAGACGAAAATGCCCTTGATTTAGAAATATTTTGACAACTTAGATAATAAAATAAAATCAATAATTAGTCACTTCCGAAAATGTCCATCTTTAAATCTTTTTTATTAATAGGGTTCTTTAAATCTTTACCCACCCTATAGTCCTACACTAAACGCATTAATGCTCGTGTCAAGTGTTCCTTCTCCCCTTTTTTAAAAGACACCCCTACAACTGTCTTCACGTGCAACCCACGTGATGTCCCCTCCCGTAATGCATAATGGACAAAATAATGGTCATTATTTTCAAAATAACCATTCTAACATAAAGTCCATTTTTTCGGTTCTGATCGTTATTTATTTATTTTTTTGCAAATAACATAACGGTCTTGAAATCTTGGCATCCTCATATTTGTGTGTGCACATATCAACGCATGCAGGAAAATGGGACCCATAATCTAATTGGCCCCCGATTAGAAGGTCACGATGCTAGAAACTCATTGAATTAGGTTACAATATAATCATTTGATCATTACAATTGTTTTTGAGGTATTTGTGATGGATTGGATATTCAAGCAGCTACAAACATCTAACCATTAATTTTTTGGGTATTTTAGTAGCACCCCCCCTGAAATTTGAAGGTAATTAGTAATACCTCCTTATACTTTCAAACTTTAGGAATACCTCCTGACCTAGTTT
The DNA here is from genome assembly GCA_035048495.1 of Euptelea pleiosperma. Classification (NCBI taxonomy): domain Eukaryota; kingdom Viridiplantae; phylum Streptophyta; class Magnoliopsida; order Ranunculales; family Eupteleaceae; genus Euptelea; species Euptelea pleiosperma. The sequence continues at coordinate 19,287,437 of CM068548.1, read as the reverse complement.
AACATCTTTTGACTGACGTTAAAATGTGACATGCATCGACCATAATATTGCAAGTACAATGCTAACAAGTAATTAATAATCTCTCTCTCTCTATCTCAAAAATATTTCGAGGAATTGAAAATAAGCATAGAACTGGAGACGGGTACTGGCATACTTTTACAGCAATGTCTCGGGTAAACTCACATGCATGACAACATTTAAGCCAGGGTTAAATCATTAAAAAGAGAAAATAAGAAGATCGAGGGTATCTGGACCTCTTGGAGCACACGACTAATCCCCTCGGGATATGCTAGTCACTCCTCCACACGTCCCAAGTGTTTTGGGAAAGTTTTATATGGATTAAGCCACTTATTGTTACTCTTCCAGGGGTGGCTCCAAGGAAGGTGAGTTGAACTTAGAACCTCTCACTTTCTGGAGCGGAGTCCCGACCATCAGCACTCAAACCCTGGGGTTATTTGTTGCACTAATGCTCTCAGGCGTCTATTTCGATAATCGAGGCTAGTTGTAAGTGCTGAGCTGGCATTCAATAGATTGACTTTTTGCTAGAGCACAACCACCATTGGATGCTCAGAATCGATGCTCGAAAACATTAGTGCAATTGTTGGTGCAAAAAAGTTTGTCCCCTGAGCCTGACCCCTAAATAAAAAGTGTATATTAATAAGGGATCTGGTGATTATGTTAAACATAAGGGCAGTTCCGTCTTTTTCTTAAAAATATGCCCTTGACTTGGATAAATTTAAGCGTGAGAAAGAGGAGACCAAAGTCGCGCCGCATCAAGGCAAGTAGGCTATAGAATTGCGGTGCCGGCCAAAAAATTAAGGGTGAAAAGCATCTGAACCTCGCGAGCTACCATATTAAATGCTCGCGAAGACGTCAGCACCGTGTATTCTGCAATCCACCGTTGCTCACGTCACACAAATCTTATCCCGTGATTTTGGGTTCCAAGCGTGATGAAATGTCAAACACTGCATCTGAGTCTTTCCTCCCTGAAGACTGACTTTGCTATCGGCTAATCACAGTTGGTACGCGTGAAACTTCTCATATGGGACCATTGACGAAAAACTACAACATCAGGAAGGAAAAAAAAATTTGCGAGCGCCGGGCCGCACCCAAATCAGCTTGATGGACGTACAGACTAAAAATCAGCTTGATTGGTCGTTTCTAACCTTTGGATTTCAGTCAATTGTGGAATTTGTTCACTATATTGGGATACTCAGATCCAAAGGCAAGAAATCACTAATCAGGCTGATTTTTGGTCTGTATTTCTACCTAAGACAGGCCAAACATCCACACGGTCCTTCGTCTCTTAGAGTGTGCCACATGGCATTTCTACATGTGGCCGGACCCGGCACCTAAATATGCCAAAATTCTCTCTACTACCTGACGCTTTTTGACGCCAGGTAGCGCATTTTTTGTTACTCACCGCTGTCATCGGGCCCACTGACCACATGGATGTTTATCCGACCCCTTGGTAGACATGCATACCAAACATCAGCTTGTTTGATGATTTTTAGCCGTTGGTTTTAGTACTCAAAAAGCTAGTTAGATCCAACGGTTAGAATCACGCCTTTAAAAGTACTAACATCTAACAGCTAGAGATCACCAATCAATGTGATTTTTGGTGTGTACAGCCATCAAGGGGTGGGTTAAACATCCACACGGTCAATGGGACCAGAGGGCAAAGGTGAGTAACAAAAATGGCGCTACCTGATACTAAAAAAACGTCAAGTATACTTGTTACATAGTCTTCCTACACACAAATCTGTGTTGTTGACAGTTTTACTTCATGGTTTAAAAAAACGGCTGTTATAACGGTAACGCCGGAACCCCGCCACTATATTTCTAAAATAACTCCCAAAATTACGTACAAAAAGTGCTTACCATTATAACGAGAACAACGTTACTTTAACTCACTGTGATTGATGTGACCCGTTATAACGGCAGTTGGGACATAACAGTAACGATTAAGTGGACCATTTATTAAAGCCTTAACGCGTCGTAATAGCCAACGGTTGAGATTAATAGCACGATAGGCACGTTTTGAAGCACTTCCCTGTAGACAGGGAATGAGTATTCGACGAAAATAGGTAAAAAAAGAAACAAAAAAAAGAGGTCATTCTCTAACGCGGTCTTATAGACCTTTGGATTTCCTCGAAGAAACACCAAAAAAACAGAGCTCCACGTGTCTATAAATCAACAGTCTAAAAGCTTTCCTCTTCCCCCTATAAATTCCACAAATCCTCCAAACCATCAGACCTAGAAAAACTCATCAGATACTCCCTATCTCCCAACACAAAAACAAATATGGAAAACATAGGCGAGGATTATAATCATTATTGGGAAACCAAAATGTTTTTCCAGAATGAAGAACTTGACAGGTACCCTCTCTCTCTCTCTCCTCCTCCTCTCCTCTCTCTCTCTCTCTCTCTCTCTCTCTCTCTACTAAAACATGTTTATGAGGCTTAAGCAAATTATGATATTAGGGTGTATTCTGATTCAAGCAGTTGGGGGTTGGACGAGGCGTTTTCCGGGGGTTACTACGATTCGAGCTCGCCGGACGGCGCGGCGTCTTCTGTCGCGGCGAAGAACATAATTTCGGAAAGAAACAGGAGGAAGAAGCTCAATGATAAGCTCTTTGCACTTAGATCAGTGGTTCCTAAGATTAGCAAGGTAACCCCATTATTGATTCATTAGTGTAGTAGTGCTACTTTTGTGACATAATCACATTTGTACTTTTTTTTTTTTTTTTTTTTTGTGGGTGTGTTTGTTGATTGATTGATTGATTAATTGAGCTGTTTGGGGGGATGATTAATTAGATGGATAAGGCCTCGATAATCAAGGACGCGATCGATTACATTCAAGATCTACATGAACAAGAGAGTCTGATTAAAGCCGAGATAACGGAACTCGAATCGGGGAAATTGAAGAACCCCATTTCGAATATCGATCATGAAAACACAGTTCTTTCGCGAGCTAAGAAAAAGCGAACTGAACATAGCTGCGACTCGAGCGGATCAAGAACGTCTACGATTGAAATTGACGAAGTATATATACATATATTTTTCTCTATTTAATTATCTTTTTTTCTTGTGAATTTTGATTAATTTTCCTTATAGAAAAAGAAATTAAAATTGATTTGTGATAAATTTGCAGCTTAGGGTCTCATATGTGGGAGAGAGGAATTTGGTAGTAAGCTTGACATGTAGCAAGAAAACTGATACCATGGTAAAGCTTTGTGAGGTTTTTGAGTCTTTGAAGCTCAAAATCATTACAGCCAACATCACTGCTTTCTCAGGGAGGCTACTCAAGACGGTCTTTGTTGAGGTATTTCTTTCTCTTCTTTCTTTTTATTATTTTTCTTTGTTAAATTACTACAATACCCTCCTCCTTCAGACAAACCCTCGTCCAGACAAACCTTCCTGACGTCTCGGGGATTGCTATAGACAACCTAACCGTCTTGTGTTTTTTTTTTTGGGTGTTCGTGAGAGAGTGATCCAGTGTTATGTGTCCCCACCACATTACGTTAAGCCGCACTTTGAATTCAGTCCCATCATCTTCAACAATGGTGAATAAAAATGGAAAAAACTTTGTTGCACCAAGTAGGCCTGGCCCATTACCTTTAGAAAGCTTTGATTGAGATCTTTATTTTATTTTATTTTATAGTTCCATTTGTATTTCTCTAGCTAGATCAAAAACCGTTGATGGATTGACAGTTTTTTTCTGAACCGTCTGATAGATTATCTCTTAGTTGGGATTCATAAGTGACACGTATCCTAGTATGAGTCAACACAGTTCAACGAGCGTAAGCTGTGTGTGGGATCCATTGGCGTAGAAACCGGAAGATCACTTTGATAAAGTGGCTCGCGTATTATTTGATGTTTCACCGTAATGATGAGTAATATCCAACTCAGAAAAGCAGTAGGCGAGGGCCATGAAAAATAGTGATCCAGTGTATTCGTATACAAGTTAATGTGTGACTTATAGTAGGACAGACCATTGAATTATGGGGTCTGAGTCGTCTGACTGTCTAAGTCACCAAGTCTTGTGTTTCATTTACTTGCTCGTGGCAGTTGATCCAACGGTTAGGAGTGATTTGGGGGCTATAAGACAAATACAAGAGGAGGCCTAGATTAATTAACTGACATGCGAGTCACAATATCATTTTGTTAATATCAAATAATACAGATACTATGTTATTATACTACTATTGGGCCCAACGCTGTTGAATTGGAAGACCTTGACCTAATGAAAAAAAATTAGAATAATTAATTTTTTTTAATTTATAGAATAATGGAAGAGTGAAGTTTACAACCATAATTAGGTTAGTAAATTACTCTTTTTTTTTTTTCTGTCTGATTAGCAAGTTCCGAAAAAAATTTCGTGTAGACTTCGAAATTAATTTTCCGAAGCACGACCCGCACTTCGTTCGTGCTGATTTCGGTTAAATAAACACGGGTCATAGCACGATTATGTATTATTTACTAGTGATTTTTTATTTTTATAGTTCAAATGTTTCAGCTTGAAATCCACTTGTTAGAGGACTAGAAATGGTAACGAGCTTAAAATAAGTCCTAGAGTTCAGAATGTCTGAATTTCATCAGTGACTTATTTTATGCGGTAAGTGAAAGCATCTTTTCAAAAATTTTCTTTTAAATATCAATAATGTCATTTTCTCAAAGCTTTTTCTTTTAAAAACTTATAAAATTATCCAGATAAATATTTTAAAATACCTTTAATACCCATGACTTAATTTTAAGACTTAAAAGACCTTTAGCCAAACAATCTACTTCAAACATAAGTCGTTAAACTATCAGATCTTAAACACTTTAAGCTTTTAGATTCTGATAACTTGACTTACCAAACTCCACCGAATAAGTGTCAAATGGCTTGGTTTCAGATTTCAAGTCTGAAAATAAGTTTTACCAAACACGGCTCGATTGTTTGTGAAGATTAAGATTAGTCTGACCAAAAATCAACCATTGACTCATCTTCATGTGGGTGGGCCCACATAGTTATTTCGAAAGACCCCGACCTAAATAAAGTAGTTAATATATATAGATTTGTTAGTTGTTGGCTAATTTGAAGTGGGTTTGTTTTGTTCAGGCCGATGAAGAGGAGAAAGAACTGTTGAAGATAAAGATCCAAAAGGCCATAGAAGCTCTCAACGACCCACAAAGTCCTATGAGCTTCTAAACTCAAGCACAGAGTCCTGTCCTGTCCAAGTTTTCTTTTAGGTTTTACTTTTAGGGTTAATTTCTACCTGCTTTTCTTATAGAGAGCTTGTGATTTTACTTTTATGGGAAAAAATGGCAAATGTATTGTGTTTTAATGTTAATTAGTAGTCGACGACACGGGCATTTGCGTGTGATTATCAAATTTCTGAAGTACTATATGAAGTGGTTGATTTGAAAGTTCTTGGCAATCCAATGGTCTGTTTTTTTCGAGATTAATTTTGATATGTTTTTTTATTATAAAGGGGATGTTGAATCGAACATGAATATCGTGCGGCGAAGCTCGATCAGGTTTTCGCTTCAAGATAATATAAATATGAATTATTTCATGATCCATATGGCCTATGTCAAACGTCGTGCACGTTCAACCCTTATCGCGGTTGGATCTTGAATGTATGGTGATTACTGTTGTGTCATATTTGATAGATGTCGCATGGACCATAGGATGGTATATGAATGAGGAAGTATGGAGCCTAGTTAGCAATTCGGCGTACCGAAAAAATGCGGAACAGAAATAGTGCAAATATATTCCATTTTGAAAATTTTGAAAAACGGTAAATAAATGGTAATGGAAAAGAAAAAAAATAACACAGTTCAAGAATAATTCGTGCATAATATGATTTACTATAAAGAGTCTAGCACCTATATATATATAAGGATCGGGGGAAAACAATTTCTACAATATTTTTTACAACAATTTTCGGGTACCCACATGGAAGTCCGTCAGATTGTAGTCTTTTTCATGGGTAGATTTTCAACCATGGGATTGGATCATTATTTTGGGGTGGCTACAAAGATCCAATTGCTAAAAATCACCAATCAGGATGACTTTCAACCGAGATTAGAGATCGTCCAGATAAAAATTGTCAGGTAATCGATCTCTATGAATGTGTCAATGGACTTTTTTTTTCCGCACGTGTCAAATTAAAAGTATTATTAGAAAGTTTTATTGAAAAAAATAGATATACTTGTTTTAATCCGTTTTAAAGAAAAAAATGGTGAATAATCCGTACAGTCATTCTCTGACTACGTCGAATGCTACGCATCGCCACAGCAAACGGTTATACAAAGAACACGAAAAGAGCCTGGTGTTGTTCAGGACATCACCTGTGCGAGTCGTTTAAAATGTTATTTTTTCAAAAAAAATTACTATTCAGGTATAGTACACAGAATTTCTAGGATTCAGAGTGTGGCAAAAATATGGTACAGGAAATGGTCAGAGTACAATTCCGATTTGCCATTTAAAAATGCGTTCAAAATGTTGGCAAAATAATTTTAAAAATAAAAAAAACAAAATATTAACATTTTCTTGTCGTCCTAAACCCTAAACCGTAAATATTGCAGGAATAATTCGGAAAAGTTCGTGAATTAGTCGAGAATAATTCAATCACGTTCAAAAACATGTGCATTTTTCTATACCTTTGAATAGGACATAGTTCGTTCGGTTCGTTTTTTTTTTTTTCTTTTAATAATCCGTACAGTTTTGCATATAAATCGCTAAAAATTCGTACAGTTTGGGGAATAAATCGTTTACGAGACTCACGCTCGAGATGAACAAAAGTTTGAAGTAGGACAAAGAAGGCAAGGAACACGAGCACCATGGTCTTGACACCCTTCAAAGACGACTTTGGACGTAAAAAGGAGTCAAACAAATTCAATGTCCATGCCAAGTCTTTCAACATTCCCACCCTTTTTCATACCTGACCCAACTTACGGCGTCAACCGTTACACACTATCTTAGACAAAACCACCTTTTTCTTTTTCAACCGTTACACACTTCCATATATCATGTCGGGGGTCTGTTTGGTCGTCCCATAATGTGAGTAACTCACTTAGCCATGTTCCAACATTGGAAATTAAATAAACGGGCGATATGGACGTGCACAACTGTCCATCCAAAATAAAGATAATGGAGAGTTGACTGCAAATTGGAGCTAAATTCTTTCGTGGCCGGTAGTCCTGTCTCTGGTGGACATGGCAATACTCGTACGTACCGTTGAAATGGCTCGTGGATGCTCCTTTTTTTTCAATGGAACTGTAATTCCTAATCTTGTAGTTGGATTCTCTCTCTTTTTCGTGTATCAACATTACCATGATGCATAGAAAGTTACGAGACGCGGCGTTTCTGTCGGGCCCATCCATTGCAGAGATCTAGTTAGTTTTTGAAGGGGTACGGAAGTGCGAGAGTTAGTTATGTCGGGGTCTATATATCCATCTTTTCTCCCACTGAAAACCAACCCGGCCAACTCTAAAAATGGAAGTTTAAAGCTTCCTTTTGCTGAGTGAGAAAAAGAGTACATGGATAGACCCTATGGGATTATGGCATTTTTGTTGCTTCTTCAGGGCCCGGCCCATCCATAGTAGAGAACTAGTGTTTGTACCTGGGTCGGGCTCCGTTGACAGATATAAAATGACAGGGACACAATATAAGCCAGGTGGCACACTGTTACAGGACTCTGACCGTACGGATGTTTGTCCTAAAATCAGCCTGATTAGTGATTTATAAGTGTTGCATCTTTGTACCTCAAATACTGCTCAAATTCCCACAGTTGAGATCAGCCCGTGAAAACAAGTCCAATCCAAAGCCTATAACTCACTAATCAGGCTGATGTTTGGTTTGTAGGTCCACCATGGGATAGTACAAACATCCACACGGTCAGAATCCTGTAACATTAAACCACGTGGCTTATATTGTGTCCCTGTCATTTTATTTGTCAAGGGAGCCCGACCCATTCGTACCCAAGTAATGGTAAAAAAATGTCCAAAAAGAGGTACCAATATTGTTATGGGCCATTGCCAGTACTAAGCCATCATTCCTTTAGAAACATATATTACACAATAATAAAACGTAACTCTTTGAACCTAACAAAATTAAGAGTTGTGGTGCTCTTGTAGGTGATCAGGTCAGGATTCAGGACCAACCCCTAATTGGGTCCCACCCAATGAATTTTACAAATCTAAATCAAATCTTTTATTATCCTGCTTTGGACACTCCACCAAAAATCAAACTAACGGTCCTGAAATATCAACAGATCGATCAGATGGTGAGATCTGCTCTATATATCTGACATTTTCTATCTAATGATTTCCACTTGAAGAAAGGGCATAAGGGTCATTACATCAAAGATCACACATACGTGTCCATTTAAAAAAAAAAAAATTCTACGGAAAACAACTACACCCAAGAGTAAAACTTCTGAATAATGCTCAAATTCCTATGGTTAGAATCAACCCATGAAAATGACTTCAATCCAACGCTTATAATTCACTAATCAGTCTGATTTTTGGTTGGCAGGTCCACCGAGGGACTGGTGGCTACAGTCACCGCCCTATAATAGTGTGCCATGTGGCTCGTATATTGGGCTGTGACCGGCTTAGGTTACAACCCATCGTGACAGAAGTTTTACTCACACGAAACTACTCAATCTTCTCCGGGTTATAGACCACGACGTGTAAAGATTTTTCTGAAAAATGCATAAAAAATAAATATGAAATGAAAAGGTAGATTTTACCAGCCAGACGAAAAAGGTAAGATAGAAATTCTAGTGATGAGAATCAGTTAAAAGATTTAAATTACCATACCTGTCCTCATTCTTAACCATGCAGAAAGAAAAATATAAAAAATCTTAGGAATACTATCTAGAACTTCATCGGGCCGGGACTATCTCAATACAAGTTGAGGCTTAAGGCAAAAACCTTAATTGATGCCTATTTTATTTAAAAAATTATAATTAATTTTAAAAATATGCATTTTTCTCTCAAATCCGTTGTTAGCAATATGTTAATTTCGCAAATTTTATGTTTTTTCAATATATATATATTCGCCTGAATCTTTTAATAATTCAAAAATTCTCAAGCCCAAACGAACAAAATGCATTTTAACATTTTTTTTTTTTTGTTTAAAATTTGGCCCAATTAAACAACACACCAAGTGCGATTTTTGCGATGTGTCCATGATTCACTCTACCATTTGGACAGATCTGAAGCGAGAGCCCAATGGAGGCTGCTAACCTAGGCCATGGGCCTTGTTGATCACCCATTAACTTCGTCCATGTAAATACGTTTTCCCCCGTCTCTTGGTCCTATTTATACAACTTAAACTCCTTAGCTCTCTGTTATTACTCTGATGTGTGACTAATGTGGAAAAAACAAGAATCGCTTGGGTTGGCTCAACTCAAGTAGTCTACACGTACGGAGTAGAGCCCACCAAAACAGATTAGACGGCGAAAACAACTGAACAATTGCAAACTACTTGGATGGTCCTATCAAGTTGAGTTTTTGACCTAGAAGATGTATGTGGGACCAGATTTCTTGATGTGACCCACTAGATGTGGGATATTACACCCTACTTGTGCTCTATATAAGGTCTCACTCTTTGATGGGTCCCAACCTTAACATTTGAATTGGATCATCATAGCCGTAAGATTTGAGGAATAATATTTAGATAATTGAGAAGTTTTGACTCTAATAACGAATGTTACTTATCTTCTCATTGGCTATGGATAGGGGTGGCAATTTAGCCCAAGGCCTGCAGCCCGGCCCGGTCTGGCCCGTGAATTAGATGAATCAGGCATGGGTCCCAAAATTGAGCCCGAGTCCGTCCCAGCCCGGACCGAAATATGATTCATTGTACTGATTACAAAAAAGAAAAAAAATTGTCTTCATCTTTTTCTAGGAAAAAGATATAACAAGGTATAAATGACACTTTTTTGTTATTCAACGCTGCCCTTTGAGCTTATTGACCGCATTGATGTTTAGCTCACCCCTCGGTGGATGGACACACTAAAAATCACCATGATTGGTAATCTCAAGCCATTAGATTTTAGTACTTTTTAAGGAGTGATTCTATCCGCTGGATTCAACAATTTGTTTTTGAGTACTAAAACCAACGGCTAAAAATCATCAAACAAGCTGATTTTTAGTAAGAATGTCTATCAACGGATGAGCTAAACATCCATGCAGTCAGTGGGCCCAGATGATAGGTGAGTATAACAATTTTATACCGTGTCACATTATCAGGACCCTTTTTTCCCTTATAAGGGCAACCATCTAGGGCAAACAATTGTTTACAAACATTTTGCCACTTTTTTCAGATTGTTTTGTTTTATTGTTTAACTTATCTATAATAATAATGACGGATAAAAGTGTTAAAAATTTAACTTCACATCGTCTTTTAAAAGCCCGAAACCCAAGCGTATAAAAGCCCACGGCCCAGCCTGTGACAAAGGCTGTGACCCGACCATAGACCAGGCCACGGGCTGGGCCTGGGTTTTTATATTTTGGTGAAGCCAGGGCCGTGCCCAGCCCGGTGGGCCAAATTGCCATGCATAGCTATAGAGAATGGTAGGTACTTGCATAGTATTATTAGCACAATTACCACAAGGATCCTATGTCAACCATGCAGCACAAGTACTCATTAATTGAGATATTTTCAATTAAAATTGAGGGGAGAGGGGAGTATGAAGTAAATTAGGCAAATTTGAGTATTGTTATGTACTAGTAAATGGCCCGTGCCCACGACACTCTCTGACAAAAGCGTTTGCAAAAATTGGGTGCCTTCGGCACTCAAACAGTATAACGGACTCGGGCGTTACCATTTTTTCCATTATAACGGTATAATTTGAGTATTTTTTTTCTCCGTTTAGTGAACTTTTTTATCAAATTTTTTAAACCCAAAATCGAATAAAACTTGAATTTTCTTCGTATCAAAATCAAATAAAACTTGAATCTCAACCAGGTAGTCATGCACCACAACTCAATGTGGGTCATGACATTTTCTAGTTGACGATAACGAAAGATATGTATTGCTAAAGAAAAAGATGAAATTAGAATTTCTTGCTACCCTTTGTAAATCTCTATGGATGCCAAACTTGTGCGTTGATATGAATGAATGAGTGCAAAAGAAATAGTTAACCAAGTTGACAACTGCAGGAAGAGCGCAATGTAACATAAGCCAAAGTAGTCTCATCTCAAACTCAATGTGGGTCATGACATTTTCTAGTCAAATTCACTGAAAATCTACTGTGTTTGAACCACGTTTACACACCCAATAATTTTAATTCGAACCATGGAGATTATGGAAAGGAAGAAAGAGAAGCACACGCTGAATGAAACAGCTTTTCTCAACTCAATAAATTAAGGCATTTACGTTCGCAAATTACTGTCGAAAAGAAACTGTAGCTGTCTTCCTTCTCATCTCCATCTTCATCGCCATCCTCGTCTTGCTCGTCATCATTGTCCTCTTCGAAACCATTGATTTCCTTTCCCGGACAAGAAGCACAAATCAAAAAATAGGGAGAAAGGGAAAAAAAAAGGGTGAACATACAGCATCCACCATATTGGTCACAACTAAAACAATTAAGGTCAGCAACCTACCAATTGGATGATCATAACTAACCCAATCTAAGACATTCTTCTACATGATCAAAAGATTTCTACAAACAGTTCAAAGAGGAGAGTGCAGTCTACACTCATCCAATCAGGCTGAGTTATAAAATACCCACAATGAGACCTATTACAGAGTAACCCCAGTATTCATTTTCTTGAAATTCCATTTCATCTATTTGGGTACCTTCCTCCGATTGGATTTGCAACAACAATGACAGAGCAGCGCGCCTGGAGAAATCAAGATTGGTTCAAATTGATGAGAAAATCAAGGTTTGATGAGCAGATTGAAAGTTTTGGTCACCTCCTTCAAAATTTGAACCAATCTTGATTTTGTTGATCTCAAACAACTTTGAGATTGTTTTAGCCCAATCGTCTAAAATGACCACTTTTATAGACGATTAGTGTAGTTTTGAGCAGAAAAGTTAAAATTTACACGATGTGATCATGTCCCCATGTTCAGATAAGTTTCGAAAAATTTGATCATTTCTCTTAGATGATTTGAAGTAGTGTAAGGCCAATCGTCTGTACAAATCAGTGTTTTACACAGACGATTGGTAGTATTTTGGAAGACTGAGCATTGATTTGTGTGCATGTTAACTACAATGTTAAATTCAATCCCAAAGAACATGAATCCACATCAAGGGGCCGGCATGCCTATCTTAGTGGAATTTCTCTAAAGCTTCGTGGCCATGTTTGATTGCACGGAAAATTTTCCCGAGAAAATACATCTGGGATATGCCTTAAATAGTTGATTGATTGCAACTGAGAAAACATATTTCAATCATGTGAGAAGATCTTAATGATGAACTTAAATGACAGACCTTAAAAGGGTTAGAAGATCTTAATGATGAACTTAAATGACAGACCTCACATTCCCTAATCCTTGTTCTTCGAGAACTTAACCATGGTGACGAAGATACCCAAAACATCGATCTGGCTGTTGTATGCCTGGAATGAGCGGGGTGAGCATAATAAATTGACGTTCATGCATAGACGGTGAAAGGTTGTATGTTACACATATAACAGACCAACAACTGTATGACATGCGTGATAAATGAGTTAAACCCATCAATGGCTAGTCCCAATCGAACATTACAATGCTCAGCTACAAAATCCTTATACTTGTGCTAAAGTCAACTGGATGTCTCATCTTTTTGAGCTGCATTCTACTAGTTGCACAAAGAAGGATCAATGCATGTGCACACATAGTATTTTAGTATGCACCAATTTAAGCCATCCATATACAGATATACAAGGCAACATGGGAAACTTACATACTTATACATCCTTTGTTAGGACTCGGGTAACATTCAGCATGTGACCACTGTATTCTATCTTCCACCTAGAAGCACCACATGTTGAAAACTGATCTTGGATTCATGTTCTCTCCAATAAAAGACGTAGTTATTCGGCCAAGCATGAATCGTCTTATAATGAAGACCCAAGTTTTTTATGACCTTCTTTGTATGGTAAGTAGAAGTTGGGATCTTGTTACCTGAAGGTAACACTTTCTAAAGTAGTTGAAGGAATTCTATTAAATTCTTTTCACTCCATTCATGGTTCACTTTTAAGTTGTATCTAGGGTACCATGTAGTCTTGTATATGTGTAACAAAAGTCATGAGCACAATGAAGTCTTCGCATCTAGGGTACCACGCAGTCTTGACCTCTCGCACATTTGATGCAAATATATGATTGCATTGTCCTCAATAGTGATTCCACCTTTAGGCATTACGTTCAGCTCATCTTAAACAACAGCATCTAAGTTACTACGAAGGTACTGAACTATCAATTTGAGAAGCTCAATATACATCTCTTAACTCATTGTGGTGACAATGTTGACACATCAGTGGACATTTAATACCCTCAAGTATTACATGCTTACCACACAATTTTCAGACCCTATATGATGCTTTGATTCTATATTTGACAAGATGATACTTGACATCCTCATGAAAAAGCAAAATCCCATTACACCAAAAAAAAAAAAAAAAGCAATGAGTTTTTCAAAAAATGGCATCTCAAATTGCTTTGCGACGGTTTTGAACCGTTCAAATCACATTAGCAACAGTTCCTCTCTGTAAAATAGATTTGCAAGAGTTATGAACCGTTGTTAAACTAGAAACGGTTCAAAACCATTGCAAATCAGAACTTAGCAACGGTTCTAAACCATTGCAAACTTACAATAGTTTCAAACCATTTCTAGTTTGGCAACGGTTCATAACCATTGCAAAATAATAGATTTGAAATGATTTTTAAGTATTTCTAAATTATGTTTTGCTACGATTAGGAATCATTTCTAGTTTCACAACAGTTCGTAATCATTCCAACTCTGTTTTCTACTACGGGTGCATAAGTTATGAAACAGTTTGTAACTGTTGCTAAATCTTGTTTTGCAATGGTTCAGAATCGTTGCAAACTCAAAAAATTTTAAAAAAACAACTAGCTTTAAATCCTCATAGCATATTGCCTACATTAAAATAACAATTGGAAAGGTGCCTTACCTAATTTTCACCATCTACAGGTTCCATACACCTACAAACACATTTAAATCTAGGCGTACAAAGTGGAGAATAGCAATTTAGATTTTTTACCTTCAAACACATTTCTTCCCATATATTTTAATTGCAAGCAAACAATACTCAACTCGAACAATGACAGAGAAGAAAAATATTATATGTACACATGCCACTTATTTGTCATATTATCACTCTGATCAAAGAAGAAGAAAAATTAAGTCACAAGTCTGAGAAACAATGAAAGAAAATAATGCATTTTGATAAGAAGTGAGACCTAATGCACAAAATAAAACAAAGAAATTATAGTTTCTTGAATCTATCTTGCAATCAGATTTCAAATTTGGGAAATGATCAGTAATCATCTAAAACAAATAAATAGGATCCATATGGCAAGGATCTCACCATAAGAGATGAGAATCGAGAATGTAGCACAAGAGAAAAGAGTCCACCTTGTCAATCACTATTGCTTATAAGAAAAAGCTCTTACACTCATATTCAGATTCAAGCAAAACTTAAAGATAAAAATCATTATTATCTTGACTAGGGAAAGACGGAAATGCCTTGTATTCTGTAACAAACATTATTTATAGAAATGTGATAGACTGGTTGAACATGCAAAATAGAAGACTTTATGCATGTTTGTTATCAACATAGGGTTCTCTATCTAACAAACATGGTTCCCGTTATCTGCTTTGCAATGTCATTGCTTTCAAACGAACACGGGGGAGGTGAGGTACAAAACCCTACAATTTGTTCAAAAATCACAAATCCCCTATTGAATCTTCTCTTAGACGTTTTCGATCGTCATTGTCGACTGACTCTTACATGCTCAAGGCCTTCGTGAGAAACATTCCCCTAACAAACCCAAGCTCCTTCACTTCCCTAAAAGCACCAAACCCTCCAGCTCTGTCAATAATCCCTCAAAGCGTGTTGGCTTGGCAGCGACGCAAAATGATATGTTGGTGGTGGGTTTGAAAAGTAGAATTGACAACAATTGCTTCAAACGGCCAGATCTGGCGTCGAAGACAAAGAAGAAGTGTGGTTCTCCTCCAACAATTGTATTGCCGACGGATGAATGGCCCCATTGGAAGATAAGATGTTACTTGTTTGTTCTTCGTCCATATTGAAAAATAACTGAGAACTCGATGAATGAATTAGCCTTCTCTTCCTTTAAGTTTGGTCTCAAGATGTTATTGTGTTTCGTCGAATGGGGAAATGTATAAGAGGGAAACATAAGAGGGCACGAACATAAGAGTTTTCGTGCGTGCCCTAATTTTATGGGCCCTTTTATTTTTTTTAATTTTTCTAGAAATATTTGAAATGGTTTTAAAACTTTACAACTAATGATACCAAATCTAAAACCAAATATTGTAATGGTTTTATCATGTTGAAATTGTTTAGAACCATTGTAAATGCTTGCAACGGTCTAAAACAGTGGTAAATGTGCAACGGTCTAAAACATTGTAAACTTGCAACGGTCTAAAATCGTTGTAAAATCTAAAATATGACCATTGTAATTTTAGATTTTGGTGGTGTGTAAACACGTACACTAACATAAATTTTATATTTTACAAAATCACTAATTTTGAGGTTCATTGGTCACGGTAACAACCTCAAGACATATGACATTGTTGTAGGGTTCATGAAACTTGCAGTAGACCCATGTGTATTGGATTGGACAGCAGAGTTAAAAATTGATAAAGTGCTGAAAAATTATAAAAAATAACATATCAAATTAGCTAAAATTTGTCATAAGGAGTGTTTTGATTCAACTTTTGAGTCAAAGTTATACTGATTCTCCCAAAATTAGATGAAAAATGTAGAAACTTTCACAACCACACATACATCCAAGAATTCACCACATGTACTAAAATAAAATAATTCCTCATTACCATCAAATTTTATCCATGTAAATTAACAACACAGTTACACCAAATAAAATAAATGTCTTGAAACTAAAAAGACATAAAGCAAGTAAATAATCAGAAACTCCTCCAATTACTCTTGAAAATCCTTCGCATCTCACTGCAACACTAGATCTGAAATGATTAATAGATCTGAACTATGAAGCCTAGTAGAGATACATCACACACACCCGTATGAATTGAGGAGAAGTATCCATAAAACACGCTTTTCGAAATATAATTTGAAAGCAATAAATGAAAAAAAAAATTATAACAAATAAGAGACGAATACTAGCATAAAATTAAACAAATTAGAGAATCAATCGATTTTTTTTACGAAACTCTCAAGCTTGTTTTTCCAACAGTGAGCCAAGATTTCAACAATTCACGACATAGAACCAAGAGTCTTAGATCTTCACCCAAGGGCACCGAGCTCTGCCTTGCTCTTTAGGGTTTAACCCAAGGACTATTCAAGGATTGAACCATAAAATTGTGTGCCCATGCAAACTCGATTATTCTACCGATCATATCATCTTCACCCATGGATCATCATCATATGCTGATTATATAATTAAATTACTGTCACATGAATATCCTATTATCGACATGCATACAATAGGTAGAAAATCAACAACATTCATGCATCGATTTTAAATAAAAAAAAAACATCATGTTAGTATAGTATATAAATAATTTTCTTCTCATATAAACATGCATAAAAACACATAAGAATTGTGGAGATTTATTTAAGAAAAAATTTAAACATGATAAAGAAAACATGAAAGAAAATCAAACTAAACATACATATGGAGAGATGAGGTGAGAAACCACCTCTCAATTTGTGTAAAAATTCAAAGTTCTCTCTACTCCTTTTTTTGATGTTCTCTCAAATAATAGATAGATCTCTCTTTAATTAAGGTGTAAGGGAAGTGCTTTTGAGGTTTCTAGATGAGAAAATTTGGGAGAACGATTTGCTTAGTGACTAGTGAGGAAGTCTTTTTTCTCAACATTTTTTTTATGATTTAGTGGCTAGGGAGAACTTCTCTTCCTAACCAACAATTTTGTAAGGGAGAAGGCCTCCTTCTCCAACACAAAGTTGGTTTTGATTATGTAGCAATTAATTCCATATCAACCCTTAGGCCATGTTTGATTACCAAGTGGGAAAATTGTATTTTCCTTAGGAAAACACAACTGTCCATTGTTAGATAGCCCGTATATAATTTTCTCTAACAAGCCATTTAAATCTGAATAATTTTTTCTACTAAGCCCGGAATTCATTTCTCCTCATCCAAATAGGTGAGAAGTCATTTCCACTGAAAATACACCTTTATTTTCTCACATGATTGAAATATATGTTCTCAGTTGCAATCAATCAGCCATTTAAGGCATATCCCAGATGTGTTTTCTCAGGAAAATTTTATGTGCAATCAAACACAGCCTTAATGATCGGTTCAAGTGGGAGAGATAATCTCTCAATAACACTCGAGTTTTTAGATCCAAATTGGTATGGATCTTAATGTAGGCTCATACTGATCTTTGGATTTAAGCCCAAATCCCGAGTTAACTCGGCGAGTTTTAAAACATAGATTTGGAATATTATTGTGAAAGTACACCTCGACATGTATTGATGGATGATCCTTAATTTGCGAGACAACCTTCGGGGTCGAGTAGAACTTTGCTGACAAAACATCCAAGAACCACAGTATGAGCCACGTGGCAGGTTTTTAGAGACCATCCCTAGGTGGACCTACATACCAAAAATTAGTCTGGTTAGTGATTTCAAAGCGTTGGGTTGGAGTCGTTTTCATAGGTTGATTTTCTTAACCGTGCAATTCGAGCATTATTTGGGGTACCAAGATCCAACGCTTAGGATTACTAAAAAAAAAAAAAAACCAACGCTTAGAAATCACTAACCAGGCTAATTTTTGGTCTGTTGGTCCACCCAGGGATGGACCAAACATATATACGGTCAGCGATCTCTGAGAGTGTGCCTCGTGGCTCATACGTCAGCAAAGTTCACTCGAGGAATGCATGAGACAAAATTTCCCCACTTCGTAAGTCATCACGAGCAAATTAACAACCCTAACCGTCACGTCTCGGGTTCGATCCCAACCTAACGGTTGCCAAAGAAGATTAAAAAACACGATTCATTTGTCTATTTGACAGACAGAAAATTTCACCGGAACGAAGCTCGCGTTAGATCTAAGACTCAGAGAGAGACGAAGCAACCGACACAATATACTCAAAAGAAACAAGAAGAACAAAATCAACAACGACGAAGAACAAAATTTAGGGTTTCTTCTCCTTCTCTTGCGCTCGCCATCTCTGTATCGAATCCAGGATTCCAGGTATGTTTTCTTCGACCAAATCGAACTGTTCTTTGAAATTTTGTGTTTTGGATTTCTGATTCGATATTTTTCCTGCTGTTCGAGAATTAGGGCAAGTAGATGTGTTTGGAACTGTTGAAACCCTTCGATTGAATTAGGGTTTGTGTTTGTTCTTATTCATTGTGCATGTATTAGAGCTGGTGATTTAAAGATGAGGGAGGCTTGTTGTTGATCTATAGAGTTTCGGTGGGATTTGAAATCGGCATAGATCCGATGGAGAAGAACAAGAACCGGACCGATCTGCTTGCTGCTGGCAGGAAAAAGGTCTTCTTCCGATTATTACTCAAATGTTTAGAATCTGAAGAGTTTGCAGCTTTCAAAACCCTAACTTTTTAAGTTTATTAGCTTCCGATTCTCTAAATTATGTCAAAATGAATTTTGTTTTATTTTCTATCAGCTCCAACAATTTAGGAAGAAGAAGGAGACTAAAGGCAGTAGTAGTCATGGAAAATCCTCCCATAAAACTAATAACTCTGCACATGAAGACGATGCTGACCTGGTGCCACCCACGGTCAGTCCATCGGCCTCCCCGAAGGTGGCTGAAGGGGAAACTACATTGCCTTTCAGCACAAATGCGGGTTCTATTGATTCATCAGTATCGCATTTCACGAATGCTGATGTTCCTATTATTAATCCATCTTTCCCACTTGAAGCCGAACCAAGCTGTGATGTTGAGTTGGCACCTGTTGATTTGGGGAAGGGGGAAGCCCTTGCTGCTGACACAGAGCGTGGTATTCAGTCATCAGTTTCACTGGTTATGGGGAATGCCGATGGCGAAAGCACCCCGATCATTGAGGCTGAGGTGGCACAAGTTAGTTCGTCGGGAACTTCGGATATCACAGTGGTGGTTGAAGGGGAACCCATACACGATGCTGAGTTGGCACCTGTTGATTCCTTGGGCTCACCTGCTACAGTGGAGGGGGTGAATTGGAATGAGGAGAAAGAGTCTTTGCCTGCACAAGAAGATTTTCCTGAGATGTCAATTGAAGAAAGGGAAGATCAGGTAATGAAGTAGGTCGTGCTCCCTTTATATGCATCCTTATCCATTTTCTTTCTTTTTTTGATAGACTATAAGTGGAATAATTTCGTCAGACTAGGAAAAGTAATGTGTGGATTTGATGTATAATTAAATTCTCATTTGTTGCTGGGTAGGGCAATGCAGGAAGCTGACTGTTCGGGTTCAAATCAATATGATGGAAGTGGCGGAGAAAGTCGTGGGTCTTTACAAGATGGTGATAGCTCAGGAGTTGGATTTTTGAGGGTGGAGCATGAAAGAGACAAGAGGTGTGTTTTATCTGAGCATGGAGGAAGTGGTGAATGTCTTGCGGGGACATCTGATGACAGGGAGGGCACAAAGGAAGCAACACACGGAGCAGAAGAAACTACTGACGTTGATGGTGTTTCTATTTGTGCTGAGGCAACCAACAAGGTAGAAGGATCTCATGAGGCTGGTGGCATTTCTGTATCCTCTGAGTCAACCCACGTGGCTGTAGGTACTCCAGACACGAATCTTGAAGAAAAGTCAGAGTTGCTGCTGGAAAATGTAGGGGCAGATTCATCTCGTGAAGACAATTTGAAAATCATATCTTCGTCCCATGATTTAGGGACTGAATGGAAACAGGGGTTTCAAGCAGATATGGAGTTGAATGGGACAGTTGATGAAGCATATAAACCGCGATGTTTACCTGAGGAATCTTTCATAGTTGTGAGTAAGAGCCAGGAAAAGTCTCTTGAAGAAAAAAAGGAGGGTTTGGCTGGAGGACGGACTATTTCTCTTGGCACAGATATCGGCTCGGTTGATCTTTATCGACTGGCAGAAGTGCTAAGGGGGCTTGAGGAAGAAGAAGTTAGGTTTCTACTCAAGTCGAGACCATCAACTTTTAAGGCAGAATCAGGAGATATGGGTAATATGAATGCACCAGAAAATGGGTTTGCTGATCTCTTAGAGAGTCTTAAACAACAACTCTACTTCACAACTGTTGCAAAAGATTTCTTTCATTTGCAACTTGCTGAACAGATTGAACTCCAAATGGAGTTCGATCAGCGGGATCATCAGTTGCTTAATGAAGTAACTAAGCTACGGTCTTTACTCAAAGAAACTCAGGAGTGCAATACAAACCTCAGCGAAGAGCTTTCACAGTGTAGGTCTGAGCTCCGGACCATGGCTGCTGGGAAGGAGGAGCTCGAAACACAGTCTCTTTCTGCGAGGGGAGAGATTGAGGAAATTACAGCCAGGACTTGTGAGTTTCAGACTAAACTGGAAAGGTCACATGAAGATTTGACAAACCTGACAATGGAATTGGCTGACTGCAAGGGTTTACTGGAAGCTTTGCAAATGGAAAATGCCAACTTAAATGGGAATCTCATTTTTGTGACAGAGGAGAGAAAGAAGCTTGAGGAGGAGAAAGACTATTTTGTCCATGAGAACGAGAAACTTTCAGCTCAGCTTCTTGAACATCAGGAGCTTTTGGCTAAGGAACATGATAAACATGTACAGCTTGAGGTTGACCTAAAAGAAGCAATGGTGCGCCTTGAACGACTGTCCGAGGAAAATATCTTTCTTTCCAGCAGCCTAGATATACATAAGGCCAAGGTAAAAGAGTTCGAGATCGAGTTATTATCTCAAGGTGGGGAATCCCAGAACCAACCAGAAGGTTCTGATGTGCCAATCATGGTGCACGATAATGCAAATGTTGATGGATATTCTCACCGAAGCCCTGAGATATGCAATGCAGAGGTTGTTTCTAGTGGGTTGGGGGAATCTGTGGCCTTTGGCCTTACAAAAGGGCCATCACTTCAGAAGTATGAAAGGGGGAGCTTTGATGATTCTGTTGGATTGGTAGCCTTGAAGGAGCACTTGGAGGAGGCTGATAAAATAATGCAGAAACTCGAAAAGGCAATTGAAGGGATGCACTCTCATTCAGCATCTTTAAGTAGGTCAGGTGGTAAAATGGCTGCACCTGGGGTGTCAAAGTTGATTCAAGCCTTTGAATTGAAGGTCCATCACGATGACAGTGGTTCAGAGGAGGTGGCTATTGCTGAAGGAGAACGGTCAGAGGAAGACCCCTTTAAGTTAGCAAATGATCAAACGAGCATTTTGAGAGCTGTGCTAAAGGAGTTGGACCTGAATGCTGAGAAGGCCAATGAGCTATTCATGGAAGAACAGGCTGGAAGAAAGCTAGCTACTACGGATTTAAGTGAGCTCAAGAATCTGTATGAAGCTTCAAAGCAACAGACCAGCAATCTTGAAGAAAAAAACAATGAACTTGTTAAGAAACTGTCTGATTTTCAATCAAGAATGGACGATCTTCACGGTCAATTATACAAAATGCAGCAAAGTTCAGATGAAATGGTGGCTATGTTCTTAAATCAAGTAGAAAATCTGCAGAAGGAAGTGGGTGACAAGACATCTACTCTCGAGCAAGACTGGAACTCTACTATTGCTGCAATTACTGAGACAGTTGAGAAGCTCAATGCATCTGTTGGAAGATTGCTCACCTCCCCCAGTTCAGCTGCCCCTTCTGATGTCTTAAATGTTGGTTGTCACATCGCTGCTTCAGTCAATGCTGCAAGCGAAGTGATCGAGGATCTGCACAAGAAACTTGAAGCAGCTTACACAGGTCATGAAGCGATTCGTTGTTCATACGAGGAACTGAATGAGAAATATTCCGACTTGCATGTAAGGAATGAACTGGGCATTGGGCTACTGCGCAAGATTTATGGTGACCTTAGAAAATTCATAAGTGACTTGTCTGAAGATGTAAAAGGGAGTGATGTAGAAGATGACAGGCTGCTTGATTTTCTACAACCTAGTAACTGCGAAAACCTCGTAGAACAATTGGGCAAGCTACTTTGGGAGAGGCTGCAACTCAAATCGGCAAAGAATGAGCTTGAGTCAGAGTTGATAAGCAGGACGCAAGATATCGAAGAACTGAACAAAAAATGTCTTGATTCAAAGGCCATTCTTAAGTTGGTGGAAGATGTTGAGGCTGTAGCGAAGCTGGAAAACATGGAGATTGATTCAGATGAGCCACCGATTTCACGCTTGGTGTCTTCAATTGCTTTTCTCATTCAGAAATACAGAGAAGCTAGTGAGCAAGTCAGCTTGTCCAGAGAAGAGTTTGGACGTAAGGTGATGGAACTGACTGAATTGCAGGGAAAGATGCTTCAGTTAAGCTCCTTGAATCTTCAACAGGAAGATGAAATCTGCATTCTCAAGGAAAGTTTAAGTAAGATGGAGGAGGCCCAAATTGCTATTCGTTCTGAATTACAAGAGAAAGCAACTGAACTTGAGCAGTCGGAGCAGAGGGTATCTTCTGTCAGGGAGAAGCTTAGCATAGCTGTTGCCAAAGGGAAAGGCTTGATTGTGCAGCGAGACAGTCTAAAACAGTCTCTGTCAGAGATGTCCACTGAACTTGAGAGGTGCTCGCAGGAGTTACAGTTGAAAGATGCAAGGCTTCATGAAGTTGAAACAAAACTTAAGGCCCATGTGGAGGCAGGTGAACGTGTCGAGGCCCTTGAATCTGAGCTCTCATACATTCGAAACTCGGCTACTGCATTAAGAGAATCCTTCCTTCTTAAAGATTCCGTTCTTCAGAGGATAGAAGAGATTTTGGAAGACCTAGATTTGCCAGAACATTTTCATTCCAGAGATATAATCGAAAAGATTGAGTGGCTGGCGAGATCAGTCTCTGGGAATTCTTTGCTTATGACTGATTGGGATCAGAAAAGTTCTGTAGGGGGGGGATCATATTCTGATGCTGGTTTTGTGGTCATGGATGCCTGGAAAGAAGATGTACAGCCAAGCTCTAATCCTGGGTTAGATGATTTGAGAAGGAAATATGAAGAGATCCAGAGTAAGTTCTATGGCTTGGCTGAGCAAAATGAGATGCTGGAACAATCTTTGATGGAAAGGAACAACCTTGTACAGAGGTGGGAAGAGATTTTGGACAGGATTGACATGCCCTTGCAGATGCGGTCAATGGAGCCAGAAGATAGGATCATGTGGTTAGGAAGTGCAATCTCTGAGGCTCACCATGATAGAGATTCTCTCCACCGGAAGATTGAGAATCTCGAAAACTATTGTGGGTCACTCACAGCTGAGTCGGAGGAGTCACAAAGGAAAATATCTGATCTTGAGGTGGCTCTTCTAGCTGTAACACATGAAAGGGAGCTTCTTTCTGGGAGTCTGGAAAACCTCACTTTTGATCACGAGAAAGTCTCTGAGAAAGCAATTCAATATGAACTTGAGAAAGATAATTTGAAGAATGAAGTAACTAGTTTGCAGGAGAAATTGGTCGAAAAGCTTGAGAATAAGGAGTATCATCATCATATCGAAGGTGTGATTAGGAGATTACAGGTTTTGGTTAGTGATGCATTGCAGGATCAGGGTACAGAAGAAGAAAGTTGTCGTGGCAGTAATACTGAGCTTCTGGAAGGACTGCTGAGGAGACTTATAGACAAATACACAGCTCTCTCCATTGAGAAACCTATGCTTGAAGACACAGTGAAGGAACATGTTACAGAAGAAGCTGATGTGGTACTTGAACGGAGAATTGAAGATGCATTAAATCCTAAGGAGCAGGACTTAGTGATACAGAAGGAAGAACTTGAGGAGGTTTTGGGTAATTTGGCTCATGTAAAAGAGGAGAGGGATAAGATTCTGGAGAAGCATCAATCTTTGGTTATGGAATTTGAAACACTTGGTAGACAAAGGGATGATTTGCAAGAGAGACTTAATCAAGAGGAACAGAAGTTGGCTTCTTCAAGAGAAAAGTTAAATGTCGCAGTAAGGAAAGGGAAGGGATTGGTGCAACAGCGGGACAGTCTGAAACAAACCATTGAAGAGATGAGTACTGAGGTGAAACACTTGAAAAGTGAGCTTAACCAGAGGGAAAATGCTCTTGTGCAGTATGAGCAGGAGATCAGGGACTTATCAGCCTACTCAGAGAAGGTAGAATCCCTAGAATCTGAGAGTTTGTTCTTAAGGAATCGTTTGGCAGAGACTGAGCACAATTTACAGGATAGTGGGCAGACCTTGAGCAGGTTGTTGAATACTTTAAATGCCATTGATGTTGGTGGTGGATTTAATACCATTGATCCTGTCCATAAGATGGAGGGGATTGGGAAATTGTGTCGTGATTTACAAGCGGCAATAGCTTCTTCAGAGCATGAATCAAAGAAATCTAAAAGAGCAGCGGAGCTACTCCTCGCAGAGTTGAATGAGGTTCAAGAAAGAGCCGATTCCCTCCAGGAGGAGGTAGCAAAGGAAGAGGTTGCACTTGCAGAACTTTCCAAAGAAAGAGATGTAGCAGAGGCTGCAAGAATTGAAGCTGTTTCACGCCTTGAAAAGTTCATTACTATTCGCTCAGAAGAAAGAAAGAATCAACTTGTGGAAGTCATGAAGTTAAAAACTGGCATTGATCAACTCAGAAAAGACTGCTTTGGTTTTAATAATCTGCTAGCTAATGTTTTCTCCATGGATTTTGAGCTTTTACGTAAGGTGGAGGATGGGATGGAGTCTTTGTTGAAACAGATGGATGGTACTAATGTGTTTGACCTTCCTCTTTTCAATTCATCTGGTGGCATGTTCTCCAGTAATTCAGTAAATGAGGTAACTTTTGTGATTATCTCCACACTAATGATTTTGTTTCTATTTCACTGTATTTTGCTTGTTTTTAGAATTTCTTTTTAGTCTTGTCTTTTGCTGCGGCATTTTACACTTGGTTTATCTAAACATAAGAGTTGTCTAGACATGGCTTTAGACATGATTGAATGGAGGAACAGGATTCATGCAGCCGAACCCGTACTGTTGGGAAAAGGCTTAGATGATGATGATGAAGAGAGTTGTCTAGATATGAGACATAAAAAAGCTAAAGTGCAGTTCTGTATGAAATCAGCAAACACGAGGAGCTTCTTGTTTTGTTTGAGGGTTTCTGTTCTGAATCTGCCTATGGTTTTCTGAGAACCTTTAGAGTCATATAGCTTCTAACATGCATCTTTATGCTGCCTCTGTCATCTATCAAGTTGTTTCTAGGGAATAGTCGTTGGTTCTTAAACATATGGATTGTATGTACGAATGCACGCACATATATAAGCACAAACAAATGTATCGATAGATAGACCATAAATGGTTGTCTCCAAACTGGATTGAGGGGAGATGCTACTTCCCTCACTATGAAGCTGTTGGACCGAACTGGATGCCTGAGATGGTGCTTCATGGCTTACTCTCTATGGGAGAGAAAAAAATAGAAAAAAGAAAAAGAAATAGTTCAACCAAATACAAAGAGAGGTTTCCCAATAGTATTGATTAATATCACACTGAAATATGAAGCATCACACCCTGCATAATCACACATTATACCATTCACAGTGATTACCAATTTACCACACCTACAATGGAGAAAAATCTTTAAGTTTCAACTTCAAATGTCACTATTGAAGATCCACAATATTACACACACAATAAACATATGATATTTAAAAGCAAGACTATGCAAAAGCCCTATAAAATATGTTACCACTTCCCCCAAGTTACTAAGAGTTTCTACTCTTTAAACTAGCTCTCTTAATTTAGTTAGTATTTTAAAGACACCACATAAACGCTATTTACTTTTCTTAAACACGGCCAACCAAATGCCATATTAAAGTTTATCCTAAAAATAAGAAAAATCACTAAAAATAAAAATAACCAAATGGCCAAATTTTAGCCCCAACAGGCATTGTTTTCCCCACAATTGTATGTCTGTGTGCTGCACCACTGCCTTAAAAGTGAAATGAGCACCTTTTTTTTTTTTTTTTTAAAATGGATTAGGGTTATCAGAAACCACTGCTCCCATTCACTATGCATCTTAATGTGTTGGAAGACGAAGCAGCCAAACTACCTTTTAACTGGTCCTCCATCAACACCTGGATAGATTAAGTGCTACTTTGCTAGAAAATTTGATCCACCACACAGGGAAGTCCAAACAAATTTGAGCATTCCTATCATCCACTTCTGATTGAAAACTAGATTGCCTCCGTGTTAGGTGAAAACTCTAATCCATTCCAGAGAACCACACATCTTCAATCATTCTCTAATCTCTACAAAGAATTTTCTGATCGAAAACTAGATTGCCTCCTTGTTGGGTGAAAACTATAATCCAATCTAGAGAACTATGCACTTTTGATCATTCTCTAATCTCTACAAAGAATAATGATTCTCTTTGCGTATTTTGGTGATTTTTATTGGGCTAGTCATTTAAGTTTGTGACTATGTCCTAAATTTTTTTATGGGCTAATCTGAGTTATTCATTATATCCTTATACATGGACTTTTAGATGTTTTCTGGTAATTGTTAAACCTGTTATTGATTTTGCATGAGTGCTTTTAAACTGCTTAACTACCTATGTTGGCAACATGATGCAATCCGACACACCATGGATTCTGGTGCAATACTTCTGGATATCTTTTTGTCATTCTTTCCTTGCTTGCCTAGATATTAATTAACAATTACCATAAACTGAGTTAATTGAATTTTTTATGTAGCGAATATAGCATTGAATATATATATATATATACTCTTGTATATAGGTATATGATACAAATCATAAGATGTCCCGTTACATAGTTTACTGTTATTATTATATAAAAGATAATTACTATGCTTTACTATTGCTGCTGAATCCATGAATCCTAGTTTGCAGGGTTTGCCAAATCCTCCACTTCATATTCATGTCGAACTCTGACAACCATACCCATATCAATGCAACATAGCCTGTTAATTTTAATTTCCGACTTCTTTGCCATGTAGCTGAAACTAAAGGAAGTTACTGAAAGAACAACTGTGCCCTGCGACATTGCGCAAATTTTTTCTTATGCTGTTTTGTTTATATTTTTCATTGGGCTAATCTGATTTTATGCATCCATGCTATATTTTTATCTAGTGTCTTCCATTGGCCTTGGGACATCTTTCCTGTTTTCCTCCAAGATTTTTCTATATTCTGCTTTCATTTGAACTTTTATGGAAGTAATATTTCTTTTTATCTTCCCATGCCATTCTTTTATAGCATTCCTCAAATGTTTCTCTATGTATTAACCAAGTAATAGAGAAGCATTACATAATTCTGGTACTATACTTGCTATATTACATATTTGACATCACACAAATGGTGTATATTTTTGTTGATCCGGACTGCCCAATCAGTGGTCCTCATCTAGGAGACCTCATATACAAAAAACTAGCTTAATCAAACATCTTAACCAACGTTTAAAAAACGGCCGTTATAACGAAAATAACGGCCGTTATAACGGATTCGGACCTACCCCGTTACGTTATGGACCATTAAAACGCCCAGAAAATAACGGCCGTTATTTTCCGTTATTTTTCCGTTGTAACGAAAGTAACGACCGTTATTTTCTGGAAAATTTTGTGAAAAAAAAGGCCGTTATTTTCGTTTTTTTCCGTCATTTTCTGTTATTTTTCTGTTATATTTCGTTTTTTTCCGTTATTTTCCATTTTTGAAATTTTGAAATTCAAAATTTGAATTTCAGCGCCATTTTTTCCATTTTTTTCCATTATTTCCGTTATTTTCCGTTTTTGCCCCTGAGCATTTTTTTAACGGAAAAAACGACGCCCCCAGTCCGTTATACCGTTATAACGGTCCCCTTTAAACCTTGATCTTAACCATCCTAAAATAAATAAAATAAAATAAAATTCTGAACTACGGGTCTTGTTATTTCAGTCATCCAAAAAGATTCATATGGTTCCAAGCATAGGATCATCTAATTGGGCTGATTCTTGGTCTAGGAAATCTTCTAGGTGGGTCTCGTTGATGAACAATCCGGATTGATAATCACGTCCTCTCGTTGTATGGTGCACTATCTTAAGTACGGTAGTACCATGACTGCCTTATGTGCTTGCCAATCCCCTACCCACCCACCCACACGCGCACACAAGTAATATCAACCTATATCTTCATTCTTCTCATTTCGGTTTTGCATGTTTAGGTGAAGTTAGCTGCTACTGACACTTCGTCAGAAACGAAGGCGCAAGAACATTTCGATGACAATATTATAGTTGAAGTATTTGGTATTGTTGGCCATGGCTTGCAAGAATGCATAAGAGAAATTGATTCTCTTAGAGAAAAATGTTACAGACACTCTATATCTTCTGACCAACAAGCTAAGGGCCTATCCAAAGTCATGGAGGCTGTTCACAGAGAAATAGCTTCCCAAAAAGAATCTTCAGAATCCATGAAGAGAGATGTCACTCGTCTTGAATTGATGAGAAAGGAAAAAGATGCTGAAATTATTGTGATGCGTAGAAACATTGCCTTTCTTTATGAAGCATGCGTTAGTTCAATCCTGGAAATTGAGAATCAAAAAGCTCAAATGATTGGAAATGGTTTGGTTTCTGGAGTACATGTATTAGGAAAGACGGGGACGAACTTGAAACATCCAACATGCATTGATGGACGAGAACCTGTTGAAGGGCAGGCCCCTTTCACAGAGGAATGTATAAGGGCGATGGCGGATAATTTATTATTAGCCGTGAAGGATTCAGCTAGTAATCGAGCGGAGATCTTAGAGGGCAGTCAAAAAGAACTAAAGGCCACCATATTGAATTTGCAGAAAGAAATCCAGGAGAAGGACATCCAAAGAAACAGGATTTGTGCCGAGCTTGTAAGTCAAATCAAAGAAACAGAAGCTATTGCAAAGAATTACTTGGAAGATCTGGAATCTGCCAAAATTCAGGTGGATAACTTGGAGAAACAGGTGGAAGCTGTTGAGAAGGAGCGGGAAGTATTGGAGTTAAGAATAAAGGAGCTACGGGATGGGGAAGCCTCCTCGATAGAGTTGCAGGAGAGGATCAGATCATTGACTGACATGCTAGCTGCCAAAGAACAAGGTAAGTTATGTCAACTTCGTTATTATAAAGTTTTAGCCCTGACTATGTATTGCTGTGGCTAAATGTTTTAAATCGGTGCATCTTGATGTATTTGTGTATGAGCTTTAACCTTGGTGCATTGCAGAAATCGAGGCCCTCATGCAAGCGCTTGACGAAGAAGAGTCGCAGATGGAAGGCTTGATGAACAGGATTGAGGAACTGGAGAAAGTTTTGCAACAAAAGAATCTGGCTTTGGAAAACCTTGAAGCTTCTCGTGGGAAAGTTATGGCAAAACTCTCTACTACAGTGAGCAAGTTTGATGAGCTTCATCATTTGTCAGAAAGTCTTCTTTCTGAGGTTGAAAATCTTCAATCACAACTGCAAGGTCGGGATGCAGAGATCTCATTCTTACGTCAAGAGGTCACAAGGTGTACCAATGATGTTCTAGCTGCATCTCAGGAGAGCAATAAGAGAAATTCAACTGAGATGCATGATTTGTTGTCATGGTTGGACATGATAATTTCGCGTTTTGGGCTTCATGATGTGTGTTTTGATGATAAGGAGTGTAGTCGAATGCAAGCATATAAAGAGATTCTTGAGAAGCAGATTTCATCTGTTATGTCAGAATTAGAGAATCTACGGGTAATGTCTCAAAGCAAAGATGCTTTGTTGCAACTAGAAAGGAATAGAGTAGAAGAGCTGTCACACAAAGGTGAAATTCTTGAAAATTCCTTACGTGAAAAGGAATCGCAATTAGCATCATTTCAAGGTACAAGAGATCCTGGAGACGCAACTAGCATGACCTCAGAAATTATGGAGGTTGAACCGCTGGTATGTCATTTCTCAACTTCTACTTTTCTTTTGATACTGCTTGAAGCTTTTGTGTGTGTGTGTGTGTGGGTGGGGGGGTTGGTTTCCTGAGATGTTTAGAATATGATGTGCCCCCAAAAATCTCTTTAGGTGGTTTGTGGTTTAAAATCTCTCTAGGAGTTAGCTATCTCAGAAGAAAGTGTTTAGAAGACTTGTACATTTCTTGTGTTTTTCTACTTCATGTTTTTCAATTAACATTTACTTGTGAACTTAACCATGTTCACATGCATCTCTGGAAATCTCGTGCCTTTTATTTCTGAGATGTTTAGAAAATGATAAGGAACCTAGAAATCTTTTTGGATAGTTTGTGGTTTTTAAATTTCTCTCGAGAAGCTAGCTATCTCAGAAGAAATTCTTATTATTATTTTGGTTGGTGATGAGAAAATATTATTAATAGATAAACAAAAAGACCAAAAGGAAAAGGAACAAAGCGGAAAAGAAAAAGAAGAAACACAGACTCATCAAAAAAAAAAAGAAACACAAATTACAAATTCATAACTACATTGCTATACAAAATGTCCTGGTGTGCTCCTTTAGTCCTTCATTGGCTTGGATATCTGCGTTTTTGTTGGCCGACCTTGACACATAAGACAATGAGACTGTATTATTATTTTTTTGATTGGTGATGAGAAAATATTATTATTAATAGATAAACAAAAAGTACAAAAAGGAAAAGGAACAAAGAGGAAAAGGCAGAAGAAACACAAATTACACATGCATAACTACATTGTTATACAAAATGTCCCTGTGATGTGAGCTCCTTTAGTCCATCATTGGCTTGGATATCCGCGTTCTTGTTAGCTGACCTTGACACACAAGAGAATGGCACGTTGAAAGATGAAACCAAGTCCTAGATCTCTTTGGATTTAAGTCAGCCCATCAGCCCTTAACCATAGCTTAAGTGAGGCCCAAATGGAATTGGCTATTAAATAGGCCCAAGATCGGATGGGCCATTAAATATGCCCAAGACCACTCCTTTTTAATAGAGTTGGGCCGAATAGTAGTAAAAGGGGAGTCGTCTCCCTCCTTGAGAAGGAAAGGGGATTTTGGGTTCAGAAACCCTAACCCATCTCTTGGCTTGGGGAGTAGGAGGCGGCGACGACAATGGCATCTCTAGTGGTGGCAAAGGTGCATCCTCTCCTTTGTCATCTGCTTCCTCTTCTTCTTGTTCTTTTTTCTTTTCTTCGGCGTCTCCAAATCCAATGATTTCTGATCAGAAACCCTAATTGTTCAAAAACTTCGATCGTTACATCACCAACAACGTCAACATTGCTAAGAGCATCGACGATCACAAAAACGAAGCCCTCGATCTTCTCGTTCTAATTGTTGTTAGAACCAGGTATAACCTCCTGTCGGAGAGTGAATGTCTTTCTTTCTAGTCTTCAAACTCCCCAGAGCAACTACCATCGTTGGAAACGGAATCATACTCTACAATCTTGACTTCAATGCCTTTTTTATAAGTTTTTAAAATATTTTTTGATAACTTCAAGGCTTTTTTTTGGTTCCACAATCTCGATCCTTGGTGGTTGTTCAGAGTCGCAAGCAGTTTTGGAAACGAGGATCACAAGGGCACTCCTACTGGTGCTGTAGAGTTGTTGTTTCTCCCCGATGCCATTCTTCTGCTATTGTTGGAGCTTTAGTTGATTGATATTCCAAAAATCACCCAAAAGATTCGATTTCTGCCTAGACAAATCTCCTCTCCTTGAAGAAATCCTTTTGATCCCAAGGCAAGGGTTTCGACAGCATCATCTTCTTCGATGCTTCTGTTAGCAATAAGTCTCCAACAGTCTTCGCTTCAGCTTCAGCAACCTTGATCAAGACACGGTCGTTCAAGGACTTGAGATCCTTAACATCTTCAGTCTCGGGAATACCCACAATGTATCCTCTATCAACAAAAGATGATGTGATCCCTTGAACTCGATCTTTGTTCTAGCATACTTGGAGTACACGGCTTGGGTACCAGTCTTCAAACTGATGCCCACTTTGTTCTTCCCAATAGTCTTACCCTCACCAATAGCAACAACTTCACCTCCTTGTGGTTTTGTTTGGGCTGTTGTAGGAAGCAAAATACCACCTACATTTTTCTCCTCTGCAGTTTTAATGGAAGTGTACTTCAGAGCAACAGTCCTTGGATGAGACCAGACCTTCGTTGCATAGATCTCCGCTTCATATTGGCAACGATCATCTCATCCCATTTACTCTCCATATGATTTATTTGATCGTTTAGTTTAACTAACGCGGCTAAGATCGTGAACCAATCTGAGACATCTTTCCAACACACAATCAGGAACCTGGCTTTGATACCAAATTTAATGCATGGCATAGGTTGTTCTGCGATTTGATAGGATACATTCGGCTTCACACCAAAATAGTTTGGCTTTGCGCCAAGGTAGCTTGGATTCGCACCAAGGAAGAGAGTTCTCAAAGGAGAAAAATATCAATTTCAGTAATTAAAATCATCCCTCAAAATCAAAGGGTACACATACATCACCTTTTATAAGACTCCCTAATTGAACTTTCCTAATTCCAATCTAATTAAATTTTTCTAATTCTAGGCAAACTAAAATAAGAAATTCCTACTACAATTCTAAAAATCCTAGTGGAAAATAAAATCTAATGTCAGTTGAAAATCCTAATTTACTATAAATAGTAAAAAAACGGTGACCACTCTTGATCGGGCACTGATTCGGTGTAGTGGCGAACCATTGTAGTTGAATGCTCCCACATCAGCAGGCTTGATTTCATATTCTTTTGGAGGCAATACATGTGGGCTGACAGCCTCTTACACTATGAGAGGGCAGCTAAAAGTTTTGCCAAGACTACTTATTCTACATAACCATTCACTTCCCTCTGTTATACTTGTCCGAAGTGGGACTAGAAACAGATAAGCAAAACTATTGGAAACAACCTTTGTTGGCATAAAAACCTACTTTTTATGAAAAAGAACACAAAAACAAGTTTTATAAATGTATCGTGGAGTATGATATTTGAGTTAACAATTGACGACCCACACATTTCATTGGAAAACGTCTGTTGCTTGGTGCATTACAAAGAACCAATCAAGTTGGCATTTTTTGATAAAAAGAAAGCTTACTTCTTAATATCTTGCTTAGTTTCATCAACTTTGGGTACGGGAAACGGGAATACGACCCCTCATTTCTTGAAAAATCTAGGACAAGGATATGGACATGGGTATCCCATCCAATATGTTCATAGCATGCTTTAATTTAAACTTTTCAAATTATGTATTTTTTTTTTTACTTCTGAGGGTATCCAGGCCTCTTAGAGCACTTGACTAGTCCCCAGGGGCACTTTTCAAACTACGTATCTCTACATAATATTTATATCATGTCAATACAATGACATTTTCTAAATATTTTTTTTGACGAGTAATTACAGAAAAACACAAAAATAAGTTCTATATTTATATCTTTGGAATATAATATTTGTATAACTGATTGACCACCCACATATGGGTCAGTGGAAAACATCCATTTCTTGGTTCATTAGAATGAACCAGTTAGGTTGGCAATTTTTTTTAATGATAACCTAGTTTTGTTTAATACCAATAGTTGCTCAGTTCTCATCAACTATCATTCTAGAAGGTAGCTCCTATCTCAAATAACACTTAGCTGTTCTATGGGAGGGCAGGTAAAAGTTTCTCTTGGTCTTCGTATTATATATCACCACTCCCTCCTCTCTTATAATTCTCCACGGTGGGACTGTAGACAGAGGACTAAAACTATTGGAAACACTCCTTGGCATATAAACTTATTTTTATAAAAAAAACATGAAAACAAGTTCTATTGTCTTCCTTAAATAAATAAAAAAAGAAGAGCTCCTGACTACTTTTATTATTTCCATAATTGATCATTTTTATGGATTTTTAAAGTTTTTTCTTTAGAAAAAATGGGGCTTATGCCTTGCCTCACAAAAGCAAAAAAGTCTCACATATGCCTCGCACTTTTTAAAACATTGATGGTGATGATGCTCAGTTTTGTCTAATGCATCTTGATAAACCAATCTATGAAGTTTAAAGTAGATCTTATTTGTCACAGAGAACCTATAATTGTATCTCTCTTGTTTCTTTGTTTCGGTTTTTGATGCTGGAGTTAGACTCGAGAAGGTCTCTCAACCCTCTTACTAACTTTGTACCTCTTCTCCTCTTTTTAATAAAGTTCCAGTTATCAAAAAATAAAAGTTTAAAGTAGATTGTCTTTGCTTAGTACTGTCTTAAGCTATCAGTTAAATTGTTAATTTGCAATGCAACAGTAGAATAATCCTTGCAGGATTTATATATGATTGGTTTCATATTATAGTGTGTTGAATTGCTGCAAACACAATTTATTCATTCAGAAGTTCTAGTAACCCAGGAGTCATTATTCACAGATTCTGTATCTTCTATTTTATTAGCGTAGGTGGTCATTACTATTTTTTTACTCCCTTGAGGTCATTACTAATACTCCCCCAGAATCTAATTTTCCTGCAAGGATAATGTTGCTAGTTAATAGGTATTATTTGTTGCCATCTATTTTCCTATGACATTGAAACAGACTGCTCTTTTATTCCATAAAAACAAGATTTTCTTATTACCTACAAACTTCAATGCTGATTTATAAACCATAGGCATCTCTCTTAATTGAGACCTGAGGTACTTTTTTACTGCAGATAAACAAAAGGGTTGTTGCTGGGGCCTCCATTGCACCTCATGCCCGCAGCGTCCGCAAAGTAAATAATGATCAAGTTGCCATTGGTATAGATATGGATCCTGGTGGCAGTCCAATAGATGATGAAGATGATGATAAAGGTAAGCTCATCTTGCTCCTTCCTCTTTAATTGTGTAAGTAGCACATTTTCCTGAAGCTGTGAAGAGTTCATTTCTTGAGAATCACGTTGCCTTTCTTCTTTTTTTCTTGTGCACCTTCAGTGCATGGTTTCAAGTCGCTTGCTACATCAAGAATTGTCCCAAAATTTACGAGACCCGTGACCGATATGATGGATGGACTATGGTAAGCATAATTCCGTCTTTAATCTTCATTAGAATGTCTAGGTATCTCTTCTAAAGCAGAATTTTGTTTGCATTTTTAATCCACCAGGGTTTCATGTGACCGAGCACTAATGAGACAACCTGCTTTGCGGCTCGGCATTATCTTCTATTGGGTCGTGTTGCATTCACTACTAGCATTTTCTATAGTTTGAGAAAGAATCTCCACTGGTTGGTAATAGATACACCTC
Organism: Euptelea pleiosperma; assembly: GCA_035048495.1. Lineage (NCBI taxonomy): Eukaryota > Viridiplantae > Streptophyta > Magnoliopsida > Ranunculales > Eupteleaceae > Euptelea > Euptelea pleiosperma. The sequence continues at coordinate 19,252,039 of CM068548.1, read as the reverse complement.
TTTCTTATTCTTTAATGGGTATGTCATATAAATGTCAGTTGCCATAAAATGTTCATACACATTACACACCTGCAGGGGAGTTGGGACCCACCATTCAATTGTTCCCAACCAGGAGATTGAGTAGATCAAAATTCTGATCGGATGATGTAGCCATCTATTTTCTGGTTTATATTTGATCTATAAGGTCCCTCAGGTGGAATACATTGAATACCCCCGACCTCCTGCCCCTTGCTTACTACATTTGCCCAATTACTCTTTATGTGTTCACACATGATTAACTTACAGGTTTCCTTCTATTTTTTCTGGTATCTCTAAATCATTTCTTTCAAGGATATATTTGTCACCATTATTAACGGGTAGGCAATCATGTTAGTAGGTGAAGACAGGACTTGAACCCAGATCTGTGATATCAACACTATAATACTTCACCAACCTAGCAAGCTGGCACCTTGGAAAACCTTCGTATACATACACTTGTGTGCTTTATTAATGTATCTCCCAGTTATCATATCTGAAGAATATTTTCGTGGGAGGCCAATATTATAAGATTGATTATCACTTTGTCAAAAAGAGAACAATTATCCAATGAAACAACAAATGTACACTGGGACAGGAAATCAGTGGAAAACCTTAGTTTCAGAAGTGGACATCTTCACTAAAACAAATTAATTAGCTAGTAATTTATATGAAAACCCCTTATAAAAGTAAACATGAAAATTATCAATATGGATATTGTAGAGGAAACGGATTATTTATGAAGACCTGTAAGATGCCTTGGTCTTAGTAAAATATTGGAAAACTGATCCTAGCCCTGCACATATCAAATTGAAGAGTCTATATTATCTCTCTCTATCTACAGCTTTGCCCTATTCTTGAATGGGGAGGTCTAGGTTGACATCCATTTATTCTGACGATCTGATTAAAATTTGTAAATTTGAAATTTTAATAACCTGCTGTCATGATGTGATCATTCTGTCTGATTTTTTTATGAGAAAATATATATTAATGAAATGGAACTATACAAAGGGAGAGGTGCATGAGGGGAGGGGGGAACCTCACCTACTGCCCTACAAAAGAAGCACAGAGACGATTTCCCCACGCTAAGGTCACCCCAAGCCAATATAGAAAAAACTGAACACAAAATGATCAAAACGAATGCCTTTCAATTCTTTCACTGTAGACGTTCCAAAGTATATCATAGCCTTGATCTTCAAAATGATTACCTCACGGTCGAGCACCTTATCACCAAAAATACTTCTATTCCTTCCCTTCCGAGTTGCCCAACAAACGGACAAGGGAAGAAGTCTCCACATGATACATCCACGGAAGGAAAACATGGAGACATGCCATCCTTGGAGTTGATTATAGATATTGGGAGATCCAACCCGTCTGATCCCAAAATACTGAAAGAAGGCTTCATAGATACCTTTCACAAAGTGACAATGAAGAAATAAGTGATCCACAGATTCCTCACAAGATCTACACATAAAACACATGTTGGGGATCATGTTCCTCTACTAATTAGTGATCTATGATGAGTATCTTATTGTGTGTTGCCTTCCACATAAAGAAAGCTACCACATGTTGGGGATCATGTTGCCCTACTAATTAGATGACTTATGGTGAGTATGTTATCGTGTGTCGCCTTCCACATAAAGAAAGCTACCTTAGATGGAGTTGGGAAACCCCACACGAGTGAAGTGGGAAAAGTGTTATGACCTTGAGGTGCTACGGACAAAAAGACTTGACAGTAAAGAGACTCCCCTACGCTCCCACCTCAATAATCTACTATCTAGGATGTCAAATCCATTCCTCCGCCAAGTGTAAATGACAAGATTCTTGTCATGTCATCAAGCTTCCAGTCATTGAGATATTTCCACAATCCCAAGTTTCAAGATACTCCACCTCCCAGACCGACACGAACATCCCCAACCATGGCATCCTTAAGCTCGAATGATACGTACAAAGCTGGAAAATCTGCTTGAAGAGAGTTATCCCCACACCAAATTTCATTCCAGAATTTCACCTTATCATCCCTACCAACTTTAAACCTGATCCCAGATTTGAACTCGTCGAAGATCTTGGACACACCTTTCCAAAGTCTACATCCAAGCAAAGGGGCAACGTAATTACTATCCCATCCCTGATTTCTGCTACCGTACTAACTACCAATGACCTTCCTCCAAAGTGTCTACCTCTTCACCATACCTCCACAACCACTTTCATCGGTCTAAGGGAATTAATCCCTAGACCTCCATCCCTCTTCGATATACAAACAACCTTATTAGTCACGGGTACTGGATTCTCATTCATTCATATGAATCTCCATAGTATGCTGGATACTGGGGGATGTCTCATCAGTCCACGACATAGATTTCCTCCTGCCTCTCTGTCTAGTGTCTACTATAAGGTAGGGCTGCAACTCGGGTGGGTTAGGTCGGATTAGGAGTCAGCCCGAGCCCAACCCGGTAGGGTTGGTTGGGTTCATTGGGTTGGTGCTGTGAGACTCTTACCTTGTTTTTTGATTAATGATTATTCTCCCAATCAGACAATTTTGGAGGTTGTTAGGGACCTCCAAAACGTTCCATCTCATATCCCTCGACAAGCAACATTATGAGTGGTAACTAGACAACTGGTTCGAGCTACAAAGACTCGTCAAGAACTTCGATTTCTTACCTCTCTCTCACATCTACGATCTCTCAAAAATCTGCTCCGTTACCTCACCAAGCGCTTCTCAGCCTCCGCCACCTCACGATGTACCATCCGCAGAGATACCGGAGAGATTGGGGGAGGAAAGAGAGAGTTATGGGAGAGGGGAGAAAGAGACCGGATGGATTGGGAGAGGGGAGAGAGAGAGAGAGAGAGACATGGGATAGATTGGGAGAGGAGAGATACGGTGTCGCCAAAGGAGGATGTTAGGATGACACCAATGGCAGGCGGCGAGTGGCTGGGTGAGGGTGAAAACCCTAACCCTAAAAGAAGATTTAAAGGCGGAGAGGAGATCGAACATTAGATTTAATAGTTTAATGGTTTACCAACATGTATATATTGTATAGATAATTACATGCATTGTCGGACTCGAGTTGCATGAGACCTCAGCCGAGCCCAACCTGATTTTGATCGGGCTTGGCATAACTAGGCCCGAGCCTGAGTATTGAAGGAGCTAACTCAACCTGAGCCCAATGTCGAGTTAAGCCTGCCCAAGTTGCAGCCCTACTATAAGGAATAGTACCTATGATTGAAGAAATAGGATTGGCATCTGCCGAAGTTGCTACTATTGCTTTGTCCTATCTGTCCACAATATCGGGACATAAACCTACCTTGTTAAGCAACTGTTCCCATAACAAGCAAGACATGTAACCAAGTAACATTGTAGCTTCATATTTTTCAATCTATAACATATAAATCTTCAGCATCTACTTCGCTTCTTATGTATTGCCTTTCACAAGAAGTCAGATCTCTATGATCCCAACTTAAGTTGTGGGGCATGTGTTCCGTGTGTACATGTTTAAATCTTCATGACCCCGAACTTCCCTTCAACTGTCTGATGTACTGACATGTTAACCATGGTATTGGATTCTGACTTGAGTAATGGTTTTCTTGATTTTGCAGCTACAGATTTGGTTCCAGGACAAAATAGAGGTGGAACCAATAGCCAAGAGTGCTCCTAATGGGGCATCAAACTCATCAGTATAAAATTAATTCTTTTTAGATTAGTCAGGTTCGTGTTGATTGATTATTTAGCTCAACCAGGCGGCTGTGATTTGCCCTCTTTTTTGGTTCTTTATGAATCTCAGATTGCCTTGGTTGCATTCAATAAAATCGCGGTACCATCATATAGAGAGGGCGAGAGATTGAACCTCCAGCAACTCATTCCAATCAAGGGTGTATATTGTTTTGTAGTTAAAATTTGTTATATAGGTGCAAAAGTGAAATATTGGGAGGAGCATGAGAATGATGTTTTGTTCCATCTCCTGTTTATTAACAGTTTGAAGCCTTACGATAGATATTTCTTTTCCATTTACCAATATTTCAATTTTTTTTTCTGGTCTTGTGCTACAGTTATTGGCACGATGAAGACATGTTGAGACAAGAAATTTAGATCTCTGAGTGCTACATCCAGCAAGGGTGTAGAACTTCCAAAAGCCACTTCCTCAGGTATGTGGTGATTCCTGAACGCTACGAGCCCTCGGATGTAGAACTCGGACATCTGAAATTTTCTGCATGTTGAGGTGTGTTGTATTGTTTTGAGGCATGTGGAACGTAACTGAAGCCTCTCAATAGAATACATTCATCGGTATTTTTGTAACTCCCTTGAGAATCGAAAATAATTAGTAATAGCCCTTTGTACTTGTTATGTGGAGCTTGATGGTGCTAATTATGTGGAAACCCTAGTTTCATCTTGGGGTTATATATACCTTGGTTGATTAGAGACAATTTTTCATTGTATTGTAAATGTTTCTTTTTGCCTCAGAGCATAGTGGAATCAGTGTGGATCTGTGGACGTACCTCAATTTTGGACGTACCTCAATTTAGATGGAACCATGTAAATATGTGTAGTGGGTGATTGCATCTTTGTTCTTTTGATTGTTTATTGTTCTTTTGTCCCAACAATACTTTCATTCTTTATGAATAGCCCTCTTGATCTAATTTAAACGTCATCGATTCGCTCTAAAATGTAACTTGAATAACGCACTCGATAATTCAATTATAAAAGGGCTAAAAGTACTGCATATACAACATTAATGGTGCGTGATTGGGTCGAGGGGAGTATTCCGAAAGTTTGAAAGTATAGGAGGTTGTTACTAGTTATTTTCAGTTGTGGGGTGTTGGTCCGTCGGACGCTTAGCGAGGGTAATCAAATTAGGGGCCGTATGAGTGTGCCTTTGCTCCGGGGCTGCCTGTTGCAAGATACATATACCTAAATCCTAGGTTTTAAGTCAACCGTTATAACGTCGCTTAACTTTACTGTTATGACTGTTATAATGGGTCACATCTAGAGTTAAAAAAACAGTTAGAATATTATTATTTTTTCAAAATAATAATGCTTTTTTTTTTTTTCTAAAAAATAACGGACAGTAATTCTGTTATAATGGCTGCTATGCCATTAAGCTCATTTTTTTTTTCAGATTTGGGGGCTGTTTTGACATAACGTAAATGGGGTTGGGGGCATTACCGCCATAACAGCCGTTAGTTTCCAAAATGTCTGACATGCACCCCAATCCCTTAACCAAACCCGCGTTAGGCCCTTAGTGATTAACAAGGGTACTTGTCGGACCTTTTGGGAGTTTGAAGTCCCCCAGGACAAGCGAATTTTTTCCCTAGTTGAGAAAAGATTGGGCCCAAAGTCCCCCCACTCAAAATGTCTGTCACGCATCCTAGGCTGAAAGCAAATGCGTGTCTATTTTCTTTTCCTAATGGTTATAAAAAGTAGAGGTAAGGAAAAGTTGCTAAAATATCTTCAAATAAGGAGAAAATTCCTTTTTACAGCTAAAATTTGGAGATGCCGGTTGGAGTTGCTCTAAATCTTAATTTTAGTTTCAATTTTCCCTTTTTAACTATTTAAACTATTGTAGAAACCTCCTTTCTATATAACAAAACAGGGAAGTTGTCTCCCCTCTTATACCCCCTCTTATCGATTTAGACAAAGTAGGGCTGAGATCTTATCCCCCAAATAGATGGTGGATCTCAGCCATTCACACCCAATTTTGACAAACGCTTTGTTGGAGAGTGCAGTGGGCACTGGCCCCCCACTATCTATATAACAAGCGACAGTGGTTGTCTTATACCCCTCTTATCTTATATGGCTTCAATAATGAGTGGCTGAGATCCACTATGCTTCATATCGATGGCTGAGATTAACTCCCACTCGATTTTGACAAACACTTTGTTGGAAAGTATCGTGGGCACGGGTAATGCAGGGGCATTTTCACACCGGGCTTGAGTGGGGCAGCCTGTGTAATATAGAGCACACTCGGGGTGGGGTGGCCTGTGTGATATGGGCCCACAAGGAGGTGGCCTGTGTGATATGGGCCCACGAGGGGTCGTATCAACCGAGAACCTAGATAGATCCTATGAGATAAAGGAATTTAATCTCACGCTACCAACAGTCGCGACTTTTGGGAAGTATTGGTTAAATGTCCTACATCAAAGTGGTATCAGAGCGGGAGGTCTCGTGTTCGAGTCTCCTCACCGGGGGTGATTAATGCAGGGGCATTTTCACACCGGGCTCGAGTGGGGCAGCCTGTGTAATATGGAGCACACTCGGGGTGGGGTGGCTTGTGTGATATGGGCCCACGAGGGGTCGTGTCAACCGAGAACCTAGATAGATCCTATGAGATAAAGGAATTTAATCTCACGCTACCAACAGTTGCAGCTTTTGGGGAGTATTGGTTAAATGTCCTGCATCAAAGTTGTATCAGAGCGGGAGGTCTCGTGTTCGAGTCTCCTCATCGGGGGTGATTAACGCAGGGGCATTTTCACACCGGGCTCAAGTGGGGCAGCCTGTGTAATATGGAGCACACTCGGGGTGGGGTGGCCTGTGTGATATGGGCCCACGAGGAGATGGCCTATGTGATATGGGCCCACGAGGGGTCGTGTCAACCGAGAACCTAGATAGATCCTATGAGATAAAGGAATTTAATCTCACGCTACCAACAGTCGCGGCTTTTGGGGAGTATTGGTTAAATGTCCTGCATCAACGGGTCACCCACGCATATAACAAGACAACTCAGTTGTATTCTCTTATCTTATCCATCCATCTAATATGGACGGTTAGATAAAGAGTGGTTGAGATCAAATCCATCGATTTAATGTGGACGGTTAGATTTCAGCCACTCAATCCGCCTCATTTGACCTCAACTTATTCAAAATTTGAATTTCAATGCCGTTATTTTTTGTTATTTCTGTTATTTTTCCATTTCTCCCTCTGCGCGTTACAATCCGTTATAATGTAAAAAATGGTAACACCCCAGTCTGTTATACCATTTGAGTGCCGAAGACACCCAATTTTTGCAAACGCTTTTGTCAGAGAGCGCCGTGGGCACGGGCCATTTACTAGTCTATATAACAAAACAGGAAGATGTCTCCCCCTCTTATAGGCTTCATAAAGAAGGGCTGAGATCTTATCCCCCAACTGGACCGTGGATCTCAGCCACTCATACCCAATTTTGACAAATGTTTTGTTGAGGAGTGTCGTGGGCACAGGCCACCTACTAGTCTATATAACAAAACAAGGAAGTTATCTCCCCACTTATACCCCGTCTTATCTGTTTCAACAAACAAGGGCTGAGATCTTATCCCCCAAATGGACGGTGGATCTCAGCCACTCACACTTGATTTTGGCAAATGCTTTGTCGGGGAGTGCTAAGGGCACGGGCCACCCACTATCTATATAACAAAACATGGAAGTTGTCTTCCCCTCTTTTCCGGCTTCATAAAGGATGGCCGAGATCTTATCCCCCAACTGGACTGTGGACCTCAGCCACTCACACTCCCTTTTGGCAAATGCTTTGTCAAGGAGTGCTGGGGCACGGGCCACCAACTAGTAATAAACAAAAACATGGTTTTGGTTTGTATAAAACAAACCATTTTTTACCGTTATCAAAGTTTTTTACTTTTTTAATAAAAAAGCAACATTAATATTTTAATCATCTTTAAACTCGGATGTGACTGATAACGGTCATAATGGTAACGTTAAGGTACCGTTATAACGGGTCATTTAAAACGTTTGTTGAAACTGTTAAATGACGTAAATGCCTACAGAATGATACAAAATTATATTGGTTATATCTCATCACAACACAAGCAATGCATGTGACATAATAAAGCCTACGACTTAAAGAGGACAAAAGGGACAATTCCTAAGAATTTAAATTTCATTTCGTTCCCGTGATTCAACTAAATTCAAATTCAAGGCTGAGGGCATTTTGGGGAACCAACATTTTTTTGGGAATGTGGTGGTTCCTCTCTCTCCTCTTTCCACCAAAGCAACCCCACCAAATCATTCCATTCTCGTGCACAACCACCGCTGGCATACGTGGCGCTTTTCTAGCCGACTATTTTGTAACAGATTCCCTACACCCATGTGGCGATCTTCTCGTCCGTGGATTCTCTGACCTGATTTTGTGTGGTCGTTACGCTGTTGTGCAGTCTAAAGCAAGACTCATTTCATAGACCTTGTGTTACAGTCGCTTGAGATTTTGCCACGTCATTATTAATTGTACAAGTGGGGCCCGCTGTCGTTCTCTGGATGAAAATGCACGCAAGCTCTCTCTCTCTCTCCAGACTCCACCTACGCTTTTTTAAAAGCAGAAAGGACCCATTTCTTTGAGTAAAACTTCCATCACACGAAATTGTAAATCACACAAAACACAGCCAATGAGTTCTCGGCACGTACACAAGTGCTTTTGCAACGTACCCATGTGCTTTGCTTGTTAGGTGTACGTGCCGAGAACTCATTGGCTGTGTTTTGTGTGATTTGCAATCCCATTGTGACAGAAGTTTTACTCCATTTCTTTCATCCTCCCTTCAAATTACCAACTTATCCCTACAAGATACATGGCACGTTGTACTTGTACATATCACGTGTGGACCCATTATTCAGTAACGAACAATTACATCCGTCGGATCTGTGATATTTTTTTTCTTGACGTTGTAAAATACGATTCAATGTTTGAGATTATTCAGTTATTTGGTAATCGTGGGTTCTGATCCCGCTGCATGTACACTGAGTCGTCGCTGGTCAGCAAAGGCATGACTGCTCAAAATATGAGCCACATGGCACATTTTTAGAGGACAAAGACCATATGGATGTTTGGCCAATCGTTAGGTGGACCAACAAACTAAAAATCAGCCTGATTAGAGATTTCAAACCTTTCGATCTTGTATAAAAAATAATGCTCAAATTCCCACGGTTAAAATGAACCCATTAAAATGACTCCAATCCAACGCTTAGAAATCAATAATCAGGTTGATTTTTGGTTTGTAGATTACATAGGGATTGGCCAAACATATATACGGTCAGTGTCCTCTAAAAATGTGCCTCGTGGCTCATATTATGAGCGACGGTCACTGACTGTCGGTCAGGCAATTTTTACTCCATGTAAACAGAAAATGACCAAAATACCACTGCAATGAGAACGTTATTGGAAGCCGGGAAGTGTTGTTGAATAGGGGTAAAGTAGTCATTCTGGACGATCCCAAATTCGTGTCATTTCACTAAAAGAAGAGTGGCATTTTTGAGATAATTTAAAAAAAAAGAACTCCTGGTGGAGTATCTTGACGCGTTTCTGATGTGACGTACTCAATATGCCACGTGTCTTTCTCCGGAAAGTCCTGTCGACTCGTCATGGAGAATTTTTCGTGGACCCCACTCCTAGAACAGAAGAAGATATTTTGGGAGTTGGGATCAAACCGGGAACACCCATAAAAAAATAAAAAAATCTTCTATTAACTTAATATTTAGTAGATTAGGTGGCAGGTCTACAATGATCCACGTGTTCATAAGTACTGCTTAAGAGCTCCTGAGACTTGTTACGTGCTCTGCCGGTGGGGAGAAACCGTCGTCCGTAATTAAAAAATATTTAAATTATTTGAGTCGTTCGAGAGGAACGAGGTTATGTGGACAGGGAAGGCGCTTGAGAAGGAGAGGCAGAGCGAATATAGCTATGCGAAGCGGTCGTCTTCTTTTCCATCTCAAATACCGCTTTTCCTCCGAAACCACAAACTTCTAAAACCATTCCTGTTTTCTCAAAACCGTTTTTCTCGCTCCCTCATCTCTCTCTCTCTGGATCTCTTTAATATATATACGCCTCCATCTCTCTCTCTATCTTTCGAAAGCAAAACTCTAGAATCTATCTACTGGTTTACCGGCGATCTTTTTGCCGCATTCTGGCCGGGATCTCTCTGGAATTCGGCCGGAAAACTGCCGTCAAGAAGGTACGACTACGATTACGACTACAATCTTTATTACTATTAGCGGTTTAGGTTTTTGTAGGATTGTAGTGGTTTTCTTTTAGGATTTTAGAGATGAAAGCGAGGGTTTGCGAGCTCTGTAATGGAGAAGCTTCGTTGTACTGTGCGTCGGACTCGGCTTTTCTGTGTTGGAACTGCGATGCTAGGGTTCACGAGGCGAATTTCTTGGTAGCTCGCCATGTTCGCCGGACTGTTTGTTCCAAATGTAAAGGATTCGATGGGAATCGCATTTCCGGAGTCGGATTCCGTCCTCTCCGACCGATATGCCGATCTTGTTCATCAGAATCCGACGATGATGATTTCAGTTCATTATCTTCGTGTTCATCGTCTGCTTGTATCTCCAGCGCGGAATCCTTCGTTGCTGTTGCACCGAAGACGAAGAAGATCGATTTTGATCGACGAGGACCTGCGAAGATCGCATGTTCCAGCTCTGTTACAGATATTTCCGCTGAGGATTCTAGTATTCCGTCTAAGCTCTCCGGCGAAGTTTCATCGAAGAAGAAAAGGAGAGAGAGAACAACGAGATCGCGAGTTCCGGCGAACGTGGACGTGAAGGCGGAGGGCATTTTGGTAAATTGGTGCAGAAAACTGGGGCTAAAAAGTAGCTGCTCTATTCCTCTCGCCTCCCACGCATTCTCTGTGTGCGTGCAGAAATTGACAGCTTTGCCCTTTCGGCTCTCCCTCGTTGCATCCATCTGGTTCTCGTTCAAGCTCAGCGAGGGACCATCAACATCAACGTGTCACAATCTCAAGAGGCTTGAGGAAATCTCTGGCGTACCAGTTAAACTGATCTTATTGGCCGAATCGAAGCTCTCTCGTGTTCTAAAGATCAACAGCAAATCTCAACGTGATCAAGAGGAAGGTTGGGCTGAGTGCTCCGATTGATTAGCACGTGCTGGATTCTGATGTTTTGCCTATTCCCACGTGTGAATTACGAAACAAAAAAAAAAATTGAAATTCCTCAAGAATATTAGTTTTTTTTTTTTATATATTATGAGTTTTCGGGTGACTAACCTTAGCGGTGTGATTTGAAACATTGGTGTGATTTTTGAGGGGATTAAGTACTAATTACCTTGCCAAAAGAAATCTAATTTTCTTATAATCTTTGTATATTTGCATCAATCTAGACCGTTCGATGGATAGAATACCTCATTGATTTTCGAAGCATCGGATGGTCATGATCAAGGGGTCAGTGTGCCAGGGAGACATGAGTATAAAATAAGAAACGAGAGGACTACGATGGTGGTGGTGGTGGTGGTGGTGGGGTCATGAGTCATGACATGAGGTGTTTGTATATACGGTTGAAAGTTGTTAGAAGAAGCAATGGTTGGAGAGTGTAGACCAAAGTCCTTGGAGAAGATTTTTTGTCCAGGACTTATATCAACCATTCGTATCTCTTATTTAATAGTGATGGTGGACAATTAAAATAGTAATAAGATATTTTAGGGCACCAATTTAACGGTTCGGAAACCGTTGGGTGCCCGAAACCTGTTCTTGGTACACCCACATATACAAGGGTTTGGGTTAAAATGTGTAATGTGTGATAGCAATAATCAAGAAGTGGGGTCCACATATTTTGAAAGGATATATTCCTAGATCATGAGACATACTTAACAATCTAGGGAGTAAAACTTCTATCACACCTTTCTTACAGGCTGATTTTTGGTTTAGAGGTCCACTGAGGGATTGGCCAAACATCCATACGGTCAGCATCCAGTAAGAGTGTACCACGTGGCCTGTGATTTTCATTGTGACAGAGCATCTGTCAAAAGGCTGTGATAGAAGTTTTACTCCCATCTGGGTGTCTATACCCCTATATTTTTGCTCAGTCTGATTGGTGAGTTATAACCATTGGATTAGAGTCATTTTCATGGTTGCTTTTTTCAAGGGAGCATTATTTAGGGTCAGTGTTCTCTAAGAGTATGCCATGGACATTGGTGATTTGTTCGTGACCCAAACCCGACTCACTGGAACCGACCCGCTGACACCCCTAGGTTAGGTAACATAGTATGGTACTTCTCTAGTTGTGTGTCACAGTAGATAACTCCTCTCTTGGTACAACCTCCATGTTTGTCCACGTGGTGAATTTAGACCATCCAATCACCAATCCACAAACCATTAAGAGCCTTTAGTTCGGAGGAGATCCTAACAAACCTATTCAACGTGTGTGTGTGGGGGGGTTAATATCGCAGCGAAGTGAATGGCTGTGATCATCTGAACGATATGACTGATGATCATGCGTGCCGTGTACTAATTATCTGCATGGTGGTAGCTATAGACGTGGCATGGAAAACCACATATCTCGTCTCATTATCTAGTGTGGTAGTATTATCTCATGTCTGTTTCTCCTATCCACTACTTTTCGTGGCTAAGATGGTGCACACGTATCCACCCACTGCTTCAATGCCCTCGTCTAGTCCATCAAAGTTCCCATTCAAAAGGTAAAAATGATCAAACGATGGTGACCATTGATCTATACAGCTGCCTTGTAGTCAGCATACCATCTTCTGGTCAAAGTTAAAAGAGTATTAAAAACTCGAGAAAACAAATGTGTGGCTCAGACAGGTTCCCTAGTCAAACCGAACAGGACGGCAGGAACAGTGCTCCATCCTTTTCCTGACCTGACCACATGGATTACATAGTATATTCATGGGCCCCTACAAACGCGTCGATTCAATCAGATCAAGCAACTGTGACCATCCGATCTCTCACTTTTTTTTTTGACAAACTGGACCGGAAAAACAGTTCACATGCACCCTCCAACACACCCGGCCACAATATGAGCCACGTAGCACACTCTTAAAGGGAGATGACAGTGTGGATGTTTGTCCAATCCCTAGGTAGGCCTGCAAACTAAAAATCAGCCTGATTAGTGATTTCAAACCTTTGGATCCTTGTACCCCAAATAGTGGTTAACAATGCTCAATTCCCACGGTTAAAATCAACCCTTGAAAATGACTCCAATCCAACGTTTAGAAACTACTAATCAGGTTGATTTTTTGTTTGTAGGTCCACCTAGGGATTGCCAGACATCCATACTGTTAGTGTCATCTAAAAACGTGCCACGTGTCACATATTGATTGCGGTCAGCAGGTTCGCTGATCATTGCGGTTAGCGAAGTTTTATTTCCATTTGACAAAAGAAAAAGAATACACAAGTACATACACACCACTACAATGCGACACGTTATATTATAGTACCCTTGAATCATAAACGTGTCATACAATCATTGCTTTAAACCTCAATGTTTGGCTGACACGAGTTTGGATAGTCAACATCAGCCACTTGAAATGCGACACGACAAAATAAGCTAAAGTTATATCATATTGCCACCTGTCTTAAAACGGGTGCTTCGTAGCTTTCTTAGGTGAACATGTGGCACGCGGTTCATTTGGGTTCTCGTCCTAGTGGGCACTATGCTATCTTGCTCCATGATGTAATTTTCATTATTTTGATTCGAATACATGGTGAATAATGGCGTGCCGTGTTGGATTTCATGAGTATATGTGAGCACGTCGGTAGTCTAATATCGTGGTCCATTTTTACTAGGCTTAATCTATCTGTAACGCACAGGGGTAAAAACGGAAAAAGTGAAAATAATGGAAAATATAGTAAAAAGGGCAAAAACGGCAAAAACGGCTCCAAAATTCAAATTTTAAATTTCAAATTTTCAATAAACTTTATAACGGAGTTATTTTCTGAGAGTTAAAACGGTACATAACATAATGGGGAGGTCCAAATCCGTTAGTTTGGTTATAATGGCCGTTTTTGAAACCATGGAGTTGCACTTATGTTGGGAAATTACATGAGAGGAACCACAAGAATTGTTATTGTCGAAGAGGGACCAAAACAAAACGATATAACGAAAAGACCCCGGGTCCCAACTTTTATATCAATTAGGGTTATCTTATTGGATGATTTTTTTTTTAAGATTTTGTGGCGGATAAGATCGATCTAATCTTTCAATCACTGAATAAATTTTGATACTAATTATCGTCTGACATCTTTCGGTGTGTCAAAATTTCTGCGTCGTTATCGTTTAACAGTATTGAAATTGACGTAATTATCCGGACCTGGGTCGAATTTCCAGAGTTGGAATCTGGGAAGGCAGGGCACTAAGAAGTGATAGTGAGACAAACATGTATTGGTTAGTAGAGTGCCACGGTCGCATTTTTGGGGGTACTTATTAAACTAACTTCAATTACCAAAAGGACCTTGTATTTATTCACATGTATTAGCTATTGTTGGAGCCAGTTTTGAAAGAAGTGGTAAAATAGGAAAGTTTCAACTTTGGGGATAGTTTTGAAAGATTTGTGTAGAGAGGCAATTTTGAAAATTTAGCAACTCAAGAAGCAATTTTAAAGATTCAATATTTTTAAATGGCCCGGGCTCCGAGTACCCCTATAGGTAGTCGTGTTTTTAGCTATGGATTTCACTAATCCAACGGTGGTTGAGCGCTAGCAAAAAAAGTGAAGTTAATTCAGTGCTAGCAAGTAGCAACTACAGTGGGATTCTCAAAATCCACCACTGAGAACACGACTCTTGAAAGGAGTTAGAAAAAGGGGATTCCCTAAGCCCCCCAACCCTTTTTAAAATTGAAAAGGGTCAGGCTCAGCGACCCCTTTTTACTGACCCGTCTTGTGTTCAGCCGTTGAATTCCATGAATCCAACAGTGGTTGTCAATGTTGAGCTAGCATCACTTTTTGGGGCATCGGCAACCACCGTTGGATTCGTGAAATCTATAGCTGAGTGCATGAACACCGAGAGGGGTCAGAAAAACCTTGTCATAGTAGCGTACTAGGAATCAATAGCCCGTGCTTTGCATGGGCACAGTAAAAGGAAAAAAATTATGAATAAAGTTTTTTTTTTATATACAATTATATTTTATTTTGACACTTATATAATGTTAAAAAAATAATTATTATTGTGTTAATGGTACATGTGCGTGAACTATACCTATTCAAACTTTTACGTTCACCTCACATCACCTAATAAAAAGAAGACATTTTATGATTTTGTGATACATATCACTTCTATGATTTGGTGATATATAGATATAGATTTGTCAAACAGTTAGTTTAGGCATCTTCTTAACTCCTATCATCTAGTGACACATGTCAAAGAGGACGTGGGCACCTTAAAGAACCAGTCGCATTCCAATAGGACTCTCTCTCTGAGAACTGATATTAGGCTAATAACCATGAAGTTTTTTTATACACCTTTCAAAGGTTATAATATTAAGAGAAAAAAAAAAAGGAAATTTTATTGCAGAATGTTGCATGTTTGAGGTTATAGGCGATGAGCCCACAAACTGCATGGATGCTTCGCACACCTCTTAATAGACACATACACAAAAAGTTAGATTGATTGGTGAACTCTAGATGTTATATATTTAAAAATAAAATAAAATAAATCCCTCAAAATCAAATGCTAATGCAACGTTTATATATCACAATAATCATAAATTAAGTTCTAGATAAACCTGCAGACTAAAAACTAAATCTGATGGTGATGTCAAGCGTAAGGAATAAAACCCATGACAATACAACAATTTATAGAAGACTTAAATCTAATGCTTAGAAACAATTAATCATGCTGATTGTAGGTCCATCTACTATTGATAAAACTATCGGTAAGTCATTGCTCCCAAAATTATTTAGAACTAAATTTTTTTTGTTTGTGTATATACGATGTTTAAATATACATTTTGATTACAACCCAGACAATAAACACAAACACTTGATTCAAGATCTCTATTTCATTTCTAAAGTAAAATAAAGTAGAACCCAAATCAAAATCAAAATTAATCAAAAAAAAAAAAAAAAAATCTAGAAAAAATACCTGATAGAAGATGAATAGTTAACCATTCCTTAGAGAAAAATGAATGTGAGACGCATATGGCAACCATTCTTTTATCTTATCGATCTGTTTATAAAAACCAAAAAAATAAAAAAAATGGGTGAAGTTTCTGAAAAAAAATAAAATTGAAGAACAACAGATAGAATAAGTGCCTTCACTTAAAACCAAATCTCGATCGTCTTAGCAGTGTGCGCTGATGGGTGTCAAATCCTTCGAAACAGTGTTCTATTTGCAGACTTGTTTGAATATGTCTCGTGTATGTGGCTTATAACGCCTCAGAAATCTTTGCATATTGCTCAATATCTGCAACAAATAAAATAAATAAATTTACGATTTGATTTAGCACTTGGAGTATTAGAGATAGGAGATGTGAGAGATTAGAGCTAGGCAAGAATGAGACCGTTCAAATACTATCAAATCGTTTTTCGTTCAACACAGGTAATAGGGGAGATAGAGAGACGTCTTGGGGAGCCGTGCATGCTATAGAGTAAGAGGCATCTTGGAATTAAAAACACGAATAGGATTTTGAACCGTTTTGAAGTATAAATGATTTTTTTAGAATTTAGGAAATGTTAAAGGGGTCGGGTTCCGGTGACCAACATTTCTTACCAACACCTTGGTGGACCCACATAGAGGATGAATCAATGGCTGATTTTTGGGGAGGATGATCTCCTCACCATATCCCAACAAAAATCAGGCCGTTCTAAAATTTCTAACCCCGTTAAATGTGATTTCAAGTTACATGGTAAAAATCGACAGTCCAAAATTCTTCAACTTCTAAACCAGTCTATGAATATCAGAATGATTTGAATTTTTGTGAGGATGATCTCCTCACCATATAGATCATCTTCACCAAAAATCAGCCATTGATTCATCTTCTATGAGGGTACACCAAGGTGTTGGTCAAAAATGTTGGTCACCGAAACCCGACCCATGTTAAAGAGGTTCAAGGGTATTTTTGAAAAAAATGGTGAAAAAAAATGGAAACAATGCCACCTCAGCAATGGCAAGGTGGGTTTTGGAAGATTAATGAAGATGGTTTTAATAGAAGGAAAAAAACAATCGGATTGCAGACGTTTGGGAACAAAGAGGTCATAAGAGTAAAGGTTTTTGTTGTGACAAAGTCCAATATACTCTTGTATTTTAGTAATATTATAGCAAGTGTGAAAGGGTTATTTTTGAAAAAAAAATTAAAAAGAGGGTATATTTGAAAAAATCGATGGAAAAAAGATGGAGAGAGCGCCACCTCAGCAGTGCCGAGCTTTAGTATAGATAATAGATAGAGGCATCGACGTGCTAGAGCCGATTCTGGTTGTGGAACCAGTATACTCCGACATTAGACCCTATTGTGTACACATCAGTCCAATTCAACTACTAGTATAATCAGCATCAGACTCCGTTATACACATTTTGTTGTTGTTCCAATCATGGTTTAAATAACGACGTTAAAATGGTAACACCCCAAGCCCGTTACATTAAAAATCGTTCTGACGCTTAGAAAATAATGACCGTTATTTTCTGAAAAAATGGTCGTTATTTCCATTATTTTTCATTTTTTATATTTTTTCCCGTTATTTTTGTTAAATTTTATTTTTTCTACTTTTTACCCCTGTCAATTACAATTCGTTTTAACGGTAACGGCCTATTTTAAACCTTGGTTTCAATTTTAAACTAGGCAGTTCCAATTTGAATAAATACATATTTCTCATTTTGGATTATTAAGTACCTGTATGCTATTTATAAAAAAAAGGTTTTTAAATTAAAAGAAATTGATGGACAAGAGCTTGCTATGTTGGTAAAGTTTGTGAGTGTTGATACCATGCACGACTCGATCCCATTATTAATCAATTTCCAAGGGTGAACACGAACCCGATTTATCGGGTAGTCGGGTAATTGGGTACCCGTTGACACAGTTAATTTTATCCATTTTCCTAAATTTGGTCAAACCTTATCCTGCTACATTTCAAGCCAATGTTTGGGTGCATACACCATTCAAGTGACTCATTCCCAACCCTATCTAAGCTCCACCAATGATTTCTCCACTACCCATTTTTATAATCTCCACCATTTCACGACTTCTTTTGCTAAAACGACTTTCCAGAAAAAGAAATCTTTGATGGTTTTGATATAAAGAATCGTCTCCCTTTTGGGGTAAGGGAGATTGACTTCAGGAATTATGGAATGTAGACTCTAAAATGGTCCTTCTTAAAGCAAATTATCTGGATTTCTGCATACGTGGCATTAAAAATTTTCTAAGATTTGCCACGTGGCATTCTCTTTGGGTCCACTGACCAAGAATGAGCCTGATTGGTGATTTGTAGCCTTTAGATTCGAACACTTTTTCAACATGTACAGACCTATGGATGGGTTCCAAGCACATGATGAAAAAGGTTCCGAATCACATGGCTAGAATTCACCAACCAGGCTGATTTTTGGTGTGTAGTTCTACCAAGAGGTGGACAAGCATTCATAGGGTCAGTGGGCCCAAAAGAGTGTGCCACATGGAATTTCGAAAGATTTTGATTTTTTAACGGGTCATTGTGTTTCGCCACGTCAAGCTCTTCCCCATATGGCAAGTTTCAGCTCGATAGGACTCCCACTCAATATATATATATATATACATGCTTTACATGTGAAAAACGTGCTTCTATTTAAAACATGGTAGAGGGCTATCGAACTGAAACTTGCCACATGGGGAGAGGTTGAGGTGGGGAACTCGCGGACCCTTTGGGAGCCCACTCAATTTCATATGGAATAAACCCGAGCTTATTCCCACTTATTTATTATTCTTCCATCTACACTTTTTTTTTCTTATTTATGTAGATTATCTATATAGTCCCAATCCAATCCAAGTCCTTTTTATTTAATTTAAATTTTATATTTTTCTCAACGTTCATTTTTTTTTTTTTTTGATACAATGGATATCCGGCCGGCCTCTTAAAGAACCCGACTAATCCCCCGGGCACATGAATCACCCCTTCCCCACATGCTTGGTGTACTGGCCTCAAGGAGGGGACTCAAACTCAGGACCTGCGCTTCCTGAAGCGTAGTCCTAGCCAACGTTCATATTGACAATAGTGTATTGAACGAATATAATTCATGTCAAAAAATTGGACAATGGAGACCTATCATCTATCTTAGCAGTTTCAAACCCGGACTAATATCCAAGACGAGCGATCCACCCACCGATCTGGATCTGGATCGTTGCCCACTGATCCAGCCTCCAATCCTGAGATTTCAATCATGACCCATACGGTGGTGGCCATTCTTGCAAATAAAAAAAAAAGTCCATTTGGATATTCCTAATCTCATGAAAAGTTGACTTGAATTTGAAAATTTTGAACCATCCAATTAAACTTTTACTGTAGGTCAACTTTTCATATGATTAATAATGTCAAAATGGATTGATTAATAGTAATGACAATTATTACGACAACTAATGAAATGGTTGGATTATCCAACATAATCTTCATGTGAGCCCCACCCAAAATGCTGATGGGCCCAAACCCAAAATGCATGGTCTTGGACCGCCCTCCTGTTGATGCCCTAGATATAGTTAGGACCAAGGTTTAAAAAATGGCTTTTATAACGAAAATAACGGCCGTTATAACGGATTCGGACCTACCCCATTACACTATGTACTGTTAAAACCCCCCAAAAAATAACGGCCGTTATAACGAAATTAGTGGCTGTTATTTTCTGTTATTTTTCCGTTATAACGAAAATAACGACAGTTATTTTCTGGAAAATTTTATGAAAAAAAAAATGGCCTTTTTTTTTTCATTTTTTTCCGTTATTGAAATTTTGAAATTCAAAATTTGAATTTCAGTGCCATTTTTTTCATTTTTTGCCACTGAACGTTTTTTTCATTATAACAGAAAAAACGGTAATGGCCCCAATCCGTTATACCGTTATAACGGTCCCAGTCCGTTATACTGTTACTCCTTTAAACCTTGGTTAGGACCAACACTGAATTTGATGCTCATCATATTCAAGAGTTGCGCATGGCCCCACATGATGTTAATAGAATATTTTTGTGGGCACCACTTTAAAATTATAGTTGGCTCTGACTCTTAAATAAAACTTCACTTGCTAAACATAAAAAAAGTCAATTGAAATGATTTGGGTAAAAAAATATTAAATAAAACCTCGCTTGCTAAACATAAGAAAGTCGGTTGAGGTGGTTTGAATACAAAATATTAAATAATATTTTTCTGGCCATCCTCGCAACTCTATGTTAGAAAATCACAGTGGACCCACCAAAATGGTTCTTGTCAAGCAGAACCAAACTAAACATCATAAGGTCCTTGGGTTCAATTTTTATTTTATTTTTTATATTTAATATATTAGTATATGATATTAATTAACATCTTTAATTCTTTACATAATAGAAAATATTTATTAATTAAGCAACTATTTTTTATAATTATTGAAAAAATTACGGAAAAAATTTAGATGCAGAGGACTCCTGTTGCATGCATGCAAAAGACTCCTGGCCCTACATTATTTTTTGGGCCCAATGATTGATTGTGTATCGCTCAGTCCACCTATTAGTGGATAAACGCACCAAAAATCAACTTGATTAATGATTTCTAGCCATTGGATTTACTACCCAAAAAACATGTTTCAATCCAACTGTTAAAGTCAATCCTATAAAGTACTAAAATCTATGGCTAGAGATAACCGACCAGGTTGATTTTTGGTTTGTATATCTAACAAGGGGTGGGCTAAACATCCATGTGCTTAGTGGGGCCCCCAAAAAAATTGTGCTATGTAGGGCCTGGGCTTATAGTGGGACCTGGGCTAGGGGCCTAAGGCAACTGCCTTAATGGCCTTAAGGTAGAGACGACCCTGCATAGTAGTGTAGATAGGGGGTGTCGGAGTGCCAGTTCGGAACAGGTACTTGTATACTTAGCATTAGATCATTTTTGTACACATTGGTGCGGGTCAAATTCTAGTACACTCAGCATTAGACCCATTATAAACATTCAGTTCCGGTTCTGAAAAAGGTAGTTCCAGTTTGAATAAATTCCTGATTTCTTGTCCGATATTAAATTTCAAGACCCATTTTGCCTTGGGCCCTGTATGGTTGCTCTTAGAAAAGTTTTCTAGGAACGTTTCGTCCAAATAATTGCCCACTAATTAGGCTAATTTTTAGTCTGCATGTCCATCTAGGGTTGGGCCAAACATCCATATGGTCGGAAATCTATGCCATGTGGCTCATATTGTGGTAGGTCAGAAACTTTGCTGACCATTGCTGGTCAGCAAAGTTCTACTCTAATTTTGAGGTCATTTTCTCCGTAAAAAAAAATTAAATAAAATGACTATCGTTAGACGTGAAAAAAGTCGATTAAGATGATTTGGACCTATTGCCACACCAATAAGAGTATTTTAACTTTTGATGCAAGTTACAGGTTCTAAAAGGAAGAGAGGAAGATTAGATTAAAAGGACTTGGATGGGAATACTTGGCAAGGATCTATTGAGTACGGTTCGGGTTCATACGTGCCTAGGGGTGATTATGGGTTTGGCTAACTTTAAGGCCCAGTAGATAAATAAAGTGGGCCTGGTTTTGGGATTTTTACAAAAATTGGACGTTGCGGCTCGTATACGGTATATCTGTTACTGGTTTAAGAGTGGGCCTAAAATGTTGGCACGTAAAGGTCCAGGCCAGCCCGGACCCGACCCATTCAAATCCCTATACGGCTATACCTAACACGTACCTTAAATCGGATCATTCCGGTTCATAGTCTCTCTCTCCCATGGACTCCTTGTTAGCAAACTATGCTTCTTCAGACGAAGAAGAACATGAAGCTTCTTCCTCCAAAATTACCTCCAAATTTAGCGAGCCCTCTTCTAACTTTAGCGAACCCCCCAAAGTTTCTCCTAGCTTCTCTTCCCTTACCCAACCCAAATCATCATCGTCCTCCTCCTCCGTGTTCTCTTCTCTTCCCCTTCCCAAGTCTAACCACCCAAACCCACAAACCCCCACAAATCTCCCATCTTCCGATCCCCCTCCCAAAAGGGTCGTTCAATTTAAGCCTCCCATAAACCCATCTCTGCTAAAACCCCATGACGAAGACGACGAGGAAGAAGAAAATGAAAGAAAACGCACCAAGGAATCTATGCCCTCAACGGAAACCTCCTCTCTGAAATCCTTCTTTTCCAGTCTCCCTGCTCCCAAAAACTCCCTTGGTTTAGGCTCTGCTCCGTCCTTGGGTGCCGGTCGAAGATCAATCGTCGAAGCCAATGTACCCGCATCGAATTCGGATGTGATTAGAGTGGAGAAGAATGAAATGGTTACTAGTGAGAACTCAGGGAATTATGAGTCCAAATGGGTTGATCGGTCATCGTCGACGATGTCGGAATCTCCAGTGAGTGGAGGTGATCCTTCCAATTGGGTTCCCAACAATGAAAATTATGGAGGCTATTGGAATTATGGGAATTATGAGGGTAATTATGGGAACTATGATGGATCAACGACAATGGCGACAACGGAGATTTCGGGAGTGGTTGAAAGCATAGCGGCAAGAATGCCAGGGAAGAGAGGGAGGAATGAGATACCTACGGAAATAGTTGAGGTGAATCAGGATGAGTTAATTAAGAATAGACCAAGGGAGGATCAGGTCAAGTTGACTGGAATAGCTTTTGGACCCTCTTACCAGGTAATATTACAATTACTTTCTTCTTGTCAATTTTGTGTTTCCTTAGTTCTTTTCTATTGAATTTCATGTTTAGGTTCTTTGTTTTTAAGTAGTTCTGTCATTTATTCTCATTTGCATATTGGCTTTCGTTTTTTCTTTATCTTGGTTTTATTTTGATTTACATACCCTTGCCATGGTATTAAATATCATTTAACTGTAAACCATCGAACTGTATCGCCTGATAATGTACCCCCAATGTGTTGTATCATACCCCTCATGAAATGATACATATTGTATGATAAATTACGATCCTTGTACAAGGCATATCAATATTTAATACCATGGTGTACATTACCTATGGCGATCATTTGAATTAAGCTTCGAATTTACCTTATGTGTTGTGATGTTTCTCTTTTGTTTCTACGCAGTTGGTAATCTAGTTAAGCATATCTAATGTAGGAGTGTAGTTATAGGTTCATTTCTTATATAACATGTCGTAATTAAATATCTCCCTTCCACGGATAAAGAAAAAACCCCGGCAAGAAATCCCATCTTGGTTGTACATTACTACAACTACTATGGTGCTACCAAGTTGAATCTGTTTGTAGCTATGTACTTTCGTAGCTTCTAGTATAGTCTCTGAGGGATGGCAAGCTGTGTCTTCATCTATATACTCAGGATCATTTTCCTCTTTGTTCTGTTAGTGTGTAACGAGTCCGTGTCAAGAAGCTTCATGTGCAATTAAGCTTTAACGGAGGAATTTCTGTATAGTTTGAAGATTATTAACTCCCTCAAACGCATCTTTCGTTGAAGACATCCTGAAAACGTAGAACACTTATTCTTTGTGAGCCCATATTCCGACAAAGTCTAGAAATTGACAAGTATAATCCTGGTGTTGTCAATTTTAGAACCGTGGGTATTTGTGTATCTTCTATTGTGATGCTACTTCTGTCTGTTGTCGTGGACTTGGAACACGGGACTCAACTTATTGGTGTTCGACTTTGGGACGATTTTTGGTACACATCGGGGTCTTGAGATCGTGGACTTATGCAAACTTCTAGAGTCCCTCTTGGACTATTTTGGTGTTCCCTCAGGCCTTTTTGTTGGAACCCCGTTGACCTGGAACCCTGATTTGACCTCTCTAAATAGAGTGGTCATCCGGTCAGTGGAAATATGTCGACCGGTCTTGGGTTTTCTCGATCCGAGCACTCAGCCCTTACCCTGCCCCTCTCACTCCCTTTTAATATAAATACACCTTCCCCCTACCTCTTTACGTACTAATTCACCTGAGCCTTTCTCTTGAGTTCTTCATCTTCAAGAGTACTTTGTTTGGGATTCTCCTTGCCCTCTTTGTTGTTCTTAACTGGCCTTTGTTGGAGATCTACTTTGGTAACTTGCCCTAGTCAAATTTAAGGGTCTCTACTGGTGGGTTGTCCAAGCTGCTGGATTGGTGGCTGCTTGGCTTTGCGTTTCAACAACATCGAAGCTTTGTTCCTCTCCGATCTCGAATTGGGAAGTAACTTTGTTTGATAGTTGAGAGTTTTTCCTAGAAAAACTCTCCAATTGGTATACTTCATCATTTATAATGTTGCTCTACTTGAGTCAAGAAGAGTCTTGACTAAGCTGGAGTCTAGTTGAGACCAGACTCTATTATATCTCGATTGCAATCGAAACCAAGTCATTTACCCTATTTATCATTGTAAGGTTGTTTAAGTGCTAAATGAAAAAGATGCTAGCTTCGTGAAACTATTTAGACTTTGGAGAGTGGATGTAGGTGTTGATACACCGAACCACTATATATACTTGTGTTGTAGATTGTTCTCTCATTTCTCTTTCTGCTTTTAGTTGATTATTCTGTTATCTCCAAGCATATTAGTAATCAACTTAGGCTAATTTAAAAATAGACCTATTCAACCCCCTCAAGGTCTTCTCGTATCAATATGAAGGGAACTTCAGAAATGTATTCTTTGCTCAATTCAACTCTAATAGGCCCTAGACTGAACCTTGGGCTGGAGAATTGAAAATGGGTTTGTGAAGCTACTATTGGGAAAGGGATGCTATAGTAATTGCTTATAACGACCTTCAACACTACGGTATGTGATGCCAAAGCGTCTTTACGGAAAATTATGCCTCACAACATAGACAAATACTAGGGGAAATTAGTTGAAATTAGGAGTTTAAAATAGCGATAAGCATTGGATCCAAGCCAATGATGCATGCGACCATAATCTATACTTAAGAAGGGGTTTACTTGTAAGGAGGTGATGCAGGACGATGGATCGAACTACACGAACCTCAATAAAACCCGTCAGCTAAAATGAAAACAAAAATGCTTCATCAGAAAAGAGAAAATTCTCAACTAAATTAAAATTCCATTAATCAACTCAATCAATCAACCATCTTCTTACATCAACTAATAACCTATATTTATAGAAAACTCTAGCCTAATTCCTAGTCTCAATCAAACTGAAGTAAATAAAATCCTACTACATTTCCACTACTTCTCTTGTTCTAAATTCTAGAATTCTAATCCAAATAAATAAAATAATGACAAAACCTAAATCAACTAGGCTTTATGAAGTCTTCTTGTAGCACTCCTCTTCCTGCCCAACTCTCTGTTTAGAGATTTGATTGGATGTTACGCGGGTACACTGAAGCAAGAATGTTCCTACATCATAACTCTCAGGTTTTTGAACCATGGTCTCACCCAAGAGTTCTAAAGGACCAAAAATAATATGATTAAATGATCTCAACCATCCAATTTAACTCTATTCATTTGGATGGTGAAAAAGCTCAGGTAATGCTCCAAATGATAGGTGCCCAGATTGGATGCTTAAAATAAATGATCTAGTCATGCTGATTTTTGGCCTAGGAAACCTCCTAGGTGGATCCAATCCATTAATGGGTACCGATCAACTGTACTTGAGACACATGCTGATATATTGTGCTTAAGGACGGAGTACTCAGACCCAAAACTCCCATTTTAATTAACATAAATTAAATGGGCAATAATGGTTGATTTAACTATTTCTATATTAATTTTTTTATTAGTAACTATAATTTCTAAGAAGATTAATAAAGAAACAAAGCTCTGGAGGAGAGATAAGTGAGTTTATACAATGCATTAATTATGTTCCTCATATTTTAGGATTCATGTTCTTGACCCCAAACATTTGGGATGAAACATGCTGATGGTGATGATGACGATGATTTTTTTTGTTTTTCCTTAGTTGTTTAAACTAAAAAGGTTTCTCTTTTATAGCCTGTTTCGAGTAAGGGAAAGCCTTCGAAGCTGCACAAGAGGAAGCATCAGATCGGGTCGTTATACTTTGATATGAAGCAGAAGGAGATGGAACTTACGGAGCGTCGTGCAAAAGGCTTCCTCACGAAAGCTGAAACACAAGCCAAATATGGGTGGTGAGTTAAGATGATTCTCATTGTAATAAAATCTTAGAATATTAAAAGCAAAAGAAGGAAATCTTCTTTCATACTATCTATTGCATGTAGTTGATTTATCCTTGTTTCAAAGTTAGATGTTTGATTTCTTTGGACTATGGTTGGTGTTATTGTTCAATACATAGCATATGAAGTTGTTTGGTTCTCTTAACATGGTTATAAGAATAATACTAGCTTTTGGACGGAAGTAGCTATCCTTGTTGTCTGTGCCATATATGTGGTACACATGCAGGGATATCAAGACACCACTGTAGGAGATCTCGTATCCCAAAATTCTAACAGGTCAGGACACAAGTGATCATATCATCTATCACATTGGTTGGTTAGGGAAATATGGTAAATGATCTTGAAAAATAATGTAAATTTGATAGTTATTATCTTCGGCCCTGTTTGAGAATGCTTTTGCATAAGCATTGTGGAAAAGCGCTTCTGCAGAAGCCCTGGAAACAATTGCCGAGAAGTGCTTTTTTCTAGAATAGTGTTTGGCAAATCATGTTGAAGTGTTGTTCTATGTGTAGAAGCTAGTATTGTTGTTGGGCAAACCAGTTGTGAGCTTCTGGATTCTGTCAAAATGTCAAGAAAACCAGCTGTGGCGGCGAATCCTGATGTTTTGGAGGATGAAAACAATGATAAAAATGGATGAGTTTAAGGGTTTCAAAAGTTATTTTGTAATATGGAAGAAATAGGGGGGACAAAAAGGTCAAAACGTAAGACCCATTTTGACAGTGATATGCTTCTTGCAGAAACACTTTTTTAAGAAACACCCTCCGAAGTGTTTCTCAAAAAAGCACTTCTAACTTCTTTTAGATGCTGGAAGCCAAAGCGCTTCTGCAAACCAAACATAGATTTATGTTAAGGAAGCACTTCTCAGAGCCAAAAGCTGGAGAAGCGCTTCCCAAAAAAGCATTCCCAAACACTACCTTAGTAACTGGAAAATCGTATCAGGTGAGTCGCTCGCGTTTCGAAAGCCCGATCTGATGGTTTGAGAGCTAATCTTTGCCCAAACCTCACTCCATCACTTTGTTGACCACTTTCTCTCTTGACAATAATATAAATAAACATTGTCCTTTGTTTACTTGTGATTCGTAATGGGAAAAAATGGTCGTGTTAGAAACAAGGGTATCAACAGAATATTGGGTGCAACAAAAGTGTAATAGTTGCAAAATCAAATTTGTTGGTAAATTACATATTTTTGCAGACCATCAAGTTAAGAAATTTTCAGTTGTCAAAAACGCATTATGTATTTGTTGTTAATTAGTAATAATGTTGATCAAGGATTGCTTGATGGTGGCTAGTTGGAGGTTGTGAGATTGGTGGAAGGCAACATTGGTGATACTGCAAGAATGCAATCAAGCTAAAGATGGGTGATATAATAAATATGAAATTAAGAAAACAAAATATAAAAATAGATAAAATTACTTATTTTAAGCCTTGTTAAAAACTGAAAGCAAACACACACACATACACATATATGGATATCAGGGAAAACTGGTTTCGTATCCCTTGTGTGGGTTCATTGTTCACTGTGAATAGTTCTTCCTGATCGTAGAGGCTGACCGAGAAGTGGTCTTAGCAAAGAGGGTTGCAGTGTTTACCCAAAGGTACTATTTACCTTTGTGTTCTCTCCTTTCTAAGCGCTTCTCTCGTTGTTTATCTTTGTGCTTCCATCCACCCATTTTTACCTTTCTCAAATACACTTCTATAAAAAATAAAAAAGCTTTGTTGCATTTCACAATGTCTTTTTGCATTCATAAGAAAGGTCTTTCAAGTTTCAACTCCCAAGTCCTCCAAATGAATCAATGGTATGTTTATAACAAAAAGCTTTATCAGCTTAAAGATCATTAACCTGATGAAATTCCTCTAGAGATCAAAGTGACATGTATGGTCAATATGGAGTTTTTCTTAGTTGGCCAAAAATGGTAAATCCTTCACCTCATGACCATGAATTTGTGGTCTTATTTCACCTAGAAATTCCAAGTTCAAAATTTTCCCTGAAGAAGAATGGATATCTGATCCATTTCCTATTGAAAAATCTACAAATGGGGAGGATACGTAGGAAACCTTGAAGGTATGCAACTCTTTGCCCTTGCGAATATCATTCCTGATGATGACTTCAAAGGTTCTCTTTTTGAAGCTCAAATCAGGATGAATTAGAGCAACTGTTGCAAGAACTAGAAATCATTCCAAAAGAAGAGCATAACGATGAGGATGACAAGTCTGAATGCCAAGATCATGAATGGGTGCCACTGTGCCATACCCTGCACTGCTGAAGCTGACTCCTAAAGAATTCACACAAAGATGGAAGAATCTAGTGCCTGATCCAGTCAGAATTATTGACGGAATCGAATATGTTCCTAGATGATCTCCAACAACAAGAACTTATGAGAAGTTGCCGGGAAAGGTTGATGGCTATAAACCTGGTGAGCTTTTCTCTAATGTTTGCCAAAGAATGCATGATAAGGATTTTATTTCACTTTATGTTTCTGACGGAATTTGATGCAGCCTCACAAAAAAATGATGCAATATGTTCCTGTTAGAAATTCTTCTGTAGGTGAATATTCCTCTTCGTCTCCATTGAGGCCCTCTACTTCTATCCATGAGTTTATTCTAGAGAGGCTTCTATAGACGAACACAAAATTGTTTCTTTTCTGAAGTTGTCAAATAGGATATTTAGGATATTCCTAGGTATTGTATCTGCTTGTCTGATGCAAATTATGCAATCCATCAAACAAATCGAAGTAAATTTACATGTTCAATGAGAAGTTATATGACTAGTCTTTTTACCCTTTTCACTCATAAAGACGTAGAAAGATGGGGACGACACAATATCAACATATCCATTTTGGACAAATTGATAATTATGTTCATCCCCATTTTAACTACGCTTTAAATGCTAAGTATCTAGTAACCTTACCGGATGTAAGGCATATGGAGTGGGAAAAAACTAAGGTATGCCAACTTAAGAGGAAAATTAGATAAAGATAGAGTATGCTCGGTTCAGCCCAACTTTAACATATCTGTGTTAGTTAATTAGGGTTTCATAGAGAATGAGAGAGAAGAATGGGGAGAAAGAGGGAATCGTACGGAGCAACGTGACCATCTCTCCATACGACCCCTAGTATATATAACATAAAATAGTAAGAACAAAATTACCGAAATACCCCTAAGAAACGTACGGACGTTGTACGGTGACCCGGCCCCCGAACCCCCCAATGGCCTTAAGTCGGTACATTAACAAAAATAACTAACACTTTGCATGATAAGTTTATAATAAAAGCATCTTTTATGATTTGTATAGAAATTAGAAATATAGATATACTCCCAAGTTCTACGTATGCTATTGTAATAGTAAGGTGTATTTTTCCGCTATCCTTGTCTGTAATTACAAATTCAAAGCTACCCCAAGGTGTTCATATTCATCATCATACACACGTAGAGTCGATATGACCTAATATAAAGACGTGTGGTTTTGTTACTGGTTTTCTAGAAAATCAAAGTTTTGAAGAAAATAAAACAAAAGTTTTCAAGATTCCCTGAATCTAGGGATAGTAGGTTCTCTACAATCATCTCACACCTACTTCAGCCGTGCCACCAATCCTTCCCACTCTTTAAATTGATCCTCCCCCTTCAGAAATCTCACCAAATCCTCAAATTGAGATTCTGCACAGATTCAGATGATGCGTACAAGTGAAAATAAATCCTTGTCATTGATGGAGACTGGTCCCTTAATGTTGCATATGCTACTACCTTCAATAAGCAACTTATGAAGAATGCTAAAAATCAAGAGCTAAGGACAGATGTGAGTTATCAACTTTTACATTATGCAAAGTCTCATCATCTCTAGAAGGATGAAACTAGATTCATTGGACTACTAATGCTGAAATGCATATAGGTAGTATTGAAAAACTACTTAAAAAGATTCAATAAAGTTTGGCAGCAATCGAAAAGAAGAAAGAAGAAAAGGAAGATCAAAAGGATCGAAGAAAATATGCAGTAGAAATTCACAATGAACACTTACGAATGCTGCATGACAATACTGAGGAGAAAAAAGAAAGAAATTGGATCAATCTCTAGAAATTTGTAACTTTCCAGACTCAGGAATATCAAAAGGTAAATCATCTGAGGTGGTTGACAACTCTTCATAGATGAAGATGATACTATCTAAAGTTGGATTAATTAGAGACAATATCATTCGAATCGGAATGGACACGCGTCTTCTTGATCTAGATTTCGTTTCGCTGGATTCAATAGAAGATGTGATCGTTGCATGGGTATAAATGATTTACATGTCCATTAATGATGTCTTTTCAAAAGCATTAGTTGGCTGTATGACTGGAAAGTCAGGAATTGGTGGAAATTTTTGACTGATGAACAAAAAGGATCTATTGTCAATGGTGGTGGTCTACAAGAGCTTGGATCAATGCCTCTAGCAGAATTTACTCTTAGGCCGTGTTTAATTGCAGGGAAAATTTTCCAGAGAAAATACATCTGGTATATGCCTTAAATGGCTGATTGATTGCAACTGAGAGCACATATTTCAATCATGTGAGAAAATAAAGGTGTATTTTCAGGTTGAAATGAATTCTCACCTATCTGGATGGGAAATGAATTCCGGGCTTAGTAGGAAAATTATCCAGATTTAAATGGCTTGTTAGGGAAAATTATACAGATTTATACTGGCTATCTAACAATGGACAGTTGTGTTTTCCTAAGGAAAATGCAATTTTCCCACTTGGTAATCAAACACAGCCTTACAAAATTACATCACCGTATGGCAGATTTGTTACTCCTTAATAAAATGAGATTAACTTATTTGAAGGAATTCAAAAAATATGTTATTGAAAATGCTTGGGAAGTTACAAAGAACTCCCACAATCAATATGACATTTTCAGTTTCTCTCCTTGTTACATCAAATAATTTGATTATTGAGACATTATCTTCAAGAAATATATTAGTTATTGCATTGGTCTTTGCGGATATTGTGGAATTTTCTAGATGAGAACTTCGGAAGCTTTGCTACAATGTTTATGTCCACGAAGAATTACCAAAGACCGAGATTGAAACATGTAATGAGATTCTAGAGCATAGCAGTACAATTTGCCACAATGACCCAGATTTCGGAGAATTCATAAACAACAAAGGTTCAAGCCATACAATTTCTTCCTAAAAGAGATGGAATCAAGAACCTAAAAGTAAAGGAACTTGTTTTGCATATCAAAAATAGGGACACTGCATACTTGTCCATCAAAATCGCTACTACAAGTCTACAAGTGAAAGCAATGTTCTAAAAGCGAGACATACAAGAAGATTGAGATCTAGTCGAATTTGAAGAGCAATTATCTCAAGCTTTCAAAACAAAAGAATGAATCTTTATGTTAGTAATGGAGAAACTTCACTTTAGATTTATTTCTAGTCATATTGTGGAGTCAAGTTGTCTTATTTATGTCACGTCAAAATATGATAAGGTTATTTTATGTCAAGTCAAGTTTATTATTGGTGTTTTTATGTCAAGTTGTAAAAAGTGTGAAAATTGTAATATTTGCTTTATGTCACATCGAGAAACTAACCAAACCAGCCCATGGTTTTCTTAGGTGGTTTCTAGTACTGTAATCTCTATTTAAGGAGTATTATGTTATAGGGAAGTAAAAATTGAAGAATTGAGAAAAAATAATTTTGTCTTGCAATTCACTTCGAGTGCCCTACCGAGTTCTCTCAAAGTGTTCGTTACCTTAGGTGGTGTGGTGCAATTAAGAAGAATATAAATGTCTTAAGCCCAATATGTCATATCCAGCAAGAATACCACATTTGGGATATTGCAGATGTACATTATACTATAAGTTTGGAGTCCGGCCTGTGACGAAAAACTGCAGTATTGTTGCATAGCCCTCGTAGACCGTAGGCATCTTCAATGGTTCTCTCTGCCACTTCTTGGTCCGCCTCTACGATTAGGAAAAACTATTCATAGTGAACAATGAACCACACAGGGGATAAGAACCCGGTTTGCTCTGATACAACCATTGAATATCCCTAAGGTCTATGAGGCAATATTGCAGTTTTTTGTCACAGGTCAGACTTCGGACTTATAGTATAAGGTACTTCTGCACTATCACAAATGCAGTAATCCTATTGGATATGACACACCGGGCTTAAGGCACTTACATTCTTAATTGCACCACGCTACTTGATGTAAAATAAGTTAAGAACTCTTTGGGAGAATTCAAGAGAATATTCTAAATGAATTGCAAGACAAATTTGTTTTTTCTCAATTCTTCAACTTTTACTTCTTTATTACATAATATGTCTTAAATAGAGATTACAATACCGGAAATCATCTAACAAAACTATGGGCTAGTTTGGTTTAATTCTCGATGTGACATAAAGCAAAGATTACAATTTTCACAAGTTTTACAACTTATCATAAAGATAAATAATAGACTTGACTTTACTTAAAGCTACTCATATTTTTACAAAAGACGTGACATAAAGAAGACAACTTGACTCCATAATATGACTTGACATAAATCCAAAGAAAAGATTCTTGTGCGCGCCGGGCCCTTCAGGTGTTATATTTTGGCCGAGTTCCCCATACCGTAGGCCCCTATGTTACGCAGCCGTAAAATTTTGTTACATTCCACCGTTACGCTAGAAATCAAGGGTTCCACACGAGCTCCCATTCTGCGGCGTGGTGGCAAGACCGCTAGGAAAGAATACTTGTCGAAATATTTCGGGAAAGATTTTCATTTTCTAGGTTACCGACAGGAAAGAATACTTACGTCGAAATAATGTTAAATTTCCCAAAATATTTTCATTCATGTCGAAATATTTCGCTCGAACAGTAAATTTCGATCAATTGACAGTGTAAATATGTATTATTTTGGTCGAAATGTTTCGACATGTATGGAAACATTGGAAACATTTCAATCGTAGGTAGGAAACATCTCATTTGAGCTCAAAACCGCTATAAATCTCATATTTGATCCATTTAACTATTTTTCTATACATTTTGTTTATACAAAAAATCAATCAATTGTAGATTTTTTTATTCATGGATTGATCGTGAGGAAGAATCAAGTCCCGTTTGGGAGGTTTTTCAAATTCAAAATATACATAAGGATAAAATTTCTTGCTACAAATAAATTGGTTAGGTATAAATTCATTAAATTTATGAATCTATTATGCATTTACACTAGATTTGTGCACAGATTGAAGATCGTTTAGGGTGAAAATTTGGAATTTGGGAAAAACCCCAATTTCATTGGTTTTCTTAGCCCGTTCTACAAGTTGGTTGGTTTAAAAAAAATTAACCCAAATTTTTTTTTTTTCAAATAAAAAATTAAATAAATGTTATAAGTTAATAGTAAATAAGTTTTCTAAAATTACATATAATGTTAGGAAATTAATGTAAGTGAATAAGGATTTCTTAATATATTACTTTATGACTTTTTTATAATTAGCAATTAAATAATAGTTATATAATTAAATTAAACCTTCACTAATTAAAAATACTTGCCGCGACATAGTATAGACCATTATGGTCATTCATTTCCGCGTTACATATGGTTGTATATTATGGTTTGAAAGCTTATGAGTATGTTTTTATGTTTGGTTCATCATTTCCCAAACTTTCCATAAACATTTCCACAATATTTCCATCATTTCCGCATTATTTCCATCATTTCCACGAAAAATGTATTATTTCCATACTGGTCGAAATATTTCCATTTTTAGACTGGTTGAAACAAACCTCGAAACCGAAATTTATTTCCTTGGCTCCGGGTGTAGGTAGGGTCAAATCTGCAGGGGTCATGCAAATACATATGCCCCTTCCCTTCTGCCGAGTGGTTTAGAAGGCGCTTTCCGATCTACGGTCCCTCGGAGCGAAGGGTTAGGCAGGTAGTACGGGCCCTCTGACTTCCAGCTATGTGTTGTGCGGCTCCCGCGAAGCGAATGAAGGGAAGCTCGAAGCTTTCCAAACCGATTACCGCGACGGCTTATGTAGTGATCGGCCTTATAAAGCTCGCTAAGCTTCGCTTCCCTCCCCCCTTACTGAACTTCACTTAGTAGTCAGCATTTTATAAGCGACTTGTCGAGTCTACGAAGCTTTGCTTCTTGTAGTCGTAGTATTGTAGTCGGCCCGGAATGCCTCCCTTCATTTGCTTGCCTCCTTCTAGCCCAGAATGCTTGGCCTCCTGCGCCAAGTCGATCTTTTAAGCTTGGCTTCGTCCCGGAAGTGAAGCTTCTACGACGAGTCGCTTCTCCCCTTCTCCACTCTCTTTGGCGGAGAAAGCTCTTCGAGCTTACGAGTCAGCTTACGCTTACTCTCAGCCTCTTTGATTGGTAGGCGGGCGGGATAAGCCCCCTACTTAAGATTCAAAAGGGTAATTGGATTATGTCGTATCTGACATAAATATTTTTTCTTGTCTTAAAGGTTTGAGATAATTGCTTTTCAGATTTAACTAAATCTTGATATTCTCATATGTTTCGCTTTTGGAACATTGCTTTCACTTGCAGTGGGGCTTTTGATAGACAATCATAGGCATAGTGTTTCTATTTTTTTATAAGCAAAACAAATTCATTTACCTTAGGTTCTTGTTTCCTCTCTTTTGAAAGAAGAATGGCTTGAACCTTCATTGTTTATAAATTCTTTGAAATATGGGTTGTTATTGCATATTGTATTGCTCTACTATAGGAATCTCATTACATGCTTCAAACTCGATTTTAGAGAATTCATAAAAATCAGGTTTGAAGCATGTAATGAGATTCCTAGTGAAGAACAATACAATTTGTCACCACGACCCAGATTTTGGAAAATGCATAAACAACAAAAGTTGAAGCCACATACAAATTCTTTGGAAAGAGGGGGGGGGGGGAGTTGTGTCAAGAATTTAAAGATAAATGAATTTGTTTTTTACAGTCAAAAATAGAGATACTATGCATATGATTGTCCATCAAAAGCTTCACTACAGGTGAAAGCAAGACATACGAAAAGATTGAGATTTAATGAATCTGAAGAGCAATTATCTCAAGCCTTCAAGATAAAAGATGAAATCTTTATGTTAGATAGTGATGCAGAATCTTCACTTTAGATTTATGT
Source organism: Euptelea pleiosperma (assembly GCA_035048495.1). Taxonomy (NCBI): domain Eukaryota; kingdom Viridiplantae; phylum Streptophyta; class Magnoliopsida; order Ranunculales; family Eupteleaceae; genus Euptelea; species Euptelea pleiosperma. The sequence goes on along the minus strand of CM068548.1, from coordinate 19,217,012 downwards.
CTAATCATATTGTGGAGTCAAGTTATCTTCTATTATTGGTGTTTTTATGTGAACTTGTAATAAGTATGAAAATTATAATCTTGGCTTTATGTCGCATCGAGAAACCAACTAAACCAGCCCATGGTTTTTTTAGGTGGTTTTTAGAATTGTTATTTCTTTATAAAGAGTATAACGTAACAAAGAAGTAAAGAGTTAAAGAATTGAGAAAAAACAACGTTGTCTTGCAATTTACTTCGAGTGCTCTCTCGAGTTCTCCCAATGTGTCCTTAGTTGTATTCTACCTTGAGTCGTGTGGTGCAATTAAGAAGAACGTCAGTGTCTTAAGCCCGGTGTTTCATATTCGACAAAATTACTGTGGTTGGGATATTACAGAGGTACCTTATATTATAAGTCGAGAGTCCGGCCTGTAACAGGAAACTGCAGTTTTTGTTGCATATCCTTCGTAGACCTTAGGCATCTTCAATGGTTTTCTTTTACATGCTTTTGTGACTAATGGGCGTGGGGCTCACATACCGATGAGTTGAGGGTGATTTTTAGTGATGATATACTTCTCAACAAGGATGGCTCACTCCGTACGCCTTTCTGCATGTTCCTAGTTCCTAGTTCCTAGTCATCATGGGAAAGAGAGGTAGAACAAAGAACGATATTATTCTTAGCAGAAGGCATATCCAAAGTTCCTTCTCCACTAAACTGAAGGAGTAACTACCTTATCTGAGTTGATCGATAGACAGCCCACTCACCCAGATATATCTGAGTTAGGATAAATCTACACCCAATTCTTGCACCTGATTCCTACACCTAGCACTGTGGCCCATATGGAGTCATATTGGACAATCCATCCATGCATTGATTTGTTGTCACCATGATGATCATCATTACAAAAAATCAATCTATTCTGCCGTTGCTAACCATACGAGAAGTTAACCTAATATAACGTTTAATTGGATGATGCAGATTTTTCAAATTCATGTCAGCTTTTCATGAGGTTAGGAATGTCGGAATAGCTTATCAATAAATAAATAAAAGGAATGTCAAAGGTACAGAGGATCACACCTCCCACCTAGATGCAAGTATTCCTCTAATCAATCTGTTTTTTCATGTGGGTTTGAATTCTAATTTACTGCTTGCATTCCGGTGATTTAGTGCATGCACAAAACGCCCATAATAGAAGCATAACACTGAATTCTTAAAGACCAAAAAGTTTGTCGTTGGGGGATAGCTGTCCTGGTGTAAGTACACTGGAGAAGGTTTCAAGATCTACTTCTTTTCTAATGTATATCAACTACAGATGCAGAAGGTTAAGTATACAAATAAAAAGAAATCGCCACTCATCATTTTCTTTTTCAGACCAAATACATGTCTCTGCAACAAGTCACAGTTCATTAGCTGGTGGGTAGGATCTTTGGTCAATGCTATCTCCAAGAGTTTGGCTCGTCAAGTTGACGACCTTCCTGACTGATGGGGTCACCAAAATTTTCAATGCAGATATGGAATTAGGTGGTTATTTGTTAGCAACCCAGATTAGCAGACCAAGTCTGGCCAACACAGCTCCTCTTATCCTTTCTATCTCTTCTCTCTGTCATGAAGAAAATGCTGATGGAATAAAACTAGCACTAGAGTTCATCTTTTTTCCAATTTGCGTTCCCTGTCATGAAGAAAATGCTGATGGAATAAAACTAGCACTAGAGTTCATCTTTTTTCCAATTTGCGTTCCCTTGGTGACAGTAGACCATCCAAACCCCACCCCCCCCCCCCCCCCGACCAGGGACCTGGTTTTTATTATTTTACCACAATTTGCTAACTATCCTAATGATTGCTCACTAGCTGCTGTGACTCAGTTTACTCAGCGAATCGCCGGCCAAGTTGCTGATTTAAACTATATTGGGACCCATTTGAGCCAACAAGATGTTCCCTTGGTACCTCACTGCGTTTTGCACTGGTTTGATATTAATTTCCCTTCTGCAGCAAGCTTTGAAAACAAATCTCCCAGCTTTACTCCATAGGGACCAGGCTTGATAGTGTTGATGTCTCCCCAACTTGAGCAGGCATCCAGCTTTGGATTTGAATCTTCTGTACTCTGATTTGTTGCTGCGCCTGAACACCACTTTCCAGGGACGAATCCATCTGGCGAGCGCGTCAGGATATCCTCATCGAGCTTCTGGAGCACTGGGTCGCCTTCCTGGAACCGTCTGGCGAAGGCTGCCCCACTTCTTAGCATACCCTTATATTGGGATGGATTAAGTAAATGAGGTTCCACCTGTAGAGGGGTATCCAATAAAATATTGTATCTGAGGTTATTCTTGACAGTGGTGTTCTGAAAGTCAGGTGAGTTGCAGAGGACAGTGTGGAAGTAGGATTCAAGAGGGAAAGCCACATTGGTGAAATACATGAGTAGTGTTCTTGGGAGATTATCCCACCCATGTACACAGTACTCCATGAAAGCTCTGGTGAGAATCACCCATTGAGAACCTGCTCAAACAGATGAAAACCCAGTTACCCAGGTGTAAGAGAAATCAATTCTGTTTTGTGTTACAAAGCCCCTGGAGTTCCAAGTTACACCCACCTCTGAAAAACTTGAAAGCGTCCGGTGTTGCCCGGGTCTCTGAAGTGTAGAATATACGCGTATTCTTTTGAACGTAAAGACTTGGATCAACGACGATTAGGTTAACGTTTAGCCGCCTGCAACATGTTAGTTCAGAATTTAGATTCCAAAAAGGACAAAGAAAGCAATCAGAGAAGATGAAAAGTAAGATCAAAGCAATGCACGTGGTGTGGGGATCGCCATTTGATGGCTCCACCTATTAAATTGTCTGGATCAGATGATCGCAAACAGTTTATGGAAATAAGTCTACAGATCAGACGATTAGGTCATGCAACAGGGTTATTTTATAGTCTAGCAGAGATTTTATGTCGGATCCACCGAACAGCGATCCCCATGCATGTGTACCATGTGATCTGCCCAATGGGCACCTTAGATTTCTTCATTAGAGAAACATCTTTAAAGCTTCACATTGGTTGGTCCTTACTCCTTCAACCCAGTGTTACTGGTGTAGTCAATAAAATTCAGATCTCTAGACAAGAAAGTGAAGGCATGAAGTAGATCTGCAAACAAGTACAAGATGTTTCCCAACATGGTTAGTAACAGGCTTGAAGGGTGATCTTAGAAATGGTTCATACTAACTGTTGAAATTGCTTTAAATTTGAAGAATTCAGAGAAAAAAAATCTCACTTTTTTCTGTGAAGAAAGACCAAATGTTAAAAAAAAATTACGTTTGTTCGATCGAGTTTGACACTGAATGCTAACATTAGATACTTGACAGATATCCCTATTACCCTAATACAGCCACAAAGTTATCTGCTATGATACCCAGATACCTGTACTAGTGCCTCGTTCCGGTGTTGACACAGATATGGACACCGGACACGGTGCCAACACATATTCTTCATAAAAAGTTAAAAATAAAAAAATGAAAATTTTGAACTACAAAATAAGATACCCTGGCCATATTCATTGCAGGCATTTAGGCTGTTGGGACCCACATTGGATCCTATGGAACAGCTCTTTTAGAGATTGGATGAACATAATTAACTAAATGTACTGTAATGGTTAATCAGCTTCTTGATAAATCAACGCACAATGTTGTTAAAATTAAAATTTGAAAAAAAAAAAGATTTAAATGGGAAGTGAGTAGTAAAAGTGGAGGCTGTTGTAGCAAACTTACCATCCTGAGTCATAATTGGATAATCAGAAGCGCTTAATGTGATAAACCAGTCCCAATCACTGCTGATCTTAAGAAGTAATGCGGCTGCATGAAGTGTGGCAGCAAGAGCCGATGATCCCATCTGGTCGAGGGGGTAACTATTGCCAACAACGTCTACATTTCCGAAAGCTCGAAAAACCCTCTCAGATTGAACAGACTGAGCTAATTTCCTTCTCTCATGATCCGATGAACCAGCATCCAGATGCAATAGGTACCGATTTCGAGGATGATAAACTGCTTTCAACAGCCTAAGAATCTTTCCACTCTCTCCACTAGTACCAGATATCCAATAAGCAAAAACAGGCGGGTAACCAGACCCCTTCGATGGAATTCTAGTCAGGAACCGAAAATCCTCGCTCGTAGCAGAGAACCCACTGCGAAAATATGAGCTAGAAAAAGCTCCCAACACCACTAGACTAATTGTGAAAACCAGAATTCCAACAGAAAACCCCGAAACCCATGAAGAAATTTTAGATATCCTCATTGGGTACGCCGCGAAATTCAAATATTTACCCGATAAACTGTCAAATTATCTTACAAGACTAATCTACTGAGTCCTCTGACAGAACCTTCAAACTCGAATAAAATCCAAATTAATCAACCAAATAGATCTGCAACCACCAAACTCAAAATTTGATCTGAAGAAACTATCTAGAAACAGAAAAGGCAGACCAATAAAAATCGAAAACTGCAGTCGGTACCATAATTTTCATACTTCCAACCTTGAAAAACATAGATACCAGCATATTAGGAATCGGGGAAGATCGAAAGCCTACCGAATCCTAGTTGATTTGAGTATGAAGTCATTCGCAAACATCTTCGAGCAAACCTGAACGAAACAATGACAGATTCCTATAATAAACTGGTTGGAGTTGCACCAAACTACTCTATAACCAATTCAGAATCGATACGAAGCATATAGATTTGCGAGAAACTCGAATACCCGGCTGTTAATGGTGGAGAAAATAGAAGAAGAATCGGAAGAATTTTCTTAAGAAGCGGCGGCGGCGATAAAATGGGAAGAAGGGAAGTGAACAGCATATGAAGGTGTAGGGATCGAGATGGTCAACTAATTGATGGAAACCTTTGATTTGAGCTAACAACTAGAGAAAAAGATGTTTGAATGATGGTATACGTTCAAAACAAGAAAAGATAGATATAAATGGAGGGTGGTATTCAACATTGACGTTGTTTGCAGGCCATGAGAAAGGGACCCATGCAGGAAAGAAAATTATAGAGAGGGCTATAGACAGAGAGAGAGAAGGGTGGTGTCTCTTTTCTTCTTGTTGAAATGTAAATTATTTTTGTAGGAGGGTTTGGTGAGGGTTTTTCATTGACAGTTGATAGGTAGGTTCTTCAAAGTAAGACGTCGTTTTCTCTTGTTTTTTTTTTACTTACCTCCCTTATCAATATGTTATATTAGATGTGCATCCCTGAGATTCAAATAATTTGGAGTTGCCTCCCTTTACCCTTGACTTTTAACCTTGACTTTTAACCAGTGGCGGAGCCAAGGGGGCGAGGGTCGACTTTGAATTTTTGCACATCCCTAAGTGGTCTACAGTTTGAGCCAGTGCAACACTCCTGCGTTGCCCAGCCTCAACTTCGATGTTTGGCCCATCCCTAGGTGGACACTGTATTGTAGAGATCACTGACCGCATGGATGTTTGGTCCATCCCTAGGTGGATATATATACCAAAAATGATCATCAGTAGTGTTTTCTAACCTCTGGATCTAAATACCCCAAATTATGTTTGAATGCATTGGTTAAGAAATATTCCCATGAAAAGAATCAAATTCTACAGTTAGAAATCACTAATCAGGCTAGTTTTTGGTCTGTGGGCCCACCTAAGGCTGGACGAAACATCTATACGGTCAGTGGTCTCTAAGAGAACGCCACATGGCCTACACTATGGTCCATCGTCAACATTGATGACGGAAAAAAAAGGCTCCATTAAAAAGTTGATGGGCTTTAATTGCCCATTTCTACAAGGGGTAATTTTGTCAATTAAAAATGTCATCAGCTGTTATTGACATAGTTGATTGACCGTCGCTTGCCACTTTGCCCACCCTTGAACAAAATTCTGGCTCTGCCACTGACTTTCACTACGGGTGATCAGGCATAATTAAAATACCCACCATGGTTCAAAGTCTCAGTCGATCCCGGTCTGGATTGGAGCACACCCATCCGATCCAAACCAGGCTCTGTCTTGCCCAAAGATCACTGTTTCACAAAGGAGTCCCACTTTGTCTCGGGCGGTATGAGCCGATCCCGTTCTGGATCGGACCAATCGGGATCGGGATCGGAGTCCACCGATCCAGCCTCAATCCCGAGATTTCGAACCATGCTACCCACCCTCTAATTTTTTTTTTTTTATTTCAAACCATCTCGCTCTTGAATAAAAATAGAGGGGAAATATCGTAATTTAAACCGTAGAAATGGTCAAGGTGAGAGGTTAAGGAAAGCAACTCTAAAATTCTTTTTTTTAAAATTGAAGGAGACATGTCTAATATGCCACATAACGTAAGGAGGTAAGTCAAAAAACATAAAACTCTATTTTCATTTGTATTCCTCTTACTTGTCAACAAATTAATCAAACACGGCAACTGATTGAAAATATATGATATATTCTACTTCAAAGCCAATCACTGCACGATTGGTTCACGTGGCCCATTTGCCAATTTGCACGTTGCACCTCTTCAATGGGTCGGCTGCTGCTTGGGCCATAGCCCCAAAAAACATTCCTTCTCCCTCCTAAATATCTATATAACAAAACAGGGAAGTTGTCTCCCCACTTATACCCCCTCTTATCTATTTAGACAAAGAAGGGCTGAGATCTTATCCCCCAAGTAGATGGTGGATCTCAGCCATTCACACCCAATTTTGACAAACGTTTTGTTGGAGAGTGCCGTGGGCACTGGCCACCCACTGTCTATATAACAAGTGACAGTGGTTGTCTTATACCCCTCTTATCTTATATGGCTTCAATAATGAGTGGCTGAGATCCACTATGCTTCATATCGATGGCTGAGATTAACTCCCATCCGATTTAGACAAACACTTTGTCAGAAAGTCGCATGGGCCACCCACACATATAACAAGACAAACTCAGTTGTATTCTCTTATCTTATCCATCCATCTAATGTGGAATGTTAGATAAAGAGTGGTTGAGATCAAATCCATCGATCTAATGTGGACGGTTAGATTTCAGCCACTCAATCCGCCTCATTTGACCTCAATTTATTCAAAATTTGAATTTCAACACCATTATTTTTTGTTATTTCTGTTATTTTTCTATTTCTCCCTCTGTGCGTTACAATCCGTTATAATGGAAAAAACGGTAACACCTCAGTCCGTTATACCATTTGAGTGCCAAAGACACCCGATTTTTACAAACGCTTTTGTCGGAGAGTGCAGTGGGCACGGGCCATTTACTAGTTATAAACATATTACACATATTTAGGACCTATATTTATTATTTTCTGATATTGTTCCCATTGGTTGAGTCCGAAAAAGCTCATGAGAATATGTAATTTTGAGGTTTGAGTCTCCATCGCACCCCAGGTGATTGTCCTGAATCCAATGCATTAGAGCATTTCCAATTAACTATTATAGAATACATTGTAATAAAGTGTGTGAGATACACTACATCATCTTTGATGCATCTCATCATAGATTCTCCGCGATTGTCAAGATTCGGAAGAATAAGATAATATCTTAGATTAGATCTGTAAGATTTATTTTCATTTTCAGATCTTCTTTAACTTTATTTAAACCTTTGGTTAGTCAATGTAATTCACTAAGTTATTTCAATAAAATCAAAACTTTTCTTTATGGTATCAGAGCTATTGTTCTTTTGAGAACAAATACTCGATTTTGCACTCTGTTCCAGCCGGCGGCATTACTATCGTCCGCCCGTTAATCTTCATCATCCACCATCAACATTTCTATCTCATACTACACTGTGGCTGCTACGAAGATCGTACTCCACCATTAACCATCCATCACTATAGATCTTCATCTACTATCACCACCAACCATCTTCTTTATCATTGTTATTCATTTAGGCACAAATCTCCAAAGATAAGCAATTTGACAGATGGAGCATAACTTGGGGGCAACAGTTTTGTGTTGTTCAAACCATGGTTTTAAAAACGGCCGTTTAAACGGTAATGCCCCAAGCCCGTTTTCGTTAAAACCGTTTAAACACATTTTATCGGTTTTGAAAAAAATGGCTGTTTTTTTGTTTTAATGGCCATTAAAATCATCTAAACGGCCGTTAAAATCGTTTAAACAGCCGTTTAGTTTTGAAAAATTTTGTGAAAAAAACGGCCGTTAAAACCGTTTAAATCAGTTAAATTCTTTTTTTTTTTTTTTTTCAAATTTCAAAATTTGAATTTCAGCGCCACTTTTTCCGTTAAAACCGTTAAAATCTATTAAAATCAGTTTAATTCTCTTTTTTTCCATTTTTGCCCCTGATCGTTTCAATCCGTTTTAACGGCCGTTTAAACGGTAACACCCCCAGTCCGTTTAACCGTTAAAACGGCATCCTTTAAACCTTGGTTCAAACACCAAAAAAAAGATATACAAAAAAGGAAGAAAATGAAGATGCAATCAACACTATTGCCGTTGCTGTTGCCACAGCCACCATTTGCCGCCACCGTTGCCGTTGTAAGTTGGCATCTCCAGCCTCCTTCATTTAGGGTTTTGGAAACTCATTAGATCAAAACCATCTTTGCTATTTTGTTATGTCGACTGAAACAATAACAAAAAAATGAGAGAATTTTGGGCTACTCTTATGAGCACAAGTCCACTTGACTCAAGCACTTCAGGCTGCATTTATTTTTTACACATGTGTTCGCATTGGCGTTGTTGTGCGCAATTCAACCAAAAAAGGTGTGTTTGCTTGCACCAATGTGCGCCAGAGCCATCAATGTGTGCCAAGGCACGTGTTACAACACATACCGCCTGAGAATCACAACACGCACGAAATTGCGTGTTATAACACACGCCGTTATACCATAAGGCATACTTATGATGCATCACACTATATTTAAATAATGATTTATACTATATTATATATTTAATAAAATAATATTATAATATTAATTTTTTTATTATATTATATAATATATTATCATATATTATTATATAATATAATAAAATATTATTAATATAATAATATTATTATAATATTAATATAATTCATTATAATAATATCATTATAATATTAATATTATAATAATAATATAATATAATAAAATAAATTAATATTATATATGATTATCATATAATAATATGATATATTATTATAATAAAAATACATATATTATAATATATGTATATATATAAGATTAGACATTATATAATATATTATATGTATATCTAAACAATATAAAAATATTCGATTACACGTGGCAGTCTGAAAACGTGTATGTATAGTTTTATACAATGCAATGTAATACACCGAATCAGATGCAACATCAACTATCATTTGCACAAATAAATGCACATAATCAATTTTCGCACGTGATTTGTTCAGTTTGTCCAAACATCATACATTAGAATTCACACGCATTGAATGTGAGCGTATTTAAAGTGCACACGTCCAAAAACATGCGTGAAAAAAAAAAAAACAAACGCAGCCTAAATAAAAAAAAAATGATTGGCTTGATAGGCCTCTGATGACTCATAGAGCCCAAACCTATGAGCAAGATGGTTAAAACTTCTTGTTTGGCCCAAGATAGGCTCAATTTTTGTTGGCTCAAGCACAAAATTGATGAGCACAAAAAAAAAAAAGCGAGTTGCTTATGAATTTTTAAAGCCCAAGCCCAGTGAGGTCCAAAAGCAGGCCTACACACTTTATTGCTTGATAGGCCTCTGAAGAGTTATCGAGTCTAAGCCTATGAGGCACATAGATGTCCATAAGCATTTTAGCCCAATGAGGCCTTTTATTCGAATCAAGATCTGGCGGGTTCTGGTTTAGCTTAAACCGAAGATTTTTCTAGGACAAGATCCTACGTGACCATCATGGATCACCATTCTGGTTGACAACCACATTCTTTCACTGGCAAGCACGGACGTCAAGGCGATTCAATCATCAAGACAATTCAAAATGGCGATAGCATTCTTCAATGACACTCTATTTGAGCAAACTCACGACGATCGTCGATTTTCGATCCCTGTGAGTTTGATGGAGAATATTAGAGCATACAATGTAATAAAGTGTGAGATACACCATATCATCATTTGTCTATCTCATCACAAATTCTCCATGATTGTCAAGATTCGAAAGATTAGGATAATATCTTAATTAGATCTGTTAAATTTATTTTCATTTGTAGATCTTGTTTATCTCTATTTAAACCTTTGGTTAGTAAATGTAATTCGCTAAAGTTATTTCAATAAAATCAAAGCATCTTCAAATTTTGGCTTCAAAAAGTATCTTCAAATTTAAAGATAGAGACACCCTCTAAAAAGTGTTGAACTCCAACCAATATTGGCTTTAAAAAAGCATCTTTTTCAAAAAGAACATATATAAAAGGTATTTAAAATTTTTTTCAGAATGACAAAAAGGTATTTAATTAGTTAGTAAAAAGTAGATGCTTTTCAAAAGGTTTCAATTTTTTTTCAAAACACAAAAAAGATAAAAATTAAAATTCAAAAAAAAATTGAAAGTAGGCCTATATCTGAAGCCAAGAATAGAAAGCTCTATATTTGATGTCAAGAATTGAGATATAGAGCTCGACTTCAAATTTAAAGTCGGATATAGAACCCGATTGGAGTTGGATTTTGCAAAAGCATCATCAAATATGAAGATATAGAGCCCAGTTGGAGTTGGTCTTATAGATCGTTAGGTGTTAGGTGATACTGTTCCCATGCATAGCTAGGGTTGTGCTTGTATATTTCAGATTTTAAACTGTAAGAGGGTAGTCCTAGACAACTACACCTACACGTTATGGTCATATAGGGTTCCAAATGGATTGGGATGGCCCATTGAGCTTTAAGGCCCACCTCATTTTACGTCAGGCTTGGCTAGGTATTTAAGACCATGGGCCATATTGGGCCGAATTTGTAAGGCCAATTTCTAAATGGGCTCGGCATGGCATAGAGTGCTAGCCCGCGAGGCCCAACCAAATACATAGTAGTTTTAATTATTTTTTTGGTAGGATACATGTAACTTAATATATTACACATTTACTTTTTAAAAAAAAAACTTATCTATACATAATCCATACTTATATGGAAAACCTACCATACAATAGGGTTGCCAATGGATACTATTCGAATCGAATATAAGCATATCGAATCCAAATCCAAAAAAAAAAAATATCAGATATCTGAATTCGATTTGATATCTAACGGATATTCTGAATCAACATTTAAATCCGAATTCGATTAACTTATTGGATATTCGATTCGTCTGACAAGTAAATCGGATATATAATAAAATAATTATTAAATTTATATATACTAAATATAATTTGTATACATATAATAAATATAATTATTAAATTTATATAATATATTGGATCAGATATTATCGAATCAGGTATCAAAAATCCGAATCCATATCTAGAACGTATTTGAATATAAAAAATTATCCGAAATTGTTAAATAATATCTGATTATTTGAATACGGATTTGAATTTGAATTTTGAGTATAATGTATTAAAATTGATGACGAATCTAGACCCCATTACCTAACATAGCTGAACCTAAGTTTTCAGTTTAGGTCTATCTCTTAGAACTTTGCTCTCCAGCATTTAAGAACAATTTTGATACGCAACCCCAAAAATTGCCATGTTGCCCTCTTTGGACCCATTGACTTACAAAGTAATTTATAGAAGTGGCCTGGGGAGCATTTTTCATCATGGGCTTTACAAACAAGCCCATATGTTTTTGGTGTACCAGTCCACCAAGAACTTGAGATTGCTCCATGTGACTATGTGTTCCCCTGGGCCCCACCGACCGCATGGATGTTTGGCCTGTCCTGGGTAGATCCACACATACAAAATCATCCTGGTTGGTGATTTTTAGGTGCTGAATTTGGGAATTTGGGTGATTCTAGCCATTGGATTGGAGCATATCTTTGGGTACTCAATCCAACAGCTACAAATCAGCAATCAGGCTGACATATGGTATGTACTGTAGATCACCTCAGGAGTGGGCGAAACATCCATGCGATCAGTGATCTGAAATAGTGTAACACGTGGTATTTTAGAGGGCCAAATATAAGCAATTAAACATAAATATGTTAAATATTAATGGGTTAGTGGGCCCAGAAGAGTGTACCACATGGCATTTTTAGGGGTTGGCGTATCAAAATTGCTTTCCAGCGCCGAAAAGAAGGCAAACTTTTTCTCGTAGACCTGATTGCAATGCCTGCTTACTGTTTGATGAAATGAACCGTAGAACCAATTTCCTCTTTTTCTTTTTTTCGGTTGTTGTTGCTGCTGCATGCTGTTGTTTTCGAAAAAATCTACGATACAGAAGAAGTCCTTCATACTGCCCTGTGGCACATTCTTTCCAGTACAAACTAACCCATGAATCGTCCCACGCCTTGACCTACACACCGAAACTCAGTATGATTGGTGATTTCTAGCCGTTGGATTTGAGCACTTTTTATCATGGGCTTGGAAGCAACCCATAGGCCTGTTCATGAAGCCCGCGATGAAAACTAATGTGCTCAAATCTACCACCTTGAATTCACCAATCACGCTGATTTTGGCATGTACGTCCACCAAGGTGTGGGCCAAACATTCATGGATTAGTGGGTCCGAAAGAGTGTACTACGTCTCACACCATAAATGTTCCAAATAAAAAAAAAATACTTGAGAGATAGAGAGAGAGAGAGAGATAATTGCTTCAAACAAAAGATACACCCAACTGACCCAAAGTGCATAGCTCCTAAACTCTAAATTAAGATAAGAAGAGACGAAGGGCCCACATACACACACAAGTTTCAAGGGCCCACCCCAATGGACCCACACAATCACTAGGGATTTACATAAGAGGATACTTGGTCCTCAAACTCTTTCACATTTCCCTTAGGATTCTCCTCAAACCTACCCAACCTAAAGTATCTTAGGTCCACACCTAGTGCTTCTCCATTCAGCACTAAGTCAGCCAAGATCCTCCCTATAACCGGGCCCATCTTAAACCCATGACCCGAAAACCCACCAGCAATTACAACATCTTTTCCAAACTCACCCCCCAAGAAATCAATCACAAAATCGCCATCGGGCGTCATCGAATACATACACGATTGCGTAACAACGGGCCCATCAGTCTCAACCCGACCCGAGAACAGTCCTCCTATCCATGAAAACACCGAATTGCCTAACACTGTAGGTACCCATGTCCTCTTATCCGGATCACATGGATACCCACCATGCATGGCGATCTTGATCAACCCGGGGAACTCGAATGCCGGTGTACCGTATATGTACGGCTCACCATAGCTCGCAAACGTCGGAAACCCGTTTTCAATCAAAAACTCTTCCTGATACCCGTCCTTGATCCGCCAGTAACATATAGTTGTGTGTAACGGTTGAATAGGCAAAACTAACCCACTAACCGTTTTAACTAACTTTTTCATCCAAGCCCCAACGGTAACCACACATTTTTTCCCCCAAAACTTATCACCGTTGCTTGAAAAAACCCAAATCCCACCATTTTCATGATCTTTCTTAATCTCTTTCACCTCCATATTGTCTCTAAGAACAGCTCCCTTTTGGAAGGCTAATGTTTGAAACATGGATACTGCTTTTGTGGGTTTAATCAACCCGCCCAAATCGGTCGACAACCCGATCCAATTATCCGGTAACTCAAACATACCTGAGAACTGTTCTAAGACTTGTTGACGATCGAGAATGCGGTGATGGATCGAATTCGATTTGCAGCTCGCAATCACCGATTGAAGGCTCTTGTTGTCCGATGGACCCATGTCGAAATGTGTGGTCTTGAAGTAGACCCGGTACCCGATTTCTGATTCAGCTTCTTCCCATAAACGAGATGACTCGATGACCATGTCGGCGTAGTATTCTTCAGGGTATGTTGTACGAATTGTGCGTGATTCTCCATGGGAAGATCCTCGATGATGCAGGAAATCGAATTGCTCGAGGAGGAGGACTTTCTGTCCTCGCTTAGCGATTTGATAGGCGGCGCAACTTCCCATGATTCCGGCACCAACGACGATCACGTCGAATTGTTCGCCTGAATTCTCCATCTCTGTCTCTCTCTACCTCTCTCTGTGTCTCTCTCTATATATCTCTCCGCCGGCTCTGTTACGCACAGAGAGAGAAACAGAGGCCACAAGAACAGAACCTCAGTTAGTTTTTAGCCAGTTGGTCTGAAGCTGTTTTAAAGCGGGTGTTCCCAAGAATACCCCTAAACGTATAGAGAATTTCAAATAATGCCACTACTAAACCTAGGTTAAAAATACCACTCATAAATCTTCTATATTAATGAAACCCTTCTAAGTGTTTCAACGTTTTGGTCTTGCCCCATTGACTGTTTTTGACTATTATTGACTGAATCAGAATTATATTGAAGATTGTTTTTGGTTCTATTAGTCTTTGAGTAAAACTTCGCTGACCATCAACAACCGCTTACAATATGAACCACGTGGCACATTTTTAGAGGACACTGACCGTATGGATGTTTGGCGACCTACAAACCAAAAATCAACTGGATTTCTAACCGTTGGATCATGCTTTGATTTTAATCTTAGGAATTTGAGCATTATTGACCATTATTTGGGGTACAAGGATCCAAAGGTTTGAAATCACTAATCATGCTAATTTTTTATTTGTAGGTCCACCTAGCGATTGACCGAACATCCATGTGGTCAGGTCATCTAATAGTGTACCACGTGGCTCATATTGTGGGAGGTCGGCAGCTTCATTGACCATCGACGGCTAACGAAGTTTTACTTAACTGTGAATCTCTTGAATCCAACGGTTAATAAACCGTTTTTTCAAGTTATCCGAGGGGTGGCATTTTCCTTAGTCTTTTAAAATTTGGGTGATGGGTTTTGAAGGTCAAAAACAGTCAAGGGGCCAAGGCCAAAAGAATGAAAACTCAGAGGGGTTTCATTAACATAGAAAATTTAATTAAGGGGTATTAAAAAAAGGGTCAGGATCGGGGTCAACCATTTTTGACAATTATTTTGACAACCATTTTGGCGGACCCACATAGAAGATAAAATCAATGGCTGATTTTTGGTAAGGATGATCTCCTTACCATATATATCACCCCAACAAAAAATCAGCCCATTCTGAAATTTCTTAACCCATCAAATGTGATTTTCAAATTTCACAGAAAAAATGGACGGTTCATAATTCTTCAACTTCTAAACCAGTCTACGAATATCGGAATGATTTGAATTTTGGTGGGGATGATCTCCTCACCAAAGAGATAATCCTCACCAAAAATTAGCCATTGATTCATCTTTTATGTGGGTCCGTCAAATGGTTGTCAAAAACAGTTGTCAAAAAAGGTTATCCCCCATCCCGACCCAAAAAAAAAGCATAGAGAAAACATAATGTGCAGCCTCAGGATAACGTCCTCACTATGTCTGCACGGTTGAATGGTCATCGGGATTCACATTGAACAAATCTAGAGATCAATCAGAGATAGCGTGGACGTGCTCCGGAGGCAAATCAAAAGGTTGAAAGACTCAATTTGATACCTTACATCTCATTATTTTATATTATATTAAATTGTCCAAGTGGAATGTATCAGCATCACTAATGATGAAATCTGCAGTGGCTGAGCTGTCTATGTCTGCATGGTTGAATGAAATCGGTAGACCACGTAAGGCCAACGACCACTCTTGTATTAAATTCATTTTATAGTGCATTATTGGAGTAAATCTTACTTGACCACCCACAATATAAGCCATGTGGCAATTTCTTAGAGGACACAGACCGTATAGATGTTTGGCCAATCCCTAGGTGGACCTATAAACCCAAAATCAACCTGATCAGTGATTTCAAAGCATTAGTTGAAGTCATTTTCATGGGTTGATTTTAACTTTATGAATTTGAGCATTATTTACCATTATTTGGGTGCAAAGATCCAAAGGATTGAAATCACTAATCAAGCTGATTTTTGGTTTGTAGGTCCACTTAGGGAATGGCCAAACATCCATACAGTCAGCATCCTCTATGAATGTACCACGTGGCTCATATTATGGGTGGTTAGGGCTTCCCTGGCCGCCAGTGGTCATGCAAGTTTTACTTGCATGTATCTATCTATAATTTTATACAAGGTTTAAAAATCGGCCGTTATAATGGATTCAGACCTACCCATTACGTTACGCACAGTTAAAACGCCCAGAAAATAACGGCCGTTATAACAAAAATAACGGTGGAAACGACCCTTATTTTCTGGAAAAAAAATGTGAAAAAATGGTCATTTTTTTGTTTTTTCTATTATTTTCCGTTATATTCTATTTTTCCATTATTTTCCTTTTTACAAATTTTGAAATTCAAATTTCAAAATCTGAACTCAGCGCCTTTTTTTTTCCTTTTTTCTATTTTTGCCCCTGAGCGTTTTTTTCGTTATAACGGAAAAATGGTAGCCCCAAGACCTTGATAGCGTTATAACGGTTCCTTTTAAACCATGCTTTTTATAAACCAAAACTGGGGTCGGGGCAACGCAACACGCATTACACGCCCACACACCAATGCGCAAAAAGACAAAAGTACATTCTGTACTATGCCTTGCGCGAGTAAAACTTGTCACAAGATGTTGTGACGGAACACGGTCACAGCACTCAATACGAGACACGTGGCACACGATCAGAGGTCTTTTACCGTATGGATGTTTGACCAGTCCCTCGGTGGACCTACAAACTAAAAATCAGCCTGATTAGTAATTTAAAACCTTTGTATTTTTGCACCCAAAAAACGCTCAATAATGCTCAAATTCCTACCGTTAAAATCAACACGTGAAAATAACTTCAATAGAATCAGTTAGAAATTACTAATCAAGCTGATTTTGTTTTTTACAAGTCCACCGAGGGACTACCCAAACATCCATACAGTCATCGTCCTCTAATAGTATACCACGTGGCTCATATTGAGTGCTGTGACCGTGTTCAGTCACAACATCTTGTGACACAAGTTTTACTCGCCTTGCGCAAAAAGACAAAAGTACATTCTGTACATTCTGTACTAATGCCCCTTGATAGATTTTTATTTACCTTTCATGCCATCATGTTTGGTCCATTTCTATGCGGACTTGCATACCAATTAGTTATTTCAAACCTCTGGATCTCAGTACCCCAAATAATGTTCTAAATCTACGGTTAAAAATCAACTCCTAAAAATGACTCCTAAAAATCACTAATCAGGTTGACTTTTTGCATGTAGGTCTACTTAGGGATGCGCCAACCATCCATATGGTCAATGATCTCTAAGAGCCTGCCATGAACGCCCACCATGACCGTCTACCATAAGAGCCATGTGGCACACTTTTATTGGACGCTGACCATATGGATATTTGTCGAATCCATAGATGGGCCTACAAAGAAAAACTAAGTCCGATCAGAGATTTATAAGTGTTGGATTGGAATCATTTTCATGGGATGATTTTAACCGTAGGAATTTGAGCATTATTGACCATTATTTGGGTACAGGGATCCAAAGGTTTGAAATCACCAATCAAGTTGATTTTTGGTTTGTATGCTCATCTAGGGATGGCCAAGCATCCATACGGTCAGCGTTCTCTAAAAGTGTGCCACGTAGCTCATATTGTGGGCGGTCATCTTGGGCTGTCAGAGAAGTTTTACTCTAGGCTGCTTTCACATATTGTGGGGTGCAAATAAAGTTTCCCTGAAAACCTTGAAAGTTAAGAGGGCAATTAGTTGATAATCGGTCCTCTTTGTTGGAACACTTGTCCTATTTACTTTTGTGACACGTGTCGTGTAAAGATGGGGTAATCGGCTCTTTAATGTGCTTACCGCAGAATCGCATCTCTAGATTCTATGGAACAGGCTTTGTCTTTATCTCTACGGGCACGTGAATCACATGGGGGCTAGTTGTCAATAAAGGATATAGTGTTACCGTTAGAGGCCGACGAGGTCATTTTCGTCAAAAGCCAGTTACAATCAAACTTTTCTGGGAAAAAATTTCATTGGTGAAAAAAAAACTACAGAAAAAGTTTTGTATAATTCAGGTTTGTCCTTCGATAAAATTATTTTAAAATTTATAAAAGTAAAACAGAAGATAAAAATAATATTTTTTGTAATTTTAATTTTCAATTTGATTTTTTCAATAATTCGTGTATAATACGGCATATAACAAGGGTCCTTTAAGCGAGTGACACATGGACAAATCCTACCCAATAATTTATTTATTTTATAGGAATCGGAAAATTTCTTAAACGAAAAAAATTTTAAATGTATTTACAAAAACAAAAAAAGCTTTGACATTTACAAAAAGAGTAACTAAACGCCCTTTGAAAGTGCATTTTTCCCTAACAAAAATTAAAGTTGACAAACGCCCTTTTAAAGAACGCCCTTTAAAAGGGCATTTGCCCATAGAGGAGTAAAATTTCTATCACAATACGAGCAACGTGGCACACTCTTAGTGGACGTTGACCGTATGGATGTTTGGCCAGTCCCTTGGTGGACCTGCAAACCAAAAATCAGCCTAATTAGTAATTTACAACCTTTGGATCTTTGCACTCAAATAATTCTCAAATTCCTACAGTTAAAATCAACCCAGGAAAATAACTTCAAATCCAACGCTTATAAACCACTGATCATGTTTATTTTTGGTGTGTAGGTCCACCTAGTGATTGGCCAAACATCCATTCGGTCAGCGTCCACTAAGAAAGCCACGTGACTCAGTATTGTGACTGAAGTTTTACTCGTCTATGGACAAACGCGCTTCAGCCTTTTTTCAGCTTTAATGGCAGCCCTTTCAAAGGGCGTTTAGTTACTTTTTTGTAATTGTCAGAAAGTTATTTTCATTTTTATAAATACATTTAAATATGTTTTCGTTTAATAAATTTTCCGTATAGGAATTAAATAAATAAGGTCAAATCTTCAGTGCACACAAGAATCTTTATGCACTGTGCGCAGAATCGACATATTTGCAGTGATTGACTCTTCTGATAGTCAATCGGCAGTTCATTTGTGCCGAGTGACTCTTTTTATAATCGATTGGCAGTTCCTATAATTAGTTACTACTTTCACAATGAAGAAGAGTTGTTATAACTTTTTATGTTTAAAAAAATTTATATTTAATAATTTTTCGCACATGGTGGTAACTATTTTCTTTGATGTTAGTAACATTTTTAATTGATGCCAGTGACCTTTCTACGCACAGTGCATGATGACTCTTAGGCACACCTAAGAGCCCTTAAAAAGAGTCAATGATTGGAGGTGTATCTGGATTGAATCAGACTCTGAGGCGGCAATAAAAGCCTTCCTCAATGATGATATCCCTTGGAAGATGAGGGCGAAATGGGATCGTATCAAAACTAGCTTTGATAGGCTCCATCTGAGTTTCACTTGAAGGGAGGTCAATTTTAGTGCGGACAATTGCGCCAAGATAGCTTCTTCCCTCCCGATTGGCTCGCGATTATGGTGGGCTGCGAAGCCTCCTTTCCTATCGTCGGTTGAGAATCCATCCTTAACCTATTATAAATTTGTGCACTAAGTTCTTTTTTTTTTATTATTTCTCTTCTTAGTAGGGTTTGCTTATGCTGATCCTTCCTCTTTGTATTTCTTCGCTTTTTAATATCATCATCATTTAGCAAAAAAAATATATATCTATACCTTTGAACTTTTCTTATATGTATATTACTAGTAGGTGGCCCGTGCCCACGACACTCCTCGACAAAGCATTTGCCAAAATCAGGTGTGAGTGGTTGAGATCCACCGTCCAGGTGGGGGATAAGATCTGGGTCCTTCCTTATTGAAGCCAATAAGAGGGGGAGACAACTGAGCTCCCTTATTATATATAAATATAAATTAACATATTCATCATATAACATTAATTTTATACGTATGACCTAGAAAAATAATTTACTACGTAGCGCCTTGGCACTTAGACGTGCCTAAACGAGAGCTTTTATACTAGCGCCTTTGCGGCTCTAGAAGAAACAAAATTTACTAAAAAAATAGAGATTCCCCTGTCAATATAACAAATTTTTTGAGAGGTGCCAGTGGAAGGCACATGATAGAGAGACAAGGAGAGTGGGAAAAGTTGTAGTATAAATTTAGGAAAGTGGGAATAATTGTAGACTTGTAGTAGAGTGGGAATGGATTGGGAGATGGTTGCGGAGAAGTTTAAAAAAGAGTAAAATATAAGAATAGGAATAGTTAATGACTTTTCTGCCCTTTTATACTTTTTTATATTTTTAAATTTTAAAAAAATTGGTGGGTGTGTGTCATGAAAAAAAACAAAAATTGGGGTTGACGATGACGCAGGCTTCAAATGACATCTCAAACCCAATATCCCAAAAATACCCTCATTCTTGTTTCTTATTGTTTTCTTAGATTATTCATTCAGCAGGGTTGTTTTGTCTTTCAGCTTCCAATACACATGCCACCCCTGTTTAAAAATGCAGTCTCCAAAAGAGAGACAAAAAAAGAGAAAAAGAAAAAAAAACTCTCACGTCGAAGTCAATGTGACGACATGATCGAATGGATGTGTGGTCCATCTCTAGGTGGACCTACATACAAAGTCTAATTAGTGATTTCTAACCTTTTGATCCAAGCACCCAAAATAATGCTCAATATCTAATGCTAAAAATCAACCCATGAAAACGACTCCAATCAAATCCTTAAAAATCACTAATCAGACTGATCAGAGTGTGTACCATGTGTAAGGTGAACATGCATCGAGCGTACCCCTATTAATAGGGAAGATTATAAATAAATAAAAATTGAGAGGAAGAATCTTTTTGAAAAAGGGGAATGTTCCTTTAAGTGAGTTAGGTTGTACTTACATGTCTATATTATTATTATTATATTGGTCCAACTTTATTTCTCCTCTAAGTATACAATTAGTAATGATGTAGCACTCTTTAACCAATCCAGTCACATCATCAAATCCTTTTCTCAAAATTCTTAGAGTAAAACTTCTGTCACAAGATGTTACAACCCACAATATGAGCCACGTGGCACACTATTAGACGGTGCTCACTGTATGGATCTTTGGCCAGTCCCTCAGTGGACATGCAAACCAAAAATCGGCCTGAGTAGTGATTTACAACCTTTGGATCCTTGCACCCAAATAACGCTCAATAATGCTCAAATTCCTACGGTTAAAATCAACCCATGAAAATAACTTCAATCCAACGCATAGAAATCACTAATCATGCTGATTTTTTGGTTTGCCCCTCCCTATTTTAAAAGATCAAAATGCCCTTGGTAATATTTAATAAAATTTGTGTAGACTTGAAGTTATTTGGTCTTTTCCACTTGCATAATCATTTCAAAGTTTGAGTTGCCACATTTTTAAATTTTCCTCTCCCAATTTAAAAAGGGTTGGGATCAGGACGTGAATTCTCAAAATCCACAACTGAGAGCACAAGTGAAAAGAAAAGTGTAAAAAGGTGAGTCCCTCGAGTTTGGAACTTTCAAAATTTTGATCTTTTCACTTGTATAATCCTTATTGTATAATCATTAGAAAGTTTCTAGAACAATATATTGAATTGCCATAGTTTTTAAGTTTGGTCCTACCAATTTAAAAGAACAAATTATAAAACTTTCAAAATTGCCCCTTGAGTTGATAAAATTCCAAGACTTCCCTTCTACAATTATCTTCCAAAACTATCCCGGTATTGAAACTTCCATATCTTCTCCAAAATACCCCCACAATATATAATACATATTTAATAACAGCAGGACATTTTGGTCATTGACAATTCTTCCACGTGTAAACCATTTTTTTCTTCTTTTTATTTACAGACACTTGCCTCTCCATTAGTCTCCTTAAAGCTCACCTAAAAGAGAAAATTTTTGAAGCAGTGGATTTTTGAAGCAGCGAAGTAGTGGCCAATCACATTGTTCAAAAGCAACAGCGGATTGTGGCGCAATAGCGGTTTGCCCTTGGAAAAGTTTCCAAGAAACATTTTCCACTCATAAAAAAAATTCTAGAACTCCAAATCCTAAAAGGCCTTAAAAGCTATAAAAATGTATACTATATAGGAAGACAACTTCAAAAATACCCCTTTATTTCCACCTTTTGCCCTCACCTATTCAAAACCCTATGGGCAACTTGGACTTTTCCTTGCCCAAGAGATGCCCCGCTAAAGTTCTTTGACACAACAATTTTCAAATTTGCCCTTCTAAACTAATCTTCCAAAGAAAAGAATTGATAACCAGACAAAAATATGTGCGGTCAAGGCCATCAACCATTGGATTCAAGTGATTCAAGGTCCACAAAGCAACACCCTTTGCAGTTGTTGCCTTGTGGACCGAGTATCTATTGACTCCAATGTTCAATGGCCTCAATCGTGTACTTTTTTGTCCACGGGACTCGGGAGTTAGCAATTTCTTTTTCCAAAACTGCCCTTTAGCTGAAACTTTGGTAACCTTTTTGGCTGTCACTACGCGACTTCAAAGGTGAGGTTGCATTAATCAAGACCACATGTTGTGGTGGAGTCCACCCCACTAAAACAGGTGGACCCCTCGCGTGATGGTAGGAGAATCTTTTTAGAAAAAAAATGCCACTACTATTACTCACGTTTGGCACGTGCCTTCTACTAGTAAAAAAAAAGTGAGAGTAATCGTATGGAACTAATATTGCTGCTCATACTATTGTCCAACGGACTAAACTTTTCTCTCACCCTCTTGACTGGCTATCCTCAACCTTGTCAAAGGATAAGAGTGACCCTTCTAATGAGGGGTAGGTTGTTGTTTGCTCTTTATTAATATATCCCAGTGGCTTACACATGCGCGCACAAAAAAAAAAAATCATATCGAAGTTTGGTCCATCCTAAAGACATGCTCGAATCCCATGATGAAAAGACTAAGATGCAAAGGTGTTCATTGTAAGATCATTGGCCGTAAATTTGGAGAGTTTGCTTCTACACGGAAACGAAGACCTTCGAGAAGTAATATTGGACGGGAGAAGAAAAAAGGGGAAAAAGTAAAGTCTAAGCGCATATGACACGAAAAGAAAATCCAATTTCACTCGCTCTTTTGTTTTTATTCTATAATCAAGTAGAATATTGATTAAAACTCACCAATCAGAGGGATTTTTGGTCGGGTTCAATTAGGCATGGGACAACCATCCATACCGTCAGTTGGTAGTGACAAAGATTGGTCATGTGGGCCGGCCAACTGAACATTGTGGCAATTTAGTGAAATTAACCAACGGAGAGGAGCTTTGCTGATTTCCTTTCTCTCTTTGGTCTAATCCATCCAAAAGTGGCACGTAGATTCATACAAATTGTGAGTCATAGTCCACTAAATTAGCGGCGCGTGGTTAAAAGATCAGTCACTGGTTGGGAATATGTGGGCTAGCCAAGGACAAGAGAATAAACGACAAACTCGAGACGCAAGTTTGTCGATCAGTATCAAACATCTCGCACGGGCAGAATTAGAGTATTGCTTACTCTACTGGTTCGTGCATCAGTGGACTTGTCCACCATTTGAATCATTTTTCTCGAGCCGTGCGAGGAGAAAACCTTATCTACTTTTCTAGGGGTGCCGGCTTTGCTCATCTACATCTATCCCAATGAGCCATCTATCGAATCGTTGCAATTGATGTTCGATCCCGAAGAAAAGGAAGACATCTTCGGAAAGTGGGTTTTCACGATCCGATAAAGAATCATACTTATTCAAATGTTCCCGCTGTTTTATATTTCCTTGAAAAAGGCGCTCAACCTATAGGAACCGTTCATGATTCGGACCTACCCCGTTAAGTTATGAACTGTTTTAATGCTCAGAAAATAACGGCGTTATTTCTGAGAACAATAGTTGTAAAAAAAAAAAAAAAAAAACACTTGTTATTGAAATTTTGAATTTTAGCGTCATTTTTTTCCCATTATTTTTCATTTTTGCCCCTGAGCGTTACAATTCGTTATAACGAGGGAAAAAACGGTAACACCCTCAGTCTGTTATATTGTTATAACGGCCCCTTTTAAACCTTGATCTGAACTAGTGTACTAATCCATTGATAATAATCATATATCGATTACAAAATAATAATAATAATAATCATCATATATCAAGTGACACACATCATCATTGTAGCTCTAGGGCTCACTCAATGAAGCCCCTTGGATAACTGGTGGTTGAGTTCGAATTATGCATAATTTGACTGCAACCCAAACATTTTGTGTAGATACTGATGTTACCTAGAACTCTGTTCTTTCTTTTTCGTACATGAGATTTGTATTTTCTGTAACTTCTGTGTATTTGTCTGCAAACCCAGGCTTTGTTTATTGTAGACTTCTTTATGATTTTTATCAAGAGCCATCTTCTGGATCCTACAACTAGATTTGATATGTAGTTAATTTGAACTCAGCAGTCGTAATCAATTTTGGCATGCCCTTTCTCCTTGATCGGATCTATCTATAGTCATCCATCTATACCATCCCACAATTTTGTGGTTCAGATTGATCATGCATGCAATTCTACACGGCCATTAAACCACTTTTGACCATCTGAGATAATTGACGGGGCCCACATAAAATCATACTGGATAATCCAACCATACATTGAGTCTTCTTCGCTATGATAATCATCATTATTGACTACCACTTTACTCTAAAAGATCAACTATTATAGGGAGCCGTAACTATGTATATCAAAGGGCCCACGGATCTAACATAGGCGGAGTGTTGGCCACACAATCACACAACACACTACAAGTATACGCTCCCCTCAGCATATATACTTTGCTTTGCCAAGACTTGAACCCGTGACCAACTGGGACCTCATGCTATGATACCATGTTGTCAACCACTTTACTCTAAAAGCTTAAACTATGAGAGGGATGCGTAACTATACATATATCAAAGGGTCCACGGGTCTAACAGAGGCCGAGTGCTGACCACACGATCACACAACACACTACAATGACAATCGTCACCGTGAATAAGTAACGGTGATGGTCTGGATCTTCCATATTCAAGTTAATTTTTCATTACTCTGTATTTTTGGGGATGATCTCCATGGTATGAACAACTCCATCACAATGTGGTTAAAATTGTCCAACATGATCTCTATGTGGGTCCCACAACTGGGTGTAAGAAATGGGTGTAGCTCTAAACCGATTCATATTTCATGAATAATATAAATTATTTGCCGTACTTGAGGAAAGAAAAATATTACATAGTACTCTTTATAAGATTATCGAAGATAATAAACAAATAATATTAACTTTACAAAGTTTCCTTAAAAAACACGCACAGACTACGGTGTTGATTTGGGTGTCTCGCAGTAACGGATACCCGAAACAAACGATGAATCCGAACCCTCTGCGAGAGCATTACGTGGGTCATAGCAAAGACCCGAGTTGTTATAAAGCCTCAGCTTCCTCCCCATCTTCCAAACCGTTTCTCTCTTTAACGGAACCGGACCCGTTAACCGGTTATCGTTCAATCTCAACTCACTGAGATTTTTCAAGTCTTGAAAGCTACCAGGGATCGAGCTGTTCAGACGATTCCGATCGAGATGAATAACACGAAGGCTCGGCAAATGACCTAGTGACTCGGGTATGGGTCCTTGCAACTTCATGTCAGAGAGAACCAAGATCATCAAATCCTTCAACCCATTGAACGCATCGCTAGGAATTGTCGTGGAGTCCATCGGATTCCCCTTGAGAATCAAAGCTTGGAGAGAATTTAAACACCAGAGAGCAATCGGGAGCGGACCGGAGAGCTGATTGTAACTAAGATCCATAAGCATCAAGCTCTTGAGACCGTCGATCGAGTCGGGTATGGGCCCTGAAAAGCGGTTTCGACTCAAATCCATCTTTATAAGAGAAGTACAGCCTCCAAAGCTAGAAGGAATAGAACCCATGAGGAGATTCTGACTCAGGTCTAATACATTCAAAACCGGGAAGCTCAGACCCGGAACCAAACCCTTTAACCTGTTCCCACTCAAATCCAACGACCTTAGACCGGTAAGCCGTCCGAGTGAAACCGGTATTGAACCGTTAAGATTGTTTTTGTGAAGATCTAAGACTCTTAGACGGGTAAGATTGCCTAACTCAGTAGGAATGGGGCCCACATGCCCATTCTCCCTAAGGACCAACGACTGAAGTGTGGGGCCCAGCTGACCAAGGAAGGAAGGTATAGGCTGAGGATTGTTGATGAAACAACGGTAGAAAAAGAGTGTCCTTATGTGAGGGAGTTTAGTGAGAGAAGGGGATATGAAAGAGAGTTTCTGATCACACGTCGGAAAGGCCGTGTCATCGGAGAGTGCACCAAAGGAGAGTGACACCACATGATAAACTTCATTCTTGTCGGGCATGCACTCGATCCCGTGCCACCGGCCGCGGCAAACATCGGGGATCTCCGTCGCCCACCCATTGCCTGTTGCCTTCATAATCTCGTACACGGCTGCTTGTTCTCGAGGATCGGTCCGGGCTCCGTTCTTGTTCATGGAGAAAACCGTCTGCGGCGCATCAACGAGCGCCGACGGGACACCGGAATCTGACATTATCACTGTGAAAGGTGATCCAAGAGGAACCCAAATGAGGCTTAGAACTACTACTGCAGCTGGTAGTGAGAATGAGGGCCTCATTTCTAGAGAGAGAAAGTGTATGTGTGTGGTGAGTTCAAACTTCAAAGAGACGTTATATGGTCCACGTTGGGTGTGGGAATTAAGTAGGGTAATAAAGGGATCACGAGGATGGGGAGGGATGGAAATAAATGTAGTGATTCTGTGTATTAATGTGCTTCACGGGAATTTCTCCCACGTTCAACATCTTCTTGTTTATGTGTCACATCACCATCCATTTTCCTCAGATGAATTTAATCATGAAAGATCAGGTCTTTTTTTGGATTATTTGACATCTGATTCACACGTGTAAAGTAGGAACATGAGATGGTGTTGGGACCCACCATTTGAAAAATGGGTCTTGAGATGGGATGAGAAATTTTTTTAAGTAGAGCACATTTAGATACGCTATCCAATCACGGACTTCCATTTGTACATGGCAGAATGGGTCCCAGATCAATTTTAGAATAAAGTCCTGTGGTTTGATGACCGACTATATCAAGATCTGTGGTACAAATGTAGTGGATCGGAATCCAGCATTCTGTGAATCGCACAGATCTATAGATTTCTCCGTAACAGGGACACATGCGTAAGGTACGGAACCCATAGCGTGGTTCTCATCGGTTCCAGTTCCGGGCATATTGGTTCCAATCTTGATAATATAACAGTTGTAACATTATATTTATATATCGGTTCCAGTTCCAGTTCAGTTCCGATATCAAACTACCCAGAACCAGAAACAGAACCAGAACCAGAACCAGTGTTATTGGTTCTGTTCCAGTTTTGGTTCTTTTTTTAACCGTCGGTTAAACGGTTACAAATTGACACCCCTAGATATGATACATGCTTGTGATCATTATTACATCACACAATTGTTTTTCACCCGAGGAATGTCCACATGCTTCTAAATGTGCATGTGTGAAATTTGAGCCATGATTCTGTCCTCCCTAGGGTCCCAACCATCTGATGCTATTAAGAACCATGAAGTACAAATCCCGAGAACCTTCGACGGTTTTGGACCCTAGGGTGGTTCCATATGATTCGTGTCATCGATTTCAAATCAAACATTGTTATTAGATCTCTCTGTTTCTTTTGGATTTTTTTTTGTTTCTGTTTTGATTCCTGAAAGCTTCACTCGCTGCTTTTCTTCGTAGCTTGCTGTTCGTCAAAGCCGTAGCGCACCGGAGCAGCAAGCTACGGCGGAAATGAAAAGCCGTAGTGAGCTGCTCGCTCGCTGTCTACTAAACGAGCTTTCAGCGACTTTCGTTCCGAAACTTGTGAATTGGATTTCAAACGGGCTCTAGTTTGGGTTAAAAAAGTGTCTTGGATAAGTTATACTGCAAAAATATAATCAGTATATCATTTTACCAATCCTTCAGAAGCTCACCCGCAACATCCTTATAGCTGACCTTCTTCTTCTTCTTCTGCACTGGTTCTGCATCAGGGTCTACCCGAGGTTCCTCACCTTCAAGAACAGATTTTGCAGTTTCAGCTTTCTTCACCCCAAGGCTCGGTATCATGTCTAATAACATAGCTTGAAGTGGATCAACCATAATTTCCAGCTTTCCTGAAGTATCGTTGTTTTCTTCTCCTTTGATTTCATGCATGTTACGAGACCCTTCTGCCTTTTCATCGTCTAGGATGTCATTTCGATCATCCAATTCAATTGCATAAGCTTTATCAGACCATTCAGTCACTTTGTTTCCATAAGATCCATCAAAAACTCCTGCTCCTTCACTCTCCTTGGCTCCATCATCTCCCTTCTCCAACATTCCTTGATTTGCATGATACCCTTCACTCGAAACAATGTGTTGCCTATATGTGCTACCATCTGAGGAAGCACCGTTTTCTGATTCATTTTCATCTATTTTAGCAGGCCTGCTTCCAAGCCTTGCCCGTGTTCTTCGAGGTTGGCTGAAAGCCGTTCTTCCTCTCTTCGTGTTTGTGCGGGTGGGTCTGCCTCTTTTCCGTTTTCCATCCCTATCGGATGATGATGAGAATCTCTGGTTTTCTACCACAGGTCTGCCTCTACTCCACTTTCGATCCTTATCAGGAGAAGCTGAGCTATTCTGGTTTTCTACATGTTCTTCTAATCCAAGATTGCTAGAAAAACAAAAACAAATAGTTTGGAAAATTAAGAGGAAATGAGATGATTTACAGTAAGTATAATAGACAGTGATGAACATCTGTATCAGGATGTGTGGTGAACATGCAGGGGAATAGCATCCACCATCCAATGAGCCCCACCTATGAGATCAACTATGACAAAAGCCAACCAGACCTGATGATTGCAAGTATATATTTTCTCTTCTGGACTATAATTTACCAACCGTCTAAAAGAATACAAAATACGTGGTTGTGATCATTAGCTCACGCTATTTTTTTTGACCAAAGGAAACTCTTAGTGAAAACAGGTGAATGCAGTTCCCAACCCCCTGCATATGCAGCACATATCCTAATACTGTGCCTAGAGGTGGAAATCACTCGTCAATAGTGATCAGACAGGTGCATATTCACGTAGCTTAATACAGGAGCATATTCGTACTTACCTCTCTACAAAATTTGATTCTTCTAAGCTGTGAGGCTTCAAGCCATACGTCTCCTCTGGTAACTTCCGATCCTTCTCCAAGGAATCCTCCAGCCATTGATACCCAACAACATGCAACCTTTTGCTGCGTAGGAGATGTCTCTCTGCTGCTGAGAAACTGTACAAAGCATGGACAATATTAACTACAATATGAACTCTATGGTATATGGACGTTTACATCTGCAATAAAAATAATAACATCAGATACGAAAGAAAAGACACAAGAAATACCATGCATCACACAACTTTGACACGGATGTAAATCGGTGTCAGAAACAGGTACTGTGGCCAGAACAGAAGTCATAGCACTACCACCCTTGATGGTGCAACACACAACCTATGAATGAGTATCACATTTACCTTTTGAATAGAGTATCAAAGTCTACATCGGACCCTGGTACTGACAAGACTACCAAATGAGTAGCATGCGAAAGATTGTTGCCGACTTCGCCGCCACGCATAGAAACTTCAAGCCTCATCCTCCTCAGAGCAAGCTCCAATAAGACTTCCCAATCTGTATTTCTTCAGATACCAATTAACTTGTATCAGTGCAAGTAAAAAAACTTGAGGATATTACCCCACTAAATACATAGAACTTTAGCCTCACTCCCCAGAAATAACAAGGGAGAAAGAAGAGAACAGGATCTTACATTGAGAGCATTGAACGGTACAAGTAAATGCAGCAATCCTGAAATTGAGACCATTTCTCCTTCGGACAGTACTTTTTCTTATAATAGTCAATACTTTTGGGATCTTCCACTCTGTCCATGTTGTTGAAAAGCTGGAAAGAACCGAAGGATTGATATTTCATTTGAATTGTTAAGCTTTCGCTAGCATGTCCAGATATTAAGGAAATAATGAAAAAAATCTAACAGGATAAGGTTAGACTATAATTATAAAATTCTACAAATGTCCATGCAGCATCTAGTACAGCAGAGACATCACATCGTGATTACAAGTATGTTAAGCACATATGTGCAACTTTGGCATCCAAGACCTACATGTTCACCCACAGATTTTGTGCATCGCAAACCACTTAACCTTAAGCCATCCACTCCGATTTGGGTCTCACTTGTTCGAGTTACATTTTTGCAATCCATGTTACCTGGTGTTGGAATGTCTTTACTAGTACTGCCAGATTCCTACTGTGTTATCAGCAAATAGATCCTTTATGTTCACCTCGATTCCACAAGATTAACTAGCACTCAAATGTCTAAAATCACATTTCTTTCCTGGTTTTCCACTATATGATTCATATCTCCCTTATCTATAATTAGTAGATCTTATTGATTGATTGACATTGTACATTATTAGGGTCGTTTAGTATTTCTTGAATCTTATGAGATCATAATATTCTGTCGAAGTAGGTTACTAGCGATGAAATTTTAATGATTGATAAATAGTACTCGGGATCAAAAATAAGTTATTTTCCCCAAAATTATTCTCACTTTCTCCCCATTTTTCTTCTTATTATAGAATTTCTATACATCTAAGATCTACTATTATTTATGGTTAAATGTTTCTACTGACGTAAGATTCTGTAGAGGCGCACCTGTTTTATGTCTGTAAGATCAAGATCCCAGTAATAAGAGTCAGAGAATTCATCAATTTCCTCTTGTAACTTGTTCTTCGACGAGTCCGCAAGGAAAAGGAAGTACCTTCAAGGAAAATACCCAATGTCAAGAGTATTATATACCATATAAGGGTGCAAAGATACTAATAGATCATTGGAGATAAATGAATAGCATAATTATGCAAACACTAACTTTGGCTGTAAATGCAGGAGACGCTTTTGCAAGCAACAATCCAAGACCCAAGAGTAGTGAATAATATCTCCATGAAGCTTAGCTGCCTGATATTTGATCCCTGCCAAATTTCTCCATATTGTGAAGAACTTTCTAGCGAAGAAATTTGTGTTATAAACCAAAAAAGCAAAGACAGAGACCTTTTTTTTCAGCAGCAATACAGTGAGTAACTGAGTCATTAAGATTCATTGAGAAAGCTCCCCCGTTTTCAGCCACCATTTTGTGGAAAGAATCTAGAGAATGGTTTGGAGGCGCATTGATGAAGTCTATGCAAGTCAAGGGAAGTAGTCGCAGTACATCAAAAGGACCTGATTATCTCAAGGTGCCAAAATTCATTTGTAAAGAACATTCAACTTGTTAGCAACTAGAAAGATTAAAGAGAACTGACTCGCACTAGCAGATGGAAAGGAAATGGGTAAAAGATAGAGTTTGTATTTTAAATATGAGGTATTCTTGCATGGTGAAGCTGTTGTCCCTACCTGAGCTGCCTCTACATATCACACACATGTAAAGAAGTTGAGACACACCATTGGACATGTCCTGCTTAAGAAATCTCCTACTCCAAATACAACTTGACCGGAAGGTCTCCAATATCCAATTATTGCATCTTTTGGATGGTCGAAAGTAAAGGGTCTAGAAAAAAGTCAACCAAATGATGGTTAAATCATTAGATAACTCAATTCTTTACTCAGAAGACCTCCTTGACAGCCCATGAAATCATGGACCCCATCTCCAAGTTCAGAACCCCATGCATGTGTACCATGCATACTTAAGCAGGGAGGACAACTTCTCCCCGTCCTACAATCCTAACCCAACTATTTGACCTTATAATAAAAATAAGCCTGATGCTATATATAGCTGGAATCACAGTCATTGCAACAATCAATTCAGGAGAAGACAGAAAAAGTAAGAAATGTTCAATGAAAAGGTAAATGGTCATAGGATACAAAACATCATGTTTGCAAATATGAAGGTCGCCTCCTTTACTCCAGAGACATCCGTCTGAAGGAAATGAGAAGGAACAACAGAAAGGTTCTTCTTGTCTCCCTTTCTTGAGGATTTTATTCGTTTTGGTTTATTATCTTGCAAGCCTCCATAGTCTGTCCCCCTTTGTGTATTACCATTGCTTGAATGCACCAAGTCCACAAAAGCTGAAATTAAGGGGAGAAAAGAAGTTATAGATTATCAAATAGAACCTTCCAAAAGAACAGTGTGCTATGTAAAAGAACACAGCACTTATAGGGTTTTTTGCCATGTCAGACACGTCGACACGTCGACACATGAACACGTGTGTTGACACATCCTAACACATGCAAATTGTCACCCTTTATTTTGATCATTTTTTATTAAATAAATGATTTCTAAAAGAGGGCTATTGTTGGATTCCATACAGTACTTTGTTAATTTGATAAACACATCTATAGTTGTTTAATACTCCACTCTTATAAATCTACTTATAATCAGTAATAGCTACATGGTGTATAGAAATGTTTTCTTAACTTTTCATATACTCTTTCCTTTTTTATTAATAAAATATTTGATTTAAATATAATTAAATATTATATTATAATACATGTGTATGGACATGTTTGCTTGTCATACTTCTTAAAGGTGAATGTCGGACACCAACACATGTGTTCGTGTCATTGTTACATAGGTGACAGGTAGAGAGAAGAAGATGAATAGAAGTCTTCTTTATCCAGGTGACCAGGCAAGAAAATGTCGGATGCTTAATTAGAAACGAATGTGTCATTACATTGCACGTCAAGGCACTCATGCCAAGGCTTGTCATATCTCACACGCTCAATGCGGGGGAATCTCAAACTGTGTGGTGCAGCAAATACCTATAAGAAAGAAGCAAAACCCAATTTAACGGCAGAACAACCAAAACACAGGTAGGGTAAAATAGAGTTTTGATTTGCATGGGTATCAGGAAGAGGCCTTCATAATAACCAAACTGTTTGTTATTTCTTCTAAATATGACAATAAATAAACCAATAAAAGTCAAATATCTCATAGTTGTTCAGCAGTACCTCAGACCTGATTGTTCGGATATCACTAGCTATGGAAAGTATGATTGACCTAAAAAAAAAAGACAAGCTTAATGTTTACATGCATCTGTCTTGCATTTTTATAGATGAAATAGAATAACAGCCTACTAACTTTTCAGGGCTATCAATCCAAACATCTGGCCTCTCCTTTGAATTATTTGTTACTTCATAAAAGCTTGGTGTCTTCTTTGGGTACTCATTTTTCCTGTCAAATGCAAATTGTGTTATTAAATTTACATATATACAAACACACACATAGATAGGTGGGAGGTGGGAGGTGGGAGAAGAGAAGGAAATCAAATAATGATTGACATGGAGGGAAAAACCTCCAAAAAATAAAAATTCAAAAGTTCAAATATGACATGCACACAGGAGACACCACAGCAAAGTGTGAAAAACCAAATTTCCAACAAAGTACCTGAAATAGGGCTTCAATTTTGTAATGAGAGCATCAAGCTCGTCATCAGAAAGGCCAGAACCCACTCTACAAAATGAAATAAATCTAGAAAAAAAAAAGTAACATCGTTAAAATCAAGGACATATAATTACATACAAGCCAAATAGAAGAAACTGAAAATGAATATAAGGGCAAATTAGGTTCTTTAGGATTTCAAGGTGGCCTGAATAGACTCTGAACATGTGAACGTGTCACACCAGCATCACAACCTTTGCTGCCTTCTATCTATGTTTCAGCACAAGCAACATATTATCATGTTTATACACAACTAGTAACCAAGGAACTAACGCACATGCTGCTACAGCCTACAGGTCAGTTAGTCCATTACACCAAAACTTAAAAATCATCTGATAGATAGATATTTATACAAATGTACAGAATAATGACCAATCTTAATTTAAGAAACTACACCAAGTTATAAACCAAATGCATGAGCAAATGATGCTAAGTGAACTCTAGCAACACAAATGTACACGTTGACCAATAACTAAGGGTATTTGCTGGCAGTGTTGATGCAATGTACTCAAGCAGTTCTACTCCAGCGATCTGGGGTACTTCTTATTCAGGTTGGGTTGATTAAAACACGAGTTATGCCCCAAATACAAGTTTGAAATCCACAGACAAGTTCCCAGTCATGTTTTATTTACGCTCTTGGAGGGCAAGTCAGGCTCGGGTCTTGAGGGAAAAAAACTGCTCCTCAAGGAAACATGTATTCTCATAGAAATGAATTACCGTCTGGGGTAGGTGTTAGGGGCTGAACGCTCTGCAAGACCCACCAAAAATTGAGCTACCTGAAATTAATGAGAAAGCAAATTCACAATAGTTTTAGATGGAACTACAAAATAACTAGGAGAAAAGAATTTGGAAGAATAACAAGAGTTCACCTCCCCTCCACGACGTCCAGTACCATAGTATCCCCCTATTAACAGGCAATCCAAGGCACAGTAACTTGGAATAATGCATTAGAATATATAAATGGCAACAAAAATAACAAAAAGAAATCAAACCTATAATCAGGACGTCCAGATCAGAACTAGCACGTATGTAATCGGGCTTCAACTTTAACCACTTTCCACTCCGATCACTAGGTTCCCATTTAGAACCAAGGTCTTTCAATACAATTCCTTCATCTCTAAAAAATGTGAAATGATTTTGTCCATAAGAAAGAAATCACGAAGTGAATCAAAAATTTACTAATTATTCAAAGTTTCCAAGAGGGAATACAATCAGCATTCAGTAGAGCATGTCTGGTAAGTGATAACCCCCCCATATTCAATAAAATAGGAGCAATGGATTTCAGAGTAAGGACAGTGGTATGAGATGTTGAATTCTTAGCATCAAGTGCCACTTATGTCTTAAAAAACACATTAGAAGCATGGTTTTATAATTTGACATATGCCATAATATATTGTACAGCTGCTGCTTTTTTATTAGTAATATCAATATGTTTTACAACTATGACGATTTCAGACTGCTCAATACGAAACGGCACTTGTACACATATGATTACAGCATGTTGGTTGAAAATGTATTTAACTGTTAGAAATGTCAACATGTTTCGTGACATTTTGGCCTACACATTATGGTCGTCATCATCAACATTCACAATGCCTTATCCCAACTATTTGGGGTCAGCAACATGAATCCTATTTCACAATTGAATTCTACCTAAAGCTATATATTCAAAAAGGTACATTGGCTCCACAATAACTAAAAACCAGTTGAATTAAATAGGTAAGATACAAAAATTGGAAGAAAATATAGCATTTTCTCCACTCGATAAATGGAAAGGGTGAATTAAAACGAAAATCTCTAACCTATTTTCAATGGTTGCTTTGAAAAATCTTTCAACTTCTTCCACATTATATACAATTAGCGACCAGCATGGTTCCCCTGTAAGATAATTACAAGCAAGAAGGTAATATGAAAGACAATACCAACAACTGACAAAAAAAATATCAACAGCAATATCCCATTTGTTGCACAAGCATATGCAAATATTTGGTAAGCAAAATCCTAAAAAATCAACGAAGCGCTTCAGATTTAAAGTTCTCTGTCATAAATGTCAACCTGCGTGCAAATATCTCACTGGATTAAGATGCTTGCCGAAAGTAACCATATACATTACCAATAGTATGCAAGTGCTTGAATCTGGTTGAAATACCATCAATATAGATTACCTTTCCAGCAATGCACTTGAAAACCCATCAAAACAATCAGAAAATCCCCAAGTTAATTCAAGATGTTCATCATTGCCGCTATAATGGATGTTTTTTAGAATGCAGGAATTTTCTAGTTAGACCGAAGAAAGTTTCGATAAACTGTAAACTTATCTCTGTTATTTTTACCTGAAGGGCAATGGGCATTAAGACCACCATTGGGCACTAAAATTTCCAAGCAACCCTTCAAAGGCTTTACAACTTTCTGGAGAAGCTCATGACGCTCCTTCAAGCTCTGATGGATAACACTGGTGTCTCCAACATAAAGAATATCAAATGCAACATCTAACCATATAATGTCATGGAAAAATAATATATCACACCCAGTTGCTTGCATGTTTATATTCCAGAAAATACAAAGTGGGTAACTCAAACTTACCAATCAAAACCAAATTATGGTGCCAAAAAAACCAGGTATAGACTTCAGGAAAATCAGAAATAACTCAAAGGATACAGCATAACTGCATCAGAAGAAACATAAATTAGGGACTACAACAACACTTTCTAAATAAACATAATAACACAATTATTTACTGCAACGAACCTGTCGATCACTATCCAATCCTTCTTTTGCTGCCTTTGCTGTAAGACAAAAGAAAAGATTTCAACATTCATTAAGGCTAGTAGAAACTAGAAACCTACACGATAAACAGAAAAGCATACAAGCAACTGGATCAAACAGTGTAAAGACCTATTTCTTGATTTGAGCCAAACTCTGCAAAACGATTGGTAGATGTGTCCCATACCAACATTTCACCATCAAGGATGCACCTGAATAACATTATAATGAGAACGAGAAAGTACCAAGTAACGTATATAATGCTTTAGAAATTATCCATGTGATAAATTATCAGATAAATGCTAATGATTAACTTCATGAAAATCAACATAACCATAGTCAGCTTCAATAAAAATTCATTTACACGTATTACCTACTCAATGTACATTAATAAGTTTATTTGCATGGCTATTGTGCATAAAAAAATTATGGGTCAATGAAAAGTAAATGTTAACAAATGTCTATATCACACATCTCAACAAACACTAATTCAAATTACCAGGTCAATCACAGAAAAATGATTTCTCCTCAAAATATGGTCCAATGCTAAGAAAAAGCAATGCTCAAATAAGCCAGGATTTGAACCAGGCCAGTCTTCCAAGCATAATAATCTCCTTCAGACTCGTATGTAGCTTAAACTTTTACATATTGATGATAATACAGATCCACTTTAAGTTTTACTGAGAACTAAGAAGATACAGAAGCAACCAACAAAGAGGAAGCCTTGAGAGAAGCTCAACGAGAGTTGAATATGTTCAACCCTGTTTTACAAGACATGTTAAGGCCAAGCCCAAGGTTAGCCAACCTA
The DNA here is from genome assembly GCA_035048495.1 of Euptelea pleiosperma. Lineage (NCBI taxonomy): Eukaryota > Viridiplantae > Streptophyta > Magnoliopsida > Ranunculales > Eupteleaceae > Euptelea > Euptelea pleiosperma. Next base: position 19,180,065 of record CM068548.1, on the reverse strand, counting down.
TCCTCCGTGCTAATCTCTCCACTATGGATACCCGAGACATAGATAACATTATAGTAACATAATTTTCAGTGCCTATAACAATCTAAGAGCATTGAATAGAATTTATCTTTAGGGGTGTCTCACAGGAAAACTATTCAACCATGGGGATTTTACCGGCCTAAATACCACTGGACTGGTTAATGTCAGGCAGAGCCAACCACCCATTTGTGGTCGGCTCCATAGAAACTGTTTAGCAAGTCCACTATATCCAGGATCATCTTCTCAATTAATGTGTACACCCTCAAATCATTTATCACTACTTCAATCCACATTCTTTTTTACCTTCCCCTTCTCTTTTTAAAGCATTTAAGAAGATTTGCTTACTCCATCCTATAAAGGTAGGGTCCAAGGCAATGCAGAATGTTGGAATGTACGAGTATTTCATGGAAAGGATATAATCTCTGTAACAAGAAGTATTCAACAAGTCACAATTCTCTCAATAGGTTGATTTTCTGGATAAAAGGTTCACCATTTGAACTAGCAGTAGCAGTAAGGTACGAAAAGAGAGTCGAGTGTTCAGTAAAAAGGAAAGGTGACAACATTTATGCCCATAATAAACACTGTAATGTCTTACCTGATAGTGTCTCGGGAACAATAAACAGGAAATAGTCATACATGTCAAGAACATGCACTAATTAAGTAAAAGTGAAACAAATGAGGATGTTAGAAAGATATATGAAAGGCAATTTGGAGAGAGGCAATTTGGAGAGGATAGCCAAGTGTTGCTATCCTCTTATGTGTTAGCATGTTGAGGGGGATTGTCTGTACACGTGAGAAATTTGGTGGGGGTCTTCTCTTCAAGGTGGGAAGGGGAGACAGAGTTCGGTTTTGGGAGGATCCGTGGTGTGGGGCCGAATCGCTTCAAATCTTGTTCCTTACTCTGTATAGTCTTTCCGATCGAAAAGGGGCTTTGGTTCAAGATTGTGTTGACAGAAGTGAAGGCTTCGCTTCTTGGAATTTTGGTTTTCGGAGAATTTTAATGATTGGGAGATGGATAGTCTTGCTTCTCTTCTTATTCGGGTTGGAGAGTTTCCGATTCTGGACATGGAGGGGGGTAGGAGAACTTGGAGGTGGGACCCCAAGGGTTTATTTTCAGTTAAATCCTTTTATGAGCATGTTTCTCCGGTAGGCCCGGAGTTTCCTCCGGCAACTTTAGTTTGGGGGGCACCTATTCCATTGAAGGTGAAGTTCTTTGTTTGGACAGCCAATCTAGACAAGATTCTGACAGTGGGCCACTTGATCAGTAGGGGTATGATGATGCCAAACGGATGTGTTCTGTGTAAGGATTCGGCCGAATCAGTAGATCACTTACTGATCCATTGTCGTTATACATTTGAGGTTTGGCAGGTCTTTTTCTCCCTGTTTAGTGTTGATTTCGTGGTCCCAAAACATGTGGGTGATTTGGTTCTTGGTAGCTTGATGGTTTTCCTAGCAAGGAAGTGGTGACTCCTATGGTGAATTCTCCCGTTCGCTATGATGTGGGCTGTTTGGAAGGAAAGGAATTCTCACATTTTTAGGGGAACGAAATGTCAATCCCAGAGATGGTTTTGAAGGTCAAAGCTTTGGTGTTTCTCTGGTCTTCCGTGTCCCCAGAGTTCAGAGGCTGTTTTCTTATACCTTTGTCTTTAGATGGGAAGATTTGTCAGGGGATTCTATTCCTTCTGTTTAAGGAGTGGGGTCTACCTTTTTCTATTTCTTTCGGGGTTCTTCCCCTTCCTAATGATACTTACTTATCAATAAATATATATATATATATATATATATATATATATATATATGAAAGGTAACCAATATGTAACGAAAGGGTAGCTAGAAATAGTACAAGCAAGCTTCATGCAAATTTAACAAAAATGCTTACCTATCAACCAAGATATTTTGTATAATAATGTCTGATATTGCATGTCCATATTCAGGATGGTCAAGAAAGTTCCTACATACATGAAAAGAACCAGAAACCATAGGTTATCCAAAGTAAACATTATCCAATTATTGAAGAATTAAGAGTGAAATAGTCAACTAATAAGATGAAACTGGTAAGGGATAACTACCTCTTGAGTTTTATATAGCTAAAATTTCAATAGGAATTGGATCACTTGCATTGGCCCAGAACTTGGGAGAAAAATAAATTCTAGTGAAATAATCTATTCAATATATATTTAAAAACATAGGGATGCCTTGATGGAAAAATAACTTTGTTCTTGTGTGGTTTTTCTCACATAAACATGTACGGCAAGTAAGATTCTAAGAAACAAAACCCTCCACTTGGCATTAATGAATTAAATTATCACTTATGAAAAGTAAAAATGTAAATGTAAATGCAAATACCTTGAGAAAAGAACAAAGGCAATTAATCTAAGTAGAACTACCTTGAGGAAAGGACATAGATAACTAATCGAAATGCAATTACCTTGAGAAGAAGCGTATCTCTGCTCCATTCTTATGAATTTGAATGCGATCACCATCAAATTTGCACTCGACAACCACTTCTTTTCCATGAAGCTGTCAACAAGAAATTTTGAAAAATGTTAAATGTAACACAGGGGTATTTATATGCTTTTACCTTTATTCCAACATTAGTATATATAATAATTGTGAGGGTCAACTAGTGTAAGTTCAAAACACTAGTTCGACTTCCTCTTCTCTCTCTATGCTTCTCCTTCCTCTTCCCATCTCAAAACCCTAATTTACTTTGCATGGTATCATAGCATATGATCCATTAACGAGGGTTTCCTCTTTCTTATTTTTCTTTTTGTCTCTTATATTTTTCTCCCTTCTTTATGGTCAGAAATAATAACCTTCGGTCTGATCGTGAAACCCTAGGTTTTCCCATCTTTTTTTCTTACCATTTCTATGGTGGGTCCTACCTCATATATTGTGAATGTACAAGAGGTCATTCATGCAAATTTGAAGGGATAACCTTGGCCTTTACGTGTGCATGTTGTAGATGAGAAGTTGCTGCAGCATGGTGTATTTGGTTTCCAAGGCATATCATAGGATCTTGTAATTTGTCATGACATGTTTTTCAAGTCTGTCTTGACACATTTCCTGAGGCCCGTTGTGACACATTCTTCAAGGTCGTCGTAACACATTTCTCAAGTACTAATTATGATACTTTTCTAGAGACTGGTATGACATGTTTTCCAGGGTCGTCGTGACACGTTTCTCGAGGTCACCGTGATTAAATCGCAAGTACAATTTCTCTCCCGGGCTTTCCAAAACAAATCGCCAAGCTCTCTAGAGAATATTGCAGGTGTTTAGATTTCTATCTCGGGCTCTCTAGAGTATATCACAGGTATTCTGGGATTCCTGATTCCGAAATGAATATTGGTCATTAAGAAAAATCTTATTTTCATCGATTCAAGCAGGTTATTTGTATGGTGGGTGAGAGCACAGAAGCTGTTGGTGCTGGAGTTGGAGGAGGCAGCAGTGGCAACAAAATGCCTACACTTGAGGAGTATGGCACCAGCCCGACCGGAGGCCCAGTCGGTGGCCAGAAGCAAGGACGGGCCATGGGTTGGGCCGGCCTTCCATTATATGATGTGGCCCAACCCGAGCCTTCCTCAGCCTGAAATAGCCCGGGCCGAGCTGGGTGTATACCATTAGACATCTCCCTAATGGATCTGTGGACAAGATTAAGGTTTGTCTTATTACCAAAGGTTATTCTCAAACCATTAGCACTGACTATGTTGAGACATTTTCTCAAGTGGCAAAAATATCTTCAGTTAATGTCATGATCTCTCTTGCTACTAAAATGTGCAGTGGCCCCTGTTACCAATTAGATATCAAAAATGCGTTCCTTCATGGTACCTTGGATGAGTTTATTTATATAGAGCAATTACCAACACTTGTTGCTCAGGTAGAGTTTTCTGGTGTATAGATTACGAAAAGCTATATATGAGTTGAAAGGATCACCTTGGGCTTGGTCTAGCTATTTGGTGAAGTTCTACTTCAGTTTGGTTTGAGAAAATGTCAATCGTCTCACTCTATATTCTATTGGAATTCTAAGGCTAAGAAGATTGTTTTGGTTGTTTAAGTTGATAACATCATGATTACAGGTAGTGATGTCAAGGGTATAGAGAATCTGAAGTAGTTTTTCAAACTAAGGAGCTTGGATAAGTAAAGTACTTTATGGGTATTGAAGTTGCACGATCAAAGGCCGAAATTAATATCTCAACAAAAGTATGTACTAGATTTACTTGAGGAGACTAGTTTACTAGGAACTAAACCAACAGACACTCCAATGTATCAGAGACTTGTCGGCAAGCTTAATTACCTCAATATCACTAGATCGAATAATTATTTCTTTGTTAGTATGGTAAGTCAATTTATGCAAGAGCTTCATATCCCACATTGGGAGGCCGTGATTCATATTCTGAGATATCTCAAGGGAGCTCCTAGGCGTGGCTTTTTATACCAGATGCATGGTCATGTATATATTGAGGGTTATGCTGATTGGCAGGCTCATCATCTGATAAGAAATCTACCACAGGATATTGCACATTCCTTGGTGGGAACCTTGTCATGGCGAAGTAAGAAATAGAGTGTAGTGGCTCAGTCTAGCACAGAAGCTGAGTATTGAGCTAGGGCCCACACTACTCGTGAGTTGACATGTTCAGGAATCTTCTCCATGAAATAGGATTTGCAATTGATCTTCATGTTCCTCTGTTTTGTGATAATCAAGCGGTTGTCCATGTTGCTTCTAATCTTGTTTTTAATGAGAGGACCAAACACATTGAATTCAATTGTCGCTTCATCAGAGAGAAAGTTGAACATGGTGACATTTGTACTCCGTATATGAAACTAGAACATCAATTAATTGATGTATTTACCATGGCATTGAGTTACCCGAGGAGTGATTTCTTATTTTCCAAGCTAGGTATATATGATACACATGCTCTAGCCTGAGGGGGGAGCGTTAATGTAACAAATGGGTATTTTTTGTACATTTACCTTTATTACAGAATTAGTATATATAATAATTGTGGAGTCCGTCTAGAGCTACACCCATTTCTTTCATCCAGTTCTTACACCCGGTGGTGGGGCCCACATGGAGATCATGTTGGACAATCCAACCGCACCGTGAGTTTTTCTTACCCTCCTCACAAAAAAGTAGGACATTTCAGGACTCCTACCTCTTACAAAATTGACCTTAATTTGAAAAATCCAGACCATCCAATTAAACCATTTTTGGATCAATTTTTTATATGGTTAACAATTGTGAAATGAACTTATTTTTGGTGATGATGATCATCATGTAAAGGAAAACTCAATTAATGGTTGGATTGTCCAACATGATCTCCATGTGGGCCCCACCACAGGGTGTAAGAACTGGATGTAAGAAATGGGAGTAGCTCTAGACTGACTCATAATTGTGAGGGTCAACTAGTATAAGTTCAATACACTAGTCCAGCGTCCTTTCTCTCTCTATTCTTCTCATTCCTCTTCCCATCTCAAAAGCCTAATTTACTTTACAAAAACACGAGAGATTTAATTGCGCCAAGAGTCACTGAAATATACAATTAATTTAGAAAAATGAGAATGATTAAAATACTAAAAGAAATAGAAAAGTAAAGAAAAATAGAAGTTATTGATGAGGGATGATTGTTTGAATTTTTTTGTTCAATTATCAAGTTCTTGAAAAAAAAATTATGATATGTGGTTCACTTTTTACATTTAGAGTTGAGAACTTCCAATTTCATAATAGACATAAACAAAGAGCAAATTGTGTAGTACAAACTACAAAGTGAAGAATCCATTGGCTGACCAAGAAGAAATAAGGATGAAATGTTCCTTACTGAAAAGACTAAAAATTAGATTACAACAAAAATCTTCATAAGTTCCAACCTTTTTCCATGCAGAAGTAGCATCACTAACTCTCAGAGCTAGTTGAGGGCGCACTGCTTTTCCAATTTCTATGTCCTATGTGGAAAATGAAGAAACCATGTCAATACGGTGTTGTACTAATGAATGCATATGTAAAGAGGCCTAACAAATGCTATTGATATTTGATATAGCATGCATATGCCTGGCGTTTGTGCCGTTGACTTCGGTCCTTTAGCTTTTCACAAACTAATTTTAAGTCACAAGTGACATTGAACAAGTCTTCAGCGTCTGGATGAAATTCATGAAAAATGCTCTTTTCACTAACTCCTAGCTTCAAATCTACAAAGAAAATGAATCACTATTCAATCCCCGCAATAAATTAGCAAATAGAGTTGTTGTATGGTGTTAAGAGGCAATACCTTTAAGAATGATCATGACAATCCACTTCATTTCCTGCGCATTTGTATTCTTGATGAGATCAGAAAGAACAGAAGTCTTTTCCACCCTAATGTCGAAGGTGCCAAATCAAGGAATATAATGAAAGCAAAAAAGATTAGGCTCACAACATAATCATATTATCAAATCAAAGGAGACAAAGCTGATAATCATTTAAAGTATTCTTAATATAAAATTAAAACAAGTTTGCGTATCGAAAGACAAATCAACAAATAAACATCATCTCTTGACAAATATTTGTATACCTTCATCATCTCTTGACAAATATTTGTATTCCTTATACAAAAAAAGGACGAGGTCACTGGTCTCGTCGCCTACTTTCCTCCTGCCTTTCTGAAGGACCTTTGTGCCCCTATTCTCACTTATTTTCAAGGACAATTTGCCCTCCTTTTTTTTTAATTTGATACCATGGGTTGTTGGATTTGTTATTGAAACCCGCGTGGGGGTGCTCTTAGTGGGCTACGTCCCACTGCCCCATGTGGGGTTTTATGTTTGGTTCGTGGGTTATGTATAGGCCCACCCACTTAACCCACGAATCTCTTTTATGATGGTTTGTGGGTCCACCCACTTAACCCACAATCTCTTTTCTTTGTAATGGAGTTTTCCCCACTTCATAAATATATATATATATATATATATATATATATTAGAGTTGAGAGAGATTGAACAAAAAGTTCAATACCTCCTTTTTCCTTCTAACCTCATTTCTCTCTAAACCCTATTCTTCTTCTTCTTCTTTGTTCACTAACTCTCCCTCTTCATTCTCTCTCTCTCAATCTTGCTATTCTGGTCACAACCTAAAATACAACATGGTATCAAAGCATGGTAGCTCTAGGGCATGTGTCCTTGTCCCCTAGAGCCACCACCAAGATCTATGAAGATTGTATGGGTGTCCAAAGCCGGTACACGCTTCAAAGAAATCGTAGAGGGTATTTACGAGGTTTGTGGATCTACTCTGACGCAAAACACTAGAGATCTGTAATTTCCTGGTAATTTTTTTGATTCAACAGTATCAGAGATCCATTGTCTACCTTTTTCTCGAGTTTTTTTAGTTTTCTCCAAGAAGAATACGTCAATTGAAGATTTTTGGGTTTTTTCTCGAGATTTGTGTCAATCCAGGGTTTTCTACCCTTGCCGCCCCACTCATGGGACTCATAGGGATCCATTGAACCATGTTTCATAATTTTCTTATCGCTATATCTCTGGTTTCAGAAAATCACCTCCATCTCTCTCCCGATCCAAAAATTGGGTTTTTTATTTTCTCAAAAATCACTAATCTCTGGGCCCACCTATCCTAACCGCACCTCCTATAGTGCCTATGGGGATCATCCGAACTTCGTTTCGGACTTTCTAATCTTCCGATCAACCAATTGATTTTTTCCAGGTTTCCACCGAATGATTACCTGAAAGCTAGAATTCAAGCCACAAAACAACAATCTACACCTTGGCTTGAATTTTCCCAAGCCACCACTCTGAAGAGACACAAACCCAATCTCCATCTCCAATCCGCCCCGAGGGGCACTCAAACATGTAGGACATTGATCAAATCTGAGCAATGCTCAAACTAGACCGCTGGAACTATCTTCGTCATGGATTATTCTTGGTGTGAATCTTCTGCAACAAAATCTCACCATCACTGATAATCTCCTGAATGAAGTGAAACCGTAGGTCAACGTGCTTGGTCCTAGCATATGAACTTGCCTGCGTAAACCCCAAGTCACCAACTAAATCCCGAAGCCATAAAGCCTCCTTCACGGCCTCAATCACCGCCATGTACTCTGCCTCAATAGTAGACAAAGCAATTGTCGGCTGCAACATAGACCTCCAGCTCACAGGACCACGGGCTATAGTAAACACATACCCTGTCATGGACCTGCGCCTGTCGAAGTCACTTGCATAATCAGAGTCAACATACCCAACAACATGATCTTCAATACCTCCGTCCCTCTGAAAAACAAGTCCTACATCTACAGTACCCTTCAAGTACCACAATAACCACTTCACTGCCTACCAGTGTTCTTTCCCTGGATTAGCCAAATATCTACTAAACATACTGAATATGTGGGAAATATATGGTCGAATGCAAACCATGGCATACATCAGACTGCCAACCGCACTCGCATAAGGAACTCTAGACATATAGTCTTTCTCCTCTTCATTGCTAGGAGATTGTAAAGCGGTGAGCCTGAAGTGAGCAACCAATGGTATACTAACTGTCTTGCAGTTCCCCATCTCGAATCAATCAATCACCCTTTCAAGGTACTTCCGCTATGTCAAAACGCAATATGCCCTTCTTCCTCTCCCTATCAATCTCCATGCCCAAAATTTTCTTTGTCGAACCTAAGCCCATCTCAAATGCTTTGCCAAACTGAACCTTTAACTTGTTGATCTCTAACATACTTCTAGCAATAATAAGCATGCCATCAACATAAAGCAATAGATACACAAGGAACCCATTAGGAAGCTTCTTAAAATAGACATAACCGTTGCAATTACTCCTGGTGTACCCTTGTATCATAAACGTATCAAATCTCTTGTACCACTGCCTCGGCGACTGCTTAAGGCCATACAAAGATTTCTTCAACTTGCAAACACAATCTTCCTTCCCATAAACCTTATACCCATCAAGTTGGTGCATATAGATATCCTCCTCCAAATCTCCATGAAGGAAAGTTGTCTTAAGTCTTGACATCAAGTTGCTCCAACTCTAAGTCAAGAGATGCCACTAAGGCCAACAACATACGAATCGAGGTATGTTTCACAACTAGTAAAAATACTTCTTTGTAACCTACATCTTCCCTTTGCGCATAGCCCTTAGTTACCAACCGTGCCTTGAATCTATCACCACCTATTTCTGGGGTACCCATCTTTAGTTTATAAATCCACTTGCACCCAATTGCCTTCTTACGCTTAGCCTTAGGTAACTCCACAAGCTCCCATGTCTAGTTCTTGTGAAGAGACTTCATCTCCTCTGTCATGGCTACATTCTACTCTCTGCACTGACTATCTCGAAGTACTTCTTTGAAAGTAAATGGTTCACTGCCCTCAATATTCAATGCATATGCAACCATGTCTTCAAAAATATATCTGATTGGTGCCTTGGTAATTCCTTTGAACCTCCCTTCTAGTAAAGATCGTTGCCATTGTCAGTGCTGCTACCCAACCGAATCATCTACTGGAATATGTTCTTCTACACCTGGGGAATCTGGAGCTTTTAGCTCCACCTGAACACTATTAGTATCCTCTTGAACCCTATTTTGCTTACTCAATGTTAGCATAGCAGACTCATTAAAGGCAACATCTCTACTGACTACGATTTTCTGTAATTCAGGGCACCAAAGTCTGTAACCTTTGACGCCTTGACCATATCCCAAAAATAAACCCTTCTTCGCCATTAGATCAATCTTATTTTCCTTAACATGAAAATAAGTTGGGCATTTAAATACACGCAAAGTAGAATAATCAGCTGGTTTACCTGACCATACCTCTTCAGGAGTTTTTAACTCGATAGTTGTAGATGATGATATGTTAACGAGAAAGCATGCAATACTGACAGCCTCTACCCAACCCAGCATTGGATAACATGCATCTAGCTTTCTCAAGGAGAGTTCAGTTCATGGCACTATAAAGTGTCAAGTTATCCTCTCATCCTTGCAAAACTTCATGAACGGCTCGTACGTGTACTCGCCCCATTATCTATTCTCAAGCGCTTGATTTTCTTCCATGTCTGCGTCTCAACCATGGCTTTCCATTGTTTGAATGCATCATTGGTCTTCAAAGTATACACCCATACCTTTCTAGAGAAGACATCTATAAATGAGATAAAGTACATGGATCCCCCTTTTGAGGCAACCTTTAAGGGACCCCGCACATCCGAATGGATGTAATCCAGAGTACCTTTCGTGCGATGCACTGATGTACTGAACTTGACCCTACATTCCTTCCCGAACACACGATGCTCACGAAACTCCAATTTGCCTATCTTCACACCCCCAAGCACACCTTGTTTGTTTAACTCTGTAAGACCCCTTTCACTCATGTGGCCAAGACGCATATACCACAAATGTGTAGAGGAATCATGATCTGACGTCGACACGGCCGCCCTACCCATAATTGTACGACTAGAAAAAGCATACAAATTTCCATTTCATTCATTTCATCACAATTAGAGCACCCCTCACCACCTTTATGACTCTACCTTGCGCCGCAATCTTGTAGCCATTTGAGTCTAAGGTACCCAAGGATATCAGATTCTTCTTCAAGTCAGGAACATGTCTAACTTCAGTCAACATTCTCACAATCCATCATGCATCTTGAGCTTTACTGTCCTCACCCCAATTATTTTGCAGGTCATATCATTATCCATCAAAATTGTTCCAATATTTATTGTCATGTACGTGGCGAACAAATCCCTATTGGGACACATGTGATAAGAACAACCGGAGTCAATAATCAAATCGTCACTCGCAAGTTGTTTCCGATCTATTACTGACAATGCATTTTCTTCACCTTCTGAAATTTCCTTAGCAACACTACCCATTTGCTTTGAGTTTAGAACAATCATTTTTAAAATGCCCCTTATTGTGACAGAAATAACATTCGACCACTTTTCTGGATTTTGATTTCAATCTGGATCTATCTTTTCTAGACCATTTATCTTCCGATCTCCCATGTGGGTACCGTATTTTCTGACAAATAGTATGATGACACGTGTTACTGGCATGACACGTGCGGGATATGAAAGGTCGACACGTGGTATCATTCAGCATGCATGAATAAATGCACCAAAGAATTCGTCAGAGATCATGACCAGTCCACTCCTGTCACATACCTTCCATTAATGGAAACACTACGTGTCAGAGTGGTCAAAAGAGAATATGTCGAAGCAGGATAGGTAACGGTCCGCATTGAAGCTTCAGCCATTAATGTGTCGGAGAAGCATTCAATCCTACCCGACACATTAATGATCAGTCTACTTGACGGGAAGGTCATTTAATTCATCCCGACAAGTTTTACGGCCTTACCTGGCAGGAATGACACTCGAATATTTCCCAAGGTCGAACGGCCCACTTGACGGGAGTCACATTTATCTCATCTCGACAAGATCAAACAACACACTTGACAAGAGTGATATTTATCCCGACAAGCTCAAACAACACACTCGACGGGATTGACAGTCAACTCATCCCGACAAGTCCGAACGGCATACTTGACGGGGATTGACATTCAATTCAACCTAACAAGCCCAAACGACATACTTGACGGGATTGACATTCAACTCGTCCCGACAAGATCAAATAACTTTCTTAATGGGAATGACCTTCTATCCATCTTGGCAAGTATACAAAATTCTACAAACGAGAAAGTATTTTAAATCCCAATCAAGTTGATTATGCGATTGCCACGTGGCGATTAATTTGGCTTTACACCCATTCCCGCGTTCTCCTATTCAAATATCTGCTACGAGGAGTGTCACCTCAGTCGTTTCAGATATAACTGAATAGGTGAAGTTAGGATCTAACAAGAAGAGGCATATAACAGAATCTCTTCAGATCGGAACTAACTAACAATAAGAGGAAACGTAGAAGGTGAGTCACGCCAGTTCTGGAGGTATAAATACATGACCCACAGAACTGAGAAGGAGATCTTGCTCTCTAGATCCAGATAGCCTACACTCTGAAACATTTTTACTATATTTTCTAAATCCTGTTATCACATCTTATACTGACTTGAGCATCGGAGTGTTGTCAACAGGTACGACCACGTCTCGTCTGGAGATCATCTTATCCTCCGCATCAGAAAAAGAAGTTTTGTCCTAAAGCATTAGAGTCGTCGGATCACCATCAAGATACGAATCGTCTGACCTCGAAAGTTGTGTGGGATAGATCAGATATTTTTCCCCCACATCTCCCTGACAAACAAGCCTTCCGCCTAAAATTTGTTACCAGGAGTCTTCTCCCAAAATTCTTCAGAAAGAAGAGTTGTTGTAACATCAACGAATTCAATGGTATCTTTCCCATAGAGCAACATTGTAACAAGATGCTCAAATGAGTCAGGGAGGAAACTCAAAAGAATCAGGGCTTTATCTTCATCTTCCAACTAACGTCTACGTTTAATAAATTTGACAAAATTCAATTAAACTCATTAATATGTTCGTTCATAGTCGTACATTCTTCATACTCCGGGCATAGAGCTAGCTCTTGAGGTACAATATATTAGTGAGAGATTTCGCCATGTAGAGGCTTTCAAGCTTTGACCAAAGCATCGCTGCAGAATTCTCGTGCATCACATTGTACGTGATCTCCTTCTTCAAGCACAACCAAATTTTACTACAAGCTTTTAGGTCAAAATCCTCTCAATCTTCATCCGACATGTCATCAGGCTTACCCTTCAACGCTCTATGCAGATTCTGCTGGATCAAAACATCTTTAACTTGGACTTGTCATAATCTAAAATTGTTTCTTCCATCGAATTTTTCCACCTCGAACTTAGCGTTTAACACCTTTTGTATGTTTTGACGCCATCCCTTTCGAATCCTTGAGCTCTAATACAGTTTGTTGCAGAATATGCCCTAAGGATCGATCGAATAACAAACAATGGCTACAGATAAACACACCACAAACAGAGAAATCCAGATCAAGAGACAAGACACGAGCGATATACGTGGTTCAATCGAAACCGACGTCCACGGGCGATGATGATTGGTTCTTCACTATGAGATTGTAAAATACAAAACTCTCCTCCTTACAAGCGCTCTTACAAGTTCTCTCTCAATCTCTACACACACTCTAGACTCTCTACGATACATTATATATCTCCCCAATACAATTAGAGGTCGTATTAGGGCTTCCAAGAAGCCCTAAAGCCAAAAAGAAACAACCAGCTGCGAAATACGCCAAAATCAGAAAGTTTCCGAAAACTAGATCCCGCAAACGCGTCCTCAAACAACCTGGAGGTCGGTCGAAAGAATGTCCCATTTCGTTCGACCCACAAAACCCGAGAGAACACAGCAAAACATTAAAGGTTCGTTTCGAACGAACGACCCCCTGAAACTTTGAATTTGAGCCACAAAACAACATATAAGTTGTAAAGCAAGGCAATACGAAGAATAGATTCATTTTTCTCTTCCATAAGGTTTTAGAGAACTATATTTATCGTCTTATTCCTAAACTAGATCCATGTCTATGTTCCATAGTATTTCATCCACAAGATATGTACTGAGCATGAAATGGCACGATAAAAGTCATGGCATCAACGCCTGCAAATGGGTTACCTATTTTCGCTCGAAGCCAGGCGATCAAGCGAGTCGTTTAAGTCTTTGATCGTTAGTCCACCAGAAATCATGCCTTGCCTGCGCTGTAGTATCTGGGTCACAATGAACAATAGATAGCAGAATCAACAACACGGACTCCAATCAATAATTCTACAGTGCTTCCAACAAATAACAAACTAACTACATATTGAATTAAAACCCCACAATTCAACCAAAAAAACAAATCTAAATGCCCACAACGAACCTCAGCGGCGACGAGGGCGAAATTGCCGACATTGGCACCGGTCTTAGCACCGCCCTTGCGCCAATTGACAAGGCGAAGAGCGTCCTCGGACTCCCTCGACATTCCGAGGGCGTCAATGAGGCAAGTGGCCAGTACGGATTCCTTCAATCCGTAAGTCCCCCTCTCTCGGTCCAGAGAGGGAAGAATCAACCGGATAGCACTGAAGTAATCGTCGCCGGATTTGCAGAAGTTGTCGAGAAATTTACGGAATTTTGAACGCTTCTTAGTGGCCGATTTGCTTCGCTGCATCCAATTGAACAAGCTGCAAAGAACGCTGAATTTCACTGTTAGATCGGACATTTCTCCTCTCTCTCTCTCTCGATCGAGCTGTTTAATGGCACCTCTGTAAAATTCTCTCTCTCTCTCCCTCTCAAACTTTAAAATAAGCAAAATCTGCCGGTGTAAAGCGTACGAGGAAAGCACGAAGTAAAAGAGTTTGAACTTCGAACTTCTGAAGTAATTTCGAGGGAGATGACCGTCCCCACATTAATAGACACGTGGTGGCTGCATGCAGATGATTAGACCAACTTAGTGGGTCCGACCTAAGCGATTTGAGGGCCAAAGTCAATGTATCCGCATAGTCTCAAGACTCAAATCTCAACCATTGAAGTTTTCTGTATTTTTTGGGAAGGGATTTTTCCACCCACGTTTTTACTGAAGCCACCCATTAAACAAAAAACAAAATTAATGACAGATGTATCCCCTGTTTTTTATCAACTCACTCACCCTCATAAAAAAAAAAAAAGGAAGAGGAGCATGCCGCCGCCGCCTTCTACACAACCACCACTGCGCCACCACCATCTTCTTCTTGCACCACCACAGTCGATTTTAATAGAAAAATTAAACCAATAGTGGTACTAAAATAGGTATACATAGGGTCTTTTAAGAAGGGTAATGTGCATTGACTTTGATAAAGTAATTCCCCAGAGAAAGAGACATTGCGTTGAAATTCAATTTCACGGATGATTATAGTATAAATTTTGCTTCTAGAAGGTGTTTAACAACTCATAAAAGAGCTTCGAGTTTTGTATATGCATGCATTTTTTTTTTCCATTCATTAACATTTACAATCCTACCTGGGGATTGGTAACATCAATTTTATTTCGATATTCAACTTTATCTATAGTTATATTTGTTGTAAGGCACGTCTACTCAAATCTTCTCTTATTATTTCAATCCATATTTTTTGGCCTTTCTCTCGTCTATTTAAAGCCTTCAACTTTCACAAAAGCATCTCTTTTTTACTTTATGCTACCAAAGTTTCGTTGTATATATTTGTCCAGACCATCTCAATCGACTTTTTTTTTAATTCTTATTGTAACTACTCTTAGGTGGCGTTTGGTAAAACTTTTTTTCAGACCATAAGTCTGATTCAATTGAAATTAAGTGATTTTGGTGATTAAGTTGCGTTTGGTAAACGACTTTATTTCAACACTTATCACCAAACTCAAGGGAAAAAAGACAAAAGTAAAAAAGTGACCCAACCTTCACTTATTGTGGTAAGTGAATGAATCTTTAAAAAAGATTCCTTGATTATTTTTTAATACCAACAATGCCCTTTTTTCAAATCTTTCTCTTTTAAAAACTTATGAAAGTATCCTAATAAATATTTCAAAATACCCACAATGCCCTTGACTTAATTTTAAGACTTAAGACCTTAGACAAACAACCTAATTCAGACATAAGTCATTAAGCTACGAGATCTTAAGCACTTTAAGCTTTTAGATCTGATAACTTAATTTACCAAACGCCACCTTAGACTTCAAATCTGCTCCTTTATAATTTTATCCTTCTAATTTTTTCTTTCATCTATCTCAACTACCTCATATTTTGCAATACCGAATTAATGAACATATTATTTTTTGATTGATGAACATTTGCTTCAATTCAACATAATTGACAAAATGCGAAAGTTAATACAAAATGGACATTGAACTGAAGTAATACTAAACACAAACTGGAAAATAACGACAGTAGATGATACTAGTTCACGGAGGAAATTTTTGAAGCATCAGATTTTTTTAAGCATCAAAGCAGTGGCCGTGCCATAATCCTCAGATGCTTTTAAACAAACCCATAAATGCTTTGTGGCGCGATGTGATTGGCCACTGCTTTGCCGCTTCAAACAAAATCCACTGCTTCCAAAATTTTCTCTAGTTCACGAATCAGACTGCCATCATTTCACCAAAACCCCATGTGCAACTTAACTTTTTGCCTTCCCGTGTTTTTCATTTGCAAGGTCGTCATTAAAAAGAATTTAGAATTGCCACTGGAGTTGAGTTGTAACAATTTTCAGATTCACTCCTTGAGTTACTAAATTTTCAGAATCGTCCATTTACATTAAGGCTCTATATGCATGGTTGCCCCGAATAAGTTTTTTAGAAATGATTTTTGCATATAAATGTCATAAAACTTTTTTCTGTATCAACACTTTCTGACGTACAAATCTTTTTTTTTTTTTGTAATACTTTTTGCTGATCACAATAAAGAGCCTAATCTTCCAAAACCGCCTTTTAGAAACTTTCCTATTTTTCCACTTCTTTCAAAAACGCCCTCACAATATTTAATACGCTTGAGTAAAATAGGAGCATTTGTGGTCATTAACAAGTTATTCTTCGTGCTGAAAAATTGTCCCTATAATAATTAATACATGTGAATAAAAACTAGGAGCAATTTTGGTCATTGACAGCTCTTTCGCGTTGAAAATATTTTTCTTCTTTTTACATGTGCATTGCGCGTGCTTCTCCACTAGTTCATTTAAATGATTTTTTCATTTGCCCCTTTTGTGACAGGTGCACACGACAAGCCTTGTTGGGTGGAATTTCCAAGAATCCAACGGTGGTTTGCTTTGGCAAAAAGTTAATGAGCTATCACAACCGTTGGATTCTCAGAATCCATGCCCGACAAGGGCTGTCTTGTGAGCTTGTCGCAAAAGGCTGGTCATGGGAGCCCGACCCAATATATAATGGGTCTCACCCCTTTAAACCGTGAGCCTGTCATTTTTGTCATTGACAACTCTTTCACGTTGAAAATATTTTCCTTCCTTTACGTTTTTTACATGTGTGTCGACTTAATCCCATGAAAGGGAAAACCCAAAAGGCGAGATTAGGCAAAAATATACATTTCCCATGGGAAAATGTTTTTCTACATAGCCATAGGAGAATTGAAGTCTCCACAATCAGCGTTTTTCGCCACGCCACAAGTGTGGAGCGACTTTTAGTGCTACCATATCAACGACATAGAATGGGACCCACATGATTAGACATGAAAATATTGTAAAAAGTTTAGATATTCCACTCGGCCATTGACAGGTGGCAACACTTGAGATAGTTCCACTAGTCTAGACAGTAAAAGTGGAGAGATTTTTTGAAGCAGCGATCATGCACCAGTGATCACACACCACACATACCCTTTGTTACTTTTTTAAAACCAAAGTCTAAACCATGGGCATAAGTGGCGCACTCATTGGGCGTAAGATCACTGCTTCTAAAATCCCGCTGCGTCTAAAATAAGGTACATGTTGGATCCAAAGGTGTCAGCCATGCAGAGCAAAAATGAGCTTGTTTTACTATTTTAGATAGATAAAATGAAACCTGCCTCTTTTGTCACGTGGCAAGTGGCTATTGGGGAAAAGGAAGGGTGAAGAAACACAGAGATCTTTGGGCATCTAGTGTAAGAAAATTACGTCAGTGGAGATCTATTCTCTCTTCTGTCCGTGGAGGAAAGCCTTTCCCCATCGTCAACAAAATCGAAAATCCAAACAAAATCTTACTCCCTCGCTAATCACCCTAAAAAAAAACCTTTTTCTTATAACGCAGGGGAACCCGCTCACTCGCTCGCTCGCTCTTCCAGGCCCCATCAAAACCCTCGTTTCAGAGACTCAACAGAGCCCTCGTTTTCTATTTCTAGGCTTCTCTCTCTCCCCTCTTTTTGTAGTCTGTACTACTAGGGTGGTTCACCCACCTCCATGGAAGCACTTTCGAGCTCAGTTTTCGCCGCTAGGATCACCTCAGAGACGTACCCGGCTCTTCAATCACCACCACTACCTTCTTCGATCAAATCCTCAATTAAACAACGAAGTGGGTGTCTCAAAATCAACGAGAATTTGGAAACAAGACGGTTTTCTGGGTGGGGCTTGGGTGCAGAGAGTGTCGGGACATGTGGTCTTCTTCGAGTTCGAGCTCTCCCTGGGGAGATATCTGACGAAGGCGGAGAGGAGGGAACATCTGGAAATAATGAGTTTGGTTTGATTCCCGAAGAGGGTTCGTCTTGGTTAGAGGTAATTTGGATGTCACAGTTAGATATCTGCCGTCCTGAATTTCAATTTTTAAATTCATCTAGTTCTGCATCCAAACAGGCCCTTAAGTTTTTGATATATGAAGTGCTTTTGTGGTTTGGATTTAACCAAAGAAAACAATCATACGACTTTTAATTGTCCACAAGCTTTGTTTATTGGCTTGAATTTTAATAATTTCACACATGAAGTGATTCATGCTCGGATTAAACCAATGAAAACAATATACCCATTTTATAATTTTTTTGATGTCTTCAATTTTAATGCGGAGCACAAGAAGGTTTGGATGATCCGGAAGAAAACGAGTGTACCACTTTATACATTTTTGTAACCCTCAATTTCAATGCTTTGATGCATTTGGACAAAATGAAATTAAACAATCATACCCGTTTTGTCTTTTTATTTTGTGTTCACTTTTCGTAGTTTGATAAGTTAGGCAGTTTCATGGTTTGGATTAAACCAAAGAAAAGTTCATACCCACTTTATAAACTTTTTATTCATATAGTGGTGGGATATTGATCTTGAGGTGAACAGGGAGTTACAATCATACACATCATACCATTTTTATATTTTTATGTCCTGTTTTTCTTTTGAACTATTCCATAAAAAATTTAATGTGATGATACATGAAGTGTATAATGATTAATCATACTCATAATGTATGTTAGAGTTCTTGTTTCCTTATTTATTAATGGCTTTATTATGTTTAGTGTGTGGGCTCAGTTCACTTAAGTCTTATTTATGTAAGTGAGCTTAACACCCACTTAGTGCACGATGTATATAAATAAGAACAAAGGAGGCCGAACCGTACCAGTTCCTTCCTCTCTTTTCTCTCAAATCTCTCATCTTTTACATTCTCACATAGTATCAAAGCATCTTGATCCGGTAAATCTTATTCTCATCTTCTTCTTTCTTCATCTTTTATTTTTTTGGTAAGTATAAATTATCATTAAAGAGGCAAAAGCCTAAAAATACAAGCAAGTCAGCTAAAGAGGTCGAGATGACCTACAATAGACAAAATACAAGGCAACCAGCAAGCAACAAGGAAAACCAAAAAGAAACTCTAATAACAAGCATCCCTAGAGCATAGAATATCCCAACGGAAAACAACATCTTCAAAAAAGATTCCTCTACATTCCTCAAATACTTTAGACCATAGGAAAAGCATCCCCTTAATCCTAAGAATAATCTTTGCTAAATCTCCTTTTTTTATCTTCAAATGTTCTTTGATTTCTCTCCCTCCAGATACCCCAAGCAATTGCAAACGGAAGCAACCTCCAGAGAATTCGGCCTCTAGAGGAGAATGCGTGAGAATGCCAACTGACGAGGAGCTCCATAAAAGAACACGGCATCACCCAGGACATTCCAAACTCCATCATAAAAGAAGACCATACCTCCCTAGCTACTGCACAATGTAGCATGAGATGATTTACAAATTCCCTGTGGCTCATGCACATTGTACAGAAATCAATGATAATGAAACCTCTAGATGGAGTTTGGAATGATTACCATACTAGTTTGTTCATCTCTCTCTTCTCTCCAATCTCTCATCTCTTACATTCTCACAATGTAGTTACTCTTGTTGGCTTTCCCCCCTTAATTTTCAATCAGGAAAATTGCATGTTTTATTGATGAAGTGGGTTATTGTTTCAGGGAAGTTGGGAACCAATTTGTTGTGTGTATATATGTGTGTATTTTTTCTTCTCTTAGATACTACGTGCTTCCTTTCTAGATATGGGTGTCTTGTGAAGATGGATTAGAAATATGGATTCTACCTCTTTTATACCTTTTTCCAGCTACCGGTTACAAGTTTCATACATGGTACTCCCATAATTGAAAATGAATTTCCTATTGTGAAGGTTTCAAGTAGTTTACTTGAAAAGAAATAATACTAATAATAACGGAGGTCAAAATTTGAAAATGTGCCAAACCTGCCCAAAATAGTCATGAATGTATCTACACAGATCTCTGCCCACTCCCCTTCACTTCAGCTTGCTCACATTGTTAATTGGGGCTTGTTCATGCACTCCTGAAACACAAGTAGCATTTCACTGAGAGTCGATGGGTTTCCTCTTCTCTAAGTATGAAAAGCGTTCATTTGACCCATGTTATTTTATTTGATCATGAGTACGGATTGTTTTATCCAGCTCTCTTCAATTTTTAATCAGGAATTCACCACATTTGCTAGTCTGAACTGGGTCCTTAGTTTTATTTTACATTCATTCAATAAGTTGGTTTCGTACCAGTCCTGCTGCACAAACTTATCTGTAGCTGTTTTTAGGCTGGAAAAGAAGTTAACGTTTTATATATATGAAATGGATATAATTACTAATTAGTCATGTGATGCTATAACATGGGCCATGTCTTGGGTGGCCCGTGATGCAAAAGTATATACCGATTGAACTATCCCAACTGTCCAATGTGTCTACTTCAAGAGTTGGCTTATTGCGAATGTTTTGGATCCATATGATGCCTATATGTATGGTATATTACCATAGTGTCAAGGACGCAAACTTTTTATCTCTTTCTTTTTTTTTCCTACATGACTCGGTACCTCCATACGACCATGCTCCCACATCAAACTCTCCTAGTGAGGAAAGAACTCGTCCTTGAGTTTGACTTGTATAATGCAATCCTCTTTGCTAATGAATACGATACTTAAAAGAGTATTTGTGATCACTTAGCTTTATTCTGCAGTAGTCTCAGAATTTTTATCTTGTCCACTTGATATTTAGATAAGTTGCTCGATCAATCATGCAATCACAGGTATTTGTGATCATCTAGCTTTATGCTGCAGTAGTCTCAGAATTTGTTTTCTTTTCCACTTGATATTTAGATAAGCTACTCGACCAATCATGCAGTCACAGGCTATTGGGCTTATCTCATTGACTCCAATGAAATTGTAATGTTGTGACTCGTCCACACGAAACAATCTTGGCAATTTCAGCTTTTGATGAATATTTCGAAATCAAGGACTTCATTTTGATGTACAGTTGGCAATAAACTTGTTGAAATCAATAGTTGCCTTGGGATTCTCGGTCATTCCTCACAGATCGACCAAAATTATCATATCTAACATAACCTCATGTTCCTTTTCTTGACATCCTTTTTCAGCTTTGGCTTCATGCACATCCTTGTTGATTAATATTTTTATAACCTTTTGAACGTAATCCTTGCATTCTTTCCCGCTGAATATATTTTCTTTGTTGATAGAACTCTAGAAAGCGTCAATTTTACCGTGATGATATTTAGTTTTTTTTCTTCTCCTTTTCATTGGGTTTTGATCCTCTTCATAGTCCTATCTTGGACCAGGTGATATCTTCTATTTTTCCAGTCAACAGAACCTTGCTTGGCTCTTCAACACCTTCTGATTGATGATGAATTTCCTTTAATGGATTAAGCGCCTTTCTTTTGTCTAGTGAGTTCTGCCTTTGTGGTTGTTTATAACGGGTTTTCCCCCTCTCTTTATGATACATATTTACTTATACAAAAACAAAATCCTTTCCAAATAGTAATGGTGGGTGGGCTTGACTAATCGGTCTCTGTCATGGGTTTGTGATTGGTCTAGTGAATGACATTGGGTTCTGTGAAAGCAAAAATTTACCAAACTCATCACCACTATACACGTTATCCAGTAATGAGATCGAGAACAAAGAACTTCAAAAACCAATTTAAACAAGCCGAGATTGACTACATGTCATGAAGCATGCCCATAAGAAGCACGATAGTCTACTCAATAAAGAGTAGATTTAAGAGGAACATGAAGACTTATCTTTTCATCTACTCAATAAGGAGTGTGATTTAAGAGTCTCGGATTATTGAGTAAATGGTCTTCTCTTGAAGACAACTTTCCATCCTTCTGGGCAAGATCTATGACTTTTGGTTTGTTGGCAAGTCGAGAAGAATATTCCCTTAAACACACATTGTTCCATATGCCCAGTAATAAATTTGGGTTTCGGTCTTTGAGTACCTACCACTATAAGGAACAATTCTTTTAAGACATATCTCTCTTTCAAAAGAAAGAAGGATTGAAATCAATGGTCTGGAGAGTATTTAGTATATCCAAAAAATGAGGTCTAAGATATTCTGATTGCAACTGTATTACCCGCAAAGTCCGGAATGTTCACCATGAAATTTAGGATTGAGGATACATGTCTTAATTGCCAAAACAGTGTAACGACATCATAATTTTCCAGGTGTCCCTACAACAGTGTTAGGTGGCTAGATTTATGACTTCGTCCCCATGGACAAGGATCATACACAGTACACTCTGTTAAATTGTCGGTCCCCTGACTTAAGCATCGGCGTGCCATTTGCAGGTACCCCACTGGTGGTTCGAGCACATTGTAGAGAGGAGTTGCCAAATTGGAGAAATTGAACTATACGGTCCAAATTAACTTCCCACTCTCAAGTTCCAGCCTTGTAAATGGGCCTAGATTATGGACCTAGACCATAGGTGAAAAGTGCGATAAATAATTTTTAGGTGAAAAGAAGCCACAGTGGAAGTCTACTAAAGGTGAGAATTTTCATTGTGGAAGGGACCCACAGTGAATGGTGTGATTTCTCTCACTGTGTCAGTTGTGGTGAAAAGAAACTTTCACTACAAGAAAGTCGCAGTGAAGGGAAGGAAAACTCCTCACGTGGCTGTAAAGAATTGAACCAGTGAATAGTACAATCAAGGTAGTTGTGGTGAAAGGAACTTCCACTACAGGAGAGTTGCAGTGAATGAGAAAATTCCTCAGGTGGCAGTAAAAATCGAACCAGTGAATGTCAAGGTAGTTGGGATGTTTGATTCTAATGATTTGAGTGTCATTTTTATGACATCTTCACTTATCAATTTTTTTATGACATTTGCGAAGCAAAAAACCACGTCGTAAAGTGTAATTGGAGCAAACTTGTGTTGATTTTAAAAACTGATGTGGACTGCACAAACAACCAGAGTTTGCTAGAAACAAAACACCAACAAAAATACAAAAGAGAGAGAGAGTGGGATTTATGTGTGGAATCAGCACCACCAAAGAAGAAGAATTGCTCTTAAGAAATTCTTATTCATCAACTATTACATCATATGTGGTTTCCCGTTACTCATATTTATATATTTCTACAACTAGAAGCTAAAACTCTACCCTTTACCTTTCTTAATAAAACATCCACCACTAGACGTTCCTAACTAACAAAATAAAAGAAATAATAACATATTAATTTAAATGCTCTGTGCAGCCCATGAGGTCCACACAAATAACATCACCAGCCCTTTTCTTTTTCTTATCCTACTTGACTCGGTACTGCCTTAGGATGATTCTCTTGCATCGTTTATTCTTTTTCTTTTGTGGAGTTTCTATGATTTACTTTTGTGTTTCAAAGAGTAATTTGGGCAAAATGGGAAGTGCAAGAGATTGCTAAACTGTGGGTTTTCCGAAACCTTTTTCTTTCTATCTAGGACGCTTAATGTTCTGTAGCTTATGTTATCTCTCTGATAAATTTATAGATTGTGCTATGAGAAATTTAAATTATCATCTTTCCGGAAATTTAGTCAATGAATGGATATAGCAAATGGCTACTTCGACATTGTTGTGATGGCATCTGTCGTATTCTGAAGAGTAATTCAAGTCAAAACGGAAGCAGTGAAAAGGGTCTGGAAAACTCAAAGATGATGACACCTCTCACGGTTACATGCGGAAGTGGAACAAGTGGAGGTTCTAGGGCTGGGCTTTTCAGAACACCAATTTCTGGTGGTGTGCAAAGTGCAACCTCTGCCCATGGTCTACCTCGACCAGCCCTGGCAGTTCGCAATCTGATGGAGCAGGTAAAGTCTGCTGTTTGGTGTGAAATATAATCTTGACTTGTATTAGTTGCTTAAGAGATTTCTTCAATCTGATCATATTGATGTTACACTTTTTGTTTTACAATTCAAGGCCAGATTTGCTCATTTGTGCACTGTAATGTCTCGGATGCACCACCGTCGAGAGGGATACCCATTTGGTTCACTAGTAGATTTTGCACCTGATCCAATGGGCCGTAAGTTATTCAATTCCTAGATTTTAGGTTTGAGAGATCCTATTTTTATTTTTTACTTTTTAATTTTCTCATGAGAAAAAATCTAAGCTGCCATCAGGTTGACCTTATGATGGTTTAACAATGGCATGGTGTTATATGTGGCGCACATGTGCAGGGGTAGGACTCACCATTTGATGACGTTATACTGAAGAGATCCAAGCTAACAATCTAACGATTGGATGCTCATAATCTCCTGATCTATCTTATTCTTTTGGATGGCTAGAAAAAATATGAACCAGAATGAAGTAATATAAAATAGATGATTTCTATCATTTGATTGGTTGGTTTTGGCGTTTGAGGTGTGATACATCAGACTTATTGAATGGTTGGTCCCACCCAGTGGCGTAGCCAGGATTTTGTTCAAGGATGGGCATATATAAAAAAATTCAAAGTTTAAAGGGGGGCAATATATAGATTTTGTTCCAGGGTGGGCAAAAGGGTACTTTGGGGAAAAAAGAACCTCTTTTTTTTCTTAAACTTTCAAAGTTGAGGGTGGGCAGCCCCCCTGGATCCGCCACTGGTCCCACCTGTTTGCATGTACACCATCAGGACAAGCATGCCATTGGTGGACAATCCTTATGGTGTTCCTGACAGGTGACTCTCTCTCTCTCTCTCTATTGTGTGTGTCACATTCGAATGCTGTACTTGTATCTTTGTTTCTGCAGACCCAATCTTTTCTTTTTCACCGTTGGCTATCCACACAAGGAATATCTTGGCAGATCCGAGATGTACACTTGTTGTTCAGGTTAGTGGCATAAGTCCATACCCACTTTATCTTATTTGGTTCTCCTTTTGTGATTTTATTGAGTTGTATTTCAATCATAGATACCAGGATGGAGTGGACTATCAAATGCAAGAGTAACAATTTTTGGTGATGTCTTCCCTCTTCCTGATGATCAACAGGTGCTGTCTAACTCTATACACACATAGGAGGACGTAATTCTTGAGAAAACAGGAATAGGAATTCCTTTCTTCTCTTACCCGATGCCATATGTGCAGCTGTGGAACACACAGAGGTTGGGACCTGTCAGTCAGTGGGTCCCAACTAGGAGATCTTCTAGGTCATAAACCTACTTGATTGGATGATCATAACCATACGATCTATAAACTTACCTACTTGATTGGATGATCATAACTATAAGATCTATAAACCTTCTTGTTCTTCTGTTTAAAATAGTTTCATAGCTTGGGCAGTTACGATCACCTGATCAGGTGGATTTTTTTTGTTCGAGGAGATCTTTAAGGTGTGACACAGTGAACAGAGGGTCTCAACAATCTGCGTATGCACTACATTAACAGTATATGTAGGAAAGATGAGAATTTTTTCAATAAATGTTGCATGGATGTTTCTGATATTTATATTTCTGTGCATGCTTGTATTGCTAGGAATGGGCTCATAAGCAGTATGTTGCAAAACATCAACAAGGGGCTTCCCAGCAATGGGGCAACTTCTACTACTTCAGGATGCGGAACATAAGGTTTATCTTTAAGTCTATACCAACTTGATGGAGTGCATGTGATTTGAGCTCAATTTACGAAACAAGTTATTCTGTATCAGATTGTGTCTCTCCCTCACAACTGTAATATGTCAGTTGAACAACTGCTGGTATCCCTGCATAGACTTTTACCAAGTCTGAAGTGATGTTACTCTGCTTCTCTTGATCACTAGTGTGCTGCATTACTCACCCACTGGATGCTTTTATTTGTGTTAAAGAGCCATGACAGTTTCTGCATTTCTATTGGAACATATTTGACGTCTCTTGCTTGTTGGTTATTGAAAGACAAGTCTTATGTGCGTATCCTTGGCACTATATGTTATGCATGGTCCAGTTATGCATTGGTGGGCGACCTTTGGAGAGCCATAGGCCAAAGTCATACCAATCGGACTATTCAACATTCTGATGTACTGAAATTCTTTACTCAATGTTCAATCATTTGTTATTTTGTTGTTGTTTCCCCCATAAAGCCATTAAGTTTTAACCCTTCAATTGATGGTTAAGATTGTCCAGTTTATATCCTTTTTGGTTATGGCCCTTCCAAGAGGTGGCCTACTGATTTGGTAGGTCTTCATTGATGCATAATTGGGTCCTACACAATAAGGTGCTGTGTCTCCCACACAACTTTTGTATTTATCAAGGATACATATCTTTCTTGTTACGTTAATATAAAAATAATATTTGCTCTCTCGTTGAGAACAGAGATAATGCTGGGATGAGGATCAACCATTTAGTTGGTTTTTCTGTGTGCTGGGTCACGATCTGTGTTCATAACCATCCTAGTGTTTCTTTGTGCTGATTGCTGAAGGAGAGTCATTTGTAGGAAATCTATTTCTTAGATCCACAGCCTTGATTTTTCCTGCTTCTTGTTACCAGTGATATTTATTTCATTGGAGGTTTTGGTACCGTGGCTTGGGTAGATGTCAAGGAATATGAGACCCTTCAGCCTGATAAGATTGCAGTCAATGGAGGGGAGCAAAACCTAAAGGTGAGCTTATTGAATGCCTAATTGCTCAATTAGATTTATCTTTTTGTTTCTTTTTCAAAGTTTGTTTCCTAGCAACCGATACGGGTGTAAGTGAACCAATTCAAAGATGCACTTTTTCTGTGGGGCTCTGATGGGTTTGAATGTGTTCTTCTTTGTAGGAACTCAATGCCATTTTCTCGAAACCGCTTAAAGACCTTCTGTCCAGTGAAGCAGAAATAGATGATGCAGCTTTGATATCAATTGACAGCAAGGGCACTGATATTCGGGTGCGGCAAGGTGCACAGGTACCTCTTTTTTTCTTACACCTTTTTGGCCAATTTATCAGCCTGGACTCATTATTGTTGAGTGGCATGTATTTTACGGTTTTGGTGGGTCATGCCACTGATCTACATTTTCATATTGGTCGGCTAAGCGTAATGCGGTGGCCCATTGATTGGGTTAGTCCATGTGGTGAAGCACAAAATTTCATGGGTGAATTATGAAATCTCATGATTCTCACCTCCTTTCGATGCCCATGATGTATTCCAGACATTTGAAGCACTTCTCTGTACTTTCCTCTCTTTGCAGTTCAACATTCAGAGATTATCTTTCGACGTGGGGCATGCGGTGGAATCATTGGAGGAAGCCAAGGCAGCCCTTCACAAACTAATAGGCAAAGGTTGCAGGCAAAGATTGCAGAACAAAAGTTGAATTTCTCACAAGCCACCATCTTTTATTCTTCCTGATAACACCAAGAAAGAAAATTATAGACCTCCAAGGTGAGATGTATGGCTAGGGCTTGCATTTTGTGAAAATTACTATTTTCAAACTTAGTTTGTACCTTCAATGCTCATGTTTATGCATTTCCATAGAAGTTGAGGTTCGTGAGCAAACATGTATCGATCCTGCTTTTGTAGTTAGCCCAACCCGGGCTGAGCCATGATTTGAGTTTTAAAGCAAATAAAGTAGTTTCTTGTAGTGTTTGATTGAGTAGTGAAAACCAAATCATGAGTTTCTTAGGCTGAGCAAATCATGAATTTTTTTCTCTTCAACTCAGGTGAGTTGCTTTATGAATTTCTTCAACTCCATGGTGATTGGTTTTTTTTTAGTCGCCGCTCTTTCCGGTGCAACCTTGCTCCAGAAAGGCACCTGTGTTGCTTATGGGACCATGTTGTAGACGTCGCAGTGGGTTCATGTCTCTGTCCAGCGACTATAACCCACTTGCCTTGCCAACTGGTCTTGCCGTTCCACTTGCATTTGTGTGAAAAAAAAGAAAAGAAAAGAAGGATCAGGTGCGGACTGCACACAAGCTTGTCGGATCCAATGGGCCAGGATATGGGTCATGCTTTTGATGGGTGGCGTGCACAGATGCAAACCCACATAATAATAATGATTGATAGATCATGCAGGCCCTACATAATAACAGGGGTTAATAGATCATATTTATGGATCCCACACATCACGTGGACCCTACATAATAATGGTGGTTGATAGATCATGCAGCTCCACATAACAACAGGGTTAATATGTCATCTGAGATTTTGTCTGCAAGGTCTGTTGCGTCTTTGAATGCTGTGTATACCTGTTATAGCCCAATACATAGGTCGGAAGCGCACTGTCCCAAATGCAGCACTATTCTTTCTAGGGGGGTGTTACCATCTTCCCTAGTAGCTGACATCCCTAGGTCCGGAAGGCCAATTGTCCTCGTGGGCTGGCATAGCTAGAGGGTGCCGCTAGATTCACATCACACAAATCTCGAAGATCATCCGACAGTCTGGACTTAGAAACGACGGTACGGAAGTATCTTCCTGCACAAGACGGTACTGTCATTTTCCTTTTTGTCGGTATAACAATGTAATCTGCTACTCATGGATTAATTTTGGCCTGGGACAAGGTTAGCCCATATTGTAAGCCGGGCTTGAGCCAATCTACAAGTTCACGTCAAACTTGTATGCCAAACTTGGTTCTCGTTATTTTTACAACTAATTTAGTAATCTCACCCTGGGCTTCATTTACTAGGTCCGAGTTTATTCAGTTTATAGTGACTCACAGATATAGGCCCATGTCAGGCTATAGGCCTCTAATTGTGGTCCAAACCAACCCAAATTATACCCAACCAAGAGCCCAATGACTGGGCCGGCCCATTTACACTCTTCGCTATAAGAGATCAATTTTAGTTTAGTTTACAAGGGATATGCATGCAACATTAGTAACAAAAATCTAGAAAAAAAATACATGCCATGCTCCAAATTTTTTATCTGGCTATTTAACAAGTTCGTGCTACCCCACGTATAATTGGGCAAAAAAATTGTGGTTTGAGGCCATTGACTGTTGGATTCAAAAGATCCACGGTCCATGAGGCAACAACTATTTTACCCTTCGCAGTTTTTACCTCGTGGACTGTGAATCTCTTGAATCCAATGGCCCGAACCTAACTTGAGATCTAAGCAGCTAAGCTGTGGTCGGCCCATTTAGACATCAGACTTTAAGATTTGGTCCAGGCCCAGCCGACTTACCTTTCAGACATTAAGGTCGTGTTTGATTGCACAGAAAATTTTCCGAGAAAATACATCTGGGATATGCCTTAAATGGCTGATTGATTGGAACTGAGAACACATATTTCAATCATGTGAGAAAATAAAGGTGTATTTTCTGGTGGAAATGAATTCTCACCTATCTGGATGGGAAATGAATTCCGAGCTTAGTAGGAAAAATTATCCAGAGTTGAATGGCTTGTTAGGGAAAATTATACAGATTTATACTGGCTATCTAACAATGGACAGTTGTGTTTTCCAAAGGAAAATGCAATTTTCCCACTTGGTAATCAAACACGGCCTAAGATTAGATTAAGATCCAAACTATGGGCTTAGAGTTGAAGGCCAAGTCCATCATAATGTGGCTAGATATGGGTGTCCATTGGGCCCACCCAGCCCATATAAACCCTAGCCAAAGTGACCTTTACTATCACCACAACAAAATCAAGCTTCCAAGTCATAAAGGGTTCAAATTAAAACCATAAAATCACCAACACAAACCTACGGTTTCACATTGTTTTAGGGGTGTATGGGTGTAGTGATAGCATACGCTTATTCCTGATATGCTTATTTGTCGATAAAGTGAGTTTCAAGGATATGGTATCCCCATTATTCCTGTAGGCTAAAGATTGAATAAACTTTTATCCTGGATCTAGTCTAACCAGGATAGAACTATGCCTACACCCAAAACACCCCCACTTGATCAGAATAACCCTAAGACTGGAATTGAGAGCCATCAAGCTCAAAATCTGTATGAATGGGGGGCAACAAATTCAAATTCAAATTTCTAGGGTGACTTTTTTGCGGACGAGCCTCGTGCACATCTTGGTCTTCGTTTTCGCTCGAACGAGCCTTCCTCTTCTTTTGATGGGTTGAATCATGTGGTGCAGGTGGTCTAGCCAGTCTAGCGGTGTCTGGGTGTGACATGGGTAAATTTTCTGATTCGTTCGGAGTCATCGACGACAACTTCGAAAAAATTGGATGAGTTGCCCTGAGGCCCATAACAGTTGCCTGATGCTCTTCATGGAGTCTCGTCTTCGCCCTTCTGATGATCGATTGTACGTGCATGTTCTGTGTCGCAATTCGGAGTTCTAGTTGCCTTTGCATCATCTTGTAACCCTGTTTTCATTTTAAACGCCACATCTCAAAACCATATTTACAGCTTGAAATTTGAACTTTTTTAACATTTTTTTAATGATATATTGAAAAATAATGATAATATTATTAAAACCAATCTGATCCATTGATCATCCAATCAGATTGGCTTTTGAACAGGTGGGACCCATTTGATGGTAGGCCCTGATTCTTACCTGCAATTGTTCTTGTTGCTTCCTTAGTATGTTTAGCCGTTCCCTTAGATCTTTAGAAAATTTGATCCTCCTGTATAAAAAGAGAAAAAAAAAATGGTTTATATATTTGAACGGAATTTGACAGTAAGTACTATAGCACCAAGTCTAGGGCTGTTAATGGACCAACTTTGGGCCAATCCTAGCTCAAATAGGCCCAAGCCCAGTCTTACCCATTATAAACTAAACACTTTCAGGCCCAAGGCCGGTCCATTAATTGATATAATCGGTCGATCCTAAGGTAAATTTTTTTGTGTAAATTTAAGTCCAAGACCAGCTAGCCCATTTGTCTAATGGGCCTTAAAATTTTACAAAGGCCGGCCTATCAAGCCTATAAATGCAGTCCAAGCCTGAGGCCATTAGGGCCGGAGCGTGAACTTAAAGTTGTGCAACATATATTTAAACCGCGGTGCGGAAAACGGACATGTGATTAAACGGGGTTGATCATTTTAACGGGCAGCTTAATATTCGTCATCAAACATGCTCTTCGCATCTTAATTTTAACACCAATAATAAGAATAATTTAAGCAATTAGTTAATTAGACTTAGCCATGAGAGAAGCCGAAAACTTGTGATCCAGGGCACGAAATGCATTAGAACCTGTACTTGCTTCTTCTCCTTTGTTTTCTAAATTCAAAAGCAAAAAAAAAAAAAGGCAAATAGTTCATAAAAAAATTATTAAATCAACAATATATATGAGGGCATAATAGACTTTTAAAACTTTATTTAAGACGAGCGATAAAGGTGTGTGCTAGATATGTAAGCGGGTTAATTGGTTAATAGGCGAAGGCAGGTTTCAAACTCAAGTTGTGGTATCAACACTCACGCAACCAACCAACTTAACTGGCTATCACCTTCTTAAATGTTTGGAGTTGTTGCAGGGTAAGTTTATTTTCAAGGATCGAGCTCAGGAGTCCCCCCCTTTTTTTGCCTCTATCAGGAGTCATGTTGTAACGCCCCTAGCCCACACTAGTATGATAAGACGGGTTTTAAAGTTGTCTTGTACAAGTTAAAGCGGACAATATCTTACTGGTGTAGAACTAACTTTTTAATATCAAGCATGGAACTAACTTTTTTTTTCTTTCTTGAATGTCAACAAAAGAAGAGAGAGAGAGAGAGAACATCAAAAAACAAAATAGAAGAATAATTCATAAATAAGTAGTAAATAATAAAAAAAGCAATAAAAGATATAAAGAAGGAGAGTATACATAAGACCCTGCAAGTTCTCCTTTGCTGCTAGAGTCATCTGAAAGGGAAAAAGAAGAAGAAAAGAAATGAACAAAAAATAGTTTATAGAAGGTAATAAATAATAAAAAAAAAAAACAATAGAGAACATAATATAAAACATTAAAAATAATAATAAAAGAAGTCGATTTTAACCATTTTTATTATCAGCGATCTCATGAATTTCTACTACTTGTTGTTCAGCCCTCTACCCCTGAGAAACATATAAATACAAAAAATTACAATTGTTGTAATGATAGAAAAAAAAGAATAGAGAATCTATATAACAAGTGACAATGGTTGTCTCCCCACTTATCCCTCTTCTTATAGGTTTCAATAAAGAAGGGTTGAGATCTTATCCCCCAACTGGGTGGTGGATCTCAGCCACTCATACTTGATATTGGCAAATGATTTGTCTGGGAAAGCCATGGGCACAGGCCACTCACTAGTATTTTACATAATTGTGCGTAAACGAAAGCCAATAAAGATTAGCTTAAGGGCTCGAGCCTAAAGCTTACTTGATTAAAGTCCTGAAATGCAAATAATCTTTTTTACATACATATAATTGCATGAAGCATGCATATATGTAAGCGTATTTACATGCATATATACTCTCTGTAACGTCATACATCGAATATTACATCGATAAACGTCAACGATCGTACTCGCCTAACTCGTTGAACCAACATTGCAATATGCGTGATTTGACTTGTTTTCGCATTGAACTAAATGAGCTAAGCTTGCGAAAAATAGAAACACACCATTATTTGCGAATTAATGAAGGATAGTCAAACAAGCTACTTAAACTTGTGAATTAGATTATTTGCTAACCATCTGATTATCTATCAATCGCATTATCTTTGACAATCTCAAAGTACATGGAAGATAGTAAAAAAATGTCTATAAATCATAAGGCTAGGATCATCCATAGAAGCTAATTTTTCAATCCGTCGAATGGCGGCTCTCTGAAGCCCTCGATGCCGATAAGAGGACCACCCTTTCTATAGGTGGAGTTTTGTTGATTTGTAATTTTGGTAAATATTATCTTGCTTACAAAAAAAAAAAAAATCCACTTGGAAAGAATTTATTTAATATGATTTAAGATATATATATATATATATATATATATATAGAGAGAGAGAGAGAGAGAGAGAGAGAGATTCATAGCTCTCAAAATGAATCCAGGTGAAGCCTCTGCAATTAAATATCAATAAAACAAAATATAAAATAAGAAATGAAAAAAAAAACAATTATCAATAAAAAAATATATAGATTAAATAAAAAAAATCTGGGTTTTGCTAAAAAAAAAAATAAAAAAATTTCTGATTAGTAAATAAATAAATTGAGAGGAAAAAAAATGCAAGTTGAAAAATGAATTTTTTTTTTCCTCTAAAGCTTACTCTCAAGACCACCAAGGCGACCAACCACAGTGATGAATCGACGATAGAACTTACTGATCCATTTATATGGGCCTTTACTATCAAAGCCCATGATCAACTTTGCAGGTTCTAATGGCTGTTTGCTCATCTTGGCTGGTAATATTGGGAAGAGGAGGTAAGGTAGTGTCAACACACAATGGTGTGCCTCTTTTATAGCGAAAAATATGTGTAACCCTAAAAGCACATGCTACAGTCTCCAAAACATTAATCCAATTTACTCGATTTAGCTAATGATGAGTAAACAAGTCATAAAATTTTGCTGATCCTATGAATCTCCTCTTAATTAGATTTTTTTTTTTTTTTTTGTGTTGCAATTTAGTGTTAAATTGCAACGGCCCATTTACCTTCTCTCTCTATTGGTGGATAAAATATGGGTCAGTAGTGATAATCAGTTTGATATAGACCTACACCTGATTTTCTTTTCTTGTTATTGGTATATATATAATTTTATTTAAAAAAAAAAAAACAAAAAATAATGTTTATTATAATGCCTAGTGGCCGAGCCAGGAAGGGGCCAAGGGGGCACAAGCCCCTTGCTTCCCGGAGCGGGCCTGGGATCCAAAAGGAGGGGCGATGCTCCGCCTCCGATTCACGGAATAAGTAAAATAACGTTAATCCTTTAAAATCTAGCACTCCCACCATATACCACAAGGATTGTGCTCTCTCTTGAACAAAATCCTGACTCCATCCCTGATAATACCCACCGTTATTTTACAGTTAATTATTGTTTTTAACCATTAAAAAGCCAGTGTGTCTAGTAAAATAATAGTAATGCCCACCTTATGTTAAGCTGTTATAACCGTCATTTTTTAACCGTGGTGCCGACTTTTTGAATTATCTTTCTTGATTTATTATTAATTTATAAATCGCACCAGAGTGGTCCAATATTACCACAAGCTAGTACTACCCGCAATTTTAAAACAACAGAGCTTCATTCGATGCGTTTAAGTCATTTAAAATGTTCGGTGCGGCGCGTGTTGTTTTTGAAAAAGTAATTTAATTTTCTTTTCATTTTAAGTATATAACTAGATATCACTTCAAGTTCTACACGTTTTATGCGATAGTTACCAGGAAGGGAAGTGGGTGCAGGAAATTAATTATTCGAGAAAACGGAATATATACAAGGACCATAAACCAAAACATGGTAGAGCGCAAATTCCGGTAAATTTTTAGCGACTGTTCCACTATGTTTTCATTTATTTTTCAGGGCGAATATGTTGAATCGACGGTTCACAGTTCAACTGCAAATTCTTTTTTTTCAATAGGCTTGCGGAATCACGACCCTATTCAGAATGGTACTAACCAAAGTTTAAAGGATTCTGTTTTAACGGATTGGGTGTGTTACAGTTAAAACGGCCATTAAAACGGATTGAAACGGCCAGGGGCAAAAATAGAAAAAATTAAAAAAAAATAGAATTTAATGATTTTAAAGGAAAAAAGTGGCGCTGAAATTCAAAATTTGAAAATTGAAAAGTTAAAAAAAAAACAGAAATTTAACGGATTTTAATGGCCTTTTTTTTCACAGAAAATTTTAAAATTTAACCGCTGTTAAAATGATTTTAACAGCGTTAAAGCGTCAAAACGTGTTTAAACAATTTTAACGGAAACGGGGTTGGGGCGTTACCATTTAAACGGCCGTTTTTAAAACCATGGTTTAAAAAATGGCCGTTGTAAAGAAAATAATGGCAGTTATAACAGATTCTGACCTCCCCTGTTACGTTATGTACCGTTAAAATGCCCAGAAAATAACGGCCATTATTTTCGGTATAACGGCCGTTATTTTCTGTTATTTTTTTGTTATAACGAAAGTAATGACCGTTATTTTCTGAAAAAAATTGTGAAAAAGGTCGTTATTGCCGTTATTTTCCCGTCATTTTCCATTTTTTCCCGAGTGTGTTAATTCGTTATAACGGAAAAAACAGTAACGCCCCCAATTAAGAATCAGGGAAAATACAAGCACCATTTTTGCAACAAAAAGTTGGAAAGATACCAATTAGATATTATCGAAAATGATGGTGTTCATATCCTTAAGGAAAGATCCTCGAGATTTGTACTACACGATGTCCAAGGATCATAAATGATGTGGATCTAACAAGGACGTACTCCTTCATTTACTAATGGACTCCTTCCACGTGCACAGCATAAAGGTCTGTGTCCAGCACGAGAAAGGGCGAGGGGTTAAAACTTAAAAGCTTCCGCTGTTCACTCAATCTTTTAAGTAAAATGACAAAAATACCCCAATTTATGGCACACCAATGCATCCAGAGCTGAACAAATATTTGATAAGGACATCTTTGATGACGGACGCTCACGGTGAGGGCCCCATAGAACACTGTCGGAGACAAACTGACCGTATGGATTTTTCTTTCCATCTCTAGATGGACCTACAGACCAAAAATCATCCTAATTTGTGATTTTTTCAGGTTGAATATGAGTACCCCAAATACTGCTCGAATCCCACAATTACAAATCAGCGCATAAAAAAAGATTTAAATCTGACTGTTAAAAATTATCAATCAGAGAATGATTTTTGGTATGTAGTCCACTAGGGATGGAAACAAACATCCATACGGTCAGTTGGTCTCTAAAAATGTGCCACGTGGTCCACATAGACATCCGTGAGCGTCCGTGATCAAAGACGTCTGTAGTAAAAGATTTGTTCAGCAAAGCACACTCACTCGAGTCTATTAAACTTCCGTTACAAGGGATTGCAAATCACACAATCAAAAGCCAATGAGTTCTCGACACGTACACCTCAAAGCAAATGTACGTGTACAAAAAGCACTTGGGTACGTGCCGAGAACTCATTGGCTTGTGATTGTGTGATTTGCAATCCGTTGTGACATAAGTTTTACTCCTCTGTTTCAATCACTGCACCACTACGCTTGACAAATACTTCCGTTTTTTAAATTTTGAATCAAAATTTTCTAGAAAACAGTAATATAAGAACGTAGACAGGGGTATATGTCAGGTAGCGATACCAAAAATAAGTAAAACTTGCATGACCGCTGGTCAATGACCGTCGCCCACAAATAAGCAACGTGGCACAGTTTTAGAGGACACCGACCGTATGGATGTTTGGCTCGTGGACCTACAAACCAAAAATCAACATGATTAGTGATTTATAAGCGTTGGATTGGAGTCATTTTCATGGGTTGATTTTAACTCTGAGATTTTTTGAGGTACAAGATCGATAGGGCGGTCAGGGCTTAAATGACGGTAGGCGGTCAGGTAACTTTTACTCCCAAAAATGGACTCCACCTACGCCAAGCCCGGTGCAGAGGATTTCGTGTGAACTCTGACGACAAATCATGTCATCGAGGCTGATGATAGGGCGCAATATGAACTACATGGCACACTCTTAGGGCACTCCGACCTTATGGATGTTTGGCCAATCACTAGCGGGACCTACAAACCAAAAATCAGCTTGATTAGTGATTTCAATCCTTTGGATCTTTGTATCTCAAATAATAGTCAATAATGCTCAAATTCCCACAGTTAAAATCAACCCATGAAGATAATTCTAATCCAACGTCTAGAAATCACTAATCGGGCTGATTTTTGGTTTGTAGGTCCACCTAGGGATTGGCCAAGCATCCATACGATCAGAGTCCTCTATGATTGTACCACGTGTCTCATATTGCGCACTGTCATCAAAGGCTTACTCTGAATTTTGTAAAAAGACACAACTACCCTCTCTCACTAAAGTCCACTGAACAACGGATACAAACAGGATTTTCTGCACAAAAGGCCAAGCGTTCTGCATGCTTGGATACTGGTAATATTGGTTACCTGTGTTAAATGACTAAACTACCCCTACTTCGCTCTCTCCCTCTTGTATTATTTATATTAAATGTTCTAGACTCCTCTTCAAGAAATTAGGTATGGTCTATAAAATTGGGATGGGACCACTCAATGGTCCCCAGATATATATATATATATATATATATATATATATATATATATATATATATATATATATATATATATATATAGATATATATTTTTTTTTTGTAGGGGGGGGGATATATATATATATATATATATATATATATTTTTTTTTTTGTAGGGGGGGGGGGGGGGGGTAAATAATGATAACGGGATATAATGTAACGGCTCCTTTTTAATTTTTTTTTAGTCATCATGGCCCCACGGAAGAAGCCAAGCTAAGCCTGGACGGTCAACGGAGGGAAGGGGGTTTCTACTCCTGGCACAACCGGTCAGAGGAAACCTGCTTGCGTAGGTTTGACCCCAAGACCTCTTGAAAGAGGGTGGGTACACACCAACCATTTGAGCTGCCATTGTTGGTCTTCATTGCACATACCTAAACCATATCAATCGAACTTTTCCTTATTTTATCTTTTATTGGTGCTATTTTAAGTTTCTTTGAATGTGTTTATATATGATTTCTTCTTTTCTATTGTCTCTACGTATCCATCTCATCCTTCAACTCCATAAAGCATTGCTTATAACTATCTTGTAAAATTTTCTTTTTAGTACAATAGGTACACATTGATTACATAATATTCTGGAAACACGTCTTCATTTTAGCCATCCAATACTATTAGGTCGCATCTAACATTATCATGTGTATCAATCACAATTAATGCCTTATTCCTATGAGTATCTTCACTAAAATTACACCGCATTTATTCTATTTGGGCCATACCTATTAATCATAATTAATGCCTTCTAAAAGTTGCTATTTGAAGAAAAAAAAACTATTTGCAAACCTTATGTTTTATCTCTTAAACGCAAGTTGCACCCTAAGCCATCAGGCCGAAGGCACGCCTATTTGGGAGTCCTGAAGAAAAAAAAAAAAAAAAAAAATCCAAGAGCCACATTACTTTTCTTAATTATCAACATGTTTATTTTTTCAAATTTTAACATAAAAATGCACGACCAATATATAAAAGCAAATAGCAATCATTATAACACCATTATATTGGTTATGGCATTATATACTCGATTTTAATAGTACTAGTAAATGGCCCGTGCCCACAGTACTCTCGGACAAAAGCGTTTAAAATCTGACCGTTCACATTAGATGGATGGATTTGATCTCAGCCACTCTTTATCTTATGAAGCTGGATAAGACATGGTATGAGACAACTTCTCCGTTTTGTTATATAGACAATGATTGTTATTTTAAAATTATAATTTTAGCGAAATTGTTTTAAAGTTTAAACATAATTACATTGCAAATAATGATAAAATGATTGTATTTACGTTATTTACTACTAATTTAGTTTTTTTTTAATCTTAACAACTGTTATAACGGCCATCAATAAACGTAATGGCCCGTTTAATAACATTGTACCGTTTCGTTTAAAAACATTGTGTACTTACCATTCAGTTGTGCCATCAAATTGTGGCTCACATCAAATGGTGGACAACGGATCATATTATATAAAAGTGAACATTGTCGATGCTGACTCCAACCTAGTACCTATTTGTTAGGTACCAACTGGTCGGGTCTAACAACAATATCATCATCATCATAATCATCATTATCATCATCTATGCCTCGTAGCAAATGTTTGGGTCGACAAATATTGACTAGGATATCATGTCAGTTGTGCCATCAAATTGTGGCTCACATCAAATGGTGGACAACGGATCATATTATATAAAAGTGAACATTGTCGAAGTTGACTCCGATACCTATTTGTTAGGTACCAATTGGTCGGGTCTAACTACAATATCATCATCATCATCATAATCATCGTTATCATCATCTACACCTTGTAGCAAATGTTTGGGCCGACAAATATTGACTAGGATATCATGTCAGTAGTACGCATCTGTTAGGGTCTAGACCATCTAATCAGTTTGATGGAATGTGCCCTTAGTGACACTAAACACCGGACAAAGATTTTTTTTTTTTAAAGTTCAAATTAAAAAATTTTAAAACAGGGTGTTGTCATGGGTACGTGTCAAGTGTACATGCTTTGGTAAATGAGATGGGTCACTAAAGCAAGTGAGCAGGCAGATAAGATATCTCTAAATAGCGGCATCTTGATACCAACACGAGTAGAAAAATAAAATTTGAATGGTAATACCCCAAGTCCGTTTCCATTAAAACCGTTTAAACACGTTTTTGACGCTTTTAATTTGACGGCCGTTTTTTGTGGTTTTAACGGCCATTAAAATCCTCTTAACAGCTGTTAAATTCTGAAAAAAATTGTGAAAGAAAATTAGCTATTAAATCCTTTAAATTCCGTTAAATTTCTGTTAAATTGCATTTTTTTTGAAATTTCAAAATTTGAATTCCAACCACTTTTCCATTTTTTTTTATGTTAAAATCCGTTAAATTCTATTTTTTATTATTTTTTATTTCCAATTTTTACCCCTAGCCGTTTCAATCTGTTTTAATGGTAACGCCCCCAGTCCGTTAGACCGTTAAAACGGCCTCCTTTAAACCATGCCCGAAATACTGCCATGGTTAAAAATAAATCATGAAAAGACTCTAATCCGGATGAATTTTGGTACGTAAGTCCAACTAGGGACCGAACAACTATACGATGGTATCTAGGTGTGTGCCACGTAAGGTGCTGTCACGCTTAAGGTGCACGTGCATCGTCCCCCCTAGTTAAAAATAAAAAAATGTAATGAAAATGACATAAAAAAACAGTAATAAATGACATTTTCGTTATAAAGGTATTTTAGCATGATAGCATTAAATCAGAAATAACGTAACGGGTCAGAACGTTCCCGTTACAACTGTAACGGCTGTTATTTTTGTTTTAACAGCATTTTTCTAAACCATGCGTCAAACATCAACGCAGTCAGTGGTCCCGAAGAGTAGGCCACGTTTCGTATTTTAATGCAACCCACGATCCACAACGATAGCCACGGTTAGCATACAAACATTTTCCTTGGACAGGTTGTACCTGTCAACTCACAAGCTACAGTTTATCCCATGAAAATGAGACACGTCCCAATTTTTTTTCCTACATTCGGACGCTCACAGACGTCGGTGTGAGCCGCGTGTCACACTCTTCAGAGATCCAATTTTTTTAGATGCAGAAATTGAGTGGGAGAGGCCCACCAACGGACTCTCGTGGCCGCACTAAATGCATTTTGTTTGGCCCACCACTCCTTGCTCGATAGAGTAAAACTGAGTA
The DNA here is from genome assembly GCA_035048495.1 of Euptelea pleiosperma. NCBI lineage: Eukaryota > Viridiplantae > Streptophyta > Magnoliopsida > Ranunculales > Eupteleaceae > Euptelea > Euptelea pleiosperma. Next base: position 19,139,707 of record CM068548.1, on the reverse strand, counting down.
AACCTTGTGTCACAACATGTTGTGACGGAAGCTTCGAGCCACGTGGCACACGATCAGAGGGTGCTGACTGTAGGGATGTTTGACCCGTCCCTCGGTGGACTCACAAACCAAAAATCAGCCTGATTAGGGATTTACAACCTTGGGAATTTTGCACCCAAATAACGCTCAATAATGCTCAGATTCTTACCGTTAAAATCAACCCATGAAAATAACTTTAACGGAATCGGTTAGAATCACTAATTAAGCTGATTTTTTGTGTACCGGTCCACCGAGGGACTGGCCAAACATCCATACGATCATGGTCCTCTAATAGTATGTCACATATGGTTGTGGCTATCTTTCTTCTCTTACATAAGTGTTGAGTGGGTATGTCTGAGGAGCATAAGGGCAGTGTTGGCAAGTTGGCCATTCACCAAGGGGAGAAGTGCTTTGGAATATAGTACCTTTGGTAGTTATTTGAGCAATTTGGCTAGAAAGAACAAGAGAACTTTCGCAGATAAGGAGAGTACATTTCACGAAATTATATTAAACATTAAGGCCTTCTTATTCCGATGGGGGTAGGATACGTCATGAGACAAGGGGTATCTTTTTCGGGGATATAGTTTTCAGGTTCCATCATCTTTTGTTTTGTTTTTATTTTTGTTTTCTAGTATGTATCCTTGAGATCCGCTCGATCTCTTATTTTAATACATCGAATGGATTTATCAAAAAAACACATCTTGTGACACAAGCTTTACTCACAAGATGTTGTGACGGAAGCTGGTCACAGCATTCAATGCGAGCCACATGGCATACTATTAGAGGATGATGACCTTATGGATGTTTGGCCAGTCCCTCCGTGGTGGACTGGTACACAAAAATCAACATGATTAGTGATTTCTAGGTGTTGGATTGGAGTTATTTTCATGGGTTGATTTCAACTGTAGGAATTTGAGCATTAGGTCCAAAGGTTTGAAATCATTAATCCCGCTGATTTTTGGCTTGTGGTCAACCTAGGGATTGGCGAAACATCCATACGTTTAGACTTTTAGAGTCCTCTAAGATTGACACGTGGCTGATATTGTGGGTTATCAGCAGCTTTGCTGACTGTTGGCTGTGAGTAAGTTTTACTCTCTAAGTATACGACACGTGGCACATATTGTGGGCGGTCAACAATTTTGCTGACCATCAGCGGTCAGCAAAATTCTACTTCCTATCTTATTATCATTCCTGACAAAATGACAAATCTACCCTTGCCCCTTCTCTCTCTATAAATAAGCTCATCATCGTCAGTACCATTATCATCACCGTCTTCATCAGCAAAGGAAAATTACAAAGAAAAAAAAGAAAAAGAGGAGAATAAAAAACAACGGAAAATTGTAGAAAAGAAAATAAACTTTAATTTATTTACAAAAAAGAATACAACTTTTTGCAAATCTCAAAAAAGAAAACGAACGTCTGCTGTCAGTCCAATCAGTCGCCGACTAGTCTGACAAACGCCCTTTTAAAGGGTGTTTATTCTTGAGAAATTTTAAAAAACGTCCCATAATTCCTCAACTTCTAAACCAATCTACGAATATCGGAATGATCTGAATTTTTGTGAGGATGATCTCCTCACCGTAGAGATCATCCTCACCAAAAATCAGCAATTGATTCATCTTCTGGGTACGCCAAATTAGGCGTAAAAATTGGGGTATCAAAAAACGCCCTTTAAAAGGGCGTTTTCTATTGACACACGCCCTTTAAAATAACGTCTGTCAGTTGTCAGAGATCTGATAGACGTTTTTTAAAAAGGCGTCTATTAATGAAAAACGCCCTTTAAAATGACATTTTTTTACTGACAAACGCCCTTTTAAAGAGCGTTTTTTGATAAACATGTGCCATGTAATTCGTTTTTTTTTTTGGGATTTGCGAAAAGTTGTATTCTTTTTTGTAAATAGATTAAAGTTTATTTTCTTTTCAGAAATTTTCCGAAAAAACAATCTGCCTTACCAATTTACATGAAAACTAAAGAAAACAAAACAGTAAGAGCTCCACCACAAGAACCAGAGCAAGAATACAGCTTCCATGGCAGAGAAGTGCAGTTATAGCAACAGCAGCACCTCCAACAACAGACCCTGCATAACCCACATAGACCATGACCATCTCTACTCAATCCTTCTCCTTCTCCCCATAGACTCAGTCCTCTCCTTTGCTATGACTTGCAGAAGATTCAAGTCTCTTGCCTCCTCTGAGACTCTTTGGGAATCAATCTGCAGGAGAGACTGGGGCAACAGTTGTGCTGATGCCCTTTTGGCTTCTTCTTCAGAGGATATGAAGCATCAGCAACAGCAACAGAAACTCTCATGGAAGAAGCTCTATCAGCAGGTCTCTCAACTGGGTTCCGTTACTTGCCTTAGATTGTCTGGTGTGGATGATAATTTAGTGTTTCCAAGCCCCAGAGCTTCTCACTCACTCAATTTCGTTTCCGATTGTCTGGTGTTGTTTGGTGGAGGTTGTGAGGGAGGTCAGTTTTTTAGATACCCATCTCTTGTTTTGGCTGTTTTTGTCTCTGATTCTTTGCTTTTCTGAGGATCTTGGATTGGATTCTAAGTGGGGTTTTTTTTTTTTTTGTTCAATAATGTCATTCTTTTGTCGGGGTGATGGAATCTTGATTTGATTTGATTTCCCATTAAAAGGGTTTGTTTGTTATGATGTGTTTTTGGTTTTTAAGTGTTATGGTTGACTGATCAAGATGCTTTCAGTTATTTTTGCTACTACTTTATTCTTGTTGAGGGAGGCGACTTTTTGTGATACGATCTGTTTTTGGTTCTTGACTTTTTACGAGGATCTTGGATTGAATTCATTTGGGTTTCTTATTTCATTTGTAAATCTCTTAGAAGTTAGTTTGTTTATTCTGGTATGTGTTGTCAATTTTTAAAAGTCCTGCTGACCCATGAGATGATTTTATTAGGTATTATAACTACTGATGCTACTTTTCTTATTATTAAGCCTGTCATTTATATATTTAATGGTGGTGGTATTGGTATATGGTTGATGCTTCCATGAGTTGCTTCTTTTGGGTTGGTTTCCTGTAGTTTATTTATCAATTGTTTCAGAAATCTGAGAAATCTTGATTCAGGAGCTAGTTACTTGTTGTAAAAGGTTCTGTTGACAATTGTAAGTGTGGAGTATTTGATTGTTTGGTTTGTTGAAGATGGCTTCTTTGACTTTGAGTGGTTTGGTTCAATGTTTGGACTCCTTGTGATTTATGTATGTATCAATAGCCACTTAAACCGGTTTGTTTCTAATTGATGATGGCTTCTTATACTGCTTCTATTGTTACAGTTCCTTAGAGTGGCTTTCATGATTTTCTTGAAATGTTCGCATGAATTGTTTGGGAATCTGAGAACTCTGCTCTAGAAGCTTTTTCATATCATGGTATATCTTTGGAATTTGTAGATGTTGGATGTTGGAGTTGTCATCATCATCTCAGGGATTTGTAGATTTTGAATGTTGTAGTGCTATCTTCTTTATCTTTTCCTGATTGAAACTAGCTTCTTCGATTGGCACTCGTGGGTTTAACTTTCTTAAGCCTATTCTTTTTTCATTGTTTCCTTTTTCTGATCTAGGCATTAATTTGGTTTAGAATGCTGAAGCTCGTTTTTCATTGAATTACCTCAAGAAAGATAAAACATTGAGTAGGAAGAGTTCTGTTCAAAGGTCTCTCTATTATAGTATTATGCCAATTTGGGAATATGGAAATTTAGATTTCAATACGGTTCTGTTAATTGGGTTTCATCTCTGATTTGCAAATTTGTAACTTCAGATTTGTACTTTGGTGAATGGAGTTACCAGGAACAGTCAAAATCTAAGCTTGGTAGCAGTTTGATGTCATGGATAAATATGGATTTTGCAGATTCCTGAACGCTGCAATTAATTCTGAGGAGCACAACTGCAGTGCTTTTTCTCTTACTGTGTCTCCTTATCACTCTGATTCAAATCTCACAGAGAACATCTAGGAACTTACGTTCTGGCGTTCAAGCATTTCCCTCGGACATTTACTCCTCAGTGTACCAAGACTCCTGTCCTTGAAATTCCTTCTTTGTGAATACTGCAACCCCCCTAGGTTTCAACCCTATTCCTCCTTGATACATTTGCTGCAGTATACATCTTGTTATGTAGGCTTAGAATTCTAAACTCGTAAGCTAAACCTAATTCTGGAAGTTCACAGATAAACTTAATTAAATGTGTGGAATCTATAGTTTCTGGAATGATATCGAGAATTCTAGATTATTTGGTTACAAGTCTTGACAAAGTTTCTAGTTAATCTTGGTTAGCGAATAGGTTAGTGCTGTAGGGGTTCTTGGCAGAAGTATAGGCAAGCCAATAAATTTGTTGCAGTGTTGAAGGAAGATAGTGTAGGGCACTGTTAGAACGGACTCCCGGAGACTTACTGGTTTGCTGGACTTCCTGTAGCCAGTTTTATGGGTCAAGCAAATTGTAATTTTTTTGGTAATTAATTGTAAATTTTTCATGGTAGTTAGGCTCGGATTGGACCTAGACCCCATGATTGCTGTGCAGAATATCAACAGGCTCAACTTCTAAGTGGTGTTACAGTAGTTTTTACTTGCAAGTATTCTTTTCATCAGTAACTTTTTGTTCTTGCATCAAATCATATTGAGAGGTAGCCCCATAGACTTTAGCTGCTTTTGCACCACAGATCGAGTAGGAGCTCTTTCCGTAAGTATCCCAGTAAAGTGATTTGCCTATGTGAAGGCTACTTGTCCCACCCAGTAATCTACAATTTTATTGCTCAAGGGTGAAACTGGGGCCTGGTAGTAAGCAGGCTGTGTGGGGAAATTTCTTCACCTCGTTGGAGACTTTCTATTACTCGGATTGATTTGGGCGAGGGAAAGTCTCAAAGCTTAGTGTGACAAGTAAGAGGAAGTCCAATTCTGAAAAGTATTGGACTCTCTCTCTCTCTCTTTGATTTCCCCTATTGCGTTATTATTTTTGGGAAGTCTCCCATTGTGTCCAAGTGTAATTGGGAGTCTGTTTTGCCTCCTTAGGTAGGTTTTGTCTGCTAAGAGATTTAGCGAGGTTCTTGCCAATTTAGTGAGATACCTATAGCTGTCATGGAATCTTATGAACATGTTAACGATAAAAAGGAATTAAAATACTATGTTAATTGGGTCCCACGAGGTTGGCACAGATAGGTCAAGGGGTCACGTGCCATGAGATTAATAGGCCGACAATGCATGTGTGTGGCTTGTAAGTGCGATGACACGTGTACGGCTAAGATTAGTCGGTTCTCTTACAATTGGGTTTATTCTGCTAGATCTATTTAGGCTTTTGTCATGAACCAGTTCCTACAACTGGATTTAGTTTGCGAGACCTATTAAGGCTTTGTCATCCTTATGTTGAACCGGTTCTTACAAATGGATTTAGTCTGCGAGACCTATTAAGGCCTTTGTCATCTTATGATGAACCAGTTCTTACAACTGGATTTTCAAGCTCACTGATGAACCAACCAAGGTTGATCAGTGTTGAGGTAAAGAGGTTTACATCCCTTTTCCCTCACAATGAGGTTGTGGATACTAATCCATGTATGGTCCTTCCGAATTTGCTCACAGTTTGCCACTGTTCCTTTCTTTCATCTTCTTAAGGATCTTCCGATGAACTAAATCACCCAGTTTAAATATTTTGCGATGTACTTTCTTGTCATAAGCTCGTTTAAGCTGTTGCTGGTAATTTGATAATCGCAATAAAGCATTCTCCCTTTTCTCTTCTGTGAGTTCGAGATCTCAAGTGATCAATTCCTTGTTCTCCTCTATCCCAACTTCTAATTATCTGGTTGTAGGAAACGTATCTTTTATTGGGATGACAACTTTCATATTGTATGTGTGAGTGCACATTTCGTACCTATGTATCCGAACCGGTACTCATGTACATCAGTAAAATATTAAACGCGGTAAGAAAAAGCACGGCGAACTGAAGAGTTGAAGAGTCACCAAACTGCCTTGCTAAGCAACTGGACCCACATAGTCAAACTGTCAGATCTTCTAGCTGAGCCGCCAAGCTGTTCAGTTGAATTACCAGCAGGCTTACTGAAGAGCCGAAGAGTTGCCTTGCTAAAAGCAAGCTTGAAGAACTGAGGAGTTGAAAAGCCACCTTACAAACAGCAGGCTTGCTGAACTGAAGTGTCGAAGAGCTTCCTTGCTAACAACAGGCTTGCTAAATTGAATAGCTGAAGAACCACCAAACTACCTTGCTAAATAATTGGACCCACCCAATCAAGCTGTCAAATCTCTTAACTGAGTTACTGATATCGACCGAATACTTCGAAGGAGAAGCTAAGACCCGGTCTAATAGAATAACCCACAGGGATGCAGAGATGGATGTCTCTCCAAATAAAGAGTAGACTCCCACTAAAATACATAAATTGCTCTTGATAAGAAAGCGCAACAAACATGCTAATTGTAAGCCGGAATATCCGTACCAGCCAAGGATCCAAACTCTGAGAAGAGCTTTACTCCTACATCTATAAAAGGAAGCGTCCTCGATGGTACAAGGTATGCAGTCTTCTCTAAAATCTCATCTCCTACTGATGCTATTGACTTGAGCGTCAGAGTGGTTTCCTTGCAGGCGGAGGAGTGCGAGTTGAAGTGTGCGGTGGAGATTTGACACGTAAGATTTTCGCCGACAGTATGCCAGGGAAAAGGTTGATTCTCACGTGGGTCTTCGTGGAGTGAATGATAGGCCCAGAGTACCCTGTGTAAGACATTTACTTATTTTCCTTTGGCCCTTTCAAGCCTCTTCATTATATTGTCGAGTATCGTCTTTTTGGTTGGCTACGCTTGGCCGTTTCTCTATGTATATGTCAGTGTTGAAAAGAGATGTTTGATGCCATGGCTTTGCAGTTCTTGATTAGTCGACACAATCAAATTGTCGACCATTGTCTGTGATGATTGTGTGTGGAATGCCAAATCTACATACAATATGCTCCCAAAGGAATTTCACACGTCAGTATCTTGAATTCTAACCAATTGCACTGCTTCGAACCCCTTTGCAAAATAATTTGTGACGATTAGTAAATACTTGAAGCCTCCTGGAGCTTTTGAAAGAGGTCCAACGATGTTGAGGCCCCATTGAGAGAAAGGCCAAGGACTATTAAGAGGGTGTAATTCCTTGGCTAGCTAATGGATTAGGGGTGTAAATTTCCAACACTTCTCACATCTCTTGACGAGCTCCTTTGCATCGGATTGCATATATGGCCAGAAATACCCCTATGTCAAAGCCTCTGTGCAAGGGATCATTTGTCTGAGTGGTTGCCACATTGAGTGGATCTCTTGCAATATGTGGGCTCTTTCAGTAGGGCAGACATCAGAGGTGTGGACCATCAACAAAGCACACCATCTAGGAGTAAATACTTGTCGGCTTTGGACTTAATTTTCTTTGCTTCTTTCGATTGCTGAGCAACTTTTGTCTTGGAGAAATTCAACTAGAGGCTGCGTCCAAGATTCTCGGTCTTGTCACAGCACTGGGGCAACTAACTCAACATTGTTGTCTATGCTAGGCCGAGCTTTGTATTCTACTAGGATCGTTTTGGATTCAGTATTGCCTTGTATAGAGGCTAAATAGGCCAAAGCATCTGCATGCTTGTTGTCGAACCCGGGCAATAGACTGAGTTCGAAAGAGTTGAAGCGGCTCGAAAGGTCTGCAACTTGTGGAGGTAAGCGGCCATTCAGTCATCTTTTGCCTAATAGATGTCCTTATTTGATTCACAACCAATTGTGAATCGTCGAAGATGGACATCTCCCTGACCCCTAACTCTATTGCCATGAAGAGTCTTTCAAGAATGGCTTCATACTCTACTTTGTTATTAGAGATCGAGAATCTGAACTTTGTAGACTTCTCTAACTTGGTATTTTTTGGTGTGACTAACTTGATGCCAATGCCGCTTCCGTTCTCATTGGAAGAGCCATCTGTGAAGAGTTTGCATTTATCGTCCTTTGAGAGCCAGGTGATTAGATCGTCATTAACAAAGCCATCTAAGTCGTCACCAGTAACGTTCCCCTGATCTTTATCATGCAATGTTGGATCATAGGGCTCTATTGGAAGGTACGAAGAGCATATTCTTCTTCTGGTCAATGTGAGAATTTTGCGGTAGCACTGCATGCTTATCTTCTCCTTATGGGGAGGCTTTCTTGGTCGGATCAATAGATACTTCTCCTTGCTGATCAACGTTCTGCTGATTTGGAAGTCCCTCTATCGTGGGTTCCTTGTCGAGAAGTCGGCGAAGGGCCTCATTATCCTTTTTGGACTCATCTACGTGTTTCTTCTACTCGGCTACTTCTTTCTTTAGTTCATCCATGGCCTTCAAGAGGTCTTGGATGCTGGGATTGGAGGTGGTAGTGCCAATTGCAGTGGAGGCGTCTCCACGCTCTGTCCTCGTTTGAACCATGATTTCTGAAGGTTGAGATCTATTTTCGCCCACAGATGGCGCCAAAATACGTGGGAAAATTTCTTCACCTCACAACCCTCTAGGTCGGCTCTGACAAGAAGAGTTGGAATCTTGCTCCGTCTATTGGTTGGACGCCGGGTGGTACTTGCAAAAACACTCCGATGCTCAAGTAAGAGGAGGATGACGGAGTTGCAAGTGAATTGACTGAAGATCAGATGATCATACCTTTGCTCATGACCTCAATTTGTAGATTTAGAGAGAAGTCCTATTCCGAGGAAGAATGGGACTTCGTTGGAGATTTTCTATTACTCGAATTGATTTGGGCGAAGGAAAGTCTCTAACCATAGTGTGACAAGTCAAAGGGAGTGCAATTCTGAAAAGGATTGGACTCCCTCTCTAACTTCTCTCTAACATACCCAATTACATTATTGTTTTTGGAAGTCTCATTTTGTCTGTATAATTGGGAGTCTTTTTCCCTCATATGTGGGTTTCCTCTGCTAAGAGATTTAGTGAGGTTCCTGCCAATCAAGTGAGATACATTCAGCTGTCATGGAATCTTATGAACTTGTTAACGATAAAAAAAGAATTAAAATACTGTGTTAATTGGGTCCCACGAGGTTGGCACGGATAGGTCAAGAGGTCATGTGCCATGAGATTAACAAGCCCACAGTTCACATGTATGGTTTTTAAGCTTGGTGACGTGTACGGCTAAGAATAGTCAGTTTATATATGGTATCTACAGGTTGTCTTGGCCAAATTTCTTTGGAATCGTAGGAGTTGCATCCGGAGGACAGTGCCTAGCCCTCCAATAGAACTTGAACTAATGATCAACTGATTATTTAACTAAAACCAATAGTATATGAGGCATCACCTTAACAATAAGATGGCTATCCCTCTGTTGGTTGTGTTAGAAGTTGCCGTGTACTTCTGTCTGCTGTTGTGTATAACCCTTGTAATCCGGTTTTTCATTTCTTGTGTAGGACGCCATCTTGATGACACATGGGTGGCATACATTGGTAATGAGTTTAGGAGGGTTCTGCAGTGGCAGAAGATTAACGCAGGCATCCCAAGTGGGCGTTTTGGACAGACGTGTGCTGCTGTTGGTGAAACTCTTGTCCTCTTTGGCGGGATAAATGACCATGGGATCCGTCAGAATGATACATGGGTGGGGCACGTTGTGCGTGATGAAATGCTTGGAATCAAACTCTCATGGAGGCTTCTGGACGTGGGTTCTGTTTTACCTCCTCCTCGTGGTGCCCATGCTGGATGTTGTGTTGATGACAAGAAGATGGTGATCCATGGAGGAATTGGGCTAGACGGCCTCAGATTGAATGACACATGGTTGTTGGATCTCTCAAATGGTGAGAGATCTGCCACATGGCGTGAGATTGTGACTTGCCCCTCACCTCCAGCTCGTTCAGGACACACACTTACGTGTATTGGTGAGACCCACATGGTTCTGTTTGGAGGAAGGGGTATGGGTTACGAGGTGCTCAATGATGTCTGGCTCTTTGACATTGGGGAGGAGTATCCTGAATGGGTGCAACTGAAATACGACTCGTCTAACATCCCCGAGGGTGTGCCTCTCCCCCGTGTGGGTCACTCCGCTACACTCGTCTTAGGAGGCCGGATACTAATCTATGGAGGGGAAGATTCACACAGGCACAGGAAAGATGACTTTTGGGTGTTGGACATTAACACTATACCAACTGTGAAGATGCATTCCCACACATTGGATCCAAAGAGATTACCAGGGACAATTTGGAAGAGGCTGAAGGCTGAGGGCCACCAGCCTGGTTGCAGATCGTTCCATAGGGCTTGTGCAGATCCTTCTGGTCGTTATGTGTACGTGTTTGGTGGAATGGTGGATGGGTTGGTTCATCCTGCTGAATCATCTGGGTTGGAGTTTGATGGGGAGCTCTATCTTGTGGAGCTTGTGCTTCAGTCATAGAAAGTAGGGAAGGATATGTATCTAAGATGGTAGACATTGTAAGAGGCTATCTCATTATTAAGTCCTTTGTAAATGGTAGCTGTGTTCTGTAGCTCAATACCTGGTGTATTACATCTTCCCTGCATTGAAATGAACAGAATAAGAAGGGTTTTTGTCTTGTCCGGCGTTCAGATCAGAATCTTGTGGGGTTTGATTTTTGCCATCAGAAATTTGAGGTGGGTCTAGCTCTGACCTCTAGTATTTTGGGTTGTAGTCAGATGACTGAATCGTCGGGAGCTCGTGTGAGAGTTGGTTTGACTGCTTAAACCAAGGCTGAGTATTTCCAGGATGTTAATGGACATACTTATATTTACTGACAATATTTTCCGTTATGATGAACTCAATCTCCAACAGGTGATAATGGAAGGACACTCTAAAGCAATTGTGGATTATGAAACGTAGGGTCTCTCATGGGCGACAAAGGCAATTTTGGACGATGCTTTACCATCCTTTCCATCTTTTGTTAATATTGAAGTAGATTATGTTGAAAGATCCTATAATGATGCTCATGTCACAGCTAGACAAGCAGTAGGCTGGATTGGAAATCCTCCAAACTGGCTTGAAGGCTCCTTATTATTGGACAGACAAGAAGTAAGATGTTTCTATAGCAAGTCTTTTGGTATCTAATGAATAAACTCCTATGCCCACCATAAAAAAATTGGAAAAAAAAACTGACCCAAGGGCTCACAGGCAGGAGAGGGGGAGGAAACTATCTTTTATATTACAGGAAAGACACGGAAAAAGGCTCTTTAAAGAACTCAAACGATCTCTGCAAACCAATTTCAGAAACAGAATATTTATCTTTTACATGCAGTCAGACTATAATATAATGTATCATATCCTCCTGAAGAGCCTGTGAATTTATCAATTTAATACCACAGGCTAGAACTACTTTTTGATTCTGCAGTAGTTTGTTAATTGTTCCAGATTCTTTCATCTCCAGAGCAAAGATATTCTCCACACAGGTACTTTTGCCTGTGCCAAATTCAGATACAGCTCCATAAGCTTTCTAGGTTCTGGTGTAAGCAAGGTTTAAAACCTTGTTCCGTTTCACTTTCTCGGTACATATCGACCGAGACAAAATGAAGTGGAATAAGACAATGGAGAAAACAGTCTCAACAAGGTTAAATTCTATCCCATTTCTTGATGATAAATATCTGGACATGTAGTTGTTTACTGTGGATTTTTTTCATTGGCAGATAAAAGGCATTTTGGTCAGCAAGAAAATGTAGAAAGCAAAGAAAAGCCAATTCATTTTAATGCTTTAGTGTGGGATGTGGGTGGGGACAAATGGCATTTAATGAGGGGAAGAGGGGAAGCATCATGCATGGTATTTGTTCAGGATACGATTTTAATGAAACAAACATGAATTGGGTCCTCACGAGGGAAAGAGGAGCAAGTATTATCAGCACAACAGCCAAAGAACCCAATGAATTGTGGGTACACAGTACCAATAATTCCTAGACACAATAAACCCACTCTCTGTCCTGCAGATTACATAATGCCTTTTTGTCTCCTAAGATTTTATGGAGGAAATGAACCATTGAATCAAATCCAGCTCAAAGAAAACACCTGGTGAGTGAACATCACCAATTCATGAAACTTGGCTTCTGGTCACTGCAATCTTTTCATAGGCGGATCTCCTTGGAGAGAGAGAGGAATTCAGAGTGACTATTGAATTCGAAATCCGATTTTATGTTAATAGCAGGTAAACATAAGTACATTCATGAATTCCAATCAACTGCGGGGAAATCTGTTCTGTCTGAATGAGACTACAATTTAGGCGAAAACTATTTGTCCACTAGCTTGTGCACATTGTTTCAGCATCTTCAGAAGAGCGATTCATCCCAAACCAAGTGCGAATTCAAAATGTTGAGCCATTGAACCCGAAGAATGAGCGCTTCACCAAAAACATAGAGGTGAGAATAATTATTAGTTAAACATAAACTTGTTACTTAAAGCAATAGCATATAAATTGTGAAATCAAATTAGCAGAGGAAAAGCTACCCTTGTTGGCCTAACATCAGAAGTTGCAGAACCTTTATTTAGGCGATAAAGAACACAGAACACAAAATTAACTCATGCAATGTGGATTGCTCCTCCAATCATGAATTAGAAGTCAGATTCTATACAGATGACCTAGGATTTCTTTCTTCATAGAGTTATTCAGTTTAATCCAAATTAATGAAAGAACCTCGTGAAATTTTATCATGTTCCTTCTTTCTCCTCTTGCATGGTCACAATACCATTGAAGTTAAAGAGAAGAGTGAAATCTATTCCTACGATAGAGACCTACTTCAACGACACATAACAGAACTCCATGACCATTGCAAGATAGAGAGATTATAGCTAGAGAAAAAAAAAATTGATGTACAGTTAATTATTTTGTTGACTGATATTTTAATATTTAAACCTACAGTCAAACTATCCGTAGCCATCCAACTCCCTAAAAGGCCCTGCAAATTGTCAAATTATTTAGCAAATTAAGTGGCCAAATTGGGATATTTCTCTCATAGTTTCAGAAACATAGTTGCAAATCGTGAACTACATAGATCAAACCAAACTACAAACCAGGTAACTGTGATTCTATTCTTAATTGTTTGTCTTGAACATTCCTCGGGTCTATATTGCTTTCTTTCCAACGGATAACAAGGCTGGTTTCATGTCTTAAGAAACTAATACCATTAGTGAACTCTAATAGGATTAAGGTTCGAGTGAGTGCAAGTTACCAGTCCAGAAGATGGAATTCATACATTTACAATCTTTTTGTGTCCGCTAATCATAGGTTTGATCCCTGAAGTGGGATGGGGACCTTGCAGTCTAGATTGCCTATTTGAGGAATGGGTCAGATATTTGGATAAAATTCTATAATTTAGGCACATTCTTTGTGAAGTTAATGAAGTTCATATTCTTTAGTTATTCCTTCTCTTCAACTACCTTCACAAAAGGTCCGAACTTCCAGAGGCAAAGCATGCCGGAAAAAACCAGTATCCTATTGACAGTTTGCTCCAAAGTGGAAAAGTCCTGAACACTGGTTCTAGTAAAACTTGCAAGTTTCAACTTTGCTGATAATAACCAATAATTACTTGTGTAGAATTGAAAGAACCATGTCACAAACCATAAGCGGAGGATATAAGAAACTGATCAAAAAAAAAAAAGAAGTGGAGCGGAGGATATAAGAATAGCTAAATCCTACATCCTAGATATTAATGAGAAGGATTGAGATTCTCACCGTATGACGACCACCTAAATGCAACCTTTCTTTGTTAAGACTACTTTCCTCATTTATGAAATCGACTAAGCAGAAGAGAAAAAAACTCAATTCACTGCTTACCTCAACATCATAGAACTTAATATAAAATCGGGAGCTATCCAAGGAGAGCTTGGTTTCAAGAATTTCTGCAATGGCTGAACTAAGCTTTCCATTAACACTCGGACCAAGCCCTCCAATGGATATCAATTCTCCATACGCAGCCGGCTCTTCAGTTCCAGCAAATGCCATAGGTACTCCTCCATTCATCAAAATCATCACGTACTGAACCATCATCACCCAAGTACATGGATAAGTTATAAGCAAAATAGTTAATAAAAAAGATCACATAATCCACTACACTGGATCACCATGAAACAAAGAACTTATGTTAGCCAGAAGTAAAAGGACCTATCATCCATCCTCAACAAGTGAACCATCACATACCGAGAAAAGAAGAAAAGCACCCAATCCATGAGGAAACTGACATATAAAGCTGTTGCAAAAACGAGGATCTATAGGGATAATGGTAACATGAAACAGAGAAAACAAAGAGAAAGAACAAACACCTACAATGCACCAGATTTATGTGGTTTGTGACCACGTCCATGAGTAAACTGATCCAAGAGCTTCCACTATATGCGAAGATCACAAGATACAAAATAAGCCTGCAGCACTGCCTTATATAGGGTCTCAAACCAGTCCCAAACCTACTAGGAAAACCCGATATAGAAGTTTCACCTAAATGGAAAAAATATTTACATTGTGAAAATGCCCCTATTTTTGGCCTCAGAGGCAGCCCCCACTCCCCTAAATTTGCAAGGAGGCATAATACAACAAGAGCCACCATGACTGAATCAAGAACTAAAAAAAATCACTTCCATAAGAATACTACCTGTGTCACCATCACAACTAAAAGAAATGGCGAGAACCCACTCGACACAAATAAAAACCATGAGAGACTAAAGAAAACAAAAATGGTAGAAATATGCACCACCATTAACACAACCACCACACTAGCAGTAGATAGACCCGAAACAAATCCATCTTCATTAAGTACAAAACCTCGACTGAGTAAACTAAATCACCAACATGATATTAAATATCGATTCTTATCGAAATTTATCGTATTTATACGTTTCTAAAAGGTAACGATGTGTTACATGAGGGCATTGAGGGGTAATTTAACTAAATTTATCATAATTCATTCTAATTTATTGTATTAAACGATACGATGTTTATCGAAATGCATTGCGCCGTATCGCTTTTCGGGGTCATAGCCACCCACTACTAGGCCTAAACTGAATCATCATTCACAGAGGAGAAAGACCCACTCCATTTTTGTTTAATTTTCACATTTTTAACCACCAAAGGACCCAAAACGGATAGATAGCAAAAAAACCAAAAACCCACCTTTCATAGAGTAGAATTATCAAACATATAATGCTCCGAACTACAAGAGCATGAACGACATTAACAATGGCAGCAATAACAACAAAGCAAAACATAAATCTTAGGAGAAAAACTCACCACAATCAAAAGAGAGGAGATTAATGGTTTTTTTTTACTTACAGATTCAGGTTTGCCAATGATCTTTGCAACAGCTTTGGTTGCATCCTTGAGGATGTCTGACGCCACAACTGCATCCACTGGAAGGTTGGTGAACAAATTTAAAGTGGGCATCCTAGCTTATGTTAGCAACTGACCCCTTTATTAATCTTATCTTGCAACGTTAGTGGAGGATAAGGAGAGCAACAAGAACGTCTGCAAGTGTAGATGAACAGATAGACATGGGGTGCTGCTCTGTCACTAGTTTCTTATAAGACCATATATCGCTCTAAGATTGTTTACTAGACCATAAGAACAGCCTGAGTCTACCCACCTCCAAAGTAGTCGAATGCATGGTCTAAAAAACGGCCGTTATAGCGAAAATAACGTCCGCTATAATGAATTCGGACCGCCCACGCTACCTTATGTGCCGTTTTAACACTCAGAAAATAACGGTCGTTATTTTCATTATAACGGCCATTAATTTTCCATTATAACAAAAATAACGACTGTTATTTTCTGAAAAAATATTGTTAAAAAAGTCCGTTATTTTCCGTCACTTTCCATCTTTCCCGTTATTTTCCATTTTTGCCTGTGCGTAATCTATTATAACAGAAAAAAATGGTAACGCCCCCAGTCTGTTATACCGTTATAACGGCCCATTTTAAACCTTGGTCGTATGCATATAGTTAGCAAATCTTGGTTTAAACCAAGGTTTAAAGGGGACCGTTATAACGGTATAACGGACTGGGGGTGTTACCGTTTTTTCTGTTATAACGAAAAAAAACATTCAGGGGCAAAAACGAAAAAAAAAATGAGAAAAAAATGGAAAAAATGGCGCTGAAATTCAATTCAAATTTTGAATTTTAAAATTTGAATTTCAAAAATGGAAAAGAACGGAATATAACGAAAAAATAACGGAAATAACGGCCGTTATTTTCTGGGCGTTTTAATGGTGCATAACGTAACAGGTAGGTCCGAATCCGTTATAACGGCCGTTTTTTAAACCTTGGTTTAAACCAGACTTGAAAAAAAAACCTATTATGAAAAAACATTTCAAAGCAGGGTAATATATTCAATAATTCGAAACAACCCATAATTCTAAATTTTTCAAAAAGTCTCATGAATAAAATTCATTATTGTTTTAAAAATTAATATATGTCACCAATTTTTATTTTTAGAAAAGATTAACAGATTCTTACACATAAATATTTTTGGAACTTATTAATGTTGCTTATATTATTTAGATTTAAGAAAAATATTATATATTTTAGTTCGATTATATTTATATTACCACCCAATTTAGATGGGCGTATGCACGTATATGTATACGTTTTTTTGAGTGTGTAGTTTTGGACTAAAACCGTATTAAACCCAAATTCTCCACTTTTCGATCTTTTGACATTCTCGTCTTTTTTACCGTTTTTTTTACTCCATTTTTCTGAACCCAAATTGTTTTAAACTCGCATTTTTCAATGGATGAATTTTTGTTGCTTCACAATTTTGCTGATTCCTAGTCATTGGATTTGAACAATCTTTTATTGAATGGCTTGAGACCACCTATCAGGCTATTTTAGGTTTGTAGGTCCATAAAGTGGTGGGCCATCAGTGGGCCAATATTATGTATGCCGTATTATTATGAAAAAAAAATAATTACTTTGTTTTACATTATTGAAGGTATACTCCCGATCAATTTTTTTTTTTAAAGTTTACTAAAATAGAGACTCCGCGCACCTGTGTCGGACTCTGACACTTGTACCTGTATCAATGCAACATAGGACACAATATGAGTCATATGGCACAATCTTAGAGACCACTGACTGTATGGATGTTTGGCCCATCCGTAGCTGGACTTACATACCAAAATTCAACTTGATTAGTAATTTCTATCCGTTGAATTAGAGTCTTAATTTTCCATATGGTTTATTTTTAACTATGATTGCGAGAATTTTGTGGGCTGCTCTAATCCGAAGGTTTGAAATCGCTAATCAGGATGATATTTGGTATGTAAGTCCACCTAGGGATGGGCCAAACATCCATACAGTCAGTGGTCTCTAAGAGTGTGCCATGTGGCTCATACTATGGTCCCTCCTCGGCATGATGAACAACATGTGAAGGTGAAGGTGAAGGTCTTGTGAAGTCCGTGTGAGGGGGCGTGCTCCAACCTCGGTTTTGGCTTTAAAGTAGTGGCCGATTAAGTGTGGGGCACACAAAAAAAATTACAAATTGTTGCTGAAATATTACAAATAGTGAGACAAACTCTAATTTCATCAAATAATTAATAAAAAAGTTTGATAATTATCCCTAAGCTAAACTCTTGACTAATGGCTTGTAAGGACCTTTTAATGGAGAACTTAAGCTTCCTTCCCAAATCTTCTGTTTCTCACCATCATCAGCTTTGGCCCACAAAAGCAGATATAGGCCCAATACCACAAACACTGCCCCAACAATGCTGCATTCATCTCAACCACATATCGATATCAAAACAAGCGATATGGTTAATTACGATAATCATCCGAATTAAAAAAAAAAAAAAAAAAAGTACCGGTAAAATGAAGTTAACTAACCTCGCTAGATGAGCGTCCTTGCCCAAGACAAACGTCTCGAGGAGGAATGAGAAGACGATGAGGAGAGGCGAAAATGCATTCGCAAAAACGGGCCCCTTTTTGTCTATACACCATGTTTGAACATAGTAAAAGATCCCTGAAATCAAAATTCCCTGGCCGCACAAACTCATCATTTTCCATGTTGAGGATCATTGTCAAGTTTGGCTGTCTAATAACACAGTGGGAATTTACTACTAATTAAAAAAATAAAATGAAAAGGCGGTTTATTATCGGTAATCGGTTCTAGATTTTGGGTTAAAACTTAAAATAGGTAGATAATTAGTTTTGTTGTTACTTGTTTGCACGTAATGCAGTTTGGCTATCTAACTAGGCCAGCTTAATTGATGGTAATGGTTCGATACCAAACCAAAGTGGAACCAGGACTAAAACCGATTCTCCAAATGGGTTTTGGGTACCTATGTCCTATAGTTTTCTGAAACTTTCGGGCCCGATTTTGAAATAACTAGTCTCAAAATCGGGATAATTGGACCGGTTCTTCTTGGGGATCGGTCGGGTACCCATTAACAGCCCTAAAACCTAAAGTGTAGATCAAAATGTCTTGCAATAATAAAGAACCCAACCACTTAGTTTTTTTTTTTTTGGGTCATTTTCCTTGTTTAAAGTAAGGGTAGCCTGGTTACACAAAAAAAAGTAAGGGTAGGCTCAGCAGACACATATTTTCACACACAATTTTGGTGTACCCACATGGAAGATAAATCAATGGCTGATTTTTGGTGAGGATGATCTCCTCACCATATAGATCACCCCTACGAAAAATCAGCCCATTCTGAAATTTCTAACACCATCAAACATGGGTTTCAAGTTAACGGTAAAAAATAAACGGTCCATAATTCTTCAACTTGTAAACCATGTGCTACGAATATCAGAATGATTTGATTTTTCGTGAGGGTGATCTCCTCCCCATAAAGACCATCCTCACCAAAAATCATCCCATTCCAAAACTTGTAATTTATATATTGGCCCCGACAATTTTTGTGTGCGAAAATATGTGTCTCCTGAGCCTGACCCTTAATGTAAATGGTTAAGTTTGAGATATGTGAATTACCCCATATAGAATTGCTAGCAGCTCAAGACTGCCATCAAACCTTATCCTCCAAGCTGATGCACTTCTTTCTGTGAAGGCCGCGAGCATTGCCGTTGTGACGGTACCAAAGAAGCTTACCATAGCCGATAATGTCATATGTGCAGGGAACTTAGTTACCACGCTTTCCTGCACGTATTTACGCCGTCTTTTATTTCAAATTCGTACTAGTAAAACGCACGCAGTTAGTACCGCAAGGGCATTGCTTACAAAAAAAAAAAGTATTGCAAATGAATTTTTGAAAAAAAAAGTGGCAAAATAGAAAAATTTAAGTTCGAAGAAATTTTTTGGTAATCAACTCTACATTCACCCAAACCCTAAAAAAAATCTGCATAGATCTACTCAGATTAGTATATTTAGTATTGTAATAAGTTATGTGAGGCGCACCGTATCTCAAACAATTTTTCCTGGTTGTTAAGATTATGAAAAAAATCAATTAAGAATCTTAGATCAGATTAATTAGAATTAGTTTTTATCTTTAAAAAGGTTGTATAAAGTATTAACCCTTGATTAGGTCAATGTAATTAATCGAGTTATTATTAATAAACTCAAAATCTATCATGGTATCAGAGCATTGTTCTTTTGCGAGCAAGTTCTTGATTCTATGCCTTCTTCAACGGGCAGCATTATTGTCGTCAGTTAGACTGACATCATTGGTTGTTGTTCTACACAGTCAACTCCTCCCGAACATCATCACCTTTCTCGTTGGAGCCTTTTGGGTACTTCCATAGGCTCAATTTTATATATCTCAAAGTTATTTTTTTATCCACATCCCTAACTTCCCATCAAATGCTCATCAAAATTTTTCAATCTCATCATATTTTATTTACTCAAGATATCTCCAATGAAAATTAATTCAGAAACTCCGGGTTCAATAACTTTTGGAAAGAAATCATGACTGACTTGATCTAGTGGACCACCAGCTCTGATAAACTTAAAGATGAGCAACATGCAAAGTGCGAAGAATAGCTTTGAAAGATTAGTTTAATGGGCAAATTGAAAAAAAAAAAAAAAAGGTCCAACCTGTCAGGCATATAATTTTCGAAAATGGGCCACTTGCCCACACACCTTTGATTATGTTGCCAAGGTTTATGAAGGGATTCACTTTTTGCACGACACCTAAAAAAGAGGAATTTGTGTGGGCACCAACAGCTGGTGCTGTTATGGTGTCCTCCACTTTCACGAACCATGGTCGACCATAGGTCTAGAAAGTATGATTGTCTTGGAGAATGATATGGTGTGAACTCAAAGAACGTCAGTGGTCGGGATCCGGAGATGATGGCCACTAGAGAGCTTTGGGCACAAAAGAATTCTTATATGCTCCAAAAAGAATTTTTATAGATCCTTACGGTATGAGCCACGTTGCAGTCTTAGATATCACTGACCGAATGGATTTTGGCCCATCTAAGTGGACCTGCATGACAAAACTCATCATGATTAGTGATTTCTAACCTTTGGATCCGAAATCCCTGCTTAAAAATAAACCCATGAAAAAATTTCAATTCACGGTCAGAAATCACTAATCAGGCCAATTTTGGTTAAAACATCCATACGGTCGATGGTCATGGAAAGCCGCAGACCGCCAAAAATAGTCCATAATGCTCACATTCCTACGGTTTAAATCAACCCATGAAAATGATTCTAATCCAACGCTTAGAAATCACTAATCAGATTGATTTTTTTTGTCGGTCCACTTAGGGATTTTCCAAACATCCATACGGTCACTGTCCTCTAAGAATGTTCCACGTAGCTCATATTGTGGGCGGTCTGCGGCTTCCATGACCGTCGATGTCATCGATTTTGATGACGGACGCCAGCCATCAAAAATTATTAGGGATGTGGAGGGAGACAACGACACACATGCACGGTCAGGACATGACATGTGCTGTCGTCACTAGGTCCTGGAAATAGAGTAAAACTTGTGTCACAAGATGTTGTGACTGAACACGGTCACAGCACTCAATATGAGCCACGTGGTATACTATTAGAGGACGATGACTGTATGGATGTTTGGGCAGTCCCTCGATAGCCCGTTACACAAAAAATATGCTTGATTAGTGATTTCTAACTGATTCTATTGAAGTTATTTTCATGGGTTGCTTTTAACGGTAGGAAGTTGAGCATTATTGAGCGTTATTTGGGTGCAAAAATCCAAAGGTTTTAAATCACTAATCAGGCTGATTTTTGGTTTGTAGGTCCTCCGAGGGACTGGTCAAACATCCATACGGTCAAAGACCTCTGATCGTATGCCACGTGTCTCGTATTGAGTGCTGTGACCGAGTCCGTCACAACATCTTGTGACACATCAAACAACTGTCGAAGAACGTCCACTAGTTTGGAGACTTTAGTCTATACACAGTAGCAGGCCAACATAACTTGACAGATCCACTTTGCTATCCGGCCAAAATATACGCAACGTGGCACATTCTTAGAGATGTTTACCTTATAGATGTTTGGCCAATCCCTAGATGGACCTACAAGCCAAAAATCAGCCTGATTAGTGATTTATTTATTTATTTTTATAATTAGTGAGTTCAAACCTTTAGATATTTCTACCCCAAATAATGCTCAAATTTCACGGTTAAAAATCAACCCATGAAAACGCCTCCAATCCAACGCTTCGAAATCACTAATCAGGCTACTTTTCAGTCTGTATGTCCATCTAGGTTTTGGGCCAAACATCCATACGGTCAGAAATCTCTAGGAATATGCCATTTGGCTCAAAATGTGGTCCGTCAGCAATTCTACTATAACATCATATCTGACACGTACCCCTGACACTAGAATTATCCTTCCAAGTAATTTTTTTTTCAGTGCGTACGTACCACTATCAGACTCGACGAAGCACCGCCGAGGATCGAAGCTGCGATCATGAGGTACCCTATGATCCTGTTACTGATGGACGGAAAACCTCTTAACGGAAAGGTGGAAGTTTGGTGCTCCGGTTGAGACCAAACCACCGTAACGCTAGCGCCCAAGGCCGATAAAACGATTCCCCATAGCTTGGCTTGACCGTTAATGGAGCAAAACCTGAAAGTTTCTCTCCGGAAAACCACTGCGAGTACGAAAATCACTGCCGTTAACGTGTTCATACCGATGGTCTGGGACGTTACCGTTATGTAGCGGAGACTTGATGTCAACAGTAACTGAAATAGCGTTACCCTTCACAATTCACATACAAACACACAAGTATACACTTAGAAGAATGCGTATGAGTTTAAATTCTCCCACTGCGCATTTTAGC
This sequence comes from Euptelea pleiosperma, assembly GCA_035048495.1. NCBI lineage: Eukaryota > Viridiplantae > Streptophyta > Magnoliopsida > Ranunculales > Eupteleaceae > Euptelea > Euptelea pleiosperma. The sequence goes on along the minus strand of CM068548.1, from coordinate 19,117,542 downwards.
AGATTTTATGAAAAGAGACAAAGAAAGATGGATTACTGTAAGAAGCCCAATAAGAAAGCCCAGCAGAATATCTGAAACGTGATTGGCGGCCTTGTTCCTCTGCAATTACCAGAGAGAGAGTAAGAGAGAGTGAGAGAGAGAGAGAGAGAGGGTAGTGGGTACCTTTCCAAGAAGAGGGCGAGAGCGGAGAGGACGAAAGTGGCAACGAGGTGCTGATAGACGACTAAAACGGGGCCGCTGACGCCACCGGAGATGAGGGATTGGAGGAAAACAAGGAAAAATGCTAAAGCTAGAGAAGCTAAAGTCAATAAAAGATGGGGTTTGAACTTCTCCACTCTCATTCCACTGCACAACATCCCCATCTCTTTTTTCCTTTCTTGCTTACCCCCCAAACCCAAGCAACACCATTTAATATTATGTGAATTCCGAGGTCAATCGATGTCTGGGCCCAAGAACGACGGCCACCACATAACAGAAAACCCCATCTTTTCTTTTTCGAAAAACACCATCTCTTCTTTTTCCGGAAAAAAGTTTAATCGTCGGAATGGGACTGCAGAAGGAAAAATATATGATCGCTAACTTTTACCTTTGGATTTTAGTCTTTTGTTTTTTTTATCCGTGGGATTCTGGCATTATTTGGGGTACATAGATTTAACGGTTAGAAATCACTAATATGACTGATTTTACTCCGTAGTTCCACTTAATGATGGGCCAAACATCGATCGTTCGGTTGTCTTTAAGAATATACCATGTCAAGGATGAAAGGAGTAAAGTCTCGGGATCGGTGGGCTCCGATCCCGATAAAATATCTTAATATAGGAGTTGCCATTATTATAGGTGTTCAGAAGAGTATATATTTGTAGGGTCGGGCTCAAGGGACCCCCATTTCTGACCCCCTTTTTTGACCCCCATCCTGACTTACCCACGTAGAAGATGAATCAATGCTGATTTTTGGTGAGGATGATCTATATGGTGAGGAAATCATCCTCCCAAAAATTCAAATCATTCTGATATTCATAGACTGGTTTAGAAGCTGAAGCATTATGGACAGTCAATTTTTACGTGTAACTTTAAAACCACATTGATGGGGTTAGAAATTTCAGAATGGGCTGATTTTTTGTTGGGGTGATCTATATGGCGAGGTTATCATCCCCTCCAAAAATCAGCCATTGATTCATCTTCTACATGGGTACGCCAAGAGGGGGGTCAAAAAAGGGGGTCAGAAATGGGGGTCCCTTGAGCCCGACCCATATTGGTATTATGCGTTGAAATCAATAAGAAGAATTATCATCATTTAATTTATTTAGTTTATTAGCTAGAAGTAGAATTAATTCAGCTTCTTGGAGTTATGTTGCATCATTATTTATCTCCAAAGACTAACATACCACAGTTTTGTGGCTGGCTGACTACCACTAACTACTACAAATGTCTGATTTAAAAATTAGGGTTTCGGCCAAAACTCATTACATGTTACGATCCAAAGTTGTAGACATCGGCATTTTTTTCTTTTCAAAACAATCTATGTTAGTCAAACGAGGTCAACGACGGCTAAAGGACAATAAAGAATGGCAATCATGAGGTTGGTATACATGCAGCTACCTATCAGTGGACGTTTAACGTTCAAAATTAACCAATAAGATTTTGAAACGTTGAATGAGAGTCACATACTACATACGTACTAAGAGAATCCATTCATGTTTAAGAATACGACGTGAAATTGGGTTACCATCTACTCACATTAAATTCATTTTAATATTTGTTTTTTAGTCCATAAAACATGAAGTACGTGACAACACATGGAGATGTGGGATTTGAGCCCATATCCAAGTCCAGGCCGTGAAGAGTATTTTGCGGGCTGAGCCGCGTGACTCAGCCTACATCCCGACCTGTGAAGCGGTCCACCCACTCCTAAAATTTGAACTTTAAGGCCCTTCACCCCTAAAATTTGAATTTTAAAATATCCCCCTCCCCAATTAGAGATTTAACATTTTCCCTCCTCTCCCCATGTAGAATCAGTTATTTTTAAAATCAGGCCCAACCCGTCAGTCTACCCCGTGGTCCAGCCCACCAACCCGGCCTGAGGCCCAACCTAGGATCGGGCCTGCGGGCTGGGCGTGGGCTTCAAAATTTATCTACGGTCTACCCCGATCTACTTTGACTTGTCTTAGCATAGCCTGAGTCAGGCCTGGCCCGAACCTACCTAGCCTGGCGGGCCAAATTGCCACTCCGAATCTAGGTATCCAAAAAACGTTCAAATTCAAATGGCTATAGATCACAAGTTAGGCTGATTGTTGATTTGCAGATTCATCAAGTGGTGGACCATTCTTTCATGGGTCTAGGATATTACCGTTATGAAACGGAGACTTGACGTCAGAAATAACTGACATAGCATTATCCGTCACAGTTACACAAACACACAAGTAGAGAGACTTAGAATGAGAGAGGGAGCTAAAATACACCGGAAGTCGTAGCACGATAGCATCGTAAACACACACACACACTATATATCAATGTGACGTGCCCCTATACATGGGTACCAAAATAATCCACGCACCAGATGACACGACGTGGCAGTCCGAGAGTTAATCTTTATCATCAGGACCTTGCGATGAGTCTCAAGCACCCATTTCATCTACTAAGCTAAACTCTTGTCTAATGGTTTGTAAGGACCTTTTAATGGAGTGCTTTCCTCCCAAATCTTCTGTTTCTCACCATCATCAGCTTTGGCCCACAAAAGTAGATACAGGCCCAATACCACAAACACTGCCCCAACGATGCTGCATTGATCTCAACCATAGATCGAATCATAACAAGCGATATGGTTACGATAATCATCAGAATTACAATCAAAAAATGGTGGAGTTAACTAACCTCCCTACATAAGCATCCTTGCCCAAGATCAACGTGTCGAGAAGGAATGAGAAGACGATGAGGAGAGGAGAAAATGCCGATGCGAAAACGGGCCCCTTCTTGTGTATACACCATGTTTGCACGCAGAAAAAGATCCCCGACATCAAAATTCCCTGGTCTCACCAACTCATCGTTTTCAATGTTGAGGATCATATATATATATATATAGTATATACATCGGGTCAGTATCAGATCGAAATAGGGTCGGTACCGATCCAATAAGAGATTGGATCAACAATATGTGATCTGGTACCGATCCAATTGGAAAAAATAAGGATCCAGACCCAATTTTTTGGATCAGATCTCCGGGTCGATCCGATCCATTACGAGACCTATTGGATCCAGCCACTTAGTTTTTTGGTGGGTCCTTCTCATGATTAAGGTTGAGAAATGTGAATATTACCCCATAGAGAATCGTTAGCAGCTCATGAGTGCCATCAAACCTTATCCTCCAAGCCAATGCACTTCTTTCCGTGAAGGCCGCTAGCATTGCTGTTGTGAGGGTCCCAAAGAAGCTTACCATAGCCGACAATGATATATGTGCAGGGAACTTAGTTACCACGCTTTCCTGCACGTATTTACATCATTTTTTCATTTCAACTTCTTGACTTAGTAAGCAGGAGGTCCTGAGTTCGACTCCTTGTGAGGCAATACCCCTGTTTGTTTTTTTTTTTATCCCAGTACATCAGGCACGTGGGGAAGGGGTGACTTACGTGCTCTATGGGATTAGCCGAGTCGTAGAAGATAGAAATTTAAATCTGAAGGGCCGTCTTGAAAAATTCGCTCACTGAGAAATGCGAGTTTAAAACAATTTAGGTTAAAAAAAATATAGTCAAAAAAGCGGTAAAAAAGACGAGAATATCAACTTTGGGATTAATACTTTTTTGAGTCCAAATGTGTATAGGCCCATAATGTATATAGATTAGGTAGTAATATAAGTATAATAGAATTGAAACTATATGATATTTTCCTTAAATTTAAGTAATATAAGCAACAATACTAATAATTTTCAAAAGGCGACTCCAAAGACTTCCTTTTTCTAACCCATTTCGTTGTTTGGGCGCTCGGCTGTGGATACCACGAATCTAACGGTGGTTGTCAACACCAGCCAAAAGTGAAAATCTGAGCCCGACCCTTTTTAAAAATATTTCTCATTTATCAAGGTCGGAAAATGTATAGGAATCTGTTAATATTTTTGGTAACATATATTATAAATAAAAAATAATCTTTAATTTTAAAAACAAGAATAATTTTATATATTCATGAGATTTTTTGAAATTTTTGAAATTACAGGTTATTTTGAATTATTGAATATTTCGTGTTTTTACATCGTAATTTAATTTAAAATATTTTATAAAAGAATTAATTTTTTTCTCAGTCAATTATAGTTAAAAAAAATTAATAACATATGTGATATTGATTTATGATCTTTATTAATGGTTTATTAGAATATAATATGTATATAAAATTATAAGAAAATGACTTTTTGACTTAATTCATGTCAAATAAACTTTTTCACTTTTTGATTTATAAGTCAGCTTTTCACCAAACAAATTTTTGCTTTGGGATAAAAACTTTTAAATTCAACAACTTAATTTAGAAGTTACTTTTTGCTTCCATTGTTTTGCCAAACAGACCTTTACTAACTATGAACGTGACACAAATGTCATAGTTAGAAAAGCAAAATAAAGGTTGATCCTGCCGTGGCCTAGAAATTTTGAAAGAGGGGCCACTCTTGGACTAGGGAACACGGACTTTTGATTATGTGAGGGCAAAAGGTGGGAAAAAGGGCGTCCACAAATCGATAACCATCCAAACCGATGGGGGAAAAAAAATCGCTGGCCCACTTTGAAGTCCTCTCCCAAAATGTCGGACAAGTATCCCTTGTTAACCGTGGAATTTGAGCAATATTGACCAGTATTTGGCCTACAAAGATCCAATGGTTTGAAATCACTAATATCAGGTTGATTTTTGGTTTGTAGGTCCACCTAAGGATTGGCCAAACATCCATACAGTCAGTATCCTCTAAGAATGTGCCACGTGATTCATATTGTGCCCAGTCGATCAACAACTTTAATGACGGGCACCGGTAAGCAAAGTTCTACTAATCCTTCACATAAGAAGATGCTGGGATGTGGGAGAGTAAATCTTTGATGACCGACCACAGTTCGAACCATGTGGCAGTACACTCTCAGAGATCACTAATCAGATTGATGTTTGGCCATCCGTAAGAGGTCCTACATACAAATCAGATGGATATCTAAGTACCCTAAATATTGCTTGAAATCACACGGTTAAAAATAAACTCATGAAAAGACTTAAATCTAATGGTTAGAAATCACTGATATGGCTAGTTTTTGTCTACATGACCACCTAGGAATGGACAAGCATCCATACGGCCAGTACCTAAAAGTGTGCCATGTGGCTCATACTCTGGTTCGTTTTAGACGGACGTTTGTCATCAAGTAAGATTTATTCCGGATGCGGAGCCAAAGACAACACTCATATAAGGCGACACATGCAAGGTCAGGGATATTTCCCTTCGTTTTGGACGGGCGTGGATTCCAAGAATCCAATGGTGGCTGATAGCGCTGAGTTGGCATTATTTTTTTTTGCCAAACAAACCACCGTTGGATTCTCAGAATCCACGCCCGAGAGCATGAGTGAAATTATGAATGCAAAATCAGAGGAAGGAGTAAAACTTCTATCACAACGGATTGCATATCACACAATCACAAGCCAATGAGTTCTCAGCACGTATCCTTGTGTTTTTAAGATTTCTTTTTAAGCACATAGGTACGTGGCAAAGGTTTCCTCGTAGTCGTAGCTGACCATATAGATGTTTGTCCCAACCCGTGGAATTCAAGCTAGCATTAATATTTGGTGTACAAAGATCCAAAGGTTTGAAATCAGTAATCAGGCTGCTTCAGATCCATGCACCTAGGGATGGACCAATCATCCATACGGTCCGTGGTCTCTAAAAGTCTGCCACGTGGCTCATGTTTTTTGTGTCCAACCACGTTGGACACTACAATTATATTTTTCAGTGCGTACGTACCACAATCAGACTCGCCGAAGCACCGGCGAGGATCGAACCCGCGATCATGATGTATCCTATGACCCGGTTACTGATGGACGGAAAACCACTGAACGGGAAGGTGGAACTTTGGAGCTCCGATTGAGACCAAACCACCGTAACGCTAGCGCCCAAGGCCGATATAACGATTCCCCATAGCTTGGCTTGACCGTTGATGGAGCAAAACCTGAAAGATTCTCTCCGGAGAACCACTGCGAGGACGAAAATAACTGACGTTAACGTGTTCATAGCGATAGTCTGGGACGTTACCGTTATGTAGCGGAGACTTGACGTCAACAGTAACTGAAATAGCGTTACCCTTCACAGTTCACACACAAACACACAAGTATACATTTAATTTAGAAGAATGCATATGAGTTTAAATTCTCCCACGGCGCATTTTAGCAGATTTTATGAAAAGAGACAAAGAAAGATGGATTACTGTAAGAAGCCCAATAAGAAAGCCCAGCAGAATATCTGAAACTTGATTGGTGGCCTTGTTCCTCTGCAATTACCAGAGAGAGAGAGATAGTAAGAGAGAGAGAGAGAGAGAGAGAGAGAGAGAGAGAGAGAGAGAGAGAGATGGTGGGTAATGGGTGATGGGTAATGGGTAATGGGTAATGGGTAATGGGTACCTTTCCAAGAAGAGGGCGAGAGCAGAGAGGACGAAAGTGGCGACGAGATGCTGGTAGACGACTAAAACGGGGCCGCTAACACCACCGGAGATGACGGATTGGAGGAAAACAAGGAAAACTGCTAAAGCTAGAGAAGCTAAAGTCAATAAAAGATGGGGTTTGAACTTCTCCACTCTCATTCCACTGCACATCTCCATCTCTTTTTTCCTTTCTTGCCTACCCCCGAAATCCAAGCAACACTATTTTATATCAATTGAAGGGCAAAAAAATGATAGTATCCTTCTAAGGTGTATTGTCATCCCTAGGTCCAAACCGTTGGATTTTTGCCAGTTAATCGATATATGGGCCCAAAAGCGACGGCCCGGGTACCACATACTGGAAAACCCCATCTCTTCTTTTTCAAAAAAAACATATTGTCATGATGTAACCATAGTTCAAAATCTCGATATCGGTGGTATGATCGGCTCGATCCAGATCGATCTGATCCAACACTGTCTTGCTCAAGACAACATTAGGTTTCTTCATGGAACATTGCATATAGGGCGAGACTATTCCGATTCCCGAAATGAAATTGATCGGTGCCTATCTATCTCGATCCGGATCGCTCAATCCCGAACGGGACATCGAAGCTGACGTTTTTTTTGTCATCAACTAGCGCAGTTTTTGTTACTCACCGCTTCCATCTGGACCCACTGACCGCATGGATGTTTAATCCACCACTTGTTAGACGTTCATACAAAAAATCAACTTGTTTGATGATATTTTAGCCGTCGGTTTTAATTAGTACTCAAAAAAATGGCTGAATCCAAGGGTTATAACAACTTAAAAAGTACTAAAATATAATGGCCAGAGATTAACAAGCTGAGTGATTTTTGGTGTGTATATCCACCAAGGGGTGGGCTAAACATGATCCAAGCGATCAGTGGGCCCAGAGGGCAGCGGAGAATTCCAAAAATGGCGCTAAAACGTCACCTATATAGCTTCGTACATCTTTTTCCAAAATTCTATCTGTGGCAAGTCAAAATATGTGTGGACATAGACAGCTACGAAAACTACAGTTGAGGTGGGATCCACATGGGTTAAAAATAGGATATTCCTAAAAAAAAAAAAATCTACTATTGGGGAGGGCCTGTTTGGTACTTGAAAAAAAATAGTTCCAACTGCGAATATTTAGTCAGACAAATATTATCTTGGCTAAATATTTGTGCGTGTCAATATTTAGCAACATTTGGTATGTGTATTAGCTAGCTTACTTTATTTTCTTTTAATTTGTGTGGGTCCCACATATCAAAGTAAGTCAAATATGGTTAGGTGAGTGAGATCCATGTATTAAGTCACAGGATCCAAACAGTCTCATTTTTATATTTTTTTATATATTAAAAAATTCATTTTTGTTGAAAAAAATAATTTTCTCAAAAAAATTTGTTTGTTGTGAAAATATTTAGTGGGGAGAGTGATCAAATATTTTCTCGCCGGGGTGGACAAATTTGTGAACCCAACTTAATATTTGGCACAAACAAATGCGTGTCAAACACGACAGGGTGAATTTTAGCGCGTGCAAATATTTTATTTTCACACCACGGTGGCCTGCCAAACAGGCCCTCGATTGTTTTCGCGGGTTAATTTTTTTTTTTTTTTAACATTATTTGGGGTACACATATCCAATGGTTAGAAATCACTCATCTGACTATTTTTGCCCTATAGTTTCCCTTAGAGATGGGTTGAACATCTATAATGCCAATGGTCTAAAAATATGCCACCTGGCTCATATGGACTTTAGTGAGCGTACGTAAGCAAAGACGTTCCTATCTGGACTCGTTTGGACTACTTCGACCTCACCAGTCACAATGAGCCAGCCAAAGTTTTTCCTTCTTTTTCTGTCGAATCACTTTTTCCGTGACTTGACAGAAGATGAGTGCCTATCACTTTCCCACCACACGTACCCCTCACACAACACCATCCTCTAAAAAGATCAGATTTCCAAAAATTCTTGTATTAGGGTACGTGTGGTGGGATCCTTTCCAGGCCTTTCAAGTCACAAAAAATGTAGTTTGGCTTGGAGGGTAAGGGCTACATAAAGAGTAGGTTACATCTACAAAAATGTTATAAAAAAAATAGCTTGAACCAAGGTTTAAAGGAGGCCGTTTTAACGGTTAAACGGACTGGGGGTGTTACCGTTTAAACAGTCGTTAAAACAGATTAAAACGGCCAGGGGCAAAAATAGAATTTAACGGAATTAAATGGATTTTAACGGAAAAAAGGCGCTGAAATTCAAATTTTTAAATTTGAAAATTAAAAAAAATGAAATTTAACGGAATTAAACAGATTTAACAGCCATTTTTCTCACTATTTTTTTTCAAAAGTTAACGGTTGTTTAAACGGTTTTAACGGCCGTTAAAACAAAAAGATGGTCGTTAAATTCAAAAACATTAAACGTGTTTAAACAGTTTTAACAAAAACGGGCTTGGGGCGTTACCGTTTAAACAGCCGTTAAAACCGTTTAAACGACCCTTTTTAAAACCATGCTTCCGGTTACCCTCGACCTCCATCCACATTTGACAACCATGGTTAGCAAATGGTCAATTAGCAAAATTTTGTCCATTTGAAAAATAGGATATTAAAAAAAGTAGTCAAAAAGACGAGAACGTGAAAAGACGGATAAGAGAGGACTTCAGGTTTAAAACTTTTTTAGTCCAAAATTACAGAATAAAAAATACTTATAGATATATGTGCACACGCCCATGATGTAATATAAATTGAGTAGTAATATAAGTATAAAAGAAAATATTTTCTTTAATTTAAATAATACAAGCAACACTGATAATTTTCAAATTATATTTCTCATTTATCAATATTAGCGTATGTAAGGTGCACGGGGCACACTGTATCTTTACAAAAGTTGATAAGTATCAATCAGGATTAGATTTGATCTGATTAAGCCGGTCCCCTTCCAAAATGTCTGTCACGTACTTGTGTTAACCACCCTTAACCAAGGGACCAAGTGTTTAAAGTGGTTGGGTTTAGGCCTTGAAGTATGTGTCAGACATTTTGGTAGGGATTGAACCTTTCAAGTTTGAATGTCTCGAGGAAGCGTAAATCTTTTCTCTTAATTGATATTTATCAACTTTCGTGAAGATAACGGTGTATCTCGTGTACATACTCTAATAATCAAAGTCTCCGAATGTGTAGGAATCTTTTAATATTTTCTAAAAGTAATTTTATAAATACTTTGTTGACATATTATATATATAAAAAAATATTCTTTAATATTTAAAAAAATAATAATGGATTTTATAAATTTGTGAGATTTTTAAAAAAAATTTAAATTACAGGTTTGTTTTGGATTATTGAATATTTAGTGTTTTTTTTGGCTGAGGATCTCTCTCGTTGCTGAGCTCGTGGGATGCTTAAAAACATCCCACGTGATTCGTTCATGGAGCAGTGACTGCAAGTATATGTGGATTTCCCCTTGGCTGACCTATGTACGGAAAATTAGTCTGATCGGTGATCTCTAACCATTTGATATAAGTACAAAAACAAATATTAGTCGAATCAAACAGTTAAAAATACACCATAAAAAATGCTCGAATCCAATGGCTATCGATCACTAGTGGTAATTTCACGAAAAACCCTATGAATTTTTTTATTCACTTTTACCCAACTCATGGCGGGCCCATCAGACCCGACCCACCAGAGACCTATGTAGTTGAATTGTGTTCCCCTCTCTTTTGTCCTCAACGATCAAGGTTTAACATAGATAGGGACTATTTTTAGGTACGTGTCCTACAAAGGAAGAACCCCACAGCAAAAACTGTTTTCTGGGAAATGAGAAAAAATTCGCTGTCCCCTGTCCCAAAAACTGTTGGCGCGTACCCCTTGTTAACTCCCTTACCCAACTAACCAATGGCTTAACTCGTGGGTTTGGTCGAGATAATTAAATATAGAAAAATTCGTTGTCCCCGAGTACCTTCAAACTTTGAAAGTCCCCTCCCAAAATGTCTGACACGTACCCTTTGTTAACCACCCTTAACTAACTAACCAATGGTTTAATGTGGGTTGGGTTTAGGCCTTGGGGTACGTGTTAGACATTTTGGGAGGGGACCTTCAAAGTTTGAAGGCGGCGGGGCCAGCAAATCTTTTCTTTGATTCGTTGGCCTGAGGGACTTCAAACTTTGAAGTCTCCTAACCCAAAATGTCTGAAAAGTATCCCAATCCCTTAACCCCCAACCCGTGTTAAACCCTTGGATAGTTGTTAACAAAGGGTACTTATAGGACATTTTGGGAGGGGGACTTCCAGGGCAGGAGGGGGAGGTGGGACTTCAAACTTTGCAGTCCTCGGGGGACAGCGAATATTTTCCACAATGACATCCAACGATCTGGGTGTCTCTGTCATTGCAGCTGGATTCTTGCCGGGTTGGTGGTAATTGTTCCTATGAAACTGAGTCCGCCTTTGCGACGGTGCACTCGCAGCAATACTATGTTATGGGGTTCATTTTTGTATGTACATCTATAAATGCTCTTAACTCAATTTAAACCCGGCTTGCCTCTAACATGGATTGGGATTTTTTCGGGTTTGTGTCCTACAAAGAGGGACCCACCGGTACCAACAACAACCACCGACCTCCGGGTACAATGTCATTGGGAAAATCTAGTATGCAAATGGTTGTATACTTTAGAGTATGCAAATGTGGACAGAAGGCGACATGGAACAATTAAACCTCCTTTTAACCCGCAACCTCTCTCTCCTTAACCAGGGTTAACATGGTTTGGTTGTTACGTGTCCTTTGCATACTCTAAAAAATAATGCTCCAAATCCACGGTTAAAAATAAACCAAGAAAATGACTCTAATCCAACGGATAAAAATATTAATCAAGATGAATTTTAGTATACAGGTCCACCTAGGGATGGCCAAACATCCATAGTCTATATAGCATCAATCAAAATTCAATGTTTGTAAATAAAAAAAAATTTAATTAAAAGTTCGCGTACTTACCCCATTATTAAAAGATTAATTATCAAATGGTCCATGGACGTGCATGATGTTATTATTTTGTTAGTGGTCAAAATTGTACCTCGAGTTGCGTGCTGAATAGCGATGCTCAAATTCCACAGTTAAAAACCAACCCATCAAAACGACTCAAATCGAATCCTTAAAAATCACTAATCAGGCTGATTTTTGCATGTTGGTCCACTTAGGGATGGGCGAACGATCTCCTACGAGAAGAGGATACACATCAACCACCTTAGCTAATCGGTTTGGGGTAATGGAGAATTTAAGCTTCCATCCCACATCTTCTCTTTCTCACTATTGTCGTCAGCTTTGGCCCACAAAAGGCGATAGAGGCCCACAATCACAAGCAATGTCCCAATGATGCTGCATTGATCTCAACCATAGAAACTCATAATCAAAACAAGCCATATAATTACTATTAATCCGAATTATCAATAACAACAACAACAAAATAGGTAACATTACACTAGTTGACTGACTAACCTCCCTAGGTGAGCAACCTTCCTCAAGAACAGCGTCTCCAGAGCAAATGAGAAGTCGGTGAGCCGATGTGAAAACGGGACCCGTATTTGCACGTAGTAAAAGATCCCTGAGACAACAATCCCCTGGCCACACCAAATCGACATTTTCCATGAGGATTAGGCCTTATATTTACTGAGTAGTTAAGTCTTATAACACACCGCGGATTTAACATGGGTTGTTAGGTGCAGCCCATACGGGCCTGGGCATGGACTGCATATATAGATAGGCCAGACTCACGCCGAATCTAATGACCCAGCTCATTATATTTGTTATTCTGCGGGCCTTGGATCTGACGTGTTGTGCTACTAATGGACTAGGCATGGTTTGAACCACCAACCTACATATATCCTAGGGCAGGCTCAGGCAGAACTAGATCCGGCCCATTAACACTCTAGCACTCTAGCTTCAAGGTCAAAGGTGCATACGTCGGGCCAGTTTGATGGGCTTTTGAACAGAGCCCACTCGGTTGTGGTTGAGCTGTATTTACAAGCTCATAGGCTTCACTTAGGTCCACTACTTGACGCAGGGATATGCTATCCCACGCTTAACTAGAAAAATAAATAAATAAATAATAAAATAAAAACCGGGACCGTACGATTTAAGAAATGGACTCCATGTAGCAACAAACTGCAAAGGGCAAAACAGTCATTTGAGTATTAATAAAGTCGATGTCTCATGAACCATAGATCTCTTGAATCCGACAGTCCACGTCTCAACTGTATGGCTCTTTTTTGAGTCAATCGTGGACTAGCATTTTCCTTGCACAAATACATGAACAAATATGCAGCAATTCATCAATTTGCTTGTACAAAATTTATCCAACGATTGTCAGATGAGTTCCATCTTTGGTAATTCAACCAAGTTGGCCTACTGACGTCACCCATTGTCGATCCATCGATAAACCCATGGCTAATGATCTAAAAAAAAAGGTCTACTGATTGGATGGCTTGGATTATCTGATGTAATTTTCGGTCACTGTGTTAGTACAAGAGACTGACAAATCACAGTAGTCCAGGTAAGCATTATAAATAACCAGGGGGGCAGGACTGTAATATGAATGGCCTTGTGCTTATCACACCATACCCATGAGAAAACAAATCGAGTTGACTCAAGAATCAGTAAGTTAACTCAAGTACCAGACGAGTTCGACACCAAACCACGAATTCTCTGCCAGCTTCACCAAACACTGCTCAGTCCCGCCAAGTTCTTGAATTCAATTCAATGGAGTAAACCAAGTACAGATGAGGTGGACAACAAACCATCAATTCCCTCTTGGCCTCACCAGACAATGGCCAATGCCACTTAGTTCTCGAATTCAATTCAATGGAGCCGAAAACAACTCCCCACTTTCTGTTTCGGAGGGGGCAATGCGCCTATACACTGCTTGAAAAGTCTGCCCCCCGTTCCTAGCAACCTTCTGCCCTTCCTCCGTTGCAGAAATTAAAAGTTTCACGACTGGGTCGGCTTCGAGCTCTTCCTCTGCGATTACATCAAAGAGTGGGTGATCCTCCAAACAAGCCTTCATCCACTCTCCCAGTTCTTCCACATCAGTAATCGTGTATATAATCCCACCAAGCTCAAGTGTGTAAGCATACTCATCGAGCAAATGTGGGCTGATAACACGACGACGATGGTTCTTCTCCTTGAAGTGGGGATCAGGGAATAGGAAGAACATCTTTGAAAGCTGCCCTTTCTCAAAGAAATTTGGGATGTACTTCATGGAATTGGTCCGTACCACGGAGATATTCTGGTACTGACCAGGGTTCCCCGCCCTCAAGGCCAAGATCCGTTCCTTGACATACTCTGTCACCTTATCCCTAATCTCCATTCCAATCATTAGTGATTCAGGAAAGAGAGTAGAGAGATTAACAAGTAGGCCACCGAAACCACAACCAATGTCTGCAAATTGGATTCTTCTCAAATGGGTATTTGCAAAGGGTGCCCCAGGAGTACTTGTCACATCGCCATTGTCGTCACTGTTTCGATCCGATGGGAAGTAATGTGGGTAATGGAGGGAGTAATCGACGTGACAAGGTGTGACGGGAACCGGGAAGTGGGAGTCGCTAAGTGGGTTGCTGTGTGCCCGTGCTCGGTAGAAGCGCTTCCTAGGCAGGCGAGTCGAGTTGCTGATCTTCGGGTTTGATTTGTTATTCTCTAACATGATAAACTACAAGAGATCAACTCCTTTTCCAAAAGCGGCTTAATCGCAATGGATTAAGGTTTCTGCAATGAAAATGCACAAATAAGTGAATCTCAATTGCCTCATTGAATCAACAATTCGATGATGTACAGAAATAAATAAGCCAACATCAAGATAACTAAGTCAGAAAAACAAGATTTTTATTTTTTGGTAAGTATATGCTTTACTGAAGAAAATAAAGCACAAAAGCTCAAAGGTACATACACGAGAGGTTGAAGAAACCTCCCAAAGCCAGCAAGCAGCCAAAAGTTTAAAAAGAAAAGAAAAGATCACTATTCTCCTCTAAACATTAAAACAACACGGACTCCCATCTATAGACGTCATCTTCGTAAAAAAGCCCCCTCCACTCCCGAAATAGCTTAAGATTAACGATACAACAATGCCTTCACCACAAGAATAATATGATGACAATCTTCCTCTTAGTAACAAAAAATTCTTTGATTTCTAAAGAGAAGTTTGCTCCACAGTCTACAAGCACAAGGAGAGAAGGCCTGGACCTACCAGCACCAAAAAGCTTCTCTAATCGACCTCAGCATCCCACAACAACCCGAATAAAGAGAAGAATGTGCTTCAAATCTCCCCAGCCACACAACAATGGAGAAGGAGATGGTTCGCCCTCTCTCCACTCGACTTGCAAATCGCACGATAATCAACTAGGAGCTTTCCTTGCTTGATCAAATTGTCAAAAGGGCCCTCTCCAAAGACCAAACGAAGAAGGATACTTTCAAGGAAACCTTATCTCCCCAAACCAAAGCTGCTAGGAATGGCAATCTTGTCTACGTGTCTAACGCCACATAAAAGGACCGAACAGAGAATATACCTTTCTTATTATGGATCCAAACCTGGTTATCTTCAGGTGAGTGGTCTTGATAATATACCTATCAGGTAGGCATTGATAATATTAATCAAGCTTGCAGCCGAGCCCACCTGCCGATCATTTACATTGCATCTGAACCCGAAATCCCACGAATGGTTGCCATCATTCCCCATAAGGAACTCTTGGATAGTATCTTCCTTCTTATATGAGAATATGAGATGTTAAGGAGCATTGGGAATAAATCTTTAAAAGCATTATCACAACACCAGCAGTCTTCCTAAAACCAAACTCAGTCCTTTTTACCCATTCTAAACTTCACTACCAAGGAGAACTTAGGAAGAAGATTCATTATACCTCTCCGTACTCCACACCCATAGGGCATTCTAACCAAACCACTTTCCCATCCGAGTGACAGCTTTCACCACAAATTATCAGTCTCCACCCCAATACGCCATAATCATTTGCCCAATAAAGCCTCATTCATATGTTTCAAATTTATTAATCCAAGCCCACCCCCGGATTTATGAGTACAAATAAGCTCCCAACTAAGCAACGGGAACTTAGGGTTATCCACCCTGTCATTGCAAAGGAATCTTCTCATCAACTCTCTAGCCTCCTCACAACACCCATAGAAATAGAAAACAACAAGAGAAAATAAATACGCAAATTTGAAAGTGTGATTTTAATCAAACCACTTTACCCCCTTTAGATAAATAAGCTGCAGTCCATGAAGCTAGCTTTTTTTCAATCTATCCAAAACTGGGTCCCACAACTGTTTATATCTGTAACTTCCGCCCAACAGAAGCCCAAAATATGAAGCCTAAAAGCTACTAACTCTGCACACCAAGATATTAGCTAAGCTCGAAATATTCTCCACACTTCCCCCGCCAAACACTTTACGCTTAATCAAGTTTATACGAAGCCCTGAAACAGCCTCAAAACAACACAGGAAGCCCCTAAGAAAGACTAGTTGAGACCTCGAAGCATTTAGAAATACAAGGGTATCATTAGCAAATTCGATGTGAGAGATAGATGTATACTCACTGCCCACTTTGAACTCTTTCAACGCACCTTTATCAACAGTTTATCCATCATTCTTCCAAGGGCTTCAGCCACAATGATGAAAAGAAAAGGAGAGAGAGAGAGAGAGAATCCCCTTTCTTAAGCCTCCTAAGCTCCTAAAATAACCTGCAGGTAAACGGTTTACCAACACTGAAAAGGATGTTTATGAGATACATTTCCTCATCTATGTCCACCTCACACCAAAACCCATTCTCCCGAGAAGGTAATCTAAGAAAACCCAGTTGATGTGGTTGTAGGCTACTTTCTCTATATCGATCTTGCAAACAATCCCCGACTCGTGAGAACTCCTTCTCGAATCAATGCATTCGTTGGCTATCAACACCCCATCAAGAATTTGCCGCCCCCTCACAAAAGCACCTTGGGTTGGGAGTATAATGGAAGGCAACACCTCCCTAAATCTAGAAGCCAAAGACTTGGGAAGAATTTTATTTTTAATTTTTTGAAAAGTGTAGAATTTATTGAACTTTAGTAGAATTTTATATACACTCCTAATAAGACTGATAGGTCTATAGTCAACCTAAAAACATATACCATATAGAATATAAGGGAATGTCAAGTGCCCAACACTTCTCCAATCCCACCCTCAACAATCCTAATTTTAAAAAAATAGAAAACTAGTCTGATATTTCTAAGACACTCACTCCCAAGCATTCCATACAAGTAAAAGCATATTATATATGAAAACAGTCACCAAACAAGAATAACTATTTATTCGTTATAAGAAAGGATAGAACCTTTCAAGATAAAAGACTAATGACTTCTCGTAAGATGGGTTGCAAAGATAAACGTTTGTCCACAGAACTCCAGATATTAATCCACTCTAATAATATCCATCCACTACACTCATATCTAGGATCTACAAATATATATATATTATATATTATTTGGTTCTGCTTCCTCTATTTTTTAACAATACTGAGTCGGATTCTTCGAGTCCTGTGGAGTGGATAGCAATGGACTGGGAGAACTAGAGTTGGGAGGTTCTTACCTGCCATCGCTATGTGTGTTTGTGTGTGTGTGTGTGTGTGTGTATTATTTGGTTTTGCTTCCTCTATTTTTTTAACAATACCGAATCGGGTTCTTCTAGTCCTGTGGAGTGGATAGCAATGGACCGCGAGAACCAGAGTTGGGAGGTTCTTACCTGCCATTGCTATATATATATAGTTTAGTGCGTGGTTTGTTTTATTAAATTGGTTTGTTATCTCGGCACAAATTGTAGCATTAATGCTTCAATTAAATATCTAAAGCTTAATAAGTTTTAGATCATCTGATCCAACCAAATTGGATCATGTCCACCATGGTTAGCTTCAAGTATATATGGATAATACACAAGCACAGGGACCCATTCATATTCCTGGGCAGAATAGATCAAAATGGAATAGTAGCATTGAATAAAGTTCATATATGAATTCTATACATATAAAATGGCTAGGATATGTGGCAATGGGTTAATAGCCATCTAGACTAATCTTTCCTGGTCTGAATTATCTGACTTACTAATCTCTGTTCGGCCCTGCTTTGTTTGGCTACATCAGTCCTTGTATTGCTTCCTAATGCTATTCCATAGAGAACTGATGATGAACATCCAAATCATTTAGTGGTCCCATTGTTCTACCTTTAAATGACCAACAATTAGGATGACTACTAATTTAGGTTCTTCCATGTTCCACAATACATTTTTTATTTGACATAAACAAATGCACGTCAGGTCCCCAAAGGTTTTCTGATTTCTCTAGTTACATTATACTTTTACAGTCTGTCATCATCTTGATCTTAGTCCATAGATCTATCTATAAACCCAAAACATTATCAATTTTAACACATACATATCAGTTTAAAGCCTTGATTGAATCGGTTATCGACTACTGTTCTTTCCTTGCATCTTCGTCATTCGTCCACTAAATCCGTAAAATGAGGGAGTCCCAAGTCGACAACAATAATCCAAAAAACTAAAACAATGACTGAACCTAAGAATTGACTTAGTGGCAACAACACATTGAACGATAGCATGCACCCTTCAAAGCCTCAAAACATGAAAAATCCCTGTTATTAAATCCATCAAAGATGAGAACCCCTACATTTAGTCACGTGCAATGCACTGTGTGCCACTCATCACCCGCTCATGACATTAATTTGGACCTCTCAATAGTTGTTTGGTAATGTTCCAAAATTGTTTGAAAAAAAATTACAAAATATTCTGGGTAATTTTGTATGCTTCTAAGAAAACAAGACCTGTATATTTTGGAAAGAATTAATATCCACTAGATTTTAATACTGTCATATCTTAGGTTGAGAAAGGAAGTAAAATGGTAAATATAGAGGAGTAACAGTAAGTAGAGGATCTTCCAGCATGCAAGTGGTGTTGGTTTTACTTGAGAGCAAGGAAAATGATGTTTTTCTTATAACGTTCAGAACAACAACTATACCGCTAGAAGGAAACACCACTAAGCTTTCAGTTATAAACAGACAACAGATTCAAGGGAGCACTGTGAACACTTCAACATCCTCCATACCTGGGCTTATCACGTAGTATTGAAATGTCTATCCGTGGCAGGCACCTACGTGTACACCGTTTTATCAACGGCAAAAACTACTCCAACAAAATCAAGATACTTCTTTGCAAACATTTAGTAATTTGTGGCTTATCTTGTGCTTATGGATCCTTAATTGCAAAGATAAATAGAAGTGGAGCAGATGTATATATGTCAAATGTGAAAAAAGAGATAATTCAACAAAACTGAATTTCTGATGAACTTTTCTTAACAATACTAACATGATAGAAAAAAAATTCTGATGAACATTCATGTATGTTACTATGAGATCTGAGGCTCGAGCCTAATATTACAGATTCCAATAAAACTACTTAACATATTTTCTCTCCTTTTTTCTTCACAGGTTGCTACGTGTATGACTTATCAATTCAATTTTTTTTTTTTTTTGTTAAATATCAATTCAAATTTCAAATCAAGCAGCAATGAAAGTTCGGTTCAATTCTAATACTTAACTTTCAGTCCCCTATTCCCCTATATCTGTAAGGGTCGGGCTCCATTGACAGGCGAAAAATGACAGGATTCTGTACAGGGACGCAATATAAGCCACGTGGCACACTCTTAGAGGAATCTGACCGTATGGATGTTTGTCCAATCCCCTGGAGGACCTACAAACCAAAAATCAGCCTGATTAATGATCTATAGGCATTGGATCTTTGTACCTCAAATACTGCTCAAATTCCCACAGTTGAGATCAGCCCATGAAAATAAGTCCAAATCAAAGCCAATAAATCACTAATCAGGCTGATTTTTGGTTCGTAGGTCCACCATGGGATTGGACAAACATCCATACGGGAAGATTCTCTAAGACTGTGCCACGTGGCCTATATTGTGTCCCTGTACAGAATCCTGTCATTTTTCACCTGTCAACGGAGCCCGACCCTATCTGTAAACACAAAGAGTGAAGAATAGGTTGTAAAATGGATAAATGGTACAAATCACAATAAAATACAGTAGAGTCCCAAAATATCCATACGATCAGCGTCCTCTAAGAGTATGCCACGTGGCTCATATTTGTGGGTCATTGTTGTCATCAAAGTTTTATTCGTAGAGATGTAAAGAAGATCGGTCTGATCTGTCAATTTTTTGGAGAGTTTAGGGAAGTTTTTGGATCTCTATCTACATCCCCACCATCATGATGATTTTGATTTTGAGCCCGGAAAAAAATGAGAAAAATAGAGAAGAAGACGGGGAGAGAACTTACCGGAGGTCTCCAAATTCTCGGACGGAGGATGCCAATGTTCGCCGCAATGTTCGTCGGAGGAAGATGCCGTAGGATCTTGGGTTTTGGAGAGGTAGAAGAGTTGCATAGGGTTGAAGGATTTAGGGAAATGACAGAACTAGAAATGGGGGAAATGGAGGGTCGTAAGGGAAGGGTAATTAATAAGGTAAACCAGAAAGTGTTCAGCGCCCAAAGTATGTATGATCGCCCCTAGACCGGTCACAAAATAAGCCATGTGGCACACTTTTTTAGGGCTCTGACCGTATGGATGTTTGGCCAATCCCTATATGGGCTTATAAACCAAAACTCAGTCTGATTAGTGATTTCAAAGTTGTTGGATTTGAGTTATTTTCATGGGTTGATTTTAATCATGTGAATTTGAGCATTAGTGGCCCTTATTTGGGTACAAGGATCCAAAGGTTTTAAATCACTAATTAGGCTAATATTTGGTATGTAGGCCCATATAGAAATTAGCGAAACATCCATATGGTCAGTCCTATAAAAGTGTGCAATGTAGCTCATATTAAGGGCGGTCATCTAGCTTGGTCATATGGGCGATCATAAGGGATGTTTAGCCCAAAAATCAGTATGTTTGAGGATTTTTAGCCGTTGGTTTTAGTACCCAAGAATAATTGTTGAATCCAACGGCTAGATTCACAACATACTAAAATATAATGGCTAGAGATTACCAATCAAGGTGTTTTTTGCTATCTATCATGGGTTAAAATAACGCCGTTTATACAGCAATGCCCCAAGCCCGTTACGTTTAACCCGTTTTGACGCTTAGAAATTAACTGCCGTTTTTTCGTTTTAACAGCCATTAAAATCTGAAAATTTTTGTTGAAAATTCTATTCTATTTTATTAAATTCTATTTTATTTTTTATTTTTCAAAATTTTGAATTTCAATACCATTTTTTCCGTTAAATTCTATTTTTGCCCATGTTTGTTCAAATCCGTTTTTATGGTTTTAATGGTAACGCCCCCAGCCTGTTGTACTGTTAAAAAGGCCTCATTTAAACCTTGGGGTCTATATCCATGAAGGGGTGGGCGGAACATCTACGCGGTCAATGGACCTAGGTTGTAGCATTGAGCACACACACACACAATTTCAAAAAGCAGACTTATCCCCCTATGACCCGATCCTTCTTAATAGGACAATAATGCCCATTTCTTTAACCTTAAAACATGTGGGTTTGGGCCAAATCCCTAACCCTAAATTAGACGGATGTGATGCACGGTCGGGGCACGAGATTCTAGTATGTTGGCCACCCATCACCGGTGACCACTCATTGTATTTGGTATTATTATTTTTGGATTTTGCTATTGATGAGCATTTACAAGCTCAATTTGGATTAAATCAGTTCCATGATGTGGCCAACTGTCACAGTTTGACTCGGGGCTAGTGTTTTGGCCAAAACCCACATATTCTAAGGTTGAAATTAATTCTTACCCTTTCACAATTTTTTATTAGTCAATGGTAGGTCAATGATGGTCATGGACGGAAGACCAGGATATAGGGTTGTTGGGGGGGGTGGGTGGGTGTGTGTGTGTGTGTGTGTGGGTGTGAATGTGAATTCTCTACATATGTTTCCAAAAAGAAATTAATAAGAAAAAAAAATAAAAATCAAAGGAAAAAGTATTAGTGGCGAAATCAGTTGCCACAAAAATGTTCACATTTAGCCGCAACGAAAAAATTGCTGCTAAAACTAGCAATTAACAACGAAATGTGAAGTTGCCACTAAAACCTAAATTTTTAGCCGCGAAAAACTAAACCTTGCCACTAATTGTATTTCCCTCCAAATGAAATTCGGGCCAAAACTTCGCGCCATTAATTTAGTGGCGACTTTTTGTTGCGACATTTGGGTTGTCGCTAAATATGGCTACTGCAACACCTTTAGTGGCGACATCTTATTTTCGCCACTAAAGCTAAGTTTTTAGTGGCGAGATATGAACTGCAACTAAAAATGTCGCCACTAAAAACCACATTTCTTGTAGTGACTATAATCTCTACTTTACATGGATGGAGAAAGATCAGAACAAAGATCGAGATGGAGAAAGATCAGAGAAAAACATACCTTTCTTTGGTAATCGTCAATGGAGTCGCCCTTTCTCCTCTGCTTTCAATTCACCTGACTTCTCAACAAACCCTGGGAGGTGTTTCTGAGAGCAAGTGGAGGATGAAGGCGCCGAAGACAGCAAAGAAGATGACGTTTACGCGTAAGAGAAGGTGGATTTGGGGAGCTTGTTCCCAACGGAAATGGTGGTGGCAATGGTTGCGGTGCTGGTAGTGGTTAATCAGAGTCGAAGTGTGAAGTTTGAAAATAGGGTTTTGATCTCAGCGTATGGATGTTTGGCCAATCCCTAGGTGGACTACAAACTAAAAATCAGCCCGATTAGTGATTTCTAGACGTCGGATTGAAATTATTTTCATGGGTTGATTTTAACCGTGGGAATTTGAGCATTATTAACCATTTTTTGAGCAAAGGTTTGAAATCACTAATCAAGCTTATTTTTGGTTTGTAGGTCCACCTATGGATTGGCCAAACATCTATACGGTCACAGTCTTCTAAGAGTGTGCCACGTGGCTCATATTATGCGCTGTCATCAGCCTCGATGACAGGATCATGTCATCAAAGTTTTACTCTTCTTGCATTCCTAAGCATGGAGAAAAAGTTTGAAGTTTGAACCCGGCGTTTTTTATCCAGGGGCACCACCTAAAAAGGCACGTGGCACGATCTTAGAGACTAAGAACCGTATGGATGTTTGCCTTTGCCCCATCCCTAGTTGGACCTACAGACCAAAAATCAGCTTGATTGGTAATTTCTAGTCGTATCCCACGGTTGAAAAACAACCCATGAAAAAGACTAAAATCTAATGGTTATAAACCACCAATCTGGATTATTTTTGGTCTGTAGGTCCATATAGGGATGGGTCAAATATCCTACATTTTAGGTGCTGCCTGGACGCCAGGATCAAGAAATTTCTCCCAAACATGTTCTATACTTTTCTACCTTTCAAACATACAGTATAATTGATCAGGCCGTCAACTTGTTGACCCTGACTCAGTTGGGTCATAGCCTTAAAATTATTCTGACTAGGTAAATACCGTTTTTTTTTAACTTCAATCAGTGGGGGCCATGTACACATTATGGGTGGGTCATCACGGGGTAAATCAATGCCCATGAAAATGCAAATGCCCAGATCCAATGGCTCGAAACATCCATTCATAAGTGGGCCTGGCTGAAGGAGGGTGCCACTTGGCATTTTGGGAGGGGAAAACATCAACACATCAAGCATTTTTTAACATCAAAAATTTTGTACAACAGTTATTTTTGGTCATAAAGTGCTCAACACAAGTTCTGAACCAAACCCCATTTACTCGAAAATACGTCAAAACATTTCTCAATATAAACCCAACTGCAACCTCCCCTTCAAACACATCAAGTTCCCCTCTGCTAAAATAATCAAGCCATCCCCATTATAAAAGCTTCCATACCCTAAAAGGAAGACGAAGAAAAACCACATAAAGCTATACACCAGGAGAGAAAAAAAACACCACCTCCACCTCTAAACCATCACTGTGACCATAAACAGCATCATCTGCACCACCACCACCACCACCATCATCATCAACAATACACAACAAACTAATCCTCGAAACAGCATTACTTGAACAACTTTGGACCCATCCTACTACACTGGTATGACGTCGATCTTTGAAGTGTCTTCGCATCTCAAAACAATACCCTCGAGACTTGCAGGAAGAATACACTTAGCCCACTGACATCCTGTTGAGAATGGTTCTGAGGGAGGAACGATCATGAGCACATTATCATTCCTCTGGACAACTCCCATTACACTGACGGTGCTGCCTTCTTTGATGTACCTACCAAGACAAAAACTGCAGCTTTAGTATGTTAAATAAAACCCCATCACGAGGAATCAGGATAAACCAACTTTTTCTCTTTCGATTTAGATATGTTGAATGAGCCCTTACTCTTCAATCTTTCATCCAAGATAACGATTATGGTATGAGACTAAACCAGCAATCAAAGAGAAGGCTTTATAGAAGATTGGATTTTTACCCTTCTTTCAAACGCATTACACGGTCATCACTCGAAAGGTTCCTCTCTCTCAACCACCTGATAAATTCTGGAGACAACTCTCTGTTTGACGGGTTGATGTCAACAACAGTAGACTCATCGACATATGGAGTCACCCTTGCGCCATAGCCAATCTTAACCAATGCCCTCAACCCAGACTGGAAATCGGAGATATAGAAGTCGACCACATGCCTCTGCCAAAACAAAAACAGAACGTTCAATCAAGGCATGAAACCGAAACAACAATCAGAAGCACCTTAAGCTATGTATCTTGGGCTAGACTTTTGCCCCCATGATGGGAGTACAAAAGTAATGTCCTCAATGCTGTATCATACAAGAGGCCCCATTGTATCAACAACAAGGACCATTTGGTGCATCAATCAGGCACTATTCAACAGGTGGACACCGGCATGCTGGCCATAGCCCAAAATATATGTATCGCCAAACCTTCACATCCATCTGAGCAAAAACTTGAAAAGCTAAAGGGATTTAACAGTCTAAAAACAGATGGATATGAATCTCAAGATAGTCCAATCTGACAATTTCCGGGCTCTCATTCATTAAAGATGCAGCCTCCACTTGAACATTCCAGATCAGTTCCTGGGTAGGTGGGCCTTGTGCATTGCACTGTGTGAAGGACATGACTGTACCCTTAATGGATGCACAAATTCCATTTCTCGGCAGCATTTACAGAGAAGGCGGCAAATTGACACACTTTATGAGCCACAGTTCAAAGTTTCGGCCAAAACAGAAATGTTTTGTCCGTTTCGTTTTGGTTTCGCTATAAGACGATACTACATATGTTTCAGTTGGTTCCGTCCAAAACCGAACGATACTTCATCTTATGTGTAAATTTACACTAACATTCGTTTCGATTTCACGAAGTTTCGTCCAAAACTGAACGATATGTCCGATACGTTTCGGTATCGACCATGAACGATGCCGAAATGATATTGTGTACTTTTGAACCATGTTATGAGCGATCTCATTGATGAGATAAAGCATGGCTATGGAAATAGGATATTCTGTAATTATAAAGGAAGTGAGTAATAATAAGAGCATTAAATCAGCACCTACAATCAATTAGAGGCACCCTTACACAACTCAGTTGCAGATTGTCCAATAAGTGAGTTAATGATTCTATGTTTAATTACCCAAAAAAGAATTGTGAAATGATCATTTGGCTAACACACCTCTAGTGATCGGAGTCCCCATGTAAATCGACGATGAGTTGCATTGGCCGCCTTTGAATCCCATCCACGATACTCATATAAACTTGTAGATGTGTAGACACATCTAGAAACCTTTTGGAAGGCCGACTCAAGGGGCACATTTCCACAGGTAACCACCTGCAAGTCATTCCAACCCATCATTACTTGAAAACCATCTGATAGGATGCCATTTTAAACCTGTGTAGGCTAGAAAATAGAAACCAAGAAAAGTACTTTTTTGCAATATAATAACCATCCAAGCATTCAATCTATCTTAACTAAAACGTAAACAAGCGCAAAAGGAATTATAGAATATATTTACAATGGCAAAGAAAATTTGGGTTACCATGAATTCACATTTTCACAAATTCCTTCCTTTTCAAGTTAGATATATATCTAGTCCCCTTCTTCCCCTCACTCTTCTCCCCTTTCACCCCTACTCTGCCCTCTCCTGGTGTAACAAGGATACTAAAAAAATTTCAACTTCAAACACAGCCATTAGGAAGAAAACTTCAATTATCTGTTTTCTTGAAAATTTGGTGTTTGATATATAGTACCTAATTTACAGTGCATTTTTCTTAAGATATATGCTCATTTTCTAAATTATGTCTATGGATTAGCATTTCTATAAGAATAATTTGTTTTACACTATCACATGATTTTACACCAATGTCAATGAGTATGCTATCCCAAGATAACCATGTCAGAAACCAACCTGTGTACCAGTGCCCTATTTACATATTTCCCTTCCCTCCGTCCCTCCTCTTCCTTTCCTTCTTCCCTATCTTCTCTTTCTCCCTCAACTTAAGTTCCTTCCCTCTCTTGGGGCAAGAGTAAATGATTCCCCAAATCCATAAATGCCACATTTGTTTTGAAACATCCTGATTTATACGATCAAATTATGTTCTAATTCTCATTTGGATGTTATCTCTTCCACCCACAAAGAATTCAAGTATTCCCATCTTTGATTTTCATTCAAGTTCAAAGTAATACTGCATAACTATTAGTAGACGACCAATAATGCATAAACCAAGATAGTCAATGAGCTAAACAAACGTGCAATTTCAGGAGAATAATTACGGAAACTAGATAGGTAATCTCTATGGTCTTCCAAAGCATAGACACAACATGGCAAGCCCAAAAGATCCACGTATTTCACCACCCAACCTCTCCCCGCGTGGCAAGTTTCTGCCCTATAAGCCTCCACCATTGGGCAAAAAGGGTCAGGATCTTTCACTTTTTCTATTTAATATATTACAAAAAAAGAAGGATGTCATTCATAAGGGTAAGTGCAATACATCGTAATGTAAGGGTGTAATGTGAGCAAACTGTTCATGCGGCCAATCCATCAGATTGATGATCTAGATTGGCCACATTAGCCCTCCATGTAGCAAAAAGGGGGACCTGTCCATAGAAGAAATATGGACGGGGCATTCAAAAGACCGTTTCCCAAGAAAAAGTCTAACTTCAGAACATAGATTTAAATTTGGAGAATCTAACGGACTAAGGAAACATGTGAAAATTTAGTGTTTATAGCTCTCAATAAAGAGCCAATGCAGTACTAAAGGATAGAAACATTGTGACAACATTACACAATAAGTTACCTACCCCGGAGACCTTGACGTATTGCCCATCTTTTGCAGTTCTGAGCTCAGCATCTGGATAACGGGCAATAAAACCCATGATAGCTCTTCTTCCCCAACAAGTATTCCAAGTGAAAAGGGCAGCAACAGCACCAAAAAGAATCACAACAACAATGAGAAGAATGGCATTGTGGACAGCCCCAAGAATAAAACCACCGGCAATGAAACCCATCACAAACAGCAGAATCACCGCCCACAATATTGGCTTTGGGAAGCTCCTCTTGAAGGAATAGTCGTCCTCCTGACTAAGATTAGTGACAGCCTGGTTGTGAGCAATAGAAACATTGTGTAGCTTCATTGATCCCATAGAGTCCAATGGACCAGAAACCTTCCGAGGGGCGCCAGATGAATTTAGTGGTCCAGAAGAAATGGGCCCAGATGTAATGAGCCCCGTCGCAGGGAGCACTGGTGGAAGAGGCCCAGAGTTTTGGCGGACAACTGGTGTGACTCCTCCAGATTGAGGACCAGATGACTTCTTAATTGGATCACCGTGTTTATTAAGTGGACCAGAATTGGACTTCTGTCTATTTGACCCTCCTGTTACCATTGAAGCTGAACCCGCTATCCCTGCAGAAGATACCGGACCTGACGTGGAATAGCTAGCCCGAGCCGCAGAATTAGGCATGATTGGTCCTGAGTGTGACGCTGCCCCTCCAAATGATCCAGTCCTTGAAGGAGCATTAGCTATGGGCCCAGACTTCCTCGACTTAGAGCCTTCCACAGGGATATCAAACATTTTCCCCAGTTCTCCAGACTTCTTGATATCACCACCAGTGTAGGGCATGGCTGTTGAGCTCATTGTCGGAGGCCTTTCCTTTGGCTGATCAGGTCGGCCTGATACATACAGGCCATTGCTGAGCTGATGGGATGGGAATCTGGAACCCATCGAGCTTATTTAGTTACCTCACAAAAAACTATAGCAGTGCGGCTCCAAATTATACAGATATAAACCAAAGGATCGCCCGAGCAGGATCAGCGTAGGGTATCCATATTGGACAGCATCAGTCTGAGCAGCAGTGGCAGAGCAACAGAATCACAGTGTACTGAAGTGACACTCAAAGCCTATAACAAAAGGACACCATCAAAAGCATGCTTCACTACAGATTGAGAAATTAGAAGAATTCTACCGAATCCACAATTCCACATCATGCCACCAAAGCATAAACATAGTACTTCCAGAACAGATAAATACATGAAAACTGAAAAGAGGATAACATATCAAACTTTGTATCCTAGGAGTTCTCCAACTCTTGCCAGAACCGAAACTTCTAGCCCTTTAGCCTAGGAGTTCTCCAGTATTTTCATAGAAAGAGATAAAATACCCAAATTGAAAAAACTCAGACCAGACAATCCTCACAAAGGCAGAGTAAAGGAACAGATCAAACTTTGTAGTACTGAGAATAATAGCGTTGCAGTCAGTGAACCAGCACAAAACCTTGGCACGGAATTTGTTTCTTTAATGTGATGGCAGACTTCCTTTTAAGGTAAAAACAAAAGGGGGAGGAGGGTCCAGAATCCAGATCAAACAGAAAATTGTGTATTCAAAGGGAGTCAAATTCCATCTGGAATCTAAGAACCAGAGACCCAAGTCCAAATCGAGGAACAAAAACATACCCAGATCCCCATTTCCATCTAAATGATTGAAATGATCAAAATGAAACAGCCTCCCATTTCACTCAACATTGACATCTGTAATCCAAACCCAAGCTAAACCGACCCTAAGCCCACAGTTCTAGCAAAAGCAAGCAGATTATGAACGATACAGTTATTTCCACCATCCCGGATCTAAAGATCAAAAACCCTAGATAGTGCCATAATTTGCAAATATCTTACTATATGCCCTCTACAAGGAATCAGAAGTTCGGAACAAACTTAAAAGCAAGAAACAAGTCGCACGCAAGATCCAATTTCAAGCATAAACAAGCAAAAGTGGTAAGATCATAAACCCTACTTCTAGCAAAATACAGATTCACATTTCGACAACTAGGATCCAAAAAAAGAGTGACTCAAACTTCGAATGCCGTAAAACAAATTCACGATCCCATTTCGCAACAAAATGGGAGAGATCAGAAACATTACAACAACTACAAAACTCCACGGAAGCCCCACCATTTCTCGCATCTAGAACCCAAAAACCACAACCAAAACCCCAAATCACAAAACAAAACCAACCCTACTTCCCATTGCAACAAGAAACCAAAAATGTGAGAGATCAGAAACCACATAAAACACTTAGATTCGCTGAAAACCTGACATTCCCAACATCTGGAATTTCGAAAACAAAAACTCGGACACCAAATCAAAAACAAAAACATACCAAAATCACATCTCCTGTAAAGAACAACACAAATAACATTATCAGAAACTCTACAATTTAGTAACGATTCCCAGAAACCCTACCATCTGTAACACTTAGAATTCAAAAACCAAAACCCACCTCCCAAATCACGACAAGAAACATACCCACATTTTCATTTTCAGTAAAAACAAGCCAAATAAGAAAGATCAGAACCCTAAGAGATAAAGAAGGAAAAACGAGGGGGAAATGAGAGAGAGAGACCCGCAAATCACATTGAAGTCGAAAGCTGAAGATTTGGAGGAGAGACAGTACTGGTTCTGCGAATGATCGACTCAATCTCCATCACCATCGCCAGAGAGAGAGAGAGAGAGAGATTCAACCCTGGTTCTCTGCAAAAACCTCCCAACGACGAGCGAGAAAAATAAAAAGAAAAAAAATAAAAAAGGTGAAAACACACCTTCCACCTTCCCCTCTCTCTCTCTCTCTCATCCACTCTCTAGTTCTTTACTCTTTCTCTCACACTTAAATGTCTAAACTGCCCTATTTTTCCACGAAATAACTAAAAAACCATTACTTTTTTAAAAAATTGGAAGTCATTTTAGTCCTTGCTGTCTTTTTACTTCACGGCTCATTAGTTCGTTTGCCGTTACTAAACGGCAAAAATACTCCCTTGCTTCTTATGACTAAAATACCCTTTCTCATTATGAAAGTTGTGTTAGAATCATGACTCAGGCGATCCTGATCGCAATCTGGGACCGGCACCCACCAATGAGGATGGTCCAGTCACGAGTAGAGTTTGCTGACTGGCGCCAGTCACAAATGAGCGACGTGGCATTCTCTTAGAGATGCT
Source organism: Euptelea pleiosperma (assembly GCA_035048495.1). NCBI lineage: Eukaryota > Viridiplantae > Streptophyta > Magnoliopsida > Ranunculales > Eupteleaceae > Euptelea > Euptelea pleiosperma. The sequence continues at coordinate 19,087,409 of CM068548.1, read as the reverse complement.
GACCGAATGGATGTTTGTCCAATCCCTAGGTGAACTTACAAACCAAAAATCAGCCTGACTAGTGATTTCAAACCTTTGGAAATTTGTACCCTAAGTAATGGTCAATAATGCTCAAATTACACGGTTAGAAATCAACCCATGAAAAAGACTCCAATTCAATGCTTAGAAATCAATAATAGGCTAATTTTTCGTCTATGTGTCCATCTATGGTTGGGCCAAACATCCATGCGGTCAGTTAATCAAAAAATCTCTACGAATATGCCACGTAGCCCAAGGCCATCTTGATTTTAGTTGAGGCGTAAAGCGAAAACTCTAAATGCGGCCTTCTTTTATTAATATATTATTATAAATAATGTTTAATTCTATATAATAGAAAATCTTTATCTAAAATTTATTTTTCTCATTTTTGAGATGAAAAATTATTAATAAATTTTTCGTATTCAAGTTTTGCTAAAATATCATTTTCAATAGATAATATATGTTTAATTTACTTAATCTTTTCTGAGACATTGTTGATTGTAAGTAAGATTTTATCAATTTTAATTTTAATTTTTTTTTGTATTATCAATAATATTTAGTAAGCAATGTATGCATGCATTTCAAAAAGAATCTAGTCTTTAAAGAGAAAAAATCATCAAAATTTAATATTTTTAGACCCATTTCTTCATATACAATATATACAAAACGAAAAATGGCATTAAATTCAACAATTGCAAGGTTTATATCAAGTTTATTTCTTCCCTTTTCTAGTTAAATCCAAACATTTGTAAGGTTTGAATCCAACAGCTAGAATCACACTAAAAATATTCTAATCAAATGGCTAGAAACATTAAAAAAATTAGCCTCATTGGTGACTCTAGCCGTCCGATTTTAGTACTATAAAAAAACTTGAATCTAACTGTTAGAATCTAATCAAATGGCTAGAAACATTAAAAATAAATTAGTCTCAGTGGGGATTCTAGTACCCCAAAAAAAACCTTGTATCCAATAACTACAATCATAGTACAAAAATTAACACAAAAAAAAAAAATTGCCCCCCCCCCCCCCCCCCCCCACCCGGAACTAACAGTACAGGAAAGGAGAGAAAACGCAATTAGAAAATGTGAATACTTCAAAGAACATCCTCAAATTTAAAAATAATCTAAAACTCTAACAGGAAGAAACCATAAAACTGAACCCTATTCAATACAAAATCTTTTCCAAATAAATACAAAATTGAAACCCTAAACAAATCATTTCCAAATATAAAACACTTATTCAAAACACGTCATTCAATACAAAATCCCCTAAATCTATTAAAATATGTTATTCAATACAAAAACCCAAAAAAATATCATTAAAAGGGGTTTACCGATTGCATTTAAGTTGTGGTTCCCACATAAATAAAAAAAGAAAAAGGTCGTGCGTAGGGCTGTCAAATGGCTAGGCCAAGGTAGGGCTTAGCCTGACGCTAGCCCTACCCTCACTTATAAGGGTGAGGCCCTGGCCCAGCCCTAACCCTTAGAGGGCTTGAACTTGTTAGGCCTTAGCCCTACCCTCGAGGGTCAGGGTGAATCAGAGTGCACATTACCACTAATAAGGTTTGAAAATCTATGTAGATTTTGCTATAAAAGATCATAATTTTTTCATTACAAGGATGAACCATTAAGGTTTGAAAATGAAACATTTTAGTCTTTTTAAAAATCGCAATAAAATAAATGATATATTATAAATTTATACTAAAAAAGTTATTTTGGAACGATTTTGAACCATTCATAAAATTTTCAAAATAGGAACAATTTTGGGCTTATCATAATTTTGGAATGGTTCCATCATTTGAAAATTGCATTAAATTGTATCTTCTTAGGATAATTGTAGTGTCTAACACCGATAACATCATGGCACGTGTACCTAAGGAAATCGGAAGACCATGCCAACCTGTGTTTCCCCCTTTCTTTTGTATGTTTTGATTTTTAAAAAAGGTTAGATTCCCTAGGTAACTTGGAACTCTCATTAACATTAAGTGTCCAATGACAGGTGACCTTGGAACAACAAGGCAGTCCCCCTTGAATGTGACCTTGGCCCGACCCCAATTTAGAAGGGCCTTACATATTTGGGCCAGTGCCCAAAGGGCTTGAAATTTACAAAAAAAAAACCTCTTTGTAGGGCTTTCAAATGGTAGGGTAGGGTGGGTCCCCTTACAAGAGAGGAAGATTGACACCCCTAGTTGTGCGTGGAGCAGTTGAGAGAGACGATGCATGGAGTGGTGGAGGCACTACTATGGAAGCGGTAGATAATGTTGTTGTACTTGGCCATGCTTATCATGTTCAGTTGTTAGAGAGAACAAATTTTTGAGAGGGGAGAGACTAACGATTGTAGAGAGAGCAAGATCCTTTAAGAACTGAGATGAAAAAGAGAATGATGTAGGGGCGTCACATCATCTCAAGGAAGGCAACCCGAAACCGAGTTGGATAATGCTGATCTAGATCTGCAACCATCGACCCCGATACTTTCATTCATGTTTAGTGGGGTGAAAAAGTTTGCTCCCACCCCTTCTGAAAATGCCACATGCTTTTGTACCCATTGGCTCGTGGATCGTGGACCCATGATAGATAGTTCACTTAAAATAAATGTTCTAAAACTCAAAACTTGGACTCAACGCAGAAATCATTCGGGTCGAGTCACCTAGATGACTCGGGAGTCAACTCTGCTAGTAATTATTAAATGGAATATATAAAAAAATAATATTTATTAAAAACATTTTAAAAAATTATAAAATATAAAAAATACTAAAACATTTAGAAATTCAATAAAAAATATTGAGTTTCAAGTTGAATCGGCCTTTAAACGGTCGACTCAGCTGAGGTTCAAGTCAACTCGGCTGTGTTTCGAGTCAACTCGGCAATGCTTGCCCATTAAAAAACATTTGATTTAAATTTATATCATTTTTAGTTTCTGACTATCCATCTAGTGTAGATGTAACCATGGTTTTAAAAAACGGGCTTTATTTTTTACAGATTGGGACTTCCCCCGTTACGTTCTGTACCGTTTTAACGCTCAGAAATTAACGGCCGTTATTTTTTATTTTTCTCGTTATTTTCAATTATAAGATTTATTGAAATTTTTGAATTTTAGCGCCGTTCTTTTCCTATTTTTTCTGTTTTTGCCCCTATTCATTACAGTCGGTTATAATGGCAGTTATAACAGAAAACGGTAACGCCCCTAGTCTGTTATATAGTTATAAAAGCCTCTTTTAAACCTTGGATGGAACTACATCACCCCCTCTTGGTACGGTGATGTAGTATTATGGGAAAGTCACGGGTTCAATCCCGTGACAAGTACATCTTTAACCCCGAGGATCGGGTGGGTGGAGATAGCCTGTATCTCGCTTAGTCGTGAGTTCGAATCCCCCTGCTGCATCCCCTTAGGATATTTCCCAGTAAACCTGACACGTGTGGAAGGGGTAACACACGTCCTCCGTCGAACTTAGTCCGGTGCTCTAAGAGGCCCCAATTTCCATCTTTGCCTGCTAAAGTCACATGTTATGAATTCAATCGGATCCAGGTCAAAATGTTCAATTTCGGATATGGATCAAGACCTACAAAGGTTTGACTCTGGATCCGACCCATTCCATACTCCATAGCCTATAAATTTAGAGGGAAATTTATTTGCACCCCACAAATTGTGCAAGTACCCCGATTAAAACTTCACTGACCGCCCACGCTGACCGACCCTGATGACTGTATGGATATTTGGCCAATCCCTAGATGGGCCTACAGACCGAAACTCAGCCTGATTGATGATTTCAAACCTTTGGATCCTTGTACCCAAATAATGGTCAATAATGCTCAAATTCTTACTGTTAAAATAAACCCATGAAAATGACTGCAATCCAAGGCTTAGAAATCACTGATCAAACATCCGTACGGTCAGCATCCTCTAGAAGTGTGTCACGTGGCTCCTAATGTGCGAGGTCATGGGGGCGGTCATCATGGGCAGTCAGCGAAGTTATCATAATTTGTGGGATGCAAATAAATTTTCCTAAATTTGATAGAAATGACCAAAATGCCCTCTAAGCTAATTTAACAAGATCCAGATTTCATTTAAAAAAGAAAAAAAAACAGAGGTTTTAGTCATTTTAGGAAAAGATTGGGAGATTTCAGTAATTTGATAACTTATGATCTGCCGACAAGAAAAAAACGTGTGTTCCCATGATGTCCTTTGCTGTTATTATCTTCGTCAGTTATGAGGGGTAATCTTGGTACCGAAGCAACGGGGTTGATTTTGAAATAAAGTAACAAAGTGAGGGGTATTTTAGGTATTACATATTTCTACCTCTCCTTTTCGCTTCACTACCGCCGCTACCTTGTCCCTACAGGATAACGATGTGTTAACAAAAGCGTATCGGAAAACCTATCCGATAAATTTGTAATCATTTTGTTCAAAAATCTGGACTTTTTGAGGGGTTAGCCGAACAATACGCGAATTATTTAAAATATTCCAAATTTATTAAAAAAAATTCAAATTTATTGTTTTTTCTGAAATTATTTGAATCGGAATTTGAATAATAAGTCTGAATTATACTAAAAAAAAATTTCCCGTATCGATATTTACCGTACCCGAACTTAGCAACTAGGTTCTAGAGTCCAAGTTATGTAATTTTTAAGCAATTCCCCATCAAAGATTGTCATAACAATTAACGGTTCTGATTGAGTGCGACACCTGAACAAAACCATGAGTAATATACAGTTCAATTGTATTCCACCCAATTAGTAGCCAATTGAACCGATGAACTGTCCGCAAAAATGGCCCGGGTCAGCATCGACAAGGATTTTTAAAAAAATTTATATATTTTCTAAAAGAAGGAGAAAAATAATTAGACAATTCGCTCGTTTGACTAACCGGTTGAACCATTGATCTGCCCCATGTCGATGTGCAAGTATTTCGACATTGGTAACAACAAACAAATGCCGATTCAGTGATACAAAACTCGAAAAAACTGAAATCACATCTCAGGTGTCAATACCATAATCAGGCACGCACTCAAACGAGCGGCATGGATCCCGTGAACCTCGAGCAGATCGCAAAACAGCTAAAATGTGAAAAAAAAAACATTTAATTGGGAGAATATTTGGCATTTAATGAACAAGTAAGAAAAAAACATCCCCCATATGAAATATTTTTAAATTGTTTTTTTTACTAAATTCCATTTAAAATGGCAAAAAAAGGGGGAGGGGTTATTTCCTGGAAGGAGAGACTATTCCTTGAATATAAAAAAATTCTAATCTGACCATTAAAAGGGTGTCTGTAATTTGTCTTTATATATATTTTTAGGTCTTTAGAGCTGTTTGTATTAATTATTAATTATTTAAATAAAATTGCGAGGTCGGGACCGAGAAATGCATACTATATAACAAGGTTAATGATGTGCATGAATGGGGTGGCATGTTCATTTTTTTAATTGAGTGCAGGGTATTGATCAATTTCATCATTAAAAAATTCTATTAAAAAAAATTAACCGAGAAAATTTTCCAATTGACAAGGAGAACATGAAACCCTTTGTCTGACGCATATCGCGATTAGCCCGAAAACGATGTTGCTCGGTGTATTACCTGTAATTGGCTCTAGCCTCGTTATGGACATGGGAGATCATTGAGCAGAATTTTCTTGCTCACCGGACTATATAAATTTACTTCAACTAATAGGGGCATGTGCGATGCACATGACTGAAGAGAAGAGATGTCGGGGTTGTGTGTAGATGTCGTGGGAGAGTTTTTGGTTTGTTCAGGACTTAGGTATTACTCTGCCAACGACACTCTCCGACAAAGCGTCCGCAAATAAATTCAGGTGCCTTCAATACTCAAATCCATTTTCAACTCCCGAAAAGACTAAAATCCAATTTTCTAAATGCTGTTTTTATAACCAATAGCAATGCGTGTTTAGAGTGACATTTTTAGAAAAAAATAAACAAAAAGCAGTAATAATGGCTCGGGGATCGGATCATGGCTCTAGAGGGTTAACCCTATTATAAGGCTCAGGCTCCGATGACCCCCTTTTTCTGACCCCGCTCAAGAGTCGTGTTCTCGGCCGTTGGATTCAACGGTTGTTGAGCGTTGGCAAAAAGTGAATGCCAACTCAACGCTATCAATCATCGTTGGATTCTCAAAATCCACGACCAAGAACACAACTCCCGAGAAGAGTCAGAAAAAGGGGTTCTCTGAGCCCAACCCTTTAATAATAGAGATCGTCGACGCAATAACAGGTACAATTTGGTAATCAATAGTCAACAATCAACAAAACCTAAGTCTTCTCGCATTTATTTAAGGTCGGTTACATGAATCGTGTTTTGCCATTGTACCCTAAGGCCATCTCTTCTGTTAAAACATACGTCTTCATATATTTTCTTACTACATATTAAAAAATATAATTAAATTAAAATTTTACGTGATTTCGACTTCATTAGCAGAGGTGGCAGTTGGGTTTGTAGGGGTCCCCTTCAATTATAATTACTATTAAAGTCTATATCAAAAGAGTTGAGATGTCTCAAACCCTAAGTTTCCGCAACCAAGGCCATCCTAAATGGTTGGTGGACCCACATACTAAAGGATTGAAGATCACGAAATCTTCATTTTCCTAAGGGGACCAGAATTTGCAAATCAAACTTGCAGTTACTCTCCATCAAGGCGTACTTTCATTGAGTGGTGATCATATGGTTCGGGGTCCATGTGATGCTCAATTGCTAGCACATTTTGATTGGTGTTGCATTAATATTTTATTATTTTTAAATTTATATTTTAGTAGCTCGACGTGTGCAACACCAATCAAAATTTGCCAGCAGTTGGGCACCACATGGACCCCGAACCATAGGATTACTACTCAATTTCATTTAGCAAAGATGATGGCCTTCAACACCCTAACCTAAATGAAATTGATGTCCCAACGGTAACCTCCAACGCCATTGAGTGAGGAGGGGAACATTAAGGAAACTGATGCTGTTATCCTGAGGTGGACGTCGTCTTTAGTATCGAGACCGTTGGATGGTTTTCAGGATTCGCACTCCAACGAATTTGTATGGTCCCAGAGAAGTCGTCCTCTTCAGGATGACAACAACACTATTGGTACATTGAAATCTTTAGTGAAACACACCTTGCAGAAGAAAATGAGAAGACCTCTCTCACTTGTTCTGTGGGACAATGTACTACAACTAACACGTGGTTATCTACCCCTATTTTTTTTTTTTTTTTTTGTAAATGCCCAAAATTGTATCGACGGTCAAAATTACATCGATTGCAAATGATCATGATTGTCTAATCTAATGGTTTTGGACCTAACGTTGAATGGCCCCACATAGCAGATATGCATATCGATCCTTCATGTATATAGCTGCATATCTGCGCCCGTTCTTCTTTACTAGCATAAGGAACATGCGCAAGCCACTCTGGATGCTTCAACAATCCGAAGTAGGGCTGTCAATGGATCAGGTTTAAGTCGGATCAGTGTTAATCCGGACCCGATCAGGTAAGAAAATATGTCAATCTGGATCCGGTCCTATGTGATAGAAAGAATACAATTCCGGGCCCGATCCAATCTGATCTAATTCACTAAATAAAAAAATTAATTTTTTATTTAAATTATATATTTTATTAACTCAAATTGATGTACTGTACAATAACGATATAAAAATACATATAAAACGAAAAAAATATCTTTATAGTTATAGGAGCGGCACGTGCGTTGCATGTGAGTAGTTATAGGGCTTCGTCATCGTTTAATAGATGACAGTATGCGTCCCGCGGTACACTCTTAGAGATCACTGACCGAATGGATGTTTGGCCCAACCCTAGGTGGACTTACAGACCAAAAATTAGCCTAATCAGTAATTGCTAAGCATTGGATTAGAGTCATTTTCTTGGGTTGAATTTATCCGTAGACTTTGAGCATTATTTGGGGTACACAGATCTAATGGTTTGAAATCACTAATCAGGATGACATTTGGTATGTAAGTCCACCAATGGTTGGGCCAAACATCCATTCGGTCAGTGGTATCTAAGAGTGTGCCACGTGGCTCATATTGTGTTCCGAAGTCAGTGTGCTGAACAACCTGCGAAGGTGAGCACCGTGTGAGCGGCATGTCCCGATCCCGGTTTAAGCTTTAAAGTAGTAATAGATATATATATATATATATATATATATATATTATAACACATATTTTATCTATATAATAAGGGAGCTCAGTTGTCTCCCCTCTTATAGGCTTCAATAAAGAAGGGCTTAGATCTTATCCCCCAACCGGACAGTGGATCTCAGTCGCTCACACCTGATTTTAGCAAAATACTTTTTTGGGGAGTGCCATAGGCACGGGCCACCCACTAGTATGATATAAATTGGATCTGGTACGTATGAAATCCGGTACCATCTAATAAGAATATAAGTAGTTCCAACCCCAAACTTATCGGAACGAATGGGATTTGATTTTCTCCATTTACAGCCTAATCCAAAATACCCAACTTTCAAAACGGTAATAAAGAATTGAAACAGACGGCCGAAAGTTAAAATCAAGTGTCAGTTGAAGTCGCAACGAAAATCGAACAGCTGTAAATACTTGTACAATTGGCTGTTAATAGGCAAAAAATTTCTAGTTGATTGCTTGAATGGGGGACAATGTAATGATTATTAGAAAATTCGTTCAAGGATTAGCATCAATTATTTCGACAATGTCGTTTTGAAAATGCCAGCTTGGTAAGTTGGCAAAAGTCGTTGGTAAGTTGGTAAAATCGTTGGGTGTTGATACCATGACCTAGATTGAAAACCCGACCTCGCACGCTTATCGCACTAACCTACTGACCACCCCGCTTGTCCAACGAAAAGAGAAACTTCGAAATTACGTTGAAGTGGAAGGCAAGAACCGTGGTTTTAAAAAACGGCCGTTATAACGAAAATAATGACCTTTATAACAGATTCGGACCTCCCCGTTACGTTATGTACAGTTTTAACAACTCAGAAACTAATGGCTGCTATTTTCTGTTATTTTTCCGTTATAATGAAAATAATGATAATTATTTTCTGAAAAAAAATTTATTAAAATAGCACCCTAGTAATTTTTTGTTAAAATAATGCCTGTTATTTTCCGTTATAAAGTTTATTGGAAATTTGAAATTCAAATTTTGAATTTTGAACTTTGGAGCTGTTTTTTTTTCTGTGTGTTACAATTCATTATAAAGGAAAAAACGGTAACACCCCCAGTCCATGATACCGTTATAAAGGCCCCTTTTAAACCTTGGTCAGAAGCAGGCGAAAGGTCCTGAGTTCGACTACCCTTGGGACACCCTCTGGGGGTTTACCTCGGTGGAGAAGGGGTACATACGTGCCCCGGGGGGACTAGGCAGGTGCTCTAAGAGGCCCGGATAACCTGGGAAGTCAAAATAAAAAAAGTCTATATAGATTGAATGGCTAAATTCAATGAATAAGATCTTAATGAACCCATAGTTGGAACCCAATGATTGATGGATCCTTAAGCTAAAATCCAGTTTAAGACAGGTTGGATGTGGTTGGGATGTCAGATCTGACTCCCAAAACGGGTGGACCCAAATCCAGGTTTTGATTTCTTCTTTTCAATGAATATCTGGATCCATTAACCCATATTTGATTCACTCATTTGATCCTCTGGTTCAGTCCTTGGTGCTTGATTTGATCCTCTGGGTTAGATCTATAATCAATTAGGGCTTAATAACTATAAAATCGGATACGTATCAGATCCCAGATTCAATTGTACCCGATCCATTTTAGCCCTAATATTAATATACATAAATATTCGTAAAATATATACAACGATAGCTAGCAATTCGGCATACGGCAAAGATTCGGAACGAAAATAGTTCGAGTTTTATTCGTTTAATCTTATTCGTGATTTTTTATAGGGACGTATTAAACGTTTCTTAAAAAAACAAAAAATTCACGTTTTAATGGCGAATTTACTAATTAGGGTTTGAACCGTCATTTTTTTTTTCAAAGGTTGACCCTATGCATGTGGCCATGAAAGTCATGGAGACCCCAAAATGCTGGTGCCAGCTAATACCTTTCTTTGTTTGAATGACATGATTCCACCTATTCAGCCACGTAACGCCATGTTATTCGCCAATTCGATCCCGAATCTTTTCCCCCATATATCACTTTGGTCAAAAGTCAACATGATTGAATCTAAACCGTTCGATTATTATTTTATCCTGAACGTCTGGTAGAAAGTCTAGCTGATTGTCTAGAAAGAAGAATAGAGATCAAACGGTTGTAATTCTCCATTTATGTTGATCGTTGACTTGGGAAATAGTAGGTTGATACCATGGTTCCAGGTCTCGGGATCAGTGGCCGCTCTTCACTGTCCGGATCGCCTTGATCCGAACGAACTTGGCGAGAAAACCTCAATATCATTCAGATCGGTGGGGGTCGATCGCCCGATCTGAAACATGGTTGATACATGTATGTAATAGTATGCTTATCAAAAGAAATCTATATAAATCGGATGGCTATGGTCATCCAAGTTGATTTTGACTCATCAAAATGGTAGAGTAGGGCCCGCTTGAAATTTTAAAAACAAAATTTCCAACAAGTGTGGCTGCTGGGATTCGAGCCCAGGTCTCCACGGCCACAACGTGGAATTCTTACCACTAAACTACAGCCACTTAGTTGATTATGATTCTCTTTTTATTCTATATATTAATGTTAATAATACTTGGACCGGCTCATTTCAAAAGTGGGCCTATGTCCTTGAGCACATGATCAGGCTTGGGCTAATACTGGAGTCAACATGACACATTTAACCCCTAATAGGTATAGGCCGAAGCATGTTTTTTAAAGAAAATGTTTAATGTTCTGAAAAACGACCCGGGATAGAAAAGACAACGCGGGTGGGTTTTTCCGGGTTTTCAATATAAAACAGAATACTGGGTTGATGCCGATCCTTTTTGGGGATGGTTCACCAGTTTTCCTGTTTAACCAGCCGGTCCGATCCGGGTTTCAAAACACTGTTCATCACATTTAGTTAAATCCCTCATGTTGTTTATGCGACGAAGGCAGCTAGCTTAGTGGGTTTTTAGGCCGGGCGTATTTGCATCATAAATGGGCCTATTGGGCTTAATAAATTACCCAAGCCAGGAATCAAACCTAATCAGCGGGACTAAAATTTCAGGCCAAGATGAGGGTCTGAGCCTAAAAGCTCCTTGGGCCTGCCAAGCCCACTGACAGCCTTGATCACCACATGGGGCATCAACAGCTACAATATATGAAACTGCCACAAAACCAAACCGGACTGAGGGATTAAGAAGCAATTACGCTGCCTATCGGTGACGTGCCGCCCCAGCTCAATTATGTTATTTCGAAAATAAAGCCCAAATCTGAAAAGATGGGCTTAGCGTTGTAACGGCCATTATAAAGAAAATAACAGCTGTTATTTATGAAAAAAAAATCTTTTATCATTATTGAGGCATTTTTAAAAAGAATAAAATATTAATATTTTGATTTTTTTTTTACTCAGACGTGATTGATGTGACCCGTTCTAAAGTTCATGATGGTAATCACAACTTGCTTGAGCCCATTGGATCAGGTCACAGGCTGAATCACAACTTGCTTGATCCCATTAGATCATAACAGTTGGACCGTGGGTCGAGCCTAAATATGTACTCATGCTTAAACCTATTTGGTCCTAAAAGTTGAACCATGGTCCAAGCCCAAAGATGGTACTCATGATTGAGCCCATTGGGTCCTAATAGTTGAACCATGGGTGGAGCCCAAAGATGGGAATAAGCACTATGGAATGCTTCTTCTGAACTCCCATACTCAAGAGGATGGACCATCTGATACCAAACATTCTTACGTGGTTGCTTGGTTGAATAACAGCTATGGCCCTAAGATATAGACCCTAAGTTCCCTTCATGGGTCTATCAGACTCTCCATATTTGAGAGGAATGGGCCATTTTTTGGCACTTTGCATGCCTAAACATTTCTACGGCATGGATGTCTCTATCTTGATCAGATTCGAGTCGATAACAGACGCCACATCTCCAATCAGTGAATGCCACATCTTCGCATCTCACCGCCGAATCCCGATACAGAAGTCATCCTTCCGCATTTTACTCCTAATGCAAAGCTTTAAATAGAAGTGGAGCCCCCCATCTGACCAATTGCTAGATCCTTTCGTCGATAGAATCCGAACCGATGGGTTGTCGCCACGTGTACGAAAAGATGACACATAATATTTGAGTACATTAACTGACACAAAGAAATGAAATCACATGCATCATGAAATTTCTAGTCTTTTAGACTCTTCCATTGTGTTTTATCCCATACTAAAGGTCCTGGGGTTTCCAAGTCACCCTTTCAAAGATAAGGCATGTTCTTTGATTTAGAGGCTCAAAATTGGATTTTCAAAGTTCAAAATTCAAAGTTCAAAGTTCAAACCCTTGTGTTTATCTACAGTTTTTGAAAATGACGAAACTAACCTTGATAGTATACTGACCAAATTACCCTTAATCCCCCATTTCTTTGATTATCCCAATTTACTTAAATAATTACCATTACCTCTCCTTAAGGTGGATATGTATTCAAGATATGGGTGGGGCTAAGGAGCCTCCTTTTTCTAACCCCTCTCGGGAGTCGGACTCAGGACTGTGGATTTCGAGAATCCAACTGTGGTTTATTGTGTTGAGCTGGCATTCACGGCCCCGAGTCCAACTCCCGAGAGGGGTCAGAAGAAAGGCAAAAAGGGGTCCTCGGAGATGGAGCCTGAAGATATAACTCTATATAGAGTTGAATGACGAAATAAGATTCATATTGCCAACCTCAAATAGTTGGGATAAAGCTTAGTAGAATAAAAGCTCTTCTTATTTGACTAGAATAACCAGAGTGATCATCATCATCATCAATATGCATCTACAGGGCTCTGGCAGAGAAAGAGGGTTATTTTGGTTAATTTTTTGAATTTTAAGAAAAATAATTTTGAAAATTAAATATCTTAAATTTTTGGATTTCACCCTTTGATAAATCTTTTATACTAACGAAACCCTCTTGAGTTTTCATTCTTTTTGTCCTGGTACCTTGACCCTTTTCTACTGTCATTGACCAAGTCAGAAACATTAATCCCATCACCCAAAAATTGAAGATTATTTTTTTTTGTCTCTTTGGTCCTTTGTGTTAACTAGTTGGGGGGATAATATTGTAACAGCCACAAGAGATAGACGGTTAGGCTATGTTTGGCAACTAGACATGGATTTAGAATTGAAAATAGAATTCTAGGATTTGTGATTTCTAAGAATTTGAATTTGAAGAATTGAAATTTCTTGTGTTTGGTTGCACCGTGGAAATTACTTAGAATTCCTAATAAATTGTAACTTTAGCTGTTTGGATATCTAACCGAATTGAATTTTTCATCTATTTACATAAGAGAAATATCATCTCATGAACTTTATGTTATATTGATTGTTATTTTTTTTGTCATCCGTCAATTCACTATTATCGATGCTACTTTAAAGAAAATAATTAAAAAATAAAAAAAATTATTATGATAATTATTTTACTATGATTAATCCCTGCCAAAATCTTAATGGCTAAAGCCTAAGTGGCACATAATGCAACAAATACAGATGTCCATCATCAACACTAATGATGAGGCACATTATGAGTGCGCCACGTGGTACATTATTAGAGACAATAGACTATATTGATGTTTGTCCCATCCCTAAGTGGACCTACATACTAAAAATCATGCTGATTGGTTTTTTCTAACCTTTATATTTGAGGTACTTTTACTATGATTAATCCGTGCCAAAATCTTAATGGCTTAAGCCTAAGCGGCACATAATGCAACAAATATGGATGTCCATCATCAACACCAATGATGGGGCACATTATGAGTACGCCATGTGGCACATTATTAGAGACAATAGACCATATTGATGTTTGTCCCATCCCTACGTGGACCTACATCTATGCTACATCTATAGTGACAATTTTTTGTCTTATTAAATGAATTTTCATGTTGAAAACTAAATAATATACGGGAATAATTTGAAAAAGTTAGTGAATTATTCGATTATATTAAAAAATGCGGGAATTTTTCATTACCTTTGAATAGGACATTGTTTAGTTCGTTTGTTCGAAAAATTCATAGGGTTTGCGTATGATTCACGAATAATTCGAGAATTTACTAACTATGGTCATATCCAACATAATAGTTAGGCGTGTTTGAAGAGGAAGAGTTACATTGGAATTTAATTCTGGAAGAGAAAGAGTATTTTGGGAGGGGGAGATGTGCAGAAGAGAAAGAGTTGCATTTGGAGGGTAATTTTGAATTTAATAAAGGTAGGATGCCACGTCTATTGTACATGATGTGAAGGATAGAGTCGGTAAAGTAGGAAAAAAATTATAGATAAAATAGAGAAAAAATTTTTTTCAGGATACCGACATTTAGAAGTAGTATAGATGTTTATGAATTAGTCAATGATAGTCAACAACAGTCAAGAGCCAATTCCAGAATAATAAATATTCAAGAGGGGGTTTCACTAATATAGAAGATTATCAAGGGGTTGTTAGAATCATGGTTTTAAAAATGGCCCTTATAACGATAATAACGGCCGTTATAACGGATTCTAACCTTATGAACCATTTTAATGCTCAAAAAACAATGGCCGTTATATTTCCGTTACAACAAAAATAAAGACCGTTATTTTATGAAAAAAATTGTGACAAAATAATGGCCATTATTTTCCGTTATAAAATTTATTGAAAATTTGAAATTCAAAATTAGAATTTTAGTGCCATTTTTTTCTTCCATTTTTTCCATTTTTGCCCCTTTGCATTACAATCCGTTATAACAGAAAAAGGTAACATCCCTAGTCCGTTATACCGTTATAACGACCCCTTTTAAACCTTGGTTAGAATGATTTAAAAAAAGGGTTGTTAAAAAAAAACCCTAATTTTTTTTTTGTTAGAAAAAAACCCTAATTTTTTTCGGTTTAGATATAAATATCTGAGTTAGAAGTGAGGAACTTAGATATTTTGGGAAGGAATCTTACTACCCAGTAACCCTAGAAAAACCCTAAAACCCTAAAACGTCGACACACACACTCAGGGAAAGTGAAAAATCTTTCTGTTGTCCACATAAGTCATTGAACCTAAAGTGCCCAACGTATAACTCCGATCTGCCACACAAAAAAGGCAAAAACCACCAAAAAGGTTCAAATCATTGCACCCAACCGAGATCCAAAAACCGCTTCTCTCCTAGATACACGTGAAAATCCAGCAACCAATAAAGTTCACACCACGTAGGCCCTAAAAATCACCGTTCACCAATGGGATTTTGTCACGTCATCAGATAAGTAAATCTCCCATGAAATCCACCAAAATTTGCAGGTTGGTATGGGTAGTGAAATTTAGAATAATTCAATCAGACACCTTCGCATACCCAGGATTAGGATTAGGAAGACAATATTACTGAAATACCCACAGTTGTATCACAAACCTACAATATTGCCACTACTTGTGGTCCTTGACACAAATGACCAAAGTGCCCTTCTTCTAGGGTTTAGGTACTATAGTTATGGCTCAAGTCCGAGGACCCCCTTTTTCTGACCCCACTTGGTGTTCGTGGCTCGGCCGTGGATTCACGAATCCAACGGTGGTTGTCAGTGTCGCAAAAAGTGAAAAGGGATGCCTATTCAGCACTGACAACCACCGTTAGATTCTTGAAATTTGTGGCCGAGCACACGAACACCAAGAGGGGTAAAAAAAAAGGGGTCCCCTGAGCCCGACCTGTTAGTTATATATGCATACATAGAAGGAAGGACATGGGGCGTAAATACAAGTGATCAAGACCACACCCGCCCACAAATCTTTTGGGCCATTGTCTGGAGTCTGGACAAATATTACCTAACTAGACCCAATCTGACTGAGCCCATTGCCATATCTACGGAGGAGACTAATGAGTGACTGTTAAAACTTAATTTTAGCACGTAAGACCGAATGAGTGCTTAATTTTTTGTATTATTGAAAATTCATTGATTTTTTTTAACCCATCTCACCCCTACTTAATAAATTCAGTGGTTTTCACTTTATGCAGTAAGTGATAGCATCTTTAAAAAGATTTTAAGATTCTTTTAGAATACTCCATATATTATTGCATAAAAAGCTTTCTAAGGTCATGAGTTCGAGACTGCGACCCTGAAGGCCACCCTGTTGGGATTTATCCTAGAAGTGCCTGGTGCGTGTCTTAGGGTACGGCACGGACCCGAGGGATTAGTCGAGTCTCTAAGAGATCCGGACCCGCTCGTTACAAAAAAGAAGCTTTCTCTACCAAAAACTTATAAAATGTTCCAATCAATATTTTAAAATACCCAATATGCCATTGTCTTAATTTTCACACATAAGGACTTTGCAGTTAAATTATCAAATGGTCTGAATTTAAGAAAAGTGCAGAAAATCAGTACTCTAAGCTTTTGACACTTAAAATTAATTTTCAATGCTGAAATTAATTTTTAAATTGCACCAGCAAAAAAAGGCTAAATTTAGGGAAAAAAAATACTTTCCCAAGGAAAGACATATGAGCAGTTTGAGGTCATTGACAATTGGATTCAAGAGATCCATAGTTCACAAGGCAACAACTGCATGGATCGCTTGAATCCAACGGTAAATGGCCTCGACCGCAAATTTTTGTCCGATTATCCGTGGGATAGCATGAATCATCTAGAAATAGTGAACAAAATCAGCTTGATCAAAAACATCTATTGGGTAGATGACACAATTGAAAGCATGGTACATGATTTAAGGGTATTTTAGTCATTGAGAAAAGGACATGGAATTGGCAAGTTGGTTCGGTGCATTGAAGCTTCAAACAAAGAACAAAAGGGCAACATAGTTAAAAGACACAAGAAGAGGGTCATTTTGGTAATTATGACGATAAAATAATTGCGCTGCTAAGACAGGTAAAGAAGAGAGGGAAATACAGTGTGGTCCAGACCCAAAAGACTGCTGAAAACGAGCTTTGTCGCTTCTTCTGTTCTCATCTCAAACACTCAACTCTGTTCTTCAATCTATCCCATCTCGACAGAGAGAGGGAGAGGCCTCTCTGTGCTTTCCAGAGAATTCTTAACGGATCTTTTTTTTTTAATCTGTACCGTCTCGTGACCCACTGAGCCCAAAATAAATCCTCTCTCTCTGTCTCGATTTCTTCTTCTTTCTCTCTCTCTGTTCTTGTGTTAGATTTACTGTGCAAACTGAGGTCTCGACCATATCAATTCCCTATTTGGGGAATTTTCCATTTTGAGGCAGGCTGTTTTCTTTCCCGCTCTTCAAACCCCATCTCCGGATAGACTGGTTTTTTGGGGTTTGTGCACTCATTTGATAGAATTCTTGGTGGGGTTGTGCCTGAGTTGGGTTTTAAGGGTTTCGAGGTTCTGCTGAGGTGTTTCACTAGAAATCATATTCAATAGTGGGTTCCGTATGTTGTTTTCTGAAGCTAACATAACCTTCTTGTTCTCCAAAATAGTGTAGATTTGTATGCTTTTGGAGGATTAGTTTGTAGAATTCGAGATGGGTTTTTAGGGTTTTTTTATTTACTTTCCTGATTTTTGTAGTACCGATCTCATTTGGAGTTGGGTTTTGGGGAGGTTTTAGGTTCCTGTTGTTTCCCCTGTTTTTTTTAGGGTTTATGGTTTTGTTACTGAATTCATCGAATTCTGCAACTTTCAGATAGATTTGAAATGGGTTTTAAGGTTTTTAGGATTTGTAGTAGGTTTAGAGTAGTTGGGGTTCCAGTTTGCATGTGGTTTTAGCGTTCCTGCTGTTTCCCCTGTTTTTAAGGGTTTAGGGTTTTGTTACTGAATTCATCGAATTCTGCAATTCTCAGATAGATTTTCCCATGGGTTTTAAGGTTTTTAGGATTTGAAGTAGGTTTAGAGTAGTTGGGTTCCAGTCACTGGGCAATATGCATCTGGGTTTAGGGTTTTAGACCTTGAATTCTTTGTATTTTTCTAGGCTTTTGGAATTTGAATTAATTATGGTTTCTAGGAATCTAGACGTTGAATCCCACCTGGTCTTTTAGGGTTCTAGACCTTGAGTTCTCTTGAAGCCCATCTCAATCCACAAATGTCTTCGTGTTTAAGCGGAGGTGGTCGGACTTATGGATTCGATCTTGATATCGTGAAATCCCCATCTACCTCGACCCGAACGTCGCATTCGTCTTCTCCGTCCTCCACTCTGTCTGAATCGAGCAACACTCCAATTGCACTCTCGACACGAAAACCACGAACACCTCGAAAGCGTCCGAACCAAACATACAATGAAGCTGCGGCGCTCCTCTCCACAATCTATCCCAACATCTTCTCTACCAAAAACCTCAGAAAACCTTGCAAGCACTCCAAGCCTTATGACTCTTTCTCCGCCGAATCCTCCGAATTGCTTCCACCATTTCCAGCCTTCCACAATGCAGAATTCCTACTCCATCAACCAATCCCCCCAAAACCAGTCTTTTCGATCGAGTCTAAACCCGCGAATTCTAGTGAAAAACCATGTCAAAGTCCCACAACTGATAACGATTTTCAAGTGAATTCTTCAAGCCCATGTGACACTTACGAAGAGGATTTCGACGCGGAATCGATCCTCGATGAGGAGATGGAAGAGGGAATCGACAGCATCATGGGGAATCTCAGTGTTAACAACGATTCGTCATACGAAGACTCCAATGCTTCTTGTTACAGTGGCCAAATCAATCCTTACTATGGAAATCCAATGGGGTTGGGTTTTGGCGGGAAATTCGATTTCGGGTTTGGAATATGTGGGAGAGTGAGAGCATTGAGACACGTGGATGATGGTGATTGGTGGAGGTTCCCGACTGTTGATGTTCTTGACATCTCTCCCAAATTCAACAAAGTTTCATCGGAGAAGAAGAAGAAAAAGGTTGAAAGAGAAGAAGAATTGAAGACCAATTCGAGTTCGAGTTCGAGTTCGGATTCGGGTCTGTGCCTGAAATTGAATTACGAGGAAGTTTTGATGGCTTGGTCCGATCGTGGGTCACCTTTTTCTGATGACTTTCCGGGGACTGAGTGGTCGGAATCTGACGCCATTGTACGTTTCTCATCTCCTGCTGGAAATACCCGTTAAGACTGAATGAGAGAATTCAAATGTTTGTTGCGGCGAATTCAAAAAAACGCCCTGTGCGCACTACGCACCCCTTTACAGTCGATTGTAAGCAGAGGGGTGTGCGTTACGCACCTTGCGTATTGTAAAGGGAGTTGTTTTTTCTTTGAACATTTTCTTATTTTTGTCAAAATAATTTCCGGGTTTTGTTAAGATGTCGCGGTTGACATGTTGCTAACTTGAGCCAGAACGCTTTGATGGTTTGTCAGTAGTATTTTTTGTGATCTAGTGTGGCCACGAAGCAAGACGGCATTTTTAACTTTTTCCCATTGGAGTTTTCTTCGTCTCTATCAAACTTATTTGATGTGATTCGATCCAACGGTTGAGAAATTCTGTCTCCCTGCATATAAGGCCCACAAACTATCCTTGAATGAACCTATTTTGTTTCTATGAGAAGCGGTTACGTATTGATTATACTTTAAAAATATTAAAAAAATGATTAGAATGTGTCTGAAATGACAAAATTATCCTTATCGCTATTTTAAATTGTTTGAGCCGCGGAGCACTGGGTTATTCCCTTATTTTATTTATTTTCATTTTTTTTTGGCAGGCCAGGCTCGCGCAAATTGATTTGTTTTCAGAGAACGGAGGGGTGAGAGAAGCTAGCGTGCTGCGCTACAGGGAGAAACGTAGGAGTCGCCTTTTCTCTAAGAAGATCAGATACCAGGTTCGTAAAGTCAACGCTGATCGACGGCCCAGGATGAAGGCAAGTAAGACTTA
This sequence comes from Euptelea pleiosperma, assembly GCA_035048495.1. NCBI lineage: Eukaryota > Viridiplantae > Streptophyta > Magnoliopsida > Ranunculales > Eupteleaceae > Euptelea > Euptelea pleiosperma. The sequence goes on along the minus strand of CM068548.1, from coordinate 19,067,531 downwards.
TTTTTTATTTTTTTATATAAAGTTTATAAGTATTATAGACGGGAAACTACCGTGTATAAGAATCATTTTTTTATTCTTGGAGCTGTGTGCTTGGCACACTCTTTGGGGCCCACCAAGAGGTGGACCAAACATCCATAAGGTCAGCAGGCCCCAAAGCATCCTCTACTTAGCATTTTTGGGAGGGGAAACTTCAAATTTTGAAGTATCCGAGGTGCAGCGAATATTTTCTCCTCTTAGGTCCTCTCTGACATTGTTATCATTGAAAACCGGTCCAATAGATGGCACCCATGATCTCTAAAGTACAGACTTTTTCTTGATGGTTTGACACATTTTAGTGAGGTGAATGGATTAAATTTTGACGGTCGAGATCATCCTGGTCTAGGAATCCTGTGAATGTTTAGCTCACCTCTTGGTGGACCTACACACCAAAAATTAATCTCATTGATAATTTCTGCCTTCTGGCCAATTTGATTCGAATACCCAAAAAAAGCTCAAATCTAAGGGCTATAAATCACGACAGGAAAAATGCTCAAATCCACTTGCTAAAAATCACCAATCAGAATGACTTTTGATGTGTTGGTCCCAGTGAGCCAAACATTCGTGGATCCAAAACAATTCCACGTGTCATTTCTTTTTGCAGGGTTAGGATCAAAGTTTACTCTTACTCTTTTTAGAACCATCTGTAGCATGGTTGAAAATCTCGGGATTGGAGGTTGGATCGGTGGGCGTCGATCCCAATCTGGATCGGTCGTCTCGCTTGAGATCACGTGAGGGTTCTTCATGAACACTGCATCGCGGGCGAGACGACCCCATTGATCCCAATCCGGATCGCCCGTTCTGGGATTGGCCGAGACTTCGAACCATGATCTCTAGGCATAATCAACACACTGTACAATTTGTGGGACATGGCCAATAAAATCGTGTCGATCATATATGATCCCAACTCTCTGATCAATGCTGTGGACACAAAATGTTGACCAAACTATATATTAACATAAAATGCCACTAGTTTCTCAGCCGTCTGATCAGAGGACCACTAGGTTTTAGAATCCCTTTTGAAAAGGGTCCCACGTTGTAACAATTGTTTATGTTTTTTGCAGGGACGATTTGTTAGAAGGCCAACTTCTGCATTGAGTGGTCAGAGATGAAAAGAAAAGAAAAGTGAAGAAGACTGAAGAGAGGCCTTTTTGAGCTTTTTTTTTTTACTTTTTAGGCTTGGAAGAAGTCACAAACCCAAGAAGTTTTGTCCTTAGTTTTTTTTTTTTTTATCTTGTTTCTTTGTTTGGTAGCCTTTGGAAGATACTTAGTTACAAGTTCTTCAATTTAGATCCAAAAAAATGGATTCCTTTTGATAGGTAAGAGAGAATTTTGTTGGGATTCAACAGCACACACACACACACACAAAAGTGAGAACATGTTGATTTGTATTGGATTGATTATTGGTAGATAAATTAAAAACGTTTGTTGTAAACTCCACATGGGTTTTGGTTTTGGAATCCTCACACAAAACTAGCTAGAAACTCTGTACAAGAGTTTTTGTTTTTGATCTTCTAACAAAAAAAAAAAAAAAACCCCACTTTAATAAAGGATCATATGAGATGAGAAATCACATCCATTGTTTAAAAACGAAAATAACGGCCGTTATAACGGATTCGGACCTACCCCGTTACGTTATGAACCGTTATATCGTTGGAAAATAATGGGTGTTATTTTCGTTATAATGGCCGGTTTTTTTTTATTTTAATATTAAAGTAAAGGCCATTATAACAAAAAAAAATGACCGTTTTTTTCCGTTATAAATTTTCACTAAAATTTGAACTTCCAATTTTGAATTTTGATGCCGCTTTTTAATCAAGGATCATATGAGATGAGAAATCACATCTATGTACGCTCATCGCTTGCTGATAGGAGTATAATTACATATGGGCAAATTCTTATCTTAAACCCTAATCATTATTCCATTGCCCATTTAAAAATATCCTAAATTTTAATGTTAGGATCCTAAAAGTTAAGACTTAAGATTTCCGCACCTCTATCACCTAGGTGCTTTTGGTGTATTGGTTAGGTTGCATATTGTATCAGAGTCAACCCCACATCACGAAAATAATTAATGGCTGTTAAAATGGATTCAGACCTCCCCCGTTACGTCAGACTGTATTGCTGATCCCAAGCTCAGATGGGGTTAGGGTTGTATCAGGATGATGTAGAGCACATGCAATTTGTAGCAAGTGTTCTTAAAATTAATGTAAAAAAATAAAAAATTCTATTGGAAGTGACCTAAGTCTTCATATCATAAGAGAAAAATGGAAACTATGTTTATTTATTGCCTAATGTAATATTGATTTAGCTTAGTCAATGTCTCCCATGATTATTCTTTGTCTTCATACCATAAGGGAATAATGGAAACTATGTTTATTTCTTGCATAACATAATATGGTTTTAACTTAGTCAATCTCCTCCATAATCATTGAATAGACCAGCCAGGGTTGTTATAGCTGAGCTGGCAGCACTTTTTGCAATGCTACCATGGACATTTGGATTCTCGAAATCCATGGCCGAGAACACGACTCCCGACGGGGGTAGAAGGGGGCTCATGAGCCTGAACCATTTTTATTCTATATAACAAGGACAGTGCACTTTTATGATTTTTTTTTTTTTGCTGTGTTGGACATCTCAGCACAGACACGTATGCCAACGCAAGGAACCTGAACCATTTTTATACTATACTAGGGGAACACCATGTGCATCGCATGTGCGCCTTACACATGGCATCACCTTACACATAGCACCCTCGTAGAGATCACTCATCGTATCGATATTTGTCCCATCCCTAGATGGACCTACATGCAAAAAATAAGCCTATTAATGATTTTTAAGGATTTGATTGGAGTCATTTTAACGGGTTGAGTTTTAACCGTAAATTTTGAGCATTATATGGGTATTCATATCAAAGGTTTGAAATCACTTAACACTAACACAGGCTTATATTGGTCTACTTAGGGATGGGACAAACTTCCACGTGGTTAGTGGTCCCTAAGAGTGTGCCACGTGGCTTATACAATTGTCCCTCATCATTATTGATGAGGGATGTGGGCATGCTGACATCCTGAACTGTGCAAGAATACTCCAACTCGGGTTTTGTCTTTAGAACATAGGTATTTAATGATGAGGGACAATTGTATAAGCCACGTGACACACTCTTACAGACCACTAACCACAAGGATGTTTGTCCCATCCATGTGGTTAGTGGTCCGTAAGAGTGCCACGTGGCTTATACAATTGTCCCTCATCAATAATGATAAGGGATGTGGGCATGCTGACATCTTGAACTGTGCGGGCCTACTCCAACTCGGATTTTGTCTTTAGAACAGAGGCATTTAATGAGGGAAGGTTTTACCTTTGAAAGTAGAAAGGCCTTTAATTGAGTCACAAGTGTGTTATTACCTGTTGTTGCTTTATAATAATATGGATATATCATATGGACACGGCACTTTTAGGATTTTTTAAGGGATATTCACACCTGCGTTTTCGCTCACAAAACCCACCTAAAATATCTCCCCCCCCCCTCGCGCGCACACACACACACACTCTCCTCCTCTCTCAATTCTGTACTGCCGAGGTAGCCCAAAATTGAGAGAGAGAGACATACCTGCTTCGTTGCGGCGACGTCCTCTTCTTCTTCTCCTCCTCTGTTTTTTTTTATTTTCTAGTTTATTTTCTTGTGGTTTAGCGAGTGAAAAACAATAGACAATTTTGTAAAAATTTGTTACGTGGGTTTTATGAGCGAAAATGCGGGTGTGAATATCCCATCCTTTTTTTTGGGCCGGGATATTGGCACCCACGTTTTCGTTCAGTAAACCCAAAAAAACCTCTCCTTTTTTTGCTGCATTGGACATGTCAGCACATAGACACGTATGCCAACGCATCCAAATCACATATCCTGACATGTATGATAATTGATAACACGACGTTACGACCTGCAAACGTATTCTCTAACGATAACGCTAGAGCTCTGTTCGTCAGATGGGGCGAAACTGTTGAATAACGTACGTCTTTTAGTTCATATTCTCGCTCTCGCCCCGTGCCAGCCGGGAAGCCACTTGAAAAACGTTGGATAAAAGCCGCGCAGGTATGTTTGCTCGTCAAGTCATTCTTTCCTCAACCAACTCTGGCGGAACCTTGCATTCTCTCTTAGGGAAGCCAACTAACTCATAGCCGCCACTCGTTCATATGACCGGCAGGTTGGAATTAGCCCTTGGGACCCACCCCCCCACCCATCAACCACCGGCCTACCTTAAGCAAAGCACCATGTCACACAACAACCGAAAGGTACCCCACCTTTTTTAGGTCTAAAATCAAACTAATCGCCATCTTATCTATCAAGTTTTTATTATAAATGACCCTAACAAATAAATCTACTAATCATATATTTACTCTAAGATAAGTCATTCCCCTAAAACTAGAGGGTTATCCAGTGGCGGAGTTAGGATTTTGTTCAAGGGGGGCAAGGCGAGAAAGCGACTTTCAAAATGGAACAGGGGTCGAGAAAATTTTTGATCCTGTTATTTTTTTATCCAGGCATCCGGCACCACCTAAAAACGCCATGTGCCACACTCTTACAGACTAATGACCGTATGGATGTTTTGCCCATCCCTAAGTGGACCTAAGACCCAAATTCAGTCTGGTTTGTAATTTATAGCCATTGGATTCGAGTACCTCAAAATAATGTTCAAATCAGACTGTTGAAAATCAACCCATGAAAAATACTAAATTCTAATGGTTATAAACCACCAATATGGATGATTTTTGGTCTGTCGGTCCACATAGGGATGGGCCAAACATCCATGCGGTCATTGGTTTCTAAGAGTATGCCACCAGGATCAAAATTTTCTCAGCTGGGGCAGGCGGCAGACGTCCATGACCGTAAGAGGGAATATCACAGGCGAGATTCGAGAAATAAACCGAAGGGTCATGATGTAACTAGGTAGCGATTTTTGTTACTCACCGCTGCTATATGGGGATATATGGGCCCACTGACCGAATGTATGTTTAGCCCACCCTTTGGTAGGCACTCACACCAAAACTCAGCTTGTTTGATGATTTTTAGCTGTTGGATTTAGTACCCAAAAAATTTGTTGATACCAACAGCTAATATAACGCCTTAAAAGTACTAAAAACTAAGGGCTAGAGATTGTCTACCAATGCGATTTTTGGTTTGTATGGATACTGTATAGCTTCAGTGATTGACCTTTTCACTGCTGCTTGATCGTTATATCAGACTACGGCAGGCAGTAGGTCAGTGGCTGAAGGAGAGTTTCCAATCCAGTTGTGACCTCAAAACATTCGCAAGCTGGGTAAAGAGTATATAGATCCTTAAGAACGCAGCATGCCTACACTTCAATTCTGGACGAGCTGTCCAGAAAACTGGCACCGTGTGACTACATTTCCACATCTAGGTTGTGACCCTGGGCATCCTCCTTGTGCAAACAGGCCAAAAATGACAATAGAAATCATTCAGAATTCCGCAAAACCAAAGGTTCCATTAATTTTCAAAATTTACATGAAGTTCTAATTAAAGCTATCCAAAGAAACAGCGCCTCGGGACAACACATATTACACATTTTAACAGCCTTAATGCACAAGAATACATTTATATACTTACAGCTCCATAACCTACTAATGGAAAGAGGTTTAAATTCCTTCAGCAAGGATCAAAATGTATTTGGTCACAACTCACAACTGGTATCTACCCAACAGATCCCTCAAGCTTCAAGCTCATTAACTGGTTCACTTCAGCACCAAACTCGTCCGGAAGCTTGTTGAAGACATCCCGGCAAAACCCAGAAATCATGGCAGTGACAGCTTTCTCGTGGTCAATGCCCCTTTGCTGAAAGTAGAATAGCTGATCTTCGCCAATTTTAGAGGTGCTGGCTTCATGTTCAACACGGGCCGTGGGGTTCTTTACCTGTTCACGGATGAGATTTAACTTAGAAAACAGTAAAATAGATGGTAAATTCAGAAGTTCAACATAAATTTGAATTGCACGAGTGCATGAAATCTCCAGGAGAGAATTTAAAATGAATAATACTTAGGTCTGGACATGCACAACATCCAATCCCCATCCTAGCCTACCACTACTGCTCAAAACATTGCTGGGAATCACCATCCACAGGATTCCACCTAGGAGAACCCCAAGCCAACTATCACCTGATCAGATGATCCTCAGCATCCTAACAGAATGTTGGGTATTAGAATAATATATATACATCGGCTAGTACAAAATGAAGTCCATAGATACTTAGATACATCATATTATGATCATCCAATCAGGTTTCCTTTTTTAATTAAAAGTATCTCCTGATGAGACCCATCAAATAGTTGGCCCTGCACTCATTTTCATGTGCCCTATAAATACTCGGTTGGAAAAGGCAGCATGTCTATGAAATAGTGCCCCAAAACACATATATAACCTAGACAGTGAAGTCATGAACCACCTGACTTTGACACTATGACTTAACCTAGATTCTTTTGTTTCTAGTGACACTTCAAGCACCTCTGTTGTTATTGGGACATGAGGGCAGCAACATTAAAATCAACAACAGCTCATAGGGAAACCCAGTATGGCTGAATGATAAGGAAGCAACCTTGAAGTTTTAACTGATCTAAATGTCTTGAAGTTGAATAAATACGACGCCTACACCCTTTTGGAAAGTTGGAACATCTTCCTCTTTCTCTACGGGGCCACTGGAGGTAGAAGGTGACTCCTTCAACTAATAACAAGGGCAAATAAGAAGTCGGAGGACCATGAAAACTAGCTAAAATCACTAACCACATTAAGTATATTGCAGAGGCACACTCCTAGAATTGCCAACGATGTCCCTGACACATTGGCAAAAGTTGTAAATAGGAACTCCATGTAGACAGGAAGCAACTCAACGTATTCGTACCCATTTTCTCTATTTTTATAAATTTAGTCTTTATTATCAAAAAAAGAGAGAATGAGCAAGTTCAACCCAGACTACAAGAACACAAGACTGAAAAGGCAAAAAAAAATACAACGTTCTCATAACTGCAGACTGCTTTAAGTGGAAATTTACATAATTATTTACCCCAAAAACTTAAAACTCAACTGCCCATCATAGGCAACCCTATTGTATTGCTATTAGTACAAAACTTATCAAAAAATATTTGATACTAATGCAAAACTAGAGGAGACATTAGTAATAAATACATAAATGGGTAAACCCATAAATCTCTCTGGCTCTTAGTACTAAAAGTAGACTCTCAAAGTCTCCGTTTCTTTTATCAAGCAAATCTACCAAATCAACGCACTAGTTGAGTTCAACATTTACAATTGAATTTTTCCTACCACACTGCTAACAATCAAGACAAATTTAGGCTAATGGCAACATTCAATCTTCAGAGCACTTGCTTAACTAAGTAACAAAGAAGATTGGAAAAAGCATTCCCAAAAGACAAAAAAAAGTAAATACTACAATGAACCCACAAAGCAATTGTCTAATTGCCACCATGAATAATAGACTCCCAATTGCTAACAAAGTCATCCACTTCAATCTTGCAGAACTCTTTCATAATACTTTTTTTTACCATTCTAGTAAATAGTAATAGCCGACTGACAGCCATGTGAACCTCCAAATTGGCGACTACAATATTCATCAATTCTTCTATTACTTTCTTTCCAAATCCCTCAACAAAAGCGCATGGAAGCATTGCCCAAAGGACCTTGCCTCTAGAGCTAAAGGGACAACTAGTCCAAGAAGAGATCACTTCCCCAATATTGCTTGGAGAAAATATACACTGAACCAAGAAAGGAAGAAGCTCCAGAAATCACTTATCAAAAAAAAAAAAAAAGAAGCTCCATAAATCCCTAGCAGCTTTGCAATGAATAACTAATCTCTTTATGCTTCTTGCACATGCTGACACAATACATATATTTGGGGTTGACGTCATCTGGTCGATAAGATGATCTATTGTCAAGATATCTAAAGAAATTGTTCAAGTGAATGCCTCTAGTCTAGAGGAAGCAGATTCCCCAAATAGACTCAATCAAAGGTGTCCCTGGAAGGGCAAAAAAACAGAAAAATGTCATAAAAAGACCTCACAGAGATTTGCCTTTTGGTCCGCTTTTTAAAACTCTCATCTCTATTGGTAGGGATGATGGCCTCTCGAGTAAATAACTCATTCTTCAATCTCCAATGGGGCTCCACCTCACCTCTTCGTTTCTTCTAATAAAGCATTGATACACCGTTAGCCCCATGATACGGACTTCCCTGTTCCCATCTCGCACGTACTAACGATGAATGGGGAAAGCCGGCCAAGCCAGTTGAGCTGGGCAATGGCGAACCGGAGATGGGAAATAGGGAAAAAGACTATCGATTGCCCTTGTTTCCATATGGCCATTCATTTTGACTTTTTCCCAGCCTTGTCAATTGACAAATTGAGGGGCCTATAAAGACGTAAACCACAAAGCTTGGCAACACCAATCGTCTTCCCAAAACCTACCGTTCCCCAATTTAAAACTGGTACGTTTAACAAATTCTTCTTTGTAATTTCTTTCCAAATACCCATCCCATAAGAAGATGAACCCTCCCAGCTATCCGCATTGCTAGTAGGAACCCCAAACTTTTGTCTGATGACAAGCCTCAAGGCCCTCAACAGAGCTTCTTCCTTCCAACTAAATCTCCACAAACATGTTCCAAGTAGAGTGCAATTCATAACTTTTAATCTTCTTAAACCCAAACTACCAAGCTTTTTTGGTCTAGTTACTAATTTCCATTTTGCAAGATAGAATTTCTTCTTCACACTACTACTCCACAAAAAAAAGCTCTTTAAAGTTTCAATACACAAAGCAAACTACACGGTCATCTTGAAAAGAAACATGTAAAAAACCGGAAGCCTAGCAAGGTTAGTTTTGATTAACGTAATTCTACCACTAAAATAGAGATAACTCTGATTCCAAGAAGCCATTTCCTCTCCATTCTTTCTACCAACGAGTCCCAAATACTTTCAGAGATAGATTGGGTTCCTAAAGGGAGACCTAGATAGGTTATATGAAACATCCCAAGCACACACCCCATACATCTAGTACAAGCATCAAAAGCACCATCAACATCGTCACTTATACCAATAAAAGTGTTCTTCCTTAAGTTAATAGAAAGTCCAAACACTGCTTCAAAACACCAAATGGTACTTCAATAAATAGGTGCCTCCTCTTTGGAAGTACCCAAAAAATAATTTATGGTACAATCACAAATTGGAGATGTGACACAACAGGAACCTTCACCCACTCTAAAACCTTCAATCGTTTCCAAATTCCCCACTCCGTATAATAACTTGCAAAGGGCCTTGGCCACAATGATTAAGAGGAGAGGAAAATTACACCTGGTAAACCAATAGTCAAAACTGAAATCCATCTTGGGTTTCTTTCACTCCTTAACTCGAAGAAATCTTCCCTATCCAAAATATCCATATTTGGTTTCATAAATCAAAGCAATTCCAACTTATTTCTTAAGATCATCACTTAGGTTCCTATCACAACTTCCAATCCCCTTGATATACCATGGAAGTATCATACTTAGCATCGAACCCTACCCTCTACCCCACAAAAAAAAGGATAGAACCTTCTCCCACCCTTACGAATTCCACTCATAACTAACGAAGGCACAAAATTTTGCAGCTCTCTGACCCCCTTTATTCAAACACTTCCTTGGCTACCCTCGAGTACTCATAGAGTTCTTACTTTGCTTCTAGCAGTCAGTGATTTGCTATGACAACCTTTGAGTAGCAGCCCAAAGCTACTCAGACTTCCATGATATTATTTCCACAATTCAGATCTAGTAGGACTGTAGGAGGAATTGTATAAAGAAGGAGGATAATAGCCAATTTTAGGCTCTGAATTCCAACATATCTAAGAGTCCATTCATCAAACCCCACTATTTGTTCTCACTTAATTGCACCGCAGTGCAGCGTCCTACAAGATAGATCTAATCAGGGAAACATTCTTAATTACATCATCACTAGATTCATCCACTGCCAATACCTCTTGTAAAACTGATGAAACCTTCTTGTCTGGAAAAAAACAGCAGATATCAGACAAGGGAAAATTGGGTTCAGTCAACAAATGCCCATCTGTAAATCCACTTTGTTGCCTTTACTCATTTCAATGCATCGATGTGCTAGAGCTCTTACACTACACGTTTTAGTTCAAAGAAGCTTGCTATTTATTATATTTTGTTACTTAACTATAATAAAGCCATAAAATACTCAGTATACACACAAACCTTAGTAAAATCAATCTACCCTTCAGATGAAAACTCATTCCTTGCAAACATAAGTTGACCATATGGGAGGCAAGTAATGAATCTAAATATACAACAAGAGATGTTGTGGCTTCAAACCAAATCAAACATTGTCTTTTTCCATTTCACATGGATATTTCTTGTAGTTTATCCATTTTGTATTCACTACAGTTGGAAGAAACCTCAAAACCTGAAGACGCCAGAATGCAAATAAGTCTAAGCATGGGAAAATTGTGGAAACATCGTTCTCTGAGACTTCCCACTTCACTTTGCCGATGCATCATCGCAAATCAGATAACCGATACATCGAACAAGACACATAACTATCTAAAACAAAACTAGTAGCAACAAGAGTAGACAATTGACATAATAAACTAATAAATAAAAAAGAAACACAAAACAAGATTAATGAAAAGTACCTGGATGTAAGGATAAGTGTTGGCAGCCGCATTATCACCAATAAGCATTGAATCACACTGTGAGATATTTCGAGCATTCTCTGCCTTCGACTGTACCTGAACGAGGCCCCTATAACAATTTCTTGAATTTCCGGCCGAAATACCCTTTGAGATAATCGTGCTTCTTGTGTTCTTCCCCTTGTGTATCATCTTCGTCCCCGTATCAGCCTGCTGATAATTATTCGTCAATGCTACGGAGTAGAACTCCCCCACCGTATTGTCGCCCTCCAAAACAACACTTGGGTACTTCCAAGTAATGGCAGACCCCGTCTCCACCTGCGTCCAAGAAATCTTCGAGTGGGCACCAGCACAAAGGCCCCGCTTCGTGACAAAATTATAAACCCCGCCTCTCCCTGACTCGTCTCCTGCATACCAATTTTGCACAGTGGAGTAGTTGATCACTGCACCCTCTGCACAGCATAGCTCAACCACAGCAGCATGAAGCTGATTCTCGTCACGAGAAGGTGCTGTGCACCCCTCCAAATACTCCACAATGCTCCTCTCATCAGCGACGATAAGGGTCCTCTCGAATTGCCCAGTTTCCTGAGCGTTTATTCGAAAATAAGTGGAAATCGGCATAGGGCACTTGGTGTCCTTCGGGATGTAACAAAATGACCCATCGCTAAACACCGCAGAGTTCAGGGCAGCGTAATAATTATCCTCAGGAGGAACAACTTTGCCTAAATACTTCCTAATCAAATCTGGGTACTCCCTAATTGCCTCCGATATCGAACAGAAGATCACTCCCTCAGCCTCTAGCGCTTTCCGGTGCGTCGTGGCAATAGAAACACTATCTAAGACTGCATCAACAGCTACATTAGCTAATCGGTTCCGTTCGTTCAGTGGGACCCCCAATTTATCAAAAACCCTAAGAAGCTCTGGATCAGCCTCATCGAGGCTGTTCAATTTCGGCTTGTTCTTCGGTTCCGAGTAGTAACAAAGATCCTGGAAATCAATCGGAGGGTACCGATTATCCGACCACTTCGGTTCTTTCATTTTTAGGAACTTCTCATAAGAACTCAACCTGAACTCAAGCATCCATTCTGGTTCGTTTTTCCTCGAAGAAATCAATCGAATCGTCTCCTCCGAAAGCCCTTTCGGGATTGAAAACGATTCGATATCGGACACAAAACCCCACTTGTAATCCCTGTTGAGTAACTTTTGGATTGCGTCATCGGATTTGCGATCAGATGGCTTACCTGTGAACGAATTTTGATCGGAAGGGATGGTTTTGGATTCATATCCGACGTCGGCGCGGATCTTGAAGATCTTTGAATTAGGGTATTTAGGATTAAGGGTCTTGAAGGTTTCGAGTCTCGGAGAAAACCCTTTTAGGGCTTTTGTTGTTTCGGAAGGAGATTGAGGAGAGAAGCGTGAAACACCGTTGGCGAGGAGAGAAGCCATGGATGATGTTTTCTGGTCAGAAAAGGTTTGGGAGTCGAAAGAAATTAAAAACCTTGTTTTTTTCATTTTATTTGTTTGGCGATTTTTTCCTGTCCACTTGATTTAGCTGATCTCGTGCATAACACGCACCTTCGTATATTGCTCTGCCGCCATATGTCCACTTTTGGTCACTAGCGCTGGTGACCAGAAATGGACTCGAAAAGTTCTTCTTGTTGTCGCATCGAACTTGATGCAATGACTCCCAACATTCACTTCGTGAACGAGGATTAAACCTTTGATGACAGCTGCGTTGACTGTCATCGAATGACGCCCACAATATGAGCCACGTGGCATACTCTTAGAGGATGCTGACCGTATGGATTTTTGGATAATCAATTTGATTATTGGTTTGTAGGTCCACCTCCACTTATAGGGATTGGAAAAAGTTGAAAAACATCGATACAGTCATAGTCCTCTAAGAGTGTGCCATGTAGGCCTGGCTCTACCTTAAGGCTGTTGTGTTACGCAAGGTTTAAAGGGGACCGTTATAACGGTATAACGGACTGGGGGCGTTACCGTTTTAAAAAACGCTAAGGGGCAAAAATGGAAAAAATGGGAAAATAACGGAAAAAAACGGAAACAATGGCACTGAAATTCAAAATAATAACAGAAAAAAACGGAATATAATAGAAAAATAATAGAAAAAAACGAAAATAATGGCCATTTTTTTTACAAAATTTTCCAGAAAATAACGGTCGTTATTTTCGTTAGAACAGAAAACAACAGCCATTATTTTCGTTATAACGGCTGTTATTTTCTGGGCGTTTTAACGGTCCATAACGTAACGGGGTAGGTCCGAATCCGTTATAATGGCCGTTTTTTAAACCTTGGTGTTACGTAGAAACTAATGATGCTTGAAGGGTACATGTAGGCATGAAGCACTGTAGAAGTAGGCACTGACGATGCTTGTAACCTAGGGCATTTCCGTAATTCTCAATATACGGAAACCTTAATTTCGTCTCGGGGTTATATATACCTCGGTTGGTGAGAGACGAGAATCATAATCTTGTACTGTGTATTTCTTTTGCCCTAGAGCATAGTGGAATTGGTGTGGATCCATGGGCGTACCTCAATCTAGAAGGAACTACCTAAATCTTGCATTGCATCTTTGTTTTATTGTTCTTTCTTCCCAACAAAAGCCACTAAGACCGCGCCTCTTGGTGAGAGAAGGCCCCATCCAGGTCCCACTAACCACATGGATTTTTAACCCACCCTTTATTGGAAATAGAAACCAAAAATCAACTTGATTGATTAACTATCTCTAGCCATAGATCTTAGTACTTTTTATGACATGACTCTACTGCTAGTGGTTGGATGAAGCATGTTTTTTGGGTAGTAAATCCAATGGTTATAAATCATCAATCTAGCTGATTTTTAGTCATTGTGCCCAAAAATTGATTCATGTAGGGCCAAGAGAGTCCTCTGCATTCCTAAAACTTAAACCATAATCGTCCACGTGTAAGTAAAATTTGATGATAACGGATTGTCATCGAAGCCCGTGACTACCAATGAGTTCTCAGCACGTGCCCAATTGCCTTTGCCACACATCTATGTGAGTAATTTTTAGGATTTCTTTTATAAGCACAAAGGTACGTGGCAAAAGACACTCAGGTAGGTGCCGAGAACTCATTGGTAGTCATGGGCTTTGATGACAAAGTTTTACTCGTGCCAGGCATGAGGTCAAATCAGAGGATTCCCTGACAGACCACCAAACCTCTAAGTGACTTGATCAATCATATCAGTAGGCTTCTTTAAAGAATGAAGGGGGTTCTTGCGATTGGTCTCAGTATCCCATGAAGGGTACCCACCCCCATGGTGTACTTACAAGCCAAAAATCAGCTTAATTAATGATCCCTTACCGTTGTAGTCGAGCTTTTTTTCTGTCTACGGCTTCATGAACAAACCTGTGAATGAACTGAGTTCAACATTTACAATTGAATTTTTCCTACACAATTTTAGGCTAATGGCAAACATTCAATCTTCAGAACATTTGTTGAAAAGATTGGAAAAACCATTCTCAAGAGACAAAAAAGTAAATACTACAATGAAGATGAACCCCCGCAACCAGTGGGGGCGAGGGTGGTCAACTTTGAGTTTTTGCCATACCTAACTGATCTCGGGTAGCCACATGCAACTCTCTTACATTGCCCACCCTCAACGTCAATGTTTGGCCCATCCTTATGTGGATCACAGCATTTGCTACGTTCTAACACTCTTAGAGACCATTTACTGTAATGGACCTTTGGCTCATCCCTAGGAGGATCTACAAACCAAAAAATCAGCCTCATTAGTGATTTCAAACCTTTGGATCTAATTACCTCAAGTAATATTCAAATCCAACGGTTAAATATTTTCCATGAAAAAAAGTCCAACTCAAAAGGTTAGAAATCACTAATGAGGCTAGTTTTGCTCTGTAGGTCCACGTAGGGATGGGCCAAACATCCATACAGTCAGAGGTCTCTAAGAGTGTACCATGTGGCCATATTGTTGATGACATCTGTCTCGGATCTACTCAAAAAATTGGTACCAATATCATCAGCTATTATTGGCTGTCACTTGCCACTTTGTCCACCCTTCAGCAAAATCCTGGCTCCGCCACTGCTCGCAACTATCCCAAATGTTAGTTAGAACTCCAAACTTTTGTCCGATGACGAGCCTCAACCAAGTCCCAAATGCTTTCACAGATAGATTGGGTTTTTAAAGGAAGACCTAGAAAGGAAAAATCCTCGCTCTGATATCAATTGACGTAGTGAAAGTGTGAAGTTAATCACGAAATCGTGTAAGGAAGAAGAGAATCGTATTCAATCAAAGAGAAACATTGAATCGACAAGGAGAAATGAATAACAAAATTCTAAACAAAAATGTTTATTGAATTTTTGGTCCAATTAAGACTTATATTAATAGGACAAACTAACTAAAGAAATAGAAAGTGACTAAAAGTCTAAAAGCACTATAAATAGAGACTTTCCCAAAATAGTAAACTTACCTGAATTATAAGTCTTTTTTAATTTGATCAAAACCTTCATCCTAATCTTAAAACCAAGTTTTAAAATGGACAGTTATAACGGTATAACAGTCTGGGGACATTACCTTTTTTTCCGTTATAACGAAAAAACACTCAGGGGCAAAACGAAAAAAAAAGGGGAAACAAACGAAAAAAAAATAGAAAAAAAGGGCGTTGAAATTCAAATTTGAATTTTGAATCTCAAAGTTTCAATAACGTTTTCACATTTTTTTCAGAAAATAATGGTCGTTTTTTCCATTATAATGGTGCGTAACGTAACGGGGTAGGTCCGAATCCGTTTCAACGGTCGTTATAACTGTCGATTTTTAAACCTTGCCTAAAACTACTTATTAATTCCTTTCTAAACAAATCAAAAACCAAAAAAGGACATTTTAAACGACAAAAATAAATAAATTACTAAAAATAGTAAGTTTGGCTATTAAATGACAATTTGACCCCTTAAATGATGAAATTTGGCTTAAATCCATTGAGCTGAAAGATTATCAATCTTGTAGATCTTGTCAAGAGTTTGAATTTGTATATATGATTCGCCCAATTCTTAGTTATGGATTTCAGGGGTTTAGATTATGGGCCTAACAGGCTTCGCTTTCTGATTGGACTTCTTTGCCTTGAATTGATCCATTAACTGTTCCACGACCCATTCTACATCATATGTCATGACCAACATTTTCATCGACGAACCACGGTTTGAGTCACGTAGTACACTCTCAAAGACCACTAACCGTATGGATATTTGGTCAATCCCTAGGTGGACCCAATGACAGAGCCATGATTTTGATCTAGGATAGATGAGGCCGCAAGTGAGAGTCAGTGTGCCAATAATTATTGATGACATTTTTAATTGACGAAATTATCCCCTACATAGAGTGAAAGCAATTATAGAAAAGGGGCAATTAAAGTCCATCAACTTTTAAATTATTTTTATGTGGCTCAAGAACCAATATTTTTGAGTAAATCTTTGATGACGAACGTCTGCCATCAACGTCGATGACGAACCATATTATGTATGTGCCACGTACAACACTCTTAGAGACTACTGACCGCTTGGATGTTTGGCCCATCCCTAGGTGGACCTAGGGACAAAAATTCTGTCTAATTTGTGATTTCTAGTTGTTGGATTGGACTCTTTTTCATGGGAATATCTTTAACCATTGGATTCGAGCATTATTTGGGATACTCAAATTCAAAGGTTAGAAAATCACTAACGAGGCTGCTTTTTTTCAAATTGAGATATTTGCTGTTCCCGGAGAACTTCAAAATTTGAAGTCTCCCCCTCCCAAAAATGCCAGAGCTTAGTCTAAGGCTACTGATCTTATATGGATGTTTGGACTGTTAGAGACCCACCTACTAGAAGTCCCAAGTAGCTGATGTAATCCTTATCCACTGCTGCATCTTCTCACCATGTTTTGTAAACTGCATGTTATACGTTGTGTAACTGCACGTCACACGTTGTTTGATTATTTAAATGGAACAAACCCACAGAGATTTGTGTGGGATTTTACAGCATATCAAAACTCATATTGAGTTTAACTTGGACCAAGGTTTAAAAGGGACCGTTATAACGGTCTAAGGGCGTTACTGTTTTTTCCGTTATAACGAAAAAAAAACGCTCAGGGACAAAAACGGAAAAAAAAGGGCGCTGAAATTCAAAATTTCAATAACAGAATATAACAGAAAAATACTGAAAAAAAATAAAAAACGGTCGTTTTTTCACATTTTTTTTCTAGAAAAATAACGGTCGTTATTTTCGTTATAACGAAAAATAATGGCTGTTATTTTTGTTGTAACGGCCGTTATTTTCTGGGCGTTTGAACAGTGCGTAATGTAACGGTGTAGGTCCAAATCCGTTATAACGGCCGTTATTTTTGTTATAACGGCCTATTTTTAAACCTTGGTTTGGACCATGGTTTTAAAAACGGCCGTTTAAATGGTAACGCCCCAAACCCGTTTTTTGTTAAAATCGTTTAAACATCCGTTAAATTCTGAAAATTGTGAAAAAAAAAAAAAAAAAAACGGCTGTTAAATCCGTTTAATTCCATTAAATTTCATTTTTTTTATTTTCAAATTTTAAAATTTAAATTTCAGTGCTATTTTTTGCATTAAAATCGTTAAATTCCATTTTTTCCATTTTTGCCCTTGGCCGTTCCAATCCTTTTTAACGGTCGTTTAAATGGTAACACCCCCAGTCCGTTTAACCGTTAAAACGGCCTCCTTTAAACCTTGGTTTGGACCACCTCTTGGTGGACCTATATACCAAAGATCAGCTTGATCGGTGATTTATAAGAGTTATATTTTAGCATCCAAAAAAGCTCAAATTCAACTGTCAGAAACCATGTTATTAAAATATTAAAGTCAGCGGTTATGCATCACTAATTATACTGATTTTTGATTTGTAGGTTCATCGGAGGTGGAAAAAAATATCCATAAGGTAAGTGGGCCTTTAAGTTGGAGGGGGGGCCATCAAACACCGGCTCGCAAGTCCACCAAGGGACGGGCCAAAAATCCATATGGTCAGTGGTTCGCAAGAGTGTTGCACGTGGCACATACTATGTGGTCCAGTGGGACCCATGGTTCCACCACTGGTGGACCTAGCACCGAAAATCAACTTGATTAGTGATTTCTGACTCTTGGATTAGAGTTTTTTTCGATCAATATTTGGGGTAATCAGATCCAAAGGTTAGAAATCACTAATCAGGCTGAGAATTGGTATGTAGTTCACCTTTTGATGGCCAAAAGTGGTCTCTAAAAGTGCTCCAAGTGGCTCATATTGTTTGACGACAGGTCTGTCCGTCATCAAAAGATCTATTCCTATCTTTACTGTGTGGCGCACTTGGGTTGGGCTCACCATTTCACACATCTCACCTTCCCACCAATCCTTTGGGCCGTCTAAATCCGAAGAACCGCCTAACTTTGAATTGACCCACTAAAAATAAAATAACACAGTAACATTGAATCTGATTAGTACAACCAGAATCTTTAGGACGTGTTTGATTGCCAAGTGGGAAATTGTATTTTCCTTTAGGACAATACAACTGTCCATTGTTAGATAGCCTTTTTAAGTCTGTATAATTTTCTTTGCAATCAAACACGCCCTTAGTACAACCAGAATCTTATTAGTTTCTAATGTACGACTGGAAAACAAAAACGAAGAATAAGAAATTGGGGACGGTTTCTCTCCACAGACGGAGAAGGAAAGAGCTCTCAACTTTCTGAGTTCTAATGATAGGAGTAAACCTTCGATGACACCTGCAGTCAGCGGCCTATATGAGCCACATGGCACATTCTTACGAGGACACTAGCCGTATGGATGTTTGGCCAATCATTAGGTGGACCTTCAAACCAAAGATAAACTTGAGTGCTGATTTCTAAGCGTTGGATTGAAATTACGGAGACAATGAGAGGAATTGAGGTACTCGCTAGTTGTCATGGATTGATTCTAATCGTAGGAATTTGAGCATTATTTGGGTACAAAGATCCAAAGGTTTTAAATCATTAATCAGACTGATTTTTGGTATGTAGGTCCACCTAGTGATTGTTCAAACATCACATGGTCAGTGTCCTCTTAAAAATGTGCAACGTGGCTCATAATGGCCGCAGTTAGTGACTGCATTTGTCTTCGAAGGTTTACTCAAAGGGTCACTCTACGGGCACCCACCTCTTTAAGCTAGGCACCCACCCACCTTACCCATTCTCCTCCGTCTCCTCTCTCTCTCCCGTAGGGGGGGTGGGTGGGGTTCCCGGTGAAAAGATATCCTTACATAGCTGGGGTGACGGGCCTAGATGGTATAAGTCTTCACATGGGTTTTATTGAGTACCCGATTAACCGAAACCCGATGGGAACTGGCCCCGATTATCTCAGTTCCAAGACTAGCTATTTAAGAATCAGACCCAAAGACTTCGAACCGATAGAACCTGAAACCAATACACTAGCATCTGGATTGAACCGAAACCGGAACCAGTAGGACTCGGAACTGATTTATATTGTAACGCTAAAGATGCCAATTTTTTTTTTTCAAAAATTTAATATAAAAATAAATTATTTTTATACAACATACAGGTACCCAATTCTGGTACCTGGTTCTGAAACCACTTGTTTTTAGTATCTGAACCGGAATGATTGGAACTAGAACCGTTATAGATAGTAGGTTTCGGTTCGGGATATGTTGGTACCGGTTCTTGGTACGTGAGTCTTTTTTGAACATAAAAGAAAGTTCAACAAGTTCTTTATAGCCACGGGAAAGATTGGGTGACTGGGAAACACGTGGACAAGTTTGAACCGTCATATGATCTAACACGTGTAAGAAAATCCCAGTAATTAAGAGTTCTTCTCTCCTCTGCCTGTGGAGAGAAAACCTTTAGGAAAAACAAAAACTATAAATACAAAAAAGTATAAACCCACTACCACTTTTTTTCTTAGAACCAGATCCATACGAGAAATCTAGCTCTTGTAAGGTGAGATTTTTCTGCTTAAACCAAGCCTGATTCCATCAAAACAGCTATTTTTCTCGTTTTAGAATTCTGATTCTTGTCTAATATGTCATGATCTGTTATATAATCTATTCACTCACAAATCAAAAACAGTATGCATGTTTTTTATTTATTTAATAGAATCTTGTTACGAATACGGTGACATTTAGATCTCTTTTAGATATTTAAGGCTCTGCCCACTTATTGTTTGATGAAATGTTGACGAGAGAACTCCCAACAGTATGCTGGAAGTTTTATAGGTTATCTCACTGGTGTACTTTGGTATTTGCAGAAATCATAGAGACAGTAGCAAAAATAATCCGTCTTTTTTCTTTTGAGCAAGATGAATTTCGGTCTGGTATCATCATCATCCGAAATATTTTGTCCTTGTTCTAAGAGTTTACGAGGCAAAAATGATAAATCACTTGTATCTAAACCTTTCATAAGGCTTGGTTGTTTCAATAAGCAAGACCGTCTTCAAGTGTTAAATCATGGTGCTGGGAAGGTGGGGATTTCTCGGCCTCTGATGCCTGGACATGTACAGGAATCATACATGGGGGAGAAATCTCCAGAGGATGAGGCAAGTCTGAAATTCAAATTTGTGAGGACATTGTTGATTGACAACTATGATAGCTACACATACAACATTTACCAAGAATTGTCTGTCATTAATGGAGGTAAGCTCTCTCTCTCTCTCTCTCTCTCTCTCTCTCTCTCTCTCTCTCTCTTCTTATCTTTGTGCAGTGATTTATTGTTGTTCATGCAGTTTTCTTTCTTCATATTATATAGGAATAATATTTTTTTCTTATTGACCATGATTCTACAATGCCAGCACTCTTTTGGTAGTTCTTTACTCATGCAACTTCTGCTATGCATGCCTATTCCTCTTCTTTTTTGGTGCATAAGCTAGATCAAAGTCATTCTACCCATAAGTCATGACCACTAGGCCACAAGGTAGAACCTCCAGTTACAACTACTGAGTATTCATTTTTAAACTAGTTTGTGAAGTATTGTCACTTTCCAGACCTCAACAAGGTTTATGGAATAGCACCTGAATTGATGAAACAGATACTTCAAACATCTAGAAGAGAAGAACAGACGCCTAAAGATTGTTGGACTAATAGCATTATTATTCAGAAAAATGTTGGAGAGAAACCTCTCTAAATAACTTATTCTTCAATGAATTACGACAATAGCTTCCATATGCAAAAAAAAAAAACAAAAAAGATAATATGAAAGACAAAACCTTCCTTTTAGAATGTAAGAGAAGAACAAAGAAAAGTTCTTCTTTAAAAAAAAACTATAATCATAACTCTACACAAGCAACAAATGCGCACAACAACAAATGTACAAGAGACTACAAAGTGGTGAACACTCCTTGTTGATAGGCAGAAGAGTGACCTCTGCTTAATCCTTTCTTTTAGGTCATTTACGCCCTATTCTGCTGCACAAAGTCACCCGGCATGCCATGCAATGGTCAAAACCTTGTCTTATCACAACATTTACTGCATTCTCCTAAGTGGTTCATGCTTTATTGATGTGCTTTCTTTTGGCCATGATATTGATCTCGGTAGCTTGTTGAATAGAAAACATTATCATCTCTTGGCATCAAGCATCTGTTAATTGGTGCTTACGTGGTTATAATGATTGGTTTTGTGCTAACACCTTGTTTTTGGTTTTATTATTATTTTTCTCTAGTGCCTCCAGTGGTAGTGCACAATGATGAGTGGACATGGGAGTACATTCGCTATTACTTATATGAAGAAAAGGCTTTCGATAATATTGTCATTTCTCCTGGGCCTGGATCTCCAACATGTCCAGCGGACATAGGTTAGGCAGATAAGTTTTAATTGAATTTTGTCATATTCAGTTTCACTTGTAGTTCTCGGATGATGTATTGTTGAGTAGTATATGTTGTAACCACGGTCCATAAATGTTAGTGGATTGGTTTTTTGGAACTATACGTAAGAATTCTTCTTAGGAGTGGCGGGATTTTCTTTATGCATGGCAACTGAGGTGGAGGGCCTAGTCGTTCGGCACCTTAGCATATCCCATTTGGCAAGTTTTAGCTCGATAGCAATCCGCCATGTGGCAAAAAGGAGCCATTTTTTGTACCTTTTCTTTCCCATTTTTAAAAAATTTTAAAAATTCAAATGGCTGCAATTACTAGGGGAGAAGTAAAATGCAAGGCAGGTTATAGGCATGATGTGGACAGGGTACCATCCACGTGGTCAATCTAGAGGGTCAGCTATCACATGGTGAATCTACATGGAGATTAATTGTACAAGGAAAGAAGAGAGAAGAAGAAGAAGAGTGAGAGGAAAAGACGATGGAACTCAAATTTAACCAACGTGTAGCTTCTCTTTTATGAAGTGGCGATCCACCTCATATTTGCTTAGTCCGATTATGTTGTATCAGGTTGTGAGCAATGTTGATAGTAGCCTTGTTATCGCAGTAAAAGCTCATTGGGCTTGGTGTATCAAATCCAAGTTCCCGCAGTAACAACTACAATCACAAAGCTTCACACACTCCATGTGCCATCATCCTATATTCCGCGTCAGCATTAGATCTCACAACCACAATCTTTTTCTTGCTCCTTTAGGTTACAAGGTTTCCCACACGAAAGTGCAATAACCAGTGGTAGATCTGCGATCAGATACCGAACCTTCCCAATCAGCATTTGTATATGTCTCTATTCTCAAGTTTCTATGCCTAGAAAATAATAAACCTCTTCCTAGAGCCGACTTTAGGTAACGAGGATCGTGAAGGTAGCTTCAAGGTGAGTAGTCCTTGATGCGTGCGTGTACTGACTAACCATACCCACGACATGTATGCAATGTCTGGATGGGTGAGAGACAAATATATCAACTTTCGCACTAGCCCCTGGATTATCTTGCATCACTTAGGAGCTCCCCATCTTGTTTATTTAAGCCATGGTTCTATTCCATAGGGGTATCTGCTAGTCGGACTCCAAGTTTCTCTGTTTGTTGGAGAAGGTCTAACACATATTTCCATTGACAAATAAAATTTCCTTCTGAGGTCGGGCTACCTCAATTCCTAAAAAGTACTTCAATGCACTTAGGTCTCTGATCTAAGATTGAGTGCCTAAGTACTTCTTAAGATATTGGATTTCTTATTGTTTCCTCTCACAATTATATCGTCCACATATGCTGTGATACTGCCATATGACCTCTTAACAAATAATGTGATGTGCCTGACTTTTAATATACCCCACTTTTTCATAGCTCCACTTAAGCACTCAAACCATGCTTTGGGAAGTTGTTTTAGGCCATATAAGACCTTCAATAAGCAAACATTCCCTCGCTTTCAGGGAGCTTGAAACCAGGTGGTGGCTTCATATAGACCTCTTTGTTAAGGTCTCTGTGAAGAAATGCATTCTTCACATCAAACTGGTACAGTGGCCATGCGTAATTTGCTGCAACATAAAGGATAACTGTAATGGAGTTCATCTTTGCCATAGGTGCAAAAGTCTCCTGATAGTTAATCCTAAAAGTTTATGTGTAGCCTTTTGTAGCAAGCTTGGCTTTGTATCTTTTAACTATCCCGTTGGCTTTCTACTTCACAGTGAACACCCATTTGCACCCAGTCAGTTTCTTTCCTGGAGGTAGAGCAACACTTCTTATGTCTAATTTTGTTCTAAGGCCTCCATTTCGTCCAACATAGCTTAGCTCCATTCAAGTTTGGATAATGCATTACAACACTAGAGGGACAAACAGAAGAAACAAACGTGACAAATGACCGGTAAGTAGGAGACAATGACTTATACGTGATAAAATTAAACAGAGGGTGTTGAGTGCAAGCTCCTTTGCCTTTACGAATGATAATTGATAGACTAAGATCATCAACAACAGGGACATTCATAAACTCAAGAAGAATTAGATGTGTCATTACTTGACTCAAATAGGGCTACTAGCAGTGGAGGATTGGCCGGTAGGCAATTTCTCTTTGTATACACCTTCGAGTAATCCTTTTCAATTGTACTTTGTGTAGCTACACCACTTTGTGAGCCAACGGTAATATCAATGTCGAAACTAGGTGACCAAAAGGTAGAGAAAAAGGAGAATGTTCTTCTGGAACGGAAGTTCAGCGCATTGGAAAATAACGAATTGACTTGAAGAAAGTAACATCTATGGAGACAAATCTTTTTTTTTTTTTTATCCCGGATGGTAACACTTATAACCCTTCTAGGATGATGGATATCCTAGAAAGATACACTTAAGTGTCTTAGGGTCTTTAGAGCGGTCTCCACGATGTACATGGACTTTGTAAACACATCCAAATACCTTTAGAGCAACAAGAAAGGATGCCTGTCCATGACATAGCTCATACGACATTGGGACTGAAACGGTAGTCCCGATGGAGCCGAAAGACACATCGGCTGCCCCAGACTCATTCAAAGTCGACATCCCCACTCCAAAAAAGTAAATAAGAGTACCACAAAGAGTATAAATCCACAAAGAAATCAAGAAAAATCCCTCAAGAACAGATCTGAAAGTACATGGAGGAGAGAATGAGTCACTCAATGTAAATCGCACATGTTAAGCAATCACGGAGCAAGGGGTACGCCATAGAGCACTCAAATCGCAGCCAAAAAGGGTCAAAACATCAGGAGAAGACATATGGTGAGTACGCATAGAGAAGGGGAGTGCGTGGACAACACTCTTGACCCCAAAAAAGTCGCCAGCGATAGTAAAGGGGGAGAGAAATCAACCCACACACTTCAATCCTCCATGGATTTGAGAGATCCACCTATGGATGTGTAGATTTGATAATAGGGGACTAAAACGAAGCAACAAGCCACCTCAATAGTCGCCGTATGGTTCCACAAATCACCGAGAAGAAAAAAATGATTTTTGCGATTTTTTTTGAAAATCAGCAAAAACACATCGAAGAAAGCTCCAAAAAATCACCAAAAATCAAGATCTAGTAAGGAGGAGAGTTTCAGACCACCATCTCTACCCTGTCCGTACAACTGATGATGTCAGCGAGGCTGCACGCAGTGACGACACCTCTAGGGTTCCTCCAAGCCTCCCACGATCTTGTATGTAGGTCCGGATATGGATCTGATGATGATTTGCTCTGATACCAAGTAGAAGTTCTTTAGTTCTGCAGAGAGAGGAGAGAGAAGATGGGTTATGTGTGTTAACCCTACACACCCCTATAAATCTTATTTATATTAATAAGTGTGGGCCCTTTCATAAGTGAGAAAATAAGTACATAGAGACACCAAACAATACCTAATAACAGAGACGCCCTTCAACACACATATGGTTCACATACATGGGTATGGGATCCACCACTCGATGATCCTGCTAAGGAGAACTTTTAAGCCAAAAGATTGACCTCATAGGAAGACCTTAACCATCTGATCTATGGATTTCTTCTTGTACGGTTTTCCATATTATTCTGACCATCCTGAAAAATGCAACAGATTAGATAGTTAGGATCATCCAACAGGAGGTGTTGCTGATCTCCTTGGCAAACCCTCTATGTGCACCACATGTACAGCTATGGATTATTCATTGGTGATGTTAAGAATGTTACATATTATGCCCAGTTTCAACTGTATGAAAAATGTTTAATTTTGTTATGATAACCTGTAACTTGATTTTACAGGAATATGTTTGCGGATACTGCTTGAGTGCAAGGATATTCCTATTTTGGGTGTTTGCCTTGGCCACCAGGTATTGCTGTACATGTATTTACAATCTTTTGTTTATTTTCTTTGTTTTTTTTAGTCCGATTTTCATGTGGATGATTATCTTTTTAGTATTTAAAAACTAATCAATTTCTTTTCATTGTCAATACTGGAAGTATACCTTGTTTAAGTTTATATATATTCATTGCACAAGAGATAAGTTTTTTTACTCCTTTTTTTTTTCCATTTTGCTTGGTCATAAGTAGTTATTTATTCGGTACATAGGTAGTTTGATATTTTTACATTTACTTTTTTCTTGTATATGTTTAAGCTTGCTGCCGTATTGTTGTTAGCGGATGATTTGTTCCCGTATACGTATTGTGTTGACCCGACAACCCGTTGATATACATAGTTATTTCGTCTTTCCCGAACAGGTCGATTTGTTGGGTAAAGAGGGCGAAACAACGTTCCCTAGAGGATGTGATACCTGGGAGGTCCCGTGTTTAAACCTTCCTACAAGGTTGATCTTTTGGGGTAGATGGTTATTTAAAATGGTATCAGAGCCTTATGGCCTGGGAGGTCGCGGGTTCAAGTCTCCAGCGGAGTGTATTCCCGCTGAGGGGGAGTGTTAGCGGATGATTTGTTCTCGTACACGTATTGTGTTGGCCCGACGACCCGTTGATATACATAGTTATTTCGTCTTTCCCCAACAGGTCGATTTGTTGGGTAAAGAGGGCGAAACAACGTTCCCCAGAGGATGTGATACCTGGGAGGTCCCATGTTCAAACCTTCCTACAAGGTCGATCTTTTGGGGTAATTGGTTGTTTAACAATTGTATATGTCTTGTATACTTCATTATTACTGATTTTCTTCAATAATCATGGTATCTGAGCCACTATAAGGATCAAATCTTTGTTTTTCTTTTGGGAAGTTCTACTTTCACTGTTTTACCCTTTTTGGATCCCTAAAATTTCTCTTGTTCTTGTTAGGCTTCGATAGAGCTACTCCACTATCAAATGCCTTTCTGCTTGTCTTGCCTCTGCTTTGTGCCGTTCTACTTTTTGACTGTGCTGCAAATATTCAGTCTCTAAAGATCCTAGTAGAGGATGAATATTGCCTTGATGCTTTGACAAAGTTAACTGAATCAAGATGTTGTTCGAGTTAATTTAAATGTTTGCAGCTTTCTTTTCTTTTTTATCGGCAATGAAAAATTATTAGAGAGAGAAAGAAGAAACAAGAAGAGGATTAAAAGAAAGCAACAGAAAATAGATTACAACAGCATTAAAATATTTGCAGACTTGCAGCTGTGTCATCCATTCAACAACAGTGCCATACCAATATATATTTATTGTTTGTAAGCAGTTGTTGAAGGAAATGGGCAGGTTTTGATGAATCAATTGCTTCACATGACACACAGGAACACACAGAAATTCTCATACAGACCTACTCGGTTTGTGATGTTTCAGTCATTTCACTAAACACACACACTGAGACACTTAATTACAATAATACTAGATCCTCTAAAATAGATCTTATTAATTGTAGAAGCAGCATTTTGAAAATTTTAAAAAAATTGTAGGGCTGGGATGTGCTTTGGGGATCCAGTGGTCTAGGATCACCCCAGGGGGTTTAAACCCCTCTTGTAGAGAGAGGATGTAGTTTTGAGCAAGGTTTAAAAGGGGCCGTTATAACTTATAACGGACTGGGGGCGTTCCCCTTTTTTTTTACGATATAACGGATTGTAACTCACGGGCAAAAACGATTTTTTTTTGGAAATAACGGAAACTAAGGCGCTAAAATTCAAATTTTCAATAAAATTTATAACGGAAAATTATGGAAATACGGACATTTTTTAATAATTTTTTTCTGAGCGTTAAAAC
The DNA here is from genome assembly GCA_035048495.1 of Euptelea pleiosperma. Classification (NCBI taxonomy): domain Eukaryota; kingdom Viridiplantae; phylum Streptophyta; class Magnoliopsida; order Ranunculales; family Eupteleaceae; genus Euptelea; species Euptelea pleiosperma. Next base: position 19,040,280 of record CM068548.1, on the reverse strand, counting down.
AGTACATAACGTAACGGGGGGGGGGGGGGGTCCGAATCCGTTATAACCATGGTTTTGAGAGCTTGAAGAAAATTGTAGAGAGAGTTGAGAGAGCTTGCTCTCGCCCATATCGAGCATTGAGCTTTTTCTGCTCCTCCGTTGTGGAGGTTCTCCCATTATTTGGCATCAGAGCAGGCACTCTTGGTGCTGCTCGATGAGCTCTGTGAGTTTGTCTCTTGGTCGATGTCCCCCCAAGTCACCAACTTTGGTTGGACACCCATAGCCGTCATTAGCTTTAGCTAACGATGTCATCATGGTCAAGCTTTTGCTCTCACTTTTCTCTTTGGTTAAGCTGTGCTCCTGTACTTCCTATCCACGCCGATAAAAGCTGTGAAAACTGTCTATGGAGCGTTTGATTTGGCAGCGTTGTTAAGGTCCATTAACTAGCTGATTTGCTAGGCTGAAGAAGCCCAAATCATCTCCAGGGAAACCCCCAAAAACGAACTGCTCTTGCCACCATTAAAAGCTCTCTCTAATATTTCGGTGTCATCAGACTTAAAAAAAATCAAGCAAGAAAGAGGACATTTACTGACACAAAAGTCTCACGTTGCATTCACCGCTGGAAGGTTCCCCATCGATTGGCAATCATTATGATCACCAGCCGAGCTTCGACCATGGACAGCTACCCAATTGTGTTGTGGTTTGGGTTTTGCTGAAACCCTCACCTGTCCTAACGTGCAAGAGGTTGAAGATGGGGGCAGAAGGGTCATCTCCCAAATTGTAATGAAAAGTAGGCTTAATTGGAGATTTCCGAATCCAGTTTGAGTTTTGCCCTTAAGGTATAAGTCCAGCATGTGGAGATTCCGAGTCCAGTTTGAACTATCAAACAACTATAGTTATGTTCAACTTAATAAAGTAGTTATGGAGGATGGAACACTCCAATCCCTCTTTTAGAAACCACTTTTATAGAAAAATCTTTAAAATAAGACACTGCCATACATGTCAGGATCTGTGTCAGGACGTGTATTTGTTACGTAGTTAACAACGTAGACCTTTTTGTGATGCCATAATAAACTATATCCAACTGCTTGCATTCAAGATGTATTATATTGACTTATGACCTTGGGCTGTGACATTGGTGTCCAATTCTTATACATGTTGCAATACACAGAAAAGAAAAAAATAAACCTGAAAATGTTATATAGATGGAGCATATGTAGGGGTTTAAATAAATTGGACTTTCTAAAACTATTTATTCATTCACTTATAAAAAGTTATTTTCACGTTTTTACTTGTCCTTGTTTGGAAAGCGTGACTTGGATGTGGGAATTGCAGAGTCACACAAGTTGGGGCAATTCTGCGCGTTTGGTTAGTCTCAACTTGCGTGACTCGAACTTCACACGGGAACTCGATTTCCCCATCCCCACCCCCTACCCTGTGCCATCTTTAGAAAATATTTTCCAGTCAAGAAAGTTTGGCCTGTTCGCCTGGTTAGGAATTGAGTGGGACACAAGAGTGAGCCACGTGTCAAATTTTGGAATATGGTGCACCAAGCCCCTATAGGCCCATTCATTTGCAACATGCACAATAACTCTCACAATGATCATATGGCCATCCAAATGCTTGAAAACCTGAGTCATGCCATGTGTCAACCCCATATCCTTGCCCAAACAAACACCCTTAGATTGGAGTTGCACAACATGAAAGTAGTGAGACTACGATTTCATGGCAGTTTCAAACACCCACGAAATTGTAGCAGCACAACCCTAACCAAGCCTTAGTTTCTGTCATGATATGAGCTTTGCTGCAATAATTATTGGTGATGAACTTTCATGCTTTTTCATAGTGGAAGATTTTATTACTAGTGGTATTTGTGCATAAATTATTCAACTATTGGGACTACCAGATTCATCCAAAATAGGATGAGTCATTGGTATAGGAGTAGTTTGATCCATGTGATTTGAGCAATAAAAATCGCAATGGAGATCAAAGATAAGCCATCCACGATATTGATTGGGTTGGATTCAAATGGAGACATTGTCTCAAGGAGCGCAATACGAAAATAATACATTTACTTTCTCTGTTGTAAAGATAATGATATGGGTAATGTCTTCACCGTTATCAATTATGAATTGGATAATTACTGGAAGTTGAGATCCATCTATCTTTAGAGTCCACCGGCTCCACCATAGCCACCACCACAACCACTGCCTATTGCCTTTGTCACCACCACCACCACAACCACCCCATGGCACTGCTACGGTGCTACCACTAACCTCAGCCATTATCATCACAGCTTCAGCTGCCACCGGCACCAGCTGCACTGCTACTGCCACTCCAGTCACCATCACCACTTCAGCTGCCACCGACACCAGCTGCACTGCTACTGCCACTCCAGTCACCATCACCACACCATTGCCACCTCCCTAACCAATCACTCCGTCCCTGCCACTACAATGACCTTCATAAAATAATGTCGGTTTTACTTAACAAAAAAAAATAAATGTCAATTATTTACGAGTCAACCTGTCACAGATCTGTGAAACTTATGAATTTGCCAAATTTTCAAAGGGATAGCCTATCCAGATAATCTACATTGATCAGTCTTGAATTTGAACTTGGCAATGCATTATTGGTTGGTAAACTAACAGATGCATCATGCACGTCCAAGTAGGCCCTTGTGGATCAAGTTTGGGATATGAATGGTGTGTAAACCACAATTTGTCTCGTATCAAGGTGATATTCAGGAAAACTCTAGCACCTATGATGTCGACTAATAAAAAGGACAATAGGTTTTGATTTGTCGAATTACCATCATTTGTTTGTTTCACTGATCTTTACGACAATTTCAATTTCACAGGCCTTAGGATATGTGCACGGTGCTCGAATTGTCCACGCGCCTGAACCAGTCCATGGACGTTTGAGGTATGGTAAATTCTGAATTCAAAGTTTATCATTCATTTTGTCCATTTGTTTAATTAGTCTGATCTCTTTATGGGAATTAATATTTGTGTTCAAGAATTTGCACCTTGAAGCCTTGGGCGGATCATTCATTTTGTTTATTATCATATTTTGCCATATTTTGCTTCAATTGTTTCATAATTAATGCCGTAGTTTTATATTAGGTAATAATTAACTATTGTGTTTTCCCAAAAGGTTAAGTATGTACTTGGTTCCAGTACGGTGCCTATTAACTTATTCCTTGTCCCCTTCAGTGAAATTGAACACACTGGATGCAACCTGTTCCATGATATTCCTTCTGGCAGAAATTCAGGTTTCAAGGTGAGTCGGTTTTCATATACATGAAAGAGATGAATTATACATGACTTTTAAATGCATATTTTATGGTAAGTTTTTAATATGTTGTAAACAATTGGGTCTTATTCAGTTATCTACATTGTTAGAAAACTAAGGTTTGCAAAAGAGAAAGAATTGAGGAGAAAGAATCGTATGGACCGAAAATCATCTCTTTCCATATGTCCCCTAATATATATAACATAAAACAATAAGGAAAAATTACCGAAATATCCCTAAAAAATTGTATGGACGTTGTATAATGGACCGGGGCCGTCGAACCCTCGGTGGCATTCAGCCCAGTATATTTATTTCATTAACACTCCTCCTCAAGATGGAGCATGTATCATAAATGCCCAGCTTGGATGCAATATGAACTGTAGCTCGATTATCACAAAATGAAGGAATAGGCAAATCGACTATAAACCCAATCTCCTGAAGAAGATTCCTCAACCAAGTCAAATAGTCAATTCATAGGTCGTATGTGCCATAGCTCGATAAAGAACAAAGAAGATGATGGTGCAACAATACCAATACCAATACCAATACCAGACACCCTAGAGATGGTGCCATCAGCAAGAGTAACAGATTGAGAAGACTTAGACGGAGAGGGGGTAGAAAACATACATGGGGAGCCAATCATATGGTCTGAAGCTCCTGAATTAATAATCCAGGGGCAGCTAGTCGTAGCAACACAAATACTTGATTGAGCAAGAGTGCTAGTAGAGCTAGAGGAAGCAACAGACTGTTGGGTCTTCATCAACTTGGCATAATCATCCATAGAGATAGATCTATTAGATGTAGTATGCACATAAAGAACTATAGAATCCTATGAATCAACCCCATCACCCATCAAAGATACCTATAGCCCACGCAGGTTTTCCATGAAGATTCCAGCATGTGTTAACAATATGGCCCTCACGTCCACAATGAGTACACACGATTGTCGCTTATATTCAGACTTGAGGCTAGACAAAAACTTGATAACTCTTTATGCTTCACGTTGTCGACACTGGACCTCTGGATCAGTAATAATTGGTTGATACATATTTAGCTCAGCAATTATGCCCCGCAACCGCAAGTAGGCATAATACTCACCAAGACCCTTGTCTCCTTCTTGTAGTGCAAAAGTGTCCTGAAATAACTGAGACTCTGGTAAGTCTTTTCACCCGAATACATGCCCCGCACTGTTTCCCATATTTCCTTTGATGTATCCTGGAACATAACATTGAGACTAATCTGTGGATCCATACTGTTCCACAACCAGGTCATAATCTGAGCATTCTCACAAGTCCATTCATATTTTTGATTAGTTGTGGCAGACTAATTTAGTCAAATAATCGAGTTTTCCTCTAGGAATGAGAAAAACTTGTATAGATTTTGACAAGGGAACATATTATTTCCATTAAGTTTTATAGAAGTCATCTAGGACATAAATCAGAAGAAGCCACAAAACTGGGTTTGGAATCCATGACTACCCACTAAAGATGCTCGGAGTAGTTATCTGATACCTGTGATTTCCACTGGAGAGCCTTGGAGGCTGTTCTCTAATTTGCCATGTTGACTGAGGAGCTCGAGGAAGAATCTGATACAAACAAATCACCTTAACAGAGTAGACAACATGCTTTGAGGAGAAAATACTTCGTGCAACAATTGCAGCACACACACAACACAGAGACCTAGATTTGTCTTCAAATCTTCGTAAGTGACCTCTCTCACTACCACACATAGTACATGCAGTAAAAAACCACCACAACGAAAAAGAAAAACTAGGGTTTTACAACCAAGCCCTAGGTTCGGATGTTCTACCACAAGAACAAAAACAGGAGGAAAGAAGAAGAAACCCATGGATTAGTGCTCCAATACCATGTTAGAAAACTAGGGTTTGTAGAAATTGGGGAGAAAGAGAGAATCGTATGGAGTGTAAATCATATCACTCTCCATATGTCCCCTAATATATATAACATAAAACAATAAGGAAAAATTTCCGAAATAGTCCTAAAATCATACGAACGTTGTACGGCCGAACCAGTGGCCTTCTGCCCAATACATTTATTACATTAACATACTTGTTATCCAATCTGTTTCTTATGTATTTCTGACGAATTGCGTGTGTCACTGTTAGTCATTGAAAATCTTTTCTTGTTGGGGGTGGGGGAGAGGGATTGGGTGAATGTAAAGCTAAGGAATATAGCGAAATGAGTACTGAGATCTAGAAAACTTAAATCTTCTTCATTAACTATTAATGTCAAAATTACATAAAAAGTCACGATGTTTTTGTAGCATTTTTCTGAAAATAAGAGAAATTGATATCTAGTTTCTAGCAAGAAAATTAAGTTTTTACCATTTTCCAAAATCTAGGAAATGTTATGAAAATTTTGAAAATATTAGAGATATTTGTGATGAGGCTCTAAACAGGTTCCTCAGCCACTATGTGGGCTGCAGCCACCATGGAACCTAGGGTGAATATGAACATCACCCTGAATTCCAGTTGATTATGACTTCTTGCAGGTTGTACGGTATCATTCCCTTGTAATAGATGCAGATTCACTTCCAGAGGAACTCATTCCTATAGCTTGGAGCTCTTCTGAGGACACACTTTCTTTTCTTGGGCACCAGAACTCTGATGTCATCACTGATGCTTTTGGGGGTCAGACTGATCAACATCTCCCTGTTGATTATTTGACAACAAATACGAGGAATGCAAGTTCTTGGTCTTCCAAAAATTCTGAAGGAATGGAAAGCACAAAAGTCATCATGGGCATTATGCACTCTTCCAGGCCTCATTATGGTGTGCAGGTATGTTGCATTCTTATTGTATTGATACTTTATCCCAGCTCCGCTTTAGTGATACATTAATTGTTGGTTTTGTTTTGACATTCAGTTTCATCCCGAAAGTGTTGCTACCTTTCACGGAAAGCAAATATTTGAGAACTTCAGAAAGATGACAGTGGATTATTGGTTGAGGTCATCCCCAGTTCATGAAAGAAAGGTTCACAATAGTGGTAAACTGGACCTATTTCTAGATAATATAAGTAGTTCATTATTCATGTTAATGAATCCTTGAATTTTTTTGTCTAAATGCTAATTTTTTTTGGCATGATCAGAATCTATCCAAGCATCTAAGTTTCTGCAAAATACCTATAAATAAATATTTTCTACATATTTATTTATTTGGAGGTTTTAGGATACTTTCAGGTAGACAGTAAGGATGATCAATGGCATAGTGGTGTAGCACAAATGAGGGTGTTATTGTCCACCATTCGATGAGTCCTACCTAGGAGATCTATTAGGCAAAACCAACCTGATCAGACATTCCAATGCATCCTAGCACACCATTAAGTTCTTTTGGATGGTCTGAAAGAATGTGTGAACGGTCCAGGAAAAAATCCTATGGACTGAATAATTCGGATCGTATAATTAGATCTATTTAACCTAGAAGATCTAATATTTAGGTTCTAGGGGATACCTCGTATCTCCTCTGTTTTTCAATTGCACCATGGATATTTTTTTGGCCTACTCTGTTATTTTATGGCGTTTCTGTGAGATTAAATTTACATAGCTTGGATGCAGGTGCCTCGTGCAAGTCGACTGTTTAGAGATCTGTCTGGAAGTAAGCTATTAATGAATCATGTTGATGTGGGAAACCGTTTAAGTATGTGCAAACCAGTGATGCTTGCACATGAAAGCATTGATTCTAGGTTTCTGAAGTTGAAGTGGAAAAAATTTGATCGCTTGGCTAGTCAAGTTGGTGGAGCAAAAAATATATTCTGCGAACTGTTTGGAGATAAGAAAGCTGAAAACACCTTTTGGTTGGACAGTTCTTCAGTAGAAAAGGTTTACTTTTAGCATGCAATTATTATTTGGTCACGATAATTCTCTTTGCAATTGTACATTTCAGTCTCTACTTATTTATTATTTCTATGCCATGTTGAGTCGAAGTCTTCAATTTCATTTTTAACAAATTTTGCTTCTCTATTCTCTAGAACTTCTTTTAATGCCCATGCAGAGACAAAGCCCTTCTGTTGTGTTAATAACATCCTAGATTTTATAAGCTTCTTTCAAGAGTTCTAGCCTTGTGCTGTGGAGAACATTCTTTTAAGGGGGATAACCTAAAAGGCCCCAAAGAAGCCCTTATCATAATCAGCATTATTATCATTCACAATGGCTTATGCATCAGATCAAGGCCCAGTTCCAGTATCAGTACCTAAAGCATCCAAACTGTTCCAGCTTTTCTACCAAAACCAGCACCAGATGCAAATGCATAGGTGGCAGAATAAGCATATCTAGTACTAGATATTTGGGGTTGGCAACATGAATCGTATTTCACCATTCAATATTATCTAGAACTACGTCTTGTATTAAGGAATGTGTCCCTAGATCTTCTCTTACAACCACAATCCACATCATATTCGGCCTTCCTCTCCCCCTTCTAGGGCATTCAACCTGGACCAATGCACTTCTTCTCATTGGAGTCGTCATTGGTCTTCATTGTACATGCCCAAACTATGTCAATCGACTTGGCTTTATTTAATCCCCTATTTCAGCTATTCCTAGATTCCCTCGGATATGCTCACTTCTGATTTTGTCTTTCTTAGTTTTCACTCATCTATCTCAATGTCCTCATCTCTATTGCACTCATCAAAGAGGCTTTCCATTATTAACAATATCTAGAAGGGCCTCGTGATCAACATGGGGTTTTATGGGAGGCCCGATGCTACTGTTTTGCTAACATTACTGTTTTGGATGATTCTACCCCTAACTTAAGCTGTGAAAGCATAATTCAAAAAAAAAGTTTTGCACCATCACCCCATTTACCAATAACATGCTTAAACATTCAAAGCTTCAAAAAACGATTTAAGAATCACTAAACGCATCAAAGACAATGAAATAGTAAGATGGAGAGAAAGAGAAAAGGGAAGCATTAAGCAACCCCACTTAGAATAACTTCTATATATGGAAATTATATTGTAGATTTTGTCAATATTATCATTATATTATTATTTTGAGCAAAAGAACCGTCTGTCTGTTGCGTATTTATCTACTTGACCCTTATGTTGCATTTCCTTTTTTGATAAAAGTAAGTGTTAATGATTTTTGGTGTCTTGTTTTCACTATTTATTTTTTTATATTAATTCAGGGCAAAATTGTCAAAAACAGTGATCATAGCAACGAACATCAGTGTTGAGGCCTCTTATTAACTTTGCGTTGGATTTTTATAATAACGAATGGTCCCTTTGATTATAATAAACAACCATAATGTGGAAATGAAAGTTTGTTGCATCTATTACATGTTGATGTAGGTATTTGAGAGTCTGATAGAAATAGCTATAATTACACATGAAAATTATTATAATCGTCAATTTATGTCACATTAAGTACATTATATCGACATAGAAGAGTACATAAAACATGAGAAAGTCATCGTCTCACAGACCTTTGGTCCCTATTGTCTCAATCCTAGCCAAGGCCCAAGAGTACTGATGCCTTAATATAATTATAATACTAGGCCCATAACATAATTTGTGGTACCAGTTCAAGTAATCTTAGACATGTGAACTACCCTAAAGATAATCAAAATATGTAAAATATATGCTTAAAATGATACAAACTATTAGCTACTATGTTCGCGCATAGTTATCTGTGTTTCTAATTTTTACTAATTACGAATTAATTAAATACAATATTTTCAACTAATGAATATAAATGATTAAATAAATGTGCTAACCATCTTATAATACATCTTATATTCAAGCATTTGATGCAGTAGGGTTTTCCTTATTTATTTCAAAATATTAAATTTTGTTATGTTTTTTATTGGTTAACTTGTAATTTGCCTGAGCGACGACTATTGTATCATCGGCAAATGGCTTGAGAGTAATTTGCTGCACTCCACTATTCCAGTGAACCATGATGAGCAAGCCGAGCATATTTGTTCGAAACGCTTATTCTCACCTAAGGGTGTCCCCATAAAAAGGAACCCACTGCAAGCGAAGAGAAGGCTTAACACTGGCAGAGTATTTCAGACATAACGGACATTAATTTGTGTATTGATTTCAAAACAAAAGATTTACTAATGAAGTGCTGTATAAGTTGGTGGAGCCATGAGCACCTCCGTTCGCAACCTAGCAAACACTACAACTAGTGAACCAGTCATTACCCTAAGCAACTGACTGCTACGATATGGGATTGTCATACTCCACATGTTGAGTAAAGTAACATCTAGTCTTTCCTAAACTATACCTAGTCTTACAATATTAAGGAGATGTATATGGAAAATGCTTCTAACACTTGCACTAATTGACTATGTTTATTTGAAACTCACAAGTAGGATATGTCACACCTATGTTAATGACTCTAGCAAGATCTAACATGGGTTTAGTTGCCCATGAGAGCTAATGACTGCTCATATCACATGTGAAGGACTTCATTGAACTCAGCATGAGAGACTCACCTAATGTAACCCTGGTGTAAATATTATACATTTAAAAGGGCTAAAGTTCACTTGAAAGGTGAGTCGTGTTTATTTCAGTGGTGACCACAAGGTATTGTAGTAGATGTGGATGATCGTAGTCAGTCAATTCCTATAATCCATCTCTACGTGCCCTCACCTCTCACTAGGCACACATCGTGATGGAATAATCGTAAACCATGAAGGGATGACATCCTCCTATGTTGCATTGATATGGGTACGGGTGTCAGAGTCCGACACGATACTTTAAAGGGGATTAGCGGACTCAGTAGCATACTTTAAATAATTCGAAACAAAGCAATTTATTTTTACAAATAATTGTTAAACAACCATTTACCCCAAAAGATCGACTAGTTGGGGAAAGGTGAAACGACTATGTATACCAACGAGTCGTTGGGCCAACACAACACGTGAGCGGGAACACATCCTCCGCTAACACACCCCCTCAGCAGGAATATACTCTGCTGGAGACTTGAACCCGCGACCTCCCAGGCCTTAAGGCTCTGATACCATGTGAAACACCCTTTACCCTAAAAGATCGACCTGTTGGGGAAAGGTGAAACAACTATGTATACCAACGAGTCGTTGGGCCAACACAACACGTGCACGGGAACACATCCTCCACTAACAATAATAAGGATAATGGTGAATAATGTGATAGGATACTTTATGATTTATATCATATATTTATAGATAAGAGAATAGATACATGTACTGTTACTTCAATTGTAAAATGTAGAGCTCATAACCTATGGCAATTGTTAATTAGTATTCTGCAAGTAACGGGAAAAAAATATTTAGAAGTTTCGCACCAGAATCTGTGTTGTGTCAGATTGTCACGTGGATATTCCCCTGTTTAGAAGAATCCTTGAAACATAGGTATCCTCACTTAATTTGAACAATTTAACAATCCATTCCCTAATTAACAAGGACATACACATACAACCTTATCCGGAAAATAAGAAACAGCAGTCTCATGTAGAGAATGAGCTCAAAACTGAGCAGTACATTTCAAAAAATGTCAACTGAAAAAATATATTTCCAGGCAGCGACAAGGAGTGAAAAAAATAGAACTACAATTTTTATTTTCATTTTATTTCATTGTCTCTCTCTTAATATCATACCAATTTATATATGAACGTCTTTTCACTATAGATTGTAAACTACTAAAGAGAATTGGAAGTTATACTTCAAAAAATAAATGTGGAAAATTTTGAAAAAGGTGGCAGCTGCAAGTTGATATTAGTCCCTAATATAAGATAGCGATTTTATACCATTTTAAAGCCATACATTTGTAACTTAGACGCCATTATCTTGTATTGACTATGGTTTTGATGAAGCTCATGCTTCCTTTGTTGTTAACAACGGTAAGTCTTTAATAATTAACATTCCTTGTGTGTCTTCCAGAGAAGAGCACGCTTTTCATTTATGGGGGGTAAAGGAGGATCTCTATGGAAGCAAGTCACGTTTAAGCTTTCAGATCAAAGGTTTAAATATTCATCATGTCAAATGTTGCAACAAGTTCATTTTGTTTCAATGCATATTTTTTTTTCTATATTTGAGGACAAGACTTTTGTATCTGTGATGGACACCTTTTATGTCCTTAATGCTATACATTTTATATTGCCACTTGCTTGATAATCTTGTGCTCAATTGGTGGACTGCCTCTTGGATGGACAATAACCAAAAACTTAGATGGCTAAAAAAATCCTTGATGTTCACAGTTGGGATATCTGATGAGAATGGTCTTTCAGTTATAGCCCATCCAAGAGGTGCCTTACTAACTGAACAGTTTGAATGAATCGGGTGGAGCACATGTACAGTCAAGGGCATGGACTTTACCTTCACAAATACAAAATACTTTCCATATATCCAGTGCATCCACATTTAAGTTCTTACCCTGTTGGTTGAGTTTTATAATATTTTTGTGAAATTGAATAATGGTAATTGTGTGCTTCATTTCAGTAATAGGACTACTGAAGGTGGAGGTTATTTATCAATTGAAGATGCAGAGGGTTCTGTGAAAAGCACATTTCTAGAAGATGGTTTTCTTGATTTTTTGAACAAGGTATTTTAATATTCATATTATGCTTGAGAAGAGTTCAGTCTAATTCATACTTGAATAGAGGCACCTTGTCTTGTAATATTTCTTTTAATATATTTCTATGATTCGCTTGACAGTGCTTGTAATGGTGCCTGTCTAACTTCTATAAAAAATGATCATGACAAATCAAAAATTGCATTATCATATTTTAACGTATCATGTTGTAAAAAGTTTTGTGACTCTTGTCATAAAAGAGATACTTGTTCTTTGACTGTGTGAGTACCACTTTCTTCCTCCATATGAATGGTTTTTCAACATACCGAAATGTTTCCATTTCCACAGGGACCGAAAGAAAACATTACCAGAATGTATGTATGTATGTCTTTTTGTATTTTAGAAATATATAAATAAAGAATAATTATGAAAATGTATAGAAATTAAATTAATAGTAAATAAGACATGTAATAGGGAACCTTGTACATATGGTTTTCAATAATTAGTATATATGATTTCCAATGGGTTAATTACATGTCTACCTAATTTTGGAATTAAAAAATTCATCATCGTCATCGTCATCGTCATCATAAGACTTTTCCCAACGGTATGGGGTCGGTTGCACGAATCATGTTCCTCCATTCAATCTTGTCTAAAGTCATCTCTTCCATTAAGGCAAGTTTCTTAAAATCTCCTCTCAGAACCTCACTCCACGCCTGTTTTGGCCTTCCCTCGCCCTTCTAGGCCCTTGGACTTGCACATTCCTCCTCACTTGTGCTGTCATTGGTCTTCGTAGTACATGACCAAACCTTCACAATTGACTTTTCCTTAGTTTGTCACTTATTGGGCCTATTCCTATATTTTCACGAGTGCGTTCATTATTAATTTTGTCTTTCCTTGTCTGACCACACATCCATCTCAACATACTCATTTTATGAACATGTTGTTTCTTGATTACCCAACATTCTGATCCATAAAGCATCACCGGTCTTATTGCCGTGGTATAGAATTTTCCTTTTGGTCTGATTGGCACACGTCGATCACATAGCACTCCATAAGAACATCTCCACTTTAGCTACCCTATAATTCTGTGAGCAACATCTTCCTCAATCTCTCCTTATGATGAACAATAGAACCAATGTAACGAAATTGGTTGCTTTGAGGTAATGTTATAGTTGTCAATTTTAATTGGCAAATCATCTCTATGTGCATCCTTATTAAAATTGCATTCCATATACTTTGTCTTGGTTCGACTCATTTTAAAACTTTTAGATCCAAAGCATTCCTCTAGAGTTCTAGTTTGCATTTACCTTATCCTTAGTCTCGTCAACTAATACCATGTCAGCTGCAAATAACAAACAACAGAGGACCTCATCTTGGATATGTGAAATTGCTTCATCTATAACTAACGGAAATAGGTATGGACTTAGGGCTGATCCATGGTGTAATCCCATTGTGATAGGAAGTTTTGTTCTTGTATATAGGCACTACAGTACTTCTCCATTCATTTGGCATTTTTCTTGTCTTCAAGATATTATTAAATAACTTAGTAACCTAGGACAATCCAATTCCTCCCATGCATATCCACACCTCTATTGAGATACTATTTGGTCTTAAGGCCCTACTTGTCTTCATCTTAGCTGAAGCTGTTTTCACCTCTAATACCCCAATTCTATGAAAATATATATGTTCTATATTTTCCCTAGTATTTCTGTTGAGTCCTATCCATTATGTTATCATTATTTAATAATTTATGGTCTTCCACCATTCCTTAATTTCTTTATCTTTCACTAAGACTCTCTGGTCGTCACCCTTAATGCAACATGATCTATATCTCTAGCATTTCTCTCTTGTGTTCGTGCAAGCTTGTAATCATCTTTCTCACCCTCTATTGTCTCTAATTTATTATATAGACTGTCATATGTTTATGTTCGGCCTCACTATTTTCTTTGTTTCCTTTTTAGCATTTTTATATCTTTCCAAGTTCTCATTGTTTCTAGCTAATTGTTAGGTCTTGTAATAAATCTTCATTTCTCTAAAAGCCTTTTGAACCTCATCATTCTACCACAAAGTTTTCTTGTGTGTATTACTTTTCCCTATAGATTTCCCAAGGACTTTTTTTGCTACTCTTTCGATACATTTATCTATTACATCCCACATCACCGTAATTTCTGCTTCTACGTTCCACATTTCTTCTTTACCAATTTATCTATAGAACACATCATTTTTTTCCCTTCTAAATTCCACTACCCTATTCTTGGGCATTTTTATTTTCATTCCCTCTCTTCCATTTCTTGATGCAAACATCTAAAACCATTAGCCTATGTTGTGTGGTCAAGCTCTCTCCCTGAATAACCTTACGATCTTTACATATTGATAGTTCATTTTGCTCAAGTAAAAAAAGTCTATTTGGCTCGTATTTGTTCTACTTTTAAACGTAATTAAATGTTCATCTTTCTTTTTAAAGTATGTGTTTGCTATTGTAAGATCATATGGCATCACAAATTCAAGGATCGCACTTCCCATTTCATTTCTTTCTCCTCACTCAAATCTTTTGTGCACCCTTTTATGTCCTCTACTTTCCTTCCTTACATGCCCCTTTAAGTCCCCTCCTATAAATACCCTCCCTCTATCAAGAATTCCTTGCATCAATCCGTCCATGTCTTCCCAAAATTGTCTCTAAATGCCTTCGCTTTATCCAACTCGAGGTGTATAAGTAGTAATTATGTTAATAATCTCTTCACATATCACTATTTTTATCGACAACAACCTATTGCCTCTCTTTACTCCTACAACTTTATCTTTCATATCTATATCTATAATTATTCTTACAGCATTTCTATTTTGATTTTCTCCTGTGTACCAAAGTTCGTAACCATCTATTTTCTTCGCTTTTGCCCCTTCCCACTTTGCCTCTTATAAACAGGCTATGTAACTCTCCTTTTCATTGTGCCTACTAGCTCTAAGCTCTTACTTGTTAAAGTCCCAACATTCCAAATGGCAAGACGAATCCTACTATCCTAGACAGGCTGGACTAACTTTTTTACCCTCACTCATCCAAAATAGTGCAGGAACCCGTGCCTACTTTTTACCGAAATCGGGTGGTGTTGCAACGGAGGGTTTTTAAAGTACAACTGAGCCAGCCCTTAGCCACTGCAACTGGGTATCGCTGTAGCGGATCGCTTCTGGGGAACCTCTAACATGAGCTAAATGTAATAATGGATCAAGATTCATGGTATGATTTGGCAAAATTTTTACACCGGCTGCCAACCTAACATAACCCTCCATTCGGGCTTGGGACCAGAAGTGCAGTGTCATTACATTGGCGGAGTTTATTTTGAATTAAAGAATATTTTAATAAAAATAATGAGTTAAAAATTGGAAAAAGATAGGAGATTTGTAGGTTGTGCTAGCGGATGGTGTGTTTCCGCGTATGTGTTGGCTCGACAACCCGTTGGTATACATAGTTATTTCACCTTTCCCCAACAGGTCGATCTTTTGGGATAAATGGTTGTTTAACATGGTATCAGAGCCTTAAGGCCTGTGAGGTCGTGGGTTGAAGTCTTTAGCGGAGTGTATTCCTGCTGAGGGGGCGTGTTAGTGAATGTTGTGTTCCCGCGCACGTGTTGTGTTGGCCCGACGACCCGTTGGTATACATAGTTATTTCGTCTTCCCCCAACAGGTCTATCTTTTGGGGTAAATGGTTGTTTAACATGTTGTGGGTCCATGTGGTAATGACCCCTCAGGTCGTAATGTAGTTGTTTTTCGCTTTTATGTACTTAAATTACATGATTATGAACATTTAAATATGTAAGTTTGACTCTAGGAGTCTAAGGAATTCAAGGGAACTCCTATGGTGTTTTTACATCTAATTGGGAATCTTTTATTGATGGTGACCCTTCTTTGGGTTAATGATGTATCTATCCGGGGTTGGTTCTCATTTCAGGAATTCTTTTTTATTGTTGGAGTTTGTTGTTTGGCTGTAGCTAGCACTCCGCCTATGTTAGACCCATGGACCCTTTGATATACATTGTTATGCCCCCCCCTAACAGCTTAGGCTTTTAGAGTAAAGTGGTTTTCAACATGGTATCAGAGCAAGGCGTCCCAGTAGGTCATGGGCGAGTTCTCAGCAAATTGCTGAGGGAGGGTATTGTTGGAGTTTGTTGTTTGGTTGTGTGTCCAGCACTCCGCCTATGTTAGACCCATGGACCCTTTGATTGGAGTAGTTTTCTTAGATTTCAAGAATTATTTGAGGTACTTAGATCCAAAGGTTTGAAATCACTAATCCGACTGATATTTGGTATATAGGTCCACCTAGGGATGGGACAAACATCCATAAGGTCAGTGGTCTCTAAGATTGTGCCACGTGTCTTATACCATTATCCCTCGTCATCATTGATGAGGGACGTGGGCGTGCCGGACAACTTGAAGTGTAAAGGGGCATTTAATGAAAAGGCATGGGAAGTAATTATGTGGTCTTGAAGGGTTTTTTACTTTTTTTTTTTTACTTTTTTGTGGCGTGTGGCGTGTGGCGTGTGGCGTGTGGGCGTGCCTCAAGTTCTCACTTTATAATAGTAATAGATAATAGATTTATCACTTCCTAAAATTTCAACACATATTTATCATTTTTTCCATGATTTCCATAATTTCCAAAAATTTACAATATTTTCATACTAATTGGATTATTTTATGTCAATTTCTAAGCTAAACGAAATATGCACAGAAATCAAAATTAAAACTTGCCCATGTGTTGCTTTTTAAATGACAGGAGAGAAAACTACTAAGTGTCATTTTGATTGGTAGGGACATTCTTGTCTAACATGTGTTGAAACCATTACATTCGCAATGGCGAATGGCATTAACAACTTACATTCCTCTAAGTTAAATGGTATTAATTGTATATGTATATTGCTTCTCTACTTTCCACTGTATGAAACATTACATTCATAGGCTTATATCTATCATCCAGACATGCCATGTGTTTGTCTATAATTCCATGCATCAATGTGCAAGTATCTGCCTATAATATAATATACAACCATACATACATACATATTTATGTCTAGATAAGTTCATTGATGTTTTCATGGGCCAATTTTAATGCGTATTTCTTGTGTTTTGAGATGTGTATTAGGAACTTCGATCATTTCGTTATGAGAAGGAAGATTATGAAGGGTTGCCATTTGACTTTTGTGGTGGATATGTTGGTTTCATCGGGTATGTTGTTAACTTGTTCATTTATGCATTTTTAATTAATTGATCTCAAGATATTACTATTACGAAATACGTTGCTCTTACATAATTTAGATGATTTCCCCAAATAAAAGTTACAAACACTAATAACAAACTAACGAAAAATTCCTTCTATATATTGGGAACACCCACAAATGCTATGAATGAGCATAAACCTCCAAAGAAGGTAAAGGAAGGAACCTTAAAGTACCACCGAATGATATCTAAAGATCATCCAAAATTATTAAAAGTCAGTTGCAAATAGAAGCTGCAATCAACCCCCAGAAGTTGCTGGCTCTTCAAAAATGTCTTCTCTTCTATTCAAAAGTGTTATCATATACGTATTTACGTATATCTGTAAA
Organism: Euptelea pleiosperma; assembly: GCA_035048495.1. Lineage (NCBI taxonomy): Eukaryota > Viridiplantae > Streptophyta > Magnoliopsida > Ranunculales > Eupteleaceae > Euptelea > Euptelea pleiosperma. The sequence continues at coordinate 19,022,903 of CM068548.1, read as the reverse complement.
TACCTCTCCCATCTATTTTATATCTTCTCTCTTAATCTTGTGGCCCACAACATGAACACAAATCCTAGCAACTTATTACATACGGAAATGACTCTGATGCCCCTCATTTAAAACCCCATATTATTGTTGTGATTTAGGTTGTAACCAGTGGAGAGAAGATTAAAGAGAGAAGAAGAGAAATTGTAATGGAGGTGGAAGATGATGGAGGAGATTAGGGTTAGAGAGAAGTTGTGGGAAGAGAAGAGATTGAGTTGTGTAATGTCTATCTTTATGTATTTTGGTTTGTAATATTTCAAGTCCGGTGCCTATAAAAGGCAACTTCATGTAAGCTTTCAAGCAGGTCGAGGCAAGGTCTAAATAAGTAAAGTCCCCCTAGGTCGAGGCAAGGTCGAGATAAGCTAGGTCAAGTCGAAGCCTCATAAGTCTTAGTAATCTTAGTCCAATGTAATCAAGTAAGACTTGGCTCAGCTAAGTAAGTGTCCGAATGCTTGAAGTCTTGTAAATCTTCCTTTATCTATATATCAGTGTGTTTATCTATGTGTGCTAATACCCATCTTCCGCATCAGCCGCATCTCATTACGCATATCATCCGCATTCCGCATGTTTAGGTCTTTGTTTAGGATCATTCTGTTACTATCCTCCTGCATTCTTAGTGTTATTATCTATTAGCCGTGTTTAGCCATGTTAAAGCCCCATATTTGGTATCAGAGCCCCCATCCATATTTGCGTTCATGTCACAGTTCATTCTTGCATCCATCCATATCACAGTTGGTATCACCGCACCCAAAACTGTCTACCTAGAGCCCTTGACCAATAAGCTCTGTCCTGTGCCGAGATTAGTATGCTCTATCCTGTGCCATGATTAGTATGCTCTATCCTGTGCCATGACCAGTATGCTCTGCAGTTGCGACCTCGAGTCGATCCTCTGCATCAGAAAACTTGGTGTTTAAGGATATCAGAAAACTTGCTGTTTAGGGATATCAAAAAATTCGGTGTTTAGGGATAACTGAAAACAAGGAACCAATTTCTTCTTGGTTAAGTTTGTTTGTAAGAGACAAAGCATCTCCGAGTTTCGGTGAAGAGAAGTCTAGGAGGAACGTGTTACCGCCACCCTTTGTAGGAGAAAGAGTGTCTAAGGCAAACGGAAAGAACCATTAAAATTGGAAATCAGTTCATCTTCAAAAAAGATACCCGTACCAAATACACCATCTGCATCCTCATTTAGATCATCATCATCATCCAAGTTTAGATCTGCATCTTCATCTAAGTTAGATTCATTGTATGAAATAGAATATCTCCCTGAGTCATCCAAAATCCCAGTTACTAAGTACCCTGTTGTCAACCCCTATAGTGTCTATAGTCATTCTCAAAACTCATTCCAAAAAACCCTAAAAAGATTGATCTCCCCCTCTGCTCCATGCATGAAAGAATACATTATGGCCTCAGATTTCGGACAACATCCGATCTACGCCACAGAAGCAGAAACCTTCACCACTCCACAGTTTCCTGTACATCTTCATCCATCTTGGTTAAAGCAAGGACTCACACATGTCCACTTTGGTGCTATCAAGCTAGCACTCACATTCCATGGTAGAAAAGCTCTTCCAGTTACTTCCAGGATCGCGTTACTTGACACCCGATTCTAAGAGTACCAGCATGCAAACATTGCCATAGTCCAAACAACACTGAACGCCGGAACAGTCTTCCTGACCTTCTTCCCGAACTTCAACCTCCACATCAGCGACCCAAATCTCTTTGATGCCCTCAAAGTCCAAGTACAGATCACAGGAGCACCACAGATAGCTACATCCATTGCAGCTACCCTCCATTATTAGATGGCTTTCCGTGTCCAAAACCATGGACTCGATCTTCCCCTTTCCCGTTTCAAATAGAAAGACGAAGCAATCTTCCTCACAATCGACAACAATCAAGTGCCTCACTGCACGTTTGTTCCACGACAGCTCACTCACAACGAGCTCACAGCTTTGCTTCCAGAAAAATGGCTGACAAACTATGAAAAACTTCATGAAGAAGTCCAGCACATACAGTCAGACCAATCTATCTTCATCCGAAGACAAGATGGTACTGTTGAAACAGTATTTCAACCTCCACGAGCATCAGCATCCAGTTGTTCCTCATCATCTCCATTCACAACTCAGTTACCAGAACTACAGATGATCCAAGCTCATCCGGATTCTCCATTCCTTCCGATTCCTATCGTTGGAATTTCAGAAACAGGCTTTCTGATCTATCAAGGCAAACGATCAGACGGTTACATATGGTGGGACGTATGTGATTGCCCCAGTTTACCAAATGAATCCTTGATCGAAGAATCTCCAAAATCCAAACGCAAATCGTCTCAGCAAATCCTTGCAGAACGTTATGCATCAGGAGATTCAGAAGTTGGTCTTCTTGGCGAACCTTCAGGCAAATTTGATTATTATGTTCTTTATCCAAAGAAGAAAGAAAAGGAAAAGCATCCTTCAAAGCCTCCGAAGCCTCCAGATCAACAACCTCCTAAGAAGCCTCCACTTATGCCTTACTACCAGAAAGCTCTAGCCTTCATTGCAAAAGAAGAAGTAGAAAAGGCAAAGTCCCCTGTTTTTTCTTGTTTGGGCAATTCTTTGCAAAGTGACCTGGTTGCTGGCAAATGTAACACTTGTCTGGTTTGTTACCTGGTTTAAGAAGCAGAAACCTTCATCACTCCACAGTTTCCTGTACATCTTCATCCATCTTGGTTAAAGCAAGGACTCACACATGTCCACTTTGGTGCTATCAAGCTAATCTGAGTAACAGTCAGAATCTTCTTCTGTATCGGTATAACCAATAGCGATAAGGGATTTGGACGTATACTCTTCATCAAGTGAATCTGGAGGATCAGGAAGTGGAGTTTCTTCGAATTCGTCGTCAGGGTCAACGACATTTGGTTGTTCTTGTTCGTGCATGAACAATGGGGGAAGGCTATATATATATATATATATAGGGTCAGAATCGGGGGACAACAATTTCATACAACATTTTTGACAACAAAAATTGGCGCCGGCCAATTTATAAATTAAAAGTATTAGAATGAGATGATTTTTGGCGAGGATGGTCTCTATGGTGAGGAGATCTCCTCACAAAAATTCAAATCATTCTGATATTCGTAGACTGGTTTACAAGTCGAAGAATTATGGACCGTTTATTTTTATCTTGAAAATCACATTTGATGGGGTTAGAGATTTCAGAATAGGCTGATTTTTTGTAGGGGTGATCTATATGGTGAAGAGATCACCCTCACCAAAAATCAACTATTGATTCATCTTCCATGTGGGTCAAGGATTTAAATTGCCGAAATTTCGATTTCGGTGGTCACTGAAATACAGCTTTCTAGACCGAAATCCACCGAAATTTGGAAATATCGCCCCAAATTTCAGTTTTTGACCTTACCGAAATTTAAATCCTTGATGTGGGTACGCCAAAATTGTTGTCAAAAATGTTGTATGAAATTGTTGTCCCCCGATCCTAACCCATATATATATATAACAAAGGTAAAACCCTACAAGTCAAAATCGCGGAGTTAAGTGGTGGGCCCACTTAACTGCCACAACATAAGAAAACGTGAGTTAAGTGACTGGCCCTCTTAACCCTCTAACATACGAATAAAGGCCCCCACGTGGGAAGTCAGACGCAGCCCACTTGAACACCCACATGGGGTATTACATATACTCCAACAATTACAAACATGAACATTAAATAAAATAAAAGACTAAAATACCCTCTCTAATGGACTTTACTCTCTCTTAAACAGAATATAAGTCATCACTAACTCATTGCAACGTTCCGGATTTAACAAAGACAGTCTTGGACCCATCCAGGTGACCCTTAATAGCAATTAGTTGGAGCCCACACTCCACAAACTTGAGAGTGTGCAATAACAGTTGCTGAAAATTGACTGGACAGATTTGCATCATTACATATCTCGAATATCATTCTCATCTCGTTTCACCTTTAAATAGTAAACCATCTTCAAACAGAATGACAATGAAGCAAGTCATCCGATTATTATATACTGTTTTTGAAAATTTTAACCAGTTGGAGAGAAATTTTATCTTTTTTGATAAGTAGTTGGGGAGATGAATCCAATGAGTTTAAACGATTTTTCTCCTTGAAAATGATATATAACCGACGTTTACTCATTTGAACATTATAAAATCTTACCTGCCTCTTTATAGAAATTGTTTGTGGAAATTAGAATTGATATCATTCTGTTTGGATTAAGAATCATTCCCAATCTTCAGGATATCACTTCCTAGGCTAACGGATAATCACTCTTCTCTTGATTGAAAAACAAAATCCATGTCTTTCAAACATAGGCCCACCTAATACCTTACTAAAATTTCTAGAAATTAACAAAAACTACCGATAATAATACTAGTAATAATAATAATGACAACAACAACAATAACAACAATATTAATGGTAAGGACTAAATTTCTGCTTGAGCAGATGTTGTAAGCCCCTCGGCCAGCATGTCGGCATTTTACCGAGTCTCCTCGGCTGGTAACTGTTGAACCCTGTCAGATTTAATTCTCATGCTGCCGAAAATCTCAAAAACCAATTTTTTTCCTGTCACGCGTTTTCCAATTCTAACATTAATTTCTTGCATTCTTCTCCATCGAATAAAGACTGGTCCCTTCAATTTGGTAGTTGCGAATTACGGCTTTTTGCTTGGTCAATCTACGATGCTCAAAGAAGCCAGATGTATTAGCCTCCTGCTCCAAGTATGCCTTTAGATTTGTCTTCCCAATAGATTCAAGAACTATTAACACAGTCGCCTTGTTCTCCCTCTATGATTGTTTGGCTACCACAATTCAATGGATTCGATGATCGATTTCTTCTTCTTCTCTAACAAGTGGATGATTAAATTGTGGACAATCATTTCTTGGTGCGTATTCAGGTGGTCAATCGATCCTTTCTGAACTAGGGGTCAAATTGGTTTGTCCAACCCTTTTCCTAGTACTTTCTGCAATTTTAGATTTTCCTGCAATCCTAACAATTCAGTAATGTTTTTGGATAAGTAACAAAAAATAAAAATAAAAGTAAAAATAAACCATCTTTGTCTTTTGTTGGGTTTTGATTCTTTAATCCGTAATTTTGATTTTATCTGATCTAAGCAATCATATGCTGATGCAAACCTCCATAGTTTTTTTGATTGAGTATAAACTTTATAAAAGAAGACAAAAGCCAAGCCGAAGCACGAGAAAAAAAAGAGAGATCAGCTATAGTGGTCGAGACGACCTACTAAAGGTCGAAAAAACAAAGAAGCAAAGCCAAACCAAACAACTGAAAGCAACCATGAAGCGTCCTTGGAGCAAAAAGAGATCCCAACGAAAAACAAGATCTTCGAACCATATGTCGATCTAACTCGTCTGTATATTGTTCAAACGTCAAACTGAACCATCAGTTGATACACCTGGTTAAGCCTTTGATCATGTTTATTTGATCAGCCCGCCAGATCGTAGATAGTTTATCTCATTGGTCATTTGACATCTCTCCCTTCTAGAACCTACCCCTCTAGGGTAATTAACTTTGAATTCGCCATAAACTTTTCTCAGTTAAAATTTGAAATTAATTCAAGAAAATTTAATTCAACATGGGGAAGTTTTGTAACAATTTGCCAACTTAGAGAAGTTCAGAGGTTTGATGCATTTAGCTTAAATATATGAAAGGAACATGAAAGAAAGAGAAAATTGATTTTATTGAAGAACAACCCCTAGAAGTTGTTTTTGACTCAAAAACCGTTAATGAAGCACTTGTTTTTCACCTAAGAACCTCCCCGAAACAAGGAATTGTGGAAAAAGGGGATATAAGTGTTTAAAAACACTTTTCATTTGGTTTAAAGTTGTAATGAACAATAAAATCGTAGAAATATTATAGGTAAACTTCACCATACCATAGATCGATGAAATTCGCCAAAAGTTTGGCTATGTAAAATAAGTTAGGGTTTTGAAATTGGTAGAAGGAGAAGAATAGAGAGAGAAGAGGAAGTCAGACTAGTGTCTTGAACTTAAACTAATCGGCCCTCACAATTATTATACATACTAATGTTATAGTAAAGGTAAGAGTACAAAAATACCCTTGTATTACAGTAACACTTCCCCTCAAACTAGAGCATATATATCGTACATACCCAGCTTGGAACATAAGAAATCACTCATGCGACTAAACCTCTTGGTAAATATATCGGCTAACTGATGTTTTGGCTTCACATACAGAATACAAATTTCACCATTTCAACTTTCTTTCTGATGAAGTGGCAATCGAGTTCAATGTACTTGGCCTTCTCATGAAAAATAGGATTAGAAGCAATATGGATAACCACTTGATTATCACAAAATAGATGAATAAGGAGATCAACTGTAAATCTTATCTCTTAGAGAAGATTCCTCAACCCTGTCAACTCACAAGTAGGGTTAGCCATGGCCCGATTCTCAGCTTCTACGCTAGACCGAGCCACTACAATGTTTTTCACTCCAAGATATAAGGTTCGCATCAAGAAGTTGCTTCAAATCCTCTTTACCCTTGAAGTCACTACATGTAATCACTATGATGTCAACATGGATAACCAAAATGATCTTCCCAGCCTCAAAACTCCGACAGAATACAGAGTGATCTGATTGACATCTTCTCAAGTCAAACTAAAGTACAACTTCACTAAACTTGCAAAACCAAGCTTGAGGCGATTTTTTCAACCCTTACATAGCCTCACGTAATTGACACACCTTGGAAGACTCCCCCTGAGCAATAAATCCTGGTGGTTGCTCCATCTAAACCTCATAATCCAAGGTACCATGAAAGAACGTATTTTTTATGCCTAACTAGTACAAGGGCCATTGCGCATTAGCAGCAAGAGAGATGATGACACAAATCGAAGATATTTTAGCCACTGGAGAAAACATCGCAGCAGAATCAATAAGTTTGAGTATAACCTTTGGCAACAAGATGAGTCTTAAGCCTATCCATAGATCCATTAGGAAGATGTTTGATGGTATACACCCAATGACAGCCCATAGTCTACTTTCCAAGAGGAAGAGAGATAATGTCCCAATTACCATTGTGATGAAAAGCATCCATTTCATCCTATATTGTTTACGTCCAACTATAATGTGACTGCATCTTGAAGTTTAATAGGAACTGATATAAAGGAAAGAGAGATGACAAACGTACGAAAAGGAAATAAATGAGTAAGAAACAAAATGAGGAATAGGGTGCAAAGTGCACACACGTTTACCTTTATGAAGGGCAATGGGAAGATCTTGTGAGGGAGATGGATCTGTAGACGTGGAAGAAGATGGAGGAGGCATTTAAATAATCGATGGTTCAGAAGCAACAACTGGTAGATGTATGGGATGGCACCATTGAACATAGACCCACAAATCAGAATTAGAACAAGGATCAAGTTTATCCCCCCTAAACCCAAACGATGAAAAAAATAGCACAACAAAAAATACAAGGGTTGAGAGATAACAGGGAAGCATCTGGAAACAAAACTGAGAATGGAGCTAACTATTGAGAACTGACAAAGGCATCCGGTTAACGAGATAACAAGCTGTGAGAAAAAACATCACTCCAATACATTTTGGGCACTTTAATCTGCAAAAGCAAGGAACGTCCAACTTATAACACGTCGATGTTTCCTTTCGGCCACCCCATTTTGTTGAGGTGTACCAGCACAAGAGGTTTGATGTAACATACCACGAGAGCCACAATAATCTTCAAACAATATAAATGCATATTATTTGGCATTATCACAATGAAGAACACGGATAAAGATGCCAAATTGAGTTTGCTCCATATAAAATAATTAAAGAATAGAGAAGAACTCAGATCTATCTTTCATTAAGTAAATCCATGTCATTTGGGCACGAAATTAACAAAGTACTTAAAACCATTATATGAATGTATTCTAGCTGGGCCCCACACGCGGCTATCAAGCCTAGATGGAAAAGAAACGTGGTAATGCTTACTAAGTTGACATGACTCATAATCCAATGATGGTAATTAACTCAAAGTAGGAACTAAAATCTTCAAACTATGTAGCGACGGATGATATAGGAGACAATGCCACTAGTCAGGAGAAAGCGTGGTCTAAAGAGCAAAATACTGAGGACCACCACCACCGTCAATATAGTAAAGACCATCGTCTTCATGCCCTCCACCAATCCTCTTTGTCTTTAGATCCTCAAAGACACAGAAATCTAAGGTAACAAAACAATTGAGATATATGGTGAGTTTACCCATAGACATTAAGTTAAAAAGAAATTTAGATATGTATAAGTCAGAAGATAAAGAGAGGAATGAAAATGTGCAGTACCAATATCGGACACTTTAGATGTAATGCTATTGGCAAGAGTAACACACTGAGTGGAGTTAGATTAATGAAAGAAAACATACTAGGGATGCCAGCCATATGGTTTGAGGCATCAGAATCAATAATCTATGGAGAACTAGTAGAAGCAACACAAGATATACTTCACTAAACCAAGGTGGCAATAGAGCTAGAGGAAGCAACGAATTGTTGGCCGGAGGAAGCAACGAACTATTAGGCTTTCATTAACTTGGTATATTCTTCCTGGGAAACATAAATAGTAGCAGATGCGGCAGGCAATGGAAGGGTTGTATAGTCCGGAGTATTAGTCTCAACACTTACAGCAGAAGTCTAATTAACCCATGCCGATTTTCCATGGAGATTCCAACACATATCGGAGGTGTGACCATCACGACCACAATTAGTACACTTATGAGTATCACATCTTCTACTATGGCCTCTCCCTGAGTCTCTACCAGCACCACGGCTTCTACCATCTGTCCGACCACCATGACTGGTAAAGGTGCCTCTCTCCGAGACAGGAAAATTACTCAAAGCTGCAAGGGCAGAATTATCTATTGTTGTGGCGCAAGTGGTAGAGAGGGAGACTCGGTGAAAGCGAGAGTAAACTTTTGTAAATGATGGGAGCTCTTTACTACTAAGGATTTGAGCTTGCACATGCTCAAATTCAGCTTTTAGGCCAAAAAGAAATTTCGTAACTCGATACCCTCTCGTTGTCTTCGTTGGATCTTCTAATCAGTAGTAATAGGCCGATATACGTTCAACTTGTCAATTATATTCCACATGCAGGCATAATATTAACCAAGACTTTTATCACCTTGTTGCAGAGTAAAAAATTCTTGAAAAGTTGATACGTGTAAAATTCTTCTCACTAGAATACATACCCCGAATGGTCTCCCATATTTCTTTTGTTGTGTTCAAAAAATCACATTTACACTTATTTGTGGATCCATATTGTTCCACAACCAGGTCATGATATGAGCACTTTCTCAAGTCCACTCTTCATAATTACTGGCCTGGAAGGTTATTATTTAGTAAAATAATCGAGTTTCCTTCTAACTGTGAGGATAACTTGTACAGATTTAGACCAAGGTACATAATTACTCATATTGAGTTTAATGAAAGTCATCTGAGACATAAGTATTTCAGAAAAGACAACATATTAGTTTTAAATTCCATTCTCTGCCGGCGCGAAGAGGAGACAACCAATCACATGCTTATTCATTGTTGTGCAGCCAAGGAAATATGGGAGCATTTTCTACAGCTTTTTGGGGTTTCCTGTGTCTTTCCCGAGTTGGTTTTCGATACCGTCAACGGATGGTACTCTAAGGCCTTCTTAGCTTTCGGCAATGTGATTTGGAGAATCTCCCTTTCGCTATTAGTTGGGAGTTATGGAAGGAAAGGAACCGTCAGACGTTTGAAGACAAGGAGGCCAACATCGACGGGATTATCATGAACACTAAAGCCACCCTCTACTATTGGTGTTCAGCCATCTCCGAGCTCAGACAGTTCAGATTTGAAGATTTTGTTTTCCGTTGGGATAAAATGATTTTGTAACCGAGATGCTTTTCTAGGGGCTCTCGTTTTTTGGTTTTCCGGCTGTGTGCTTGGCGCTTCCCGCTCTCTTTCAGTCTCTTGTAAAGTTTTTCGGGGCCCCCTCAGCCCCTTTTAATGCACTCCTTTTACCGATCAAAAAAAAAATTCCATCACCAACCACTAGGTCACAAACACCAACACTCAGCCCAAAAAGCCTGTGATTCTCCTTGGATACCTGCAATATACTTTGGAAAGCCTGGGATAGAAATCTGAACACCTGTGATTTTCTCTAAAGAGTCCCGGAGAAAATCTGAACACATGCAATTTGCTTTGAAAAGCCCGAGAGAGACTGATATCTACGATTTACTCACGAGAACTTTGGAAAACATGTAATACCAATCTCGGGAACGTGTCATATCAACCCTCGGGAAACGTGTTAAAACGACATCGTGAAATGTGTCACAAGACTCACAACAGCATACAAGACCATGCGATTTTTGTTAGAGAAAAAATACACCATATTGCTGTTAGCGGATGATTTGTTCCCGCACACCTCTTGTGTTGGCTCGACGACTCGTTGATATACATAGTTGTTTCGCCTTTCCCTAATAGATCGATCTGTTGGGTAAAGAGGGCGAAACAACGTTCCCCAGAAGATGTGATGCCTAGGATGTCCCGTGTTCAAACCTTCCTACTAGGTTGATCTTTCGGGGTAAATGGTTATTTAACATGGTATCAGAGCCTTATGGCCTTGGAGGTTGTGGGTTCAAGTCTCCAGCGGAGTGTATTCCTGCTGAGGGGGAGTGTTAGCGGATGATTTGTTCCCGCGCACGTATTGTGTTGGCCCGACGACCCTTTGATATACATAGTTGTTTCGCCCTTCCCCAATAGGTCGATCTTTTGGGGTAAATGGTTATTTAACATGGTATCAGAGTCATATTGCCTGGGAGGTCGCGGGTTCAAGTCTCCAGCGGGGTGTATTCCCGCTGAAGGGGATTGTTAGCGGATGATTTGTTCCCGCGCAGCTGTTGTGTTGGCCCGACGACCCATAGATATACATAGTTGTTTCGCCTTTCCCTAACAGATCGATCTGTTGGGTAAAGAGGGCGAAACAACGTTCCCCAGAAGATGTGATGCCTGGGATGCCCGTGTTTAACAATTGCAACTTCTCATCTGCGGCATGCACGTACACACATAGAGGCCAAGGTTATCTCTTCAAATCTGCACGAATTACCTCTTGCACATCTACACATAATATAAGTGGTAGGAGCCACCACAAAAAGGGGAGAAAAAAAAAATATGGGAAAACTTAGGGTTTTACAACCAAACCCTTAGGTTATTTTTTCTCACCATAAAGAAGGAAATGAAAATAGAAAACAAGGAAAGAACAAGAAGAAAAGAGGAAACCTTAGCTAATGAATCATATGCTCTGATACCATGTAACGTAAATTAGTGTTTTGAAATGGGAAGAGGAAGGAGAAGAATAGAAAGAGAGAAGAGGAAGTCAAACTAGTGTCTTGAACTTACACTGGTCAACTCTCAAACTTATTATTATATATAATGATGTAATTAAGGTAAACGTACAGAAATACCCCTGTGTTACTTAACAGGCTAATTTAAATACTACGTATTCTACTTCCCTTTGTCATGATGATCAGCCTTAAGAAACTTGTTTTGATACCAAATTGATACAGTAAGATAAATCGCAAAATCTATGAAAACAAATTGTGCAAGGAAAAATTGATTTAAAGAAAGTAGCAATTCGCAAATCATACTTGGGAATTATAAATCTGCACTGCAATTGAGAAGCACTTGCAATATTTTAGGAGATCACTTCTCGCATAATACAATAATTACTATCCACCCACACGACCAAAACAAAATTCAGTACTTTATTCCCCAAAGAATCTATTCATGTTTTTCAGACAAATAAACTACTAAAAATTCTCTTAGAAAAGAAAAATAATTTCAAGGACCAAGTTTTAGCCCTTCAACCTCAGGAAGGTGCTACTTGGGACATAAAGGAATCACTCATCTTTGAAAAGAAAAAGTGAAAGAACGAAAGTACAAAATTGAAGATTTTTATACCCAAATAAACTATTCATGTTTTCCAAATCCTAGAAAATAATAAAAATAACTAAGAATCCTCTAAAATTAAAACGACCATGAGGACTAAATTTCAGCCTCTAGATTGGCTGCATCACCTTCACTTCTTTCCTGTTTTGTTCTTCCACTTTGATGCCCCACAAAAAGTCTCAGATTATCTTACACAATAGCCCATTTTGATTTTTCATTAAGCAGGTATGGCCTTAAAGTTGAATGTGGTATGTCATCTAACCATCATGAATCAATGACACCAGATGCTTGTTTCTTCTTCGCGGATAATCTTGCTGTAATTGATCATCGTTATGATGACGTGTATATTCTGTCTATACACGATATCCGTCATTCTGAAAGTACTGCAGGGCCACATGAAAACTCTACCATGAGATCATGGGTGGATGATACAGAGCAGAAGCTACTAGGTTTAAAAGCTTCAGCTACTAAAACATTCAAGGAGCAGATGTCACAGTCAGCGGCATTGGCCCCATGTGAGGCAGGCTTCCATGCTGAGAAATCAAGAGATCAGTATATGAAAGATGTTGAGAAGTGTCTGAAGTTCATCAAAGATGGAGAAAGCTATGAGTTGTGTCTTACAACTCAGATGAGAAAGAGGATAGGGGATATAGATTCTCTGGGACTTTACCTTAACTTAAGAGAAAAAAATCCCTCCCCATATGCTGCCTGGCTTAATTTTTCCAAGGAAAATCTATGCATCTGCTGTTCTTCCCCTGAGAGATTCCTACAGTTGGATAGAAATGGTATATTGGAAGCAAAGCCCATTAAGGGCACCATTGTTCGTGGTTCGACACCAGAGGAAGATAAACAGCTTAAACTGCAACTGCAACACAGGTAAAATATACATTTTTAGCCTAATTCAGATCTATTTGCTCAGCACTCACCAATACAAAATTGAAAAAAAAAAAAACAGCATTTATTCTTTCTGACCGCAATGTAAATATCTCCGGAGATTACAAGGTAATGGATTAAGCTATCAAAAAAAAAGTAATGGATTACCTATTTGCTTACTAAACCCCTAAACCAGTTGGATATGACTGCAAGGTATAGTAATATTTTTCATAAAAAATGAGGGGTTTGGGTGAAGACTGTCCCTTTAAGCTACTTGAAGGAGAAAACTATCTTATAGCCAATAGAATGTGAAACCTTCAATGAAGCTCGGCTCAAAGCAAAATGTCGTTTTTAATATTTCATCAAGTATAGGTCCTGTTAAACAACCACAAGACTGTATAGCTGAAAATCAAATGGGCAGAACATCATCTGAATTTTTTTTTTGTCAAGTTAGCGTCACAGCTGTTTATATATATTAGTGGATTACGAAGCATAAAATGAGCGCCAAAAAGTGCAGTGGGGCCAAATTTAAAAATAGCACCAACTGCATTTTGTGTTGCATCCAAGGAAACCCAGAAAAGTCTTAAAACTTTTTATTAGCAATTTGCATTAAACTTGCAGTTATTTCGTTGCTAGCTTCTTCAGTCAATTTTAGAATTAAGATCTTGCGGTGATTGTTTTAGAATGTATTTGAGGCTCGCCTCAAAGCGCGATTTTATCAAAATGCCTTGAAGCATATTAGAAAAGGCGAGAATGCCCGTGAGGCATACGCATCTGATGCTTTAAAAAAGGTGTAAACCTCACCCCTTTTTAAATGCCTCGTGTCTGAGACATGTGCCTCACGTGCATATGCAGGTGGTGGTAATTTTAGGTTCTCATATCTTTAAAAAATTCAATACATTTTTTGCCTTTTTCTCTCTCTCGTAACCTTTAGTTAAATAGTAATAAGCCATTTTAGGTGACATAACAGCGATAGAAACATTTGTTTCCCCCCGTACATTTTTTTTCTTGATTTGTGCTAAAATTCTCCTTTTTTTTGTTTATCGTATTTTTAATTTTAGTATCGCTTGAAAAACATGCTTGTGAAACTTCCTCCCTACTCCTCAGGTTTTAGGTTGTTGAAGCACCTTGCCCCACTCCTCCGCATGTAAAATATTGTTTACAAATAATAATATGATGATCTAGTAATTTTTCATGCTCCAAGTAGCTCGTTTTCTTGAACCCGTATGTTGATTTTTTTATTTTTTATTTTTTATTTTTTATTTTTATAATATCTCAGCCCATGTTTTCTATGCAAATCATCTTCCCTGTGTGTCATATCCTCAACCATTCTTTCCTCTGGTTTCTTATCTGCTTAAAAATGTCTTGGGGAAACTGAAGTGTCCATTGGGAAGACTGCAAGGACTGTCTACCAATGGCATAGCTGTGCACGTGTTGCATATGCAGGGGATGTGACCAATGTTCAATGGGTGCCACCTATGAGAACTCCTAGGCCCAAATTGATCGATCAGACAATCCTAACCATAAGATTTGCAGCCTTTACTTGACAATCAGAAAAGAATATGTTAAACATTCCAGGAAAAAGCAAAGTCATTTCAAAAAGTTAAATCCATTTTCCTCTCTTGATATAGGCTAATGTGGCTATTTCTTCCCATATTTGATTTAAACAGCGAAAAGGACCAAGCCGAAAATCTAATGATCGTTGATCTTCTAAGGAATGACCTTGGCCGTGTCTGCGAACCTGGCTCAGTGCATGTTCCCCTTCTGATGGAGGTGGAATCGTATGCAACTGTTCACACTTTGGTGAGTACAATCCGGGGAAAGAAGCGTTTGAACTTTAGCCCAATCGATTGTGTTAAAGCAGCATTCCCAGGAGGTTCAATGACTGGTGCACCAAAGTTGAGATCAATGGAACTTCTCGATTCTCTTGAAAGCTGTTCTAGGGGTGTCTACTCAGGCTCCATCGGATTCTTCTCTTATAACCAAACATTTGATCTGAACATAGTAATTAGAACAGTTGTCATACACGAGGGCGAAGCATCCATTGGAGCTGGAGGGGCCATTGTTGCTCTGTCAAACCCAGAAGATGAGTATGATGAAATGATTTTGAAAACACAGGCCCCGATGAAGACAGTGTTGGAATATGAAAGCAAAACAGGTTCAAACTATTAGACTAGTTGCGTCAGACATCGATTTTTGTTATTTTTATTATTTCGCATTGTATTCTTATCATTCCCTTGCTGGGATTCTGCCATTGTAATAAAAGGATTCCTGCTGGGTATAAATATCTGCAATTTTGTAGCTCTGAAATTCAAGTTAATACTGGGTTTGTGTTGGATTTGTAGTAATGATAGAGAAAATGTTTATTCCTTTAATATCAGATGGCATAATATAATGCCCGTCTAACATGAAATTGAAGTTGATCCCATGGACAGTACAAGGCCATTTGTGTTTCTTAGTCGAGAGGTGAACAAAAGCTTCTCTGCTATGGGTCAGGCTCAGGGGGGGACCCTTTTTCTGACCCCTCTCGGGAGTCGTGTGCTCGACCGTGGATTATGAGAATCCAACGGTGGTTGATAGCACTGAGCTGGCATTCACTTTTTGCCAGTGCTCAACCACCGCACACGACTCCTCAGAGGGGTCAGAAAAAGGGGTTCCTCGGAGCCTGAGTCTTTACAGGAACCTTAATGTTTGATGTTATTCGAACTGTTGATTTACAGAGTGCCTGGTTTTGACCTCTTCAAGAGATTGTTTGCCTGCCCTTGCCCCATCCCCTGACTGCCTGATCCCTCCCTTCTGTCCTTTCTTGTTTTATTTATTTTTCCTTTGGACATAAGGAAAGAAACTCTTGCAGTGCATACCTATCTCTGCTTTTTATATCTAGTTTAATATAGGGATTTTTCCTGCTCTGCCTTCTATATGCAAATTATTGTAACAATTTTTTTTCCTTCTATGCCTTTTATATCTAATTTGATATAAAACAGATTTGCCCTTCTCAAATTTCTACTTGCATAATGGCCTGTGCAGTTGAGTGATGGGTCTTCGGTTCAAGACCCATTTGCACCCTTGAGTTTCCGACCTTGTTCAAAAACGGCTTATCTGGTGGTAACACCAATTATTATTTTTTTACTGAATGTGGTTGTTAGTGCAAAGATCCACTTTTGAATAAAGGCAGGCAACATTTAAGGGAAACTCCCACTGAAAGGGTAATCCTAATTCTCCTAGTATCCATTTTCTAGGAATTGAATTCTGCTGAATAAACCATGGGAAACCTGGACGACATACCACTAGAACTTAAATTTTTCTCCAAGGAAAGAAGATAACGTGGTCGAGTTATAAAATACTAACAAAAGGCTTTCGCGGGTCACTGGAAATAATTTCCTAAGATCACTTACGGAGTTGTTTATGGAAAATGTAAAGTTTTTGGAAGTAAATATAACAGTCATCTAAAAGATAGTTAAACAAAAAAGACCAATATACAAGAGATGCAGGGAAGACAAATCTGCAGAGTGTCTCTGTTTACATTATCTCTTGCCAGTGATCAGAAATCTCATTAGCACTGAGAATTGAAATGACATGAAACAAGGATTCCATTTACCTTGTTGTCAGACCTGTTCAGTAAAATTGAAAGCGTTCGCCGCCCTTTCTTTCTTCACACGAGTGATCACGTTTGAAGAGTCTTGTGATCAAACCTTACAATACCTACATCTCCATATAATTTTTTTGCCAAATGTACCTGAGAAAACATGAACAATGGCACTATTATTGTCTATAAGGACTTGGTTGATAACCCATTGGCAAATTATAACGAAGGAACTTCAGAAAGAGTCTGATTTGATCAACCTACGTTCGATTTCCTCCAAGATGGAGCCACTTTAATATTTTTTCCCTGCTAAGCACCATTGACTCCCAGCACCTGTGAATGTCTGCTGGATTGAAATGGAGAACTATTTCAAATGCAAGTTAATTGCGGTATCAATAATAACTCAAACAGTAGGGTCTAGAGTTGAGTCTCAAGCTTCAAAAATTATTGAATTCCACTCCTTCATGCTCCCCAACATAAAGCAAGTAGGAATGTAAATCAAAGAACCTAGCCTTTTCCCCAAGACGCTCAGAGTGGCCACTTGACAAAAATTCCAAACAGGTCTAGCAGACACTCATTTGATGTATAAATGACGAGAAAATGCCTTCAAATTTTCTTGCAACATGACAATGGTGTGAAGGGGCTTCCCTCCATAACAGATTAGAATGAGTGAAAGGGTAGTTGTTATGACCTCATCCTCCACACTTGACAGTCATCCCATTGAACAGGAAGGTCACCTTCAACTGGTTAATCTAGGGTCTCTTCAGAACACCAGACATACCACTACCCTTTTACAGAACACTCGCTAACAAATACTTTCTTCGTTGGGACAAGCAAAAGAAGTTGCTGAAGGAAACACATAATCCTCCCCACACCAAAGATCCTCCCAAAATCTAATCATATTTCTGTTCATTTTTATATATGATCCTTAATTTAGTAATTGAATACTTTAAAAAATGAGAATACCATCAAAACCAGCCAGTCTCCATGCATGTCAGAACCTGCACACCATGTCAACTCTTGGGTATACCAAGGTGACTGGTAACTAATACAGCTCTTAGTTCATTACTTATCTTTTTACGAACAAAGGTGTTATGGATTCCCACATGGGGGAACTAGCCTGGTTATGCTAGCATATTGACAACACAGCTAGATTCAACCTTCCCACTAATCTCTCTACCTACAACATTATTTGGTACAAATATCAAATTCATTAGTCCACCTGGATTTCTAAAGCCATTCTCGAATAAGAGGTCCTACTCATTTCCTTTAGGTTCCTAATGCTTAACCAGTCAGCCTTTTTTTGCGTGGCACACAACCTTCCATTTTACCAGATGATACTTCTTGCATCCCCTCCTATTCCCTGAGAAGTATTGTTGGATTTTCTTCAACCTTTCTATAACTGATTTGGCGTCCTAAAAGTAGATATGAAGTACAGCATACCATTGGAAGCAGAGAGAGAGAGAGAGAGAGAGAGCAAAATTGCATCAACTTCTAGCACACACACTGACACACTGACTGACACACACACACATAGATAGATAGACAGAGAGAAAGTTGGTATACAGACTTTACCCCTTTATATGGACCCAAGCAGCCTAATTACACTAAGAAACCTCTCCTTTTGATCACAAGGAACCCAACATCTAACAGATACTTGACAACGTCATGATTCTAACTAAATAACAGACAGAGAAACTTAACTGACAGAAGGTAGTAAAAATTTGTTTTATACACAAACTAACCAAGCAGTTCACCCACATAGTAAAAAAAGACAAGATTCACTAACAGATGACCCAACTGATAATCCCGCTATGCACATGAATGAATAAGAAAAATGGATATGGATGCAATGGGAGAGGTAAATTCAAACCTGTTTATCTTGTACAAGTGAAAACAAGTTTTCATTGGGATCCACTAGTGTGGGATTTTGTTCAGAAATTATGGTCCACGGGATTATGAGAGGCAGAGATATATCACAAGTATCTACACTGCCTAGACTCAACTCCGATCAGAACGTCCGACAATGCTGCATCCAGTTAACTCAGTGCCAACATCTTAAAGTTTGTTATGGCATGCCTCCTTATACATGGTCGAAAAGTTGAATATGAAAAGTATTAAGTAGAAATACAGTGGGAGGAATGCTCAAACAAGATCCCACATGATATCTAGGACTGAGAGCAAGGTTTCAAACTCAGTTTAAAGACCATAACGTGGGCGGGACTAAAGATTGAGATGTGACAATCAAGACTCTTGCATGTTGATTAAGTTGCTATACAATGTATGTATGTTGGTTGAGTGATGCTAGCAAGCAACTCCCAAGGAGTTGCACAGATGCAACCCCGCAAAGAGACAAGAAAAATATATATATTTGAATTAAAAGTGTGGTTTCGAGGCAAATTTTATTGTCTTTTGGCGGGTTGCATCTGTGCAACTCTCTCAAGGGGTTGCTTGCTAGCATTCCTCATAAAAATTACATGCAAGTCGATGAAAGAATGCTTTGTGCTGGACATATGTTGTGAGGGTGTTTTGGTAATATACAAGACCTTGCATGGGTGTATGTTAAATTACAGAAACACCCTTACAGGGTGAATACAGAGGATAGGGAGATACATTTCTTGTACTCAAGCAAGGAGTGCTAGCATTCCCCTCACCAACAAGCCCAAGATCGAGGAGTCTCAGCCATGGTTTAAAATTTTGCAATGTTTCCTATGAAACATTTTAGAATTTAAGAGAACCAAAACGAAACATTAAATATTTCGTATGTTTCATTTCGTTTCGGTTTGTTTCGCCGAGACAAACCGAACATTACAATACAATCAGAAAAAGATAAAATTATGATTTCATGATTTTGAGAATGTTTTGGAAATATTTCGCAATGTTTCAAAATATTTCACATATTACGTCATTTTTTCAATAGCTCGAAAATGTTTCGTTTCATTTCGGAGTCTGTCTCAGTTTTTCACTTGACTGAAACATTCCTTTGAAACCGAGATCCTAAACTATGGTCTCAGCTGAGGCCCACCTTGTTGGCTTAGCACTTCCTCTCAGGCTCACAAAAAAATTGATACTTCAAAAAGTTCAGTCAAGGGTATTATCGTAATTACACCTCACACTGCACCCTTTTGTGTCCTATAATATAGAAACTCCCTGAATTTTCGGCCGACCAGTGTGGGGAAAGTTTAGGCGATTTAAGCGCTCTTTATTTCTGATTTATATCTCACGCTCTCTAAAAAGCCATATTCAAAAAAATTCACACGAACACAAAAAGCATTTTCAGGGCCCTAGGGTTTATCATTTCGGCGGATTCAGGTAATACTTCTACACTTTCTGTTCTTAGATCCACCAGGTTAATTTTTTTATTGTCTGATATATCTCCGATGTCCGTAATGTAATTTGTTGGTTGATATATATGATTCTACTACTTAGATCTTTGTACATCCTTAAAGGGTTATGCAAATTCCTAGTTTTGTTGTTTCATCTTGATTTTGTATTGGGTTTCTTAATTTTGCATGTTTAGTTGAATCTCGTATCAAGGTTTTGTTTTATTTCTTGGTTAGATTCGTTACATCTAAAAACAGAGGTCTCTAATGATTCCTATGTCTATGAGTTTGCATCTTGTTCTATGATTCGAACTGTTATAATTTTAGGTTTTGAACTGATAAAAAAAATTAGGTTTGGATTTTGTGTTTTGGGTGTTAGAAGTTGGGAGTTTGATTGAGCGTTTTGAATACAAGAATGGATTGTGTTTCAACATTTGATATTTTGATTGTTTTGGGTACGTGATTCACAAGATAACAATGTATAGAATTCATCAAGCAGGTTTGGTATGTAGAGTTAATAGAATGTCAAAACAATGCTCAAAATAGAACTTGCTTTGTCTTATTTGAGAAACTTATGTCTAGGTTAAAAACACGGTTCGAAGTCTCGTCCGATCCCGTTCTGGATCGGGCGATCCAGATCGGAGCCCACCAATTCGACCCAAAATATGGATTGTCTCACTCGAGATCATTGTTTCCTAAAGAACTCTCACGTTGTCTCAAGCGAGATGCACAGATCCCATTCTGGATCGGGATAGGAGCCCACCAATCCGGCCTCTGATCCCGAGATTTTGGACCATGGTTAAAAAACAATGTATTTTTATCAAAAATATCTATTGAGTCTTTTGCCATTTAAAATAGAAGTTACGGGAGTTTTTAAGACATGGTTCAAAGTATTGTTCTGTCTCGGAATGTCTCGGTCGAGACGTCTTAGTCTCTCGGCTGATTGGAACAATACAGGGGGTTTGTCTTAGTTTCTCTCTCCATTTGTCTCAATTTATCATATATTTCATATTGTCTTAGTCGAGACCGAGGTTTTAAATTTTTGTGAAACTCTCGAAATTTCGGTTTTGGGCTAAGACAGACCAAAATCGAAATCCCCAAAATTTTAGCCCTCTCTTCAATAGTTCAATATTAATTAGATAAGAGACAAATAAGGCTTTCTATTCATAATTATTAGAGGCAAAAACTAAGACTTATGGGAGATTATAGAGAGAAAAGGAGAGAAGATTTCCTTTTTACAAGCAAACGATAATATTTCACCATTTAATATTTTTCCAAAATTTCTCTAAAATTTCGAATTTCGACCTAGACCGAAACTTAGCTCGAAATTTAAATTTAAATCCTTGGTCGAGACAAATTTTCAACAATTTGAGATGTACCTTGAGACGAGATTTTTTTAGACTATGCATGTGGAAACTCTATATAATAACTAAATAATTAGTATCTTAAATCTCAAAAATATGATTCGAAGATAGTCAGGATTTTTTGTTAAAGACTTACATTATTTTTTTTTCACTCAAGCGGATAGATAAAACCTTGAATACCTGCACACCAAAATATCTGAATTGGATAATAGCATAGGATATATGTAGTGTGCTTGGTGATTTGCAAAGTTGATTCTCTGAGTCATATGAGTTGAAATGGTTCCTAAGATATCTCAACCTGAGTCGACGGAACGTGACCATGTATTAGGGCTCAATTGAGAAAACTTTTTGACTTCCCTACTCCCAGAGAAGGAAAAAATTTGCTCCACTAGGGGAGGGCAACATTTGGACCTCCAGGCTTGGTTAACACCACACACTTTTGTGGGTCCCACCAGTCTCCTTTTCAAATTTAAGGGAGATATTCCCTCCACACACTACACTCGTACGGTTGACGAACTGCTCTCCTCTCCCAACCCGAAGAAGAAATCCGTACTTGCCCGCGGTGACCTCGCGCCATGGGCTAGATAGCTCCACTCCAAACCTCCATAACCATTTACTTAGAAGAGCCTTATTCATCACCTTAATGTTCTTGATCCCCAGACCTCCTTAATCCTTGGCCTTGCACACCGTTTTCCATCCTACCAAGTGTATCTTTCAATCCCCTTCCCTATCATTCCACAAGAAATCCCTTATGATCTTATCCAAAGCATTCGCCACATTACAAGGAATAGAGAAGAGAGACATATAAGTAAATAGGTACTTAAAAAAAAAATAGTAAATAGGTAAGCTGGAAAGAGTTTGATATTGTGAAGTTTCGTTCACTACGATTTGTCACAGTGTCCTATTTATATAATTTTGTTGATAAAACAAACAATGGAATTCTTAGGAGTTAAGAAAATAACTAATAACACAATTGGAAATGACAAATTTGTAATTTAGAAGTGTCAAAGTAGTATCAGTATCATATTGTGTTTGTACAGGCATGTTTGGCATATTAAAATATCCGGGATCTTAGGATGAAAGACCTAGATCTGGTGGTATAATTATGCCGTAAATATTGAGTCTTGATACAATAGTTTCCAGGTCAATCTTCTATCTTCACTTAATTACAAGCCTTATATTTGGAGCCATTATATAGTTTATTCAATTAGCTGTCCAATGAGCCCAAGATTACTCAAGTTAGACATGGTTTGTGTGAGTTATGGCCCAAATACCTGCAAGGTGCGGGGATGAGACGGGAGTACCTGTTCTGAATAAACAGAGTTTTAGCAAGTGTCAGGGCTTTAGGATAGTTTTTACATTTTAGGCGGAGTTTTGTCTTAAGAGAGTCCTATGACATTTTTGTTGAAATTACTTTTAATTTACAGCAAATGTGTCGCATTATGTTTAGGAAAATCTTTTATTTCAAAGCTAATTAATAGGAAGCAGAACATTCTTTGGACAAGTGATTTTGGAAAGTAGTTTGGCTAAACAAGTCATAGTAATGAGAAGTTTCTAGCCAAGTAGGAGACGCTAAGGGCTGGTGTTCAACATATCTATCTAAAGTCATGTGATTGCTCTCTCTTGAATCAACAAGTTAAATTTATTTTTGCTGCAATTTGCTGCTTTTAGTGTGCTGGTTCCTCACTATTCTGATGCGAAATCCACAAACCGGAAGTAGTTTTGACTCTGCTTCACTAAAAGAAGGTTCTCATATATGCTTTTATCATTGAGAAGGTTGCCTCAAATTTGTAAGTGCTGACTTTTGCAAACGTCTTTTTTTCTTATTTTACTTCAGTCTTTATTTTTGTCCTTTTATTTGATTATTCTCTAAACTTCCTCTCTACCATTGTAGATTTAGTTCTCACGACCTTACTTCGCTTTAATACTAAAATTCAGTTCCTAAAACACAATTTCAGCAACCTGTTTGCAACTTTTAGAATTTTTCCTGCAATATTGTCCTACCAAAAACTCGAGTTTCTCTTACAACTTTTATTCCCTAGTGTCCTAAGTCACGTATTTTTTTGACAGGTTTTGCTATTTTGGACCCCAAAAAATGGTTTAGTCTATAATAGATTACTGACGAACATGTAGTCTAGAAACTCTTCAATTCCAAACTCTAAAATTTTTCATGGTAATGAGCATAGTGTTTGGTAGTTTCTATCTTATCTTTGGTTCAAGTTAGTCTGGTCTCTACTCTCTAGTAACTAGAATTTTTGTAAATCAAGGTTTGTATTAGATATATGAAACATGGTTTTTTTGTTTGTTCTAGGAAAGTTTTATTTTGGGCTGAGACCAAATTTTAGTTTTTTAGAATTAACAAAATCAAGATATAATGGATTTTGATTATTAAATATTAGAGGAACATTTTTTTTTAACAAGTAATGAAAGATATTTCTTTTTGGATTTGTAATAAATGAGTATGTTAAAGAGAAATGAATGTACAATAGCCCACTATAAAATGCTAAGGGGAGAGCATCCACATTAGCTTCGGGAGAAGGTATAAAAGAAAAAAAAATTCAAGCCATCAACTTGAGTTGATGCCCAAAACCATATTCTCGTAACAACTTGTAAATTCCACCAAGGTGACTCCTTCAACTTGTTGAGAATGGTAGCCCAAAGCAAAAGGAATCATCTTCCCCACTATCTTCCTCCTCTCATCCAATCCTATCAACGTCCAACATTGCACGAGTTGTAAAAATCTATTTGTAAAGACCCAATGGACTCGCACCTTATCCAAGAAAGCTCCAAATTCTAGTCGTAAATTCACAATGGATCAAAAAGGTGATTTATCGATTCTCCGGATTCTTTGCAAAGGAAAGTCACGTTGGGCATTATCTTCTTCTTACTTATCAAATGCTCCCTTGTGAGGATCTTGTGAAGACTTGCTGTCCAAATAAAAAATGATACTGTGTAAGGAGTTCAGGTGTGCCAAACTAACTTGATTGGAAAAGACAGGTGGATTGCTCATCATCAAAGCCAACGAGAAAGACTGCACCATAAAGTCACCTTTAAAATTCCATCTCCAGATCTGCTTGTCTTCTTCATTATGTGAAATGTGAACTACTTCGAGTTGACACTAAAAAGTGGGAAATTCTTCCAACTCCCAATCATTCAAATCCCTCCTAAAATGGAAATTCCGTTAAGCCCTATCTCCAATCATCTGCAAGCAACTGTTAACGAGAGAATTTATTCTCATAGGATATAAATTCAAAATTAGGGAAGAGAATAGCCTATAAAGTCTTGGGTTTTTTTGGTAACACCCCCTTGATAAATCTTCTATCTTAGTGAATTCCACCTGAGTTTTCATTCTTTTGGTCTTGCCACTTTGACTGCTTTTTGAACACCATTGACTGAGTTGGAAATATTAACCACATCACCCAAAATTGGAAGAACCAATAAAACCAAAAGTGTCTTCAATTTTTGGGTGACGGGGTTAATGTTTCAAGGGGGCAAGACCAAAAGAATGAAAACTTAGGGGGGTTTCACTATTATAGAATTTTATTAAGGGATTTTTACAAAAATTTATTTATTCACCATTTGGAGCTTTTCATACATTTAGTTGCTCTTGAAGAACTAGTTCTGCAGAGGGTTTTTTTTGTCTCCTACTTTGGGGCTCCCCAAAGATTATTTTTGCAGTCCTTTTAATGGTGAAAGATGATTTAGGAGCCTTATTGACTGCTGGAAATAGAAGGTATTCTAGGTGTATTTGTTTCCAGTATTGTGTACCTTGTATGCATGCATATATGTTTTCCCCTTCTTTTCATGTTCTTTGTTTTATCTTCCTTCTATTTGTAGTTATTTACAAGATATAGTGGTTCTCTCTAGTCAATGTAATTTCTCTCCCATAATGCATATTCTTCAATATTTCATCTATTACTTCATTCATGCAGCTGATCCCATATAGTTGGGATAAGGCTTATGATGATGTTTAAATTGTTGATTTCTTCTACACCTCACCATTTGTTTGCTATGAAACAATATGAACACTCGCAGTAATCGTTCTCTTTAATTTGATGTTCGTTTGTCATATTGGTATTTTAGTAATCAATTGTGCAAATAGTGCAATACCAAAAAAAAAAAAAATTGTGCAAATAGTGACTTTTGGTTGTCAATAATAACTCTCAACAAAAAAAAAGTATCTAATGTTAACAGGTGTGAATCCTTTTGTTTAATTGATGAATGATGAATCATTATGATTGTTTGTGTGTGTGTGTGAGGGGACGGCTCAGTTTCAAATATTGTAAAATGAAATTCAGGGTTTTTATCCTGGACCTTTATTATAAATGATTTAATCAATCATCATCACAAGGGGCTGTTGTACAAGGGAGTCTTTGAAGGCAAGCAGGTAGATCTACATGGCATCATTCTAAACATAAAGGGGCTGTTGTTCTTATGGTCGAAAATGTTCTCGGAATGCAAGGGGCTATTCTTTGAAGATTTAGTGTTCCGATGGGACCTTATTTGTACAAGGGAAGCTGTTTAATTGGGCGCTTGTTTTTTTCTCTTTGTTTTGCTTTGCCTAAGCCTTTGTAGGTCATCTCAACCTCTCTTGCTTAGGTTTCGGTTGTTCCTTTAGTTTTGTTATCAATAAAGCTTAAACTTATAAAAATAAAATAAAAATCATTAGCCTTATCCCAATAATAGAGGTTGGCTGCATGAATCCTGTTCCTCCATTCAATTATGTCAAAACCATCTCTTCTATTAAGGCGAGTTTCTTAAAATCTCCTTTCAAAACCTCACTCCACGATGTCCACGTTCGTTTTGGCCTTCCCCTTGTTCTTTTGGACCCTTCGACTTGCACGTTCCTCCTCACTAGTGCTGCCATTGGTTTTCATTGTACATGTCCAAACCATCTCAATCGATTAAGCATCTTTGGTCTCATTGCCATGTGGTAGAAATTTCCTCTTAGTCTGCTTGGAACACGTTGATCACATAGCACTCCAGAATCTCATCTAGACTTTAGCCACCTTGCTCTAATTCTATGGGCAACATCGTATTCAATCTCTCCGTCCATATGAATAATAGAACCAAGGTATGAAATTGATCCGTCGTGGTATCTCTTGGTTGTCAAATTTAAATGGCGCATCCTTACTAAAATTGCATTATATATACTGTCTTGATTTGACTTATTATAAAATTCTTGGATTTCAAAGTATTTCTCTATAGTTCTAGTTTTGCATTTACCTTATCATTAATCTCGTCAACTAATACTATGTCATTTGCAAATTAATTCTCTAGGGACCCTATCAAAACCAGTCTTGTAGCTGTCTAGTATTTCCAAGTCAACGGTTCTTTAGTTGCCAGCACAGCAAAGCATCTGTTACTATTGTTATTGAGCTCGAAATATCCCAAAACATAAGTGAGTCATATTTATGATACTTCACCACCACTGCTCTAAGATTGCCAAATCAAGTTTCTTTCTTGCCTGATTCCTAGGTCTTGTTTGTCCATGGAAATGACCCTTTTGCCCCTATTCAATGGAAACAGTGTAAAAAAGCCTTAATGTTTTTAGGGCTTTATGTGAGCTTTAGGTGGCTAGGCAGGGTGCGCAATGCCTAGATGGGTACCAGATTGACATCCATTTCGAAGCAACCTCTGAGATTACTTAAACAACCTCCTAGGAAATCTGGGAGTCTTTCAATTGGCATTTTTTTTGCCCCAGAGCTTTGGTTGTTATTGACAGAATAACAAGTTTTAATTTTTCGACAAGGGTTTCATTGCAAAGCTTCTTTTAACTGTTCCCTAGAAATTTGTGTGAGTTAAGAGGACCTAATTGAAGTTCTTAATTGAAGTAAGAGAAACATATTGCTTTCATGCATGTGCTCGCCGATACTGCTGTGGATGAGTTTGTGGGATGTGCATGAGCTAGTCTAGTATGAAATTTTTAAAAAGAGGGTCTCTTTTCTGCTTGTTTTCTTTTGTCACCATTACTTCAATTAACATTGTCTTTTGTAATGATTCAGGATGCTTCCTACAATCAATGGATGTGAGTAAGTTCCCAGAATGTGTTATGTTCATCATGTAAGGCATTTCTTCTGAAACATACATGGGGAATTGATCAGGTGATTTAGTTGCTCCATCTGGGATATCTACAAGCAACACACTCTAATTTAGTTCAGGTGAAATGTTGATACAGAGTTCTCTTCCTAGTTCAATTGAAGCAGCTCTTTCTTTTGTATCTGACCACGGGAAACAAGACTTATTATGTGATTGGATACCCAGTGATGAAAGTCCAAAATGTGATGAACGTCCTTGGGATGGCTGCAGAGAATCTGTTTCATTTGGGGAGGAAAAAGAGAATGCTGCTGATTACTGCTCTTTAATTCATTCAAGGTCTTATTCCCAATTATCAACTGTTGGCATTATGTGTGCAAGTTCTGCACCAAATCTTGTGTACAAGCGAAGGAAACTGCAAAGGAACTCTGTTGCTCTTTTGTCAGCGCAGGCAGCAACAAACAGTAGGAAGGGAAGTGGTGATTGTCTTTCCAATATAAGTTCTGGCGTGCCTCCACTGGCGGCCAAAAAGGATGATCATCTTGGTTCACAAATCAAGAATGAAATTCATTGTGTCAGAACTCCTGTTATGACTTCAGGTGTATGCAACAGAGATCTTCTTGGTAGTGGAGATACATACATTTGTGGACAGCTTTATCCACAGAAGCTTGATGATGTTCCTTTAACACACATTAACAACACTAGGGGTTTGGAGGTTTCAAAGTCAGAATCTATTAATGGATGTACAGGTGGAGAAGAGCAAGGGTTTGATGAAGCACCAACTAATAGGATCCATAGATCAGCTTTGGAGTACTACAGTGTAAATGATAGCTGTTCATCTTCAAAGTCTAATATGGAACTTGGTTCAACTTCCTTGAAGACTGACATGGATGACAATGGGGAGTGTTCCTCTTCTGATATTTTAACCAAGGAACTGTTGGAGGGAAGTACCTCAGAAAAAGAACTTTGTATCTCTATACTCAGAAGTCATGGGCTGCTTGAAGGAGTTTGTCCTGTCAGAAGTTGTGCTTCTATTGAGGTCCTGGGTATTAATGGTGATAGCAATCATTCGCAATCATGCAAAATATGTGGTCATTCTGGAAATTCACTGAATATGCTAATTTGTGATAATTGTGAAGAGGCATTTCATGTATCTTGCTGCAACCCCAGGATAAAGAAGATACCAGTTGATGAGTGGTATTGTCATCCTTGTTTGAAAAAGAAGCGTAAACTTTCGCTTGAGACTACCACCGGAAAATCATTGAATGTCAAGAGTGAAATGTCTGAATGTAGAAGTAGAGCATCTAAAGGCGGATTAGGTTCTATATTGTTCATGTTGAAAGACACTGAACCCTATACATCTGGTGTTCGAATCGGTAAAGCCTTCCAAGCAGAAGTTCCTGACTGGTCTGGTCCAATTTCCAAGTACGTTCTATAAGCAGCACTCATGTTCATTCTCATGGTTCTGAATTGGTTTTATGCGTATACACGATTGCTTGCATTTGGTTTAAAAGAAAGTATATGGTTAGAGAACTCTTCCTAAGGTAAGACTAGGATAATAATAGGGGCCCATTTTATGGTCTGACAGTCCAGGCTTCTTATCTAGGCGTATGGGGTTTTCACTTGGGGGGGGAGAGGGGGCACCTGGTTCCAGGCTGTTCAAATGCTAAAGCCAGGCCTTGGAGTGTAAGGGCTTATTTTTTAATTGGGAGTTTGTTTGCCTCTTTTGTTTTGCCTCGCTTTAGCTTAGAGTAGGCCTCCTCGTCCTCTCAAGCTTAGGCTTTTGTTCTTATGCTCTGTTTTCAATAAAGATTATACTTATCAAAAAAAAAAAAAAAAGGTCAAGATTGTTAGAACAATGTGGATTTAAGTTTGTAGCCAATCCAAAGCAGCCCCAACATTTGGACCGCATGATCAATGACAGTTGGTGTCACCGGTAAGAACATGTCCTCCCTGTAGGTGGAAAGTAGTAGCTTGGACTGTTGGTTCCATTTCTTTTCCAAATAATCAAGCTTAAATATGAGTCTCGTCCAGCGTCTTGGTAAGTTGATAGAACAGTAGATTAGAAGAATAATGATATGTTTCTATACACAGATACGGGTATTCATTATACTAAACTATTTTTAATGTTTAATTATGTTAAATATTCGATGTTTGATACTATTTATAACCATGAAATAATATTACCTTTTTTTTTTGATAAGTGAAATAATAATACTTCTAGTCATTGTCAATGTTTAATTAGTTGGTATGAGATAATACCCCATGTATGTATTGTACCGTTATTGCTGAGACATTCCAAGTTGAAATGATACTTTGAACCATGCAAATAATAATGTTTTTTTTTCAAATTGGCAAATAGACTTAACTCAATGTATTGTTATGCATATTACTTGATGTTTGCCAATGATATCATTACGTTTGGTATGATATGTGTTAGTTCTTTTTTTTCTTCTAAATTTGGAAATCTAATTAGGTTGTAGTGTCACAATTTTCACAAGCTTGTTTGTTTTTGTAAGTTCATCGATTTAATTCTTCATAGATTTTGTTTAGTGGTTATTTATGTTATTTGGTGGAAGTGCTAGAATTTTAACAACGTTATTTACTCTTAGGATTTTGCAAGTATATTGATCGTTTTTTTTCCTTTTAGATTTTATTGAGTGTTATATTTATAAATTAGGTGGTAATGCTAGAAATTTTACCATTTTATTTGCTATTAGAATTTTGCAAGTCTACTGACTTAATTCTATCTTTCTTGGATTTTTTCATTTTTCATGGTATATGTGTTGACAACCACTTTACTCTAAAAGCTTAAGCTGTTAGAGGGGGCGTAACTATGTATATCAAAGGGTCCACGGGTCTAACAGAGGCAAAGTGCAGGCCACACAACCAAACAACACACTCCAACAACACGCCCCCTCAGCACTTTGCCAAGACTCGAATCCACAACCTATTGGGACCTCCTTCTCTGATACCATGTTGACAAACCACTTTAATGTTAAGACCCAAACCAATAAACTAAAAGCACCTAGGTGATAGTGGAGCGGAAAGCTAAGCCCTTATACTGCTTGGGTCATAACAATCCACCACGCTTCCATGGTTGACGTACATGGTGGCCTACTCTGAGGTGGCTTTCATATTGGTACCCCCTTTTTCTCATTTTTATGTGAGCGGACCCCCGACATTTTTTCTGGTATCCCTATGTTCTCTTTTTTAGCGAGCCCCCAAGTAGCCCTTTCCCCAGGTCACCCCTCCCATGACTTGAACCCGTGACGTGAGGTTGGCTTTGATATCAAATGTTAGGAACCTAACCAATACTCCAAAAGCACCGAAAAGCTTGAGTCTTAACCTTTTAGGATCCCAACATTCCACCACGCTTCCAAGGTCATCGTCCATGATGGTCCACTTTGAGGTGGCTTTAACTCTGGTACCCCTATTTTCTCACTTTTTGTGAGCGGGTTCCGACATTTTTTTTCCAGTACCTCTATTTTCTCTTTTTGAGCGAGCCCCCAAGTAGCCCCTCTCGTGACTCGAACCCGTGACATGGGGTTGGCTCTGTTACCAAATGTTGACAACTACTGCTGCAAGATTTTTTTCTCTCTTAAGTGTCTGTTTGGGATTTGTATAACTTTTTGTAAGGGTCTATTATGTTATTTATTTATAATTTTTTGGCTTATGTTCGGTGCTGATTCAATGGTAACTAGATTGGGATTTGGGTTGAGCTCACTGGATGTGAAAATAGAGACTTGAGTGAGTCATTAGTTGACTAACGTCATTCTTGAACTTTGGAATCAAGTCGACTGAAAATTTACAATTGCATAATTGGAAGAAGTTACAAAAATGCCAATCAACCTCCCACAATTACATCAGACTACCCATAGGCAATTCTCTCTTGGTAACCACAACATGTTGAGTGTGTGTGCTCCTTGTGTGGCAAGACGGGTGCATCAATCGCATGTCAAATTTGAATTTTTCTCTTAGGAAGAAGCATTATCTTTATTGTACAAGTCTTAATTTAAATCTCCAACTTCCTCTTCCTTTTTAAGGTTGCCTTTATGTGATATGTTCATGGCCATGGTACTCATCATTTCTTCTTGCCCTTTTGCCTTTTGCCTTTTGGTTCTTTCGGTGCAGTGATTTCGATTTTATTGGTGAACCATTGGAAATGGATCCTGCAGAGTGTGTTTGTTTGCATGTAAGTCTCACTTGACCTTTGTATAACATTTTATTGTTGTGATTTCGTTGTTAACAATAGAGTTCTGGGAGTATAACAAAGAAACATGTCACCTCGGATTCTTAGGGGTGGAATACCAACAAATCATCCACACCCAACACTATAGGTAATTGGCTTCAATGTCGAGAGGTAATAGATGACAATGCAGGAGAAAGTGCGGAGGGAGCTATTTGTGGAAAGTGGCGCAGGTAAATGTATTTTTGCAATATTGTCTACAATATATTGGTGGTAGAGATTTCAAGTTTCTTACATACCATGGGCCTTGACGTTGAATCGTCATTTTGTAGTCTTTGTGCCTTTGGAGATCATGTTGTTAGTATTTTTTTTATCATTTACTGGTATCCATTTAGGTTATCATTTTCTAATTTGATAGAGTTTCACTTCAAATGTTTCACTTCAAATGTTTCACTATATAGAACGGAATTGATTGAAACAAATTGTTTAAAAGGCATGACCATAATTATCAAAAGAAAGAAGAAAAATTAAAGGGAAGAGGTAAAATTATTGAGGTCTTTGATGAAATTGAATGGTTGTTTGTAGAATATGCAATAACTCAATAAATTGCCTCACTTAAAACTGAATCCATGAGCATGTTTGGTGACACTGAAGTTCTTATCTGATGCATTGGGAAGCCAGGAAACGAGGCAATGTTCTTGGTCTTTTATGATTCATTTATTTGTTTTGGGGTGGGTTTTCTCCAAGCAAAGATTTGATGTCTTGGTAGTGGATAACTAGCGCTCATCTGGACGTAACTAAAAATGTTATATAAATTCCTTTGTATTGGGAAATAAAATATAAATTGACGAGCCTATATTAAGATTTCAAATGCTGCACTAGGAAACTAGGGGGATCCACCCTTGGCATGGCTGCCAAATGAGGGGATTAAACCCACAAGCTCCCACATGGGAAGGATACACATATACCACCCAGCCAAGCGAGCAGGTGTGTGGGTTCAACTGGAATTGTTGAAGTTCTTATGGATGATAGTTGTGCCGTCAAGAGTTTTCTGAGGTCCCATTGGCAAAAGCAGAAATAAGGCCTTGTTATGCTTAAAACTATCCCATTCTTTCTTTCTTTTTTGTGAATATAGTATATTTATGTCGGTATGTATTACTAAACGAAGGAGGGTATAGTCATCACGCTATACAAAAGGTACAAAAATTGAGAAACAAAAGTATAAAACGCCACCCAGACTATCCCTTTTGGGTATAAACATTTACAAAACTTCATGTATCAACCCTTCCCAATTACGATCTAGATCAAAATAGGAGATACCTTGGAATTCCTTCAGGATGGACACCGACTGGATAATAGAAAATCTGGAGTTTGGAATTATACTCTCCAAAGGCTCGTACTTGTCTTCAAAGATTCTTCTTTTGCACTTGTTCCATCTGGTCCAATATAAAGCGAACGACACCATATTCTAGCATAATTGACCTCTAATGCTGAAAACACCTATCTTCCAACCGTGTAAAGGCCGACAACATTCCTTGGCATGACCCCTGACACTCGCGACAAAACTCATTCCACACCTCATAGGAAAAAGCACAATGAATAAGCAAGTGGTCCATAGACTCTCCACACTGCGTGGGCAAGAAGCACATGTTTGGGGTAATCTTGCCTTTACTTATGAGATGATCCATAGTCCGAATTTTGTCCAGTGAGGTTGTCCAAACAAAGAAAGCCACTTTGGAGGGAATTGGGCTTTTCCACACCAAATTAGAAGGATATGTTGGAGGACCAGATTCCACCATCTCTACAAAGAAAGACAACGAAAAAAAGTCGTTTAAGATCTCATTTCCACAATCTTTTGTCCTAATCATCTTGAACTTCATTAATGCGCCCAAAGAAGTTGATTAATGGCTCCAATGACTTCTAAACCTCGAGGTACGAATTATAGAGTTCTCATTCCTCTCATAGCACTCATAAACAAAAGCTCTTATATCTCTAGACAGCTCATAGATGGAAGGAAAAACAAAGTTGAAGCCGGTTGTCGCCACACCAAATATCCTTCCAAAACTTCACCTTATCCACTCTTCCAATCTCAAAACGGATTTCAGTTGAGAATGCATTACGAACTTTGAGAACTCCTTTCCACACCCCAATTCTATAGGGAATGTGATCTTTGTTACTGTCCCCACCTAACCTCTCTACTCCCAAACCTACCAACAATCACTTTCCCAAAGATGTTTTGTTTCTTTCCCAAATCTCAAAAGTCATTTCCTTAGCAAGGATTTGTTAATGGTTCTGAGTGGTCTAATACCAAGACCTCCAAAATCCTTAGATGCACAAATCACTTTCCAATCAATGGGATTATACTCGTGTAAATCATCCATTCCATAAGAAGTCTCTTTCGAGATTTTCGATAGAATTTGCAACCGAGTCTAGAATAGAGAAGAGAGAGAAAGTACATGGGTGAACTAGATAGAGTGCTACGGATCAAGGTTAATTCCCCGTCTTTAGACAATTACCATCTCTTCCACTACTTATCAAAAAAATCTCCTCTGTACCTCTCTATCATTGGATCCCATATAGATTTCGACCTATAAGATGCCCCCAGTGGAAAACTCAGATACGCTAATGGAAAGTACCCCACTTTGCATCCCAGACATCCTGCTAACTCATGAATAGTGTGAACTTCCCCAATGGGATAGACCTCGCTCTTGGAGAAGGTGATGAGGAGACTCGAGATAGCTTCAAAGCATATAAGATACACCGAGTATCTTATCTGGAGGTAGGAGATTGAGTACAAGAAAATGGTGTCATTTGCGAACTGTAGGTGAGATATAGTCGGTCCCCTCTCCCCAATCGAGAACTCCTCACTAACACTCTCTTCCACATCCTGTGTACTAAGACGCCTAAGATCCTCAACCACCATAATATACAAAAAGGGAGAGAACGGATCACCTTGATGCAAACGTCTGTAGCTAGTGAAATAACTTGTCGACGATTCCTTGACTACATGATGGGGAGGATGGGGTTTGGCAATAAGTGGAGGTTATGGATCAATAAATGCATTTCTACTGCGTCTTTCTCAGTTCATGTCAATGGGTCACCTGCCAGCTACTTTAGGAGCTCTAGTGGCTGAGACAAGGAGATCCGTTATCCCCGTTCTTGTTTATCTTGGTAGTGGAAGCATTGGGCAGTATTATTTCTAGAGCTGTTAGTTTGGTGGTTTGGGCGGTTTCCAAATTGCCCCGGATGCTCCGGTGATTTCTCACCTTCAGTTCGCTACGACACACTAGTCTTCCTTGATGCCTCAGTGGATCGGGCAAGACTTCTTAGAGGTCTCCTGTGCTGCTTTGAAGTTGTTTCTGGTCTCAAGGTGAAGTTGGCGAAAGGTAAGATCTATAGGGTGGGGGAGGTGGAGCAGTTAGCGGAGATGGCAAACTTTGAACTACCATCTGGGTTTGCCATTAGGGGCACCGTACAGATCTAAAGCTTTGTGGGAACCTGTCATGGAAAGTTTCAGGACCATGCTGACTTCGTGGTAAGCCAAATATTTGTCGAAGAGAGGTAAAGTGGTGCTGATTAAGCGCACCCTTTCTAGCTTACATGTCTACCACATGCCCCTTTTCTTAGCCTCGAGTAGTGCGGTGAAGGAGTTGGAGAGTATCATGCGGAATTTTTTGTGGCATGACAGATTTGACAAGCGCAAAATTCACTGGGTGGGATGGAATTTGGTTTGTCAGGATAAGAAGAAAGGGGGATTGGGGATCAAGAGCCTCAAGGAGATTAATCAAGCCCTACTAGGTAGGCTTTGGAGGTTCGGGGAGGAAGTTCAACACCTTGGGTGGAGGTCATTGCTAGTAGGTATAGAATCTCCCACTTCGGTTGGGCAAGTCGGTCCGCCCACACTCCTTATGGCTGCAGTGTGTGGAGGGGCATACTAAAGATCTCCAGGGAGTATGCTAGAGGAATCCACTATGAAGCTGGGAAGGGCAACATGATCAATTTTTGGGAAGATATATGGTGCAGGGAAAGGTCCTTCATGGAAGATTTTCCAGAACTCTACTTGATCTCGAATAGAAAGAACTGTTCCATCCTCGATTGCATTACCAGTAGGGGGGAGATGGTAGAATGGAATTTTGGTTTCAGGAGGAATCTCAATGACTGGGAAATTGAGTCCCTATCCAGTTTACTAGCTAGGCTCCAAGAAGCTAATCTTCCTCCCTTGGCCCGAGATAAACGGGTTTGGAGCTGGGCTAAGAGCGGGGTCTTCTCTGTGCGGTCTTTCTACGAGAAGCTTAAGGGAGAAGGTGGCTCTCTTCCTTCGACTTCCGCGGTTTGGAAGGGTAGTCCCTTTAAAAGTGGCGTTCTTTGTTTGGGCAGCTATCTTGGATAAGATTATGACTGTGGATCATTTGATCTCTAGAGAGTTCATCCTGGTAGACTATTGTTGTATGTGTAAGCACAGTGGGGAATCGGTTCTTCATTTGTTGATGCATTGTGATGTGGTATGGGAGGTGTGGTCGATGTTCTTCTAGGAAGTGGAGGTGAGATGGGCGATGTCGGGATCTCTCGCAGACATCCTACGGAGTTGGCGCCTAGCTCTTCTTTCCAAAAGAGGTTGTATCCTATGGAAATTACTTCCCTATGCAATATGGTGGGGGCTATGGAAGGAATGGAATTGTAGTCTTTTCGATGGCAAGAATGAGGACTTGGCTACCATCGTGCTCAACATCGAGGGCCTAAGTGTTCAAAGTGTTCACTGAGTGTAGAAGGCTTTTCTTTGAGGATTTTGTTTTTAGATGGGACCTTCTTTGTCTTAAGGATGGGAGCTACTTGTAGAGGGCCTTTGCCTTCGCTCTTGTTTGGGGCTTAGCATGGTGTAGGTCACCTCGACCTCATCAGCTCAGCCGTTTTTTGGAAATTCCCTTGATAAATTTTATTCTTATCAAAAAATTAACTTGCCGACGATCCGTTGATAAAAGGATAGAAAAACATGTAGATATGCACACACTGATCCATTTCCTTTATTTCTACCCAAAGCCCATCCTGCTAAGCATGTAGTCTAGAAAGTCCCAATTAACATGCTCACATGCCTTTTCCAAGTCTACCCGGGTCACTTTGTCTAAGTCTCGCATCTACACATTCATTGGCAATCAGAACTCCATCCAAGATTTGTCTACCTTCAACAAAAGCCCCCTGAGATGGCGAGATGATCATCCTCATAACTTCTTTTAATCTAGTTGTAAGGTTCTCAGCCAAAATCTAGTAGACACTCCCCGCAAAGCTAATAGGCCGATACTCCGCCAACTCTGTTGCCCCACCTTTTTTAGGAACTAACATATTAAAGGTACTATTCGAACCAGTATCAAGATACGCCTCCTCCTGGAACTCCTTAGCAACAGCCATAAAGTCTTCTCTAATAACATGCCTTAATTTCTTGAAAAAGGCTATAGAAAATCCATCTGGCCCAAGAGCTCTGTCTCCATTGCGATCACAGATGATCTTCACATAAAGTCTTCTCTGTCACATTCTTTCTTTGGGGGAGGTTCTTCAATCGCTATTTCTTGGCCTTTTTAAAAAAGGTACTGAACCTAAGGCATTTTGATCATTTGGACATTTTCATTGACTGTCTTCTGAACCAAAGATGGGTTGGCTGATATACCCTGTTAACTGTCAAAAGAAAGGACCCCTTCAGAACATAACATGCACGGATCTGTTATCCTTGTTAGCACTTGGTTGTAACTCATATATGCTTTTTTTACAAGCTTTTGCAAAAAAGAGTTCCTTTGAAACTGACACTTCACTTGCATAATTTGATTGCCTTTAATAAACAGAATTGCTTTTGTCAAACTTTTAAAATCCCTGAGCAATGATATCTCATAAGCGGTATTGTCCAAAAGCTGTGTAAAAGGAAACTCCATTTTCCAACAGAGTAATTTGTGTCTTCGTGGTCAGGGTTCTTGAACAAAACATATATGTATACAAAATGAAAGCACCATTTCAGTCCCAGAAAAGTTCATCTTTATATCATCTTCTTTTTTATTAGTATGATAGTATTTCTGCAGTGAAGACTCCTTTTCTTTTCATCCTAAAACACCTGATCCTTCACAATGTTTGTGTCAATACTTTTGGCAATTGCCTAGTTAATTAGTTCTCATGAAGTTCTACATTCTAAACTTAGATTGTTATCACAGGGCTCCTCTTTTTGAAGTTCAAACTGATGATTGGGATTGCTCCTGCTCTGTTATCTGGGATCCAATCCATTCTGACTGTGCTGTTCCTCAGGTGAAAGGCTCATTTTACTCATTTTGTTTGTTCAGTATCATAAAGTATCTTCAGACTTCATTGATCTCATTTTTCAGATTATTCAATTTAGTGAATGATTGGTGAAGTTCATTTAGCAACAGATGCATTTTGAGATGTCATGATTGATGGGAAGTTGTCCACGTGTTAGATTGAACAATATGTTAAAAACTAACATTTGGGTTCAAGCATGATGTTTTTGGCCAAAAGTAGCCGAAGTGATAATTCTATACACAATGTCAGATAACATGAACAGTGTGGTCGTTAATCAGACCCTTCCAAATGTTAAATACCCCTTCAATTGGCTACAGTCCAAAATTTGCACCGTTTGGAATGATTGAACAATCCAATGGAGGGACTTCATTTTGAACAGTCAAAGAGTTTTGATGTGGATGCCACGTGACCATGTGGTGGTTGATCCAATCCATCTAAATATTAAAAAGGCCCTTGGATTGGACCAATATATAGATGCGTCTCTGTTGGAGGATTCTAATAGTTTGAACAAGGGAATTTTGCAGTATTTATTTTGGTCTATAATTGAACTTTTGTTTATCCATCCAAAGGAAGGTTTTTGAATGGACGGCTAAAATTTTTCATTCAGAATGGTGCAGTTATACTATTTTGATAGTTTGGATCAATGTACACAACACTACATGTACAGCATTCATATCCCTCCTTTAACTTTTCAAAGTGAATGTTATTAATCAAATGGTTGGAATTTATAGGCTGGGCATTTTGGTTGCATATACATGCCTTTTTGTTGTGGCATGAAATTAGAGTCAAATGTTGGCAGTATATTCACCGTAGGCTCTTTAAAATAATTCTTAGGGCAGGGAATGAAAAAACAATATATTTGTCAGTGTTGTATATGGTGTTTGGTTCAGCGAAGAGCACATCTTTCAACCAAATATATGGTAACAGGTAAGCCTACAGACTGTTTCAGTTCTTTTGTCAAGGGAGATGCTAACCTACTTTCAATGAACACTAAAATGATGGAAAACAGGGAAAATTTTCTGTATGTATTTTGTTGGAGTGAAAGCACGATTAGATTAAGCATGAAAACAGATAATTGACAAATGAACCCGAGTCTCAGCATTGTCATTGGAAGTATTATAAGGCAATGCAGCTGATCTTTTTTTTCTCAAATAGTTTGCTATTGCCTTTTCCCTCAAAAACCTTGTGATTTATTAGTCCATCTTTTTATTATAAAAAGGATTGTATATGACTTTGTTTTAACATTTTTACGCCTTCACATTACCCACATCCCACCCCCTCTTTTTGCTCTCACTTTTTTTTTTGCTTTATATTCCTACTTTAATGCAACTTTTTTTCTTTTTAGGAGCTGGGAACGGATCAAGTTCTAATGCATCTAAAATATATAGAACTGGTATGTCTACGTAGTCCCTTCAGAAGTTTTTACTATTTAAAGCATTGCAGTATGAATTAGATTTATATTGTTTGCTATCATCAAGTTACATTTTTGTTACAAGATTGAGCGCCAGGGTTTTTCTTCACTATTAAAATATACATTCTTTCTTGAACCAATAGAATTTTTGCATATTCATCATGTGATACTAGAAAAGAAACAATTAGAGCTTTGCTGGGCAGGTTTTTTTATTTTTTCGATAGGTAAATGAATTGGGGAGAATCCCACTATACAAGAGAAAGAAAGAAAAAGGATGTAGTGAAGACCTTCACTAACTACCCAAAGACAAAAAGTAACAAGGCCAAAAACTAGTTGAGCCCTCTCATGCCATCTAATTACATAATCCTTAAACCGCAACCCTTGACCTCTTTAAGGATCGATGACCAATAGTATAACATGGCTTTAATCTTTAAATCAATTAGTGGAGTTACCTAACCTTATTCTAAAAAAATGTGACCGTTCTTCTCTTTTCAAATACCCAACAAGCGGCTAAAGTGAGGAATTTCTAAGAAAATGGCCTCGATAACTAAAGGCCTCCCAGATTACAAAAAAAAAAACTAAAGGCCGCCCCATTACCACCCTTGAAAGTGCTCTTAAAGACTTTTAGCGGGTTGTTCCCACACCTTGTTGGTGAACCAACAATGAAGTGGCACTGACTAAGCACTCGATTATACATGGAACACATGTCAGGAATAATCTTCCTCCTACTTATCAAATAATCTACTGTGAGGATTTTGCTGTGAGTGATCCCTAGAAAAAATGCCATCTTAGATGTGATATGGAACCCTGCACGAGGAAGGCTAGGAGCCATGCTCCAAGGATACGATCGCTAAGGAGGACTACACAAAACAAACACCTTTGAGATCCCATTTCCAAATCTTCCTATCTACCACATCGTCCCTTCCAAGTCATTAAGTAGTTAATATAGATTTTCCATTTCCTAATCATTAAGTTTTTTTTTCCTTGAACCTAAACTCCTTACAGCATTACGAACCAACCTCATACAACAATCCTTGACAAGAGTACCTTGAAGGTCTAACATAGTGTAGAAGACTGGGAAATCATTACATAAAGAATCCCCACACAAAATATCTTCTGAAAATCTCACCCTATCACCCAACCCTATCTTGAGTCAAAGACCTTTTATGAAAAGGTTATGCACTTTAGAGGTGCCCTTCCACATGCAAAAGCTATAAGAAGAAACAATCATTGCTATCCCAGCCATAATTCATGCTACTATACATACAATCTATGATGCTCCTCCGTAAACAATTCAACAATTGATCTCCACGTTGAACCTTTATAGCCTATAAAGCTTTGTTGATGTAATTGTAACTAAATTCTAGATATTGCATCAATATGTCTTAAAGGATGTAACTTGAGATGTTCTATTTTCAATATCACCTAGGGCATCCCTTGATATCCATATGACATAGTATTCATATGGCCATAGAACTTTTGAAGCAAAAAAACTCGTCGTAGCTTGTTGGGTTTGTTTCCATGAATCAAACCATGTAACTTAATTGAGGAGACTATCTGTTTATTTTATAGGATGGCCTTAGCTTTAGTTGATTTTAGTTGATTTTAGCTCATATGCTATAAATAAAGGGCAAAGACCTATGTATTCTGTAGGAAGCCAAATGCTTTGAAATCTAAGTTAAGGGTGTGGAACAACGAGAAGTTTGGCAGGGTGAACATAACGATTAGAGTTTTACTTGATGAAATTGAATCAATTGACAGAAAGGGGGAACTAGGGCCTGTGAATTGGAAGCTCCATGGTAGAATTGAAGCCAATGAGAATCTTTAATTAGCTAGCATGATTGGAGGAAATAAGCTTCAAGCCAATAAATTTGGTGGGCCTTTGGTCTCAAGAGCTAGGGAGGTTTTGTGCTCAGTTATTTACCCATATCAAGGTGCTTTGTGAGAGCTAGTAGCTAGACATATCTTAGAGGTGTCCTCATAGCTAATGAATGGCTTGATTCTAGAATCTGATCACGAGAGTCGGGGATTTTGTGCAAAACCGGCATGGAGAAGGCCTGGCATTTTCTTTATTACATTCTTGGTGGGATGGGCTTCGGGGTGGAGGAAATGTGTGTGAGTTTGCATTTATACGGCTATCTTTTCCATTTTACAACAGGTCAGCAATAGGTTTCTTCAACATCCCCAGAGGTCTGTAACAAGGAGATCCATTTCCCCTTGTTTTTCATTATTATAGTAGCTCTTAGTAGGTTGACTTCCAAAGCCGACGAAGGGGGCGATGTTGGAAGGGTTCAATGGAGGCAAATGTGGGCCAACCATTTCGTAACTGCAGTTTGCAGATGACATATCTTCTTTACCAAGGGATTTATTAGTTAGTTAAGAGACCTCATATGCATTCTTAGATGCTTTGAGGTAGTTTCAGGTTTGTGCATCAATCTTTCAAAAAGTGAAGTTTGGTGTGGAAATTTCGTTAACTTGGAGGAGGTTGCTAGCATCATGGGATGTAAGGTGGGCAAACTCTAGGCATTATATCTAGTTCTTCTGCTTAGTGCCAATACAAGGCTAAAAGTATATGGGATCAGCTAATTGAAAAGTCTGAGAGAAGATTGTTTTTTTGGATGAAAATGTATTTTTATCCAAGGGAGGAAAAGTCAGTCTCATCTATAATATTATGCTTTCTAGCCTTCACATTTACTTCATGTCTCTTTTCTCCATTCTGACAAGTGTTGCTAAAAGAGGTGGTCTTGGCATCAGAACTTTCAGGGAGGTGAATGAGGCATTACTAGGCAAATGGCTATAGAGGTTCTGTGAGGAGATTGAGGCATTATGGAGAAGGGTAATTGAATGTAAATATGGTGGTAGGAGC
Organism: Euptelea pleiosperma; assembly: GCA_035048495.1. Classification (NCBI taxonomy): domain Eukaryota; kingdom Viridiplantae; phylum Streptophyta; class Magnoliopsida; order Ranunculales; family Eupteleaceae; genus Euptelea; species Euptelea pleiosperma. The sequence goes on along the minus strand of CM068548.1, from coordinate 18,980,981 downwards.
TGAGGATGGATAGCAACCGTATAACATATTGTAGTTTTATGGTCATGGTGATGGCGTATGGAAAGGGATATCTGAAGTTTATGATCTTTTTAACCAGGCATCAGATTCAAGGTGGCAAGAGGTGACAAAATGAAATTCTGGGACAACGTTTGGTGTGGGGAAAACTCAATTTGACCTGCTTTTCCAATATTATTCACTTTATCGAACTACCAAGGTGCTTTGTTTAGAGTTTGTATAAGGGGGATCGGATGGCAATATTTCACGGAAGTTGGGGTTGAGAAGAAATCTTAGCGATTGAGGGTTGGACGAGTTGTCCACGCTTCTCAGTCGTCTTGACCAGATGAGAGTCCTGGAAAACCAACCCGATAGTAGGATGTGGATATGGGACCGAAAAGGTGGATTCTCAGTAAAGGCATTCACAGGACATTAGTTCCTTCATTTTATAGCCTTTTCCCTGCCTCTTTTGTATGGGGTTCTTGAGTTTCGTCTAAAGCGGCGTCTTTTGTTTGGACAGTGACTCTCAACAAGATTCTCAAGATAGATCACCTTATCAGTGGAGGGAGGATGATTCCCAACATGTGATTTATGTGTAGGGATGGTGGGGAATCGGTGGATCATCTGTTCTTAAATTGTCCCTTTTCGATGAAAGTTTGGTGTCATCTTTCTGTACTTTGGGATTATCTGGATGGTACCTTAGTCTCTCATTGATTTCATTCAATGTATGTTGATGCCTTTAGTACTCGGGACCGCATCATTTGGAGGTTGATCCTTTTTACTATTTGTTGGGTGATTTTAGAAAGAGAGGAACCGTTTTATTTTTGTAGACAAGGATGCTGATTTTGCTGCCGTCATTCAGAAGATCTAGGTTTTCATCCTTTTTTGGATGTCCTCTATAGTAGAATTTAACGGAATTCATTTTGAGCACTTTGTACATGGCTGATATTTTTCAAGGGGTCCCACAGTTTTGGCTGGGACCCTTGCTTCACTTTCTGGTTAGTGAGTGAGGTTCTCTACCACTTGCTATCTTTCCTTCTTTCAGTGTACAGTTTTCAGCTTCTTTAATACAATTATGCTTACCTATATAAAAAGAAGAAGACCTATGTCATTAGGTCACTCAACTTCTAAACATGTATTTATTTTACACGTGTGCACATATTAGAATGGCTACTAGAACAATTTTAGTTTACCTAGACCTGAATTTTCTTTCGATCAGTTACCTACGCTTAATATTTAGCGTCGACATATTAAGTTTTGTAGTTTTAAAGCAATTCTCAATCTGAAGTTGAAGTTTTGATTTAGTGCTTATATGAACTATTATTTATATTATATGGGATGGATTCTCTGCATAGACAGTGCACAAAAGTCTGCAAAGACGAGATTTTACACATGGCAGCTTAGGTGGAAGGCCTGAACAAGTCTACATGTTCCACCTCCTCGCCTCTCCCCATGTGATCAGTTCAACTCATTAGCCCTCTACCATGTGGCAAAAATAGGATTTGTTTTTAACATCGTTGTCTATTTGAATTATAGAAACATACCTCAGCTGCCTCATGGCAGGGGGCTATGCCTCAAAATGGTAAATGTTAAACTATGGGAATGTCTTTAGCGTTTACGATTTTGGTGCCCTACAACTCTGGTGACTTCTCTGTTGCATTATTTGATTTATATATGTTGATTTGTTTATGTGGGATTGGTTGTTAGAATTTTTTGCTCTAGTGGGATAATTTCTTCCATGGTTGATGCATATTCTGTAACTTGTGTATTAAAACACGTGGGCATATCCAGATTATTTTACCACCCGGGGTGGAGCAGTGGTTGAGCGACTTGGGTGTGCTCCCCAAGGTCGTGAGATCCAGTCTCCAAGAGGGAATAAACCCTGTGATTTTACCTGATATGCCAATTTGTGGTGGCTGGGTGTATCCGTAGGGATTAGTCCTACTTCCAAAGGGGGTGGGGACACCCTATGTTATCAATTATTTGTTTTTTGGATTTTTTGATGAGTTTGTCCAGAATATCCAGATCAGGATTGCCCTTGCCCTTATACTATTTCTAATGCTGTGCAGCTAAGGCCTCGGCTAGCTGCTAAAAAGCGAAAATTGAGTCGTTCCAAGAGTGATACAGAGGACATGAGAAGTGCAATATTAAAAAATGGGCGTGACTCCTGAGAATTCATGTAAGTGTGCATAAATCATGCTCCCATATGTATGTTGTACATTTTAGTCAGATATTTGAAGGGGTTTGCACATTATCGAGTCGATTTCTTCCTCCAAAATGTACAAGTGCATACGAGAATCCACATTTTTGTATTCCCTCCAGTCTACAATATAATTGTTGTAATCGACGAGCAGATGATTTGTGTCTTCTCAGGTCATCTTCATCTGGTTTTGATCCTTGTTTACCTACAAAGTCTTTCATTTTTTTTCCTTTCTGTGTGTGGTTGGTCTAGAAGTTCCTTTGTAGCAACGACAGAACAGTGAATGCCAACCTTTGATATTCAAGAGCAGTGAAGGTTATCCCTAAATGGTTAAAATGTTGTTTTTAAGTTTTTCTTTTATTTTCAGTTGTTTCATATATTGGCTTACCTTGTAAATATTTGCGGGAGCTTTCGTGCTCTGACAGTAATTCAATGGAAGCTTTGGACTTCTTTCATACAGCCACCTTGTTGTGTAATCTAAGGTTTACAAGTACTACGGGCGGTCCTAAACAGTGATCACTATGAGAAAAAATGGGGTGCTTAAAACAAATTTTGCGTTCGTTTCTTTATCTTGAATTGTAGTATTGAAGTCGTGACCTATCTTGGCCTCTATATCCCTTTTAGTTGAATTACAAGACTGATAGGTGCGCTATGGAGACCAAGTACCATATATTAGAGGCAACCATGATTCACTTGGCTTAGATCGGAAAACTACTGAAGAGAAAGGCCATATAGGTCATAATAATGAGAGTTCTACATCAATTGATCTACAAATTGATATGCATTGGAGTTCTACATCGATTACAAGATTGATAGGTGCGTTATTACTAAATACCCTTGTTGTGGAACTGATTTCAGAATTCAGTTACTACGTTAACCTGCTTACCTCATTTGGACCAAATCTCTACTCAGGGAACCAATTCCAAAAGTCAGATGCTGGTATTTTGGTGTATATACCTTAATTTTTTACAACCCAAATAAAATATTCGACATATAATTATTTCTAGTCATTAGTTTTACATCTAATCAGTTGGCAAAGTTGTCATCGCTACGTGGTCCTTGTTCATGATACAAGAGGATTATAAGTTTTTTACTGTATTATCTGACGAAGGGAAGCAATTTACAGAAGGGTTGATAGGGTTAACCACAATCCGAGGATGAGTCACTGCTGTGTGAAGAGTAGGTACAATCTGCTGTTCTGCGAAGAAGGGGTCTTCTATATCATTTTACTACAAAGAATGTACAATCTTCTGTTTCAGAGTGGAATGCAAGACGGTGACATGTATTTAGATCATGAATTGCTCATTTCAACAACATTTGATGATCAAATAAAGCATCCCATGTGAGGAAATCATTTGGTATATGCATTGGAGTGCCTTTTGTAGAGTCACACTGTTTTCCATAGATAATTTAGAACAATACATTCAGTAGAAAAAGGGGAACAAAGTAGATACTCAGATTGAGACTGTTTGAGTCTGTCTGTATATGCTTGAGTTTTATGCAGATGCTTCTTTTCAAGTGCTTCAGTACCTGCTTGAAATTGAAATGGAGTTGCAGAAGAAATAGGTATGTACACAAAGTTGGTGTCATCAGCTGCAGCATAGGATCTGGTGTGGACAGTATGGGACATCTGCCGAAGATGAGAATGCTGTTTTGTTGTCTTAAGAACTGGGTGTTTGCAGGTGAGCAATTTGCGTCATTTGGCAGATGGGGGTATTGTCGTTGTATCAAGTAAAACTGTGTAATACCTCTCTTACATTTAGATCCCCGTAATTGTAAAAAAATCTGCTATCAGCTATTCAGTCAGATCTGTTTTCCTTCAATCTCGAACTTTGATGATTTTATTGGTTGTCATTTCGTCATGCGAAAGGTCCGGTGCGCCTTTGCCACCCCCCACTAAAAGGCAAAACCCGCAGTTTTTCATTACTTGAATAAGATATAAAAAAAAATTGTTGGCAGGTTTTGTGTCTTGGTGTGGCAAAGGTATGTTGTACCTTCTGGGTTGCTTCCTAGCAGTCCTTGAGTCTATTTGTGGAAGTGATGTGGGTACAAGTCCTGCATGAAGTTTTGTGATTTCATGAGCATTAGCATTTGGAAATTGGTGGGAATAAATGGTATTGGTACTTAAAGGTTTACAAATTTTTTGATGTAATGGGAGGCGGCAGTTGGGGTTGGAACCTAATGGTTGAAGGCTAATTTTGGTAAATGCAGGAAAGATGTGAAACATTATCAGCGCAGCGACACACCATGTACATTGAGCATCACTTCTAGCAATGACGATTGTCTTCAATTTGAAACCATGGAACCATGCCATACTCATCTTCCTAGTTATAAAATCACTCTCAATAATCTCCATCAGTACTGCACTGACATATTGACACGATCCTCTGAGCACGTGATAAGCATGTTGCCGCCTCAACGCATCACGAGGAATACTAGCCACTACAACAGTTTCTAATGTTCTCATGAGTGGGGATTGAACTAACAAAAAAAAAAACAAGTGGGTTTTCACATAATATTGGTTTTTTAATGACCTCATGACTATTGAAGCAACTTAGACCCTGTTTGGTGACCAGAGTAAAGTTTTCTAGAAATTGATTTGTATGTTAATGTGTGGATTTAGAATCATTTCGAGAAAACTTTTCTGAGGGAAACCATACTGGTTGAAACCAATTTAAAAAAAATTAAATTGGCTGGAAAAAAATGTGCTTAACTTTTCAAATATAAAAAATAGAACATGAGGTGAAAACTGGTTGCAGTGACATTTTAGCAATAAACCGATGGATTTAGTATTTGAAAACGATTTACATGAGGGAACAATTATGAAATTTGAGGGGAAATAAGATTAAGATTTCTGGTGTGTCGCACCAGACTTTTTCCTTAATTGTTCTTTATTAGAGGAGAAAATGTATTATAAAAGAAAATAGTTCACTAAATATAAGCCTCAAAATATTTTTGCAAGAAACTGGAAAAAATGAAGTTCTGATTTCCTCCTGGACAGTTGATCTCACATGAAATAATTTCTCTTTTATAATTTTTCAAACTCTAGAAGAGAGATTTTGACAGATCATGAGTAGGTATCATCATGAAAGGCAAATATTTTCTAGTTTTCTCTTTCGCAAGATCACACTTTTTCCCTTAATTCTGCAACTGGAACATAGATCACAAGCCGTTCATCCAAATGGGTTTCATCTGATACATGATTCTTGCCATTGCATATTCTCAATAACACCTCCTTCAGCTTTTCAAGCTTATTATCCAGACAACACAGTCTCTCCATCTCAACCAAGTATAGCTGCTCCTTGTTCTTGGTCTCGTTCAGATAGGAAGTTCCAATTTCACACTTGGGGTTGACCCTCTTCTTTTCCAAAGAGGCTTTTCTTTTTAAACTGGTCATTTGTTTCTTCAAGCTCACTGCATTGCTAAGCCACGTACTCACCTGTTCAAAAGACACCCAATTGCTTTGATAATTTTTGTTTTACTGACATGGAAGGAAACTGATTTTCAAAAAGAGCTGCCCAAAGTTTCTGCAGCAGGAAACAGGCTTGAATCCAAATCATATTCAAGTTCCCCATAATCCAACACAGGGTCTCAATATCAAGGTCGCGTTCAACTTCAACTTATCCGCATGAAAATGAGGTAAAAGAGCACATAAAACAGACCAACTTTTTATCAAGTTAATGACATCTACAAATGAACTGTAACTTCTGCGACGATTAAATAGGGGAAGGAAATCTACCAGCACCATTTGGGTAGGACCATATGGACGACCTACCAATAGCATACCAGTACATGTGGCACAAAAGGTCCAATTTGTAAACTAGATTTTTGTTCAATTTTTTTTTTTTCGGCATAGGAGATTTACTAGATAGGAGCCATTGGAGATGGTGTCACTACCCTCCATGTGTGCCATGCGCGCCATGAGTATCAGTATGCTGTTGGTAGACCATGCTATGGTCTATATTAATAACGCACAACAAAGCATGAAAAGGGCTAGTAGAACTACTTAGTACCTCATTTATGTTGGTGGGAAGTGCACCGATGGCTCTTTTTTGTTGTTTCTTTGAGAGGGCAGTCATAGATTTTGGGTTCTTTCTCCGATGAACCTTTCTCAAATTTTTGGGTATTTGGCTTCCAGTTGTTAATGGGACCAAATAAGAGTTAACATTTGATGCCACTCGATCAGCAGTTCTGTTCTTTCTAGTTGCAGCACTCGATTCTTTGGAGACGCTTGTGTGGAGTTGTTTTGTGCTTTTTGCCTGTAATGGGTGTGTGAGAAACTCATCTAAATAGAATAGGAAGGAAACTGGCCTCAAATCTGACTAGATGCATAGAAGTAACTTCTCCTCCAACTTGAAAGGCATGTAAAAACCAAGAATCACAGAAACCTTAAATCCACAAGCTATTAGGAAGCTCCAAGAACATATTCCAGCATCAGAGTTTGTAGGTGAAGTGGACTTCATAAGTTTAAATTCAGCTCCTAAAGATTTAAGTTTGCAAATTAAGATAGAATTACAAGGGCATATCTATTCCTGGATGGTCTGTGGCTTGCCTAGCAAAGCAGTCTGGATAGGCAGGGTTTTCTTACATGTGGCAGCTGAGGTGGCAGGCCCAAAGGGTCCACATGTTTCGGCACCTCACACTGTCCCCATGCAGCAAGTTTCATCCCAATAGTCCTCCGCCACATTGCAAAAAAAAAGGATGCTTTTTTCAAATCTTTTCTATTTAAAAAATTCAATGGCTGTCATTCATAGGGAAAAGTGCAATAAAAGGTAAGATATTGGCATGATGTAGACAAGGGCATTGTCCATGTGGTGAATCCAGAGAATTGCCTGTCAGATGGACAGTTTGGATTCGCCATGCCAACCTGAACATTGTAAGAAAAACCCTCTCCGTGCACAGAATAAGTCTGAACAGCCATCCACAAACCTTTTCCCATTATAGATAAGAAGCAGGTTAACTCAAAGTTTAGAAGTTTTTGTAACAAGGGTAAAAAGAAAAAGAAAACATCATGAGCGACAAAATTTCAGGTTAGGCTATCGTAATTTGAGTCATGTATGTGTATCTTAATTGGACATCTGTTTTATGCATAAACCGCTGTAATGGTTCCTCATTTTCTTCTTGAAGGTCATTCACAAGGACAACTGACGGAAAACTAACATCAAGGAACCTATGGTATTTTCAGGGTCTTGCAAATAATGGACAGTTGTACTTAATAGAAGGTTAAGAAGTATGGACTCACCTTTCTAATTTTAAGAGCTGTGTAACGGGCATTCTTGAACCACTTGTTGACCTGAAAATAAGAAATAAAAAACCTTCATCTGCTGATGCAAAATGAGGTGGAAGGGGTAAACAAGTAATAAGCTATGAGAAAGTGTTGTGTCCATGAAGGACCAAAGTTGTCTGCTTTATACTATACCATACACATGACCCACTATGAATTAATCCAGAAACCTTATTCAATAAGCCACCTCTCAGACTGGCGATAGCCCAAAAGTAATACAACAATCTCAGACAATCCTCAGATTCTTGACTGTCCGATGTATTGCAATGTATTGGCCTCCTTTAAGACAGTTAAACCACTTTTTCTTTAGTTGTTCAGGTTCTTCTTGTTCTTGCTCTTGTGAGATAGTTAAAGCAATTGAAGTATGATGGGCTAAGGCTCATCCAAGAAGTTGCCCACAGACTGAACAGACTCAATTGATATAGTGGTAGGCCACATATATGATACATAGCAATAAGGACCTATGAGTTTTGTGTCTGTCAATCGTACAAAAGCCTAGTCCGGTTTACAACATGACTTCTTCTGTGATTGAATCCATCATTCTAAGATCTCTAGCTTACCTTCTCAGATGCAAGACCCAACTGCTTTGAAAGATTCTCCCTGACAGCCCTCGAGGGAAGCTCATTTTCAGCAAAAACTCTGCGAAGTTTCTGTTAGAGCACATAGCAAACAGAATTCACTGATAGAAGCATTAATAATTCCAATATAACAAGATTTTGAATCAGACAACAAACATGTCAATTTAATGCACTAAATGTTCTTAAGCTTAATATATAGAGGTACTAACTTCAATATTAAGAAAGAAGGAACTCCAATTACCTCAACTGCATTGGGGGGAATTCTGAAAAGTGTTTTTTTATCTTCTGAAACTGAAGGCAGTTTATTCTTAGCTTCTATATGTATCACATTTGAACGTCCATCCCCAAGCCCACACAAAGCCACGAGAGTGCCGGCTGCGTCAGACTCCTTCCCTCTTCGCTTTCTTCTACCAGGCCCCCAGTCTTCATCTTCACTAACTTGTTCATTTTCAGGCACGTCCTTGCCAAACATCTCCTGGGAGAAGGAGAACAACAAACATAAAAATTGTAGTACGGCATCTAAGTAGGAATACCAGGTAAGGAAAGTCAAATTCAAGTCCTTAAAAGAAGATTGTGACACAATGTCGGAAATAAGTATAATAATTTGGAAAACAATTCAAAAAAATCGACCACTTGGAGAGGACCTTGAAGTCAATCCATGAACAGTCGGATCCTTTCTCCCCTCGAGATTTGCACAAAAGGGATAAAAACTATATCCAAGGAGAGAAAGGATCCAATGGTCCATGGCTTGAGCACACAGTTCTCTCCACACAGTCGAGCTTTCGATCACGATTCTGAAACAATATACAACATGGAATGATGTTTCTTGTACGTGAAGGAGACGACTCGTGTTCCTTCATGGTGATACTGTATAAATGAGTCAATCCATGCCATTCAATCAGTCAGATACCTCTTAGATGGAGATATTGCAAATACTCATACAAATCAAACAAACCTGAGGAGACCTAACCATCCAACGTGTTGGATTTTCTCAAATTGTTAAACCACTCGAAGCCATCCATTGCTGGTTTTGTTCTTGAATAGACAATCAGATTAGCTTTAAGAGGTGGCCCACTAATGAATGCATGCATGTACATATGGGAAATGATTTCCTGAGAATTCACCAATGCCCGTATTATGAATGGTCCATGCTTCCGACACCAAAGGTGAAGTGAACCTGTTTTGTCTGGAGCATGTAGACCAATCAGGTTTCCTAACTTAAGGGAGGAAATGATTCCCTCATAATCCATCACCACATGATTGTGTGTATGTGCAATGCATAACATGTTTTTCCAGTTACAGTAATCATTAGCTTAGGCCTGAGAGTTGTATTGATACTCACATCATGCAGTTTCTTATAATCTACATCTCTTCGCTGCCTACGGCAGCTTGTAATTTCACGATCAGTAGTATCATCAGAATCTATGCTGATGATCGAGTCAACAAGATTAATCTTATCAGAGTCCCTGCTTCTACTTTTACCATGGTAATAGCCACCCTTCAAGGTACCACCATTCCCTGATCTTCCATTTTGAGGACTAGCTTCTTCTTCTGATGTCCAAAACAAACTACTGGAGCTACTAGCATCGTCAGACATGTTCTCTTCAGTGTCTGCTCTACTGTAGCTGCAGCTCTTTTCATTTATATCTGGGTCATAATCATCATCTTCAGAATCATCAGATGGCCATTCGTCTCCCGGATTAAGAGATGTGTTTTCACCATCAGGCGCTGCAGCTGCGTCTTTGAAAATATCCTACCACGATCCCAAAAGAGTAATTTATTAATTAGTAGAGAAATAGAAACTTTGGTAAGGTCACACCAAAAGCATGGGCGGTAGATAAGATTGATAGGCAGGAAACACCCCAAAGCAACAAGTTCCATTATTTAGGCTCAAATAGCTATAAAGAGGGAGAGATTGAAGAAAATGTTGCCTATAATATTAGAGCTGGGTGGCTAAAGTAGTGATGCACTTCTGGAGTTCTATGTCACTGACGCATACCAATCAAGCTTAAGTGAATTTATTTTAAGATAGCAATATGACCAATATGCTTTATGGAGTGGAATGTGGGCCAATCAAGAAACATGTTCATAGAGTGAGAGTAGCCGAGATGGGGATGTTGAGATGGATGAATGGAAAGACTAGGAAGGACAAAATCAAAATGAGCAAATCTGAGGGAATCTAGGAGTAGTCCCAACAGGGGATAAAATAAAGGAAAATCAATTAAGAGCATTGGGCATGTACAACAAAGACCAATTATGGCACCAGTGAAAAAGAGCACTTTGGTGTAACTTGAAGGCTCTAAGAAGATGAGTGAAAGGATGAAACGGAGATTGAGGTAAGTAGAAATATCTGAAGACACACTCTAATGGAAGATAAGGCTCTAGAAAGAATTAAATGGAGGAACAATATCCATGATGCCGACCCAAATAGTCAGGCTTAGGCACTGTTAATGATGACTAGAGGAGCAGAAACAAATAAAAGTTTCTTGAAGGTGTTTCCTGTAACTCACTTGCCAATTACTGTTGGCAGAAAAGTGGGTCCCAAGATGTGCATTGACTGCTTCTAGTATTTCCATCTTACACTCGCAAAATTTGCAAAACCACCCTTGATCTCCTGGAGGAACTGGATTATCATCAATTCAACTAAAGAAGTCAGTTTCGTTGAGCAAAAATAGCAAATCTGAGGTACCTGAAGGATAGAATTTAAAGACCGTAGATAAATGTGATACACATACAAGTGGGAGGGACCTCACATTCAATGGGTCCCACCTTGGAGATTTCTTAGGCCTATTATTGACCCAATCCCTGCTAATCAGACCCGAGAGACCTATTATATTCGGTAGAAAGAAATCTGCAAGGAAAGAATTGAAAAGAATGGCTTACTATTTTCAGTAGCTAATGGAGGCTCCAGGCATTTTTGGTGGAAAGCACAATTGCAAGTCCCATCACACAGTATAATGTCATTATCTGGAAAAGCATCTCGCAACTTGCACTTTGCGCAGAAAATCTAGACATAAAACATGAAGTTGTGAATATTCAACTCTACAAAAAGCAGAAGGGACAGAAATTCAGTACTAGGATGATATATAGTCTGAGCTTATAACTTACAAGATAGTTGGACCCATTATTTGAGAGGTCCCACCTAGGAGCATGGTATTAAATTTCAAAACATTGCTACAAAAAATATCAAAATATTTCCATTTCCACAGTGACAGAAATGATTCACTAATGTAATATTTCCATTTCCATAATTATTTATGTAATTTCTCTATTTTGAAATAAATAAAAATAATTAGTAATTATGAATAATGTCTGCAAATAGTAATAAGACAAAACCCATTACCTATATAATTTTCAACAATTAGTATATATGAGCTCCAATGGGTATAATCCAATTTTTGTAATTAAAAATGAAAAATCAAATTAGAAAAAATTAGAGACCCTTGGGCCATAGATCAATGTTATTATGACTGTTTGTTACTTTTGTGTACTTATATTACATGATTTTGAACATTCAAAAGTGTAAGTATGATCCTAAAAGTTACCAGCATCAGCATATACCGGACGCTATTGATATTGTTTATCATATCCCAAATGATTGTTTATTGTAATTGTGGGATAAAATCGGGGTTGCCGTCCGATATGCCTCGATTTACCCAACACAAGGATCAAAGAATAAACAGTGAATTAATGATAAATACGAAAATAAATAACAAATCAAAAAATCGACACAAATCTTACGTGGTTCGTCGCCGGTCCCTAGCCGGCGACTATGTCCACGGGGAAGCCTTCCAACGGCTGATCTTGGAACTACAGTCTACATTGGGCAGCATCTCTCTACTTTTCTCTCTCTCTCTCTCTCTCTCTCTCTCCCTTACCTCCCCCCTCTTCTCCTCTTCTCCTCTCTAGATCTCTCTTTAAATAAACCCTCTCCTCCTCCACGTGTCCATCTGAGAGGGTCTCTAGGGATTTGGGGAGGTTGCTTGTGAAGCAAACAGTGTCCTGAGTGAGAAGTCACTCCGCCGGGTATGAGGCATGTGCATAAAGAGGAATGATTCAGTGCTTCTCAGGTCTGATCCGGTGTGGCACACTGTACGGTAGTACAATATGCTATTTTTTACCACCTATAGTAATGTGATGAGATATGAGTTTGTTTTCATGTTTCTTATATGATTTTCTAAAATTTCAATGTCCATTTCCTATATCATTTTCTAAAATATATACTGAAGTAGGAATTTCAAACCTCGCCTAGCAGATCTCTGAGCAACCTCACTTGATGATCGTAACAATCCACTTATAGAGTATATTCTAGACCTTCTGTCATATTTTTTCTTTCACCATCCAAAAGAATGCAGAAGATTGAACGGTTATGATCATTTCATTGTGCAAATTTTTGGCATAGATGATCTTCTAAGTGAGGCCGATGAAAGTTGGATTCAGGAACCCCTTGCATGCGTGCCCATTATACAGTTACATTTACAGGTCAAAAAGACTCAACTTTTGATTTCCCCTTCAGTAATAGAAGAGAGCTCTTATAAATTTATTCCAAAGAATGCCATGAAGTTGGGCTTCTGTTGAAGATACATAAGATTATGAAGTATCTAACCAGAGAAAATAAGAAGGTACCGATCTACGCGTACATGTTCATGGTAAACAGATCCATCTGGACCAAGCACGGAGTCTTCAATGCATCCCTCAGAACTAAGCAAATCCAGCTGGCGAATTGCATCACGGATTCCAAGTTTACACTTCAATATCTGCTTCGTGGCTCTTTGTAATTCCTTTTCTGGCTTAATCTTTTCTCGACTGTAAAGAAATTTTGAAAAGAAAGCTTAATATTTCATCGTTAGAAAGCTTCTATAAGGAAAAACTATCCATCATCTTTCAAGGTGCCCTCACAAAAACTAAATGTGAGGATACTCGGAATAAATTATACTGACATGTTATATTGAAGGTTAAGGTGCTGTGTGAAACTCCAAAACAAAGATGAAATCAGTGGAGATGATAAAGGAAAGTGGTTTACTGGCTACGCTGAAGCATGCAATGGAGAGAAATGGACATATGCGAATCAGCCATGGACACGAGGGGTAGAGCATGGTAAACCCTGGAAAATGCAATCTGCCAACACATTTGTACAAATTAATTTAATAATTGTGGTGGATATCTCTTCTCATGAATCCTTCATCTCCACCAATCCTGAACCAATATTCTTCTACAAATAAAAAGTGAAAATAAGAAAAGAGTATCCATTTGAATAAGAGTGTTGGCGTTTCTCTAATATGTGTGTCTCAGAAGAACATCTGACATATAAGTACTTTTTTTTTTTCTAAAAATGGAGTAGCCTTGACTGATTGAAGTAGACATCATGAATTCTATTGCATATTCAACCAAGTTATGAAGCTTTGCTGTCTTCTAAGAGTAGCTAAAGTTTAGGAAACCTAGTGGCAACGTGACTCCAATATATGTGTCTGAGAAGCACATATCACTTTGTTTTTCTTCACGAGTTTTATCACATATTCAATCAAGTATTAACCTTTAGTTTCTTCCAAAACTAGCTAAAATTTTGGAAATCTTAACAAAATGTTAAAGAAATATGAGGTTGAACTACACCCCTGGTTCTTGTAGATAAAAATGAATTTATCAGATAAACTTTGCATACCTCTGGCCTTTCCAACCCTCCCCAGAGTACGCATCAATGAGGTTCTGTTCCAGCTTCATTTTAATTAGCAGGTACCTTGTTCTTCTTTGCAAGCGAGAGGCTTCATCATGCTCCCCATTTTTCTTCCTCCTCTTCCGCTTTCTCCCTTTGTCTATCTTTTGAGTTCCAACATCCCCACCAGTATTCTTTCCATGTCCTTTAAAGCTAAGAATTGAGGATTTTCCATCTCGAAGCATTGAGGAAAGCTTCTTATCAGAAGAATTGGTATCAGAGACTTTCTGCAGAGTTTTTCTTCTAATTGGTTTCCCATTAAAAGAATTATTCCTGGTTCCATTGTTTGAAAACTCAGATGCCCTTCTCTTTGACAGGACTGAACCAATCGTCTTTACATGAGACCTTGGTTTTGGTTTGCATCTCTTGGTGTAGGATACTTTGCAACCATTCTTGTTCTGAAATGAGGTATTTATTCTGGACCCAATATCTCTCTTGGAAAAGCAAGACTTGCCGGATGCTTGGCGGTGTAATTTCTTACCAGTGTTCTGCATCTCAGTGTATCCTATAACTCTGATACTCTCTTAGGACCATGTAAATACTGAAATAAAAAATACACCACCATGAAGAATAATTTTATTTGGTGAGAATATCAGAACTGAAAATTAAGGCATAAAATTAGATAAACATATGAATCCTTCACAAGACTAACATTCCAATAAAAATAAATTGATTTTGGAAAAAGTAATCACATAATCATTCAATTGGTTTTAAAACACATGAAATCCTGTAAACGCAAGATTTTAATCTAAGTTTCCAATCATATTCAAATCCCAATTCCCAATACCAAGTGTAGTGGATCTTAGCAAAAAAAGAAGTGATGTACAATGGGAATTAACCAGATTGAAGAACATATGCAATTGTAAAACAGCTAAAATCACTAAAAATAGTATGCCCAACATCAAGAAAGAACTGCTGAACTTCTCAGTGAACAAGAAAGGAACATTGGGAATATAAGTTGAGTCATAAGATCCAACAAGCGCTAAGAATTTTTCTCAATAAACTTTTTATACGAAAAAGAAATGGTAAAAATGGAAAATGAAATCCAAATAATAACACACAAGAAACCCTAACCTACCAATTCAAAGATTCTCTATAACTTTCTGCACATCCTATAAACAGAAATAATCTTTTTTTTTAAAAGGCAATTCAAAAAGATAATGGATTCTAACAACGAACCAACTGAAAATAAGCAATAACCTCTACAACCACGCCAACCCTCCCAAACCAACCACCCCACCACACACACACAAAGAGAGAGAGCAAAAGAAATACCCAACAGTGAAAAACTATTAAAATTCCTAGATACCAACAAAGAAATGCACGACCATAGCTACCCCCATTTCTCATATCGAAAAAAACCCGACATAATTCAACCTAGGAAACACGAGAAAACGCTGAATCCTACAACTCAATTCTTCCCAGTAATCAACATTTCTGCACACCCCCCGTAAACAAGAAAATCTTCTTGAATAAAACCCCAAAGGCAATTCAAACGATAATGGGATTCTAATAACAGCCCATCTGAAAATAAGCAATCCTAAAAGTACCCAGAAGAAAGACAAGGTAAATTTAAAAAAAAAAAAAAATTTAAAACCAGCCGTGGGATTACAATTCACATAAATCTAGAGAGAGAAAAAACACCGTCTATGCTCATTTAGAGAAGAAAATAACAAGTACCCAGATGAAATAAATGGTAATTTTCTCAATTAAACAAAGATCAGCACTCGGATTACATGTTTTCATTCACAGAAATCAGAAGGAAAAAATAAAAGAACCAGGAGAAAAGAGAGCAAAATGAGTTATTTTTACCTGGGAGGGAGGGAGGGAGAAAGAGAGGGATCTAAAAGACCATAGAGGTTAGAAAGCTTTGGACTAGTAATTTCTCTCACTGAAGATTGTGTTACACTGTTAGTACCGTTCCGCTAAGTGGTTTTGATTGTTGTTGTCAGATTCCCGTCGCTGGTTTCGGCTCTTTGTCCACCCAACTTTGTCAGCAGCCTCTCCCTCCCCTCTCTCTCTCTCTCTATCTCTCAAATGACTAAATTTCACCTTTGTTTTATTTGTCAAAAGACTCAAAACCACCCCTGATTTGTCTTAATCATTGGGTAATGGTACTTAAATTTCCATTTAACCCATCAATCCTTCCTAAGGGGTGTCCATGGGCACCCGATTACCCTATGGATCTGTACTTGATTAGTTGGGTTTGTGTCGTCCATCCGTTTGGATCTAATTATTAACCGGGTTGTTTCCGGGTGCTTAATAATTTTTATTTTTTATCAACAATGTGATACCTAATTCAACTCCATACCATTGGGAAAAGGCTTATGATGATGAATGTAGTAACCTAATATTCAAATTTTCGATCTATTATATGAATTAAATACTTGACTGGATCGATTTAGTTGATTAGTTGGGTTTGGGTCCATCCATTTAGATCTAATTAATAACCGAGTTGTTTGCGGGTAAATAAATTTATTCTTTTATCAGTAATGTGATACCTAATTTGACTCCATTCCGTTGGGAAAAGGCTTATGATGATAAATGTAGTACTTAATATCAAAATTTCTATATATTATGCGGATTCAATACTTGACAACCCGATCAATTTTGACTAGGTCTAGGTGCATCTTTCAACTAGTGTGTTCCCAAAATGGGTGAGATCCACTTACCTTTGGCGCGATCTAATTTGGAAAATGCTTGGGGAACGATTTTCCAATTGAGTTGCCCACATTAAGTAAAAATTTTAGTGGTTGTTTCCATTTCTGTCATCTGTTCCCTCTAGCAATTAAGTGTAGTGTTGCATGGTAAAGATCTATTCAAAGCACATAATTAAACCCCTATGCAGAGGATTGCACTGGTAAATCTGACAAAAAAAATTAGTTAGAATTAGTGTGGATCAATTACTTCATTTTTCTTGTTCTCTATTTTAGTTAGAGTTCGCCAAATACCTGAGAAAGCAATGAGGAATTTTCTTTGGAATGACATGAATGGTGATTTCCGATACCATTTGATCAAGTGGGACCGAGTCTGTCGTCCGAAGGAGGGGGGATTAGACATTAGAAGGGTCGGACCTTCGAATGTGGCCCTATTGGGAAAATGGTTATGGCACTTTGGTCATGAAATGAAAAGTTTGTGGCATGGAGTCATTGTCAAAAAATTTGGGGAGGAATCAGGAGGTTGGGTTTCTAAGATTCTCGATCTCCATTTGGGTGTGGGGTGTGGAAATGAATCATCGAAATTAAGGAGCGGTTTCTAGGGGTGGAGATTTGTGCTAGGTAATGGAAAGAGGATCAAGTTTTGGGAGGACTATTAGGTTGGTGATTTATATCTCATGGATGTTGTCCCTCTGTTATATTCTCTCTCCTTGGAAAGGCAAATTCATTGGGTTCTTTGGAAGGGGTTATCCGTGGATGCTCCTTGGGATCTTGGCTTAGGAGATGCATCTTTGTTTGGGAGACCTAACAATTCGGGATTTTGATGGATTGCTTGAAATATTACACGGTTGTCAGTACCGAGGAGGATTATTTCTCTTGGGTGCATTCCAAATTTGGGACTATTGTTGGGGTTAAATAATGCCCCTCCCTAAGGGCGCGGTACGAGTCCATAGGTGCGAGGTTGATCGCCATTAGAGTTAAAGACTCACTGGATCGAATCGCTGAATGGGCCCGTAGGTGCGAGATCGATCGTCGTTGGGGGTCACGGGATCGAATCGTGGAGTCCTGCAGGGTGTGACGTCGATTGTGGTATAAAGGCTAAAGTTTGCCCTCTCCTGACAGGATATTTTTTCAGGAAGAGTGGCGGCTCGAGGCCTAGTAAAGATCTTAACGACCTTCTCTGTGAAATCATTCTATGTGTCTTTGACTTCCTCACATGTAACATCTGTGTACATTTATCCTAATATCGGGAAAGCCAAAGTTTTCGCAAAAGTCACTTTTTCGCGTGATAATTTTATTACTAGAGGGTGGTGTTTGGTGAATCAGTTTGCCACGTGTAAAGCTAATGGTGAAAGTACTAACCATCTCCTTGTGCATTGTGAGGTGACTAAACAAATTTAATTACGCTTTAGGCATTGAAGGGCATATCATGGGTCTTACTGGATTCCATTGGGGAGCTTCTGAGGGCTGGCCCAAGATTTACGCATCATCTAGTGGTATCATTCTACGAAAGATGCCACTGTTTGCAATCATTTGGAGAGTACTTTCCTTGATCGAGCTGAGAGCTAACTTTTTTGGAGATTTGGATTTTAGGTTTGAAAATATGTTGGAGCGCTGTTACGGTGAGAGAGTCATAGTGTTCTTGTGTTTCTTTGTACTTGGCGTCGTTCTTCGAACTCCTTTTCTGTATTGAGATCTTCTCGATCTCCTTTTCTTTCATTTATATATTTACTAGTGGGTGCCCCATGCCATCGGCACTCCTCGACAAAGAATTTGCCAAAATCAAGTGAATGGCGGAGATCCACCATCCATTTGGGGGAGGATTAGATCTCGGCCCTTCTTTGTTGATGCTTATAAGAGGAGGTATAAGTAGGGAAAGAACCAATGTGTTTTGTTATATAGAATAGTAAATGGCCCATGCCCACGGCACTCTCTGACAAAAGCGTTTGCAAAAATTGGGTGCCTTCGGCACTCAAACGGCATAACGGACTGGGGCGTTACCGTTTTTTTCCACTATAATGGCTGTTATAACGGATTGTAACACACAGAGGGAGAAATAGGAAAATAACAAAAAATAACGGTGTTGAAATTTAAATTTTAAATAAATTGAGGTCAAATGATGCGGATTGAGTGGCTGAAATCTAACTGTCCACTTTAGATCGATGGATTTGATCTCAACCACTCTTTATCTAACCGTCCACATTAGATGGATGGATAAGATAAGAGAATACAACTGAGTTGTCTTGTTATATGCGTGGGTGGCCCGTGCCCGCAGTACTTTCCGATAAAGTGTTTGTCAAAATCGGGTGGGAGTTAATCTCAGCCATTGATATAAAGCATAGTGGATCTCAGGCACTCATTATTGAAGCCATATAAGATAAGAGGGGTATAAGACAACCACTGTTACTTGTTATATAGATAGTGGGTGGCCAGTGCCCACGGCACTCTCCAACAAAGCGTTTGTCAAAATTGGGTGTGAATGGCTGAGATCCACCATCTATTTGGGGGATAAGATCTCAGCCCTTCTTTGTCTAAATAGATAAGAGGGGTATAAGAGGGGGAGACAACTTCCCTGATTTGTTATATAGATATATAGCTTCGCTTTAAAGGGATAATTTTTTGGGTAACCGCTTTAAAGGGACCGTTAAAACGACGGATTGGGTAGGAAAAAGGTAAACCAGCAGAATCATTATAACAAGCCAAAAAATTGTCAAATTTTATTTTAGTTTTTAAAATTCATTTTTAGCTATACATAGGTAACAATTAACAGCTAGCCATAATGACCGTTAAATATGTTATAATGATCGTCATGCATTGTGAATAATTAAATTCCGATTGAAATAAAATTCTTAGGAGGAATCAATGAAAATTGAGACAACAACAATTTAAATTTGGTTAAGGCTCCGAGGACCCCCTTTCTCTGACCCATCTCAGTGTTCGCGCGCTTGGCCATGTATTTCAAGGCGCCAAAAGTGATGCCAGCTCGGCGTTGACAACCACCGTTGGATTCTTGAAATCCATGGCCGAGCACACGAACATCAAGGGGCCAGAAAAATGGGGGTCCCCTGAGCCCGACCCTTTAAATCCTAGATCTTTGAATTGAGATGAGAGAGATATTGAGACAGATCAAGAATTCTTACTATTTCTTAGATTCATAGACCAAATTTGATTTAGTGGGATCTATCTTTGACATTTTTTTCCACCAAGAATGTTTTAAATTTACATTGTTTGTTATAATCATTAAATACGTTGTAACATTTTTAGCATTAAATACCAAATAACATAATGGGTTAGAGCGTTTCCGTTATAACAAAGTTAAGAGTCTAATAACCATTTTATTAAACCATGATGTATTGAAGTAGAGTCCGTCTAGAGCTACACCCAATTCTTATACCCGAGAGTGGGGCCTACATGGAGATTGTGTTGGAGAGTCCAACCACACGTAGAGTTGTCCATGCCATGATGATCATTGTTACCAAAAATCATTTTATCTCGACAATGTCAACCATATAAAAAACGGGCCCAAAATAAAGGTTTAATTCGATGATCTGGATTTTTCAAATTAAGTCAATTTTTCAAATTAAGTCAATTTTTCAAATTAAGTCAATTTTTCAAATTAAGTCAATTTTTCATGAAGTTAGGAATGTCTAATTTTCCTGATTTGTTGTGAGGAGGGTAACTATAGTAAACTCACTGTGCAGTTGGATTGTCCAACATGATCTCCATGTAGGCCCTACCTCCGGGTGTAAGAAATGGGTGTAGCTCTAAAGGGATTCATCAAAGTATCAACCTTTTGATACAACCACTTGAGTGAGTCTCCTTTCGCCACTTAAGTGAGTCTTTGAATCAAAATAAAACATTCACGAAATGTTGAAAAAATGAAAATTTTGGAACATTTAGAAATATTTTCGAAATCATGAAATCAATTTTTTTTTTTTTTATATGTGATTGTCTCCGCAAAACATTTCAATTTTCTTACCAAACAAAACATACAAAACATTCCAAAATTTTAAACCATAGATAGGAGCAAACTTTGATCTAACCCTGCTCTTGCTACTTCTTTGATCTAACCCTGCTCTTACTACTTCTAAAACTTTCCTAATGCACTTTAAATTCAACTATGGTTACTTTTGGGTTCAGTTAGTTTTGGGTTACGTGTCGTGTGAGGATAGGGTTTGGAGCAAAAGTTTGCTCTGACTCGACGAGAGAGTAGGTTTAGGGTCATATATAGTCCAGCTCGTAGGCCCATTCACATAGGAGTAGAAATTTGTTGAACGCCGAAGCTGTTGACCGCCAATGGCGTGTTCTTTTAAAGATTTCGGACCGTATGGATGTTGGACACACTACAGACCAAGAATTAGCCTGATTAGTGATTTATAAGCGTTGGATTGGAATCATTTTCATGGGTTGACTTGTAACCATGGAATTTTAGCATTGTTGACCATTATTTGGAGTACAAAGATCCAAAGGTTTGAAATCACTAATCAGGATGGTGTGCAGGTCTTACCTAGGGATGGGCAAAACATCCATACGGTCAGAAGCCCGTAAAAGTGTGGTCGACCGCCGGCGGTTAGCAAAATTTTACTCTTTATATAACGGACCGAGGGAGTACTTAATCAAGTCTTTTCCGGGTGAGCAAAACTGGAATATCTTCCCCTTTCTCTTTTTTTGGGGTGGGGGGTGGGGACGAAGAAGCGGTGGGGCTAGGGTTTCTGGTTTTCTTCTTAAGGATTAGGGTTAGGGTTTTGCATGAACAATGGCGAATCGTACGGACCCGGCAGCAAAAAGCATTCGAGGGACGAACCCTCAGAACCTGGTGGAGAAGATATTGAGGTCGAAGATCTACCAGAACACGTACTGGAAGGAGCAGTGCTTCGGTCTCACTGCAGAGACGCTAGTCGATAAGGCCATGGAACTCGACCATCTAGGAGGTACCTTCGGCGGCAACCGCAAGCCCACACCTTTCATGTGCCTCGTTATGAAGATGCTCCAGATTCAGCCCGAGAAGGACATCGTCGTCGAGTTCATCAAGAACGAGGACTACAAGTAAGTTGAATCTCTTACAAATCTGTTAGTGGAATTAGGGATCTGTTAGTGGATTAGGGATTTTGAAAGGATTCATCTCTTGTTAATTAAGTAGAACGGTTGTTTCTTTGATTGCTTTTGGCTTAGTAGTGTTTCCTTAAAAAAAATTGCGGATACAAATCAATGATTTCTTTCAAAGTAAAATCTTTGAAGTTGAATGCTTACAATTGCAGACTCTTTTTAAGTTGTTTGTTTCAGGATTTACTTATAGTGATTTCCTTTGTGGTGGGAGCCAAATATTTTTATTTCATGTTTCATTTGTTATAATTTTGATTTATTATTCAGTGCTGGGGTTGCAGATACGTTCGTGTGCTTGGTGCCTTTTATTTGCGCATAACTGGGACAGATACTGATGTGTACCAGTATCTTGAGCCGCTGTATAATGATTATCGGAAATTGAGGCAAAAATTAGCAGATGGACGTAAGTATTTGTTGTAATTCTCGATTCACCTTCCATTTGTTGTTCCTGATTTCAAAATTTTTATTCTTGGTATTTCATTTTACTTATGCGAACTCTTGAACATTTATTCTACTGGGTGGCAAATCTAACAAGCTGTAGCTTAACCCAAAATCGTAAGCTAGTACCATATCTGCCATCTGACCCACTGACCGCATGGATGTTTAGCCCACCCCTTGGTGGACGTACATACAAAAAATCACCATGATTGGTAATCTCTAGCCATTAGATTTTAGTACTTTTTAAGACGTGATTCTAGTCGTTGAATTCAACCGTTTTTTTTTTTTTTTTTTTAAGTACTAAAACCAACTGCTAACAATTATCAAACAAGCTGATTTTTTGTATGAATGTCTACCAAGAGGTGGGCTAAACATCCATAGTGGTTCCCAGATGGCAGCGGTGGGTAACAAAAAGGGTGCTAGCTTATGATTTTGGATTAAGCTACAGCTTGTTACATCGCAACCCTATTCTAATTTACATTGTTATGACTTTTTCTTTCTCAGGCTTTTCTTTGACCCATGTGGATGAGCTTATTGATGAACTTCTTACAAAAGATTATTCCTGTGACATTGCTTTGCCACGTATCAAGAAAAGGTGAGTTATTGTAGACCTGATATTTATTATGCCATATTCTTTGTTGTGTTTCTGTCATGCCTGATATATTTCTTGGGAGTTGGGATAATTTGATTCCCTTTATAAGAACACAAAATTTACCATACTAATTCTGCTGTCATTTTGTGTGCCTTACGGCCTGCATGTGCAACTTCATGTTTTGGTTCTTGAGAGGATATCCTTTGGCCTTTTACTAGCTATCAGATCTATATTTTTAATCGCAGTTAAAAATTCTTATTATCTATAGAGTAGGTAACTTCTAAAAATACATCATGAAGTGACTTAGCTATTAGGTTTGTACTTTGTAGTACTACTTGTGGTTAGAAGTGACTTTGCTACAACTAGGGTGCTTCCAAGCATCAGAGTGGTAGAACAAATGTATATTAAGTCTAGCTTCTAAGCTTTCATCTCTGAGCTTAAGTGGTATTTTGGAATCATGAATTTCACAAATGGATTCCGTATTAACAGGTGGACTCTTGAATCACTTGGAACATTGGAACCTAGAAGAAGTGCTTTGGAAGATGATTTTGAGGAGGAAGAAGATAAAGAAGAGGAGGACCAAACCATGGCTGGCGTAGAAGTTGGGGCCCATGAAAAGGTTGGGAGTGTCCTCCTTTAACTACCAAAAGTTTCTTTCTTTTGTTTGGCTGTGACCTGCTTCTTATGTTGGGTTCTTATTTGTAGCAGGATTATTATCATGGGCGGAGTCCTACAAGGGAAAGAGAGAGGGATAGAAAACGTGACAGTCATAGGCAATACAGGTATAATCAACAGCAATATTGCTATGTTTCTTTTTATTTTTCTTTCTTTTCATATAAAAGTGGATTTTGTTTCTCACTAGTATCTTCTAATATTGGTCCCCATTAGTACATGCTACATTCTATTATGGTAGAATATCCACTAGTCCATCCTTACTTTACTATTCTTTGACTTGATATATATGCTGGGGTGTGTTCTTAAAACCTAAAGAACCCATCTAGAAAAGAGATCTATCTGATCTTGGCGTTTGCTTGTGGTTGACTAAATCTCTGATTTGGTTCATGAAATAAGAACTGCCATGTGTAATGCATTGTAGAAGCTTTATGGATGAATATTAGATCTTGGACTAGGTTTTCTGTACTGCCTACGAAATCCTCAACTAGCTTGATCCAATGTTTTCACTCGCCCTGTATTTATGGTCTGTTATCCCCTTATATAAAACTAAGCTTGCACATATTATGTGCAAATTAGAGACTCGGTGCATATCCTATGCTAAATGCTAGGGCTAATTTTTGAACTAAATCCTATGATTTGACATGTTGCTTATAGTTAGTCTGATTTTCCATTTGATGCCATGATTTGGCTAGACTAAAATGAATAATTTGACTCTACATTCTTAAGAATCATAATGTCAGATCTTAATATATTCCTTAAAACATTTTCTCTCTATTGGGATCCTGCACTTTCCAATAGATAGCATGATAGAATATATTGGAAGCTGGTGTCTATGCAACTCTGTTCTTAAGAGTTCTGTTACTACCACGGCATTTAAAGCCCTGAGTAGATTGGAAAGCTTCCTACAGTAATGTGCAATGACCCTGCCAGGTTTCTCTGTACTGGTAGTGTGCAGTGAGAAGTATGATGGGTCACACAGTTTTTTTTTTTTTTTTACAATACACAGCTTTATTGTAATATTGAGGTATTAACATATATTGGTTTTCCTTCTAGTTTCTAGAATGATTTTCTCTGTTTCATTGGTAACTAATACTTAATTTGTTACACGTAGTTTCTAGTCACAAAGTCGGGCTGTAGAAGTTGGCTCCAAGTCTTGTATATGCTTTAGGCCTTTGTTCCTTGCGCATTCCTTTATCAAAGCAATTTAAGGACTTAGATTGTCTTGATCTGAAAGACATGGAAATATGTTTGTAAAACTTATATGATGTCTCTTTTTATTGATTCTCCCATCTTCAGAGACCGGGACTATGATCAGGAGCGTGGACGAGGGCGTGAAAGGGATAGAGATAGAGAGAGGGACAGGGAAAGGGACCGTCACCGACTGCGAGATGAAAAGGACTATGGTCGCGACAGGGAGCGAGAAAGGGGGAGGGAGGGGGGTAGGGAGAGGGAGAGGGAGAGGGAGAGGGAGAGGAGAGACAGGGATCGTGGGAGGAGGAGAAGCTATTCGAGGAGTAGGAGCAGGAGTAGGGACCGTAAAGATCGTGGGGACCACCGAAAGAGGCATGCTCGTGGCAGTGGCAGCCCTCAGCGACGAGCAGATGAGAACGGTAATGCCCGAGAGGAATCGAGGAAGAAAAAGCAAAAGAAAGAGAAGGATGATGGGACAGACCATCCAGATCCGGAGATTGCAGAACAGAACAGGCTCCGGGCTTCTCTTGGGTTGAAACCGTTGAGGCCATGAGGTGGGACAAAAGTATTATTTGCTTGCTTGGCAGGTTGCTTCTGTTAATGGATGTTTTGAATAGAAAGCTATGGGGCTACCTACCTACCTCACTGTTGATATTCGATGTATTACATGTAGACACAGAAAAAGCAGATGCAAGACAGTTATGCACTTTGATTGTCTGTCATGTACTCTCCGGTGCTGTCCTTCTATATATATTATAATATTTTGGCATGAAATAATATTAATGTTGTGGATATATGAAATAGCAATGCATTTATATTTGGATTTATGAACCATTATCTTTTGGGTCGGGGGCTCGGGGAACACCTATTTTGGCGTACCTACATAGAAGATGAATCAATGGCTGATTTTTGGTGGGGGTGATCTACTCACCATATAGATCACCCCTACCTAAAAAAAATCAGAGCCCCATTCTGAAAGTTCTATTTCAAGTTGCACGGTGAAAATTGACGGTCCATAATTCTTCAGCTTCTAAACCAGTCTATGAATATCAGCCATTGATTTGTCTTCTCTGTGGGTACGCTAAAATGGGTGTCCCCCGAGCCCATTCTATATCTATACTACTAAAATGTGTGGATGTTGGAAAAACTTTTGATTCATTATTTTATCCTACTTAGAAATCAGAGACAATTTTCGGGCATTTTTTTCTTTTTTTGAGGCTGGTTGCAGATGCTCGTAGTGATTGAGATGGGCTGAGAGGGGGATGGAGCTGACACTGCCCAGTCCCTTACTCAAAGTCAAAAGAGGCCCTTCTTTAGTCATGTGGACTGTGTGCCCTTGTACATAATCTATAGATACTTGTGATTATCGGCCACTGATTTTTTTTTTCAACTAAAAAATAAAAAAAAAAAAAAAATACAGGCCTCTTTTCATGATCTGGAAGAGACCTACTGGGTTGAACAGGTCGCCTGGAGTACCCACAGCCTGTGCCAAATTGGCACCCACTATATGGGTGATTTCTGTCTGTATTTAAGCATTTTTCATTTGATGATTCTAGGTGTTGGATTCCAGCATTTTTTGGATACTCAAAATCTAATGGCTAGAAATCACCAATCAGGCTGATTTTGTGTTCTCGATGGGTCAAACATCCGTAGGTATGCCACATGGCACAAAACATTTAACTTATCTGTAATTTTATCATCATAAGCCTTTTTCTCAACAAGATCTGATGGGGTTGGCTCCACAAATCATGTTCCTCCATTCAATCTTGCCCAAACAGTTTTTTCCATGTTATGTAAAGTTTCTTAAAAACTCTTCTCAGAACCATACTCCTCATCCCTTTTGACCTTTTCCTCAGTCCTTTCATTCCTCCTCGCTGGTGCTTTCATTGTCTGCAATTTAGAAAAAAAAAACCATCTAATCACACACGAGGTAACCGGATCAAGTTGAAAATTTGATCCAACTGTTTTTGTTGGGTTCTAGTAAATTTGATAGAGAACATGCAACTCGGCGACACTCCCACCGACCAAAAAAAGCCATATCTTCCTCCGCTAGATAGAATTTTCAAAAAATTCGAAACCCAAACCCTCATAACTACCTTCATACACGGTGTATGAAACAACCATAATATCAACGGCAGGAACTACCTTCCTACCAAACCAAAATGATAAAAGATAAAGATAAAAACAACTGCAGGTCTAAACCGTTGATTGCCATCAAACATGTCAGCATATGCAACCACCCAAAACATATCTCGACAGGCGGAATGATCCCACGTGTTTACATGGCCCACATGTGGGAGGCGCAGGAATTTATCTCAAATCATCCAATTGAGGGAGGGGGCAGACATGTAGGAGATTATTAACTGACAGACAGTGAGTGGGGGACTCTGCACAACATGAATAATAAAGATCACAGAGAATCTAGGAGCTAGTAGCATGGTTCAAAGTACATGGTATCATTTAGATATTGTTCATGGGTGCGACCGAAACGTATCAGATGTATTGTTCAGTTTCGGACGAAACTCCGTGAAAACGAAATGATATGTTAGTGCATTTTTTCACATAAGATGAAGTATCGCTCAGTTTTGGACAAAACTTCGTGTAGCCAAGCTTGTCATGCCCTAGGGTGATACAATACTGATACTTTGAACCATGGATAGAAGTATAAGAACATTTCCTTCTATTGTATTGGTCCATTGGAAGACCAACATTTCCGACTATAAAAAGGCAAAGAGAAGGAGAAGAAAGAAGAACAATAAACCACCACAACCAACAACCAACAACCAACAACAACAAATAAAAGGGTTTTCAAATAATGTGCACCAGCACTCGCCCGGTATACAGTTAAGCAGTTCAACTACCAGCAAGAATTAAAGTATAATTATCATAGTTTATGGATTTTATTTCATCCAACGCTGACATGGATCAAACAGGACTAAGTGTATTATTTGCTACAAGATCCGAAGGCAAAAACAGAAAATCATAAAACGAATGGTCTTCCCCAACCAAATCGACCACCAAGGAGACTGTTAATCCTGCATCATGTAGAGTAAAAATGTAGATTGCACAAGGTCATATCAATAGCAAAGAAAAAAATGCTAACAGAAAACTGAAAATCTATGATTTTTCAGTTCTTCAAAAGGCTGAAGTTAAACAGATAGGGAACCAGAAAAAAAAAATTATAAAGCCAAGCAAGACCATCGCATGGTTTATCTGTCAGCAATGTGATCCTTCCCTTTTATTGGTCTTTGTCATCATCCTTTTGTTAACTAAAGATCGATACTTGAACTGTGCAACAACATACATACCAACATATCCATATTAAGATGTTGATTGTTACATGACCCATTATATTGTCCACTAATGTATAGTAATAATTTTCTATCCATCTAGGTTCATAATACTATATTTTCCACAAATAACATAATTATCAATATATATTACACATGGGATTATTGTGGTGTCCAACGATGTTGGACACAAAAAGTATCCAACACCAATAAGGTCGTGACACGTGTACCTAAGGAAACCGGGAGATCATGCCAACTGGTTTTCCCCCTTCGTTTTGCATGTTTTGTTTTTCCAAAAAAGGGTAGATTCCCTAGGTAACTTGGACTTCTCATTCACAGTTGGAAGTTTAAGTGTCCAACCACATGTGACCCTATAACAACCCTTACAAATATGAATACGTGGCGTGAGACTAGTTAGTATGTTTTGGCGTCTAAGTTACATAATCACACAAGTTTGGAGGAGATTGCAGGCGCTGAGCACTATATTAAAGCCTCCTCCGGACACTTGGAATATCTATTATGTATGATAAACTATGTTCGAACTTCCTTAAAATGTACAATCTTTAATGGATAAGGATCTGATTCAAAACAAACTTGATGGGCTAGGTTCTGAAGGCTTGTGCCTCAGGAGAATTACAATCTGTAACACAAGAGCCATAAAGCATGCCTTGAATTGATCTTTCAAGCCTTGACAAAACCTCAACTGCAGACACCTATCCTCAAAATTAGTATATTATTAGGTCTAGATGGAAACCTTCCAAGGCTGCATTTGGGATTGCAGTAACCCAGGCTTATAGCTGTAAGCAGTGGGTAAAAGCAATGGGTTTGGATGTTTTAGGATGATTCTGTCATTTAGAGAAGGTATTAAAGACTAGCAGGGGTAGTTATGTTATTTAGAAAAGCTATTTTAGGTTTAGAAGAGATTGTCTTGTCATAAAGCTACAAGGGTAATTTCGGTATTTATAAAGTTTCGCTTAAGTTTAGAAACTACAGTCCGCATAAGCTATAAGCAGAATTAGTTTTTCAGCTGCTTCTGCTTTTACCCGAAAACCTGCGAAAAAGTGTTTGTTTCAAACCACAAAAACCCCTCCCAAACTGCAATAAGCAACTTTTCTATGTATTTTCCGCAATGCAAAATGCAGCCCAATTACTGCTATCATAATAAACTTATCGAAGCACTTCCCACCAGCTATATGTTGAGAGATTACCCTAGTGCAAGTGTGTAATCCTAGTCAATGTGTAATCCTAGTCAACTTCAGATCACAAATTTTCATTATTTCATCAGACAAGTTAGTTTCCTAATAGGATTTAGTTTTGGTGCAACAGAATATAAAATTGGAAGATTCAGCTTCAATCCTTAGGAGTAAAGAATGGAAACTCTATATTACTAAACTTTTTGTTTGAAAGCTCATGCAGTTTTATGCTTGCATACTAATCTTTATGTTCCTACAAGGTAATAAGAGTACATGGTATTTGTTGAAAATAGTATGTATTTCTCACTAGCCCATGTAACTGACGCTAAATGAGCGGTGGTCAACCATCGGTTCCAACCGTTCATATAACAACATTCCCCCTTGGACGTCTATCGCTTTATGAAAACCGTCTCGTTAAAACCTTATCAGAAAAACCTTGTGGAATAAAACTTGATCAAAGGAAAAAGAGTACAGCTTATTAACAGAGCAGATTATGGTGATTGTGATATATGCGTTTAAGACTACCTCATTAAAACCTTGCCAGGAAAACCTTGTGGGATAAAACCTGATCGAAGGAAAAAGAATACAGTGCACAAAAAGTCATTGCGAATAATTGCTCCCCTTATAAGAATGCTCCCCCTATGTGGCCTGGCATGAGCAAACGAGCAGGTCAACAAGAAAAGTCGTGGAGTCGACTCATACCAATGTAGTATACCAGTTTCTTGAACGTTGACGTAGATAGCGCCTTGGTGAACAGATTTGCAAAATTGTCATTTGAATATATTTATTGGATGTCAATATTGCGGTTTTGTTGAAGCTCGTGAGTAAAAAAAACTACGCAGAAATATACTTCGCTCTATCACCCTTGATATATCCACATTTAATTTGTACGATACAGGAGGCATTATCCATATATAACGCCGTTAGGGCGTCTATGATCGAAGTGAAACTGCATATTGTAATATGAACAGATGAAACCGATGGCTGACCGTTGCTCATCCAACGTCAGTTACATTATAGTCATTAAGATTGTAACTTCACAAGGGGGCTGTAAATGTATGATGCATTGATCAATGACAACTAATGAGAAATACATACTATTCTCAAAACGTTGTCATCACAAAGCTCTATTTTCTCGTCTTCTATCAACGGTTGGGTAACGAATGTGAATCGGTAGTAAACATGAATCAACACACCGATTTATTGACAACAACCATCTATTTAAAAAGATATTCATGTCATGTATAACCTATGAGGACATCTATCATTTTTAGGAAGGTAAAAGATAAACATGTGCTAAGTAGTGGGACCCATTCGAAAGGTTCAATTAAAAAAAATCTTGTCATAATTGTCATTCTTTAGAGTTAGTCAGTAGGTTTATGCAAAAAAAAAAATTTTAAGAAAACAATTGTAACCTTTACTTGTAAGATTCATGAGCAAAGATATGATGAATCCCATACCATCAATCCATTCAATATGAACCACTTACAAAATTATGGGTTCACAGACATTGATTCTAAATTTCCAATTGCATACTGGATCCATGCCATAAATGATAATTTTATACCGTGTATATGACGGTGATGATAGAGTGAAATATTTATTAAGGTGATATTACATATTAATATATATTGTGTATTGCACTAGGTCCCACCAAAGGAATCCAAAATCAATGCAAATGTTGTCCTAATCACCCTTACTGGGCTAAAGGCCATTTTATGACATATGAGACAAATTGATCCATGTAAACAATGGCCTACTTACTGCCTATAGTACTATATTAAAGGTTAACGTACAATGTATTTTAGGTTTTTCTGATTGTGTTTTAACATAAAAATAAGTATATATGTGTTTTGGGTCACTTCGTCTAAGCCCATTATAGCTTCATATAAAGTGTTGATAATGAACAACACAAATAAGCTTGTCAATTTATGTACTAAAAATACTCAAAAGCAATTGGAGAATCATACCACTAGACTAAAGCACGAGGGTAACAACTTAACAATCTGATAATTGTTTTATTTTGAATGGTCATACTACTAGACTACCGCTGGAGCGCGCTTCCGTTTTCTAAGGAGGCGGGAACCATAGTGTAGGCAATTGACATCATTCACAAAGGGGGGCAAAAATCTCTTAGAGAAGGGACTAAGGAAGAAACTGTTCTTCAGTACTTACTGTACTGAATGGATCTATTAGATTAGGTCCTTGTTTTTCATTCTACGGAAATATTCTGCTAAAATATGTCTCGAAAATTTTCTTACCACCTCCATCTGCATCCTTTTCGGCTTCCATCTTGTCCTTCAAGAGACTTCGACCTGCACCAAAGTGCTCCTCACTGGTGCATTCCGCGGTCTTCATTGTACATGCCTGAACCATCTCAATCAGTCTCTCTTGTTTTAGTTCCTATTACGATTCTACTAGATTCTATTGAATGCGGTCATTTCTAATTTTGCTTTTCCAAGTCTTTCCACTCATTCTCCGAACATGAAAGGCTTGATAGAGCATAAAAATTTTAATCTGCTGCTGGATTCGTAAACAGTTTTTTTCTTTTCGTAGAGATCAAACTCATGCAATAAACGGCAGGGAGCAAGAAAAGCACCAAAGTTCAGAAAAGATTCTCAGTGTGTAGACAAGGAAACTCTATCGCTTCAGTTTATGATTGATCAGATTAATGTAAAACTTTCAATAAATTTGCAATGGAAAAAACAATCAATGGAATCCAATCGATCATTCATTTAAGTTTCCAAAATCACTCTTATGATTCAATTTCTGGATCCAATAGCACATAAATATCAAAAACTTTTACATGCTATCAAATGCACTATAAGCCTTAGATCATGAGTATCCATGGGAGTACCTGGATGAGAGAACGACCGATAGGGTCCGATTAATGTCCCCCGTGCTCTTTCGCGTGCTGCTGGTGTTCGAGGTGACGACGCTCTTCGGGGAGGGCGACAAGGTAGGAGAAGATCATCCCACCGAAGCAGACATGGAGGAGAGGATCGATGGAGCTGGTCTGGATGTACTTGGCGTGGTAGTTATCCAAGGCTCTGTTGATCGCTTGCTTCGCGTAATCGATGGAAAACATTGGCTTCAGATGCGAAGGCAGATCCTTCACTTTAAGTCCTCTAATCTCTTTGTAGAAGTTTCTCATCGCCATTAGAGTTGCAGGGAGAGAGATCGAGCTCGAGATCTTAGAAACCCTAACCCTAGTTTTTTTTTCTCCCTCGCAGGAAGGATGATCAGTACTCTTTATCTCTTTTTTAATCTTCTTCTTCTTCTTCAATCTCGGAAGGAAATATGGAGGAGCTGGAAGGGGTAGTCTAGTCAGATTAAAGTTTTGAAGGTATTTTCGTAATTTAGGTAAAAATCCCGGGTAATTTTAGTCGCACCCCACGAATTGCGAGGGCACCCGACCTGTTGAAAGCACCCCATAAAAAAAAACACTCTTCTCTGTTCCACAAGTTTGTCCATCATCACAATCCTACATGCCTAGCTGAGCGAGCCCGTTTGCAGGTTGTTCAGCTGATCCAATTATCGACATCAGATCGATTACCTTATGAAGCGCTTTGCAAAAGAAAAGGCAGTATGGAAGAGCAAAGAAGTGAAAGAACAAGAAATGATCCGGGCTGCTGTTGAAGTGGCGATCATGCACCCAATGATCGCACGCCACATATACCTGGGTTTAGAATTTAAGTTTAAAAAACTTTTAAAGATGTAAACATGGGTACGTGTGGCGCGCGATCATTTGCTTCAAAATTTTACTCAAAAGTTGAAGAGAGGCCGCAAAAGTTCAGGAAGAGGTGGAGATGGTATGCGCATATCAATTGATTGGGTGCCCTCACAATTCCTGGGGTGCGATTAAAATTACCCAAAAATCGTGGGTAACTAATAGTGATATGATGGTAAGGGTCGTTTGACTTTGACCCCACATTTAGGGGCGTTTACCAACAAAAAAAAAAAAGTAATTTATTGACTTTTATAAGCCAAAAAGTTAGAAAGTTAGTTCTAATATGTTTCATGCTTTAACTTTTTGAAAATTTTAAAACTAACTTAAAACTGAATCTAAATTTTTGAACTTTTACTTCTAAGAGAAATGGCTTCTCAAAAATTAGAACTCCTCCCAACACTTTTAATTTCTATGACTTTTCTAGAGGTCAAAAATCAACTAGTAACTTCTATTACAAGTAGAAGTGCTTTTACTTCTCGTTCCCAAATGCTCCCGTACAAATCATAACTAGGAATCAAAGGGTAGTAAAACAAATTTTATGGGAAATTAACCCCAAGGGTTGAGTGCAGGTGGCCAGGACTCCACTCCAAAAAGTAGGAGGTTCTGAGTTCAACTCTCCTTGGGCCACCCTTGGAAAGAGTAGAGGGTAATAAGTGGCTCAGTCCACATTAACTCTTCCAGTATACTCCGGCACGTGTGGAAGGGGTGACTATCGTGCCCCGGGGGACTAATCGGGTGCTCTAAGAGATCTGGATACCCACAGTTTCAAAAAAAAAAAAAGGGTTTAAAGGGAAATTAGGTGAACAATTTTCTTGGGTTCTTATCCATCCCAATAAATTAGCCACTAAAGGAAAGATACCCAAATCCGTCATCTATATAACAAAATAGGACGGCTGTCTCCCCCTCTTATCCGGCTTTATAAAGGATGGCCGAGATCTTATCACACCAAATGGACAGTGGATCTCAACCACTAACACCCAATTTTGACAGGTCACCTACTATTTACCTACATATAAGGAATGAAAAGGGTTAGATTTACATATAGCCCAAGGATCAGGCTCAGGAGCCCCACTTTTTATGCCTCGAGAGGGGTGTTACCGTTAAAACGGATTGAAACGGCCATGGGCAAAAATGTATTTTAATGAATTTTAATGAAAAAAAGTGGTGCTGAAATTCAAATTTTAAAATTTGAAATTTGAAAATTTAAAATTTAAAATTTAAAAATAAAAAAAATAGAATTTAACGAAAATTTAATGGTTTTCTTATACCCCTCTTATCTTATATGGCTTCAATAATGGGTGGCTGAGATCCACTATGCTTCATATCAATGGCTGAGATTAACTCCCACCCGATTTTGACAAACACTTGGTCAGAGAGTGCTGCGGGCACGGACACCCACGCATATATCAAGACAACTCAGTTGGATTCTCTTATCTTATCGATCCATCTAATTTGGATGGTTAGATAAAGAGTGGTTGAGATCAAATCTATCGATCTAATGTTGACGGTTAGATTTCAGCACTCAATCGACCTCATTAGACCTCAATTTATTCAAAATTTAAATTTCAACACCGTTATTTTTTGTTATTTATGTTATTTTTCCATTTCTCCCTCTGTGCGTTACAATCTGTTATAACAGCCGTTATAATGGAAAAAACGGTAACGCCCCAGTCCGTTATACCGTTTGAGTGCCGAAGGCACCCAATTTTTGCAAACGCTTTTGTCGGAGAGTGCCTTGGGCATGGGCCATTTACTATTCTATATAACAAAACACATTGGTTGTCTCCCTACTTATACCTCCTCTTATAAGCATCAACAAAGAAGGGCTGAGATCTAATCCTCCCTCAAATGGATGGTGGATCTCCGCCACTCAATTAATTTTGGCAAATTCTTTGTCGAAGAGCGAGTGCCGATGGCATGGGGCGCCCACTATTATTATTAAGTTAATACATGAAGCGAAACAGACCCGTAGACACCCTAGATATAAGTCTCCCTTGCCTTGCTGACTGGTCTTGCATGCCAAACTTGAATCGATACGCCTTGCTTAGGCAAGAAAAAACAAACAAATAAAACAAACATTTGTAGACAAAAATAAGCTTATCATGGCTTAAGCACTAAAGGTTTACCTAAAAAAATATTTAAGCCTTCCATGCATGGGGATTTTATTTTTTTGATGAAGAGCCAATTTTGATGTAGGTATGTGTATTCAATCAGGAACCACCATCTGTATGTGGCAGGTTGGTCCCACCATCTTTAGCAGACGCTAACCGTATGGATGTTTGGTCAGTCCCTCAGTGGACCTCTAAACCAAAAATCAGCCTGATTAGTGATTTACAACCTTTGGATCTTTGCACCCAAATAAAGCTCAATAATGCTCGAATTCTTACCGTTAAAATCAACCTATGAAAATAACTTCAATCGAATCGCTTAGAAATCACTAATCAAGATGATTTTTGGTTTAGAGGTCCACTGAGGTACTGGCCAAACATCCATACGGTCAGCGTCCATTAAGAGTGTGCCACGTGGCCTGTGATTTTCATTGTGACAGAAGCAAGCATCTATCAGAACGCTGTGATAGAAGTTTTAATCCATACTGGCATAGAAATTGGTCTCATCAAATTTACTCCTAGAGAAAGCTCTCTTTTCGTTAAACTTAAATGATGGGTGGGACTTGCTATTTGAAATGTCTCGTGAAGAGCATTATTGGGGTATTGAGATCCAAAGGTTTGAAATCACTAATCAGCCCACATAGGGATGGGCCAAACATCGATACGGTCAGTGATCTCTAAGAGTGTAGTGTGTAAGGTGCACATGCATAGCACGATGGCGTTCCCCTAGTTATCTATAATAGAGTTTTCCCATGTAGATGATCTCTGATGCCAAAATTAGTCCGGATTTGATGACTAAAACCACCAAATCTGTTGCATTTTTTTAGGGTCATCAGAAAAGATAAAATAAACGATCACAACTAAGACACCCTAGAACCCTTCTCAAGATTGGCAGGTTTTGTTCACCCATAGCAGCTGAGGTGGCAGTCCCAAAAGGGTCCACGTATTAAACCTCTTGAGCACTGCCCTAACAAATTTCAGCCCACGAGAAAATTTTTGAAGCAGTGAAGCAGTGGCCAATCACTTCACGCCACAAACCCAGAAATGCTAGGGTATATGCATGATGTGGACAAAGGCCTTATCGATGTGATTAATCTAGTGGGAAATCTATGAGATGGACGGTCTAGATTAACCACGTCAGTGTTTCACTTATAAATATAGAACCCCTACACTACAGCGAAGAATTCTGGAGTTCAGCAACAGAAAAACCTTTTTTCCAATTTGTATGAACCGGGTTGTTGTGATCATCCAAATAGGTTAATTTTTCGTCCGCCGGTGTTAGGATTTTAGACAGTCCTCTTTCGCGGGTAAAACTTTGATGACATCGGTCACCGATGACAGCCCACAATATGAGCCACGTGGCATATTCTTAGAGGACGCTGACCACATGGATGTTTTAGCAATCTATAGCTGGACCTACAAAACAAAAATCAGCCTGATTAGTGATTTCAAACCTTTGGATCTTTGTACCCCAAATAATGGTCAATAATGCTCAAATTCCGACCGTTAAAATCAACCCATGAAAATAACTCCAATCCAACGCCTAGAAATCACTAATCATGTTGATTTTTGGTTTGTAGATCCACCTAGGGATTATTCAAAACATCCATATGGTCAGTGTCCTCTAAGAGTATCATATTGTGGGCTGTCATCGTCCTCGAGGACAGTCCACTGTCATCAAAGTTTTCCTCTTTCCCGATGAAGAGGACGTCGATCCAACGGTTGTCATAAGAGATCTTACATTACCTTTAGCGGGTCCCACCAAGTAAGTTCACCTATGTAAACTACCTCAGTGTTTTTAACGACCAAATAGACTTGAAAGGGCTTATCTTATAAAGTCATGATCCCATAATATGTCCCATATGGGGGATTCCACAAGGTGCCCACGTGGCCATTTTCCATTGATAACATAAAATTAGTAGCAAGGAGATGGAGGCAAGATTTCACCCTATGGAGTTCTACGTAAGGGACACTTTTTGGATAAACACTTATTTTTTAATGACCAAATAACCCTCAATATGTTTGAGTAAAGTTATTGCAATACAGGGATGTTTCAGTAATTTAGTTCTCAAACAAAAGGAACCTTTCTATCCTCAATGATTATATAACTGCCGACAATCATTAAACGACGAAAGTACCCTTTGGGCCCCTTAATATTGCGGACATTTTGGAGAGAGAAAGAAGAGAGAGAGAGAAGAGAGAGGTGGTGGTTGTTGTTGTTGAATAAAATACAAGGCTACAATAACCAGAGAAAGAACATCTCGTCTTCCCTCCTCTCGTCGTCTTCTTCTTCATCTTCATCTTCTTCAATTATCCTTTGTGGGGTTGGTTTGCGCGCAGAAAGAATGGGGACGCTTCTCAGCTTGCGAAAAGCCTATGGAGCACTCAAGGATTCCACCAAGGTCGGCCTTGCCAAGGTCAATAGCGAATTCAAGGTCCGTATTTTAATTTTCAATCCAAATGATCATTTAATTTTTATTATTTTTTTTAGTTTTTGGGTATTTGATTTGGTTTAATCTCGATATAAGGATTTGGATATTGCGATCGTCAAGGCCACAAATCACGTCGAATGTCCACCGAAGGAACGACACGTTAGAAGTGAGTCATAATTCTGTATTTGATATTGAATTCTGTCATGGTTTTGTTAATTTTTATTGAATTTGATCGATAAAGTGGTGGATCTATGTGGAAACATGTGTTGTTTGATCGATCTTCGAAATTTAGTTTCGGATGTATTGTTTCCAATGATGATGGATTTGTGTTTGGGTGTCAATCGAATCTGTTTTCTTTTATATTTTGTTTTTGAATTCGAATCTTCTTCTCGATGCCACGATTTTATCTTATATCATTCAGTTTTTCGTTATATTTTCAGGTGTTGATGATTCTGTTGTTTTTTCAGAAATATTTTCTGCGACCTCTGTAGTTCGTCCACGGGCAGACATAGCTTATTGCATTCATGCACTTGCGAGGAGATTGGCCAAGACGCGTGACTGGATTGTATTATCTTTTTCCCCGTTTGAATTATTCGTTTTATTTATTTATTTCCTTTGCCAATACCTTACTTGGAGAAATTTGTGGTGAAGCTGGTATACATAAATATGTATGTATATATATGTATGACATCGTCGGAAAACATGTCACGGCAAATTATAGGAACTTGCGATTTGCCTTGAAGACGAAATACACAATGCTGCAATAACTTCTCATCTGCTGCATGCACATACACACGTAGAGGTAAAAGTTATTCCTTCAAATCTGCGTAAATGACCTCTTGCACGTCCGCATAGAGTATAGGTGGTAAAAGGAACCACCGCGAAAAGGAAAGAAAAAAGATGAGAAAACCTAGGGTTAAATGACCAGACCCTAGGTTATTATTTCTCACCATAAAGAAGGAAAGAAAATAAAAGAAGAGAAGAAAATAACAAGAAGAAAAGAGGAAATCCTAGTTAATAGATTTATGCTCTGATACCACGTCTAGTAAATTAGGGTCATGAAATGGGAAGATGAAGGAAAAGAATAGAGAGAAAGAAGAGGAAATCGAACTAGTGTCTTGAACTTATACTAGTCGACCCTCGCATTATATATAATAACGTTGTAATAAAGGTAAAAGTACAGAAATACCCATGTGTTACATTAACGATTTTCATCGCCAATAACTTACTTGGAGAAATCTGTGATGAAGCTAGTATAAATTAATAATTGAATATGTATGTATGTGTGTGTGTGTATGTATGTCTGTGTGTGTGTGTGTGTGAGAGAGATTTTATTAGGAACTTGGATATGGATGATTATAAGCATAGATTGGATTTTCGAAACATTTGTTTTGGTTTGTAAGTTAAGACGGGGGCAAGATTGTTCATCGTAGGACTACAATTTTAATTTATTGGTGATACTATCGTACAGGTCGCATTGAAGACATTAATAGTTATTCACAGGACGTTGAGAGAGGGCGATCCTACCTTCAGAGAGGAGCTGCTAAACTACTCGCACAGAGGACATGTTCTCCAAATATCCAACTTCAAGGATGACTCAAGTCCTCTTGGTAAATACATTCCCGCTAGATGTGGCATGCCTCTAGAATTTTGAACTTTTCTAGTACTTCCTCTTAGACGGATTAAAATTTTCTCCATACAGCTTGGGATTGCTCTGCATGGGTTCGCACATATGCACTCTTTCTAGAGGAACGACTTGAGTGTTTTAGGGTCTTAAAATATGATATCGAAGCTGAGCGTTGGACTAAATCTGCACAACGAATGGCCAAGGTGTGTGCTCTGCTTGATTTTAGAAGCATGCCATGAGTGTCATATACGCTTTCGTTGTCAATGGGTGCTTTCTCCTTAATTCTTTGTTTCTTTTAGCAGGGGCATAGTAGAACAAGGCTTTTGGGTAGGGAAGATCTGTTGGAGCAGTTGCCTGCATTACAGCAGCTACTATACCGCCTTGTCGGTTGCCAGGTAATTATTGATATGGAACCCACATCTATGTTTGGTTCCTCAGAGTTCAGAATGCCATACACTAATTGATGTAGCTGAAAATATTATAATTGTGTGGTTAGTTGCTTTGTTCCTCAGAGTGAGCTTCATGATTTCCTCCTTGCAGCCTGAAGGAGCAGCTTTCAACAACTATCTTATACAGTATGCCTTGGCTCTGGTATGTTTTTATTTATGTTTCTCTCAAATTCATGCTATTAGCATTATATATAATGCTGATTTTGTTTCGGAATCTGCATTTGCTAACCGTGGTAACTATTCTGCATCATTTTCAAATGAAAATCAAACTTCTATCTGTAACGGCAGTGCTGATTTTCCTCAGAAACTAGTTTTGAGGTCAAGGCTTGGTTTTGGTTTTCAAAGTTTCTTATTCTGATCTTTGAGATGGACTCACATCAGGACGGAGCTTACAGATTTTTTTTAATGAATTTTGGTGTACCAGGACTCATTTTTCTATCATATTTGCGTGCATGTAACCTGTTTAATTTTTATGCAGGTATTGAAAGAGAGCTTTAAAATGTACTGTGCTATCAATGATGGAATTATTAATCTCATGGACATGGT
Source organism: Euptelea pleiosperma (assembly GCA_035048495.1). Classification (NCBI taxonomy): domain Eukaryota; kingdom Viridiplantae; phylum Streptophyta; class Magnoliopsida; order Ranunculales; family Eupteleaceae; genus Euptelea; species Euptelea pleiosperma. Next base: position 18,941,184 of record CM068548.1, on the reverse strand, counting down.
AAATATCCTACACATTCCTATTGGACTCGGGTTTTTAACATCACATCGTAACGTAATTTCTGTACTTTACTGCAGTTCTTTGACATGTCGAGACATGATGCAGTTAAAGCTCTCAATATTTATAGAAGAGCTGGCCAACAGGTTTGATATCCCATTGGTTTTATAGTTATGCTTACTGTCATGTGCAAATGATGCTTGGCAGCAGACTTCTCATTGACTAATGAACACACCTGTTTTATTTAGAGATTTCTTGTTTAGATTGATCTTTTTTTTTTTTTTAACAGGCTGAAAATCTTGCTGATTTTTACGAATTCTGCAAAGGTTTGGAGCTTGCTAGGAACTTTCAGTTTCCAACTTTGAGACAGGTTTCCTTTCTTTCTTTAAAGGACAATTTTGGCTAAATGCAGATGATTTTTTTTTTAGTTTGTTATGTTTTCCGTGCTCCTTTATGAGTAATTCGTATCTACAGCCACCTCCTTCATGTCTTGGAACAATGGAAGAATACATAAGAGAAGCACCTCATACAGGTTCTGTGTCAAATAAGAGACTGGTTAGTATGCTCTTTCATGTTGTTATGGGTTTGCTAATTTTTTGTAAAAATGGATTTCAGACTACAGATAAACATGTAATATTACAATCTAAGACATCATAACATCCTATTTCATGATTTTCAAGTTCTCTGCTCTGTTGGTTGAGGGATATTGAAGCCTATTAGATTTATTTTTTCCAGTCATGTCTTGGTATCATGGAGTCTGCGACTTAAAAAAAATGCAAAAATGAAAAAGTAATATGGATTCTGCAACTCTGCTTGTTGCAGTTGATGTACTGTTATTCTGCCTTATTCATTCACCTTCATACTGGAGCAACAATGATTTACTGAACAAGCGTGGCATTGTCTTGGCGAACTGTAACAATCAACTAGACTTGAATGGCCCGCTTGAGTAATAATCAGCTTGCCAACCACATACATTATCTGAAACACAACCAATAGTCATCTTACTTGGTCACTTGTTGGCTGTATAGCCATGGTGTGGGCTACAAACCTGCCACAGATTCATGCTGCATCTAATTTGATCTCTATACCAAATTGATCTGTCAAGCTTGGTACAGGCCTTCACAGTATGCTGACTGCCGAGGCCAACATGGATGGCTTTTGTCAAAAGGGCCATCGAAAATCAGTGCTTGTGAACCACAATGTCACTTCTCATTGCAAGTGTAGTTTAACTCATACATTAAAAGACAACAATTATGCCTCAGAACTTTCGCATCTTTCTAAATAATCCGTGTATTTGTCATCTGTTTTCATTGGAGGTCCTTGTATCAAACAAACAAATGTTGATTGTGTTTTCTCAATCAGGATGGTGGAGGAGCACAGGCAAAATTACATTATCTGGGTTGTCCATATATCTCAATATGAACATAGACTCTACTGGTTGTCTTTCTGTGTATTTGTGTCTCAGCTCTCATGTCACCTTGCCATTTTGGATTGCCCTTCACTGATCCATCTATTCCTTCAGAAAGGAATGAGTTGGCGAGTGCACCGACTTAAATTTGGAACAAGAATATGTGACAGGATGTACCTGGCTTAGATGCATCATACAAATCCCATCAATAAGTGTTATCCATTCATTTGTTACTACCATTAATCATTTGAGAACATGATATTTTCTCTTTTATTGAACTAGCTATCAAACTTGTGTCGATCTTAAGGATCCTACTTTCTTTCCCTAAGCTGACTTAAGATCATGGTTACACATGGATTTTGAACAAAGCTGGACAATGCAAAAGTTCTAATTTACGGGATACATAACAAAATTTACCAACCAGTCCTCTGGATCTGCAGCAATCTGGACAATTTAAAGGGTTGACTCGAAATGGGTTATGGACTATTGCAATTTCATTGTTGGTTCTGTATGGTCGAAGTCTGACATGGGCATTGGCTATAGTTGGGTTTGTCTTGACTTGCTTGTCTCTTAAACTAGGAGTATCGGGAGAAGGATGAATTCCCACAGAAACAAGAAGAACCTTTCCCTCCAGAGAGCGTAAAAACTGCCATAGAGGAAGATGATAAGAAGACAATTTTAGACGCACAAGAACCTCAGGCCAACAGTGAGGTTGAAGCCCAACCAATGCACACTACAGATACTGGAGATTTGCTGGTGAATTTCACATGTATCTCTTGTATTTTATCATTGCAGTTGGTTTGGCAATATCTAAGAAATATATAATCTTGAACTTTTTTTTGCAGGGTTTGAGCGAGATGAATCCCAGAGTTGCTGAACTAGAGGAAAGCAATGCAATGGCTCTTGCCATAGTTCCACCTGGTAAGTTACACAGTTGGTGCTTAATTATAGATGGGGGGATGTTGGGTACCTGTTGGTTAGACTGAGGATGGTCTAACATGAAGATAGCAGGACATGTGTCGCATTAGCAGTGGGGGTAGCATCGCACTTTTAGAGATCTTCTATGCAAAAACTCAATCCGATCGGATGATTGTAACTGTTGGTTTTATAGACTTCGAGAAATTTTGATACAACATCGTGAATTGTCCAAACGAAAGTTCGCTTAAGACCATACAACTGGGTCAATTGCGGGCAGAAATCTCCTAGGTGGGACAAGTCAATGGTACCTTCCTGCATGTAGACATTGTTATTGGAGAGCGATGTTTGGCTGTATGGCCAACACTCCGTCTCTGTTAGACCCGTGGAACCTTTGATATACATTGTTACGCCTCCCTTCCTTCTAACAGCTTAAGCTCTTAGAGTAAAGAGGTTCTCAACATGGTACTAGGCAGGTGATCCTAGCAGGTCACAGGTTCGAGTCCCTGGCAAAGTGCTGAAGGGGAGTGTTGTTAAGCTGTGTGGCCAGCACTCCGCCTCTGTTAGACCCATGGACCCTTTGATATACAATCTCCCTCTAACAGCTTAAGCTTTTTGAGTAAAGTGGTTCTCAACAGACATTTGTACTGCCTAGGCATTGGTGAACTGTCCTCATGGTCTGGGTACTATGATCCTTTTCTCCTGGATCAGAACCTTCTGTTCCAATTATAAGGAACTATGTTTTGCTTTTATGTGTTCTCCAGAAGCTGATATCGATTTTACAACTTTTTGTGAACATTTTATTGGAAAATCTTGCAGGGGGTGATCCATTTTCTTCGAGGAACCATGGGTTAGCAAGCATCGGCGGAGCCAATGCTTCGGGATGGGAGCTAGCGCTAGCTACCTATCCTAGCAGCAATAACAGCCACTTGACTGAAAGCCAAATGGTTTGTGTTCCTATCTCAAGTCAAACTTCCCTTGTTTGTTATTTCTTTGCTGAGATAATGCTATACGCATAATTATATGTGATGAATGTGTTTTGGAATCAATGTTACATCGACGCACAAACGGGTGAATTATCCATTTTCGACATTTGTCAGATTCATTTTATGAGTACTCATGGGCACACCATTTTCTTTTCTCTGTTTACAGGCGGGTGGGTTCGACAGGCTACTGCTCGATAGCTTGTACGACGACACGGCAGCTAGGAGACAGCAACAACAACAGAATTTTGGATATGGAGTTGGGATGGACATCCAAAACCAGTTTGATCCGCGTGACCCATTTTCCATGTCAAGAAGCATAGCATCTCCCCCTAATGTGCAGATGGCCTTAATGGCTCAGCAGCAACAGCAACAGCAACAACAACAACACCACTACCAACAACAACAACATATGATGATGATGGTACCCCATCAATATCAACCACAATATCCTCAGCAGCAGATGGGACCCGCCAACCCGTTTGGTGATCCGTTTACAAGCTTCGCGCAGAGTGGGCCACCACAGGGAAACCATAGTTTGATCTAATGGTCATTAGTTTTTCTTAATTGCAGTAAATTCTTTTGTTCTTTGTTACTGAGGGAGATTTTTTTTTTTTTTTGTAAAATTTGATGAGCTCATTCTTTATTTCCTCAACAATTGTCCATGTAATCTTTTTTCTTTTTTGGGGTACACTGATCATTGGTGCAGGACCGTTAGATGTATTTCTTGACACTGATCATTGGTGCAGGACCGATAGATGTATTTCTTGATCACTCTTTAACATGTGGTTGCACATGTTCTATGGTCAATTGCTATAATTAGTCAGTCTTTCTCTTTTTCTCAATGGTTATTGCTTGGACAAGACGAGAGGTAATCCAACTCACACGCGGTTCCAGAGTCCAACCCGTGAACCGGGAACCCGAATCTGATTGACACCGCACTAGGATTTACTAACATCTGCCTATAGCGATTTCGTACGCATTTAAATTCTTGTGCTTGTGCCGTACAGGGTATGATGTGGTAAGTAAAACTTCTGCCACGACGCAAAATACAAGCCACGTGGCACACTCTTAGTGGACGCTGACCATATGGATGTTTGGCCAGTGCCTCGGTGGACCTATAAACCAAAAATCAGCCTGATTAGTGATTCACAATCTTTGGATCTTTGCACCCAAATAACGCTCAAATTCCTACAGTTAAAATCAACCTATGAAAATAACTTCAATCGAATCGCTTAGAAATCACTAATCAGGCTGATTTTTGGTTTAGAGGTCTACCGAGGGACTGGTCAAACATCCATACGGTCAGTGTACACTAAGAGTGTGCCACGTGGCTCGTATTGTGCGTTGTGACAGAAGTTTTACTTTGATGCGATTTACCATCAGACATTTATGAAATGACGCAAACCCTTCGATTATCTATCACTTTCATTTCAACGTTTAGGAAAGGTACAGACAGGTTATTTTCTGACCGTACAAAATAGCCCGATCTTGATAAGAGTGAAGGATAAGCGTGTGATGGCTAATATACATCAAAAGTCAGTTTAATCGGTGATTTATAGCGGTTGGATTTAGCATTTTAATAGTACAAGTTTTTAACCGTTGAATTTGAGCATTGTTTTTAGATGGTAATATATAACTGTTAGAAATCATCAATCAAGCTGATATTTGGTGCGTTGGTCCACCAAGAGGTCAACCCAGCATCCATAAGGTCAGTGGGCCCTTAAAGTGAGCTCCACATTGCACTTTTGGGAGGGGGGACTTCAAATTTTGAAGTCCTCAAAGTGAGAAAAGAATCACGGGCCTGAGGGACTTCAAAATTTTGAAGTCTCCCACCCAAAATGACACGTACCCTAATCTCTTAACCCAACCCGCGTTAAGCCCTTGGTTAGGGGTTAACAAGGAGTACTAGTCAAACATTTTGGGAGGGAAGTTCCCCCGGACAGCGAATTTTTTCCTCCAAGAGTGAGGATGATCTCCTCACGATGAGATCATTCAGAAATGAAGATGAGGACATCATCATATTCTGAAGTTTCTGACCCCACAAATTTGCTCTTCAGAAAATGAACGGCTCATAACAAAGAACATATTTTGGTGGGGTCAGAAAACTCAAACTCGCCTGATTTTTTTCTTTTCGAAGGATGATCACGATGGTGAGAGATCATCCTCACCCAAAATCAGCCCTAGGTCACCCATGTGGCCCCCACAGCGTTCTTTGTAGTCAAACACCGCGGGATACTATAATTTCCTTTAGATGATTAACTAGGCGCACGTTAGCAACACTAACACGACATCCGTTGAACTTGCCACGTGTCAAACGTCACCGAAAATCGCAACATATCCAGCGAACTCTAAAAGGAGGATGATAATATGACTATACCGTACGATGTCATCCTTAGGTCCAGACCATTGGATGTTCTTTGAAATTCGTGTCCTAATTCTTCGAGATTCGTATAGTGTGAATTTCGGTGACCATTACGACGACGATGGTGATATCGTCCTGGGGACGATACTAACACTGCGCAGACCCAATCTAGAAATCTCTATAAATAGCTCATGCCCACCAATCCGCCCACCTAACCAGAGTCAAGACGCGCTTCTCTCTCTCTCACACACAGGTCGCTCTGCTAGTTTGTTATGGCTCGAACCCTATCTGGAACCCTACTTCGAGTCTCATCTCCCTCCTTTCTCCCCAGAAAATCACCGGCAGTCGTTCCTTTATCACGCTTCGTGAACCACAGAAATCGATCAAATCAATCAGACAAAGCGCAGCTGATCGAGGTCGATCTAGATCCAGAGAGCGAGGTCGAGGTGTTGGGAATGCGTAGGCTAGAAGACGCGATTCATGGGATCATCGTGAGGAGATCGGCCCCTGATTGGCTACCGTTCATTCCCGGTTCATCGTACTGGGTCCCGCCTCGGAAACGGCCTTACGGAATTGTCGAATTGGTGGGGAAATTGGCAAATCCATTGTCGGAGGAGGAGACGCTCGCTCTTACAACGGTCCGTGGTTGGCCTTCGTCGTCTTATTACGTTGAAGGTACACCACGAAGAGATCTGATTCAGATTTAGTTTGCCCTAATTTGCTAATTGATTTGTGGAGATGTTTGATTTTTCTGTAATTATGTGAATCTTTTGCTTCCCTTTAGTGATTCTGGCTATTGGTTCATTGATTGTCAAAAGTTTTGATTTTTCTTGCCGCATTGGCGATCGAGTGCTTTAGACGTTCTATTTGTGTGAAATTCTGCCCATTTTGTTCCAATATATTAGCTTGAATGCTGATTTGAGTTTCCTTTGTAGGTTGATTTAGGTAAAAAAGCTTCCATTTAGAAGATTTATGGTCATTTGTTGTCTTTTTTGTGGAAAAAATGATTTTTACCTAGATTGAGGTTATTTTGGTTGATCGATTTGTTAGAAATTTGGCATTAAGTTTTTTTTGGCTATTTTTGAAACTTTTACTGTAATTACCTGATCAATTATTTTGTTCAAAATTTTAATTTACAGTTATACGTTTTAAGATAGATCATGTTAAAATAGATATACTATCAGAAGTGATAGAAATCATCTCCACCATGTTTGTACAAGAAGAATGATGTCTCAAATTCCATGATTGACGTTGAAATCTTGAAAAGAAAGGAAAGAAAGAACTACATAAAAACCTTTAGTATCGGTTTTTAGAGGAAAACTTTCGAAGGTAGATCAGGGATGGTGCGAGAGCTGGGGGTGTTTCCTTGCAGGGATAGCTCTTTCTTATATAGGATGAAATCCGGGACAAGTGTGTATTTGGTGTTTTGCTTGAAGAGAGACGACAGGGATGAGCAAATGATAGAACCACTCAAAAGTGGTGATTCGTCGAGGATATGTGTATTATGCTAAATCATCACTTCCCTCAAAGCAGATGTAGAGAAAACATGGAGAAGATGTCACTTTAGACTTTTTTTATTATTATTATTGTCCCTTGACTTATTGTTTTGATTATTATTTTTACTTGACTTTTTAAAATCCGAAACTTCTTAAAACATATCTAAACTCTGTTGACCAAAATATTAGTTTCGAGATGTATTCGTGTACATTGTAGATGCTAGCTCTATAATACTTTTTTTAGTTTCCCTTCGTTACTTGATTAGATTTTTAAATGAAATATGCCCGTGGGATTGTGGAAAATAGATGTCCTCATGATGATGGTTTGATATCAAACTTTTGGGTGAGCTAGCTGATAAAATTTTGTGGACAACTAATTTACATCATGGAGACCTATTGTGATTTACTGCATAACAATTCAAGAAATGGTTTTCCTTGACCTCTTAAAATCGCATAATTCTTCCTATTGTATATGAAGCGGTCAGAAATTGACATTCTCTTTTAAATGGACTTTTCAACATAGAGAACTGAGTTGTTGGACTTTTACAACAAATTCCCTTAGCAATGGTTTACTTTCTATTTTTCCTTGGTGTCTTATGGATCGACTATTCTTTCATGTTGATTTGGTCAATTGTCGTATGAAAAGTAGTATGCTTTTTGTTCCCTCCCTACAATAATCTAATTCAAGCGTAGATATTTGAACTTTTTACTATTTGCTTTGAAACGTTAAGCTTTGTTGTTAGTTCAAGCAGAGAGTTCCCCATGCTGAGGATTAGTTTGAAGTGGATGGAGGAGACCGTTCAATAATGGGATTATAGCTATAAAAACAAACATTGTCCTTGTGAATGCTTGATGGTTAAGAAAGTGATAGAAGTCCAATGAATCCTTTGGGTTGAGTGGTCTCATTTCTATGAACAGTCATAATTACTTGTTAGTTCTATCGTTCCATCAAGATTTATAAACAGAGTGGGTTTGGACGAATGATATCAGATGGGTATGCAGGCTCCAACACTCAGATGTGTTTGAGCTGTGTGATGGAACTGGAGACACTTTTTGGTTGCTTACATCAACATAGCTAAAAGAATTGAATGGTGGAATAGGATTCGTGTAGCTGACTCCTCGTAGTTGGGAATTGGGATAAGGCTCAAACACTATGGATTGCATTGTTGATAACATTGAACCCGTTACATCTTTTAATTCGTTAGCTCACTAGCTGCTACACAAGGCATTAAGCCACTAACAGACAGGTATATCCTGGATAGATGTACAGTGTTGGGGAAGAAATTTTGCTGTTTAAGCTAGTATGTAGAGTAGAATGGTGGAACAGGATTTGTGTAGCTGACCTCAAATAGTTCGAATGCATGAACACTTCTCCAAGGTCTTCTATGCACAAGAAGAATATATCCTGCTAACATTTTCATTGATACCCTAAAAAAACAGTAATTGAATGCAAATAGACGAGATGTAGAAAATTTATTCAAGCTAATGTTGGTTATGTACTTACGTGGTGTTTTCTCACTGTAGGTGCATCTCCTCATCAAGTAGAGATGGAGACGAATTCAAAGAAGACTTCCCACTCCGAGGATGAGGAAGGTTGAACAGTATCTCCGACAAAACGAGCATCCAGGGTGAGAACCATAGAGTCACTCTTACTTGTTTTAGCGTCAATAATGCGTTGAGATTTGTTGCTAAAGCTTGATCTTAGTCATACCAATCACCATGGTTCAAAATACACAGTATCGTTCATGGGCGATACCGAAACGTATCAGAAGCATTGTTCGATTTCAGACGAAACTTTATGAAACCGAAATGAAATGTGAGTGCAAATTTACACATAAGATGAAGTATCGTTCAGTTTCGGACGAAAATTCGTGTTGCCAAGCTTTTCACGCCCCTAGGGTGAGATACCAAAATGTTTTCGGTATCGCCAGATACTTTGAATCATGGTTTAAAAAATGGCCGTTATAACGGATTCAGACCTCCCCCGTTATGTTATGTACTATTTTAACGCTCGGGAAATAAGGGCGGCCGTTATTTTCTGTTATATCTGAAAAAATTTGTTAAAAAACGTCAGTTATTTTCCGTTATAAAGTTTATTGAAAATTCAAAAATTAAATTTTGGCGTTTATTTTCTGCTTTTGCGCGTGTTACAATCTGTTATAATGGAAAAAACCGGTAATGCCCCAGCCCCCAGTCCGGTATACCGTTGTAATGCTCCCTTTTAAACCTTGCTTTGAACCATGGCAGTCACTCGTCATGATGTGTTTGACTAACTATAGGTAGGATTAGGAGTCTAAACTGCGGCAGAAATTGTGGAATTTACTGTTAGTTTTAGCTGCTGTGTGGTGGTGAACTTTGATAATAATAAAGTAGTTGGTTGAATTTAAAATATCATGTTTCTAACAGTTTCAACGGTTGGGTTGCAGGCTTGTCCACTTTGTAAATAGAAAAAAGAAGAAGAAAATGTAACTAGCGAAGGCGAGGATGGGAGGTTGTACAGGTCAAACGTAGGTGGTAGTGGGGAAATTGTTTGTTTCCATGTTTAGTCCCCAATCCACTCAAAAGACTAACCCATCTCTTTTTTATGCTGGCCAAGAACTCAAGCTCTTAAGTGATTTCAGCGAATGTTTGAACTTACATCCGGTAGATGGGTAAATTAATCCTCAGATTTATACTTCTTCTTTACACGCTTTTTGGGATTAATATATAGAGTTCATTAATAATGAAAGCATATTTCACAATAAAAGAATTTATATCCATGTTATGTTACTCTTCCACTCACCCAACTAAGAAAATTTTAATTTCTAGGACTTAGTTTTAGTGATGAGAGATCAAAACATGTTTTTGTATCGATTCTTTCTTCTGAAAGGTAGATCCCTCTGTCCCAAGTAGAACCTCTATTGTTAATATATCGGTACACTAAACAAATGAGCTAATTGAGTCCCCAAAGTCTCCTCCCTCTGAATAACAAAGATACAAATTGAGATTTGATATAATTGATGCGTGGGGTTCTTGAAACGCTTGAAAACGCTTGAAGATGAAGACGACGAAGAAAGTGTGTTTTTAGCATGAAAGACAAAGGTCATCGAGCCTTATTACACAGGCTCCTCTCTTTTCTCTATCACCACCTGTTTGGGTCACACCAAAACCTCGGTAGACAATCTTTTTGTGTGGTGTTGAATTTTAATGAGAAGAAACTGTGTCCAATAACTTGGAAATATTTCAAATTTCATCCAAAACCTTTAAAAACTTACATCTATAATACTTATTAAAGAGTAAAGGTTGTTCTTGCCTTCTCGCACCATCCCCATTATTTTCAAAAATGTCCTTGGTTTGATATATATATATTTTAGTATTTATATTGATAGGGGTTTCAAGTCTTTATACTTCTTTTAGAATGCAAAGGCATTTGATGCGCTCACGTGCTTAAAAACTTTTGCTCTCTCCATGGAAAAAAATTGATACTAATGTTTTTTTTATGTGGCATCCAGGCTGTACCTATAAATGCCATGTGGAAAACTAGTAGAAATTTAGGATCGTACAGATGTTTAAAACATCCTTAGATGGCCCTTCAGACCAAAAATCAGTTCGATTGGTGGTTTCTATTCATTGGATTTGAAATTTTTTCTTGAGTTGAATTTCTTTTCGACTGTAGATTCGAAAATTATTTTGGGTACTAGAAAACACCAATTAGACTGATTTTTTTTCTACAGGTCCACCTAGGGATGTTTCAAACATCCATTTAATCATAAATCACTAAGCTTGTGCCACTTGGCCTTTTAGGTGCGGTCTAATGCCCGTGTAAATAATGTCAAATATCAAACTTTTCTCCCTATCAACTGTAACTTTCACCATTATTATAGAGTAGAACTTTGATGACGGACCACAGTCATACGGTATACTATTAAATGCAGTGACCGTATGGATGTTTGGCCATTCCTAGGTAGAGTTACACAACAAAAATCAGCCGGGGTAGTGATTTTTAACCTTCGGATCATAATGTTCGAAATCAATTATTAAAAATAAATCATGAAAAAACTCTAATCCAATGGATAGAAATTACTAATCAGGATGACTTTTAGAATGTAGGTCCACTTAGGGATGGGCCAAACATCCATACAGTCAGTGGTCTCTAAGAGTGTTCCACATGGCATCAATTCCACGGTTAAAAATCAACCCAGGAAAATGACTCCAATCAAATGCTTAGAAATGACTAATCATGCTGATTTTTGCATGTAAGTCCAACTAGGGATGGGATGAACATCCATACGGTCAGCAGTCTCTAATAGTGTGCCATGTGTAAGGTGCACTTGGTATCCCCCTAGTGATATTAGAGCAATAATTTCTAGGGTTCATTTCATCTATTTCCTTCGTCTTCTTTCACAAGTACTATTCCCATATTACTATTCATGTTTACTATTCTTGTGTTATACATGGGTAACGAGTTACAAGCTTAAATCACTTAATTTCGTGTTATGTTGCTACTCATGCACAACACAACGAAATTTTATTTTTCCAACGAGTTATGAATCAGCAAGGGTATTTAGTGGGCCGGGCTGAACTTTGGCATTTAGGTCCATGCCTATTTGGACTTAGGTTCAGGCATCAAATAAATTACCACAAACATGGGTCGGTCTCGAGGGACACCCATTTTGGCGTACCCACATAGAAGATGAATCAATGGCTGATTTATGGTGGGGAGGATCTCCTCACCATATAGATCACCCCAACAAAAAATCAGCCCATTACGAAATTTCTAACCCCATTAAATGTGGTTTTCAAGTTACACGGTAAAAATGAACGGTGCATAATTCTTCAGCTTCTAAACCAGTCTATATTTTTTTGAGGATGACCTCCTCACCATAGAGATCCTCCCCACCAAAAATCAGCCATTGATTCATCTTCTATGTGGGTACGCTGAAATGGGTGTTAAAAATGGGGGTCCCCCTGAGCCCGACCCCGCAAACATATGGGTCTGGATTCAACTCTTAAGTCTTAACGCCTGCTAAATTTAAAAGGCCAAGTTGGCCTTGGCTTAATAAAAATGAGCTTAGGCTTGGAACTTGTTCCCAGAGGTGTTGAAGACTTGAAGTTAAGTTAATGACCCTATGGGCTTTAAGGTCCGGACCTAATCATCATCCAGGGCTTGGGCGGTATTTATAGGCCATGTGGGCTGGGGTTGAGCATGATTTTAAGGCTCACTAGATAAATGGGTCGAGCTTGAGCTTAGCTGTTAAGAAAATCACCTTAGGCCCGGCTCAAACCATCTGTTACCGGGCCAATCTTAGGCCTAAAACGTTGGGCCTGTAATGGGTCAGGCCTACATGTATCTCGCGCCAAGGCTAGAATAGAGCAATGCATGGATCTGTGGGTCCATAAGAGCATGCCAAGTGGCGTTTTTGGAGGGAGACAGAGGACAGCAAACTCGGGATCCATAGTGACCATAACCGGTTAACAGGATAACTAACGACGTTGAAAGAAAAAATTTCACAGAGACTACGTGTTACGTGGCAAACTTTTGAAGACTACTGACCGTATGATGTTTGGCTCATCCTTAGTGGACTTAAATCCAATGGCTACAAATCACCATTGGGGTTATTTTTGGTCTGGAGCCAACAGACCATGGATTGATAATTAGCCGTGGGATTCGGGTATTATTTGGGATACTCAAATCCAACGACTAGAAAACACCCATCAAGCTAACGGAATCCTCGACGACGTCGTTAACGAAATATTTACTCCTGTTAATATGGGACTAGTTAAAGAAGCCGTGTTAGGATTTTCTTTTTTTCAACTCGATTTGCAGAAAGGTAAAATTGTCTCTCATCCTTCGTTGATTAATTTCTTATTTTCTTCAGCTCTCTAATGTGAATTGGTGATTGATCAGAGACACAGAGTTTTCAGATTTCTTTGATTCTGTTTCTTTGCGATTCTTCCGAAGAATACCTCTCTCTCTCTCTCGTTGATTGTGTCTTGGAATTTTCTTATTCTTTGTGATTTGATTTGTTGTTAGGGGCGTTTGGGTGTGATATTGTTGCTATTGCGTATTTGATTTGTTGTTCTTATTAGTTTTCATGTTGAAACGCGCATCTGTTTAATGGAATCAAGCCTAGGGAGAGAAATGCAGGGATATCTTGGTGGTTTTGACCCAGTATTATGTTTTTTTTTTAACTTCTCTTCTCAATGTTGCTTATCTGTTTAATGAAAACATTCATACTATATTAATGCTTGTTTTTCCTTCTAATCCCCATCTGCGAGTTCATGTTCTTGATTGCAGGGGGTCCTGGTTCTCCACTGTGGTGCTAATTTTGCTGACCAATGGCAATTAAAACTGCAAAAATTGCCCTTGCTGTGGCATTTTTTGGTGCATTGTCCTTCATACTTGGCATAATTGCGGAAAATAAAAAGGTTACTTTTTTTTAACTAATTCAGAAAATTTATGTAGAATGAAGTGTGCTTTGCAATACAAACTTCAATTTATGCGTCTGCCCTTTTAATGCTTCATGTTATGTTCCTGAATACTTGTAGTAGAATATATCAAGGTTTAAAGGAGGCCGTTTTAACGGTTTAACGGACTGGGGGCGTTACCGTTAAAACGGATTGAAACGGCCAGGGAGCAAAAATGGATTATTAATTTTTTTGGAAAAAACGGAATTTAACGAAAAAAATGGCGCTCAAATTCAAATTCAAAATTTGAAAATTTCAAAAACAAAAAACGGATTTTAACGGGATTTGACGGCCTTTTTTTCTACAAAAAATTTCAGATTTTAACGGCCGTTAAAACCACAAAAAAAAAAAAAACGATCATTAAATTCGAAGCGTCAAAAGGTTTTTAAACGGTTTTAATGGAAACGGGCTTGGGGCGTTACCGTTTAAACGGCCGTTTTTAAAACCTTGGAATATATGTCCTAAACATTTTGGGAATCTTAAATAGAAGACTATAAATGTAAGATAGATTAAAATACGTGTGTTACATACAAATACAAATCAGGAGATGTACAATTTATTGATCAAATTTACTGGTTGGTCTTCAAGAATCTTTCTTTTTTACTAGAAGCCCATTCAATGGCATTACTTTGAGTCACTTTCAACAAGACGTTGAACATGATATTGTTGGAAGATTCTTTCATGAAACAAAGAAAGTTCTATCTTGATAATGGAATTAGATCATATCTGTTCAAAGTGTATACCTTAAAAACAAAGGGAAAAAGTGGATGTAATGTTTTTTTTTTCCAACTAAGAAAAAAAATCTACACTTTTGCTTTATAGATGCAATGTGAGTGTTTATATTCAGCTGTAACAATCATGTTTTCCTTCAATGTTTTCTAATTTCTTTCATCTTTCTCTTGTTTTCTGCCAGCCTGCTTCTGGAACTGCAATTACTGGAAAAGATGTAGTCATTTGCAAATTTCCATCTGACCCAACTGTGGCTTTGGGGGCTTTATCTGTTGTCGCTCTTGCTTTGACCACTGTTCTTGGGTTGTTTTCTTTATTTCACTCCTACAAAGGAAAATCTGTTCCAAAACAGGTTTTGTTCCGAAGCACTACATTGGTTGTGTTCTTTGGGGTTGCTGTGTAAGTATACTATCACCTGTTTTCTCATACTTAGATTCTTTTTTGTAGTCTACTTGGGATCACTGAATTTTGAAATGACATCTTGCTGTTGTATTAAATCTATTTCTTTGTAGAAATTTGATTTAAAGATTAATTGCTTTTAAACTTGGAAGACTAAGGGGGTGTTTGGATCGTCATTTTTCAAAAAATATTTATTTTAGAAGAATGACTTTTCTGAAAATATATTTTTGAAAAGATGTTTTTCTTAAAAAGGTTGTTTGGATCATCATTAATGCAAAATGTCTTTATCTTCTTTCAGTTGGCCCCACCAATATAATGTCTTCATTTTTTTGGAAGGGGACTTCTATCATAAACTGTTTCTTTGTTTATTATGTTCATTGAGCTAGCAAAGTTTTAAAAAGCCTTTTTTTACTTGAAAAACAGCTTTCAGCTATTTTTTATAAAAGGACTTTTTGGCTTCAAAAATATATTTTTATAGAATAAATACTTTTTTAAAAATGGTCATCCAAACAATCTATTATTTTAGAAAAAAAGTCTTTTTGTGGAAAAAAAGACTTTTTCAAGTCTAAAAATGGCGATCCAAACACCCCTAAATATCATCTATCTGACCTAATTGTTTCACTGCAAATACTTACTGGTTGAGATTTGGGCATGTTTGTAAATTTCTTCAGCATTACACATTGTTTTCCAATACAATATTCCATTTGTTCAGTACTTCAATTGAATATGCCCATCAATCTGGTCTGGATGTGTTAAGACCCAAACTAATACTCCAAAAGCACCTTGGTGATAGTGGAGCGGAAAGCTAAGGTCTTAACCTAGGATCGTAACAGGATGTGACGTAGGACGTAGCCAAATATCGCGTGCACCGGATGATTGTTTATTTATTCAAACAGATGGTTATACTTGCATGATCCCTCTCATGTTTGGACCTTGACCCGTCAACTGCACAGTTCCGATTGATTGGCATATGCACCACGAAATTCAACCAGTATATATTTATATATTTGTTTCTGTCGAGAGATTATAACATCGGGCACAAAAACAGCATGTGAGTCACCCCAAATCATTTTCAGCTCATAGCCTCTACTCTTTAAGGTTTGCAATGGGATCAGATGACAAAACCATTTCAAGAGTTAGGGATCTCATTGAGAGCCTAAATGATTTGATGTGGTTGTAGAATGATCCATGTGCTTATTGGGGTTAATCAGTCTTAAGCTAATGCTATAATAGCTCTTTTGGTTTGCTTAATATGTGTTTGTGTGTGTGTACTGGCGAAATCAGGGGGGTGTCTGTGCTAGGGGGAGTGCTGATGCTTTGGGCAACAATCACTGAAGCCCTTCACCGCGTCCACAATGTGCATCACAACCTCGACTATGGCTGCCCTACAGCCAAGACTGGGCTCTTTGGTGGAGCTGCCTTTCTGGCCCTTGATGCAGCCCTCTTCTGGTTGATCTGCCAAATGCTGACACTCAATGCCAGAGCTGATTACCTAGAGGATGAGGATACGAAGGGTGAATATGGTCTCGTCCTCGCAACTGACTATGATGCAAGTAAAAGAGCCAAAGTATAACTTGCTGGCATACCACAACTGAAGTTTTAATCTTCCATTAAAAGATGCTACAATCCGCTTGCTTTTCTCTGGTTTGTGTCTTCTGTTGGACCTATACCAAGGACGTCTGCGTTCTTTCTGCATCTTTTGTACCTAGCTCTACCTGTTCATCTTTTGGGGGTGTAGTATCTAAGTCCCGCACCTTGAAGATCTCGCAATATCTTTATAAGGAATCGAAGGAGATCAATCTCTCGGATTAATAAATGATGAATGCAATTTGTCACGCGTTTGGCAGTGCATTTTGCATTTGCTCAGCCCCCGAATTTTCACCAATGCGTTAAATATTTAATAAAAAGTTCATTTTGATCATATATTGTTTGATGTGTGGGAACCAAATGAGGTTAAAAGAGGTGAGAAAGTTAATACACAAACTAAACACGCAACAAATATTGTCACGCGACAATATTACGGCCACAATATTTTCTAGTGATTTTTTTTTTCTCGTTCTCATACATACCTTAAACGTTGTGCGCTATCCGACCATGCTATCCTAAAATTTGGCATGATGGGTCAAAAAGTGAGTGCTCCTACACTGGTATCCATACGCTATATTTTAGCATATGGCAGCTTTATGGGTTTTTTTGGCCACCTGGTAATAATTGGAAGAAAACTTTAGGCTTTAATGTGTCAAGAAAGGCATATAAACAACTTAACTAATGATCTTAAATGTCATAAATCTGATGGTTAGGATCATAAGATCAAGTTAAATTTTGGGACATTGAACTGGTAAGAGTTGTACGTAATTAGTAGGTCTTTACTCCTAACAGCAAAGTGGAATGTTCGAGAGGAACGTCAAAATTGCTAGAGACGTCCACATGAGCTTGGTGACCGCTTTAACTTGATCTCAAATCCTATGGAGCTAGGACCACCAATTCTAGCCTAGCTTGTTTTGGGCCAAACCCAACTAGGGGTGAAATATGTGGGTTGGGGCATTATCATAGGTAGGGGTGTCAATCCAGCCCTCTTGTAAGGGGGCCCAGCCTAGACTGGCCCTTTGATTGCCCTAAAATGAGGGTTTCTTTTATAAATTTCAAGCCCTTAGGGCAGGGTTGGGCCCCAATATGTAAGGCCCTTTCTAAATAAGGGCCAGGCCATAGTAACACTCAGTAAAGCCCAGCCCTAGCCGACCCTTCCTATTATATTGTCCACTTGATAAATATCTAATTTACACCCCACTTTAGACAAGTCTTTTTCTCAACGACAACAACAACCTCTCTCAACTTTCTCATAACTTTAACAACACTCTTAACTCGTTCGTCTCTCTCTCTCTCTCTCTCTCTCAGCACTTTTTCAACGTTCTTTTGACTCTCAATTAACGCTCTCTGCCTCTCTCAATTTAAGTGAAGGAAGAGTTTTCAATCATTATTCCCAAAAATAACCAACCAAGTATGTTTCTTTCTTTCTTTTCTCTGTCTCTCTCTCTCTCTCTCTTTTGTTTACGAATCTGCTTTCGTATGTATTTGAGTCAGTTTTATTTTCTAAGATTTCTATGTGGGTGTGATTCATTTTCTAGGTTTTATTAAGATCATTTTTGGATAGTACTACTTTGGAGGACGGATTGGTGCTTCAATGCTGTTCTTAGGGGTGGTGAAGTTTGTTTTAGGAATTGTTTTGGAAAGTTTGTGAAGATGTTGAACTTTTTAGTCTTCAGATTCCTCCTATATTTGGGTAATTATCGTTTACTCGTACATGATTGTAGTTTTGGATTGTGTTTTTTTTTTTTTCTGTTGGAAATGATATGGTGAGTATATAAATTAAACTTTTAAAGTATGTTAAAAAGTTTTAAGGCATTGAGGTTTAGTGTTTATCTTGTTCACCGATAAATTTAACGACTAAACAATTATTTATTTATGTACTTGATGCTAAAACTTTTGTTACAATGCTAATGAATTTTTCAAAAAAAAAATAGATGCTTCGAAGACATTCAAAGTTCAACGCGTAAATATAATTAATGTTATGTTATGTTGGTAATGTGTGTGGAATATGATTATCATACTGATATTTCGTGTAAGAAGATGTCTATTTAATTTTGAATTGTTCCAACTGATGTAAATCAATTTTATTTTGTAGTTCTAACTCAATTATTTTTAGAACAAACATCCACTTTTTTTACTTTCAAAAGTTTATATTTCTTAATACTCTTCTAGGGCCAGGGTGATTCAGGCCCTAAAGGACTAGGGCTTCACCCTTACAAATGAAGAATGGGTACACCATTTGTTGCATCCCACATAATATAAATCGTATGGCTAACAACCAACATGATAGATCAGATGATAATGGTCATCCAACAAGTGGCAACATGGTTGTCAATGTTAGGTCACTATGTTAAATATGAGGGAATGCATATAACGGTATAATGGACTGGGGGCGTTACCATTTCTTCCGTTACAACGGCTGTTATAATGGAGTGTAACACACAGGCAAAAACAGAAAAAGGGGGAAATAACAGGGGAAAAAAGGCGCTAAAATTCAAAATTTGGATTTCATATTTTCAATACAATTTATAACGAAAAATAATGGAAATAACGACCTAGATAACGAAAATAACGACCGTTATTTTCTGAGCATTAAAACAGTACATAACGTAACGGGGGAGGTCCGAATCATAATGGCCGTTTTTTAAACCATGGTTTGCACTAATGGCAAAAAAAGAGGATTCTCTTTTTGCCTTTTTTTTTTCCTATTTAAAAATAGAAACATACCTTTTTTTTCACAAGTAAGAAACACACTTCTTTTTGCTGATGCAACAGATGGCCTCTTAAGTGTCACTCCTGCAACTAAACTGGCTATCAGTTGGCTTGCTCAAGTCCATACGTGAAAGGCAGCCTCCGCTCACCCTGGTGGATGATTGGGTCTGCGGTTGATGCATCTTAGAATGAAAGAGGGTGCATGTTAACGTGCTGCACTCAATTTAACTGACATTGTGCACAGTTGCTACCTTGCATGTTTTGATTATTCTTATGTACTCTGGAAAAACCATGGCAATAGCCGCAATACTAACAGACCATGGACCAATGAAAAATTATGTTAACAGCAGTATATAAACAAGAAGTTTAATAATACATGGAGGGATGGGATTTTCATCTGTAGCAGTGAATAAATAAAACACAAACATGGAGTACTGAAATACATAATGGAAAGGACGCTGCAAGCAGATCAGTTCTGATCCTCTTACTGGAATATGAATGGTAGGATTTCCAGCTTCTGTTTCGAGTTGATCAGTTTGGATGGCACACAAAAAATTTCACTGGATATTCATCTGTACCAAGATTAATAAACACAAACGTGGAGTACTGAAATACATAATGGAAAGGACGCTGCAAACAGATCAGTTCTGATCCTCTTACTGGAATATGAATGGAATGATTTCCAGCTTCTGTTTCGAGTTGATCAGTTTGGATGGCACACAAAAAATATCACCAACCATAGCAAAGAGCACCCTGGAAAAAAAAATACAGGAAACTTATATTTTTGAGGATCCAATGACAAGATTTTACAACCATGATCAAAGAAAATAGTTAAAGTAGATTCAGGCCTAAGCTTGAGCACAAAAGATGGTCACAAGTCTCAGTCAAACATCAAAAAAATCGTAACCAAAGAAGACAGTGTGGTTGACATAAATGAGGTGTAACCTCTAGTCTATTCTCTACGTAAGTGAAGAAATCATTGTATAACGGGGAAATTACAACCACAACGAAGGAAAAAAAAAAAGCTGAGGTTTTCTCTTACCATTGCAGTGCAGAAATGACATACCATTAGATATCCATGTGAAACATATATAAGCATTTAACAAGTGGATGCCAACTAGAAACTCTATTAAACCAAAAAAATCAGCCTGACTGGATGATCATTAAGCTTGTGATAAATGGATTTTGTTCTAGACCAATTTTTGAGATGATAAGGATCGTGTGATTGGGCTGGGCAATCGAAGATCTAGTCCACTCATTGAAGGGTCAGGATCTTCCCTGCAGGTGCACGATACAGATGGCTACGAGGGAAGAAGCATGGAACTCCAGGACCAACGTTTTCCAATTGACAGACAAATCAACTTCGCAAGCATGGAACAAAAGTTTTCTAATCAAAAGAACCAAACAAGAAAAATGAACTCTGTAGACTCTAAAGAGAGGTGATCTTTTCATCCTGAAAAAGGTTGTACTCAAAAGACTATAATGGAAATCCTCAATCATGGGGAAAAAGACAAGTAAATATCAGCACAAAAGTAGAATTGTTTCTTTTTTCTTCTCCATTTTTTTTCGGTTGGAAAGGTGGAGTCCCTTTTGTATATGTAAAACAGTAAGTAGATGAATGAAAAGGAAAAACGTCGAATGGTTAATTAAGATATTAGATTTTTTTTTATTGTGAGGCGAGCAAGGGAGAGAGAGAGAGAGAAGGTGTGTGTGTGAGTGTAAAATATACAGATCATTTTGCTTACCAGAAAACCCAACGGGAGACAGATTTTCAGCTCAATAGAGCCCCAACATTCTTAGTTCTGTGACATGGCTAGGATCTAGCTCAGGGGGAGTCTTGTTATCTTCTCTGCTTTCTACCACGTACTCCTACATTACACCAATATCAGGCTCCAGTGGTGGAGAAGATATCTAATGGAGGAGCTTCAAAATTAATGAAACTAAAATGCTTATATTATGATCTCTGAATTTGAAAAGCAACAGATGGAAGGCAAACTACAAAAACGTCCTTAGTCAATAAAAGTGATGCAAGGCAATCTTAGTTTTCAATGGAATTCACTTAAATTAAAAAAAAAAAATGGAATTAACTTAAATTTTTCTCAACAACTAAGTATTACCTCAACAACTAATTTTTCCAAAAATAATACACCTCTAGACACATGGAGACAAGTTAAGGGCTATTTCTGGTGAGGATGATCTCCTCACGAAAAATCAGCCCATCTTCAATCTTGTAACCCTATCAAAAGTGCACTTAGGTGTGAATGGACTGTCCAAAATTATTTAACTAGTAATACGCTTTTTTCTTTTTTGATAAGTTAACTTGTGATCCACTTTTCATAAGACTAGTAATGTCGAAATGGGCTGATTTTTGGTGAGGATGATCTCCATGATGAGTAGATTATTCTCACCGAAAATCAGCCCCGACTCATCTCCGTGTGGACCCCACATAGGCATGTCAAATGGAGTGTCCAAATCCCTATATATGTGTCAGCATGAGTCCGAGAAATGAGTACAACATAGTGTCCAAGTCCAACACAACAAATTCATGAAAAGTGGAATGTCCTTGACTTTTTTGCACTTGAGTGAAGTAGGTTATTAACATTTTCTTCTTATTCCTTGCAACCAAACATTAACATTTTATCTGCTTTACAAGTTTCCATGAGATTTTTCTTCTTAATAGTCTCTACTTAAGAATAGATGAGTTTTGCAATAAGTACCATTGGGACTGACTAGGCAGCTCAATTATTAACAAGTTATCTCATTTATGACTCCATGCAGAACAAAAGTGCATTTGAGGGATACAATAGTCACTCAAAAAAACTAAATGAATACTCCATGAAGACTGAAGTGTTCGAAAAATTTATTCAGTTTCTTTGTAGGGAAGCTTCCACCATTTTCACTAATGCTTTATGATTAGATAATTTAATTGAACATTTACAATTCAATTTTCGGGATAGTTCCGTCTTCTGCTTTTTTTCTTCTTTGAGTAGGAAGGTTTCTAAAGTTATTTGTAAACTTAAAGTAGAGAGGTACCGAACCTTTGTTAGTTCTTGTTTAGCAAGAACATGGTAGTGACGTTCATTGATCCTCTGCCCACAGATTATGGCTATAAAGAACCCGTAGAGCAATCCCACCAAAACAATAGCTAAAACTGCACAATTTAACAAAAAAATAATAGATGAAGTTAGATTCGCAATACTCTAATAACATGAAAGAATTACACTACTTATAAGCACTTCGTATTAATTCATAGAAATCTTTCTGAAGATTCCAGTTAATTGAACATCATTACTTCAAATTAGAGCATGAAGTACGCTGCAGTGCTAAAATTAAGATTATCTGATTGATTTTATCACAAAATCTTTCTGAATCTGAACAAGAACAAGAGTACAGGACAACCCTATTTGCAATGAGAATATAAATTATGTTTCAAAATAAAATCAAAAAGCATGTCATGACCTGATATTCTACAAATCATTAAATGCATTGAAACTTGAAAGTAATCCAGCAAAAAGATGCATAATGAATGAATTCTGGAGTTGTAAAATTCAACTATGTCAAAAACTAGCGCAAATGATAAGACATAAAATTATATGAACCCTTGAAATGGAATACCAAATCATCTGTGCAATACTTCAATTACTTCTCAATATTTAAAAATTACAACAGTTTACTGATAATGTTTTACTGACGGAAGGTGGAGCAACAGTATTAGCATAGAATGCCAAGAAATCAAATACAATGCAAGACTTGGAGAATGGATTGGAGGCTGAAGAAGCAAAACTGTCACCAATTAGACACATAAAGCACAACCAACAATTGTAAAACTCAACAGAAGCAACAACAATAGACCTTCATTTGTAGAAACAGAATGCCTAAGAATTATATTTGTTCACAAGGGTACTTCGAGAGAAGAATTCTCTTTGGAACTTTCCTTGCGTATCTATAAACAGTACCATGTGTAATAAGGACAAAAAAAACTCAGGTCAACTTTTCTAGAAAGGAAAGTCATATGTAGCAGTCAGCTGCATCTAAGTGATGTGTTCTCGAGGCGTGCATGTACTATTAGGAACGACATGGTCAAAATGAACTAAATCTTCATTCATCTTGATTCTTTAAGTGGCATCCATACAGCTCACATGAAAGTTTTGCAATATTTGTTTGGTAAGGCCAAAATGAACTAAATTTTCATCCCATAGATCTTTTTTTTTTATAAGTATGGAATTTATTAAGGGCCCAAAGGCCAAACAAGGAAACAAAACCTAAGAGGTCGAGATGACATACAAAAGGCTACAAGCACAACAAAGCAAAATGCAACACACGGAGAAAGACGTCTAACACCCTTCTCTAGAGCATACATGATCCCATCTAAACACAAAATCTTTAAAGAAAAGACCTCTACACTCTTTGAAGGCCTTAGACCACAAGAACATTAGGCCCTTGATATTGAGAATAACTGTTGCCACCTTTTCTTCTTTGCCTTCGAAAACTCTACTATTTCTCTCCTTCCAAAGGCCCCAACAAATTGCAAAAGGAAGAATCAGCCAAAGCACTAGTCCTCTAGAAGAGAAAGCATAAGAATGCCAACTAGAGACTGGAGTCAACAAGGAACCCGACATCACCCAAGACATCCCGAAATCAGTCAAAAAAGAGGACCAAATTGCTCTTACTACGTCGCAATGCAAGAGAAGATGATTCACCGATTCCCCACAATGCTTGCACATTGAACATTAGTCCACAATGATCATCCTTCTCAAGATCAAGTGATCCACAGTTAGAATCTTATCCAAGGCCGCCGTCCACATAAAGTCTTAAAGAAAGTGATCTTGGAAGGGATTCTAGAACCCCAAACAAAGGACGCCTGAAAAGAAGAGCTAATAATACGATGTAGGGCCAAGTAGAAAGAGCGAACCGAAAAATGACTATCTAAAGACCATCGCCACAACCGCTTGTCCTGAGCCGAAGGCGAGATGAAACAATCGAACAAACGAGAAAGTAATCGAAGAAAATTTATTTCAAGAAAGCCTGATTTTGCAACCTATGTCTGAAAATTGATAAATCTCAATTCTATGCTTTTATGGGTCAATTGGGTGTTGAATGAAAACTTAGTGAAAGCAAAAAATAATACCTAATGGCTCCCTTTTGAACTCTATGTGTGACGACATTCTTTCTTCCTTTTTGTCTTTTTTTGTGAATACAAATTTTAGATCTACTTCTTATCTATGAACAAAGATTATAGATCTAGGTTTTGACGAGCAAAAACTGGAGAGAGACAATAACCTCTAATTGGAAAAAAAAAATCAAATAAATGATGGATGTAGCAAGACTTGTTTATGTAATATATAATGGAGGAAGGTTTTTCCTTGCATAAATTGATGCAGGGCCAACGCTAAACGGCTCACATATTCCTATACCAGATTTAGGTTAGAACTGAGTAACTAGAAGAGTTTGTAAACCTTAGTAATAACAAGAGTTGTTTGACGTGTAAATACCTCAAACTGATAAAGAATGCTGTGTGAAATAAAAGAATACCATTATATGATGAATGAAGCACAATTCCAACAAATTCTAACAAAGAAAAAAAAACAAGGTGTTTAATTGTGCGAATTGATGCACATACATGCATGCACATGAATAATAGCTACATTGATAGATTGTGATACCCAACGACTACCAATCAAAAAAACATGATACCCAAAGACTGGAACATGCCCAGCACACATCAACACGACATGCAGCCGACACTGGTACTAAGATTATATACAAGGTTTTAAGATAAGTAGAACCAAAACAGAATGCATGCAGTGTAACTTCAACAAAGATACTTGTGATGATGAGGCATTAGTTATGACTGATGAACAAAAAAACCTAAAGCGACCAATTTTGTTATTTAGGTTCGATTATTCACAAGGATGGAGAGATCAGTGACGATGTGACCCATAGAATTAGTGTCGGATGGTTAAAGTGGAGATGCAATTCTGGAGTACTATGTGATCAATATGTACTTATTAAGCTAAAAGAAAAATTATAACACATGTATAAGACCAGTTATGCTTTATGGAGCTGAATGTTGTGCAGTTAAGAAATAAAATGTTCATAAAATGAGTGTGGCATAGATGAAGATGAAGATGTTGAGAAAGATGAGCAAAAAAACTAAGAAAGACCAAATCAGCAATAAACACATTCAAAGAAACTTAGAAATAACCCCAATAGAGATAAAATAAGGGAAAGTCACTTAAGAATGTTTGGACATACGCAAGGAAGACCAACGATGGGACCAGTGAGAAAGAGCGCTTTGGTGCAAGTTGAAGGCCTTAAAAGGGAGAGAGGAAAGTTGAAAACAACATGGACAGAGGTAGTAAGAAAAGATCTGAAGACATACTTTAACGGAAGACAGCTCTAAACAGAGTCGAATCGCAAAATAGGATTGATGTTGTCGTCCCCAAACGTTAGGAGTAAGACATAAATGATGACGATGATGACTTTACTATTGGTTATTTTCTTAACCCATTACAATATCTTCATTAGTTTTGTCAACAAAAATATATAAATAGTATATTGTAACAATCTTTGCAACATTATGAGTTCCATTCCATTTGGCATGATGTAAATTAAAATGACACTTAGCTTAAGAAACTAAAAAATATCAAAGCATGACATTAACATATTAGACGGGATACCCGTATCCGTATCTGTGTCCAGATTTTGGGAAATGAAGAATCGTATCCCTATATATCCCATGCCAGTGTCCGTATCTGCTAAAACCACTAACTGGCTCACATATCCCTAAACCACGGTCCACACTCAGGTCAGAATTAAGCAACTTCTACTTCAACTTGTGAATCATGATAATAACAAAAAAAAAAAATAGCACAATTCCAAAATATTCAAAGTTTCTAGCAAATAACCTAGGTGTTTACTTGTGCATAGTGATGCACATATGTGCATGCACATGAATACAGTTAAAAAATAGACATGTTATAGACAATGATAAACTCCACATGTGTAGTGTCTTTGCTTACACTCCAGTCCCAAGCCCAAATAAAGGAGGAGGTTATGTCAGGTTGACAGCCGGTGTCAAATCAGGTCAAATCCCATTACATGAATCCAATTTAATAGAGTCGAATGGTGAAATAGGATTCATGTTACTGACCCCACAAAGTTGGGATAAGGTGTTGATGATGATTGATAGACTATGGTACTGGAATCCTTCAGCCCAAACATACCCATATCCACAGGATATGATGCTGACACTAGTTGAATTGATGAATTAGGGTTAGAGTTAGGGTTAGGTTTAGGTTTGTGGAAGAGAGAAGAGAGAAGATGGATGTCTATTGTGCTTAGGTCACAATGACTCCATAAATCTTATTTATGTAAGTCCCAAATTAAAAAGACAAATATACCCCTCAAGGGGGTATTTACAGAACTACCCCCCGATACATATAGAATACGTATTTCTACGTATATGATAACACTCCCCCTCAAGTTGGTGCATAAATATCTCTCATGCCCAACTTGCACAAGCACTTATGGAGTTGCCAACTGGGAACTCCCTTCGTGAAAACATCTGCAACCTGTTCATCAGTCTTCACAAATGGGGTGCACACTGCCCCAGAGATAATCTTCTCTCTAATGAAGTGTCGGTCCACCTCAATGTGTTTGGCACGATCATGCTGAACGGGATTGTGAGCAATGCTGATGGCGGCCTTGTTGTCACAATATAAGCTCACAGATCCAGAAACTGGGAAACCAAGTTCAGCAACCAACACTTTCAACCAAAGCATCTCACACAAGCCATGAGCCATTGCTCTGAATTCAGCCTCTGCACTAGATCTGGCGACCACGGGTTGCTTTTTGCTTCTCCAAGTGACCAGATTGCCCCCAACAAAGGTGCAATATCCAGAAGTGGATCTCCGATCATCTTTGGCCCCTGCCCAGTCTGCATCGGTATAAGCCTCTATACGCATGTGGCCATTCTTCTCAAACAGAAGACCTCTACCAGGGGCTGACTTAAGATACCTCAAGATCCGATGTGCTGCCTCTAAATGAACACCTCTGGGTGAGTGCATATACTGACTGATCACACTCACTGCATAGGCAATGTCAGGTCGAGTCAGGGAGAGATAGATCAATCGCCCAATTAGTCTCTGAAAGCTCCCTACATCCTGTAGGAGTTCACCACTGGCATCTGCTAGCTGGTGATTCTGCTCTATAGGAGTTTCCACTGGTTTGGTACCCAACCTGCCTGAGTCTTGTAACAAGTCTAAGACATACTTCCTCTGAGAGATGAAGATCCCCTGACTGGATCTTGCAACTTCGATGCCTAGGAAGTATTTGAGAGGTCCTAGATCTTTGGTTTCAAACTCCTCCGCTAACTGAAGCTTCAGCTTGGCTACCTCTGCTGTATCATTCCCTGTGAGAATGATGTCATCAACATAAACAATGAGGGCAGTGGTGTTCTTCCCTTGATGCTTCACAAATAGGGTGTGATCAGCCTGACTTTGAGTGTAACCCAGCTTCTTCACGGCTAAGGTGAATCTCTCGAACCATGCCCTTGGAGATTGTTTAAGCCCATAGAGGGCTTTCTTCAGTCTACACACCTTGCTACTTTGTCCTGGTGGAGTGAATCCAGGAGGAGGCACCATGTAGACTTCTTCATGTAGGTCCCCATGAAGAAAAGCATTCTTTACATCTAGCTGATGCAAATGCCACTCTTGATTTGCTGCCACTGACAACAACACCCTGATGGAGTTCATCTTTGCCACAGGTGCAAAGGTCTCCACATAATCAATCCCATAGGTCTGGGTGTACCCCTTGGCTACTAATCTCGCCTTGTACTTCTCAATAGACCCGTCTGCCTTGTGTTTGACTGTGAACACCCATCTGCAACCCACAGGTTTCTTGCCTCTTGGCAGGTCAACAAGCTCCCATGTCCCATTCTTGTCCAGAGCTTTCATTTCCTCTATCATAGCAGCTTTCCATCTTGGTTGAGCCAACCCTTCTGCCACTGAAGAGGGTATAGGAATAGTGGAAAGGGAAGTGATAAAGGCTTTATAGGAGGGGGACAAGGCATCATAGGAGACAAAGTTACTCAGAGGATGCTGAGTGCAGCTTCTGACTCTTTTTCTTAGAGCAATAGGAAGATCAGAAGCATCAGTAGAAGGAGAAATGACAGGCATAGAAAGAGGTGGAGGATTACCTGGATCCAAGGTAGGAACCACTGGTACTGGATCGGCTGTAGCTTTCTCCCTTCTGCTATAGACTTTGAGCTCCTTCTGAGCTCCAGGAGTACTATCAATCCCACTAGTAATATGAGTAGGCAGAGAGCTCTCAAACTCTAAGGGAGGAGATAGGGATATAGCAGGAAGAGGAACAGTCCACCTCTCTTCACTACGACTCTCCCCCTGAAGAGAGGTGGGGGAGAAAAAAGACAGCTCCTCACGGAAGGTGACATCCATGCAGACAAACTTCTTCCCAGAAGACGGATGGTAACACTTGTATCCCTTGTGGGTAGAGGAGTAACCAAGAAAGACGCACTTGAGTGCTTTAGGATCGAGTTTGGTGCGATGGGGACCCAGGATATGTACATAGCATACACACCCAAAGATGCGAGGAGGAATAGTGAATAGAGGAGAGCCAGGAACAAGGACTTGAATAGGAGACTGGAAATTGAGCACTCGAGATGGTATTCTGTTAGTCAAGTAGGCAGCCGTCAACACAGCATCTGACCAATAAGATTTGGGGACCTGAGAGCCAATCAAGAGAGACCGAGCTATCTCAGTCAAGTGCCGCATTTTCCTTTCAGCTACACCATTCTGTTGAGGAGTGTAGCTGCAGGAATTTTGGTGACAAATCCCATGGTCAATGAGGTAATGTTGAAGACCCCCAAACATATATTCTCCACCCTGGTCAGTACGAAAAACCTTGATGGAGATACCATACTGGGTCTGGATCATCTTATGAAAACCCTTAAAGATGGAATGAACCTCATCTTTGGTTTTCATGAGATAGACCCATGTACACCTAGTATGATCATCAACAAAAGAAACAAAATAGCGGAAGCCAAAGATAGAAGTAGTGGGGGAAGGGCCCCATACATCAGAATGCACAATGTCAAAACAAGTAGAACTTCTATTACCTCTGGAGGGATAATTCGATCTACAATGCTTAGAGAGCTCACAAGTCTCACAGTGTAAAGCCGAAAAAGAAACAGAAACAAACAAACTAGGAAATAAAAGTTTCAAATACTGAAAAGAGACATGCCCCAGACGGGCATGCCAGCTCAAAACAACATCTATCCTACTACTACTACTAGCAGACGACTGTAGTGCTGTGGGCTCAGGAAGGCGTCCATCCAGAAGGTAGAGGCCATGAGCTTCATGTCCAGTGCCAATCGTCCTCCTCGTCTCGAGGTCCTGAAAGACACAAGAAGTAGGAGAAAAAGTGACACTACAGTTTAGGGATTTAGTCAAAGCACTAACAGAAAGTAGGTTAGAAGTAAATCTGGGAACATGCAAAACTGATGAAAGAAGCAATTGGGGAGAGGGAAGGATATTCCCTTTCCCAGACACAGAAGATAAGGTGCCATCAGCTGTCTTCACCTTATCACGGCCAGAACATATGGAATAAGTAGAAAATAAAGAAGACAAGCCCGTCATGTGTTCCGAAGCCCCTGAATCAATGATCCAAGTGGGGCTGGATGATGGGAGGGACACATGATGAGCAAGTCTAGTGTTACCTGACTGTGCGAAGGAGGTGGATGATATGGCAGATGGACCATCAAGCTGCTGAAGGAGGCGTCGAAGGCCTGCATACTCGGTGGCTGAAAAACCACTAGGAGGAGCTGAAGGAAGAGGGCTCGCTAGGGCCTGTCCTGGGAAAGGAGCAGAAGAATCCACACTGACTGTATGAGCACTGGAAGAGGCTGGTTGGCTAGGACGCCCATGTAGCTTCCAACACTTGGCACGCACATGCCCTAACTTGCCGCAGAAATCACACTTGGGCCTCTCTCTAGGCAGAGACTTCCCAGGAGAAGATCCAGTAGGAGCATAAGATGGAGCTGAGGTAGGCTGATGAGATATACCCCTCGAAGGCTGCTGTAACTGCTGAGGCTGATAAGCAGGAGAAGCTGCTAGCGCTGATCGCTCTAGAAGGGGATGCTCACTCTGAAGAGAGATCCTCCGACTCTCCTCACTCTGAAGATAGGCATACACCTCACTGAGAGAGGGAAGATCCATCCTACTACTCAAAATCTGAACACGGGCAAGCTCATAAGACGGATTGAGCCCAGCCAGGAAATCAAAGATCCGGCCCTTCTCTATATATCGACGAAAGGGCGCAACCTCTGATGGGTTGAGAGGCTGATAAGAGTAGTAATGATCAAGCTCCTGCCACAAGGTACGAAGAGCAGTGTAGTACTGTGAGAGAGACTTCTCCCCCTGCCGAAAGTGGGAGATAGTCTGTCTCAGCTGAAATGCCCGTCCTGTGTTCTGCTGCTGTGAGTAAGTCTTCTCAGTGATTTCCCAGACCTCTTGCGCTGTGCGCATAAATAAGAAACTCTCACTGATATCAGGCTCCATAGAGTTGAGGAGCCATGACATGACAGTAAGATCATCTGTCTGCCACTGTCGATAAGATGGATCGGTCTTGGGAGGCTCAACTGTATCTCCCGTAGTGTGACCCAACTTCCCACGGCCTCCAATAAACAACCGTGCTGCCTGTGCCCAACGCAAATAATTCTTGCTGTCTAGCTTTACTGATGTGATCTGTAAGCTAGGGTTCTCATAGGCCAAGTGATGCACCATAGGGCCTCCAATACCGGTGGAGGGAACATCAGTGCTCACATCTGACCCTGAAGGAGAAGGCAAGGAAGGCGGGGTAACCACGGGAGGTGAAGGGTCTGCCATGAAGGACTATCACTCAGAACAACCAAATAAGAGCGCCGGAATGTCACAAGCAAGCACCTGAGGGCCAGAACACGGCTAAAAGGCCACACCGAAGGCTATAATCACATCTGATGAAGTCCCAAAGAACACATAGACCTCAAGGATACAACACCCATCTAATATAAGTCATTAGAGGAGGTAACAGACCACCCGATAGGCCAAATAAGTCCCAAATTAGGTATAGATAGCAATAGGAAGAGTAAAACAACTCCCAATACCCTTCAATCAGCCATTGAGATACCTTAGGGGATAGATTAGTGAGTGTGATACACTGCCAACAGCCCAAAGAGGGCAAAAAACCGTACCGGCGGTAATAACAAGGGGTATTTTTCGACCCCAAACCTTCAATCCTTCTCAGATCCACTCGAAAGTAGTATCATCATGAAGGTAACATTGTAGGGGATTGAAACGAAGCAACAAATCCCCCCAAAAAACTCCTTAAGGGACTGATATTAAGGCTGGTATGAAAAACGAAATTTCTCGATTTTTTGAGAACGAGGAGCAAAAAACAGTCCAAATCAACCCAGAAAATTATCAAAAAATCACTAAAAAAGAGGATAAATCATACTCTTTCAAGTGATGAAGTTTCAGGTTGAATGGGGAACTCTGTCCGTACAGCTGTGACGTCAGCCGTACGGCTTTGATGACGTCATCGTCTGCCTGGTTGATCTCCGGTCTGTCCTCTTGTAGAAAACACTAAGGTTGGCTCTGATACCAAGTTGAATTGATGAATTAGGGTTAGAGTTAGGGTTAGGTTTAGGTTTGTGGAAGAGAGAAGAGAGGAGAGAAGAGAGAAGATGGATGTCTATTGTGCTTAGGTCACAATGACTCCATAAATCTTATTTATGTAAGTCCCAAATTAAAAAGACAAATATACCCCTCAAGGGGGTATTTACAGAACTACCCCCCGATACATATAGAATACGTATTTCTACGTATATGATAACAACACTAATATCGAATACTGCATCTGCATGGATACTTTCATCTTACAATTTTCTTATTTCCTATTTTAAAATTGGTAACTTTCTTAACTCGTGACAATATCTTAATTTGATTTGTCAGTAAAAAACATGCAAAGTATAATGTAACAGATCTTACCGTAAAAATCTTTGTGAGATTAGAAGTTTCATTTCATTTGCTCTAACGTAAATACTACACCATTAACACTTAGCTTAAAGTACTAAAAAATTAAAGCATGGCATTGACATATGGAATGGGACATCCATATTCGTGCCCATGGAATAAAATGAGTTTGCACACTTGATGCATACTCTGAAGTATGCAAAAGTTTGCAGCACCAGCAGATGCACCTTGAAAAACGTGTTTTTTTAATTTATAAAAATCTAACTCTTTTGAAAACAATGAAATGACAGTGTTGTCAGGGGCATCCAACAGTGCAGACAATGTTTGCTTACTTTAGAGTCAGCACCATGCGTCCCTCTCATGTTCATGTCCTGGATATTGGGAAATGAAGAGTATTATCCCATTTATCATACAATTATCCGTGTCCATATCCATATTTGGGCATCTTAGCTGATAGATACAATAATAAATGGCCAGAAGGGTGAATACCTGCCATTGTATAAAATCCATATGGGTGTTCTTCATAACCAAACATTTCCCTTAATTCCTCTCCATAAAATTTGTATACCAGCATGCCCAAGAATGCCACAATCTGTCAAAAGCATTTGCTCAAATTAAATTCATTAAACATCTTTAAATAAGAGATATTTCAACATATAGCTTTGCCTTGTGCCTTAAAACTAAAAACTAATAAAGACCAATATCCAATCCAATTAATCTTCTTCCATGGAAATTGGTTCATATGAATGATAATAATATTCATGTTACAAATGTTATTATTAACTCATGTAAATTTGGGGATTGAAGACCTCCTACATCAAAAATATGCAAATGAGATGCAAGGCATTGGTAAAAAATACACTTATCCTATATGATGCAACTTTGACCAGATGATAAAAGGTGTTAACTGTTAGAAGTAAAGTCCTAGGGTTGGAGAGAAGAAAGATAAGAGAGAAAGAAAGAGTCACAAAACTAGAGCAGTTTGGCCTCCTCATTGTGATCTATATACTAGTCACTTAAGTAGTGTGGGCCCACTTACATTAATAGAACATATGGGCCCAACACTCTACATAAAGCCCAACTATGTACATAAAGGAAATAAGCTAAGAACTCTAACACTCCCCCTCAAACTGGAACATACAAATCAAACATGTCCAGCTTGGTACATAGAGTAGAAAAAGGATTCTTAGGCAAGGCCTTTGTAAGAACATCTCCCAACTGATCTGGTGACTTGATATAAGGAGTGATGATCCATTTGTATAACACCATGTCACAGATAAAATGACAATCAACCTCAATGTGCTTTGTCCGGCCATGAAACACTAGATTGCTAGCAATATAGCTCGCAGCCTGATTATCACAATACATAGGCATGGGAGAAGGAACCTCATATCTCATCTCCTTAAGAAGGGAGGACTGAACGCATAACATCTCACACGTAGTGTGAGCCATAGCCCTGTATTCTGCTTCGGCATTAGAGCGAGCGACAACATTCTGCTTCTTACTACGCCAAGTCACCAAATTACCACCAACAAATGTATAGTAACCTGAAGTACACCGATGATCTGTACGACTACCAGCCCAATCAGCATTAGAGAAACAAGTAATAGCTAAAGTCTGTGATGGTCGATACAACAACCCCTTGCATAGTGACCCCTTTAAATAACGCAGAATCCAGAAAACTGCATCCCAATGTGGCTGTCGTGGGGCATGCATAAACTGACTAACTACGCCAACAGCAAAGGTGACGTATGGACGAGTGACAGTAAGGTAAATCAAATATCCAACTAACTAATGGCAACGACCAGCATCAGCATAAACCTTCCATTGTCCAGCATCAAGCTTAACAGTGGGATCTATAAGAGTATAAACAAGCTTAGAGCCTAGCGTACTTGTCTCAGATAAGAGGTCCAACACATACTTGCACTACGAAAGGCTAATACCAATTTTAGAACGAGCAACCTTGATGACAAGAAAGTAACGGAGAAGACCCAAATCCTTAGTATGAAACTGCCTAGACAAATGAGTCTGAAATACCATAGGAGTCACTTCCTGTGATAATGATGTCATCCACATACACGATCAGAACAATAACACCAACGGAAGACCGTCTGATAAAAACCAAATTATCGGAAGTAGAGCGTAGAAAACCATAACCGAGCACAACCAAACTGAACTTATCAAACCATGCTTAAGGCAACTACTTCAAACCATAAATAGCTTTCCGCAGGCGACAAACCAACTGAGTCTGACCAGAAGGAACATACCAAGGTGGTTGCTTCATATAAACCTCTTCATACAAGTCCCCATGCAAGAAGGCATTCTTTATATCCAGTTGATATAAAGGCCTAGGGTTTGAGAGAAAAAAGAGAAGACAGAAAGAGAGAATCACAAAACTAGAGTAGTTTGGCTCTTCATTGTGATATGTATACTAGTCACTTAAGTAGTGTGGGTCCACTTACATTAATAGAACATATGGGCCCAACACTCTATATAAAGCCCAACTATGTAATATAAACATAAAGAAAATAAACTAAGAATTCTAACATTAAACATTAAAGAGTTGAATATTTATAATAATTTAACAGCAACTCGAATGGTTAATGGACTCGTTGAAGTTTAAATTTAATGTTCTACAATGCCAATTAAAAAAATAAAAATAGAAAAAGTAGCATTTCAAATAAAACATTCACGTAATAACTTTACAGTATAAAATTTACGTATAACCATGGTTCAAAGTCTCGCTTCGTCTCGGCCGAAACATCTCGTTCCGATGGTATACCGAGATGATACATATGGGAATGTACCTTCTCATGCCAAAAGCCTAATTTTAATTTAAGTACTAAAATTGGTTTAAAATCTTATTTCTATGGTATATGTGTCTTTTATAATACGTATAAATACTAGAAACAAATTTGTAGCCTAATTACACATTAAAAATGGTTAATCTTATGGAGACATATAATGTTTTTTCCATTGTCTTGTTCCATCTCATTTCGTTTCGGTCGAGACATCTCATTCCATCAACTTACCGAGACAATGAAACGGAACGATGTTTTAAACCTTGCGTTTAACTGGTACTTGTTGTTATCAAGGTAAATTTGAACTCGTTATTAACTTCAGTCAGTAAAAAATCAGAATTAGTTTGAGGAAGTTTTTAGATGTTTTGAAAAGAAAATCAACAATCGGGGACATTGGAAAAATGTAAAACGGCACACTTGTATTAAGGAAATGATAAAACAAGCATGAAACACACTCATAACTCATTAAATCACAACAAAAAACCATTTGGAATAATAAATCCAAGATCAATAGTGTTAATACATATCGATGCAGGTGTCTAAAAGATTGAGACTCTATGAGCCAAAATTAAACGATTAATTGTTCAAAATCATGTCATCCAAGTGCATAAAAATCCATAAAAAATCTACTTAAGAGCTTTTGGGTTCATAAGTATATAGCTACGACACCCCTTGTCATCTCCACCTTGGTCAAGAGCCTGATAAAATTGTTGTGCAATGTAGCTACAATACTGGTGCCACAAAGGCCACAACATCATCAGATGGTACCAATTATATAGTCACAGACCTAATGCTCATTGCAGATGGGTTACGATCCATAACGCTGGGATCCTAATCCAGATGCCTGGGATTGTGTGTTCATGATCGTACGAGTAGCATGTACATGAGTACACCAACTATGGTGGTCAAGAGACTGATAAAATTGTTGTGCAATGTAGCTACAATACTGGGGCCACAAAGGCCACGACATGATCTGATGGTACCAATTGTTACAGTCACAGACCTAATGCTCATTGCAGATGGGTTACGATTCATAACGCTGGGCTCCTAATCCAGATGCCTGGGATTGTGTGTTCATGATCGCACGATTAGTATGTACATGAGTACACCAAATACTACCTTCCATCATGTCGTGGAGCCAGTCTACAGCTACATTGCAAAGAAGCTTCCAAGGTGGAGATGACGAGGGAGTCATAGATCCATGTGGTTATGACCTCAAGTCACATGTAAGCTTTTTTCGGCTATTATGTACTTAAATGACATGATTTGAGCAATTAATTGTGTAATTCTGGTTCTCGAAATCTCAAAAAAAAAAAAAAATGAATAAATCACAATTTTTTATACGTGCATCAATATATACTACATGCTATTTGTTATTCCAAATGGTTGTTTGTCGTGATCATTTACTAAATATCAATGTATTTCCTTTGTTTCACAATAGATTCAATGCGTTAAATTGCGAGGAACCCTTACACATAATAACTCATACGTTCCTCTCCCCAAATCTGTGTTAGAACCATTGTTGTTATTGGGATAATGATACTGACAACCAGCCCAACAAAACTTCTTGTAAATATTTTAACAGAATAAACACCAGATTACAGTATGAAGTGAAAAAATTAATTATCTTACCAACTGAACAACAATGAAAATGAATGCATGGTCCCTAACAACAAGGAGCTGAAACTTCAATCTCAACCACCACCGATCTGGTGGCACATTTGCGCGTAATATGAATACCGCCTTGCACTCTGTACAGTGGGCAAAAGCAAAGCCCTCCTGAAAAAATGAATCAAATAGATGGTAAGTTAACCTCCTCCAGAGTTGAGAGACGAATTTGATATTTTCGTATCAGAATGATGAATGTTAATGCTATTATGCAGATATGAAATGAGGTTAAAACAAACAACGAGATCAACCTCATTTTCTGCAGGTTGATGCCTCAGAAGAAAGCCGTACATAAAGGCCAACCTGCTAGTCAACAACGGGGATGATAATAAATTCATCTACCTATGTAACTTAGACAAGAACACTTGTGTTGATGTTCGACACGAATACAAGGTCTCAGACAAGCTGACCCCAAGAAACCCAATGTGTTGACCCATCGAATCTTGGAAAATGTATTCTACTACTATTACATAAACTAGTTTTTATACAAGTATATAGTACAGAACTAAATAGATATTCATATAATCTATTAAGGTAATAGTAAATAATGTGAAGTTAGAACTGTCTTGATCAGCGTGTCTACCATATGTCTGCATCATGTATGCCACATAAGTCCAACACGTCAAATTTATAAAAATGGATTGCCTTATTATGTAGTCTGATAGCTGTACAGCAACACAAAAATCCCTTAGTTTTTACCTTAGTTGATCTCCAATGATCAAGACATGACCGATGCACATACTTCTGTGTGCCTCTGCAATGGCAGGGAGCTATCAGATCTTCACCTATAAATGGAAATATAATTGTGTCAGTACAACTAGGATTGAAGAAAGACTGCCCACATGAAAATTATCATCCACAAGTTCCATGAGTTATGGCATATAAAGAAAACTTCTCTTCGAAGAAACAAGATGCACCATCTCAACTGGTGAGAGGGTTCCTCTGAGATATAAAAGAATACCGATCATGATAAGTAGTAACGACCTCCATTATCAAGGCAAATCCGACATTGTGGTTGGTCTGCATTCACTAAATTGCAATGTTCATCAGCATCGAGACTTTCCAGATCATCAAAATCCACAGAGCAATCACCACCCACAGATCCAATTTCACGTGAAGATAAAGATTCCTTGGATCTGCACACAATGTTGGGCTGATATAGAATGGGCTCTGTTTCTGAAATGTCTTCTGTTTGACTATCATTTGACACCAACTGCATTGCAAAGAATTTCCAATCAGGGTGAGACTGCACCAGACATCACCAAAGAGGTCAATTCTGCTGACAATTTCAAAAGAAAGTAGAAATCCTGCAAAATAGAGAAGAAATCACACCACTCAGGCACCATATTTCGCACAAACATGTCCAAAAAAGCATATTCTACAAATACCAACCCATATATTATCACAAAAAGCCGATTGGCCTAATATTCTTAATTGTCTGATAAACCCACCAAGTTCTTCCTAGAAACATCATTTTCAAATTCTTAATAGCTCTTGACCCAGACAAGTTGTACGCTCAGAGCTCACTCATTACCTGAGTACACTTATCAAGTAGAATCTATTTCAAATAAAAATCAAATAATACTTAACTATATAAGTTCACGAAATTTTCGGTAAGTACAATGAGCAGGCAACAAAGTCATGGGAAAAGTAACACCTCTCATAGCCGGATAATGGGAAAAGTAATATGCTAAGTACGTAGCACTTCTATCGCATGGTTTGAAATCCACGGCAGAGTATACATGCTTTGCAACTCCAAACGAGATATATTCTCAGATGCTTCACACCATTGCAGTTTCAATGATCTCCTGAAAAAGTTCTTCCAATTGGCTCTCACGACCCTCACATGACCTAAATCTCATCAAGAATTCAGTCGATCCCACGTGAATTGAGCACTCATCCTGATTTTTGCACGACTAAGGGAACCCCAAACCTCATTGTGCAAGTTTCATCAACATCGCATAAGTAGCCTTCTTCTTAAATGAACCAAGGCAATTCTGGACCTTATTGTGCAATGTCATCCCAAACATCCAAAAAACTAGGGGTGGTTATTGCTACTGTAATTGTCATTCCCATTCTTATTTTATGCCACAAATATCACAGCCAATGAAAATAAACGCTACAAAAAGACATGCCCAGCAGGCCTCTTTTTGTGCCCCGTCGTAGCATGGGTTGTAGGTCCAATACCCACTCGCAAATTGGGTTTTAGACAACCCATGGGAAGCCCAAAGGCCCATGCTCCAGCTCACCTCAGTTTCCAATATTGATTTATGTTTTTCGAAGTATGAGATTCTAGTTAGTTATCTGATTACATTATTACTTCACTTCTATTTTGATTTCTAGTTTATAAATAGAAGTCTATGAGTCTAAGTTGTAAGATAGATCATTAGTCACTTTGTAGTAGGTTTAAATTGCTGTTAAGTATTTGTAATTATGTTACGGAAAGTCTTAAGAGTCGAGTCCCAGGTCTTTTTAGTTACTTTTATTTTCTGTTTTGAGTTAAATTATAGTTGAATTTGGAGACCAAATCTTTCTATTTCTTTACCTTGCTCCCCAAAATCATGCGATTCACTATCCTGGAAACCTCCTCCTCCATCTCAGGTAAAACTTGACGTGGATGGTGTACCAAAAGGAAATCCTGGTGCTGCAAGTATAGGAGGTCTAATCAGGATTTCAGGAACCATTTTATGTGGATTCACCAAGAACATTGGCGTTACTTCTAACAATTCAGTGGGATTCTGGGCATATGTACAGGGTCTTCAACTTGCATGGGGGGGCATGGTTACAGCGATATCATAGTGGAATCGGACTCCCTTATCCTCTGTAAAGCCATCTCTCATCTGACTACCAGATCATGGAAGCAGGCAGCTCTTCTCGGGGATATCCTATCTTTTCTTCTGCAACCTTGGATCACTAAGGTCCACCACTGCTATAGGGAATATAATTGAGAAGCTGATTATCCGGCTCTTTCTGGATCTAATCAGTTTGCTCCTTTTTTGTGTTTTTGAGTCGCGTCCTATGTTGGAGCTTCGAAAAATAACTGATGACGACATCTGAGGCCAGGGGTACCCCACGCATTTTGGAACTTATCTTTGCATTATAAAATATAGTTTCATATCTCAAGAGAAACAAAGCTGGCCTCTATTTATGTCCTTGTACTCCAGTTATTTTCCAAATGGAATGAAGACTTTCTGGAGCTATTGCTTTCATTGAGGTGTGCCTCCTGTATTGATGGTGTGACTCCATCCTTGGGTGCTCTAAGTCGGTGAGACTCCATCTTTAGAGTTCCTTTGAAGTAGTAAGATTTCACTTCCCTATCCTTCTTCTTTTTCCATTGTCTTATTGCTTATTCTCTGAGTTTTACTTTCTGCTCAAACACCTTTTTTTTTAAGTCCTTTAAGACTTAATCTTACAGACGTCCATTAACACACGTTCAGCCCATGTACCCTAAATCTAACTTCTCCTTTATAGCCTAATTCCCCCGCATTAAACCCCCGTTTTCCAGCCCTTTTATACCTAATTGAACCCTCTAAGCAACCTCTTATATGCTGATCAGATTGCCACCAATCTGCAACTCCAATCTGGTATACTAAAGGGAGTCCAGGTTCAGTGGAATTCCGGGGATAGGGTTGTATCATTAATCCCTTGCATGTTTGTGAGGCTTCGACAATCTTCGATAAGCATTATACATGCCTCTAAGCCGTGATTCAATTTAATCAAATTAATTAATTTATTAAGCTATTTTCAGTGCAAGGAAATTCAAAAGTTCAACCATTGTTAGAAAAAACGTGTTTGCTGTTGATCTCTCCCTCACACCCTCAATAATGATGGCCCCGAGCTTATGTGGATTGAAGTAGTGAGAAATGAGCACGTCCAAGGAAATCTACGAGTGGCCCTACTAAGGGATAAAATAAATAAAAGACAATTGAGATAATTGGGCCACGTACAACGAAGACCAATGATGGCACCAATAAGAAGAACGCTCTGGTGCTGATTGAAAATTTTTAAAGAGTGAGAGGAAGGCTGGAAAAAAGGATGTGGATTGAGGTTGTAGCAGAAGATTAGAATACACACATTTTAAAAGAAGATGTGGCTCTAAATAGAGTTCAATGGTGGAACAGGATTCATGTTGCGGGTCCCAAATAGTTAGGATAAGGCACTTTTAATGGTGTTGATGATCACCAAGAATCACAGAGTACAATTACTTACATTGTTTTTATCAGTCTATACAATTATCTATCATTTTGTACTGGAAAGTAAATGGTTGTGTTGTAAGATACATGCAAATTTATTGCATGATACGTATCATACTAAAAGGGCGTAGTGGTTAGACCATAGCCTTGATGAACATCGACTAGATATGTTGGTGCTGTAACTGAGCTGAGCCCCCACGGTGCATTAGTGACAAGCAGACAAATCCATGACTGTCCAAACTATAACCAGAGTCCAGACATCAATTTAGCATAAAAATCAACAGAAGATCGATTATTAAATAAAAGTTTCAAATCTTTTATTAAACCAATCCAAATTTCAGAACCAACAAGCACAAACAAGAGATTGCACGACTCAACAATCAAAATATTTGATAAATACAACTACAAAAGAATCAAAATATGTTGGATCTAACATCAAAAACCAAAGAACACTGATCAAACGACGAAGAACATCAACCCAGATAATAAATTGGAGATAGTGCAATCACTCGTGAAATTAATCGACGAATTTACCTGTTTTCCATCAGGATTTCACGATCTTCTTATGATTTCGACGATACAGACATTCCAACACAGATTATCTGAGGAGAAAATACACAAAATCGAGTCGATTACTAGGGTTTCGTTGGTGAGATTTTTCAAAGAGAGAGAGAGAGGGAGGAGGGAGAAGACTTTTTTTCTTTGGATAATCAAATAGAGATAGAATTCTTGGAGACATGGACTTGGTTACTTACCGATAATCGATACATGGATTTAATTACGTATCATTAATTAACTTTAATTTGATATTAAAATAATTGGGTCTGACCCGGCCTGTCTCGGTGGATGTAAACCATTGGATCGAGATTTGACATTGATCAACGAATCAGAAATTTTGATGACTGGAACTTCGTGATCAACGTTGACGATGGACCACCGTGTGGGCTACGTGGTACACTATTAGAAGCCCATGACCGTATGGATGTTTAGCCGATTCCCAGTTGGACGAACAAACTAAAAATCAGATTGATTACTGATTTGTAACTGTTGGATTGGAGTCTTTTTCGTGGGTTTATTTTTAACGGTGGGATTCGAGCATTAAGAGTACTGAGATCCAAAGGTAAGAAATCGGTAATCAGGTTAATTTTTTGGTATGTAGGTCCACCTAGAGATGGGCTAACCATCCATATGTTCAGCGGTCTCTAATAATGTGCCACGTGGCTCGTATGGTAGTCCGTCGTCAGTGATGATGACGGACGTCGGTGATCAACGTTTATTCAAAATTTTCTTACGTTGGGCAGTTGCATTCAGTGGGCCCCACGTATCGTCATTGCCGGGCTAGAACATACCGCGTCTGGAGAAGCCTCTTGCTTTCTGTTCTTAATGATGTTTATGACTATTGATTTATTCGATGAGCAGAACTTTGCTGACCGACCACAATATGAGCCACGTGGCATGTTTCTAGATATTTGATCGAATGGATGTTAGTCCAACTCAAGTGTGGACCTATGTACAAAAATTAGCCTGATTAATGATTTCTAAGCGTTGGATTGGAGTCTTTTTCCTGGTTGGTTTTTATCGGGGAAATTTGAGCATTGTTGACCGTTATTTGGAGTACAAAGATCCAAAGGTTTAAAATCAATAATCATGCTTATTTTTTGTATGTAGGTCCACCTATGCATGGGACAAACATTCATACGGTCATCATCCTCTAAGAATATGCCACGTGGCTCATATGTGGTCAGTCGGCAGCTTTGCTAACAGACGTCGGTCAGCAAAGTTCTACTCTTATTCGACGTGTTGTTCAATGAAATGTTGACAGTTAATAAGTTTTTGTTATTTTATGGTGTTTTGCTTTTCCTCCATTCAAGTGAAGTAGCTGGGACGGCAGAGTCCGTCAAGAGCTGCACCCATTTCTTACATCCACTTCTTACACCCAAGATTGGGGTCCACGTGGAGATCATGTTGGACAATCCAACCGCACAACGAGTTTTTCATACTATGGTTACCCTCCTCACAAAAAATCAGGACATTTCAACATTCCTAATCTCATAAAAAATGACTTTAATTTAAAAAATCCAGACCGCCCAATTAAACTATTATTTTCGGTCAATTCTTTTATATGGTTGGCAATGTCAAAGTGAACTAATTTTTGGCAACGATGATCATCATGGCAAGGACAGCTCAATGTATGGTTGGATTGTCCAACATGATCTCCCTGAAAAATGTATGTAAACATTGTATCCACCGATGAATTCTCCTTGAAAAACATGTTTTTAATTTATAATAAGTTTTTTTTTAAATATTGAAATAACACATTTTTCAATGGACATCCAACAATACTGACAATGTTTGCATGTTTTTAAGTCTCCAACGTATGCAGACTACATTTGGGATAAATTTAGTATGCAAACATTATTAGTTGGATGTCCATTGAAAAATGTGTTATTTCAATATTTTCAAAAAAATATCTTTTATAAATTAAAAACACGTTTTTCAATGAGCATTCAATGATGGATACAATATTTGCATACTTTTAAGTATGCAAATGGTTGCGTACTAGACCGACCCCTACATTTGTCCCTGTGTGGATGTTCGGCCCTTCCCTAGGTGGACCTACATATCAAAATTCATTCTGATTAGTAATTTTCACCTATTGGAATTGAGTCTTTGTCGTAATTTATTTTTAACATTGAATTTCTAGCATTATTTGGGGTATTCTTATACAAAGGTTAGAAATCACTAATCAAGTTGATTTTTGTTATATTTGTCTACCTAGAGATGGGCCAAATATCCATATGGTCATTGGCCTCTAATAGTGTATCATGTGGCTCACACTGTGGCCCGTCATCAACGTTGAAGATGGATATCTATCATCAAATTTTTTCTCACAGAGAGTTAACGCACCACCTGTCCTTTCAATGTGAATGCTTCTTTTCAAGTTTCATTTGTGACATATTTTAAAAAGAGTGCACCAATGGTCCAGTTCAATTTGTAGGGGGGACTCATTGGATCATGGTTTAGATTCGCATCATGCGTTATGGATCCATATTCAAGTTAGAGTTCAAATTAATATTCAAATTTGGATATGAATCAAATCATACCTAGATCCAACCCTATTGGACCTGAGTTTTGACCCAATCCGAATTGTAGTTTTAGGGGTTTAAATCTTTAAAGGACGATCTACTTCAGAATATATTGGTTCTCACTAACACTAAAGACATAAGGGCTGTGTTTGGTTCGGCACTTTTCCGGGAAAAGAAAACAAAAACCCAGAAAAGTGCCACTTTTGGGTATTTGTTTCAAGGTTAAAAAGTGGGCCCCACAGAAAAATCATTTCTTTAACCCCATTTTCGGGAAAAACGACTTCCACTTGTCAAAAGAAGAA
This sequence comes from Euptelea pleiosperma, assembly GCA_035048495.1. Taxonomy (NCBI): domain Eukaryota; kingdom Viridiplantae; phylum Streptophyta; class Magnoliopsida; order Ranunculales; family Eupteleaceae; genus Euptelea; species Euptelea pleiosperma. Next base: position 18,897,067 of record CM068548.1, on the reverse strand, counting down.
GTCATTTTCCAACTAAGGTACACACGTCTCTCCTCTTTCCCCCGAAACGCCGATCTCACTCACCCGTCTCTCTCTTGCTCTTCAATTTCTAATTTCTTTTCTAATTGCTTCAATCGCTCCAGATTATAAGAAGCTTTCAGACCTCTCGATTCAATCCTTCGAGATCACGTTGAAAACCAAACCGGAGAGGGTTTGATCGATCCATCCATCAAGGAATCACATAACTTCCTATTTGGATGTTTGGCAACCGAGCTTCGAATTGCCCAGTGCATTCGTCGGTGTTGATCGTGCATCTTTAAGTATCACCTTCCATTTTCGTCGAAGAGATTGCCCTTCTGAGATCGGCTTGTTCAATGCTTCTGGTTGTTCTTGGTGTTTGCCTTCGTTGAAATCTCAGAGATGGATTATTTGTCTGATTTTAATTGGACCTATTTGAATGTTTTGATTTTGCAATTCCTCTTCTCATGCGATCTCTATCTTTGCAACAATTGAAAGCTAGGTAGATGAATAAGAGATTCAGAGTACTTCTACTTTTCTCACCGCCATCTGCACAAGGAAATTAGTAAAAGAAGCAAAACCCAAAAGGAAGCACAGCAAAATAAGGGAAATAGGATAAGGATAGTTTTGGGTTCCAACCAAACATCAAGAAGTGCTTTTCTTAGAAGTGGGTTTCTAGGAAGTGCAACTTCCTGGAAAATCCACTTCCAAGAAAAACAATTCCAACGAACCAAACACAGCCAAGGTGTCAGTTTTATCTTTTAAAAAAATGACGGCTTATAGAACGACACCAAAAGCTTAAAGGAAACAGTGTGAATTAATAAGGGACGCCAAAAGAAGTAAAGGTGTCGATTTTTTGAATAACGACCCACACTATATATCAAGGCCTGGCATTGGTTTCTCAGACAAAAGGCGTCGATTTTTGAATAATTGAGAACCATTGCTCGGACAAAAGGCATCGGTTTGGGAAATACCAACGCCATATATTTGATATTTTTAAATGCATATGTTGTTTTATTCTATCGCCAATTCCTTTCATCTTGCTATATCCATAACTCTCACTACCAAAAACTGACTTTCCCCGTCGGACCACCTAAACTTGTTGCCACGGATTAAATTTGCATCATGTTAATCAGTCACAAAAGTTAATGTCAGTCCTATTTCGGAAGAGGGGGAGGCTTCCGTGTGGCCTGAGATGACGGCCCAAGAGGCACAGTCCAGCCCGTGTAGATGTCTTTACGGGTTGAGCCTGGCCAAGTCGTGGGCTCAAATCCAAAGCCCAGAACCGTCCCAGAAGCTTATATGGCTTAGTGGGTTGGGCTAGGCTGACTACTGGGCCGGGCTAAACTCAGCAAAATTGGGCCGGGCGTGAGGCCAAAGTGTCATCCTTACTTTATAGATTACTAACATTTGAGCATTTTTTAATCAGGGGCTTTGAACCAGCCTTTAGGCCTGTTTATGAAGCCCATGAAGAAAAGTGTGCTAAAATCCAACGGCTATAAATCATCAATCATCCTTTAGGTTGTGTGAGTTTGTGGGTAAAACGTAGCCTCTATGGAGGACGATGGACCTCAAGTCCATCGTATAATGAAGGACATGCATCGATGGCTGCACATTACGTTCTCTCCCACATGTATTGAGAAGGGTTTGTCGGGGCCGTGGTTTCAGTTGCTATTCCATTTCCACGGGCAGTCATGGAAGGAGCAGCAGCAGCACTAGGCGTAGGAGGATCCCAAGACCAGGCTCAGGCTCAGGCTCAGCAGCAGCAGCCGAAGGTGGTGGTGGAGAGGCTAAACCAGGCGGTGCAGCAACAGCTCAACCTCGAATCCGTCAAGACTCGAGCCGTCAGCCTCTACAAAAACATCTCTCGCATCCTCGAAGACTTCGACACTATCGCTCGCACCAACTCCGTCCCCAAATGGTACAATTTAATCTTATCAAAACCTCTATCTAGGGTTTTCCCTTTTTTCCTTCTTCCATGCGTTTGTTCGATCGAAATTGATGCATTATTCAACACCAGGCAAGATATTTTGGGGCAATTTTCTATGGTAAATCTCGAGCTTTTCAACATCGTGGAAGACATAAAGAAGGTGTCGAAGGCATTTGTAGTACATCCGAAGAATGTAAATGCCGAGAACGCAACAAGTATGTGCCTCATCTCCTTCGTACATACATACACACAGACATACAAACATGCATATATAATGTCTCAGGCTGCAGGTTTGAGGTAGCGTTTTGTCACGAATAAGTAGAAGGGTAAATGTGGAGTGATTGGGTCTTCCTAACCTAAGAGAGTGAGGTTATCGGCACGTTAATAAATATTGACTCGAATTCTTATTCACCTATGTATGAATAACAAACTACTGTCTTTCATTGCTTAAACCAGTGGTGTTAAAGGCGGGCGCCTAGGTTAGTTGGTGGTTTTTTGAGGCTAAGCGGTAGCCCACCCAGGCGCCCAGCTGAGGTGGAAGAAGGAAGGGGAGGGAAGAATCTCTGGAGGCCTGGACGGGAAAGGGGGAAAGAAAATCGAAGGATGAAGATGACTGGGAAAAGTACAATAACAAGCGAGAGAACATTCAACAATGGCCAAGGCAAAACACTTCCCAGCCTCTTTCTCAGCATTAAACTTCAAAACTGAAACGTAACCTCCATTTTTGCAACATATACAGTATGCCTCTTAACTTAGAAACTCTAATAATTGCTAGCCACTTATTACCTTTAATCTCAATCCTCAATTTTAAACTTAACTGTAATGATTCTTCTACTGTAAGTTGGGAAAAATTAAGAGATGGCACTAAGGTGCCCTTACTGCTAACTTGATCCCCAAGTAACTCCCTAAGCCCCATTTACTTCTAACACTAACTGTCTGATTTTTCCATCTTTCCTTTCATCTGCTGCGTCTAACCTTTATTGTCATAAGCTGATCATCAATATACTCTACATTAACCAACAAAGGCTGCTTTGCACCAAAGCATCTTTACACATAGAAGCTGAGATACGTGTTTTGCCACTTAACCCTCTTTCCCTGTGGCAAGTTTCAACCAATATTGCAGCCGCAAATCCATTTGTGAGTGTAAGGTGAATAGAGTAGCGGTGAAGCCAATTTAGAATTGGTTGAATTTTAGGTTCAATTATTGCTCTTTTGGTAAAACCACTTTGACAAGAATTTGTAGTTTTTTAAGTGATGAAATGGGTTCAATTATATTTTGTGTTCTCCTTCCCAATTGACGCCAAAGACTCCAATGAAGTGGAAGTGAGGGCCCTTCTTTAAGCAATGGAGACTTTTATGCTCTGATAATTCTGGAGGGGGAATCGAAGAATGCTTTAACTTGGGTATTCAGTTCTTCCGGAAGACCATGGAATTCACTAATATTGTGGATAAAACTAGGGATCTAAGTGTTAACAAGGAAATTTTGTACTTATAAACGTGCAATGAAGTTGCAACCTCATTGGCTAAAGAAGGTGTAAACTGGCAATCCTTGTATTTTTGAAGCTTAATTTAGTTTCCCCTCCTTTTCTTTTATTTCTTCCATTCTTCTTCTCTTTTTAATGAAGTTCTCTATAATTACCTATAAAAGAACTTAAAATATCGAAAGATTATTATTTATAGGAGAGACATGGCAGGTATGGGTATGACATGGACAAGGAAAATATTCACATGCCAATCTAGAAGGTCCTCTATCAGTGGATCATGGATGGTGTAGATTGGCCATGTCACCCCTTTATGCAGCAGGAAAAGGGTGCCCTTCCATAGGTTGGCACGGTATTACTAGTCGAGTGCTGGCACTTAGTTAGGTACATGTCTTAAACTTAGTTTTAGTGCGCTAAGCTAGGTACATGGCTTAAACTTTGATTTACTGAGTTGGCTCTTCAAAAGAGGTCCATGTGTTTCGACACCTCTCCCTCTCTCCATGTGGCAAGATTCAGCCCAATTGGTTCCCCCACTTGGTTAAAGAGACATCTTTGTTCTACCTTTTTAACATTCCCCTTTCCCATGTGTGAGAACCATGATTCGCTTGCCATGTGGCGGAGGGATATTGGGTTGTAACTCACAATAAGAGCATGAGGTGGCAAAACAGGTGGACCCTTCCAGGTCCTCCATCTCAAGTACGATGTATAAGGAAACCCAATAGTGGAGACTTATTCTATCATCTGCGCAGGACCCCTTCCCTTACATATATGGGCAAATGATTTTATTAGCTATTAATTGTTTCTTAATTATTTCTAATGAGAAATTTTGGTTACAGTACTACCTGTAATGTTGTCATCAAAGCTATTGCCGGAGATGGAAACGGAGGACAACTCTAAGAGAGAACAGTTATTACATGGGATGCAGAATCTCCCAATCCCCACTCAAATTGAGAAGTTAAAGGTGTTTTAAAGTTTGATGAAACATTCATTTTTCTTCTCCTCCCCTTTCTTCTGGTTTCCTTGCTGTCAAACACTTGCTTTGTTTAATTTTACAGGCTAGAATTGATATGATTGGAGCAGCCTGCGAAAGTGCTGAAAAAATCATTGCTGATATGCGCAAGGTCTATGGTTTGGGTAGTCGTCAGGGACACACTATTGTTCCAACTCTTGACAAAGCTCAAGCTACAAAAATTAATGAGCAGGAGAATTTACTTCGAGCTGCAGTAAATTTAGGCGAAGGTGTTGTTCCCAACTGTTAATTTATTTAGTTTCATTCATAGACTGTTCCATATGTACTTTAGCTCAGCCTCTACTGTTTGGCTTTCTTGTTGGCTGCATTTGGTTCACAAGAAGTAGGTTTTCCAGATCTTTAATGGCAAGGGTAGGGAAGGCGACGATCAACATGGGGGAGATGGCATTGTCGACAAGAAAGAGAGAAGAGAGAGATAGTTGTTGGGGTTAGGGTTAGAAAAACATAGGGAGGAGTGGACGAGTCCAACGGAAAATCGAATTCCTGTTTTTTTTTCTTTTTTTTAAAAGAAGTTGATTTTCCTTATTTTGGGGGAGTTGGGAAGTTACTTTTTCATGGGAAGTTACTTTTCCTGATTACCAAACATTGGGAAAACAACATTTTCCTGCTTTTGGTTTCCTTTTCCAGGAGAACAAGAGGGACCAAATACAGCCGTTATTCTCACAATAGGAAAACTCACTTGAGAGTCTTGTACCATTTCATAAATAGTATCGTTCAGCTATTCGTCGTTGAATAGGTTCACGTGTCATCAATGTGGATCATCCAATTGGTGGACCTTTTCTTGGATGGACATAACTCCCAATTTCACTCCGATTAGATGATTTATCTTTTGATTGATGAACTGTTTTGTGGATCCTTTTTGGCTATGGTCCCCCAAAAGGTGGTCCATTAACTAGATGGTCCGTAAGGTTTTGGTTTTGTGTTTCAAATTAGAGGCTAAAATTGTTGAACCCAAGACAGTTTTAAGTTATGTTAAAGCAGCAATATTCCTTCTCCATTTTCCCTCTAAAAAGACGTCTTCTAAGTTTGATTTTTAATGTGTGTTGTTATCAAACAATGTAACCTTTCTCTCTTGGTTTTAGTCCCGAATGGGAAAAGGAAGAGAGCAGGGAGGGGCCTAGGGAATGTAAATCTTAACCTCTTCTCTCCTTTTGGTCATGTGACTTTCACGTGTGAGTGTGTGACCTGATTTGGTGTGGTGTGAAGCACTGACTGTGCACGTGCATGTGCCTTGCATACGCAAGGGTCTGGGTGCAAGGTGTCTTGATTTGCACGCACATTGTCATGGAATTGCTATTGGGACCACTTTAGTATTCTGACCATATGATCTGGTTGTTCATATCAGGATTGTTGACAAGTCTATGAGCAAGGCTGCCTTAGGATTCAGCAAGTCTTGAAAATGGGCTTGTGTTGGAAGAACGTGAGCTGCCTAGAAGACCTTCCTTGAATAAGAGAAATGAATGCTCACCTAACCCTCTCCTAGAAGGGAGAGAGTTTTGAGTTTCCATAACTATTCTCTCTAACAGAGTTTTTATTTGCAATACCCCCCTGATAAATCTTATATACTAGTGAAACCCCCTGTGCTTTTGTTCTTTTGGTCTTGCCCCCTTGACTATGTTTGAACCATGGTTTAAATTCGGACCTCCCCCATTACGTTATGTACTGTTAAAACGCTTTAAAAATAAGGGCTGTTATTTTCCGTTATAATGAAACTAATGACCTTTATTTTCTGGAAAATCTTGTGAAAAAAGGCCGTTATTTCTGTTATTTTCCGTTTTTGCTACTGAGCGTTACAATTCGTTATAACGGAAAAAACGGTAACGCCCCCAGTCCGTCATACCGTTATAACGGCCCCTTTTAGACCTTGTTTTGAACCTCAATTACCGAGTTAGAAACATTAACCTTGCCACCCAAAAATTGAAGATTATTTTTGGTTCTATTGGTCCTTTCAGTTTTTGTGTTACAGGGTTAATGTTTCTGACTTCTTCAAAATGAGAACTCAGTGAGCTAAGAAGCCCATACTAGCAGTTTGTCAGACCTGTCAGAGACAAGGCCATGTTCATGGGAGGACCAGTACATAAGAAGGAGTCTAACACCCTCTTGAATACATAGTTGCTGAAAACTCTCTATTTTCTTTGCCTATTCTATTCTTTGGTCACTGGTTGATAAGTTTCTGTTTGACAAGTTTGTTATTCCTGAGTTCGTTAAGAACTCATAAGAATTGGTCCAAAACAGAGATGTAACTTCCAATCTAGGAAAAAACAGGGTTCTAACTGAACTTTTATGCCTGGTTGATACTAAGCTTATAGAACTTGGAGAGACCAGTATTGATCTTAGAATTGTGTGGTAGAGACATTTGTTCATATCCTGTTTTTTATTTCATCAATGCAGATGGTTGCTTTTATGAGCAACATTTTTGATTGAAGGGTCTTATCTCATTTTCTTGTTTAAGTTTCTTATTTCTTTTTATTTTTATAACTTAAATTTAGTACTGAGGTTAAGTACCTGGACTCTGCTGGGCAGTGCAAGTTGTTGAGAGACTTGGGGCATGCCCAAGGTTAGTTGAACCCGGGGATAAGATTGCTATATCCATTGTACATGAGATTTTCATGCCCTTCTATGTGTGGATATATCTTTTTGATTTTTGTCATAGCCTCTAAGGTGTCGAAGTAAATCTCAATAGGAGGTATGTGTACCAGTTGGATGATTAACAGAACTGTGCCGTTTACCTAATGGTATAAGATTCATTGGGCCTTATCCGTACCATTGAATGAACAATCCTGACACATTTTTGCACTATGAGGGAATTTCTATCAATTCTTTGTTGGCATGTTTTTTTCAGGATTACGAATACCTGGAGACCAGAGGCAACTTTCGTCTGCCCTTCCAATGCATCTGGTAGATGTGCTCACTGTTGGAGATGGTACACAAAGTTTTGTTGATGCTTCTGGTAAATGGTCTATCACTTCGTGTGTTGTTACTCAAGCGTGAGTGTTTCCCGGAATTTCTAGTGAGACTAGTATGTTCATTGCCGTTGCGGTGGCCTTCAAACATTTATCTTTGCAGGCATGTACCCAAAGAATACTCCATCTTCCTTGCCGTCTAACAACGTTAACAATCAGGGAGCTGTACTACAGGTTAGACTGTTGACTTTTCTGTGACATCAGAGATGTGATCATCTAGTAAATCAACCTGCTTTTGCAAAACTGTAAAACAGAATATCACTGGTGCGTGTGATGTGATGGATATTTGTGGTGCTTCATCACTTATCCTTTTGTTCAGCTATTTTCCTCTCTTAGTTTCTCAGTAATTGGTTTTCTGTTATTTCTCTGTCCTGGGTCCAAACCTTCATTTACTTGCCTGTATTGATCCAATGGAAATACACCAGTTGATTGCCATTTAACTAGTTGTAAGATAATTATAACAAGATCTGCTGGGATTCTTTACCAAATTGTTTTTAATTGTTATTGGTTTCTTTAAGTTACAAATTATACAAGCCTTCCTTTTCAGTGCTACATTGTGTTTTTGTTCTATTAACCAAATGCTATTTATGCAGGCTACCGCAGCACAACTTATTGGGAGGTCAATTCCATCACCTTCTGCCGGTGGCGCTACTTCGTTTGATAATACATCCACATCACCACTACCATATGCCAACTCACCTAGATCTGGCACAAACATAATGAACACACCTTCTCCTCAGCAACAGCAACAGCAACAGCAACAGCAACAGCAACAGCAACAACAACAGCAACAACAGCAGCAGCGACAGAAAATGATGCAGTTGCCTCAACATCAGCAGCAACTCCTGAACCAACAGCAGTTCAGGCAGTCTTCAACATCAGGAGGACTAGGACAGGTACAGTTTCCTGTTGTCCTTCCAGTTTGATACTCACATCAATGTCTTGCAATCTTTAACAAGTATAATGAACATGGCATTGAGAACACTATTTTACAAAACAGGTAAAATGTTGTGGTTTGAAGGCAAGCCACATGACTTAGGGTGCACATTGTACTCATTTTAATGTGATTTTGTTATCGTATAACATGTGACAATTCGAGTCACTGATGATGTCTCCTGAATGGTGATGTTACATAAGTACCCCCTAGAATATTACCAATTGGATGACGTGGCTGTCTTTATGCCTCCATGATGTTGTATAGGGCATAGTCCTACTATGCTTCCAGCTCATGGTATGTGCCGGACCATGCATCTTAATCAGAATCTCTTATGCATGTGAGTTGTATACGATAGAATTCCCCAAATTTATTTATCATTTAGTCTCAGAACTCTGCACTTTCGTCTATGTATATTCCCCCCTAACTTCTTTTTTGTGGTCTTGCTGGTCAAGAGTTTGCAAAATTTGCCACTGTTGATTCTTTTTTGCATTTCCTGCACTGTTGGCTTAAAAGGACGTGTGCCATCTATTATTCATGTGTAACAGTTCCTTGAAAGACAGGCTTTAAGTTGAATTTACCATTAACTGTTGTCTTTTCTGTGGCAGAGCCAGCTACCACAGCTACATGATTTGCAGGCCCAGACTCAAAAATTTCAATCGGTAACTTATCAATTAACTTTGATTTTCTTAACTGCTTCCTGATTTCATTTTTGGAGTCATTCTGTACACACATATGCAGCTCAGGATCTATTCGTTTATGTTTCACCGGCGTTTCCATTTGTTTCTATTTTCTCTCATAACTCAAAAGCATCTCTTTACCAGGTACATGGACAACATCAGATGCAATATTCTCAGCCATTGGCACACCAGCAATTCCAGAGTAGGCAACTTCAGTCTGGACATGTTCAACATGGCATTGGGCAAAACAACCAAGGAAATCAACTGAGGAATCATTTAAGTCAGTTTGCTGGAACTGCTAATAGTGCATTGTTCAATGCTGCTCAGTCGTCGCCAAATTCTCAGATGGTCAGATTTTTTTCTTTTTGTTCTTGTTTCCTTTGTCATCATTTATTGTCTCTGCAATAATTTCGTTGCGATTCGAACCCGGGACCCGTGATCCGACCCAGAAGAGTATGGATCGAACCCAGTATTTTAAGCTAAGGCACGAGGTACAATTTATTATAATGTAAATGAAATGATGAACATATATATAAGAAGTTAACACACAAGTCAAATAAGCCAACCTCATAACAATAAATTCTTTTAATGTGAATCTGAAATTTGTTATTGATTACATTCCGAATACAAATAACAACTTACTGAGAATAACTAGGAATTCAAATGATTGAAAATAAATCTAAACATGATTCGTAAGAAAGCAGTAAACATGTTCAAGTCATTTGGTTTCTATCACTGAGCCGCTGGTCCATCTGATATCTCTGCAAAATTGTTAGAATAGACATGAGCGTAACTTGCCCAGTAGTTTTGCTTTACCACCCATATTTCTATGAGAACTAGCGGTTAAATATGATAAAAATCATACAATGATCAAAATGTGCATCAATGATATCGATAATCAAATAACTGGAATCGTCGGGTAAATCTCAAAACCCCAATGAGTCAAAATATAAATGAGAATGCACGGCTAGGCTAAACACGTATCTTTCTTGCATGCGAACCATGCCGTTAATTCCACTACAAGGATCCATGGATGTTTCAGCCTTTCAGGTCTTTTATCATTAGGAGCAGAATCTTCCCGTTGCTTTTTAGGTATGCTCTCAGAATTCGAAAGAGTATCCAAGAGTCGTAGTCCTACGATACATCCAAACCCTAAAAAATAATAACAATGAAATAGATAACAATTGTGAGACCTAATGCATCTCTAATAATAATAATCAATAATTTAGGATAATATCCAATGAACGACCATGTCTCAATACATGCTGCTAAATCAACGGAGATACATAAAAATTGATATACGTGTTTTTCAACATAAATTGAAACACGATTTTTTATTATAAACATATGTATTTAATAATATAATAATTAAAACACATCCATAGAAGCAAGAGATCGGGAACAAAATCTTACCTTATCCTGCTACCTGATTAACTATATTTCTTTCCTTGTCTCCTTCGCGTAGATTCGATCCCAAGACTATCGGGCCTTTAATCAACCCCACTATTTAAGTTAGATAATATTAATTATGGTTGGTTACTAATGCTAGAACAATAGTCTCTTAGGTTAGGCTTATGTCACAACCTTCTGTCCTATTTCGTACTGATCAAAAGATCCTAACCATCAAGTGGTAGTCAAGGTTGGAGCTCACAATTTTTAATTAACTATCATACCTAAAAGGAAGTCAGAATGAATTGGGATTGGCTATTAAGATTCAAATAAGTGTACAAAAGGATAGGGTACCAGTAAGTCCAGACCCAACCGATAACCAGCCGTGCCCAAAGAATTGAACATTAAGTACGACTAATGATTAGAAATGGTGTATATTGGCTGATTTGATTGTTAATCAAGCCCAAAGAGATGGATTCAAATGGTCGGGTTACCACATTTACACACCTAACATCAGCCTATATATTCCACTTGTTTGATGGCCATAGAGCTTATGGCTACTAATATGTGAAGAAATCATACCCAAAACTCCACAAAAAAACTACCATTAATGGCCATACATAGAAAGGATGGCATGGCTTGTGGGCCCTACCAGGTGGTTTGTGGGGCCCACCATGGACGTGGATTGATGGAGGAGGCGAGGTCCGGGTGTCCCAATGTAGAACATACATTAGAGAAGAAGAAAGGAAATTTACCTTAAGACGTGGTTGTCAGTTGGAGGAGATTGACGGTGGAGATCTTGATCCACGGTTGGGGATTCTTCAAGGAAGCCAAGAGGGATGACATCTACAACTTGCTGCAGCACTCATCGGTCTTCAAAGTGATGTGGGTGAGAGCAAGGGAAGAAAGATGACTGTTGGCAGCAGCTCCTCAAACAACGGTGGTGATGCTCAAGGGAGGGAGATAGATGATCTTTGGAGGACTTGGATGAGAGGTGATGTTGATCATGGCTACACGGCTGCAACTTTGTTTGGTTCACAGCAGCTTCACACGTGATGGTAAATTGAATGATGCAGGGTTGCATCTATAAATAGATGAGGGTGTGGCTTAGTCGGTGATAACGAGTTTCAGTCCTAATAGATTTAGGTTGTGTGCACGTAGTCTTAGTCGGAATAGAAGTAGAAAGTAAAAAAATTAAATAAACTACCTTTCGGGGTTTTACAAATTCCCGCGAGATTTATTTAAATAGCTTTCTGCTATTGATTAACTGTAGGTTATCTACTTATCTATCTCTTTCTGTGCTCGATGGCTTCGGGCTAAATTTCAACTCTAATTAGTCGGTGAATGTAACTTCCTCGGCCAGTCTATTTTCTGCTTCAGCTTCTGCAGTTAGGCCGCACCTATGGATCTCTTGTTGGTAGCTGGGTGATGCACTTATTATTCTAATTGGTGTACTTGGAAGCTTCGTTATTTTAGTAGAAGGTCTAATTTTCTCACTAACTTCACACATTTTTTGCTGCTTTGTGGGGAATGTCTTGAGAAGTCGAGAGTTTCTTATTTGGCTGCTAGGGGTGCTCGGGGTGGGGTTGAACATATCACCTTGGATGTGGTAGTGTAGCATTCTCTCTTGCTTTAGTGGGGTATCTTGCGTATTGACTATTCATTCCAGATCTGTAGTAGTTATTAGTCAGTCCCCTAGAAGGTTCTTGTGAAGTCCGCTGGCATGTTGGTTCTGGCTCAATTTGGTTGGATATTTCCCCAGCTATGGTTCTGTTTTATGCCATCATGGCATCACTTGGCTGATCGAAGAACAGTCTGGAGGACATAAGCAGTTATTATTAACAACTCCTCACCTAGGTAAAGACCATTTCTCTAAACGCCAATGATTGGGGATACTTCAGGGGCTGACATCAGACTTCAACGAAAAATCTCTGTGCAATACAGTACCAGAACATCTAGTCTGCCTGTTACTCCCTTGGGAGTAAAGAGCAGATGCCGTATCATTCTATTCTAACTCCCTTATCTATTTAACTTCAAAAGTAGATGTAGTGTTCCTCTCTGTAGAGGTTGAAAACAAGGTTTTTCTTTCAAGATTTGAAACACATTTAAACCTGTGATTGATTCCTTAGAGTTGAAAGCTTGAAACATTAAACTGTAACCTTGTTCATTGTTCTGAATATGATTATGCTCTTCTTATCTCAACTACATATAAATTAGGATATCATTCTTAGAATTCTTCAACAGTCCAATGTTACCAATTTTTGGTAACGTAGGAAATGAACCAAAAAGAGTGAATCATGAAACATTACACTGAAGTTTAGTTGTGTATTTTCTTTATTTATGGTATATGATACCATAGACTTTCTCAAAGTAACTTTTTTTGTCTGCCCATACTTTATTGTGCATTTTTTTAAAAATGTTTGTGTTTTTGCTTTGCGTGTTTTTTCTTTTCTTTTTTGGTTTGGTTGGGTGGGGGTTGTTGCCTATTCTATTATCCTTTGACAGAGGCAGCAAATTTAACAAAGTAATTTGGCATGCTTGGAAAGATGATCAGAGTTCAGAATGATCTATTGGTGACATATTTTGTGCAATATGGAAATACTTTACCTAGTATATGTTGAGTATAATATTCTTTTAAAATATTAGGAATCATTTCTAAATACGTTATGGGAATCTCACATTTGTTTTGTCTTCTTTCAGCTTTCAAACATGTCAGCTACAATGTCATCGCAATCAGTTCTGCCAAGAATGCAGGTCAGTGTCCACTGTGTTTTTCCATAGATCCCTAAATGCAAATTGGAACAGAATTAGCCCAATTCCTTTGGCTTCGAATGTGTTTCCTTGGGACGCTTAATATAAGATTAGTGATGCTGGACAACTAGAATTGAGTATGGGTATGAATCAAGAACTTATAGTTCAGCTGGGTATGATAAAACTGAATAGAAGGGTAGAACTAGTGCCTGGAAAAATCAATTAACAATTTAACAGATATGGTATGACTGAAAGAAAAAGAAATGGACTGCAAAAGGTAAGAATTGACTAGGTTTACTTTTATGGAGCGGTCATTAATAAATAAGGGACAGATATGGTTCAAAATTCTGGTTTTAAGATTGATAGGAATATTAAAGTTTGGATTTATATAGACAGGGTACAGGTTTAGAACTAGTGTTTGATGATATATTGGATTATCACAAGTTAGGATTTTATGAGCTAATTACTGTAAGAACTAGAAGAAACAGGAACATGACTGAAACTGTATAAAAATATAGAAACCAATATTTGAGTGGAGTCTTACCACTTAAAGAGTTTCACCGATATAGAGTACACCACACAAGATGAGCTGTTGATGTAGTCACACCACCACAGATTAGAGGAGTCACGCCTCTAAGCATAGGCACAGCAACAAGCACCAGCAAGTAATTCTTCTCCTAGAGCTCATGAAAATAAAGAGATTACATGTATTTATAGAGGCACACCACACGACCTCCCCTCCGTTCCTACTTTTAAAACAACTCAAATTTCTAAAACAAGATAAAAAAACCCTCAAGATAAGACACTTGGACTTTGTTTACTTTATCTTGGAAAATTTTCCAAACAAAACAAACTTCTTTTTTGATAAGTAAAATATTATTGATAATCAAGCCAAAACGAGCAACAGATGCACAGCTAGTGAGGTCGATATGACCACATCACAAAGCAAAGCCCCAACAATTACAACAAAACTCAAACTCAAAAATTACCAACAAGCCACGATCAACCATCTCTAGAACAGAGGGTATCCCATCTAAGCACAAACTCTTCGAAGAAAAGCCCGCGACACTCGGAGAACAATTTTGACCACAAGAAGGTCAGCCCCTTTATGTTAATAATAATCGCTGACAGATCTTCACTCTTGCCATCAAACACTCTCCGGTTCCTTTCCTTCCATAACCCTCAAGTGTTGCAAACGGGAGAAGCCTCCAAAGGATACGCCCTCTAGAAGAGAAGGTAGATGACCACCAATTGAGCAGAAGATCCATAAGAGACCCCGGCATGACCCACGTCATGCCAAACTCCTCTATGAAACGATACCAAACCTCCTTGGCCAAGTCACAATGCATAAGCAGATGGTTGATAGTCCCCCCATTGTGCTTGCACATACATCAATAGTCCACTATACACAGACCCCTAGATCTCGAGTGATCCACAATCAAAATCTTTTCCAAAGCGGCGCCCAAACGAAGAAGGTAACCTTGGTCGAGACTTTGGACCTCCACACCAACGAAGAAGGAAAACAAGTTCTAGAAGATCTATGCAAAGCCTTGTAGAAGGATCAGATCGAAAAGGATCCGCCCTTAGTCCAAATCCATACCCTTTTATCTTGAAGCTGTAGGGGCAAGTGGATACTATGCAGACGAGAGAGTAGTCTAGACACGGGCTCAATCTCCCAATCATTCAGATTTCTCTTGAATCCAAAGTTCCATACCATAACCTCTCCCTGTTGCTAGCACATTCTTGAATCAACCAGTTCTTCCTGTCCAAGAGAGAATAGAGCTTAGGAAAGTCGTTGCACAAGGGAGCCACATCACACCATATATCCTTCTAGAATCTGATTCTATTCCCCACACCTGCCACAAACCGAATCCACGAGCAAAGTCCCCAAAAAACTTTGCAATGCCCTTCCAGATACTACACCCATACGGAGAACTACCCGTGCTATTCTCCCACCCAAATAATGAGATCCAATACTTCCCCCCAAGGGCCTCTCTCCATGGACTAGAAAGCTCTTCGCCAAATCTCCATAGCCACTTACCTAACAGGGCTTGATTCATAACTAAGATCTTCTTAATCCCCAACCGCCCATAATCCAAACAAAACAAACTTATGGAAGGCTAAAGTAAAAACAAACTAAAACTCTTCTAAATCTAAACTGCTGGAGAAATAGATGGGTCTCACTTGTAACGTTAGCAAGAGAATCCTCTTTATAGGTGGAATGAACTGGACTGACGTGGGCTGATGTGGACTGGACTGATGTGGGCTTTATGGGCCTTCCTACAGCTGTAGGTTTTTAGACCCATGGGTATGCCTTCATCAGTTAGACTTTTGCGCCTTAGTTATATGGATTCACAATAAAGTGCAGCAAAATATTTTCTATTTTGATTCATTAAGAGTGCTCTACATAATTGTCAATCTTGTTTCACTAGGCAAAAAGGAATATTGTATCTCTTATTTCTTGACTGATTGCATCTCTTGAAAAAATGAATAATGCAAAAGTTTTTGCACTTGGATGGATGGTTCATAAGGTCTTCAGCAAGCTTCATTTAAACAGTCAAGGTTTCTTTCTGTTTTTTGGCGCTTCCCATTGAATTGATCATCATTGATAACGTAATGTGAAAGTCACAACATTAATTTTCATTTAGTGAGGATGTAAGACTGGCATATCCAATCTTCAACCAAGAATTGTATTTCTTTTGTATTGTGATAAATATTACATTGCTCTATGATGTAATTAAAGGTAGCTAGGGTCTTAGGATTCTTTGGGTTTCTCTGTGGACTATAGTGTGTATATGCACAATTCTTGTCAATTCCATGTCAAGTATAAATTTGGTTTATGTTAGTAAATTACAATGCTGCTCAGTAAGCATTTTTTTTAAAATCTATTTCTGCAATCAGTTTGGATTATCTGGTGGGCATGCTCAGAGGATTCATCCTTCCCAAATCCCAAGTGATCAAAGTATGTATTAGATCCCCTTCCTTTTCTTCATCTTTCTCTATAATCCAAGATGCATTGAATTTTGCATTAATATTCAAAAAGTAAAAGAGAAGATATGACACAGGCGAATGTGTCATGTACACAGCCTGTATGGCCCACTCATTGAGATGTACTTTTGAATGGGAGCCATCACTTTGATGATGGGTCATAGTCTAAAACTATAGTGATCATATCCCATCAATCCAATATAGAGCTAAAACTTGGATATCTCGACTTATCAGCCTAAACAAAATTGTGATTATCCATTACAGTGTTTAACATGGGAGCAACCAATCCTGGTAGTATGATGCCGATGCAGCAGCAGCAGCAGCAGCAGCAACATGGTGTACAAAGTGGATTTGGTAACATGCCCGCCAATGCTCAGAATCTACAATCTAGTATGGTAGCTCTCCAGAATGCATCACAAAATCCCAACTTCTCACAACAGAGACAACAGAATCAACAGTAATTCAACAACATCAAGGTTGCTCCCCCTTTGTATGTTTGCTCCATCCATCAAAATTCTCACTTCATTTGGAAGGTTAGGGTTCATTTTGGAGCAGAAGCAGTGCCTATGTCCTGACTCTTAACTGGGTAAAGCGTTTCATCATGAAGGGATATGGCAAATTTTTACACCAGCTGTCCGCCTCATATAAACCTCCCCTGTCCAGGCTTGGGACCGGCAATGCAATGTTAAAAGATGACACTGTCAGAGTTATTAGTTGGATGGGGTTGTAGCATTTTATTTTTTCAAGTGAAATCCTGTACATAGTCTCCGGATTTTTGGGTTTCCATTGCACATGGGGAGGCAAATTCAGCATTTTGTGTTGCACAGATTTGTGTAGGTGCATTAAACGATATGATCGCTTATTTGCAACAGAATGGTATACAAAGCCAACAGATCTCGACCAATGCAATAGGATTTATGGCTACACAAACTGTTGAGGGTAGTTCTAGATCTGGTCCAAGATGAACTATTATAGGGGATTTATTGAAGGCTCAGGCTTCGAGGACCCCCTTTTTCTGACCCCTCGCGGGAGTCCAGTTCTCGGCCGTGGATTTCATGAATCCAACCGTGGCTGATAGCACTGCAAAAAGTGAAAAAGTGAAGTCCAGCTCAGCGCTATCAACCACCTTTGTATTCTTAGAATCAACGGCTGAGAACACGACTTTCCTCCTGGAAGATCATCTAGGTAGGGGGAGGGGGACCCATGGGAGTGCGGATCTCTACGACTCTTTACCAGGTTCGTGTGCACAAATTGGGCTGATATAGTGCTTACGCTTTAGTCTGGAGAATGCGAGTAAAACTTTGCTGACCGACCACAATATGAGCCACGTGGCACACTCTTAGAGTACTCTGGCCGTATGGATGTTTGGCCAATCCCTAGGTGGACCCACAGACCAAAAAACAGCTTGATTAGTGAATTCAAACCTGTGAATCTTTGTACCTCAAATAATGGTCAATAATGCTCAAATTCATACGGTTAAAATCAACCCATGAAAATAAGTCCAATCCAACGCCTAGAAATCCCTAATGGGGCTGCTTTTTGGTTTTTGGGTCCACGTAGGGATTGGCCAAACATCATACAGTTAGAGTAGTCTAAGAGTGTACCACGTGGCTCATATTGCGCCCCGTCATCAAAGTTTTACTCAACTTGGGTCTCACCTGCTATACCCTTCAATGCCAAAAATTTCATCCAGCTCGGTGATCGCAACCGCTTGATGCAAGCATTCGTTTGGCAAAAAGAAGCAAACCATGAACAGTTCGGATTTCTGTAAATGATCTATCATTTGGGTGGCTAGGATCATTTATCTACTCAAAGTGGCTGGGGAGAGGCACTCTATTGCCACGTGGAAGAGAACAATTGGGCCAAAACTTGCCACATAGGAGAAGTGAGTGTCCAAAAAACGTGGAGCGCTTTGGGGCTGCCACCTCAGTTGTCTGGAGTGAGAAGCCCAGCGCGTCTAGACTTCGATTCTGGACGGGTTGTCCAGAACTAAAAGGCTTTAAACCCCAGCGTTTCA
This sequence comes from Euptelea pleiosperma, assembly GCA_035048495.1. Lineage (NCBI taxonomy): Eukaryota > Viridiplantae > Streptophyta > Magnoliopsida > Ranunculales > Eupteleaceae > Euptelea > Euptelea pleiosperma. The sequence continues at coordinate 18,878,907 of CM068548.1, read as the reverse complement.
TTGCAGAGCGAGCTTCAGAAATCTGAATTCTCGAACGAGTTCTAATGGCGGAAGAATCAGAAACTCACCTCTCAGATGCCACCCCTTCATCTTCGCTTCCCAAATCAGCGGAAAGCACTAACATCAAGCAATCTCAGGTACCTAAAATCTTCAAATCAACCAACAACACGTCAAAGTCAAAAATTGTAATCTCAATTTGGTTAATTTCTTCTTCTTTTTTTTGCATTCCCCCCCTTCTCTTCAATTGCATCCTGATCTAGGATTAGGTTTTGAATTTTTGTTTCTGTTTCTCATGCCGTTGCGAACTCTAGCTGGAGATTCGTGATAGGTTTCCATTATTCATTTGTAGATTCTGCATAAATTGGATTTATATTTGTTCTTTCTTTACAATACGACGTAGGGCATGATTTTATAATTTGGATCCCGTCAAAATCTATGGGGAGAATTTCGATTTTGAGGGAGATGGGAAAGTCTTGAATGTTTTGTATGGATAGGCTCTAAGGAGTGCTAATGAGATAGCGAATTATTTTGCAAAAGAGGCTGTCACAGACATACCTTGTATGTACAGTGCGGATGATTTCCTCTAATTTTTCCTACACCTTATGATAAATTCTTTCTTATTACCAATCAGTAAAACAAAACAAATGAATAAAAATCATAGCTTTGAAGTCTGCACAGTTTGCGAAGAAATTCATCATTACAGAGGTCAGTGGATTATGATGAAGAAGGTGGAGGTTAAACTAATGATAAGAGATATGGTAGGCAACCAAACGGGATTCCTTACCTCTATTTATGGAGTTCAACCATGCTTCAGCCTCATCAGGGAGATATTGCTAATTAGGAGAGCACTTTGGTGCAGGTAAACTTCAATTGGAAAAGGTAGAACTCATAACCTATGGTAATTTTTTTTGATAAACTAAAAAAAAAAAACCCGAAGGAAATCCAGAAGTTTTTGCACCAGAATGGAGACCCATGGTAGACTCCTCCCTTTTCCCATTTGCTAGTGCATATGGAAAGAAAGATACAAAAGTCATCATGAAGGTTGAATCAAAGTTGTGTTTTTGGTGCTCGATCCAAAAGTTAAATTACTTCGAACGGTAGAAGCATTTTATTAGATTGGATGATGGATCACCTTGTTGGTTTTCACCTTTGGAGTGAGAGAGGGGGAGATGTTTCATTAGTGTATATGTGTTTTTATTTTATGATTTATGACGTCATAGTACAACCAGGACGGCCAGCCTATTGATATGAACAGTCCAGGTTTAAAAACACCGACTCTAACAGAAGATACGACTCTAGGTAGAATTAAGCGGTGGAACATGATTCTTGTTGCCAACTCCAGCTAGTTGGATAAGGCACTGCTAAGGATGATGATCATGAGTTCACATGCCAATTCGTTTAGTGACTTGTCATTTGTTGCTTTTACACATGTCTTAAATCACATGTGATGATTTCAAACCTTGATCTTTTCTTTAGATAATTTTCATGTTAGCCAACACATACTAGGGCCAAAGGTTTTTTCAGATAAGTAGTGACTATATGCATTAATGAGAAAAAGTTTTACGAGAGGCTGGGCAGGTTCACCAGCTAAAAAAAAACAGAAAAAAGCATTAACAAGAGTTAATCTTGTTAATGCCTAACACCAAGGCTTCAAAATTGTACATGAGCTCTGCAAAAGGTACACCTTCAAATTCCTTGAGATAAAAACCCAATGATACATGGTAGTTATGACCATTTTAGTCACCACGTCTTGGGAGCAAAACTTATCATCATAGATACACTTGTTCCTTTCCTTCCAAATACACTACCCCACTCCAAAAGGAACCATTCTCCAAATTGACTTCCTCTTGATATCCAAACCTTACAAGTTCCAACCTTGCAAAAGCTCAAGCAAAAGTTTTGGGAAAACCCAACTAATTTCAAACATCTTGTTCCAAACACTATTTGTAAGATTGCAATGAATCAGAATATGATTTATCGATTTGTCAGTGTCTTCACGAAGGAGACACGTGTTAGGCGTTATCTTTTTCTTGCTTATCAGGTGATCCACCATTGGGGAAAAAAAGGTTGCTGTCCACAAGAACAACTCCACTTTGGAAGGGATTTGGTTATGCCATATTGATTTGACCAGGAAAATTGGCTTCGGATTACCCAAAAGGGCCAAAACATTGGATAGGTGTAAGTACGCGCCACACATGAAACTAGGATGCCAAAACACTGGTAATTTAGACATGGTTTAAAAAACGACCGTTATAACTTAAAACGAAAATAACGGCTGTTATAACGGACTCGAACCTCCCCCGTTACTTTTTGCTCCGTTAAAACGCTCAAAAAATAACGGCCATTATTTTCGTTATAACGGCCGTTTTTTTTTCCGTTATAACGAAAAATAACGACTGTCGTTTTCTGAAAAAATCGTGAACAAAACGGCCATTATTTTCGTGTTTGAAAATTTGAATTTCAACGTCATTTTTTCCTGTTATTTTCCATTTTTGCCCTGAGCGTTACAATTTGTTATAATGGAAAAAAGCAGTAACGCCCCCAGTCCGTTATACCGTTATGACAGCCCCTTTTAAACCTTGATTTATAAGACTTCAGTTCTTGTGCTCACCCACACATACTCTAGCAATGTCTGTTTTGAACTTGATGACTTGTTGATTCCCTGCACAATCTTGCGGAGGGAGGTGACCCAAAAGCGATATGACCAAATGGATCAACATATTGAAATAAACTGGCCCAGTTTAGCAATGAACAAGACCACTTGAAGCCATGGACAGTCCAACAGGCTATAACATCTTGTCCTATTCCAAACTGGTCAATGGAGCCACTACATGCCTCATCACCACAGAAAGACATTTGTAGCTAGCTCATATGTAGGATATCTCATTCTCCAAAAAGAACAAACTTATTTTGTTCCCTTATCACCCAAAAAACAAAAAACTTATTCTGTTCCCCAATGCATACAACCTCTGAACTAGAGCTCCCCGTCATCATTAGAAATATTGGGCTTTCTCTTCATTGCAAGTCTTAAGTGGAAGTAGGCGTTGGTATCATGTCCATGCTTAATTGAAGTCTCTCTTGATTGCTAATGCTAGGAGTTACCTTCTTCAGTTCACATACAGAGAATCTCTTGCTTTAGGTAAGTTGTTTGAGCAACATTTTTTTAGGGTAAGCAGTTCATGCAACTCAACATTGGATTCTCCTATTACTATAAGTGAAGGTTAATCTTGCCTCCACCTTCTATCGCCAATCTAACACGTACCTTTATAAGAAGCAATTATGTTTTTGTAGTTTTTAGTCTGTTTCCTGAAACATTTTTTCTTCTCTACAACATAATGTCTTTTACCCTCCTTGCACTACAACCAAGGACACTTTTTTGTGCATGTGCTGGCAAGCAAGGCCTTTGCGTGTTTACCTGTATGCAATTGTGTGTGTGGATTTGTGTATCTCTGTGTAGTTTCATCCTTTTCTTGGCATCAAAGTAGACTTTGATATATAAGGCCAAATCTACCTCAACACATATGACATTTGTTTCCATACGCAAATAGTCAAACTTTATTTATTTGTTGTGACAAGTAAATTGTCAAACTTATGGCTTTTTCAGATTGATTGGATATCCCGATGTTTCTCCTTTTACCTTCTAAAGTCATATCCTAGTGCTCTTACCTTAATATTTCTGTTGTTGTTCTTCTTTAATTACTTGTGTTATCTCAGGTACCAGCATTTTCTGGTTTCCCGACTTTGCCTAATGGTGATATTCAGATGTACCCAATCATGTACCCTGCGCTTGTACCAGGGTTAATCCCTTTGCAGAACCAGGAACAGAGTAACCGTGGTGCCGGCATTTATGCTGTTCCCGTTCTTCCATTCATGGGGCCAATGGCAGGACTTCCTTCAAACACTCTTATTCCTCTTACCTACGATATACCGACGTAAGTATTTTTTTGGCAACACATCTGTGAATGCTGGAACCTGATATCTGTAAATGTTCATATTTTTTTGGTTATTCTCAAGTATCATCTCCAGGCGGCCTTTTTGGTTTTAAATGCAATGTGTAATAAAATATCTGCTGTTCATTTTATTGCCTTGGGCTGCAAAGGCTTGTGGGCTCCCTTTCAGATGCATAGGAGTCTGCTGAACATCCTGGACTTTTTGTGTTTCTGCACCTTAGACTTTCTCATTCATTTTCCCTTCTACTTCTGGTGTGGTTTGTACCCTTCGGATCTTGATTTTCCGTCATGAGCCCCATTCTGAAGATAAATAACAATAGTTTCCATGGTTTTTCTCGCTTTTTCTGTTTAGTTCTGTGTTAATGGTAAGGAGACTGAGAATTGACCAAGAAATAGCAGTCTCATTCCCAATTCGAAGGGCTGGAATGAGCCGATGAAGCCCCACTTTGAAGCAGATGTGGCTTTCCTCTCATGTCCACTCTAGGAAGGGCTAGAATGAGTGGATGTGGTACCTTATCTTGTCCTTATCCCAATTTGTCCTCTCCTTTATCCACATTGGTCGTAACCTGCCAAGCAGAATTTATTTTTCTCTAGTTAGGTTGGTCATTCCTGGCTAGTGTGTTCAACAGATGCAAACCTGTGCGAGGGGATATTTACAGTCTTTAGCTAGAACAGCAACTTGATTGAAGAGACTTCATCGGTATTCTGGAGAAAATCCTGAGGAAGGGGTCATTGGCAGTCTTTAGCTAGCAGAGTGACTTGATGGTGGGCAGGTTTGCAACAGTTGTCAGTGAGCTGGTACATTTTATGACAATTGAGAGTGTAGCAGTCCTTACAGGGATTTTGGATTTCAGTTGCGTGTGTACTTTCTGGATCTGTTCTGATGCCTTCAACATCATTAAGAAGTTGCCTGCCAAAAAACAGAAACATCATGAAGAAGTTGGTAACTTGGGATCTTCTATCAAGGTTTCACGTGTTACTGGGAAATTCAATGAGAAAGCAGATGCATTTTGCTTAAATTAGGGAAATTCTTGATCACATGACTTGATGTTCTTCTGCTTAAGCTGGAGATGATACTTGAGAGATGTTCCTTCCTCTATCTCGCATTTATTTATTTGTTTGTGGTTAATTAAATAGAAAGATGGGTTTAAATGGGCCCTGATTAGCTCTCAGCCTCTCCCCATGTTACTTGGTCTGTAAGCTGCCCTGTGGTGCACTATCTATGCTACATGAAGATAATATCTCTTGGCAAAGATATAGATTGATACAGAAATTTTCATTCAACTTAAGAATCGTTTATGTTTCTTCATTTGATTACATGTGTGCCATCAGAAGGCCAAGTCCTCCTGAAGGTGGAGCAGTGGGTGAAGAACATGGACAACAGGGACGGCAACAGCATGCGCCACAAAGGCAAATCGTTGTAAGGCGATTTCACTTTGCATTTCAGCTCGACTTGTTGCTCATATTGAAGCTGGCGGCTGTAATTTTTGTGTTCAACCAAGATGGTTCAAGACAGAGGCTTGTTCTTCTAGTGTTATTTGCTTCACTTGTTTATTTGTAAGTAACTGAACTTATCTTTTTTTACTTGGAACATTTGTTGTGTACAACCATGGCTAGATCATATTATTCTGTTGAACTCCAGATTCCTTGTATGAGAAAAAAAATGAAAAAAATCTTGACCTTTTGATATATATATATATATAAATTACACTTTTTTGGCTTATTTTCCATTAATCTGGATGCATTTTCTATACTTCACGTTCTTTACAAATTGATATTGTTTTAAGAAATGCCATTCATATATTTAAGTTACATGGGTGGCAACTGAACCTTGTTGATGTCTTGGGTGCTGCAGATATCAGACTGGAGCTCTCACTCCACTAATACGGTGGCTTTCACAAGGCATGCATAGGGCAGGAGCACCTCCACAACCACGGCTTGCTGTCAGGGCTGAGAATGGCCCTGCTGCTGCTAGGCCAGAGGATGAGAACGCTGCTCGGGCTGGTACTTTTTCTCTCCCTATATATTCATGCATCCTTAATACAGATAAAAGCATCGACATGCATAAACGCATACATGCACCTTTACATACATATTGGAATTAGCCGAACATGCATGCATAAATATGGACATGCGCGTAAATTGATACACAATGCATGCTTTTATTATGTTACTTGCCACTTGGACACTCACAAGTACATACTGTGGGATCTGAACACCGCCTACGCCGATTGAATTCCATTGATTCCCTACCCTATGTACATACATTCGTTGAAAGCCTATGTTATAGTATGGACCTACTGTTCTAAATTACTATGTACATATTACCAGTGGGACCCACTAGTTTGATTCCTCATCAGATACCACTGGATGAGGTCACACCCTCATTTTGTGTCAGGGCAGCGACCAATCAAATACTTACATTGTTGCAATAATGATATTGTTTCTGAAAGATTGGCTGGTTTGGGTGGAGTACCCATTCTTTCTTTATGGATAATATTTCCTAAATACTCCCTGTTTGCAGAGGGAGGACCTGAAGTTGAGAACCAGAATCGGCCTGCAGATAATGGAAATCAACCAATTGAGAACGAAAACCAGGCAGAACTTGGAGGAGATGGTGCCAACTGGTGGGGAATCGTGAAAGAGATCCAGATGATTGTCGTTGGATTCATCACGTCTCTACTTCCAGGATTTCACAATGTGGATTAGTTTATATTGGCATGTCAGCAACCTCATGGAAGCAACTGGGATCAAGAAAAGAAATCGAAATGATCATTTAAATAATACCAAAAAAAAAAAAATGTCCCAAGATTCTCATTGTTGGTTCTGCCAGTCTTTTAACACTTTTTTGATGAGCCCCGTCCTTTTTTAACACTATATTATTTTGGTCCCAGTGTCAGTCTGTATCATCTTTTGGAATCTTTCTGCACCTGTATTTAGTGTAACCTAACTACTGGTTTGATTTACCTTTTTATCACATAGGTGTTTGGTTGCAGCAATACTAACAGGTTCGGTCACATGCGTGTATGCATTGCACGTGATCAAGACAAGTCCGTAGGGGCCCACCAAACTGACATAAGGGAATCATTTTTTGCACTACTGCTCACATGGGCTGAATATCATAGAGAGAAAAAAAGCACTGCACAAATGCAGGGGATGTCCCACCTTGAAAATCTACGAAGGTTCAACCGTCCATTCCTGTGATCTTCTTTTGATCTTTTTTTTTTAGATTGTCCAAGAGTATGAAATGAGTTGGATGGTTTAGATCATCCAATCATGTTAATCTTTGACTTGGAAGATCTAGGTGGGACCCGTCAAATAGTGGGTCTTCAATCACCTGAATATATGATGTGTATCTTTGATAGGTGGGACCATCAAAGTACAAAGAAGGCCCCAGTTGCAGTTTTCGCCTTTTCGCCTTAGGCCTCGATTAAACTTCAATCGAGATGGCCATGGGTATTCTCCCCCGGACAAATCAACCACGTACAATTCCAAAACAATGGTCTAGATCTTCCCATTATCACCACCCCTACCTTTGAACTTGTTCACTATCGACGTCATCAGTGGCGGAGCCAGGATTTTGTTCCAGGGGGGCAACGCGGCAAGTTGAGACCTTCCATGACACCCTGCACTAGCCAATATGAGCCACGTGGCACATTCTTAAGAGGACACAAACCGTATGAATGTTTGGCCAATCACTAGGTGGACCTACAAACCAAAAATAAACTTGATCGCTGATTTTTAAACTTTGATTGAAGTTATTTTCATGGGTTGATTTTGACCATAGGGACTTAGCATTATTTGGGTACAAAGATCCAGAGGTTTTAAATCACTAATCAGGCTGATTTTTGGTTTGTAGGTCCACCTAGTGATTGGCCAAACATCCATACGTTTATTGTCCTCTTAAGAATGTGCTACGTGGCTCATATTTGCTGCAGTCAGCGGCAGGGTGACTACAAGTGTCATCTAAGGGTTACTCCTCAACATGGGGCAGATGGGACCACTGACTATATGGATGTTTAGCCCTTCCTCCGTGTTGGCCGAGTTCTACTCCAATCGCTCCTCGCCCTTCACGCCGACAGGGATGTACCTATTGATAAGGCTTCGACGATCAAGTCAGAAATCATTCTCTCTCCATACGTCATTTTTCCACAGAGATTTTGGATATAGACTTCGATTGAACCAGTTTTAGTTCAAGATCTAAGCTACTTCAAGTTTGAGATAAGTTGGTGTGAATATTTGTCTTTCATTCCTTTTCTCCTTTGGGATCTGATCCCTTTCACGTTTGGTTCGAACCCTATTTATAGGATTCTCATAAGCCCACAACTCCTGTTTAAATCCAACCACGTGTATTCGGTTAGTCAATTATGAAAGAACACGTGGTTGCAGTTAGTCTGTTTTGGGGGAGCGTATGACGTCAGTTGGGTTAGACTTATAACCTTACGTGTCAGATATGCCCCAGAATATATCTGACACGGACTTATTTAATTGATAAATTATATGGTTAAAGTTATACTCATCTGAATTTTGATGATCTGTCTGTCTGAGTTATTTGATCGCATCTGGACAGTTTGATTGTCTGAGTCATTTGACCGTATTTGGACAGTCTGACTATCTGAGTCACTTGTCCGCATCTGGACGATCTAACTGGCTAAGTCACTTGTCCTCATTTTGACGGTCTGACTGTCTGAGTCACTAGTCTGCATTCGGACGATCTGACTGGCTGAGTCACTTGACCTCATCTAAATATAACAGCACGTGTCAGATGGGTATAACCGTGGTTTGTTTGTTTCTGTGGGATGATATCGTGCATCGCATGTATCGGTTATTTCGTAAGGAAGTAGGATGGTGACAAGTGTCACCTATCCTACGGTGTGAAAAATCTGGCACCCACAACACTCATACCCAAAATTGGATAGTTTGATGAGTTTTAGCTATCGGATTCAGTACCCAAGTTTTTTGAATCTATTTTGAATCTAACGGCTAGAATTACACCTTAAAAGTATTAAAATCTAATGGCTAGAGATTGCATATCAGAGTAATTGTGGGTGTGCATGACCACCAAGGGGTGGGCTAAACATTGGGCTAAACATCCATGCAGTCAATGGGCCCGGAGAGCAGCTCTGTGTTGAGGGGGGGAATCTACTTTTTTTCACTTTCCCTTGCCCCCATGACTCCGCCACTGGACGTCATAGACCCGTGATGCTAAACCTCGTCATGTGTCGATCATCGTCAAGTATATCCAACCTCTCCGTACTGGTGGTAGCCGGTAAACCAGAGATGACGTTGACCTCCAACAGTCATGGGGGGTTTGGGAAAATCCTTCCTTGATTGGCGGGAAGATAAAACGTGGATGGGAAGGAAGACAAACTAGGAGCTCAGTTTTGTATTATTTTTTTTTAAATTGGGAGCATTATTTGAAATCACCAATCAGGCTTATTTTTTGGCCTGTAGGTCCACCTAGGGATGGACCAAACATCCATACGGCCATTCTAAGAGTATGCCACGTGGCTCATACAGCAAAAATAGACCCAAAAGACAGGTAAACATGTGTTTTGGGAACAAATTAGTGTCTGGAGCATTCTCTGTGTTGAGCTGTAGAGCGCGTAAAAATATGCCACTTGCCACTCTTTCGGGCCCACTGACCCATGAATGGTTTGCCCACCACTTGATGGACCTACACACCAAAAATCAGCCTTATTGGCCATCTCTACCCATTCGATCTGAGTATCTAAAAAATGTTTAAATACAACGGTTAGAAATCACCCCATGAAGGACGTTCTAATCTAACAGCTAGAGATCACCAATCATGATGATTGTTGGTGTATAGGTCCATCGAGATTCATGGAACAGTGGACAGAGATGATCATAACTGTAAAATCTATTGCATTTGTTGGCATCAGCACTAAAATCTAGATCGGATGGTCACCATTGATGGTGAAAATAGATCAACAAACATGTACCTTGTTGTTTTCTGGTACTTTAGTTCCGACTTTGCTAATATGGTAAAAATAGTACCACTGGCCATGTGGCACGCTCTTAGAGACCACTGACCGTATGGATGTTTGGCCCATCCCTAGATGGACCTACAGACCAAAAATAATCCTGATTGGTGATTTCTAACCATTGGATGTGTCTTTTTCCTTGGTTGAATTTTAACAGTGGAATTTGAACGTTATTTGGGGTACTCTAATCCAACGGTTAGAACTATATGGATGGAGGACATGTAGGACCATAAATGCAGATCTACGGCCCTTCCCTTTTGTTTGACTCGTGCGGAGGAGTTCTTTTCGCACCAAAGTCCACGCGTCGTATTTGTTATGGACGGTCAGATTCGCTGGTCATGCAAGTTTTACTCATCTCATGTGGTCGTCGCTGACTGTCCAGGCCTCCCATTACAACAGGTGCATTGACGTAATTATAGAAAAGTCGAGGGGCTAACTGTAATTAACTCATCTTCTCTATAACTAACAAGCACTCTCAATCTCACGTTTTCACAGGCCTACGGGACGGGACACGGGAGTGAGAAATCGAAAACCAAAAAAATGGGGGAAACGAAAATGGTTCACTCACCGATCGTAACATATGCTTCAGTGCTCTCTCTTCTCACTTTCTGCCCTCCCTTCGTAATTCTTCTGTAAGAAATTCTTCAAACTCTGACCCTCATTTCCAACTTCAATTTTTGTTTAATTCTCTCTTCAAAATTTGATGTATCCTTTAGAATTTTTCGTTTGAATCTCTAGATCATGATAACACGTCGATTTTTTTTTTTTTTTTTTCTGAATTCGTGGCTGTATTTTTTGATACGTGCTTGACTTAGATCCCTGCTGTATCAATTTCTCGTTTTGAAAAATAAATAAATAAGTTGAAGGTCCGGTTTGGATTGCCATTTTTACGCCAATCGGGCTTTTAATGGTGATCCAAAATGGGTTGAATGTCGAGCTATTAAGCTAGTGAATCTTATATTTTCTCATGTATTTTAGTTCTAATTATGCGAGAATAATTTCGCTCAGTTCTGAGCTAATCTATTAATTAATCGTTGGGTTCTTTCTGTTTGGATCGTCTTTACCAAAAAAAGGTTTTTTTTGTCTCAAGAAAGCTCCTAAAATATATATTTTTTTCAATCCCCATCAATCTAAACAGGCCCTTAAACTGATCAATATCCACACAAAAATTCGAGTTTGGATTGCCATTTTTGCGCTCAAATGGTTTTTTTAATTTTTAAGAGTTTTTTCAAGCAAAATAGATATGTTTGGTGCGAAAATGATAATCCAAACTGGCCTTAAAATGCCACATTTTTCTTTTTTAATTTTTTAAAATAAACTTGGATTCCATTATTACTATTATTGTTATTATAATTTCTTGTCAGATAACTTGGATTCGATTATTATTACTACCATTTAATAATGCAGATGGTATACTATGGTTCATGCTGATGGGTCAGTTTCTCAAACTTGGGACTACTTAAGGCATCATGGGCTGCAAGGGTTCAAAGACATTTGGCCAAGACCCACTGCCACTGCATGGAAAATTATTGCTTGTTACGCAGCTTTTGAGGCTGTACTTCAGCTCTTTCTACCTGGCAAACGGGTTGAGGGCCCAATTTCTCCAGCTGGGAATCGACCCATCTACAAGGTAATTAAATGCTCCAGCAGTGCATATGTGCTCTGGAAATTCTTAGTGATTTGTTTATTGATTGGGTGATAGTTCTAGAAAGTTGCCGCTGGGCGTTTCGTGTTTTGTTCGTGGATGTACTTGGAAGCATGGTTTAACAAAAGCCATTGTAACCGTTAATAATGGCATTGCAACAGTCTTGGGCCATGCCCTGTCTATGTAATTAACGCCACCACTAATGTAACTGCCATTATAAACTGTTCCTCCCATTGTACCGGCTTCAACCTGTTATTTAGGACTGTTGTAAAGGTTTTATTATTATTATTATTATTTTGAATTGAAGTATATAATAGATATAGTATATAATAATAAAATGGCGCCACTACAAAGACTAGAAGAAGTACTCACGATTCTAACGGCCACTGTGGGGGAAAAATATCTGATCTAACCCACACAATCTTTGAGGTCAGACGATTCGGATTGTGGTGATGATCGGACGACTCTGATGCTCCAGGATGAAACTGCTTTCTCCTCTGCGAAGGATAGGATGATCTCCAGATGAGATTTGGTTGTACCTGTTGACAAGGCTCCGACGCTCAAGTCAGCTTGGGAAATGTAACAGGTTTTAGGAAATAGTAAAAGATTTCAGAGTTTAAGCTATCTGGATCTGGAGAGCAAGATCCTCCTCTCAGTTCTAAAGGTCTTGTATTTATAGCCTTGGAACTGGCGTGACTCACCTTCCACGTGTCTAGTCATTATCAGTCAATGATGACTCAGATAGATTCTGTTATAAAACAGAATCTGTCGGTTTAAACTTTGACTTTCTTGATTCAGTTATACCTGAAATAACTGAAATAATACTGAGGTGGCATCCTCCGTGTCAGGTGTTCAGATAAGGTGATGTCGAATCCGTGATAATTCAACTAGCTGCCACGTGGCCAATATTCATTAGTTAAGAAATCGATGATATTCAGAATACTTACCTCGTATGTAAGAGATCATGCCACGTAAGTCATTTGACATTATCTGGCTTTGACGGGATGATATTGAAATAGATCCCGTCAAGCAAGTCTGATGACCTTGTCGGAAAAAATGCATCCAGCCAATAATTTTGACCGTGCGGGGAAGATGTCCCGGGATGAGATGTTCAGAGTTCCCGGGAATCTATACTTTGAGTTGCCATGATGATTTCCCGGGATGACATATTTGGAGTTCCCGGGATGATATACCTGAGTTGCCAAGATGAGTTCCCGGGATGACATGTTTGGAATTCCCGGGATGATACACTTGAATTGCCAGGATGAGTTCCCGGGATGACATGTTTGGAATTCCCGGGATGATACACTTGAATTGTCAGGATGAGTTCCCGGGATGACATGTTTGGAATTCCCGGGATGATATACTTGAGTTTTCCCGGGAAGAGAACCTTGATTTCCCGGGATGAGATTGTAGAAGATCCCGTCTATCCAGTTGATCTTGGTGGGATGAGACTCATCAATATGTCGGGCAAGATTGAATACTTCCCGACATATTAAAGGTTGAGACGCTAATATTCTCTGTCAGCATCACTTCCATGTGTCGATAAAACAATCCTGATACGTGGCATTTCCAAGTAATGGAAATCGAGCGACACGATTGGCAGTTTATTGCTCTTGATGATGATTCCAGCGCATTAACTCTCGCGTGCTGTCTTCTAACACGCGTCGTGTATTTGAAACCGCACGTGCTAAGCCAGAGATACGTGTCCAATTTTGACTAGCTGGAAAATACGGCACCCACATCGCCCCCCTTTTTGAGAAGATCGATAACTGACCGTCGTATCTTCTGAAAAAGATCTTGGCCATCCACGTTTCATATCTGTTTCTTAGCCGTTGGATCATGAAATAACCAATCGATCACTTTCCTCCGCATTTAATACTGCGCTTACTGTCTGCTGTATTCATGATATGTGTCCGTAGCAACGTGCTGCCCAATGTACGTCGTCGAATGGAATGATTGATGGGTACAGTACTCGAGGGAATAGGTAACCGAACCGTCGAGTAACCAATCTTTTGATTTTTGGCGCCCGAGATTTGATATAGCCAAACTGCTGGTTTGATATAACCAGATCTTTGCCTATAAAAGGTTTATTCACCGCTTTCTTTCATTTCTTTGCCCTGGTCCGTGCTCTGCAATACTTCAAGCTCCAAGCTCAAGCTGTTCTTCACCTGTATCTCCTCTGTTCGCTGCTTCCAGACTGTAACGGTACTTTTCTCTCATCTGCCATCCCCTCTCGTATACTTTCATTTTCTTCTTCATCTTCTTCTTCAAATGGCTAGGGGTAAAAGGGTTCTTGAAGATACCGAAGAAATGGTTCCCAGAGAACCAGTAGAAACCAGTGTTGATGTAGAGGAGCAATTATCCTCTGATTCGTCGGATAGAGAAGTAGATGTATATAGGGAGGAACCAATAATTCCTCAAGTCATCGTCAGGGTCCCAACTTATGGGAATGACCCTTATATTGTAGGTTTGAGAAAAGAATTTGCCATTCCTTCTTCTGTTTTTGTTAATATCGGTTCTCGTCATGGGGAAAATACCAACCCTGGCGAGATAAGTATCACTCGGCTTCAATTGAAGTTCGGGTTAACCCTACCTCTGACTCCTTTAGTGAGGGAAGTCCTCTGGTTCTACGACCGGGCTCCCGGCCAGATGCACGGAAATTTCTGGCGTCTGATGAATAGGATAGAGTATTTCAACTCTACGAGTAAATACCAGATTGGTCTCTCCGAGATCGATTATCTGTACATTTTGAGGAGATGCCCAGACTCCTTCGATACCGATATGTTCTGGTCGGTAGCTGCCCGGAATAAAAATCAGAAGATAGTTGAGAGCCTGCCCGATAGTCATAAGGGATGGCATTCTGATCCTCTACTGGTGACTGGATCTTGGGAATTTGACGAGCGTGTGGAGGGGAGCTCCAGCAGCCATAGAGTCCGCACAAGCTTTAACTTGTCGGGTAAGCTCCTCTTTATATCCCGTCAATCTCCTTTAGATTCAGTTAATCAGTCTATTGATCAATTTCCTCTCTTCTCTGCTGTAGACTATACCAGACGTCCCTGGAAATATCCTCAGGATATAGAGGACAAGGTCAAATATATCTTGAGGAAAATCCCCAAGATAGTAAAGCAATGGTCCCTGGCGGGGCTAATTGACAAAAATAAAAGGTCCTCAGCTCCCACTCCTGTCATCTCACGGGACCTGCGGATAACGGCTCCCGACTATTCGCGTAAGCGTCCTGCTGTGGAGATTACTGCAAGGGATGAAGTGTCTCGGGAAGAGGAGGATATAAGTCCCGACATCCCCTTAATAAAGAGACCTCGCCAAACTCATAGCACGCCAGCCCATGTAAATCCCCCAACAAGTCGGGTCACGGCTGCTCCTTACCCCGTGGCCGAATTCTTCAGACATCCAGATGGTCGACAAGAACCTCTGAATGATTTTGCCCGGGAACTTGTCCGGTTGGAAGAGGCAGAGGTATATTCTTCTACAGCTGATGTCTAACTCATATTCTTATGTGATCATCTAACCTGTTACCTCCTATGCAGATGGAGGGTAGAATGGCCGAGATGAGGAAGGATACCTTTGCTGTCCCAACTTTAGTGCCAAGGAAGAAAAGAAAACTGGTGAAGGGACTAGCTCCTGAATTAGAGGCATCACTGACTCGGGAGGGTATCGTAACTACTGCGGTGGCTGGTGGTTCCTCATCAACTCAACCTTCCGAGGCCCCAGATTCTCCTGCGGTAGCTGCCATACCTTCTGCTTCTCCTTCGATTGCCACTATGCAATCTCCTCATGGATTCCTTCCGTCTCCAGAGCTTCAACCAATATCTACCCCTCCATCAACCTCTCGTCCAACAGACACTGCCGGGCCCAGTCATTCAATTGGTGAGCACATTCGTTCTCCTTCATTCCCGTCTGGTACAGTATTTGATTTAATTGATACATGGGTTACACTGAAAGAATTGTGGCGACAAGATAACCCCATTGCAGGTCTACGGGATTTCGATGGCGTAGAACCATACATCATGAATGCTGGTTGCTTGCCTAATGGGCAGCCCATCTCGGAGCAAAGCTCCATTGCTGACGCTGGGGTGGCTGCGACGTTGATCGAACGAATCTGTCTTCCACGGGACAGGTTGCGTTATATTGACATGCCTTCCCCAAAAGTTCCCTGTGACGTTCTCAGTCGTTCCCTCCTGGAGGTAAGAAAATTTATTATATTTTTTTTTTTTTTTTTTTTTTTTTTGTACTGCTTTCTCTGATGAATTCTTCCAATATATTCTAACAGTTCCTTCTGTCTGCAGAGCATCCATGCCTACGTAGGTCTGAGGGATTATCTTGGTGATCTCCTCCAAAATTATACTGCCCTTGTCGAAAAATCAAGTGCATCTGAAGCTAAACTTCAACTGGCCGAGGAGCAAATTCAGGCAGCCACTCTCTCTGCCGAAGTTTCAAAGACCAAGGCTGAAATGGAGAGAAAATTGGCTCTTGAAGCTCTTGCTTCAAAGAAAAAAGCTGAAGATAACTTGATTAAAGTCAAGGCGGAGTATGCAAAATTCAAGGAGGGAGCCAGTCGCCTGCAAAAAGATCTGGAAAAGATGACCGTTGAGAGGGATGAAACCAAACAGGCATCTGATGCCCTCCAACAAGAATCTTACGACAAGGGATACCGGGAAGGCTTCGCCAAATGTGAAGCCATGATGGAAGAAGAAGGAGATGAAGATCCTGTTGACAATATAGTTCAGCCTGAACCACTTGTCGGGACAATAATTTCAACAGAAGTTACCCGAGAACCATCTCCAACAATCCCGGCACCTGAAGTTGTTCCAGTCTCTTCTCAGACAGACATGGTGACTCCAGGAGGGGATGTCACAGTAAATCTTGTCACTCAGCCGGTTGGCGGGCAGGATGTGACACTTCCCTGATTTTTGTAATTAACCCCTTGGGTTTACAATTGTAAATGCCGTTTAAGGCTTTTTAATATAATAGAATACTTTTCTGTTATTGCATGAACTGAATACTTATAAAAATATGAATTCAATGTGTTAAAATTCAATAATCCTAGTCAGGAATATAGGTTTGTCGGGAATCAACTTGTATTATCCCGGCTAGGATTTCATGGTCAATTACTCTCACTTGGATTTTATAAATGACGAGAATCTTATTAATTCTAGTCGCATGACTAAGAATCTTTAGATCATCCCGGCCTTCCGGTTTGTATACTTGGACTCTTATCAAGGCAAGAAGCCAAGATTGATAAGAATCCAAGGATCCCGGCTAGGACTTTGTAATCGACGTGATTCTCCTCAATTCCAGTCGCATGACTTAGAATTTTAGATCATCCCGGCCTTCCGGTTTGTAACTCCCGGCTTAGGACTTTGTATTCGACGTGATTCTCTTCAATTCCAGTCGCATGACTTAGAATTTTAGATCATCCCGGCCTTCCGGTTTGTAACTCCCGGCTTAGGACTTTGTATTCGACGTGATTCTCTTCAATTCCAGTCGCATGACTTAGAATTTGAGATCATCCCGGCCTTCCGGTTTGTAACTCCCGGCTTAGGACTTTGTATTCGACGTGATTCTCTTCAATTCCAGTCGCATGACTTAGAATTTTAGATCATCCCGGCCTTCCGGTTTGTAACTCCCGGCTTAGGACTTTGTATTCGACGTGATTCTCTTCAATTCCAGTCGCATGACTTAGAATTTTAGATCATCCCGGCCTTCCGGTTTGTAACTCCCGGCTTAGGACTTTGTATTCGACGTGATTCTCTTCAATTCCAGTCGCATGACTTAGAATTTTAGATCATCCCGGCCTTCCGGTTTGTAACTCCCGACTTAGGACTTTGTAATCGACGTGATTCTCTTCAATTCCAGTCGCACGACTTGGAATTTTAGATCATCCCGGCCTTCCGGTTTGTAACTCCCGGCTTAGGACTTTGTATTCGACGATGATGCTTCTTGTATGAGACACTTAGAATCATCTTTATTGATAGAAAATCCGCATATTAAATGCGTTCCACGGTCTTTCAAATACATCTCCGTCTTGTGTCTTCAGGTAATAAGCCCCGTTCTGCCCAATCCTGTCAATAAGGTAAGGACCTTCCCAATTGGCCCCCAATTTGCCACTCCCGGGCTCCCTTGTATTGTCAAATACTTTTCTCAGTACCAAATCTCCAACTTTGAAGGTCCTGCGTCTGACGCGGCGATCATATGACCGTTTGATAGTTTGCTGATAATTAGCCAATCTCACAACTGCCTGTTCCCGACGCTCTTCTAGCAAGTCATTGTCCCGAGCCAATATTCCTTCATTCTGCCCAGTATTGACAGCCTGAGTCCGAGATGTCGGGATAACAACTTCTGTAGGGATTACTGCCTCTGATCCATAAGCCAGAGAAAATGGAGATTCCCCTGTAGTTCTTCTCGGGGTAGTTCGATATGCCCAGAGTACTCCTGACAATTCTTCCGCCCATTTTCCCTTTGCTCGATCTAACCTCTTCTTCAAGTTTTCGAGTATAACTCGATTTGCTCTCTCGGCAAGTCCGTTACTCTGGGGGTATCTTGGGGCAGATAGTCTTTTCTTTATATTCAAAGCCTGACACAGAGCTTTCACCTCGGTGGAATCAAATTGGGTTCCGTTATCTGTGACTATCTCTTCTGGAATGCCGAACCGGCAGATGATATTCTCCCATAAGAACCTCTTCACATGCGAAGACTGTACTTGAACTAACGGCACTGCCTCGATCCACTTTGTGAAGTAATCCGTGGCCACCAATAAGAATCTCACATTCCCTGGGGCTGTCGGGAATGGTCCCATTATATCTAGTCCCCATTTCGCAAATGGCCATGGACTGAATACAGGATGCAGCTCTTCGGCGGGAACCTTTATCAATGGAGAATATTTCTGACACTTCTCACATTTATTCACCAGCAATTTGGCATCTTTCTGCATGTAGGGCCAAAAATAACCTTGGCTGAGAGCTTTATGTGCCAAGGTCCTCGCCCCCGAGTGATTTCCACATTCCCCCGCGTGTATCTCATGAAGAACTTGCTGAGATTCTCTGGGGGTAAGACATTTAAGGAGAGGACCTGATGCTGATTTCCTGTAGAGATCTTGGCCTACCATGATATACCTTCTTCCAAGCCTCTGAATTCTCTTTGCGGCATCTCTCCCAGAAGGGAGTTCTCCATGCTGTAAATACCTTCGAAAATCGTCCATCCAACTTGGCTCATGATCAACCTCCACCGGGGCCAGATAAACTTCAAGAGGTGAATGAATACTCGGAAATTCCTGATAGTCCACGGATATAGTTCTTGATTCAGCCCCTCCCATCATAGTAGATAAATAGGCCAAAGCATCAGCATGCCGATTTTCCATCCTTGGTAACTGATGAATTTTTATGTTACCAAATCGCTCAGCTAAATGTTGAACAATATCTAAATAAGCTGCCATCCTCTCATCTCGGGCTAGATATGTCCCAGCAAACTGACTGACGACCAGCTGTGAATCAGTATAAGCGGTAATGTCTGTTATCCCGAGATCAAGTGCTGTCTGGAGTCCCGAAATCATTGCTTCATATTCTGCTTCGTTATTGGATGCCACGAACCCGAATTTAACAGATTTTTCCAATCTAGTATTCTCAGGTGTGACCAGAACGACTCCTACACCTGATCCGTTCTCATTGGCTGATCCATCAGTAAACAATCTCCATCCCGTCTTGGGATTCAACATCTCTGGCATCTCGGGAAGTGGAAGAACTTCTCTGTCCTCGCCCCCAAGATCTGCCACATCTTGAACTGGGAAGTCGGCCAAAAACCCTGCCAAGGCATGTCCCTTCTCAGATGTTCTTGGTGAGAACTGAATGTCGTATTGAGCCAAATAAATGGCCCATTTAGCCATTCTCCCTGACAAATCGATCTTACCGAGTATAGATTTCAAAGGATGCTCTGTGTAAACCGTAATAGTCCTGCCTTCAAAGTAGGGTTTAAGACGTCTCGAAGCATAAATCAAAGCCAAAGCAGCTTTCTCGATTGTGGCATATCTCGTTTCTGCCCCAATCAAAGTCTTACTGGTGAAATATACTGGTCGTTCTTCCCGATCGAGCTCACGGAAGAGAACAGCGCTAATGGATTCATCTGTGGTAGCCAAATAAAGACCCAGAGGCTCCCCTTGATCAGGTTTAGAAAGAATCGGAGGTTGTGAGAGATAATGTTTGAGCTTTTGAAAGGCTTCATCACACTCTTCAGTCCAGTCAAATCTTCCATTCTTCTTCAAGAGCCTGAATAAAGGTCTGCATCTATCTGACGATCTCGCTATGAAGCGATTCAATGCTGCTATTCTCCCGGCAAGCTTTTGGACTTCCTTCCTGTTCTTCGGTGAAGGCATATCTGTCAAAGCCCTGATCTGTTCGGGATTAGCTTCAATTCCTCGCCTCGTAATGAGATAACCTAGAAATTTCCCTGAGGTCACTCCAAAGACGCACTTGGCAGGATTGAGTTTCATTTGATACTCTCGAAGACGATCAAATGTTCTCCCGAGATCTCCCAGATGCAATTCCCGGGTCCTTGTTTTAACCATCATATCGTCTATATACACTTCCATCGTCACGCCAATCATATCATGGAACATTTTATTAACGAGACGTTGGTAAGTGGCTCCCGCATTCTTGAGACCAAAAGGCATCACTCTGTAACAAAAGACGCCCCTATCAGTCGTGAAGGCTGTCATCTCCTGATCTGGCTCATACAGAGGGATCTGATTATAACCCGAATACCCATCCATGAAAGATAAGATCTCATATCCCGAGGTTGCGTCAACCAGTTGATCAATCCTCGGCAAAGGATATGGATCTTTAGGGCAGGCTTTATTCAAGTGTGTGAAGTCTATGCAGACTCTGATTTTCCCATTCTTCTTCGGAACAGCCACTATGTTGGCTAACCATTGTGCATTGTTGACTTCGCGGATGAATCCGGCCTCCAGGAGTTTATCAATCTCTTCCTGGACTGCCTGCTGCTTCTCTGGAGCAATCCTCCGAGGTCTCTGTTTCACAGGTAAATGATCTCTATTTACCTGTAGATGGTGGCAGGAAATGTCGGGAGAAATACCCGGCATATCGTTAAATGACCATGCGAAAACATCCATATAAGATTTGAGAAAATCAGTGAAGGATATTTTTTCTTCTGCAGATAATCCAGCCCCGATATAAGTATACTTTGGGTTTTCCTCACTACCGAGGTTAACCTGATCAGTCTTCTCAACTGTGGGACTTGTCCCTTGCTCAATGTCACCTTCCCGGGTCAGCGCAGTCTGCTCCAGACTTGCCGGGATGCGCTCTAATTGCTATTTTTCCATAACAACGGACGAAGTTCCCCCTCCATGATGATCCTCCAGGACTGGGACCTGCTTCGATTTCAGGGCCATGGCATAGCATTTTGCCGAGATGGCCTGATCTCCCTTGAGCTCCATAATCCCGTGAGCAGTCGGGAATCGGAACAATTGATGATAAGTAGATGGTACCCCCTTGACTTCATGTATCCAACCTCTCCCCAAGATGCCGTTGTAGGGGGATGGTGTATCTAGAACAAGAAATTCGACCATGGACGTGATTGGTCCAGTCTTTACTGGCAGAATTATCTTTCCCATTGCATATTCTCTCTGGCCATTGAATCCGACCAGAGGAACATTGCTCTGGATGAGATCTGACGGGTTAAAACCCATCTTTCGATAAGCCTCTGCAAATAAAATCTCTGCTGAGCTCCCCGGATCAATCAACAGACGCTTCACCTCATAATTACCGACAGGCAAAGTGAGCACTAGCGCATCTGAATGTGGATGATCTACTCCCACGAGATCTTTGTCGGAGAAGAAAATCGCTGCGTCAGTGTTCTCCATCATCTCCACGGGATCTGTGATTCTAGGTCCCATTGACAGGTGCAAGATCTCATTCAGGTGTTCAACCTTCCTGATTTTAATCCTGTCCACCCTCTCTGTCTCTCCACGGGATAGTTGCCGTCCTCCCCCGTGTATCACATCAATTACCAACCCACGCTCTTGCTGTTTAACGGGGTTCTTATCCTTCTTGAGAACCTCGGCTCCAGCTACTGCCCCTGTCGTGCTGGCAATAAACTGTTGCAAAAAGCCTTGGTTAATCAGGTCCTCAATCTTATGCTTCAGCGCCCAGCATTTATTGGTTATGTGCCCTGCTTCTTGGTGGAAGGCACAGAACAGATTCATATCTCTATCTCCCTTCAAATCCGGCCTCATTGGTCGGGGATATTGGAGATACTTCTCGTTCTTAATCAGATCAAATATCTGACTAATGGTCTTGTTCAAGGATGTAAAAATCCTTCTCTCTCGACGGGGATACTGCCCCGTGATCCCCGACTTCTCTGGTACCTTCACGGGAATCTCTGCCGTCGTGATGATCTCAGCTACAGCTTTTTGCTTCCCCTTCGAAATTTTGCTGGAGGTCGGGGCCTTCTTCACTTCATTCACTGATATAGCCACTCCTGGGCCTCGCTGGAGTGTGTCGTCCTCAAGTTTAGAGTATTTCTCTACTCGAAGAAACAGGGCTTCCATATTCACTGGCCTATTCTTCGTTAGAGACATGTATAGTCCAGAACTCGTGGATAATGCCTTGCGAAAGGCTGTAACGGCATGCTTATCATCACAGTCTTCCACTGTGGTCATGAGAGTACGGAATCTCTTTGTAAAATCTCGCAAGGTTTCTTTCTGATCACAATGTACATTAAATAGCACATCGACATCATTCTTATGTAATCTGTTGCAAGAATATCGAGTGATGAAGAGAGTACTCAACTTTGTGAAGTCAGAAATGGTTCGGGGGGCTATCTGGTTAAACCAGATCAATGCATCGTCGCTTAAAGTGGAAGGGAACATCCTGCAGAGGAGTTCGTCTTGAAACTCCCACATCGTCATCGCCTTTCTGAAGCGAAGTACGTGATTCACAGGATCTGTCTCTCCTGTGAATATCGAAAATTTAGGATAAGAAAAAGATTTTGGGGCACGGTATCCCTGTATCTCTTCTGTAAAAGGAGAATCTCTAGGAATTCTCGTTGCCATTGCTGTCATTCTATCAGCCAATGTTTCTTTCTTTCCCATCATCTCAGCTACTAGATCAGCTATCTGCTTCCTGGTTTCTGGCTGAATATGATCCGAGCTTCGCTGGCAGGAAGATTCGGCTTTATGACGCTTCTCTGGAAGCGGAATATGTGAATCTCCACGTCTACTACGTGGATTTCGCAAGACAGATTCCTCTGAATTCGATCTGTCTGAATGGAAATGACTTTTCTCCTGGTGACTACGCCCTGCTGCACCAGATGTATAATCACCAGTTCGTTCAACAGTCATCCGCTGCTTCAACTCTTCATTCTCTTCGCGCAATTGGGCAATCATCTTCTGCTGATTGTCCAATTCTCTCGCTCTTCTCCCCTCCGTAATAGCATCTCTGAGATCGCTAGTCGGATTCTTCTCTCGTCCACTCCTGAGACCTGTGCGTCTGGTATCCACCATTGTTCGAATCGAATATCTCTTAGAACGGAAAACTTCTAGTCGTTTCCCACAGACGGCGCCAAAAGATGTGGGGGAAAAATATCTGATCTAACCCACACAATCTTTGAGGTCAGACGATTCGGATTGTGGTGATGATCGGACGACTCTGATGCTCCAGGATGAAACTGCTTTCTCCTCTGCGAAGGATAGGATGATCTCCAGATGAGATTTGGTTGTACCTGTTGACAAGGCTCCGACGCTCAAGTCAGCTTGGGAAATGTAACAGGTTTTAGGAAATAGTAAAAGATTTCAGAGTTTAAGCTATCTGGATCTGGAGAGCAAGATCCTCCTCTCAGTTCTAAAGGTCTTGTATTTATAGCCTTGGAACTGGCGTGACTCACCTTCCACGTGTCTAGTCATTATCAGTCAATGATGACTCAGATAGATTCTGTTATAAAACAGAATCTGTCGGTTTAAACTTTGACTTTCTTGATTCAGTTATACCTGAAATAACTGAAATAATACTGAGGTGGCATCCTCCGTGTCAGGTGTTCAGATAAGGTGATGTCGAATCCGTGATAATTCAACTAGCTGCCACGTGGCCAATATTCATTAGTTAAGAAATCGATGATATTCAGAATACTTACCTCGTATGTAAGAGATCATGCCACGTAAGTCATTTGACATTATCTGGCTTTGACGGGATGATATTGAAATAGATCCCGTCAAGCAAGTCTGATGACCTTGTCGGAAAAAATGCATCCAGCCAATAATTTTGACCGTGCGGGGAAGATGTCCCGGGATGAGATGTTCAGAGTTCCCGGGAATCTATACTTTGAGTTGCCATGATGATTTCCCGGGATGACATATTTGGAGTTCCCGGGATGATATACCTGAGTTGCCAAGATGAGTTCCCGGGATGACATGTTTGGAATTCCCGGGATGATACACTTGAATTGCCAGGATGAGTTCCCGGGATGACATGTTTGGAATTCCCGGGATGATACACTTGAATTGTCAGGATGAGTTCCCGGGATGACATGTTTGGAATTCCCGGGATGATATACTTGAGTTTTCCCGGGAAGAGAACCTTGATTTCCCGGGATGAGATTGTAGAAGATCCCGTCTATCCAGTTGATCTTGGTGGGATGAGACTCATCAATATGTCGGGCAAGATTGAATACTTCCCGACATATTAAAGGTTGAGACGCTAATATTCTCTGTCAGCATCACTTCCATGTGTCGATAAAACAATCCTGATACGTGGCATTTCCAAGTAATGGAAATCGAGCGACACGATTGGCAGTTTATTGCTCTTGATGATGATTCCAGCGCATTAACTCTCGCGTGCTGTCTTCTAACACGCGTCGTGTATTTGAAACCGCACGTGCTAAGCCAGAGATACGTGTCCAATTTTGACTAGCTGGAAAATACGGCACCCACAGCCACTATAACACGAATAACAGTCAAGGTCCACCACTGTTACCCCATGTTATTTTTGTCATTTCAAACCGTGCTTTGTCGTAACAATATTCATTACTTGTACTACTGGTATTTTCTATGACTGATTACAATGGTATCAATTGCATAAAATTTCGATTTACTTTCAATTTACTGACATTTAGTTGAATTCTGTGAGACTGCACTGAAACATCTGAGGGCTTATATTGTTCTTCCTGCTTGCAGGCAAACGGTTTGCAAGCGTACGCAGTAACATTGATAACTTATGTTAGCCTTTGGTGGTAAGGACTTTCCCTATGAGTTGAGCAGCTAAATTTCTTATTATTTTTCGATTGCAGGGTTTTCCTTTGCACTACTCTTGTTTGAATGTGCTTTTATCTGCTTAGTTTCGAAATCATTTGATCATGCTAGCAGTCATATGTTACATATTTGGCATGCATTTACCCTTGCTGTTAGTGGAATGTTTGTAAGGTTTAGTTCTTGGTTATAGTGCAGATATTTCAGTATATGTGTTTTTGTGTTGTCTCTGATTTTTTAAGCTAAGTGGAACAAGTGATTTATAAATTTAGGTTAGCAAATTGTACCCGAGACTTGAAGCAATTTGTACACGAGACTTGAATCAAATAAATTTCTTTGAATATTGTGATGCATCCATACTAACCAGTGTTGCCGCTAGGTAGTTTTGTTATAGTTTATTTTCTCCCTGTCCCATGAGCTTAGTGGTATGATTGGATCTAAATATCATCTGATCGTAACTTTTGGAGGTGAAGCTGATGAGATCCTTCACCCAGTAGAATTTGTTGATATGGGTTCAATAATCTCTTCTATTGATCTTGCTTTTTAACTTGTTGCTCTTCAACAAACCAACATCGCAATGAATTGGCTCAGTAGCCAGCAAGTCCTGTTAAGTTTCCCATCTCCAAATGATCTCTTGGTGCTTCATTCATCAATACCCTTTAGCGTGACCCCACGATACTGAAGCTACATGTCTAACCTATTTTATTTTGGTACCTGTGTTATGAACGCAATTCTAGTGCCATCACTTCTAGAGTCGTAGATCATCCTCATCATGCTTTATATGCTTTCTGCTTTAACTGATATCTTCTTAGATGTTGTTTTGAATTTGCAGAAACTGCTCAAAACACAATTCTGGCTCTCTTTATGTTTGTCTTTTTTAGGCTGATTTGCATGCTATTCTTGCCTGATTCAAGCGTCTGCAATATATACGCCAGTTTCTATGTCTTCTAGCAAGTGCACGAAATTCATTAATTGCAATTGATATGTTCTCTGTGTTTATCGGTCAGGTTTGGGATATTCAATCCTGCAGTTGTATATGATCATTTGGGAGAAATTTTTTCAGCACTCATTTTTGGAAGCTTCGTCTTTTGTATCTTCTTATACATAAAAGTGAGGATTTCAAATGAGCTAAATAGGTTTTAAGTGCTTCATTTTTCATTCTATTGTCTATCTTATTTTTCTAATTTCATTTTCTTCATTTGCAAGGGACATTTGGCACCATCTTCATCTGATTCTGGGTCGTCAGGGAACGTAATAATTGATTTCTACTGGGTGAGTATTTTTCTGTCTCTGAGTGGTACATTCTGTTGATCATTGACATCGAAATTCCATTTCAATCAGCTTGAACACCTTTATATTTCTTCAATTCTTCTTGTAATTATGAAAATTTGAGAATTTTGTAATTTTATGAGCTTATAGATTAAGGGAGCTGGGCAAATATTCTAGTTTGGTAGTGAACGTTGTATGGCTTTCGTCTGATGTGGTTAACTGATGTAAAGTACGTTATATGTAAAAAATGAACTGATACATTGTCTTGGTAGGAAGTATCTCAAGAACAATTTTCAGATAACTATAGTTTCCTGTATGTCTTGTTAGATGAGGGTATGGAAAAGTCCGTTGGTGGTTAGCAACCTACTTCAATTTTGAAAAAGGATCTCCTGATGGCATTTAGTTTATGCCTGTGACATTTTTCTAGCTCTGATTCTGTATTGTCATCTTAGCTTTGTTCTCGAATATGTGCACATCAATCTATTTGATTGCAGGTGTTCAGGAAAGTAGCATCACGATCTTAATGAAAAGCTCTTTTAGCATTATGGATCAAAAGGGACCTCTTTTTCTAGGTTTTCCTTGCTGATTTTACTTGGTTGACTTTTCTGGCCACTCTTCTCTTCATTGTCATCATTTATTTTGTCAAAAATTAAGGTTAATATTTGTTTGTGATAAGATTCTTAGCAGCAACTGACAAGGTTTGGATGAAACATTGGTGGCAAACTGTTATCCACTTGAGGATGGTTCTGTGCTCTGTAGTCATCAACATAGTCAAAACCTTATGGGAACTGTTGGAGATTTTACTGCTGTGGCATTTTATTTTGACCACTTGCTGTACCCCATTGTTATTCTCTGAGTTTTACTTTTGCAATAGTACATATTTCTCCAGAGAGTTCATCTTTAGTGGACTGAGCATGAATTTATATAGTCCGAAAATTTTGGTGTCAGATAAAAATATTTTAAAGAAAGCAAATTGCTTTTCTAGATTGAAAATGATACCATCCTGGTGTTATGGTTTTTGGCTCTTCATTTATGCATTTGTTGAAACGGAGCAAATTTAAGGCAAAAAAATCCCGACGGACTGTGGGAGTATATATGCTAGGCTTATTCTCACAAAAAATTCAGTGTTAATAGGCCTTCTTATCCCCCTCTTAGTGCCTATGAAGACCTAGATTCACAAGCTGGATTAAGTTGAAAGTAGTTTCTTACCATTTCTACATTTTTATGGTAGACACCCATGGATATGACTGCATAATAAAAGAAACTTGTTAGAATATTGGGATACGGTGCATTAGTGCTGATACGCCTGGCATAATAAAAGAATCTCTGTAATATGTATGTGATTGTCGTGAGATTAGTCTTAGATGTTATATGTAAATCCCTGTGTGGCGAAATCTAAGTAATCTTGCGATGGGATGCACTAATTTCTTATTTGTCATGATGCAGGGTATGGAGCTGTATCCTCGAATTGGTAAAAACTTTGATATTAAGGTTTTTACAAACTGCAGATTTGGTATGATGTCCTGGGCAGTTCTTGCTGTGACGTACTGCATCAAGCAGGTTAGTTGCTCTAACATCATTATTTGATGACGAAATTCAAAGAGCATGTTTGATAGACTGTAAGGATTGTCTACAAATTTCACTGCAGTATATGTTGCAGAGATGCCCTGGGTGGGTTGCGGGGTTGGGCATTCCATTTGATGGTCCCACTCGAAGATCCCATCTACCAAAAGCAACCTGATTGAATGATCCTAACCATTTTCTGTCAACATTAATCTGGAGATTTTATGTATGAGTTTCTGATGATCAAAGACTGACATAGATTGTATGGCTACTTATAATAAAAAAATACCGATTGGATGATTAGGATCATCTGTTTGGGTTGACTTTGGTACAGGAGAGCTCATGAGCAGAACCCATTGAAAGCTGCTCTCACCCCCCCCCCCTGCACCTGTGCCACATCCCACATGTATTGCAATGTCTTTGATGGGCACAGCTTATGGTGGCAACTTTTGTTAGATTTCTTATTGGAAAAGTTTTTTGGCGTAGAATCACAGCTAGGATGTTGTTCTTTGGATCATTCCACCCTATATTATGTTTATTGAATTTCGTGTTCCATAGCCAATGTCCAATAATATGATATTTTTGTTGCAGTATGAAGAGAATGGGCGAGTATCTGATTCTATGCTTGTAAATACTACATTGATGTTGGTGTATGTAACCAAGTTCTTTTGGTGGGAAGCTGGATACTGGAACACTATGGATATTGCACATGATCGAGGTGTGCAATTGCTGTATTATTGTTCATGTACTTCAGTCTTGAATTACCAATTTCTTATATCCATTGATGTGATAAAAAGTAGAGGGAAAAGTGTCAAGACAAGCAAGTGTTACTAATTTGATCAAGATGCTCTGAGAGTTGTCCCCATGCGAAGGTTTAATTGGAAAAAGTTTACTCTACACGATAGCATTAGATGTCTTTATACACTTTTAAGGAAAATTGACTTTAAGAAATCACGCTTTTAGGGATGTGGGTATTCTTGGAGTCCCAAGAGAGAATTTCTCTTCCTTAAAAGAAAAAAGGACATTTGCAGGATCAAGTTCCAAATCTGGGCTTGACTCCTTGGGAGTTAAAATGATAGTTATGGATGAATTATTTTTCCTCAACTTGTTGCTCCTATACTTTGATGCTTAATTTTGTTTGTGCTCTTCTTTGGTTTCAACAGCTGGCTTTTATATTTGTTGGGGTTGCTTGGTTTGGGTTCCATCTGTCTACACTTCTCCTGGAATGTACCTAGTCAATCATCCTGTCAATCTTGGCACTCAGGTAAGTGAGTAGGATCAGGAAATGGGGGACTTGATGTGAAACAAAAATACTACTGGATGATTAATAGGGGCTAGTGGGCTCTGAACTGCCTTTCTTCTCTTTAGCAAAAATTGGGATTTGACGAGTCTCAGTGATTCTCATTAGTTAGCAAACTTGTTATGAGGTCACCAGGGGTAGTCTTGAGAAGATGGGAATTCCCATGTTTCAATCTGTCCTGTACATGTACACATGCGGCAGGGTCAGAATGGGGGAAGCACTCCCATATCTTAACCTGGCGGGCAGTTTTGAAACCTCTTTGGAGGAAACCCTCTTCCTTGAGTCGATGAACCCACCAATCATAATCAGAAAGGTCAGCCTGACACTTTTCAGGGGTGAGAGACTCACCAGGATACATGATCCTAGGCAAGAACATTCAAGATTAGTCAATCATATAGTGCGGCACCATCATTTCCTCCATAACACGGTAGATCAACAATTCCTTTCATTTTGATGGGTACCACTACCTGCTAAAAATCAACCCAAATGGATGAGCATAACCTTCCGAAATATAGTTACAATTCACCAATTTTTTCATCCTCGGGAATGTGATAAACCGGATGGTTATGTCATTAAATTGGGTGGATTTTTTTGTCTCAGAGATCTCCTTGGCGGTACACAATGATGGGCCCCAAACTCCTTAGATGTGCCCCATGTGTACAGAACACATAAGAAGACGTAAATTCCTGTTGTATCTGTAATATCGGTTGTATTTTCTTGCTTCTAACAGTCTCCCAACTCCCATATTTTCCAGCTTGCACTTTTTATTCTTGCTGTGGGCATTGTGTGCATATATGTCAACTATGATTGTGACCGGCAAAGGCAAGAATTCCGCAGAACAAATGGGAAGTGCTTTGTTTGGGGAAAGGCTCCATCAAAGGTGTTTGGCCCATGATATCACTCATTTCTTGATTTCCATTACCTGCATATTCTCTTATATCTGCCTAGCAGTTCTCAGGAAGTTCCTGGCTGCAATTTGGTAGTCACAGATAACCCTGATATATTCCAATTTGTCTGCAGATAGTGGCCTCCTATCAAACTAGTAATGGAGAAACAAAATCTAGCCTTCTTTTGACCTCGGGATGGTGAGTTTTCTTTGTATTTGGTTCCTGTAACACGGGAAGTTGAAACTACTATGCATAGGAGTATCCAAGTCAGGATGGGAAGAAACCATCTCCCCTACATGTGTGTGTGGTACATGTGTTGCACATGCAGAGTTTCAAGATCAACATTCGTATATCCTGACATCTAGGTCAAAGATTTATACGATTGGGTGATGCTAAATCGCTAACTATCCTGTCTGCACACTCTTTGACTAAGTTGGAGAAAATATAATGGTCTACAAAATTGTCTACAAATTGGATGCTGTAGCATGCTTCCTATGTATGTGGCATAGGCAAGGGAAATGTCCTTTTGCATCCTGGATGGAGTATTCCTCTACTATTTAAATTTGAAACCAGACTCGAGCAGTGGGTGTGGAGCCATAGTGAGTCTGACTCTTGACTCGGTCTTGTTTATTGTTATTATGGTTCCTGCAGGTGGGGTTTATCTCGCCACTTTCACTATGTGCCGGAAATATTATCTGCTTTTTTCTGGACCCTGCCGGCTCTTTTTAACCATGTAAGAATGTCTTGCTATGGTATTACTGCACAGCTTAGAAATTTTGTGGAACATCTTGTTTGGAAAATGTCTGAACTTCTTTGTTATCAAACCCATTCAGGGTCTGCCCTATTTCTATGTGGTGTTTCTGACGATCCTTCTTTTTGACCGAGCCAAAAGGGATGATGATCGGTGTCGATCCAAGTAAGCAGCAAAACCCAATTAACTGTCTTCGTATTATTAGTCAACTTCCTCTTTATCATTTTAAATCTTGGTCATCTAGGTGGGAAACATATTACTCTTAATTCAGCCTATTAAAAATGTTAAATGGGGTTTTAATGAAATACTGTCAACAGGTATGGGAAATACTGGAAGTTATACTGTGAGAAGGTGCCATATAGGATTGTACCTGGACTCTACTGACCAGAGTCCTTGACGACTATGCCTGCTTGTCCTGAATCTACTACTGTTTGTGTGATGTAAGCAGTGTGTTTAGGGATGCGGTTAAAAACTATTTTTATCTACTATCCAAGTGCTTAAAAGTTTTGACTTTGTAATACATGTGTATGATATGTGATATGCATGTTTCTATCATCAATGAACACAATGTGCACTGATTTCTTCTCTGTTTTTCCTCTTTTTATTAACAATCTCTCATTCCATTCGTATGATTTCCCCAAGAAGTGGTCCATCAATTGAACACCACAGATTGAGATCAATATGTACAGATGGGTGTTGCCCCCCTGAATTTTTTGAACGCAACAGAAGATACACTTGACAAGATCTAAAACACCGCTGATAAACAGATGTTGAATTGTCATAGGTAAGAAATGCTTACTGTTATCGATCAGGAAAAAGAAAGGAAATGTAGGTATCAGAGTTTGCATTTTACCACATTTTTCGCAAAAACTGTGGTTAGCATTTAGCTATATTTTTTCGTGAAACTATGGGAGAGACTAATTTAGCCACTTTCGCTAAATTTGTGAAACCCATGGAGGTATAATAATCACATTTTGTAACTTGCATCTGTTTCTTGTTATGCTGACAATGCTCACACCTACTTTATTTCTACTGTGGGTCACATCTACAGCTTCAGCTACAGCAAGAAGGAATGACATTTTGAACTGTCGGCCCTAAATGCAACTAATTGAACAAAAGATAACCAAATACCTTTTTTAGATTAGTTGAGAACCTATGTAGATGAAGTGATTCTGCTGGAAAAGAAATCATCATCAAGGAGGATTAAAAAGATTTTTCTTTTGCCAATCGGTTCAGACTTCAGAGGCTCTCAAACCTCTCAGACTGTGCCACTTGGAAGTGGTTAGATCCTCCAAAAAAAGAGGGGCTTACCCGGTGGAAACAATAAAAGAATTAATTTGGCTTATCCTATTGCATAAATATGGCCTCTTGTCTCTTGGCCAACTCTTGGCCTTCGGCCAGGGAAACTGTATGGGCCTGTTTTGGGTCTCACAAGACAAGCCATATGGGCCCATATGATTGTCTGAACAATTGGGCCTAGAAGCCTTACGAGTACCCAATAAAGTTTATATATATGAGGGGACGGTATGTGCACCAAAAGAAGGGGAGAGGAGCATTCGATGCATGCGTTTGCGTGAATGCATTTAATGCGGTCACATTGTGTAATGTTGGTAAAGACTAAAAGAACCATGTTTAATGTATTATACTTAGGGTCGGGCTCAAGGGACCCCCATTTCTTACCCCCTTTTTAGACCCCCATCTTGGTGTACCCACGTGGAAGATCAATCAATGGCTGATTTTTGGTGGGGATGATCTCTATGGTGAGGAGATCATCCTCACAAAAATTCAAATCATTCTGATATTCATAGACTGGTTTAGAAGCTGAAGCATTATGGACCGTCGATTTTTACCGTGTAACTTTAAAACCACATTTGATGGGGTTGGAAATTTCAGAATGGGCTGATTTTTTGTTGGGTTGATCTATATGGTAAGGTTATCATCCCCACCAAAAATCAGCCATTGATTCATCTTCCACGTGGGTACGCCAAGATGGGGGTAAAAAATGGGGGTCCCTTGAGCCCGACCCTTATACTTATTTAAGTGTAGAAGTAATTAAAAAAAGAAGAAAACAATGAAAACAACGATATTTGGGGGGATATCGTGACGAACGCAAGAACCCGCTTTGTTCGTTAGTAAGTAGAATAGAGGGTATATTGATAAGTTTATGGCTCCGGTTGGGGGTGATAATGGGCTTAAACTTGGCTTAAGATGAGTTGACAGCATGGGCCCAGGGTGAGCTTAGGCTTTAACACAAATGTTTGGGCGCGTCTTGGACTGAGATCTTATGCTGCCCCACAGATTGTCATACAAACTGTCGGTAGTTTTGGCATGAGTTTGTTTACGGGAGTTTTTGATGCTTACAAGTTGTTCAACAATCTGGAAAACTACTTTAGACGAGAAGACTTTTTCGCCCCATATTATCAGACAATCTGCAAGTTGTTTTGGTAATTTGGTGCTTTTCTTACGGCCACTGGAGTGGCATGGAAAACTACTGTTTTTGTCCCATGGGAGTGCTATCGGACTGAACTTGTAAAAATGGGGAACATGCTGAGGTGGATAAACCCATTGGTCACCTTGGGCCTGCCGTGTGTGAAGGAAACCCATCACCCCAGTAAAGGGGGGTGCCCCAAAATCCTTTGAATGGGCCACGTGGACTGCCCTTTGTCCACTTACCATGTATTGTAATTTGCTCATGTAGAGTCTGGGTACCCCCAACTCCCTTTGTCCACTTACCATGTTTTATGAACCCGTTTTCACTAGAGGTGACCTAGTTTGTTCATGATCCACAACGATGAGGCAGAGAGGGCGACGAAGAAGACAAGCTTGAAAGAGGACTGGAGAGAGTGAGAGAGAGCACTGCAAAGGAGCTCACTGTCAGAGGGGAGAGGGAGTTTACACAGTGAGATCAACAATGTCAATGGCGCAACAAGGATGGTGGTGAGGCGTGAGTGACCCGATAAAAACAGGAGGTAGAGATGTGTGAATTTTCAGCAAGTTTTCAGTAAATATGGCTTCAAAAGAAATCCTGGTTAGAGTGTAGGTTCAAATTTTGTTTGAATTTGTGAGAAAACCCTTGCCCATGATCATAAATAGGTTTCAGAAAATTCATCCACGGTTTTTCACAACAATAACAGATGAAAATCAAGATCAGGATTTGATCCTACTAGTGGAAAATATTCAGTCACCATTCTTGACAAATTGATTGGTGTTTGTGGAACCATAAATTTATAATATAAAGATCAAAAACCCATATTTACACATCTCTGAATGCAAAAAAAAATCGGATTTACCAAAAGCTATGGAAGAGAGACAAGAAGCTCAGAAGCTCACTTTATTTGGGCTTTAAGAATAATAATTACAAAATGTATATACAGGTAAACAAAGATCACCTCACATCTCATTTAAAAGGTTGCTGACTTTCCGAAGCTCCTTTAGAGCTGCCACGGCTGTAACTTGCCCTTTGCCCACCAGAATGTTTCTAGACAAGTTCTCCAAAGAACCCATCTGACCAAGATCTTGCTGGAAAACCGACTCAATCACCTGCCCGATAAAACCAATTGTTAGTACCACTACCACACAATGATCTTAATCAGAAAACCAGATAAGAAAAAAAAAAGGGAGGCCAAAACCTCATCATAAACTGCAAGGGAAGTCTAGTCTATAAGAGTCAGATTGCTATTTTTCTTTTTCCATGGGAACCATGAGGTAGCTAACAAGAAAAGATTGTGTTCAAATTTTCTCTCTGGGTTTTTTCTCTAGTACTTGTTAAAACAATATGAATTGGAAATACCAGGGACGAAAGGAAAATGACTGTTCCGGCATTACTGAGGGACCTTGGATAATAATGGGGCATTCTTGCCACATTCAATGTCTACTAATAAACATTTCTTCAGTGCTTTTTCCTTTTCAAGTCGAAATTATGAACTATTCAGAACTAAAGAAAAATCAGGTGATCTGAAAAACACAGTTGAAATCTAGACTCAAAACTTGAGAGGCAATTAACATAAGAAACAAACTCCCGGCATAGAGGTAAAGGCATCTCAATTTTGCAGAAAAAAACAGAGGACATGTTAAACAGTAATAACGTATTAGTTGTTAAAACATGATAATGACCACACTCTACCTGAATATTTTCGAGCATAGACTGTCCAAGATTCCTCAAAGTACCCATCACATTCTTGTCCACTGTGTCCCCGGATGAAGTGCCACACCCATCAGCCATTGACGAGACTGAAACATTGTTCTGATTATTTCCTACGTGTGCAGATCTCGATGCCTCCATGTTGCCTCCTTTCTCAGAGGTCCCTTCACCGGCACTCCGCCCAAACTTCCAAAACCATTGAAATTTACCAGATAGCAGCTTCCGTTCCTTCAATCCAGCCACCTGTTTCCCTGCTGAGTCTACACTGGATCCAGGTTTCAGTGAGGCACAACCGGTGAGATCAGAGATAGGTAGAGGTGAGTCATCGGGATTTGTCCCACATGGCTCCTCCACATTATTTGGTTCATCATCATTTTCATCAATGGATAAATTTGAAGCAACGCTACTTTTCTCTGAGTCATTCTCGTGATCATTAGCTCTACTAAGAGGACTTGCAGAAGCGGAAAAAATAGAGGAGTTCTCTTCGCTGCCAATATGTTCACTCAGGCATGTCTCCTCTGCTACACAACTAAAATTATTCTCCAAACCATTTTGTTTGGTTGGGTCCTCGAGCAAACCCCTTTCTTCCACCTCAACTTCAACAGAAAAAGGATCCTTCTGACTTGAAACTCCATGACACTCTACCTTCTCTAAATCTCCATCTGTGCCAAGCTCTCGGGACAAATCATCTAACAACCTTCGCCTAACAAATAATCTCGAGTCATTTTTCCCACTCTCAATCTTTGCCGGAGATGGGTCCGATTCTGTTCTAGCTAGGCTCAATCTTACTTTCTCCGACCACCCCTTTTTTCCAGCTGAAACTTGTTTTGCCAGGCTTCCTTGCCGAAGTTCTTCTGCTTTGTGCAACACTCTCCATTTCTCTTCCCAGTAACTCTCAGGTACCAAATTCAGTGGGGTCCTCGGAGAAATCGAACCAGCTGGAAGGCTATTACCTCTGACAGCAGTGGATTTACTCCTGTCCAATGCCCCACTCAAGGAAGGAGATGGGGACGAGATACTTGCGTCCAGAGCAAGAGCCTGCAAAGACTTCGCTTTTTCTATCAACTTCTTCACATTTATATTCTCTGGAAAGTTCAGCAGCCTTTGGAGACAGGATGTAGCATTCTCAGTGGCGAGCAGGGAGGATCTCAAATGAAGCAGCATGGAGACTGCCATTGCCGAGATGTATGCCCCCCGAGGGGAACGAAGGACCCCAAAGCTTGACTCTACATCATCTTCAGCAGCTGAGATTGATTTACCATTGTCTGATGCAAATATCTCATCCCAGATTATCAGGAGGTCTTCCAGCAAGAACTCGCGTCCAAATAACACACGTAACCAGCGGAGCGCAAAGTACTGGGGTTCAACCCCAAGCTCAATGAGGTGGCTGTGGAGAGAAGAATCGACGATTGAAAGCAAATGGTACAACGCAGAAGATGCTTCAATAACAGGAGGTAGGCCTGTGTGGGAACCAATGGCAGGGGAGGGAGAGAAATAGTCTGCCATGGCCACTGCACCACGGGCCCCACTCATTAACGCGTCAAACATGCAATACGCGTCATGTTCCATAAACCTCTCAGACAGGAGGATACCCAATTCTCCTTCTGCTCCATAAGCATCACTTAGCAAGACAATGGTTTGTATCTCAGGATCAAGCTCATCAAGGCTGCTTACTCCAACTGCACTTCCCTGGAAACTTCTCTCATCGTCAATCCTCATGGCACACTTGAAGGATTTGTAATTACACACCAGATCACTTTCTGGGAAGGACATTTCATCAAACTTGTCGGTAAAATGATCTTCATAGAGCTTTCGCACTTGAGAAAGGCGTTGCACGTCAACATGAAGAACGTATAACAGAGGAGCCAATAGTTCGTGCATCCCTATAAAGAAAAGAGGAAAGAAGGAAAGGTAACACTGAGACCACCAACACGAGAAATTTAGATTTTAGGAATAAATATATAAATGCATACTGATTATGTATAGCATATTTTATAGCAATTGGATGAACTTTCAATTGTTATTCACTACTGATAGATGATGAAACACATGTGAGACATGTAAAATGATCTGAATATCTAGAAACTTACATAGAATCAAGAAATTTCCTCATGTACGAGAAATTGAAAATGTAATTAATGAGTATAACAAGTTCATAAGCATTCACATCAATTTTGAAGGCTCTTAAAGGGCTAGCAGAATGCCAAACTGACAAGTATTGAGATAGTAGAAAAAGATCTTATGACACATACCTTGACAAAGATATAATTCTAAATGGAGTTGAATGGAGATATAGGATTCATGTTGCCAACCCCAAATAGTTGGCATACGGCGTAGTAGTATGATGATGATCATCATTTTAAAAATTAAGTTTTAAACTAAGCAGATCCATAGAAAGATTAAAATACTTATTTGCAAACCCTAAGGATCAGTAAAAGGGAAACTAGAGCATGATTTAACATAAATAGGGTAACTTGCCTTGTCTGTAGCCGTACTCTGGATGTCTAAGGCACCACAATAACAGAATCCTTCTTAACATGCCTTGGCATGCTGGTGTCTGAAAGTAACTCCCATGTTCCGGATACAAACGTGACAAATCCTGATCAAGCATTTTCTCCAGCTCAGCATTCCGGAAAAACCGGCCCCACATGCTATCTGCATGGACAATAACATACATAATCAATACATCAAGTTTGCAAAGGCATATCAAGGTGCATTAGGATAGAAGAAAACCTTGATTGTTGGTCACTAAGATCACAGGAGAAATTAGCAGATCTTAGCTAGGCAAGCTTTTGAGATAACAAATGAGTCTTAAGACAAAACAAGCTTAACCCCTGTTAAAATTCTGAAGTAAAATATATATATCAAGTAAATATACCTGGATTTTGTGATAGCGGGTTGTCCATAACAAGATCAGGAGAGTTATTTCCATCCTTGGAAAAAGGTGGATCAACTAGAAGGCGCCTTCTCAAACCAGCATATCTGTGAAAAATGTCAGCTTAGTTTAGAATATAAGATAAGACAGTTACTTAAATCATTGGGAAAATGTGGATCGGTAAAAAAGCACCTTCTCAAACAGCATATCTATGAAAAAAACGCCAAGTAATTTAAACAAGAGCTAAGATTCATTGTGTGATGGGGCACAAGAGATAAGATTCATTGCCTAGGTGATCTCCTAGGCATGATCCAGTAAATGGCAGGTCCCATTTCCATGCAAGTTTGCTATTGTATTCAGTCCGTTTAACGACCGTAATTATCAACCCCAAGATTCACAATTATTTACCAACAACAAATTATCACCATGAAAGTATTAGAGTCCTCAATGTAGCTGTTTTAAAATTTTCCATAGAAAAGCTAAATTCCTAAAATTAGACCGGCTGGAACTTGGATGAGTCAATTCTGGTTTGTCCGAACAACTAGCATGAAAGATGATACTGATATCACAATCCATCTCCAAGAATTTCTCAAAGACATAATGACAAGCAGCAACCCAATTTGAAGAAAATGCAATTGAGGAAAACCAACTGCTTCTCATATTAGATAAGAGTGTAAAGGAGGCAAAGTGAACATTCAATAATCTAAATTTCAGAAAGACCAAAACAGGGTCCCTATCACAAATGGTCTATTTAACTAAAATATCAAATTAAGAACCCCATTTCAATCCTTAGTGGCAAGAAACAGCTATACAATGAAATTTTAATCATTATGGATAACCACATCCAATGCTCAAAAACCAAAATACCACAACCCTTAGGATGCCTATTAACTCAACTAAGACTAAACTAAAAATCAGAATCATATCTCCAAAAACAGAAACAACGCAGAACATATTATGCAGTTCCAGCATCAGACCATGAAGAACTCGAGCATCAAAAACACCCATATGAAAGGAGAACAACTTTTTAACTTATCCACCCCAAAAAGGAAGAACTTTTTTACTCCTGAAATCTGGTGTGAGAATTCCTCTTCCCATACATTAAAAAGTGCAAACTGAAACTAAAACACCTCTTTTAAAGTAATTTCAACCAAGCAACAACAAAAAAAATCCTCTGTGTAATTTCAATTTCCAACCATCAAAATCTCAAAACACTCCCTTAACCAAGACACCAAAATGAAAGCATTCCAAAACAATAAGATCATCACACATCAAACCATACAAACTAAATTAAATTTACTTCCTTTACGTAATTTCAAGACTTAAAGCTATAAGGACTGTTTGGATCGCCATTTAGCACCAAAAAAAAAAAGAAATTTTACGAGTATTTTGTGCAAAACTAAGGTGGTCATACATCAAATAATTCTAATTGATATAAATTTACTTCCTTTGCGTAATTTCAAGTATCAAATCTACTACGCGTGAGTTTAGATTTCATTTTTGCACCCAAAAAAAAGTAGCTTTTTTCGGGCGATCCAAACAGTCGTCCAAACTCTCTCAAACCAAAAACACCCACATGAAAAAAATTCATAAAAAAAGTTTACCTCCTTCGAGAATCTGCAGTGACACGACGAAGTTCATCGATGGAAGAGAAGGGAGGCAAAATCCCCAGATTTATTCGCCACTGAACGCCTCTGAGATCGGAGAAACGAGATTCACCTCCTTCTCCAGATAAATGAGGAGAGTGGTTAATCGAAGACACAGACAACGACGATTCGGGCACCGACAACTCACTTGGACCTGCAGACATGATTTTCCCACGATTTGTCACAGACCCAGATGCTCAAAACCTCCGGAATGAAAAAGGAGACGATTTACAAAGAGAGATTTGGGGGAAAAACACGAAAAAAAAAAATTAGGAACTTTGCGAGGTTTTGGAATGAGAAAGAGGAGAGAAGAAATGGGTTCTTTTGGGGCGAAAAAATCAAGAGATTTGCGGAAATTAAACAGCGAAATTTTGGGAATAAAAAAAAAATGGCGAAATTATGGAGAAATCAGAGTGAGAAAAGGAGGAGAAAAAATGGATATTTTCCTGGAGTAGGAAAAAAAAAGACGGGACTTGGATTAAACGGAGGATTTGGGAAGAAAAAATGGCTGAATTCGGGGAAGAAAACAGAGAAACTCATATCGTTTGGGGGTAGAACAGAGAGATGAGAGGAAAGTTAGAGAGAGAGGAAAATAAGAAGTTTGTTTCTTCACCCAAAAGCCCTACCTGACTTAAAGGGATGGTGAGCTGTCCTCTTCTATATACCATAGACCTAGAAAACCAAAACTCCCTAACTTGAGAGAGAGAGAGAGAACTTGGTTTTTTTTTTTTTTTTTTCATCAAGAGGAGTTTTTTTTGTTAAATATTTAAAAATTAATAA
Organism: Euptelea pleiosperma; assembly: GCA_035048495.1. Lineage (NCBI taxonomy): Eukaryota > Viridiplantae > Streptophyta > Magnoliopsida > Ranunculales > Eupteleaceae > Euptelea > Euptelea pleiosperma. The sequence continues at coordinate 18,838,825 of CM068548.1, read as the reverse complement.
ATGGGAATTAATACTGGTTTTGCTTCATAATTTTGCTGTTTTAGATACAGGGTGGTAATGTACAAAACTGCCCTTTATTTATATGACCAAACTACCCTCAACACTAAGTAGTTTAGTTCATAGTTAGCAATTGGGCATAGGGCAAAGATTCGTAACGGGAAAAGTTTGAGTTTAATTTGGTTTTGGGATAAAAAAAATTCAGCAAAAATCGGTCAATTTTATCATCTTTTTCATTTTATTTGGCCATTTAATAAGTTTTTATTTTAAAAATGTAAAATTCGTGTATTAAATGCGGCTAATACGTGTTTTATTCGTAGTCTTAAAATTCGTGATTTTTTCGGATAATTTATTTTATACGACCGTATTAAATGTTTCTTAAAAAAAAATTAGGTATTAAACGTGTATAATACACAAATTTACTAACTAGGGTTTAGTTTAGAGACCATAGTTGCCCGGGGACGGGTGCGAGAAACAATACGTGAAACAGAAATGGGAAACAACCCTTTAAAATTTCATATGATATGCCAAACGTGAAATAATTAGAAACATGAAAATGACATGGAAAGCGTCGTGTACCCATTGATTGGGGTCCCTAACTTTTCATATATACACCGACATTTCACCATCGTATTAGGGCAACTTTGAGAGATTTTCTATTTCGAAAATTAATCTCTAACGTAATCTTAACCATCCAATCTATATACCATTTGTACCTTTTTTTAAACCTAAAATCATATTTGACCACTAAAAAAAGTGATAAGAGGGTTAATGGTAAAATCGTAAAAGTACACAAGTTGATTTATCACGTGGAAAAACGACGAAAAGAGATACATTATGTGAGAATCTTAGTCATAAATCTTTTGATAAAGGGTTAGGCTCAAGGGACCGACAAAAGTGAACTAATAAGTTCACTAACGATCTCCGTCGTGGATCCTGAGAATCCAAAGGTGGTTGTAAGTGCTGAGCCCTCGCATTCACTTTTGCCAAAGCACAACCACCGTTGGATTCTCGAAATCCACAGCGGAGAGCATTAGTGCGATTATTAGAGCAAAAAAGTCGGTCCATCAAGCCTAATTGCCATACTAGCAACCTTCCAGGATTTTGTCAGCACGACACCCCTCACGTGTAAAATGCTGCCACATGTAAGGTGCACGTGCATGCGTGAGGGTATTTTTGTCATTTTATGATAAAAGTACAATATAATGAACATTTTAGGGAAGTGGTACTTTGGAAAGAAAATTTAGATGGTTATGTGTTTGGAAGTGTATTAATTCTAATACAAGGTTTTCATGTATGAGGGTATTTTCGTCATTTTCTCATAAAGTGCAATCTAAAACGGCTTAGAAATTAATTTGTTCAGTTGGTGTATCCAACTTTCCATTCAACTTCGGAATCTTTGCCACCAATAGCTAAATAAGTTTGTCAGGGGTACTTAGTTATAAATATGGGAAAGAGTGAGGACTTTCTGGTAAATAGACTAAATATTTTAAGAAAATAAATAGAAATTCGTTATAAAATATTTAAAAAAAAAATTTAAAGTAATATTCGTAGCATATCCGTGTAATGTGACGTAGCGAAGAGGAAGACGTCTCTCGCTCTCTCTCCTACTGGACAAGATTTACATTATGATTGTTGGGACCCACCTACTACATCTTCCATTTAAGAAAACAAAGTGTAGTATAGTAAAATATACAATCACAACCATCTAATCTATTCAATCCTTTTAAGGGTCAAAATTGGTGTGCCCAAGAAAAGTATGTAATTTGAATGGTTAGGATAAATTTGACTTTTTGACTTAGTAGATCTCTTTAGTTGTGTCTGATTGAATAGGTTGGTTTTTGGACCCATGGATGTGTGCCACGTCTCTATATTGTGCTTACAAAATGATCATAACCATCAATCAACACACAAATTAAGTCTTGCTCATATAATAGGCTACATTCATCTAATCAATGCCAATCATAATCTAAGGGTCATCCATGTATGCCTAACATCCGGGTCGGGTCGGGTCAGTGTCAGTCAATGAAAGACTAGCAGATAAATGTTATGTTTTCAATCAGGATTGTTTGGATGAGAATAAAAAGATGTAAATGTTTCATGGGAAAAGATTTGGTGTTCAACATACACTGAATTAAACGGTATGGGGCCCGATGAGTTGCTCATCACCGATGAATTTAACATAGCATGAACATAACTAATAATTTATTAAAAAATACTGAAAAAAAATTGCGGATTTATAACGGATTCTATCATGGATTATAATCTCAGGATCGATCTAGGGATCGGAGGGCTCCGATCTTGATCCGGATCACCCAAATATCTTTCAGATCGGCAAGACGACCCCAGTATCATTCAGATCGGTGTCTTCCAATCCCGATTCAGATCACCCAAATATCGTTCAGATCGACGAGACGACTCTGGTACCATTCAGATCGGTGGCTTCCAATTTCTATCTGGATCGCCCGATCCAAAACAGAATCAGCCGAGACTTCAAGTTCAAACCATGGGTTCGAGGCATAGCGCAATTTTTCCAATCTAAATCAAGCAGGTTTTACATGAAAAACAATTGGACCTAAATCACAATTATCCACAATCGATCAGCCATGGGATTCTGATCAAACTATGGTCCTTATTGCAGAGCACCAAACTTGGCCATGCAACACAAACACCAAATCAAATTCTCTCTCTATTATTTGTGAGTGGAAGAAATTTATGGCAAGTTGGCCATAGTAGCAACCTTCCAAGATATTGTCAGTAGGAAAGCCTCCCTACTGAATCCATTCCTTGCTCCCTTCTACATTATTGAGTTTTGGATGTATATGTAAAACCCTACATATACCAAATCCCCACCCCCCCAACCCTCCAACCCTTTTTTGCTTGTATTTTTATGATCTTTAACCACTAACCTCTAATACATAATCATTGATTTTAATTTATATGTTTTGGTTTTTGTCTTTTTAACTTTTCTCAACCACCTCAAAAATATTGAGATAATATATTTAAATTCCATTTTATTTTGGAAAAGAATTTAAAAAATAAAAATTTGAATAAACAGAATTTTCTTGTTTATTTGTATATCGAGGTTTAAAGGAGGCCGTTTTAACAGTTAATCGGACTGGGGGCGTTACCGTTTAAACAGCCGTTAAAACAGATTGAAACGGCCAAGGGCAAAAATGGAAAAAATGGAATTTAACGGATTTTAACGATTTTAACAGGAAAAAATGGCGCTGAAATTCAAATTTTGAAGTACGAATATTAAAAAAAAAAATAGAATTTAATGGATTTTAACGAAAATTAAACGGATTTAACGGGCATTTTTTAAACAGAAATTTTCAGAATTAAACGGCTGTTTAAACGATTTTAACGGCTGTTAAAACAAAAAAACGGCCATTTTATTCGAGAACGATAAAACGTGTTTAAACGGACTTGGAGCGTTACCGTTTAAACGGCTATTTTTAAAACCATGTTGTATATATCTATATAATAAGGGAGCTCAATTGTCTCCTCCTCTTATAGGCTTCAATAAAGAAGGGCCGAGATCTTATCCCCAATAGGACAATGGATCTCAACCACTCATACCCAATTTTGGCAAATGCTTTGGTAGGGAGTATCGTGGGCACAAGCCACCCACTAGTATTATACATTTTAGAGCATTGGTATATATATTATACTAGTAAAAGTCGATTATAAACGCAACGAGCATGCACCAGGAAGAACCCAATCATGTATAATTCATGTTTTTTATAAGCAATATTTTTTTTTTTAAGGAAAACATAAAATACGGGCATATTTTTTTAAAAGATATGAAAAATTAACGAATTTTCGGATAAAACAAATAATACGCATGAACTTTAGCCGGATGAATATTACCTTGGTTAAATATCTGTGCATATCAATATTTAACAACGTTTGGTACGTGTATTAGCTAGCTTACTTCATTTTCTTTCAATTTGTGTGTATCCCATATATCAAATTAAGTCAAATATGTGGGACCTACATATTAGGTCACAGAATCCAAACTGTATCATTTTTATCTTTCTTATATATTAAAAAACTCATTTTTATCGAAATAACAATTTTCCCGTAAGAAAATAAAATATTTCTACTAAGGATTATTAGGTGTGAAAATATTTACTCAAGGCAGAGGGAGTGATCAAATATTTTCCCGCCGCAACAGACAAATTTGTGGACTCGACTAAATATTTAACTCGAGCAAATACGTGCTAAACACGCTCGGGCGAATATTAGCGCGCACAAACATTAAATGTAAAATTTAGCCAAATGAATATATTTGTTATTTTAGAAGTTTGATGGGTATTTCATATACTTTCAGCCTGAATAAATGGAGTGGGAAAAAAATTGTATTCTTACAAAGCTTTGAATAATAATGGAAGAAACATTTTTTTGAAGAAACAATGAAAACATAGTACCAAGTCACACATGGACTTTTCAAAATTAAAGTTTGGTCAAACCATCTCAATCGTTAATTATAGTGTCATACCTTGTTGGACCCAAAACAAAAACAAAAACAAAAAACATGCAACACCAATAAGATTGTGCCATGTGTTCTTAAGAAATTGGAGACCTAGACAACCAGTTTTTTATTTTTATTTTTTTCAGGAAAGACTTAGATAACTCATTCACTCATTCCATGAATACCCCTTTTTTTTTTCTTGATAGGGTGTCCCACTGCACCCACATTGGGACGGGACTAATCCCTTTGCTACACTGCACCGACCCACTTGGAAGTTTCCCTACGTGCTAGTGCCGGCTCTACCTTAAGGACATTAAGGCAGTCGCCTAAAATCCCTTGGTGGGAGAAGGCCCCCACCCCAGGTCCCACTAACCACATCGATTTTTAGTCCACTCCTTGATGGATATACAAACCAAATCGAGGGGCACACAGAATCGAACACACGACCAGAGGAATCAAACACCTGTCACTAGCTACCATATGTGCTAACCCCTGGTGGGTCATGAATACCCATATTTGTAGCGTTGGATTAGATAAAGGCTAAAATTTTGTCTCACACAATGCTTGATAAAGGATGCCATGCAAAACAAGGGCCGTCCATCATAGGGTGGTGGGGCTGAGCCCACCTCCCAATCTATTGATGGATGGCCCTTAATTTGCATGGCGCCCTTATGGTCGGGCATTGTGTGAGGCTAAAAATTGAGAGAGAGAGGGTTAATTTTTTTTCAAAGAAAAAAATAAAAATAAAACTAGTTGATAAAGTTCCAGTTTCTCGTATAAATGTGATGTAACCTAGGTTTCAAATCAAATAGCTTATTTTTATTTTTTCGATGAGCATGATAGACCCACAACCCACTTAATAGAACCTTTATCGTGCTAATGGTGGCTAAGCTTGAAAATTAAAGAAATAAACAGGGGAAATTGCATCATTCCGGTCGATCGTGGGGTTTTTTAAATTATGCGCTATGGCATGACAAGAGCACAACAAGATGAATGACACACTCCACCATGGCTCTTCCAACTTTTAAATAGACTTTTATGATGACACCTAATGAATGCCATGTCCGGCGATGTGGCACCACTCAAAGCACAACATGTGTCAATCAAGAAGCGACATTAAAAAATAATAATAATAAATATAGTTATGAAAATTCGAGAAATCACAAAAAAATAAAAAAAAAAAATGTACGTTCATAAAAGAATCACAATAAATGGATAACAAACAAATCGAATATTCTTAATGCGAGATAGAACCATGTGTTGAGTGGTGCTATACGCTTGCGCCACGATGCTTTGCCTATTTGTTCTTTTCTTTTCTTTTTCTTAAAAAAATATAAAAAGTAGCGTATACTTATAATGTTTGCCCTTTTTTTTTTCATAGTTGAAAAGAAAAGAGGGATAATTATAGTGTCCGATAGTGTTTGACTCAAACGAAACCTGTGGGGCCCACATCAGTGAACCCCCAGGTCGGGCTGAATTTTTGGTGAGGATGATTTCCTCGCCATTTAGATCATCCTCCAAAAAAATCAGGCCAGTATGAATTAATTTTCTAACCCCCATCAATATAAGCTTTTCATTCTGAGCCGTTCATTTTCTGAAGAGGAAATTTGGTGGGGTCAAAAACTTCAGAATGGTCTTGTTTTTCTTTTTTTTAGGATGATCTCAGTAACGAGGAGATCATCCTCACCCAAAATTAGCCCTAAGAGCTCACCTATGTGGGTCCCACAGCGTTCGTTTGAGTCAAACAGCCAATGACCTTATTCTGATAAATATTTATGAAACAACAACAACAATAATAATAACTCATCAACACACGCGAACCATAAGCCATTCAATTATATTTACTGCCTAGGACCGACAATATCCACTCAACAAATAAATGCTCTCAAATTGTCGCAATCATACCAGTTGTTTGAGGTGGCTTACAAGACAAACCAACATCACTCAAATGGTTGAGCTCATCCTAACCAATGAGATCTCTTCCAAGATCCATTGAATGGCAAGTCCATGTACACTTGGATATTAGCCTTATAGACAATAGTTTAAGAAAAAAAAACTTTTATAATGAAAATAACGGCCATTATAATCGTAACGCCCCTACCCTGTTACATTTTTACCATAAAAAAAAGGGATATCCATTATAAAGAAATTATAACGGCCGTTATTATTTTGAAAATAAATATTTTTAACTATTATCGAGTTTTAAAAAATATTTAATAATATTTTAACCATTTTTTACTCAAATGAGACTGATGGTCATAACGGTAACGTTAAGGAACCGTTATAATAAAGCATTTAAAACATTCACTTTTACAAATGTACTTGGAAATTTATTATCAAAAATGCTTTGCACAACTTTTTTCCCTAGTTAAGCTAGGGGTGTCAATTTTACCCGTTTAACCGGAACTGAATCAGAACCGGAACCAAAAATACCAATTCAGAATCCACATTTTTGGGAACCGATTAAAAAGGAACCGGAACTGGAACCAAACCGAAAATAATGGTTCTGGTTCTGGATAGTCTAATATAGAACCGAAACCGATAAGAACCGGTACCAATATATAAATATAGTGTAAAAAATCTCATACTCTCAAAATTTGGCCCATTATACCCAAAACCAGAACCGACAGAAATACATAATCGGTTCAGGGTTCCGGATCCATTAATTTAAGAACCGAAACCGTTAAGGAACCGAACCGATAAGAACCGGAATCGATTGTTCCGGTTCTGGCCACCTTAAGAACCGAACCGGAACCGACCCGTTGACACCCTTCTGGACCCATTTATGGTCATGATCGTGGGCCACATGTATCCTGGGTTTAGGCTTTAGTTTTAAAAAGTAACCATGGGTATACGTGGCGCGTGGTCATTGGTGCGTGATTGTGGCTTCAAAATTTTCTCTACTGTTACCAAGGCGTTCAATGGTCCGTTATAACGTCACATCAGTCATGTCTCAACCAAAAATACCGCCAAAATATTAATATTTTACAGTTCTCCCATTTTTTCAGTAAGAAGCATTATAACAAGAAATAACGTAATGGGCTCAGGGTGTTACCGTTATAACAGCCATTTTTTAAACCATGACTGTTACAACGGCCGTTATTTCCTTTATGACCACCGTTTTTTTAAAACCATGTTCAGAACTTTTGGCCCGATCCCTAGGCAAACTGACAAACCAAAAATCAGCCCGATTAGTGATTTCTAGGCGTTGGATTGGAATTATTTTCATGGGTTGATTTTAACCGTGGAAGTTTGAGCATTATTGACTATAATTTGAGGTACAAAGATCGAAAGGTTTGAAATCACTAATCAAGCTGATTTTTGGTTTGTAAGTCCACCTAGTGATTGGGAAAACATCTCGTCGTCTTCTAAGAGTGTGCCACTTGGCTCATATTGCGCCATGTCATCAAAGTTTTACTCCCCTTTTTCTAACCCCGCTCGGGGATTCGTGTTCTCGGCAGTGGATTTCGAGAATCCGACGTGGTTGATAGTGCTGCAAAAAGTGATGCCAGCTCAGCACTATCAACCACCGACGGGGTCAGAAAAAGGGAGGCTCCTGAACAATAATTAAAAAAACGTGTTCAATCTTATCGGTTTGACGCAAAGAGGACAAAAGTGGCTCCCTCACGAGTCACGGGGCGAGGAAGTGTGACTTCCTCATTGAGATCATCATCAGTGATGCCAAAACATATGGTACTGTGGACCCCAGCTTCCACCAATCAAAGGTGGAGGTAATCCCACGTAGGGTCATCGGTGGTCGGTTGATCTAGAGAGGATCACTTAAATTAAGCACTTAAATCAAATATTTTAAAAGAAGTATGCTCTTTTCAATTGAAGAACTACTTTTAATTAGCACCTTTAAACAAGTATTAGAACAATATTAATCCGAACGCATACATGCAAAATGTGGGACCTACAAGCACCTACCACTATAATTATTTGATTAATTTGTAAGCATCTAATCCGCATTATTTTGTATGAATCATAGTGATCAAAATTGTTTTTAGATAAGTGTAATCTGAGTTCTTTTTTTTTCCCCACTAGTTAGTGTCAACAGCTCGATTCCGACTCCGGTTCCGGTCGGTTCCAATGTACCCCACAACTAGAACATATCCGGGTACAAGGCCGGCTCTACCTTAAGGCCATTAAATCTGGACCAGTTTGGGTGTTTGTATACCAGGACCAGACCTGGAACCAAATTGGAACTGGAACAACACTGGTTCCGATTCTATATTTTTGGGAACTGATTAAAAAAGAACTAGAACCGGAACCAATCTGAAAATAACAGTTCTAGTTTTGAGTAGTTTGTTGTTGGATCCAAAAACTGAACTGATAGGAAGCGGATTCAATATATGAATATAGTGTTAAAAATTGTAACATTATGGAACCAATAATATATGGGTTCCGGTTCCGGACCATCATTTTGAGAACTAGAACCAATAATAATCGGTAATTATTGGTTCTGGTTCTGGGCAAGGTTTAAAGGAGGCTGTTTTAACAGTTAAACGGACTGGGGGCATTACCGTTTAAACGGCCGTTAAAAAGGATTGAAACGGCCAGGGGCAAAAATAGAATTTAACGAAATTAAACGGATTTTAACGATTTTAACGGAAAAAATGGCGCTGAAATTCAAATTTTGAAATTTGAAAAAAAAAACAGAATTTAACGGGAATTAAACGGATGTTTAAACGATTTTAACGGCCGTTAAAGCAAAAAAAAAGGCCGTTTTTTAAAACCATGGTTCTTGGTACCTAAGGAACCGAACCGGAACCGACCCGTTGACACACTTACGGTGTGCGTGTATTTTTTATTTTATTTTATTTATTTATTTAAGGTAAATTCCAATGTTGACACGCAACCATGCAAAAACACAAAAAATGTGAGGTTTTCAGGGCCCACCATTTGGCCGCCCATCACCGATTATGTTGTACCTTAAGTTAGGAGATGGGCCCTACACATCATTTTCAACTACAAGAAAGTTAGTACCCTTAGGCTAGCTGTATGTGTGTACATTATCTCATGGTGGAATGGTTGGCAGTGTTTTGTGTCTATTTTCATTCTTCAACGGCTAGTAATATGAATCCCAGAACTTTCCACCCAGTCTCAACTATAAAAAAAGAAGAACCCGAGAACTTTCCATGCCTACCTTAGTCTCAACTATCAATCCAATTGTTCCAAGGGTTTGACTGAACGTGCGTCTCGTGCAACTAATAATATGTTGTATATATCCATCCATATTGAATTGCGGATACATCAATGATACTGGAGGAATTAGATTTTCTAGTATCATGCTAAGGATAGCTAGGGTTCCAGGAGAGGCCAGATGTCGTTCGTTCCATGAGAAATAGAAAGGAATATCAAAAATTCGAGTAGCTGAGCCCGTTGCACGTGAGTGATGACCGACGTCCTTCATCAACATTGACGACAGACCACAGTATGAGCCACATGGCACACTCTTAGAGACCATTTATCCTATGGATGCCAAAATTCAACCTGATTTGTAATTTCTATCTGTTGGATTAGAGACTTTTCCATGATTTATTCTTAACCGTGGATTTCGAGCATTTTTTGGGGATATGAATAGCTAGGGTTTCTAGAAGAAAATTAATGCCATTCGGTTGGTTGACGAGAAATAAAAAAAGGAATATCGAAAACTAAACCACAAGGGTTGAGTGCAGGTTGCTAGGATACTCCACTCCAAAAAGTAGGAGGTTCCGAGTTCAAATCTCCTTGGAGCCATCCACGGGAAAGAGTAGGGTAATAACTAATAAGTGGCTTAGTCCACATTAACTCTCCCAGTACACTCCGACACATGTGGAAGGGGTGACTATCGTGCCCCTGGAGACTAATCAGGTGCTCTAAGAGGCCCAGATACCCACGTACTCAACTATCAAAAGAAGAACCCCAGAACTTTCTATGTTTACCTAGTCTCAACTATCAATCCAATTGTTCTATGAGTTGACCGAACGTTCCTCTCGTGCAACTAATATAGATGGGATATTTTGTAGCATTTACAAGTACGTGTTGATCGCTAATACATGTTGTAAATATCCATCCATATTGAATTGCGGATACATCAATGATAGAATTATTTTTTATTGGACGAAAATACTGGTTTTCTACCGGAGGAATGAGATTTTCTAGTATCGTGCTAAGAATAGCTAGGGTTTCCAAAAGATGGGCCAGATGTCATTCGTCTGATGAGAAATAGAAAGGAATATCAAAAATTCGAGTAGCTGAAGCTTAATTTATAAGATGAATGATTCCCATTAACTAATATTAGGGGGCGGGGCGCTGCACGTGAGTGATAACCGACATCCTTCGTCAACATTAAAGTTAGACCACAGTATGAGCCGCGTGGTACACTCTTATAGACTACTTACTGTATGGATGTTTGGCCCTTTCCTAGGTGGACTTACATACCAAAATTTAACCTGATTAGTAATTTCTATCCGTTGGATTATAATCTTTTCCATGATTTATTTTTAACTGTGGATTTCGAGTATTATTTGGGGTACTCGGGTTGATTTTTGGTATGTAGGTTTACCCAAGAACGGGCCAAACATTCATACGATCGGTGGTCTCTAAAAGTGTGCCATGTGGCTCACATTGTCATCAGTCATCAAAGTTCTGCTCTTTAAAAGGAGCGTAGGTGAGCGTGGTGTGAAGGACTGAGAAGGACGTGTGAAGGGCGTGCCCCAACCCCAGTTTTGTCTTTAAAGTAGTAATAGATTTTGATGTCCCCCGGATTGGTGGTGGTCATGTGTCATGCCAAATATTGACAGGTCATATATTCCCACAGAGACATGAATGTTTGGCCTCCCACTTGATGAACTTGGATGCCAAAAAGCAGCCTCATTGGTGGGCTTTGTGAACAAGCCCATGGGTGGGAAACTCAGGCTACAATTCATGTGGTTAGTGTGGTTTTTGGTTTGTAGGTCCACCTAAGGACGGGCCTACATACCACATGAATTTTAGCCAGAGCACGGACCGAATTTTTGGGAGTCATTTTCCTGGGCTTCGTGAACAAGCCCATAGGTGAAAAAATTCGAATACTTAAAAATCACTAATCAGGCTGACTTTTAGTATGTAAGTCCACCTAAGGATGGGCCAGACATCCATTTGGTCAGTGGTCTTCTATTATATGGTCCCTCGTCAACTTTTATGACTGCCATCCGTTTGCGTAGTTCTACTCACAATGGCTATGTAGGGATATGTACAGTACATGGTGGATATAGGTATGATGTGGATAAGGACACTATCTACGTGGCCAATCGAGAGGGTCCTCTGATAGATGGACTGCTTGGATTTGACCACATTAGCCTCCACACGTAAAAACCCTTCACTAGAGGAAAATTTTATGCTGTGTGTGAATTCGCTATTTATACGTTGTTGGGTGGGCCTATAAGCGTGGAAAAGGTAAAATACCAAAAAGTAGTGCAGCAAATCATGTACAAATGGCATTCTCTGATTGGCCATGTTTAGGTGTCCGCCTGTGCTATAGTGTAGGGTTTTTAACACATGGAGGCTGATGTGCCCAATATAGAAGACCCGTATTGATGGGCTTGGGGGGAACTCTGCCCAAGCCTAACCTAGAAAAAAAAACTCATTAGGACAAGCCAAGCCCACTCGGCTCTTGACATTTAGGCCCAAGTATTGGTATAACATTCTGGGCCGTAAGGTTTGAGTGGATTCTAAACTTCTTTTCACCAAAAATAAAAACCCAGGGTCTCAATTATTCTATTTTTTATTTCTTATATGTAATATATTTCTTCATTCTCTGTCTAACTTTTAATGGACAAGATGAACAATTTTGTGCATCAATCCTAAGTCTTACGATGAATTGCTTTAATCGTGCCACATATCCTCCTCTCGTCTCTTTGCCACAAAAGATACACTTGGATTTTTATTTTTTTTTTGTCATTTTCAATTTGGACATCAAATTCTCATCCCATATCACGTTCAATTCTACCTATTCCTTTCCTTTCAGCCATGTGTAAAACATGGTTTTTAACAAGGTTTAAAAGGGACCGTTATACCGGTATAACAGTCTGGGGTGTTACTGTTTTTTCCGTTATAGTTATAACGAGAAAAAAAATGCTCAAGGGCAAAACAGAAAAAAAAAAATGAAAAATAATGGAAAATAAGGGCACTGAAATTCAAATTTTAATAACGGAAAAAAGAAAAAAAAAAAAAAAAGATGAAAAACAGCCAGTTTTTTTTCACATTTTTTTCAGAAAATAACGGTTGTTATTTTCGTTATAACAGAAAAATTACGGAAAATAAGGGCCGCTATTTTCTGAGCTTTTTAACGGTGCGTAACGTAATGGGGTAGGTCCGAATCCGTTATAACGGCCATTATTTTCGTTAGAACAGCCAACTTTTAAACCATGGTTTTTGAATCATAAAGTGGACGTATAAAAACCTAGTATAATAAACATGACCGTGAATTTTAAACTTACCTATGAATGTTTGGCCCACCAGCCACTTGGTGGACATACCCACTAGCAATTGGACGCAATTAATTTTCATTATGGGCTTGAAAACATCCATGGGGCCTATTCATTAAGCCCCTAATGAATGCTTAAATCCAACTGTTAAAACTCAACGATCAAGGCAAATTTTAATGTGTGGTATCAACACTAACAAACCTTACCAACATAGCAAGTTGGCACCTTAGTGGGATGGGGTGGTGGTGTTGGCTGTTGGAAAAGACGAAGTAAGTGCCCAAACGGGAGCGGGCTTTTTTGTCGGGGGGGAGGGGGTGCCCAGCCTAAAGACGTGAGTGTCCGTAGAGCTACCCTTAATTTAATTTATGACCTTAGCAGAAACCATAGGACCAAACCGGTTCGATCCGCCCGATCAAATGGAACACCCCACCCCACTCCCCACGTTTCGGTTTTCAAAAGATTGTATATTTTCAGAGCTGGACTTCAACATCCGCCAATGGGACGCAAAGACAGCCCCGTAACACCCATCCAATCGATCCTTTGAGTGGCGACTTTGTGACCGTTGAGAAGGTAGCCTGTCGATTCTGACCAACCAAAATGCACCAAGGTGATGGAAAATGATGCCGAAGATGAAATACTGAACCCATGAAAGCCCCCATGACAATAGCTCCTGTTGATTGTGTAGAGAACAGGATTTCGGCGTACTTAATTCCTGCTCACGTTACAAAAATGCTCTGTTTGATTTCTTTCTCCTCATAGATGTCGGGCTAAAAGTTAATTTGAGCATTAAAAGAAGAAAGTTTTTGGAAGAACTTTGCAACTTAAGTAGAGAATTTGATACTTTCCTCCATATCTTGGTGATTTTGGTGATTTGCTTTCTAGATCCTAACCTTTTGATATGACTTTATTCCTAACTGATAACCATATTTGGATGGCATGGATCAATATGTAGGTGGGCCATATGATGATTTTGATGAGGGACCCAAAAAGTCTAGATCATGGTTTAAAAAACCGCCGTTATAATTAAAATAACAGCCATTCCCCACATTATGTACCATTAAAATGCTCCAAAAATAACGGCCGTTATTTTCTGTTTTTGCCCGAGTGTAAAAATTCGTTATAACGGAAAAAGGGTAAATGCCCCCAGTTCGTTATACCGTTATAACGGCCCCTTTTAAACCTTGGTTTAGAGATCTAATGTTAACCTTTCCTGTGCAATGACAAGGAAAGGTATTGATTCTTAATAAGGCCAACCAAGATAGCAAAATACTAAACCCAAAGGTATCACATTCAGCTGAAGGACTTGGCAAAGCAAAGTAACCCTTGGGCTTCCATGAGTTGCACACAATTCCTTCACCAGAAAACCATCAGACTACAATATTTAGCAATGGCCCCTCCCTCTGAACCAATCCCCCAAATCCACCCGATAAATCCCGAAAATGACGAAATCTGCGACGGCGTTCTTTCTCATTGTCATCGTTTCTCTCTTCTTCACTTGCTTACAATCTTACTCTTTCACCGTAACAAACAACTGTCCACATACAATCTGGCCTGGTACATTGGCTGGTGCAGGGACACCACCGCTTCCGATGACTGGGTTCCAATTAGATTCTGGCCTAAGTGTCAGTATTCCAGCAGTTACGGGGTGGTCAGGCCGGATTTGGGGAAGGACGGGTTGTGTATTCAACGAGTACGGAGTCGGCACATGTCAGACGGGGGACTGTGGCGGGAGGTTGGAGTGCAATGGGAATGGTGCTACACCTCCTGCATCACTCTTTGAGATCACTCTTGGGAAGGGCAATGACAAAGATTATTATGACGTCAGCATTGTCGACGGATATAATCTGCCACTTGTTGCCACACCACATGGGTCCTACGGTGAATGTAATGCAACGGGTTGTGTGTCTGATCTGAACATGGGTATGCCCACAGATGACACTTCTAATCACCCCATACTCACATAGATCAGTAGCCATTCGACTACCTAGAAATGGGTAGCTGATGTCATAAATAGGGAAAATAGTCATAAATGCAATCATAAGATTAAGAGCTAGGACCATTGATTTATATCAAAAGCAGTCGTAGATTAAGATCACTTACCAAAATATCAGTAAAAATGCTGATGCTCCACGCAGAGATGTAAGCATAGCGGTCCTCGGGCATGAGCCTGTTACCCGTTTACACTTCAATCTATGCGGTTGACGCCCAAGTATCCGCATCCTACTAATCAAATCTTGATTCAGAATGAAACTTTATTAGTTTGTCAACTTGTGAAGCTGCATTCAATTGATCGTTAACTGATAGATTATGCTCAAATTCAGGTTGTCCGAAGGAGCTGCAGGTCGTGAACGGCGGTGATGATGCGGGGGGTGTTGTTGCATGTAGGAGTGCATGTGCGGCTTTTGGGTTGGATCAGTACTGCTGCAGTGGGGAGTTCGCAAACCCAACTTCATGCAGGCCTTCATTCTATTCAACCATCTTCAAAAGCGCTTGTCCAAGGGCATATAGCTACGCATTCGACGATGGTACAAGCACTTTTACATGCAAGGCGTATGATTATACCATCACATTCTGCCCCACAGTCAGCGGGTGAGACTTCTCTCCAAGTGCTCCTCCACTAGTATCTCGACAGGCAGGAAGGATGGCTTCTTCTCATCCTGATGCAAGTATTCCCACCAAGTCTGACCATCACCACCACCATGTCCACCATCATCATCATGATTATTGCTAGTTTTGAACGAAACGGCAAATTCAGTCTTGATCAAGACTTCTGAACACGAAAGTAAATGGCTTTGACTAATTGTTACTTTTTTATTTTGACTACTTCGTTCCCATGCAGGCTGAGGAGGTCAAATGATGCATCCACTGCTCCACCAGTCCATGAACACAATTATGGAGAGGTTGTGGGGATGGTCTCCTCGTCGAACATCCTGGCATTTCCACCGTCCATCCTTCTCCTTCTCATCCTCAACTTCTTCTAGACCTGACTGAACTCCTTGCCTTTCTGTCCTGTGCCGCTTCCCGTAGGAGAAGTTGATGAGAACTTCAATGGCGATACCCATTGGCAAACAATAACTCAAAAGCACAGAGGAATGGATGGTATGAAAATTTCATAGTTTGTATATTGTGGATAATGTAAGAGGCCATTTTCGGCAAAGTCCTCATAGAAGCTGATTGCTGGCGTTGTATTCTTTCATAGAAGATGTGCATTTTATTTTGAAGTCCGTGCTTTTAATGAATACATAAGACACCATTTTGTCAGTCAATAAACAACAGAAGCATAAACTCGAAGGGGATCATGGAGGTGGTATAGAACAAAATCTTACCGAATTTCAAGTTCTATTCTTATTTTGGGGTCATGGACCTGAAATATAGAGCACTGTCGAAATTTGACCTCCCACGGAAATTTCCCAATAAATCCTCTTCCAGATCCTATGTAACAAGGACATGGGACTTTTAGGGGTTTGGCTGTGTCGGACATGTCGACACATGGACATGGGTGTTGACACATCCCAACACACATCAAGACACATACGGCTGTGTCGCCCTTTATATTAAATTTTTATCATAAACTGATTTCTAAAAGAAGGTTGGTGTGTTCCATCCTCCATACAATACTTTAAGTTGTTAAAGACAGCTATAGTTGTTTGATAATTTTCCTTTTTATACAAATCTACTTATATTTATTATGTTATTGGATAGCGCCATGGCATATTAAAATATTTTCTTTTACTTTTCATAAAGTAAGAAAAGTTATACCAGTCAGAAAAGGTTGAAGAAGTCGGATCAGATGAGGAGGGATTGGATGAAGTTTATTCATGGGAAGAAGAGGAAGGGGCGGAAGATTCATCGGAGTATTAAAAGTGCTGTCAGACACCCCGTATCTATGTTGGAAACCAACACGTGTCTGTGTCATTGTTTACAAACTAGGATATTGTTCTCTTTCTACCACGTGTTTCAGACTAATTCTCATTCATAACACCAAAAAGGGTCCTAGAATATCTGTTTTCCTCTTCAAAAATTTATAGCTAGTCTACACAACAAACATTCTCTCGCCAAGGAAGAAAGCTTTAAGCGGAAAAGCAAGCAATAAACTCGTGAGGCCAGCACCTCTTGGAACTCAGAAGAGAATCCAAATAAACGATAAGCTAATTTCTTCCTTTTAACTTTTAACATATGAGAATATCAGAACACAGTATCAAAACAGGAAGTTTGGGTAACTTGAGTAACTGACAGACATACCTTTGCTTCTGCCTGACCAAAGCTAACCTGAATAAGAAGAGTTCTGTGTTACTTCCCAGTGGTTGAAATAATTTTGTGTTGGTATTTGAGAGAGAGAGAGTATAAATGGCTGATGTCAAGTTGAAATATGGATGACATACAATGCAGAATGTTCTGGAAGGAACTATTGTTGTTTTGTATATGGTTCCTGAAATATTAACAGAAGACATTCCAAAGAATCAGTTGTAGGTCACTGTACATGGAAACCTGCATAATAGATAGTTATGTTGATGAGGATAAGAGAATAGGCCTTCAATCCAAGGATAACGATTGGAGGGGTGTATTAATAAATAAAAGTTCAAAGCCCAACTAAAAGCAAACAAACAAACAAAAAGTTGGTAACAAACCAATATAGATAAATTAATTGTTCCAGAAAGTTCTCGGTGAGTAGAGAATATGAATGCATCAGAGTTTTCTCAACGATTCTCTTTTCCCATTTGAAAAATCCAATTTTCCATCCAAGTCAAGAGCCAAAAAAAAAAAAGAGTGAGAAAAACAAAGCACATCATACCTTGTAAATCTAAGAGCATTTCCTGATTCCCAGACGAGGTATCTAAAATTACTATTCGTCCAACAGCACCCACATCTCCACTCATATCTATGGATTCTCCCCCACACTCAACAAGGGCCTGCATAGAACACATACAATGTATAGCTGCCTCCAAATAAAACCATGGACATGTAAGTTCCCCAAATGGCCTCAAATATACTGGTAGTGAAAGTAATAGGTGTCTCTAAAGAAAACCATTCCATGACATTGCAGTCCAGAGGAGTCCATGAATCTTAAAACCTAAAAACTGTGTTGTGTAACTATGCTTTTGTGCTGCTCTTAAACATGTAGAGTTGATCCCATGGCTCGATTGTACTGTGCTAGTAGTCAGAACCAGTTTGCAGGTTCAATTGCATGCTTACCTAACAAAGAATAAAAAATATTAAACACATAGGGTGTTTCGTAACTAAGATAACATTTCATGGCAGCAATTTAGTGGGGCAAATATTAAGTTGCATTTTGGTTGCACTTGATGTTAGAGCGCAGATAACATGTGTACTGTGTGTGTGTTTCCCATAGGCAAATTGAGCACTGTTTTGAACAAAACCATGCTAAAACTTGGTTTTCGCTTTCACGGGGTATACTTTCAGAGCAGCATAACCTTCATTACGCCTGTAGAGTAGACATAAAGACAGTCTACCAATGGCAAACCACCACATGTGGCGCTTGCAAGGGGTGGAACCAACATTCTATGGGTCCACCTAGGAGAGCTCCAGCACCAAAAATCAACCTGATCAGCTGACTATAGCCATATGATCTATATCATCTATTACATTCACTTTTTTTTTATAGGTATCATAATATATCGTTAAAAAAACAGCAAAAAGATCTATTACATTCACTTTAATGCTCGGAAAATTTATGGCAAACAGTCGAGATAATTTTGAATGTTCAGATGGTTGGGATCATCTATACCGTGGTTGGGTTTTGGCCTTGGGTATAGGGGATATCAGGAAGGGACCTATTGAATGGTGTGTCCCACCCCTGAATGTGTGACAGTGGCACATTTACTGGTACACAATTGGTAAACTATCCTTACAATTTACCTGCCATGTACCTCAGAGGCTTAGATTGCCTAAAATACTGACGGTAAACATTTATATAAAAACGAGGGTGGTGATTTTGGTGAATGACTTCCATTCCCATCAACATATCTAATAAGGACTACAGCACATTCAGCATGTATGTAATTAAGCCAGTAGGCAAGACATACATGCTAAGGGGGCGTTTGGGAACGAGAAGTAAAAGCATTTCTACTTGTAGTAGAAGTTACTAGTTTTGTTACCTCCGAAAAAGTCATAGAAATTAAAAGCGTTAAGCGGCCTTCTAATTTTTGAGAAGTAATTATCTTAGAAGTTATAAGCTAAAAAATTTAGCTTCAGTTTTAAGTTAGTTTTTAACTTTTTAAAAGTTAAAATATGAAACACATCCAAACTAACTTTTTAACTTTTTGTCTTATAAAAGTCAATAAGTTACTTATTTTTGTGTTGCCAAACGCCCCCTAAATACCACCTATTGAAAGTCAAAGCTGACAGCATCAACTTCCCTTAAGTGCTTTTTTAAAAAAAAATTGTAAGTTTCTACCTACTTGAATAAAATGGGATAGGCTTGCTATTCGCCACCCTTGGTTGTTGTCTATAGATCTTTAAATATAGAAAAATCTACTTAGCTACTAGTTTTCCACCATCTCTCCTCTGAAAGTCAATTTTGTACTTGTTTTATCGTTATGCCTCTTATAATTTGTCATGTTGCATAAACTTGTTTTCGGATTTTGTTATCTTGTCCTGTCCACAATTTTGCACTGTGTCTAGATCCATTCAAGTATAGGTTCCCAATAATATATGGAGATAGTTTCTCCATTCAAGAGGTACCTTGGGAATGAAAAACTTTCCAAGGGATTGTTTGAAATTCTATAGTTATAGCACACATAAACCACAGTACTCAGGAATGTTTGAATAGTAACCAGGTTGTCTCGGGGCAAGGATGATATTATAAACTTCACTGGTCCATTCTTGGCATTTTACAATTCGCTAAGATCTCTGGTGTTCCAGACCATCAGTAAACCGAATACCCATTAAACAATTGACCAAAACAGATTGTCTTCCTTATGCCATCTGATTGCTTTCTTTATTTCTTATTTTAGTATTTTTGAATGCTCAAGCAAAGTAGACCAGAATACGTCAAAAGGTCAGAAACCTGTGACATCTGAACCTCTAGGGCACACCCCTTACCCCAATCGCATCTGCCTAGAACCATCTCTTCTCCTACTTTATCATCCTTTCGGTTTGTTTATTATGTTTTTACGTGTTCTCCCCACACTTGTTTATAAGCCTACAAGTAAAAGGGTGAGGTCTCATAGCATCCAGGAGTTAGAACGTTTCTACTTAGTTTGAGGCTCCAATTCAAAACCTTCATTCAGATTCTTAAAAGGGTTCAAACATGTCTATACCGCCATTTAATAACCAGGATGAAAGAGGGGTCAACCTTTGATCGATGGACTTTCTCCAACATCACCAAAGGCAGCCTTGAGGAGACCTGCAAATTATTAACAAAAAAATGGGACATGGTCAATACAAAAAAAAAATCTTAAATAGGTTATTGATTTTCAGTAGCTTGACTCTCCAAGGTGAGTCACTGAACTAGCAGTAATCAAGTGAGTTGTCAAGTGTAACAGCTTTTGCAAAACCTTACATGAGGTTCAACGTGCTCCTCCAGTATTTCTTCCTTTCCAGCTTCCCCTTTACCACCATTCTCTATACCACTATCAAAGATCACATAAAATAGAAGTTAAAGATGACATGAGAAAGAAGATAAAAGGATAAATTAGCTTTTTTGAAGCAAGTCCCACTCCCAGAAGGTTTTTTCAGCTTCAGTTATTGAATGTTCTTCTTGCAAAATTTTCCCTGTTTGTTAGGTAAGCTCGGATACCCACAACCTCATGGTGGCAATGCAGTACATCGCCCAACTGCCTACACGAGCGAGAAGCTCAGTTTGTTTTCCTTGCTACTAAATAACGGGTTGTGTGACCTGTTTATCTGATTACCATTGTACTTCAATTCAATAAAGTCATCCAACCATCTACATATACCTTCTCTTTGGTTGTGAGTTTCCACTTTCACTTGGATTTTTGGAGACTTAGACTTTGGAGCCTTACTGACAGGAGACTCTTCTCCACTTTCAATAAAAATTGCATATTGATTCTGATCACTTCTTGGCAATTGAGATGCTTTATGCACACCTGGCTCTTCATGATGGAGACCATACTCCCTTTTTTTTTTGATCGATAAGATAGATATATTAAAGAGGGCTGAGGGGGCCCAAAAAACTACACGGACAAGACAAAAGAGAAGAAAATGGAAGGGCAAACGAAATGCCAAAGGCTACAAAAGGACTAAACGCCCCAAAAAGACCCCAAGCCCACAAAGGGTGCCCCTACAAAGATAAGCGACCCACCAGAAAACATAATCTTCGAACCTGAATGGCTCAAGATCGGGATTAGCCGAGCCCCAATAAAAGAGAGTAGCTTTGATATTCAAGGTAATCTCGTCGATGTTGGCCTCCTTCCCTTCAAAAATACGACGATTCCTCTCTTTCCATAACTCCCACCAGATTGCAAAGGGGATCATCCTCCATAACAGTCTTCCACTAGACGAGACCATACTCCCTTGTCGGGCTATTATTTGGAGAATGATCAGAATCTGATGATAATGTCAGAAATGATTGTTTAGGTGCCTGTTCAACAAAGTAAATTTTCAATTAGCATTCAACAAAGACTATTAAATTACGTAGTTCCCAGTATGCATCATAAACTCCTCAAAATATATAATTATCATTACTATTCTGAGGACGGGATAGTTTTGATATATCCAACAAATAGAAGCTGAATAGCCACTATATCTCTTAGGGTTTTAGTGTTGGAAGATATCTATGGTACCAACCAGTCCTGGTGTGTGATGCACATGAGAGGTTGAAGACCCAGCTTTTGATAGATCCAATTATGGGAATTCCTAGGCCAGAAAAAGTCGATAGATTTAAAAACTTAGAATCATCGTCAATTTAAGCAAGGAGATTCTGTAGGTTTGACCCATCATAAGGTGGGACACCATCCCATACATGTACACCATGCATACAGCTTAACCTCTATGTCATCTTGAGTGTAATAACTTTCCACTTTTGTTCTCAGAAAATTAAAATACAGTGAACCAACCTCAAAAGAAAAAACAACACAACCTAAAGTCTTGTTGGTAAGTAACTCAAAGATAGCCGACCCCACATAATTGGGATAAGGCTTATAATAATGATGATGAAGTACTTCAGAGATATCAAAAAGTAAAGATTGAACCTAGCAAACTATTCTACTGTACAACAACGCCTATTTATACCTTCCAGCCAATCAATTGTCATCTTCAGTGTCACTTGCATAACATGGATAAACACAACATTTAAACCAGCACTAAGATCTCCAATGTTGTTGATGATAGTAACTAATCTCCACAGGAAAGCTCAGAAACCTCTGTTATGAAAGATGAATCGCTATGGGTTCTAGCTGAGTCTGAACAAAGGAGTTCATAGTAGAACTCAATGAATAGTCCAGGCATTATAGTCCGAGTCATGATCTGGCATCCCGATGAGTTGGAGTAATGGCGAGTGTATCCCAGGACTACACACGGGTAATTTCCTTTTCTTTTCAATTCTAGTTCTTTGATTTTCTAGCTCCTTAGTTATAGTGATGGTCTAGTACTTCTTTTAATGCTTTAGTAAATAGTAGTAGTCTTTAGTAGACTATTGGGCTTATACATAGTTATTACATTAAATAAACTTTAGTTGTAAAAATGCCCTAATTTCTAATTCCCCTAATTAGAAGTAGAGACCCGTTTTTTTTTTTTTTTTTGATAAGTAGAGACCGGTTTAATTGGGCAATAGTAGGTGCCTAACACCTTCCTACTCTGTAACCATATTCCAATCTTTTGACAAAAATCATAAGATTATTCAGAGATCAAAAATCCTTTCACTTTTCAAAATAAACAATATAGCAGTTTTTCAGGTTCTCCAATTCCCAGTACCTTAATCCAAGTGGTGGTTCCAAATTTTCAAATATTGTAACAAGGAGAACGTATAAAAATAGGAAAGGAGCTGTTTTCTTGTTCCTTGAGAAAGAGGTTCAGTGCTCTCACAACACTCAAATGGTGGACCAGCTTGAAAGGCTCCATGTAGACAAGTCAAGATATTCCTAAATCCTAATTTTCCTTAATGACGAATCTTGAACAACATTGGATAAGGAGCCTGCCATAGGTGAGAGAAGGAAGTTGGGTTCCTTCTCATGACGCGTCGACTAAGAGATTGATAATGCAAGACTTGTGTAGTGTTGAATGACATCGTGGCAAACACAGTGCTGTTACTAATGCTGCATCAGAGCTGAAAAACAAATTCCCACATTTTGACCTAACGAGTCTCTTTGAGCGTCGTGAGTCCAACCGACAAAGAAGTCTTCGTGCTAAAGACTACATTGCAACTGCCACCAAGTCCATATACTATCCAGAGACCAGATCTGCCAAACGTAGTCAAAATGACGGATGTTGAATCACCCATTCCAGGAAAAAACATGAGTGACATACCCTACAGCTAGACCATTGAAGCAAGCAAAACTAAAACTAAGATGGGAAGATTGAGATGAACTATAAGATTTCGAGTCCCGGAGAGAAACTTGACTGAAATCAAACAGAACTCCTTGCCAGGAACACCTAAACACATAATTTGGGTGAGAAGAACCAACTGAGATTATATTAAAAAAAAAAAACATTAATTCCAAGACCAACAAGCACAAATCGCTCGAAGAACCATATAAAGAGTCCGATTATTACATCATTTGTGAATATAATGACTCCTTAAGTGGGGGTATTCAAGATTACTGTTTTACTTTCCGTATCTTCAGTGGGTGTATTCAAGATTACTCGAAAGAAGTACAATACAAATCAGAGACCCTAACAATATAACAAAATAGAGGGTGATGTAAAACTACTTACAGCTTTACAAAAACATCCACTTCCATTTTCTTTTTCTTTTTCTTTTCCTTTTTTTCCTTTTTTTTTTGGCTATATATATATGGCATTCAAGGGAAAAAAATGCTAAAAAAATGGAAACCCAGTTCAGAGACTTAAGAATTTGAATAGTTGCAGTAAGAATCGAAAGCTAAAATGAAATACAAGTTCAAATCTAGCTTCAAAGGAGATGGAAAAACTAAAATAGAGCTAAAAATAAAGACCCAACTAAAATATTTCAATGTTGGCAGAGTTACACTAAGAACCCATCTCAGAGATTCGAGGATTTGCGGATTCACATTAAGAAACCAAGCTGCTCACATGAACATAATAACTAACGCTAGAGAGAGACAGGGAGAGAGAGAGAGAGAACCCATCTCAGAGATTCGAGGATTTGCAGATTCACATTAAAAAATCAAGCTGCTCACATGAACATAATAACTAACGCTAGAGAGAGAGAGAGACTGATTAGTACCCAAGGCCCAGTTCAGATATTAGAAGATTTGCAGAGATAAAGTACCTGGAAACTACGCAACCAATCTGGAGATCCTTCCCGGGAGTTGCTCATGCTAGCCTTTTTGCCGCCCCTTTTGCTCGTGGTTTGGGGTTTAGGCCACGTCTGGTAGGCCACTTTGGCGGGAAAATAAAAAATTTTCCCACCAAAGAGTGAAAATATTTTAACACCTCCCTCCTGTGCAAATATTTTCACGCCATTGGTTGATTTGGTGGATAAAAAAACAAATTGCCCGTGGGAAACTTTTTTGAAGCCTACACATGCACACCTTTTTGGGCCCACTTGCACTCCAAATGTTGTGACCCCTCGTATATCTACCAATATGACATGTGGCAATCTTTTGGGGCCCACTGGCACTCCAATGTTGGGAACCCTTGCAGAGTAAAACTTGTGTCACAAGATGTTGTGACGGAACACGGTCACAGCACTCAATACGAGACACGTGGCACACGATCAGAGGTCTTTGACCGTATGGATGTTTGACCAGTTCCTCGGTGGACCTACAAACCAAAAATCAGCCTGATTAGTGATTTAAAACCTTTGGATTTTTGCACCCAAAAAACGCTCAATAATGCTCGAATTCCTACCGTTAAAATCAACCCGTGAAAATAACTTCAATAGAATCAGTTAGAAATCACTAATCAAGCTGATTTTTTGTGTACCGGTCCACCGAGGGACTGCCCAAACATCCATACAGTCATCGTCCTCTAATAGTATACCACGTGGCTCATATTGAGTGCTGTGACCGTGTTCAGTCACAACATCTTGTGACACAAGTTTTACTCACCCATATCTACCAATATAACACGTGGCAGACCTTTTTGGGCCCAGTTGCATTGAATTTTGAGAAACCTCGTGTATATGCTAATACGATACATAACCCACCTTTTTGGGCCCACTAGTATTACGAATGTTTAGCATTGTTTTAAAAACGGCCGTTTAAACGGTGGTTTAAACGGTAATGCCCCAAGCCCGTTTCCGTTAAAACCATTTAAACACGTTTTAACGGTTTTAAAAAAAACGTCCATTTTTTGTTTTAACGGCCGTTAAAATCGTTTAAACAGCCGTTTACTTCTGAAAAAATTTGTGAAAAAAAAATAAATAAATAAATTCGTTAAATTCGGTTTTTTTTTTATTTTTCAATTTTTAAAATTTGAATTTCAGCGCCATTTTTTCCGTTTTTTCGTTAAAACCGTTAAAATCCATTTTTCCTATTTTTTTCCCATTTTTGCCCTGGCCGTTTAAATGGTAAAGCCCCCAGTCCATTTAACAGTTAAAACAGCCTCCTTTAAACTTTGGTTTAGACCCCTCATGACATGTGGCACACCTTTTTGGGCCCACTTGCAATCTGAATGTTTGGACCCCTCGTAGAGAAAAATTCCCACATAAGAAAGCTTTTAAAAATTCAAAATAAAGAGACTAAAATTTTTTTTTATTTTTTTGAAGGAGAGGACGGTTTGGATAGTCACAAAGCGTAATTGTTTAACAGCTACACCCACCAACAGGTAAATCCAATGAATTAGAATAATTGTTTGACTGTCATTCACGCACCCACGGATTCTTAAAATATGGGATTTGCAACCCCTCCCTGCACGTACAATGTGCGCAGCACGTGTTAAGGTTTTTCAGGTTGAGGTTCCAGAATGCTAACTAGAATCAATGCACCTCCTTGTGTGCGCGTGGGCTTATCTTTTACTTCACACTTCAAGTTTACAAGCAACAAGTTTTTTATATATGCGTGTTTCCTTTTTGGTATTTCTTCCATGCGGGACTAATGTTTTAAACAAACATTTTACTTTGTAAACTGACGTTACAAATTGGTAGTAGGGTTAATTTTGAGCCGATTTTTCATTCATCTATAAAGGGTCTTTGTTAATTAATTTAACCTCATTATTCTACATACCAAGGAGATGAAAAATCAATATGGACTCGCCTTAAAAGGTAAAATGAGTCAAAATTTTATTTACGCTCAAAGTGACCCCGTACTCATATTTTATGATTTTACAAAACATCTTTTCCCAACACTGATTTCAAAGAAGCATCTTAAAAAAAGGGGGGGCACAAAAGGTATTTAAAATTTTTTCAAAAAAGACACAGAAGGCATTTAAAATTTGTCGGAAAAAAAGTAACTGTTTTTCAAAAGGATATAGAAGATCTCAAAGTTTTATAAAAGGACAAAAATTGATAAAATTAAAATTCAAAAACTATGTCTCTAAATTTGAAACCAAAAAGTAGAAGGTTCTACATTTGAAGCCAATAATAGAGATAGAGACCCTGTGTTTCAAATTTGAAACCAATATAGAGTCTGATTTGAGTTGGGTTTTGCATATTTTCATCAAATATGAAGATAGAGCCCCTCGATTGGAGATGATCGGGTTGCCAAACATCCACATGGTCGTCGATCTCTAAGAATGTGTCATGTGACTCATAGTGTAGTCTGTTATCAACGTTGACAATGGACATCTGTCAGCAAGGTGAAAGCTACTCAAATAACGACCTATCCATTTTTCTTTCATGCCACAATATGAACCATTGTCATTAAATTAAGAAAAATCCACTATTCCAGTCTAGAGGAGTAGAACTTTGCTGACCGACTACAATATGAACCACGTGGCATTTTCTTAGAGATTTATGATCGTATGGGTTTTTGGTCAACCCTATGGTCACACTGGCCAAAAATTAGCTTGATTAGTGATTTATAAGCATTAGATTGGAGTATGATCATGGATTGATTTTTAACTACGGAATTTGAGTATTATTGACCATAAGTTGGGTACATAGATCGATTTTTAATGGTGGAATTTGAGCATTATCAACCATTATTTGGGTACAAAGATCCAAAGGTTTGAAATCATTAATCAAGCTGATTTTTGGTTTGTAGATCCACCTAGGGATTGGCCAAACATCTATATGGTCAGCATCATCTGAGAATGTGCCACGTGGCTCATATTGCCGCCGGTCAACAAAGTGATACTCATTCCCGAGTGATAAAGAAAACTACAAGATTTACGATGGGCCGGGATATTGGCACCTGCGTTTCGCTTAGAAAATCCACTCTCACTAAACCCACCAAAAGTTAACCCCTAACTCTCTCTCTCTGCCGCCCGAAAAGAGGGAGAGGGAGAGACGTCCTCTTTTTTTTTTTTTTTTATTTTCGTTAAGTTTTTTGGGTGGGTTCAGTGAGGGAAAAACAAGGGAAATTTTTGTAATTTTTCTTTTGTTACGTGGGTTTACTGAGCGAAACTGCGGGTGCCAATATCCCGGGCCTTTATGATTAGGTATGAGCCCATGACGTAGACAAGTACACTGTCCATGTGTTGAAATTTGGCTTTTTAGATACGCAGGATTCGTATCGTGACTGACAGACCAGGTTTTCCATCATCAAATAAAAACGAGAAGAAGGAGGTGGTGATCTGCTCTGATCTGAACTGATGGCCGACGAAGGCTCGTTTTTCCGGAGGCACTGGGAAGGTTGGAAAGAGTACTGGGGCGAGAGATTTTCTTTCCTAGAAGACTATAACAAGTACACCAGGCAACGAGAGAAACCCATACCCTCGTGGTCCGACTCCGATGTCGAGGAGTTCATCGCTTCCGATCCCATTCACGGCCCTACTGTATAACTACCTCTCTCTCTTTATTTTATTTTTAAAATTTTAATTGATTGTTTTTATTCTGAGAATATTGATCTGGGTATTTGATATTTTGTAGCTTTTATACGTTGTTTCTTTTATTTTGCTGGTTTCATGTGGTTTATCTCATTTTGTGCAGAGAATATTGATCCGGGTATGTTTTATTTTGTGGATTTGATGCGTCTTTGTTTGTATCGAGTGGTGTCTATTTTGTTTATGGGTTTTTTTTAATTTGGGTATTTGATATTGCGGGCCCTCGATGTGTCTTGTTTTCTGTTTATCTCATTTTGTTTAGAGAATTTTGGTCCGGGTATTTGTAATTTTGTGCTCCTAATATGTTTTTTATTTATTAAGTGGTTTATCTATTCTGTTCGGAGTTTTGTTTTATTTGGGTAGTTATTATTTTGGTCTCTTGATGTGTTTTTATTTTTCGTTAGCTTATTTTGTTTAGAGAACGTTGATCTATGTACTTATTACTCTGATATTTTTCTTCTTTTTTTTTTGTGTGTGTGTTATGTGGTTTATCTAATTTTGTGCAGAGAATATTGATCCGGGTATGTTTTATTTTGTGGATTTGATGTGTTTTTTTTTTTTGATAAACGGATTTGATGTGTTTTTGTTTGTATTGAGTGGTGTATATTCTGTTTAGGGAATTTTTTTGATTTGGGTATTTGATATTCTGTGCCTTGATGTGTTTTGTTTTCTGTTTATCTTATTTTTTTCAGAGAAATTAGATACGCGTACTTGTAATTTTGTGCTCTTAATGTGTTTTTGATTGTATTAAGTGATTTATCTTATTTTGTTCGGAGTGTTGTTTTATTTGGATATTTGTTATTTTGGGCTCTTGATGTGTTTTTGTTTTCCTTTAGCTTATTTTGTTTAGAGAATGTTGATCTATGTACTTATTACTTTGTGATCTCGATGTGTGTGTGTGTGTTTGGTATTACGTGTTTTATCTTATATTGTTTAGAGAAATATTTTGATTTGGGTGTTTGATATTTTGTGCTCGACATGCTTTTATTTGGATAATGTTTTTTTGCCGTATAATACTATAATTCCTTTTGAGCATTCTTCCATTCGCGGTATGGTGGGGCCTTTGGCATGAACGCAATAGGAGGATCTTTGAAGATAAAGTGGCTTCCACCCAGTGTATAGTTATCAATATTAAGGCCCTCCTGTATTATTGGTCCAAGCTGTTTGTCGAGTGTAAGGGGATAAACTTTGAAGACATGGTTTTCAGATGGGATGCCATTATGAGTAGGGGTGTTTAGCTTTTCCTTTCTCTTCTTTCTTCTCCTTGTGCCTTTTTGGAGGTCTCCTCGACCTCCTCCCCTTTGTATCTCTTTTTATTCAATATATCTTTTACCTAATCAAAAAAAAAAAAAATACTATAATTCCTTTTTTAGACATGTGTGCATATTTGTTGGTTTGCACAAATTCATTTGGATTTCTTTAGAATTAGATTTTCATGGTTTGCATTTCTAAAAGAAACCTAGCTAGCAAAACTGAAGATAATAACAATTTTTTTTTTATGAAGAATAACTGAATTTGGGGCCTCATGGACTAGTTTTCACAGTACAGATGGCCACCACTTGTTTACTCAACTAAACTACTCAAAGCTGACTCGAAGCCCTTTTATAGAGAAGATGTGAGTTGAGTACTTAACCAAAGCTGGACTAAAACACTTACCTTTGATATTTGAGCAGTAATAAGTTTGAGATGCATATTATGATTCCACTCTGGCCCTCGAACTTATCTTTCCTACCAAAACTTCTTTCTTTAATACATATAAATTTACTGCAAAGTGATTGACGTGAACCTATATCCTACTTTGATTGGGAAACTATGTCTTGTTTCTTACTCTTTCATAATATCAAGTGAGAATATCACCCGATAAACAAACAAAACATTGTGGTTGAACCTGTATTGTCTTGCATGATATGATTTCTCTGTGCTTCATGCACCCCTTAATCAAATGCTTTGTGTAAAACTGTCATATGGGATCGTTGGGAGCTAAGACAAATTGAATGATGACATTGATGGCATGAACAACTTTAGTGGAGTCCATGAGGTAAATTGATCCACCAACAGGTCTTTTATATAGTTTAGAAGCCCACCCTTATGAGGGGAGTAAGATTTTGTAGATGACCTAGCATCAATGCTTGTGTTTTGGTCACTAACAGAAGTTGAGTGTGATCTCCAGTGAACCTGATGTTTTGATCTAATTGAGACTTTTAATTTTATTGGGTCTGTTGCGATAGGAAGCAATCATATGCTCATACTCCTTGTGGTCAAGGTTTTAAATTTCAATTTCAGTGTATTTCAATCAACACGAAAGTAGAAATATATGGATCAGTGTGGAAATAGTTTAGAGAATTTTGTTTAGAGAATTTTGATCCGGGTATTTGTAATTTTGTGCGCTCAATGTGTTTTTTATTTATTAAGTGGTTTATCCTTTTTGTTCGGAGTTTTGTTTTATTTCGGTATTTGTTATTTTGGGCTCTTGATGTGTTTTTGTTTTTTGTTAGCTTATTTTGTTTAGAGAATGTTGATCTATGTACTTATTACTCTGTGATCTTCTTCTTCTTCTTTTTTGTTTGGATTATGTGGTTTATCTAATTTTGTGTAGAGAATATAGATCCGGGTATGTTTTATTTTGTGGATTTGATGTGTTTTTGTTTCTATCGAGTGGTGTATATTTTGTTTAGGGATTTTTTTTTGATTTGGGTATTTGATATTCTATGCCCTTGATGTGTTTTGTTTTCTGTTTATCTTATTTTTTTTTCAGAGAAATCAGATATGCGTATTTGTAATTTTGTGCTCTTAATGTGTTTTTGATTGTATTAACTATTAAGTGGTATATCTTATTTTGTTCGGAGTGTTGTTTTATTCGAGTATTTGTTATTTTGGGCTTTTGATGTGTTTTTGTTTTCGTTAGCTTATTTTGTTTAAAGAATGTTGATCTACGTACTTATTACTTTGTGATCTCGATGTGTGTTTGTGTGTGTGTGTGTTTGGTATTACATGGTTTATCTTATATTGTTTAGAGAAATATTTTGATTTGGGGGTTTGATATTTTGTGCTCTTGACGTGCTTTTATTTGGATAAATGTTTTTTTGCTGTATAATACTATAATCCATTTTTTAGACGTGTGCATATTTGTTGGTTTGCACAAATTCATTTGGATTTATTTTTATTTTTTACCGATAAAAAAAAAAAAACTTATCTATTATTTTTTTGATACGTTTCATTTGGATTTCTTTAGAATTAGATTTTCATGGTTTGCATTTCTAAAAGAAACCTAACTAGCAAAACTGAGATAACAGCAAAAATAAATTTTATGAAGAATAACTGAATTTGGGGCCTCATGGAGTAGCTTTCATAGGCCACCACATGTTTACTCAACCAAACTACTCAAAGCTGACTCGAAGCCCTTGTCCCTCGAACTTATCTTTCCTACCAAAACTTCTTTCTTTAATACATATAAATTTACTGCAAGTGATTGACATGAACCTATATCCTACTTTGATTCGGAAACTATGTCTTGTTTCTTACTCTTTCATAATATCAAGTGAGATATATCACCCGATAAACAAACAAAACCTTGTTGTTGAACCTGTATTGTCTTGCACGATATGATTTCTCTGTGCTTCATGCGCCCCTTACTCGATGCTTTGTATAAAACTGTCATATGGGATCGTTGGGAGCTAAGAAAAATTGAATGATGATATTGATGGCATGAATCATGTTAGTTGAGTCCATGAGGTAAATTGATCCACCAACAGGTCTTTTATATAGTTTAGAAGCCCACCCTTATGAGAGGAGTAAGATTTTGTAGATGACCTAGTCGTCTTTTGCTGGTTTGATACGTAGTCACAAATCGGGATTCAGCAATAAATCAGCAAGGGGTCAAGTCGGGAAAATTCAGTAAAAATCGGCAGAAATCAACAAAAATAAAAAATATATCATGGCATTTTTCAAGTTAGAAATGTTGTTTTTAACAAAACATATTTATATGATGAAAATCACATCTATAATTCCATAATAATTAGTCATAATTCATAACTCATAAGCATGATAAAAACGGGTCTCAGTTGATTAATCGGCAAAATTCGTTAAAATCACTGATTAATCGCCAATTTTTTTTTATTAATCGGAGATTTTACTGATTTTGCCGATTAATTGGCGATTGATCCGTGAATTTGGAATTTTTAAAAAAATCAGAAATTTTTGTGACTAGTATGCGTTTGATGGTTCCATTACTGATTACTGTACACTTCAAATATATCTTCGCAATGAAATGCTGGATTTGTTTTTTTGCCTTGTTCAGCTGAAGACTGCAAGGGAAGCAGTCAAGATTGCTGCCACAGGAAGCATTATTGGAGCAATTTCAACTGCAGGAGTTTCTTGGAAATATTCGAGGAGTCCACATGGTAGTGTACTAGTATTAGCTCTATTTTTTTCCATAGCCCTTACCATACGTTTTCATATGGAAAAGTCTTGCTTGAGAGGTGGAATGAATTTGCTGGCTTTCTCTTTCTATCACGTGAAAAAGAGAAAACTTTCTAATGTCAACTAACTTGGTGTTGCTTTGGGATACTAAAGTCTATAAAACAATTTTGCTAAATCGAATCGAATCGGGATTCAAATTTTTGGATTGTAAGATTCATAAAGATTTTTCTTTATGAGTTACAAAAATATGAAAATAATATCCAAAATATTGTAAAAAATAAGAACACAAATGCCTAACTATTTCATAACTCATGATATAAGGTTTTGTACAAACAGTTACAAACAAATGATAAAACCTTTTACACATTAATCTTGATATGCGTTATAGAGACGCTATTCTAAACTCAAACCTATACAAACGATAGATCTTTAAATAAAAGAGATATCAAAGCTATATATCTTCAATTCATTGTCAAAATGAACAGTTTTTATCTCTAATCAACAATCTCAATTATCAATCTTTCACATGCGTGCATGGACATGCATTTCTTGTGATCACATGTTAGGTGATGTTTCATGCGGAAAACACTACCGTGAAACTTTTTCGTACAATTATTGTATTGTGATGATCTTATGTTTTTGTGGAATGAAATAGCAATAAAAATCTTATAAATTTGTTTAATTATTAATTATCATTTTTGTTGTGTTTTACATTCAAGAAAAGTCAAAAGTATAAACAAGAATTCATTGTTTCCACTTGACCATGTGCTCAAAAGTATAAACACGAATTCACTGTTTCCACTTGACCATGTGCCCCATGCTTGTATTTAAATTGTAATATTTGAAAGAAGCATGAGATTCTAGTGAATCATAAGATTCAGATAGAAAACGTAGGATTTTAATCTAAAGGGATTCACTCAGTTTTGTTACATTCCACGTAAATTGTGCATGATTATTATCAGCATTTTTTCCATCAAGCTCTGAGGTTCATCCCCCAAACCATTTTCTTGAGTGACTTCCAAGTACAACTTGATCCAAATCCTAAAGTTATTAGGCCACTTGATCCACTTGTTTATGCAGTTCTCATACTTTCCCACCTCGCTGTTGAATGCTAGTCCTTTGTCTACAGACACAACCATTGTACGTCATAATTTACAATGCCCAATCTAACTTGCTCTAATACCACTTTGGTGTAGACAACAGACAAAAAGGTCCACACGAGAATTAAGGCAAAACTAGAGAAGGAACTCCAACAAGAAAGAAAATGCTCTTTCAAAAATCCTACTTTCTATTCCTTTTGACTCCTGACACGCCTCTACTTTTCAATCCTTCAAAAATTATGTCCTTAGAAATTGAAATTTTCTTTCTTCTTCCATCCTTCGAGTTTTTGACTCATATGCCCCTTTCCTTTTTGCACTGTAGCCAATTAGAATGAGCCCTAGTCCTTTATTTGTCACTGCCACTATGTCTCTGTCTTTATCATTGTCTATTTCTTTACAACATCAAATTTTGTCTTCATCATTGGCCAATCATAAATATCCTCCACTTTCTTTGGCTAACCATGGTCATTTGAAATTTTATCTTGGCATTTGATCACGGTAAACAGAAACCTAAACTTTTGGTCTATGACTATTCACATTACTAAACTTGTCATATATATATGGTCGGGATCGGGGGACAACAATTTCATACAACATTTTTTACAACAAAAATTGGCACAGGCCAATGTATAAATTATAAGTCTTGGAATAGGGTGATTTTTGGCGAGGATGGCCTCTATAGTGAGGAGATCTTCCTCACAAAAATTCAAATCATTCTGATATTCGTAGATCGGTTTATAAGTTGAAGAACTGGCAGACATCCCCGGAAGTGTCGTGAGTGATTGAATTACTATTTTTGTTGTTTACCTGTTATGTTGATGGAGATGCTGGAGTATGCTTGTTTGTAGAAGGGTTAACTGTACAAGTGTATCGAATTATAATTATGTTTCTCCTGTTTTACAAACACCTTAGATTTTACGTGTCATGATCGGTGTTAATATATGGAAAAAGGGTAGGTGCCAGCTTGCTCAGTTGGTAAAGTTTGTGGGTGATGATACCATAGACCTGGTTCAAAATCCGCCTTCACTGAGTTACTGATCTCTTTAAAAAACAGGCTTACCTATCAAAAAAATATATATGGAAAAAGGTTTCCTTAACTCGGGAAAAAAAAAATGAAATCTAAATAGGAAAAAAATTGGAATTTAGGTGCAAGTGAATGGAGTGTATTGCTTCTTATTCCTTTTTTTTTATTATTATTATGCATGGCAGGTGCTCTCTTGTCCTTGGGATTGGGAGCCGTGTTCGGTTGGACTTTTGGACAGGAAATTGCAAACCACTCGATGCAACTCTATAGGTTGGATACAATGGCTGCTCAGGTCAAGTTCTTGGACTGGTGGGTGAACAAAACAGAGGGTCGGTCTTGAGTTGGTCTGTCGACGAACAAAACCCTGTCACCTTTTCTTCTCTTCAATAAGAATAACATGTGCTGATGGGAAAGAAGTGTTTGATCACTTGGTTTTTGCTTTTTTGTTGTTAAGCTTCACTTTCTGTTGGGTTAGAACACTTCTCCATCTTATTCTGGCTTTGCTTGATTGTTGGCACTCTTATAACAGCTCCAGTTAACTTTCCATTTTTAGTAGGTTTTTAGAATGTTCTAGTTGGGTGCAGCCTTTGTTTAAGGGTCTGTTTGGACTGCTGACAGATTTGATAGCAAAAAACTGAGATAGACCTGAAAACATTGTAGTGGAACAAGACTACCATTGTCACCAATTTGGCCTCTAACTTGTTTGAAGGTCGTTTGGGTGGATGCAACAGCCTTTTGTGCACAAACTAGCGGTTGCCCAAATGCAGTGATACATAAACAACCATAGAAGATAGCGCCTGCTTTGTTTTGGGGTCTGCCCAACATGCTCTGCCAGGTGCCCTCGTGTCATCCTCTCATTTGATAAATGATAAAGGTCTATCTTGGGCTCTGTGTAAATGAGTTTTTAGGGTAACAACTTGGGCGGGCTCAACCTGGGTTGGGTTGGCCCCTTCAATATTGGGTTGGGCTCGGGTTTGGATTTTGACAACCTGATAAAAATCGGGTTGGGTTTGGGCTGAGGCTGTGTACAATCTGACCCAATCCAAGCCTGACAATACACCTAGTGCAAATATAAATTTATATATTTTGTTAATGTTTTGTATGTTTCCTAGTTTATTTTTAGTGTGGTTTGTAGTGTGGTTTCTGTTTGTAAAGATGACGAATAAAAAATTCTTATATACTATAAAAAAAATTACCAACCTTTTTTAACAATAAAAATTAAAAATTTGAGCAATTTACCAACTCAACCAACCCGATTGGGTTGGGAATTTTTGGCCCGACTTCATGTTGGGTTGGGCTTGAACTCACAACCTTGAAAATTGGGTTGGACCCTAAACCCGACATAACCCACCCGAGTTGCAGCCGTAGTTTTATACTAGCAAGCTGTCCGAGTTGCAATTTTACCTAAGTTCGCGTTAGGGACACCTGATGGGATCCCTTCTCGGTATGTTGGGACGCAAAAACACGACCAGTACCAATAAAGTCTAGTAGAATTTTGCTGACTGGTGCTGGTCAGCAAAGTTGCTAACTGACAACAAGATGAGTCACGTGGCACTGTTAGAGGACGCTCACCGTATTGATGTTTGGCCAATCCCTAAGTGGACCTACAAACCAAAAATCAGCCTTATTTGTGATTTCAAACCTTTGAATATCTGTACCCAAAAAATGATCAAATTTCAAGTTAAAAATCAACCTATGGAAACGACTCAAATCAAACGCTTAGAAATCACTGATCAGGACAAATACCCTGGTGTGTACCGGATCACGCTGGATTGGGCGATCTAGCGATTTGGATTGGTCGGATTGCCTGATCCAGCCGAGTTGACTGGCCGAGTCAACCCATTTTTCATTATTTTTTCATCCAAAGAGGCAGAAATGGATCAAGTCAATTTTTTTTTTAAATGTATCTCGGGATCACGCCGGATTGATCCGATCCGGATCAGGATTGGAGGTGGCCGATCAGATGGCCGATCGACTTCGAACCAAGTGCAACTCTCGCTCCAAGTCTCAGAATCTTATTGGTATTGGTCTATTGGATGATTTAAAATGTCGGACGACAGGTGACCCTATAACAACCCTAATGAACTGTGTTGAGTTTTTTCAGAGCAGGAGATCGCTAGGTGGGACCGTCAATTGTTGGTATTGGACTTCACATGCTATCGTGTCGAGTTGTTAAAGACTATTGATGGTGGTGGATCCCACATGCTTAGCTTAATTGTGTGCTACATTGCATGTACAAAGAAGGTAGATTGTCTTTTCGCTCTACCTTAGAAGTAGCTTAGGGTTCTCCCTAAAAGTGCAGATACCAGTCTTATCTATCCACATGGTCTCTTTTTGTCTTTTTTGTCGGCATTGATGTACTGTCAGAGTAAAACTTCTATCACACGAAATTGTTAATCACACAATCACAAGCCAATGAGTTCTCGGCACGTACACAAGTGCTTTGAAACGTACCATGTGCTTTTTTTATGTGTACGTGCCGAGAACTCATTGGCTGTGTTTGTGTGATTTGCAATCCCATTGTGACAGAAGTTTTACTCGTACTGTCATCGTTCCAAAATAGGAAAAAGATGTAACAAGGTACACCAGACGCTATTTGGCGTCAGCTAGCGCAATTTTTGGAGTAAAGTTTTGATGACGGGCCCTGTCATCGAGTCGATGACAGGGCCAATATGAGCCACGTGGTACTCTCTTAGAGGACTCTGACCGTACGGATGTTTTTCGAATCCCTAGGTAGACATACAAACCAAAAATTGGCTTGATTAGTGATTTCGAACCTGTGGATCTTTGTACCTCAAATAATGGTCAATAATGCTCAAATTCACACGGTTAAAATCAACCCATGAAAATAGTTCCAATCTAATGCCTATAACTCACTAATCGGGCTGATTTTTGGTTTGTGGATCCACCTAGGGATTGGTCAAACATCCATACCGTTAAGAGTTCTCTACAAGTGTACCACGTGGCTCATATTGTGCCTTGTCATTGGCCTGGATGACAGGCTGTCATCAAAGTTTTATTCCATTTTTTTACTCATCGCTGCCTTCTGGGCCCACTGACCCTCTCTGGAGTCGTGTGATCGGCCGTGGATTTTACGAATCCAACGGTAGATGAGTGCTGGGAAAAAAAAGTGCAAAAAGTAATGCCAGCTCAGAGCTCTCTAGCAACGTTGTATTCTCGGAATCCACGGCTGAGCACACGACTCCTGAGTGGGGTCAGAAAAGGGGGTCCCTGACCATAATTACCGGACCCAATACCTGTCAGACCCGATCTTTTTGGACGGTTCAGGGTCCATCAAAATCAAGGTCGACCCGTTCATACCCATTTTATAAATATCCCGAACCTTACCTTTACCCACTCCTCTGTTGCAGGTAGGCAGCGGGAGAGACAGCAGAGAGAGAGAAAACAAAAACGCTCTCCCTCTTCTCTCTCGCTCCAATCTTCATCTCGCCTCGTTTCCATCGAGGAGATTCCACAAGAATTTCACTTAGGGTTTCTATTCAACTCTCTCGAAAGCTGGATTTAGCTCAATTTTTCATATTTAAGATCTTGATTTAAGTGGAAATTTGGCTCTGGTTTCTTTGATTGGTGCCAGAAGATCAAGATTTCTGAGACGAAGAACATAAGAGAGATCTAGACCTGATTTCTTGTAAAAATTTGCGTTTTTTTTTTCTTCTGGAAAATCGTGGCAGATATCTGGAGAATAGGAGCAGATCCGTTCGGATTGTGATAATTCAGGTAATTAGAATTTCATTATTTGGTGTTGATGGTTTGTTTGAAGTGTAGAAATTCGACTGCTTTGAGTGCGAGAGTATCGATTTGTGTGGTTTGGTACCTCCGTAAAAAAACCTTAGAATAATTTGAAAAGGATAAAGTTCATGTTACAATGATAAAAATGAAG
The DNA here is from genome assembly GCA_035048495.1 of Euptelea pleiosperma. Classification (NCBI taxonomy): domain Eukaryota; kingdom Viridiplantae; phylum Streptophyta; class Magnoliopsida; order Ranunculales; family Eupteleaceae; genus Euptelea; species Euptelea pleiosperma. The sequence goes on along the minus strand of CM068548.1, from coordinate 18,800,412 downwards.
AAATTGTGAGGTTGAATTAATTAAATTTCTAAGTTGACAATGTAACCTGTATGTGTTGAGAAGAGAAGAAAACTACATTTCGGTGCACTTTTGCGCTTATCTGTTTTTCTCGCCTGCTTTTTCTTGTTTACCTCTAAATTCAAGAACCTGGAGACATCCTATTTTTCTATTTATTATAACTTGCATTTTATTATTAATTCAGTGCATTCTTTGCAGAAGACTGCGCAGGGAGACAGAATTTTTGCCTTTCGTCTATTAAATTGGTTGTGGGGTAAAACACTCAAAGGAGTTTGATGGAGTACATTGAAGGTTATTATTCCTTTTTTTTTCACGATTGTGTTGTTGCATTTTTTTTTAAATGTCTTGAAGCCTGATAAAAATGTAGATATGAATCATAATCTTTTCGTCACAGTGTTCTAATACTTTTTGTATTCTGTTGTATCTAAATCGTGTTCAGTGGGGTCAAGAATGCATGAGAAGAATTTAGCAGAAGAAATAAGGGAATTAGAGAAACTTAGGACAGCTCTCATGGTGGAGAAGTGTCTGAGAAAGAATGAAGAAGTCATGTGTCCCAAACCAAGGAGACGACATATGAGGTATGTCTATCCTTCTTCTGTTATGTTAGTAAAGAATCACAGCGGTTTTCCTACTTGAGAAAATGACTTGGATCCGTAAAAATTTGGAAGTTTAAATGCTTTTAAATGATGCAATGGTTGAAGTTTTTTTTTTTTTTTTTGCATAAGTTACTGGTGATGATATTTGTTGGCTGTGCATAGATGAATGGATTTTCATTTTAAAGTTAAGAGGCACTGTCTTTAAAAAATTAACCATAGAAGGAGAGATGCTTAGTAGAACTGTGGAAGGAAGGAATGTTTAGAATCGAGGTGTCTAATGAGGTTAAGCATGAAATATTTTAAATCAAGGGAACCCCTATTTCCTCTCTCCTGTGTCAAATATTAGAAAAGGAGGTGAAACTTGAGCAATGTCTCCTTACAGGCCAACTCATCTCCTTTTCATTGAAGAAGGTGAATTGGAAAACCCTTTTGAGCCTTTTCCCCTTTCTTAATTGCTAACTCCAAAATCCTCAATGGCGTTCCTCAATGGTGTTAGAGGCCTTATTTTCACCAAGGCAACTAAGGGCATGGTAATTCTCATATGTGAAGGGAACTTGTCAAGGATTGTCTATTCTAGTGAGTATATCATTCTCAGGTGGCAACTTTGGATCCAAAATAGGAGAATCCTCGGAAGTGAGGGGATCAGTTTGGGACAAAGGTCCTGTGGTGACACTGCTTACTAGGCCCCATACCTGTCCTAACTTCCCGGCTGGTTGTGATTTCTAGAAATTTTTGTTTCAACCTTGCTTTCATAGCTCTAAATTGCCCCATGTTTGAACTATATCTATACATGGATATTTCCTCCATCTGTTGTTTAGCTCTAGCTGATCACTAGAGCCTAGAGGAGCACATACTTAACTTTTTGTTTGAAGGCCCTGAAAACAAGGGCAGCCACAACAAGAAGGGTCATATTGATGCCCATTAACTAGATTAGGATCATACAAGGTTGGTAATATACATATAGCTGGAGGACGTTTTCATCCGTCAAGATGTGAGGCATCTTACTTTCATTTTAGAGGCTTAATCTAACTGTTCTGTAAGTATGACCTGTGTTCACCTTCCTCTTCATGATTGTCGGAATTACACTCTCTCACCTTCTTTTTGATGAACGATTGTTGGAGAATCTCCACATGTAACTGGGTTCAGTGATCTATAGGTCTCTTGTGGGCCAATCTACATAACATTGAGGGAAACCCCCAGGAGACATCCTCCATTTGCTTCTAATCCCCACCAGCTCCTCTGCAACTCACTGATGAAGTCCTGCATCAGCTCAATTAGGAGATATTGCACAAGCTTACAAGCAATTGAGTATATTTTTCTCTCTGAGTAGAGTTGGTACACAACACCACCCTGAATGGTTTTACCTCAGCCGTCTATGAAACTTCCTTTGTTATTCTTAAAGACTGAAGGTTCCCCTGGCTGAATGACAATAGGGTTTTGGTTTTAAGGTTCCCTCATTCGAGGAACCTAGCGGTGTTAAAGTTAGAGAGAAGGGCGAAGAAGGTGTGGAGGAGAGCGTGGTGTTGGATCTGAGCACGGATCCGGTACTGGACCTGCTTAGGTAGGTGCTTTACACATCGGGTGTAATTTAAGTGTGCAGCCGTAGCATGTGCACCTCCTCCTGCACATTAAGGATGGTTGATTCTATCGTTAGCCGGCTGCTGGAGAATTTGTGCTTACAGTCTAATCTTCTGCCCCTCTTTTTTTAGATTATAGTTACAGCCTTCTTGTTCTTGTACATCGTATTCTGTGAAATTTCACATATTTCAGGGTAAAAAGAAAAAGCACCATTCTTGTTATATGTTGAACCATCTTCAACCTTTTCGTATTAGTGTTACCCTGTAAGTTACCGATCTAAACATTCATCCACGATATTTGTGGAGGAAGAAGGGTGGTGATTTAAACCTTCAGTAGAATATTGAGGGCAATCAGAATACTGACACCCCCATCCACCCAACCCTATGACGAGGAAATAAAAATTCAATGGGATTGAAAGAGGAGGTGCTATGCTCGATTATTTAAGTGGTTTTTGTTGTTCTTGTCAAAAGGAGAAAACCAGACAGGTGACAAAATGTTAGAAGTTATGGCCTTTGTAGTCTAGGTTTGACTTGTTGAAAGCAACAATATAAAAGTTGTATAACTTAGAGATGGGCACATCCTGCCTTTCCCAAAGAAAGAATTATAGGACCTCTTGGTGCTGCTTTCCTCGTGCCTGGGAAGAGAGGGAACAGGTCTCGCATGGGGTGATACAGACACCAAAAATATGGCCATTGAGGCCATTCAATATCTACTTTTGGTGTCTGCCTATCTAGCATCCACACTGGTTTTGTCAATGTAACAAATACATTTGTTGGTGCCACCTTCCACACTTGGTGTGGGTGGCAATAGTGAATGTTATGATTGTTGCACTCTTGACCGCCCGTCAGACATGTTAAGGGAAGGAGTTTGCAGAGGGCTTAGTTAACAAGTCTAATCACGTCAAAGGCACTATGTTTCGGATTCTTCCTTTAGATATCATAAAAATAAAAATAAAAAGACCGGTATGTTATAATTTCTTTTGGATGTTACCATGTAATCACTTCTTTAATTTCAAACCGTTATTTACATTGTTCATTTTTTCTGCATTGGAAATTATTTTCTTGATCATTACAACCTCAATTGATATATTGTAAAATCCAGGCAATATGGAGAGCACACTGACTCGAAAGTTGGAGCGGAGCTCTCGGATATCATCATAAGCAAGGTCTGTTGGTACCTCTTCCTTTTTACTTGTTTGCAGTTTTGCAAAATGAAAAGCTTATATCATTTTCATGGTATAATCTGTGTATATTTTTGAGGATTGAAAGAACCAGGCCTTTCTTGGTGATTCTTCTTTTTATCTTTGTTTTGATAGGCATCGCCACCCTACTATTCGGGTTCTCCTCCTATCCGTGCTAGCAACCCTCTTATTCAAGATGTCCGGTTCCGCGAGCAGAGGGTCCTACAAAGCCCCATTCTTGGCGTCCGGATCCAAGGATTAGATACCGTTGTTGATCGGACCCGAAGGACACAAAGCATCCCGACAATGGCCTGAGACATTTTTGTCACTTACTCACCCATCAAGAGAGGGAGAGGGAGAGAGGGAGAAGGAGAGAAGAAGCAGGTTTGATGATCATGTACAGGGTTTCTTTTAAGTTAAGAAGCGTTTCTATCTTGTCGTGTAGTTTGTTTGGCTTTTAACTTTCATGTACATATACTATGTATCTGGATGTGGCTGATGGTGAGCTGTTTACACATACATCTGTATGTCTCGGACGTAGATGATTGGTGAATAAAAGTGTTGGTTTTGGGGTCCAAATAGATGCTTCGTTCGTATTGTGAGATTTCATTCAATCATTTCAGCATCAACTCATTGATCCAAGTCGTTCAAGCAGTGGATCAGCTCTTGGACGCGTCTTGGTTCAAAATCAGGGTCCAACACCTGATGTATGGACTCTTTTGCTGCCCATCAACAGGTTCTTTTTTGTTTCATTTCCTGCAATCCTCTGGTCGTCACATGATAAGACTCCGACCAGGGATCTTAAGCAATAGCGTCTAGGGCTTAAACTTGTATGCCTGAAATGATCAAGCTAGAAATCTGCAGAAGAGTTCATGTCAGTGGTTGTCTTGGTGTGGGATAATCTATATAAGAATTGTTTTTCTTTTCCCACCCTTCATTACTAAAGAATCTATGCTTCGAATTCGTTTAGAGACAATTTGGATGTATGGTGGTGGCATGGTTTATAAAAACATGAATAACGTGGCCCCAACCCTGTTACGTTATTTAGGATTTAAAGCTAAATATAAGGGGGTGTTTGGATCGCAATTTTTAGACTTGAAAAACAACAAAAAAAAAAGTCCCTTTTGGTTGGGCATTTTTTAAAAAGTATTTATTCCATAAAAATATATTTTTTAAGCCAAAAAAGTATTTTTTACAAAATAATAGCTGAAAGCTGTTTTTCAAGTAAAAAAAATATTTTTTTGAAATTTTGCTAGTTCAATGAACATTAAACAAAGAAATAGTTTTTGGTAGAAATCCCCTTCCAAAAAAATAGAGACATTATATTGGTGGGGGCAACTAAAAGAAGATAAACACATTTTTCATTAATGATGATCCAAACCACTTTCTTTAAGAAAAACACATTTTCAAAAATATATTTTCAGAAAAGTCATTTTTTAAAAATAAATACTTTTTGAAAAATGGTGATCCAAACACCCTTTGAAAGAGTAATATATTTGTTTTAGGTTACCCATTTATCATTTCATTAAATTGTCCATTGTTTCAAGTAAATTTTTACTTGAGCGTCATCTGCAGCCCACATGCCCATTCACTAGTTCTTAAATTCAACTTGCATATTCCCTTTGAAACCAAAATTTTTAACACCTTTTATTAAAATTAGACATCACATGAAAATTAATACATTATATTATTACCTTTCAAAGAAAAATGGGTATTAATACTCCCTACCGCCACTAGAAATAAAAAGGCTTTCATCTCTTGTACTCTTTCTTCTGTTTCCTCAACTGGGTACTGGCACCACCACCATACACATGGTTGGTTTTTCCAAACTTCAGAGGTACAATTTGCTTAATATATGATTTTCCAGGGAAGTTCCTCTTATCTTTCGGAAGCGCTTGTAGCTCAGGCAACCAGTAAGCAACATACTCACCTTCAGGATCATAAACTTGTGCCTGAAAATGATCACTAGAATCAGAGTAGGGAATTTCCCGATTGAAACCAAGCGTAGGGAAGAGAACAACAGAAAATCTCAAATAAGCTTTGAACTAAATGTGTCGTTGAGTGTTTCATTTTCTGATCATGAGAACTATATCATTGTATGGCGGATTCTATTTAACTACTCTTATCTGAAAGTTAGAAAACTTAAACAGATGGTTTTCGATTTCACAATTTTGAATGACTTCGTTGTGAAAACACGTAAATGGTCGCAAAATTTAACTTAGCAGGCATTTCAATTGTTATAATTAAAAAAAGCAAATTTACTTCTGCTATTTGGACGTTTATAATTTCCGGAAAACGATAGCAATCTGAACAAAAAATACAATATTGATTGCACTTACTTGCTTCGGTATACTGAAGTATCGATCCTCCCTTGGGTCATTCCCTACACCTATTAAAAAGAAAAATAATTTTAGCACATATAATTCTGAATAAAATAATAAAAAGAAAAGAATCCACGAAATCTTTTACTTTTAATTTATATTAAAAGAGAAAATTACAAAGAAAGTTCTTGGAAAATCTTCTATATTGTTATAGACCTGGAACTTGTGCTCTTTTTTGAACATCTCGTTCACTCATGTACCAATAATAGCTAAAGAGATCGCGGTTCTCCCAGCAAAGATCTCAGTTATAATTTAACATCTCAATTGTCACAAAATACGGATCCTATACGAGGTTCTGGAATTTTAAACAGTTCAGCAGGACGACGATATGCCAAGATATAAATTAAGATTAAATGAATAACCTGCACCATAGGTCCAGTTTCCATAATTTGAACATGGATCATAATCCAAGAGGCATGTCTCGAACCATTCAGCACCCATACGCCAGTCGATGCCCATATCTCGAACAAGAAACGAACAAGCAATCTGTAGCAATTACAGAAGGATTATTGTTCATGATGATAATTTTTCAATAACTGATTGTGGAACTTCCAAGAAAAATTAATTTTGACAATTCAAAAAATCAGTAGATTGATTCCCTTATGAGATGTGAACCCATCCGACAAAAGTTCATGATTTTTAGAAATTGAGAAAGGTAATAGAAATGAGACTCGTGTTGCACATATTTACCTGAAAGGCTGAAACAGTTCAATTTCACTTAATTTCAGCAAAGAAGAAAATCTAGATAATCAACCTTTCAAGAAATGTTGGGCATCTTACTCCTCATGACTTTTGGATGAAATTACTGTGATTAATGGGCCCACTTGTTTCATCTTAAAAAGGAGAAAAATATGAGTTTCTCATAAATGTTTTTGCTAAGTAAGAAATAAGAACATTCCTACATGCAACTGAGATTTACCTGGCGTCCTCGGTTTGACATGAAACCATTGGTGGATAATTCTTTCATATTTGCATCTATGAGAGGGTACCTATAATTTACCAAGGTGATTTTTTTTAAGTGAAAGTCAGTTCTTTGTGTGATGGATCAACTACAGTCTTCAAACTGGGTTTTTTTTTGTAGATAAATAAGAGAAATAAAACTTTTCTAATGCAAAAAATAAGATACCCTGTACGACCATCTCTCCAAGATTCAAACAAAGTGCGATCTTGGCTCCACTTAGACTCCACTTTTCTCGGGCCACCTGAAAAAATTTCACCACAAGGATATAACTAGAAATGAAAACCCATTTCAAGTTAAAACAAACATTCGTGTACTTTCCAACTTGTTAATTGAAATATAAAAATCCCGATCTGTAAATAAAAGACATTTTAGACATGCTCTACTTGGTATTTGTTGTATACCAACTGAGAATACAAGCTGTTCATCCAACTGAATGCTTTCTAAAATTGTATTAACCACTTAAAATGTAGGAAATCGGATCTCTGTCTGTTACCTATATGGAACATAGAATTTCCATATTTGATTGATAGAAACCTGAAATAATCCCTCCATATCAATTCAAACAACACCCTGAAACCATAACAACTGAATCAGCTGAAAAGGAAACTAAGACAATATTAACTTAACCACTAAGGACGAGATTCTCCACCTCTAAAATCATACACGAGTATAAAACCTTTGTTGATAAACAGTTTGGAATTAAACACAAATATAATATCATAATACCAGTATGTTGAATCATTTGCTTCCCTTTCTTTCTCGTATCTCTTTACCTAAACAAATCAAATGGATCCTTGGCCAGGATTAGGGTTATCGTATACTATAAAACATAACTGAGCAATACTCAGGTATAGAAAAAATGAGATCTCTAACCTCTTCGTATATTAGACGGGGGGAGAGACTTCCGAAAGCAAGCCATGGAGAGAATTTTGTCGAGTAGTCTGGTCCTAACATGCCATTTCTTGTTTCTTTGTAAACCCTTAACAAGTCCTATGCATAATTGAAAATTATCAGAAATTGGATAATCATATTGTTGATGCTTACATGAATTAAGATTACAAGGAAAAAAGTGTTTCATACTGGGATGTACAAGTGCCGTAAACGGAAAACAGATAGAAGGTTTAGTTGGATATATAATGACACATTCACCCTAAACAGGAAAACTAAATTACCCGTCAGGTGCCAACCCTTAAGACAATCTACCAATGGCATACTGGTACGTGGTGCGAGTAATGGGGTGGGACCTACTGTTTGATAATTCTCAACTAGGGGATCTCACCGAAAATTGACTCGATCAGGTGATCATAATTATCTAATTTATCCATTGTAAAGGACAATCAGAAAAGTGGCAATTCAGATGGATTTTCACAGACATCTGATCAGGTCAATTTTTGTAGGCCACTGAGTTAATTTATTTAAAGAAGATCAGATAAAGTTAGTTTAACATTTTATCCCCTTTGTTATGTTTGTCATCTCTGTTTGTCCGTTGGATGATTATGCATGGTAATAAGCATAGTCCCACATTGGTTTGTAACAAAAATTGACTCAAGTCTTTGTTCATAAACAAGCACGAGTCCTCTTGTTTTATATCTTGGAGTTATTGTGTAGCACTGTCTTCACACTTGAGAGTTCTGTCTCATAGTACAATGCAACTTTCAGCATGCGTGAATTATTTGCTTCTTATTATCTTTACAATCCAAGCAAACCAAGCTCAATTTGCTATCCTCTCTATTATGATAAAAGATTTGTAGAAAAACCTGTGAGACATTTCCATACCTTCTTCCAAAAGTACTCATTCACTCTGCCCAACGCTGGACTTTCACCCCCCACAAAGCACATTCCTTTGCTGGCCTGCATCTCACAAAGAAACAGAGAGGAACTAAGAGGTTTTCATCTGTTTGCTCTACTTGTCAATCAATTCATTCTCATTGCAGATTTTCCATATTTCTTCTCATACAGTTACAGTCAATCTTTTTAAAGGAAGATATCAAGAAACTACATCTAGTTGGTAATTGGTATAGCAGAATAAAACATACATTGAAAGGAAAAATATATTAACCTACCTTATCCAGATGGAGCCCGAGCTGGTCAATTGAAGGAACAGATCCCCATCCCCCAATTTCATCCAAGCTGCTACTGGGAAGTGGCCCAAGTGACGTTGGAAGCTTGTAGCAACCTCTGATTGTGCACTTGGATTCGACAGACTGTAAGTTGGTTTCAACAACATGTAAGTTGCTTTCCGTCAGGGGATAAGTGTGTGGTTGTGTGGGCGTGTGCACATGTGCACTTCAGGGGATCAACTCCGAAATCAAGTACAACTTGCAAACAATGAGATCATTCTGAATTCACCTTGCGAAAATGGGTGTATACATCTGGTAAACTGCCTGGATTAAATGGGAGGTCATCAATATGGTACAAAGTACTTCCCCAGATAAGTTCTAGTTTTGGGTTAGGGTTTCGGCTGGTGGATCCCCCTGGCAGTAGCGCCACGCGTCGCAGTCCTTTCCTGACAAGTCGCTCCACAATCAGCTCCTCACTGCAAGTTTCTTTATGGGCATAAACCTGATACCGTGATACCCAATCAGCAAATCTGATTCCGCTCAATAACCCATTTGACAAGATCTTAAATTGTGGTCCCACCATAAATTTTAAAAGGGAAGGGACCTGATATAAATTGCATCTATCTCTAGCTTAAATAGAAGGAGAAAATTCATAACTGTGTGGGCTCCAAAAGCTTTTGCGATTGAAGGGAGAATGTCCTCAGGTTTCCCATGTTGTATGAGCAAGTTCAAGCCCCGCTTCATCAGGTTATTTTTCAAGTCAGCCAGGCATTCTATCAGAAATTGTGCTCTCAAAGCTGCCAAGAAAATTAGAGAATTTTTACAAAGTTGTCATTCAGAGAAACAAATATGAATGACATATGCTTCAATTCATGTTGGGTTCAAGCTCAAAAACAAACTAGTGTTACTGTGCTAGTTCAGTCAACCACTGATCAATGAATCAAGGCATTAATGTCCAAAAAAGCAGCCACTATAGATTTTTTCAAAACTTATTGACTCGATTATCAACATATTCGACTTTTTCATCAACGCAGTAACTTGAAAACTTGCCCAAGTTAATGATTGGCTCGGCAAAACTGTGAAGAACTTTGGCAGTTTCTTATTTTTAAAGGGTATTTTCCTCCATTATTCATAGCTATTCCAATTATGAGTCTATGACTCGCTTGGCCCATCTGACGCAAAAAAAAAAAATTGTGAAGAAAAAATATATTCAAGAACCAAGCAATCAAGTTCCTGTCCCATAAAACTTTGCAAATGCAGGACATATAAGACAACTGACAATTAAAGAAGAAACAATGTTAACTTCTTCGCATACAGGTCTTCCTGTAATCTCCTTGGAAACTGAAAATTCCACTAGGCCAGTCCTGATTAATTCTACTCCAGCATTTCCCAGTTGAAGAAGCGCCATTAGACAAAGAACAGAACCTCAACCCATCCAAATAAATTTCATTCTTAGCTCTGTAATTGACTCAAACCTCCAATATATTAAAACTAAATCACTAAAACATCCACAACTGTGATAAAAACCACACAAATTGTTCTAGTCAGATTTGTTCTACAATCGATAACACGGGAACTCAAAATTCTTAAAAATCTAGCATGTATTTTTACAATCACTAGCTTCACTAATTCAAATTATGGAAATAAAACCAGGTACCTCCAGTTTTAGGGAATCCGAAGTAATGGGTAGTCCCGAAAAGTCGAGGATCGAAGCAATAAACCGGCAAAAGTGCTTGGGATGAAGTCCAAGCCCGATAGAAGGCCTCATTGTCCAATACTCTCAAATCGTTTCTAAACCAAACAATGGCAACCCCAACACAATTTCTTTGCACATTTGAAGAGGAGTACCTTCGAAAGGTTTCGTCGGCAACCCGGTCGATTTCATTGGAATCTAGACCTGGAACACGAAAGGATGTTGGAAAATCCAATTTGGGTTCGGATTTGGAGGCAAAATTCATGATTTGGGAGAGATTAGAGAGACGAATTTGGGTAGAAAGCAAGAGATTTGAAGTGGGTTTTGGTGGATATAATAGAATTTTCAAGGGGAATGAAGAAGCAGAGAAGGAGAGGGAGGAGATTGAGAGAGTAAGAGTCATGTTGTTGGGTTTTGTAGGAGAGAGAGAAGAGGAAACTTTAAGAGGCGCTGGGTAGGTGACACGTAGGATTGGAAGTAGTGATGACGCGGCGATTTCTCAGCCTATGGAAAGATCTTTGGGTGTACGAATTAAGACCACTGATTTGAGGAGAAGAGTAGAAATTTGTTGAAAGAGTCCTTCATCAAAGTTGATGAAGGACTACAGTATAGGACACGTGGCACTCGTAGAGAGATCTCTGACCGTATGAATGTTTGGCCCAAATCTAGGTGGACCTACCGTACTAAAAATTAGCCTGATTAGTGATTTCTAAGTGTTTGATTAGAGACTTTTCCGTGGACTTATTTTTAACCGTCGAATTTAAGTATTATTTGCGGTCCAAAGGTTTAAATCACTAATCAGGCTGATTTTTTAGCATGTACGTTTACCTCGAGATGGTCCAAACATCCATGGTCTCTAAAAGTCTGACATGTGGCTCATATGGTGGTCCGTCATCAACGTTGATGTTCATAGGAGGAAAAATTGCTATTGGGATGCCACGTCAGATTTTCTGGCCTCCAAGAAGGAGGAGCAAGACTTGCCTGACCACCCGTGTCAGGTAGCTACCTGACAACTCACAATATAAGCCACGTGGAAATCTATTAGAGGACACTGACCGTATAGATGTTTGGCCAATTCCTAGGTGGACCTACAAACCCAAAATCAACCTGATCAGTGATTTCTAAGCGTTAGTTGAAGTCATTTTCGTTGGTTGATCTTAGCCGTAGGAATTTGAGCATTATTTACCATTATTTCTATATAAAGATCCAACGGTTTTGAAATCACTAATTAGGCTGATTTTTGGTTGTAGGTCCACTTACAGATTGGTCAAACATCTATACGGTCAGTGTACTCTAATAAATTTCCACGTGGCTTATATTGTAGGTGGTCAGGTAGCTACCGACCACGCAAGTCTTGCTCGAGAAGGAGAACTATTTGATGACAGAAGTCCATCATTAACGCCGGAGATGGACCATACTAGGAGCTACGTTGCACACTCTCAGAGCGTACTGACCGTATGGATGTTTGTCCCATCCTTGGTGAACCTACTTCGAAAAATCAACCTGATTAGTTATTTCTAATCTTTAGATTTAAGGAACCCAAATAATGATCAAATCAAAGGTTAAAAATCAACCAATGAAAAAGACTTCAATTCAAAGGTTACAAAAATACTAATCAGGTTGATTTGATGTCTAAAAAAGTGCCACAAATCTCAGATTCTGGTCCATCACCAAAGATTTATTCCTCCAAGGGAGCCTAGTTTGATGGAGATTTCAAATTTTCAATCCCTCCGGACAGGAAGAAAGGAGTTGATTGAGGAATTGTGGCAGAAAGATAAAAAAAAATATATTGAAGAAGAGAAAGTTCAAAATGAGGGTTGGGTTCATTGCGATTGATCGTTGGTGAGGTAGGTTGTTTAAATTGTCTATTTGATTTTATTTTGTTTGACTTTAACTCAGTTATATATTGATTTCTATGTTTGAATGGGTTTCTGTTGATTTATTTCATTTAATTTCGTTTTGATTTGTGAATAACTAGACTATAATATGATGTAGTCATTAAATGATCATCATCATAATTACTTTTTTAATGATTATCTTGAGTTTCCATATGTTTTGACGAAGTTTTAAAATTAAAATCGCAAAAATTCCAAGTTTGGGTTCGGTTTGGTGGAATCTCGGTCGATCGGACCGAAGCCCCAATCAATCGGATTTTTTGACAAACAAAGTTATGTCCTCCAATTGGTCGGACTCAAGTTCCAATCGATCGGTCAAATTTTTTCTCAAACAGGTTTTAGAAAATTTAAGGATGCTTACTTCTTATAGGTTTTTGCCTCTGTTCATCGGCACTTATTTTCATTAAAAATATTTAAGTAAATGTCATTTTTAATTTTATTTTTTCATTTAAGTTAATGATATGAAAATAAGGAAATATCCCACATTTGGAACTAATAAATTACTTTCAAACCTAAATTTCAATTAAATCAGAAAGTAAAATTCCACTTCATTAGTAATTAAAATCTAATTTCCAAACAACGAAGCTTTTGAAATAAAATGTAAAAGTTATTTAAAGTATAGTTTTCCTTATTTTCTGAAGCTATTGATTTTTCTTATGATATGATAATATAAAAGAACAATTACGAAAAAATTATTCAAAATTTATAAAGTTTTGATGAATAAAAAAAATAGAAAATTAGACGTCAATGTTTTATACTTAGCCAAAAAATTAGCATTTTGATAAACTTAATTTCTAACGTTAATTTTTTAAATAAAATTTATTATATTAAAATTAAAATTATTAATTAAGGAATATTTGATTATTTTAAATAAGTTTAATTTTGGTTGGCTACTTGATCAAAGTTGATTAGATTAAATAAGTTTAGTGGTACGTGCTATGATTCTAGACTTGAAGGAGGTTTACATGCTGCTTAGATTAGGCGATGACGTAAGGGGTTATGTGTTAAATGTTAGCTCATAGGCTTATTAAGGATTCTTGAAAGTCTACAGACGTCAAATGGTTGACCACCATATTTGTTGACCCTTTTTCATACAGGTAAGTGGGTGAGGGTCGCAGTTAAAGGTCCACTTAAACCTAATTTCATAGGTTAGTGTTTCTCTCATGCAACCGGCAATTCTTCGTCAAGTTGAAAATCAGGAATACGACAATGGGGTTTCACATCGGTTAAGTCTGGAATAAGATATTGCCATGGCTAGGGCTGATTAGTAGTCGTGACCACTTCATTTTAAGATGATTTTCACTATTGCAACCACATTTGTATGTTAGATGATTGATATTTATTGTGCATGGATCAACAGATTGATTGGTTGAATCATTTGGATTATATTTATTATTATGATTTTAATTTTGTACAAATGTTTTCAATCCTATGCCTTAATTTAAAAAACATTTCAAAATGTAAGTAATCAAATAGTCTACTGACATGTTAAGATTACTGTTCTTCTATTGTTTATTTGCCTACTTTCATTTGATGAAATTATGTAGTTGTTTAAACCACATCTTATTTTTTATTTTTTTCCCGAACACTCAACCCTACTTTCATTTGATGAAATTATTTGGCTCTCTCTCTCTCTCTCTCTCTCTCTCTCTCTATTTCTCTCACTCAACTTCTCTTGTATGGTGCGGGCTTCTTGTTAATTGCTTGTGAATGCCCCAATAGGCTCATCCTTGGGTGGTCCGCGGGATCTGCTACAACGCTCTTACATACCACTAACCATATGGATTTTTGGCACATCCCTGGGTGGACCTAATGCCAAAAACCAGCCTCATTAGTGATTTCTAATTAACTTTTGGATATGAATACCCCGAATAATGTTTGAATCCAACAGTTAAATATATTCCCATGAAAAATAGTCAAATCCAATGGGTTAGAAATTACTAATCAAGATGATTTTCGGTCTGTAGGTCTGCCTAGGCATGGGCCGAACATCTGTACAGTCATTGCTCTCTAAAAGTGTGCCACATGGCTCATACTATGGTTCATCATCAATGTTGATGATGATTTTTCCTACCATTTCTTTTTGTGTTTTTGTTGCCATGTGGGGAAAAAAACACGTATGCAACATGCATTATATTCAACCCCTCCATCTCATTATCTCACCACCCCTCTTCTGCTTATCCCGATGAGTTTGAATCATGTTTCGAAGTGTTGGCCGATCTTGTTCTGGATTGGGCGATCAGGATCGGGATCGGAGCCCACCAATCCGGCCTCTGATTCCCGAGATTTCGAACCATGGTTTGAACGTGCTTTTCTTTACGTATTGGATGAGTAGCTGCTGATCTATTGGATGGTTGGATAGATAAATGTTTGGATTTCTATGATTTTTTTACATGGGTTGTTGGACATCAAAAGCTTATTACATGAATCCCAATTTTTTTTTTTTTTATAAGTTGGAAGGAATGGGCATTGTTGGTAGATTTTGCAACGCTTCTCACCTGTAGAGTCTGTTTGGTAGCACAGATTTTGATCCAAGGCAGTCCATGGTTTAATATGGTTTCCATTACACATATACCCCGCCCCCGCTCATTGGTCGGGCCTTAAGATGGGCCTGTACTTGGATCCGGCATCAGGTCTACCGAGCAATCGGTTATTGGATTTGGTGAAAAAAGAATAGAAAGCTTGCATATTGGGGAACCCCAGAGCTGAGCCAATGATTCATCAGACTGGACTTAGCCAATCCGTATTGGACAGTTGGGTAATAAGGTAATTGGCTACTAGGGCATGAAATGGGGCAGATATGACCCGATCTCCTGATTGATTCAAAACTCGTGTTTTGGGTTTGTGGGTTGGTATCGTTAAAATACGATCCAAACAAAAACGGGTTGAATATGGATCTAGATGAGTTGATCTGAGTCAGGTTGGAGTCGGATTCAGATCATATTGATAGGCATTCAAATCAAGTCGGATCAATATTATTTTTTTTGGTTTGGGTCTTTTTTGTAAATGCTGTCGGACACATAATCCATTACCCGAATTTTGATTTGGATCCGGATAATGGATCATAGATGGATATGAATATGGATCATCCTCGATCCAAACCCTGTTATGCCCATTTTCATGCCCTAATGGGTACCTATGAATCTATGAAGCAGGATTTTGTATCAGTTTTATTTTATGCAAGTCCCTCAAATTGCCACGTATTACAGTCTTTTGGGCCCACTGGCCCCCTAAATGTTTGGCCCACACCTTGGTGGACCTACACACCAAAAAATCAGCAAGATTGGTGATTTCTAGCTGTAGGACTCGAGCACTTTTTCATCATGGGCTTCATAAACAGGGCCATGGGTTGGTTCAAGCCCATTATGAAAAGTGCTCAAATCATATGGCTAGAAATCATCAATCACACTGATTTTTGGTATGTAAGTCCACCAAGGTGTGGACCATAAATCCAGGGGGACAGTGGGCCAGAGTGTACTACGTGGCAATTTGAGGGACTTCTGCATCAAAATTTTGCCATTTGACACCACAGTAGAAGAGCCCACGTGCCTCCAGTTTGTCATCTATCAAGTTCCAACCCAATAGCATGTTGCCACCTAATCTTCAAAATAAGGCCAATGATGTCATAGTTCTGATGGTAGTTTAACTATACTACCACCTTCATTTCAGCCCTTAAATTTGGAAATGGCGACATCATAAAAAGGTGTAAGATGCCATCATTCTCAAAACCAAGTATGACATGAGTATCCAAAAAATGGTTTAAGAGTCTTAAGATCATGTGATCAAGTTAAAATATCGTTTTAATGGTCTCTCACCAGTCATTAGCAACGGTCCAGATTGAAAAAAATGTGGGCCACCGTTTAAATCAAATAAATGACTACCCAGAGAGGGGTGTTTTTGCGATTGAATCATAAGACAGACAGAGAAAGAGAGAGAGAGAGAGAGAGAAGGGGTGGAGCGACGGTGTAACTAGAGGGAGAGATCTCTCGTGCGGAAGGAGAGAGAAAGGGCTATTGTGATGCAACATCTCTCGTCTTACATGCTTGCAGAGTTAGAGATCTGAACCGCTCTTTAGCCCACCTTCAGAAGCCATGGAAATGGTAGGGTTTCTGCCTCTCGAACCCCCTTTTTGATTTGTTTGTTCGAGTAAGATGAGATAGAAACAGAATCAACTAGAAGAAAATTTTCCCCTATAATGCCTTTTTAGTTTTTTTTGGGTATTAATTCAATCCTACAAACTCTGTGTTTTAATCCTCATCTTATTCGAAAAATTCACCAGGAAATGAATCCGAATTCTCGAACATTTCATTCACAATTTCTTTGTTTGCAGATTATCGAATAAATTGGCGAATTCAAAGTCGAGTCACTAATCACGCCACTCACTTGATCCTACATTTCAAGGTTAGGTTAATTAATTAGAGGGAGCATGAGATTCACCAAAAAGAAAGAAATGATGCGATCCTTTGTAGACGATGGAAATTTGCCCTCATCGTCACTTCCTCCTCAAGCTCCACCGGTACACTCTAAATCGAGGCATAGGTGTGGCAAAATAATCCTTATTTGATTTATTTGTTTATTCACATTCATCTCTGTTTGTATCTGAATTCAGCGTTGTTTTGTTATTTTTGTTTTTTTTGTTTTTTTTGTAGTAGCAATGTCTTTCAATTGTTAGCAAGGAGGGAGATTTCTCCTCGAACGAAACACACATCAAAAAGGCTGTGGGGAGAGGCTTCTAAATGCAACATTGATTACTTTGGGCCAAACTGTGAAGTAACAGATGCAAGAAACGGGCTATTTTCATGGTAAAAGGTCTTTCTGTGATGCAATATGTAGTTCATAGTTGCTTCTCTTGTAAGTTTTATACATCGAGACAAAATTAATGTAAAACTAGACTATCCCGCTAAAACATTAGCCAAGTTACAGAGAGGTCCTGTATCATAGTATTATTTTTTATTTTTGATAGGTAAGCCTGTTTTTAAAGAGATCAGTGACTCGGTGAAGGCGGGTTTTGAACACAGGTCTATGGTATCATCACCCACAAACTTTACCAACTAAGCAAGCTAGCACCTTCTGTATCATAGTATTAAATATTGTTAAAATCGAATCAGATCGTAAAATCGTAAGAAGTGGGATTCAAATCGTTGGATCGTAAGATTCATAGATATTTTCTTTATGAGTTAAAAAAAATATGTAATAATATCCAAAAAGTATTTCTCAAAACAAATAATCTAAAAAATTAAAAAGAATATATAATAGATCAAATTAGTTCATAACCTATCATATAATGACAACGTTTTGTACAAACACTTATAACAACAAAAACATTTTACTTGGCAATCCTAATATGTGCAGACTCGGAGACACTATTATGAACTCTTTTAGTTATTCAAACAAAAATAAATAAATCAAAACTATGTATTGTCAATTCATTGTCAAATTAAAAACTCTTTAGTTATACGAACAGAAGAAAAATCAAAACCATCAATTGTTAATTCATTGTCAAATTAAACAATTTTCTATCTCTCACCAATAGTCTCAATTCTCAATTTTTTCAAATTGTATGCATATACACACATTTCTTAGCAACTATGTTAGGTGGGCTTTGAGGCGGGAAACGCAACAATGAAACTGTTTCCTTTAATAATTGAATCACAAGAATTTTTTATTGTAAAATATTAAGTTTATGCTTCTTACATAAAATTGTAATCAACTAAACACCTTGAAAAGGAGCAAAGATAGGGAAAATAGACTGCAAATGACCCGCTTATCTATAGAATAATTGTTTCAAAAAATCTCATTTGTTTTCTTTCATATAATCTCAACCGCTTAGGAGTTCTTTGTTAAGGGATTTATTAACTTCTTTATTAAATCTTTAAGGGCTGTTTAAGTCGTTGTATAGTTTTGGGGGCCCTCTCAGCCCCGTTTTAGTCTATTTACATATTTTACCGATAAAAAAAAAAAGGGCTCTTTTAAGTTGAAATATTAAAAAGCATTACAAAAAGTCAAAAAAAAAAAGACCCATGGTCGACGATGAAACTATGTTAAAATGATCTTATGTTTGCATGGAAAAATAGTAAGAAACATGTTAATTTGTTCCATTAGTAATAACACCTATTGCTTTTTTTTTTTTTGTTGTAGTGTTTAACATTTTGGCAAACCAAATGTGCAAGTACATGAGTCATTGTTTTTACCTGAAACATGCTTCATATTATTATTCAAATCATAAGATTTGTAAGATTCACTTAGAAATTGTAAATTTTTTATCTAAAGGGATTCAGACATAAGATTCAATTTGTTTGGGTTAAGATTTGATTTGAATCATAAATTGTAGAATTTTAGTAACGCTAGCTATACCGCATCGTATGATCATTCATTATCATCATTAACAATGTCTTATCCTAACTACTTGGACTCGGCATCAAGAGTCCTGTTTTGCCACTGGGTTCTATACAGAATTGTATCCTCTGATATGGCACGTGTCTTGAAAGCTTCTCTATAGAAATGACGAATCAGAATTCGTGTGGAGATTTTGCACAAGTTTTCTAACTTGATGCAACCCTCCTCCATTCGAGCTTGGGAATGGCAGTGCAAGCCTAAAGCTTTTTTCTGGCGGAGTTGTATAGTTTCTTACAATAAATTAGAATAAATTTCTGTAAATTACTCCTCATATATAATATTGTACCTTCAGAAAACAATATGTGCTGCACGATAAATAACGATGCTTATTATTTTTAACACCATGCCCTATGCTTCTAGCTGGTGTGTTTTAGATGTTAACACATTCATTGGTCAGTAAGTCACTTCAAAGTTGGGATTGTCATTTTGATATTAATGTCATTCCTTTGAATGTTTAATTATCATTTCAGGGTAGAAGCAGAGTCCTTGCGGCATCTATCAGCCAAGTATTGTCCTCTGCTGCCTCCTCCAAGGTCGACTATTGCGGCAGCCTTTAGTCCTGATGGAAGAACACTGGCTTCTACACAGTAAGTTGATGTTGCTTGTCTATCTTTACTTGCATAGTTGCATTCTTTTCTTACCTGAACTGTATATGTTGCCATGCTTACAGTGGTGACCACACAGTCAAGATAATTGATTGCCAGACTGGAAGCTGTTTAAAGGTGTTGAGTGGTCATCGACGTACACCTTGGGTGGTAAGCAGCTTGCATTTGCAATTTTGCTCAGAATCTGCTTCGATTTGTTTGCTCATAATATTCATTGCTTATCTCTAACTCTATCTTGAGATAATATATGGGGTGCATGTTCTAAATAATTCACATTTAATGAGTGAAACCTGTTTTGGATGATCTATTTCTGTTAAGCCATCCCTTTCCTTCTCATGTGCTAATGGAATTTTTGCAGGTTAGGTTCCACCCAGTGCACCCAGAAATTCTTGCAAGTGGAAGCTTGGATCATGAGGTTCGGTTGTGGGATGCGAATACCGCGGAGTGTATAGGATCACGTGATTTTTGTAATTTCTCTTGCAGAACTCCTTGTGTAAATATTACAAAAGATGGCAGCAGCATGCTTCTATGTTTACGTTTAATCTTGAATTGTTAGTTTTGCGTGGTGGATTTGATTGCCCCATTTTCTCCCATGCAGACCGTCCTATTGCTTCTATTGCTTTCCATGCCCAGGGGGAGCTCCTTGCTGTAGCTTCAGGTCACAAGGTAAGGGATTCTTGACCCTGGAAGTTCTATCTTTTGGATTAAAAATTTATTTTCCTGCATTCGATGTAGCCAAGTTATATTTATTTAAAAAATGTAGCCATGTTAGTTTCAGAAGTAATAGGGAGGTTTTTATTGATGAAGGTATCTTGAGGCGGGTGATTTTGTAATTCTTGTTTTTTTGTTTTTGTTTTGGTGGTCTTCCCCTTGTTATTAATATCTAAACTATATCTTTATCTATCACAAAAAAAAACCCCCACCGAAGCTTGTTTTTTTATTATTATTTTTTGGGTTTTTTGTTTTTCCTACCTTTAACATTTGCAATCGTGTATTAGCTGTACATATGGCACTACAACAGGAGAGGAGAGGCATCCTCACCAACCATTGTACTGAAGACACGGCGTTCGCTTCGGGCTGTGCATTTTCACCCGCATGCGGCTCCATTTCTTTTAACTGCTGAGGTAAAAACATTTGGGTAGGCATTTCATTTATTATTTACCTTTGTATACTGTCTTTTAAATCCAATAATTGGACCGATTTGCAGGTCAATGATCTTGACTCTCCAGATTCTCCAATGACACTAGCAACATCTCCTGGTTACTTGCAATATCCTCCTCCTGCTGTATTTTTCGCAAATGTCCATTCTGGTATCCGTTCAAATTTGGAAGCTAATGCACCTCCCATGGCTTTCCCTTTCTTATTCTGGCCCACATTTGCAAGAGATGAAGGAAGAACGTCTTTGCAGCATGCTAATAGGGTTGTTTGCTCAAGTGCGCAACAGAGAGTGGAATCTTCTTCTTCAATTCAGCTTCAAACAGATTCTAACATAGGAAGCCAGCATGACTCTTTGGTGTCTCCTATGGAGATCTCTCCTGTGATACCTTCTAGCTCATATCCTGTACCAGAGGACACAATAAATAATTGTTTCTCGAGTGACGTGGAAAATGCAGTGTCTGACTCTGCTATGGACATTATGGAGACCACTGAAAGGCAGTCAATAGGGGGAAATCATCAAAGTATTTCTCCTCTCCTAGATACATCAGATGGTGTCAACAATATACCACCCCTTATTTTCCAATCTAGTGGAGTTGCCGGCCGAACTCCCAGTAGGCAATCTAGGCCAGGAGTTGAGGTCACACCTGGTATCCATCTTTCAAATGTTTCTGGCAATACAGGCCTTCAAATGCTCCTAAGAAGTGGTGAATTTGGTCAACTTCATCAGTTTTTTCCTTTTGGTGACCCAATGTTTTGGGAGCTGCCTTTTCTGCAAGGGTGGTTAATGGGCCAAAGTCAAGCTGGCCTACATCCGATGCTTTCTCTTAATGATGCCCTCCATGAAAGTTCTTCTGGATTTCGTTTGACGCGGTCTGACATCTTGGCATCTGATTTGGTTACTCGTAATGTGGAAGCTCCAATGGCTTTCTCGGTAATGCCAACTAGTGCTAGCCAATCTAGGGCAGCTGGACGATCTGGTTTGCGACATCGTTCTTCACGCTCCCGCTCAGCTGGATCTGGGGAGGGTGCTGGTTTTATTAATACCGCACATGACGAAAGTGATCCTCAGCCTGTTGTTGGTAGAACTGAATCTGAACTTGCCACATCATTCGCAGCTGCAGCAGCTGCAGAGTTACCTTGCACTGTGAAGCTAAGAATATGGCCACATGATATAAAAGATCCTTGTGCCTTGCTTGATGCAGAAAAATGCCGCTTAACTATACCACATGCCGTCCTTTGTAGGTATAGCCTTTTTATTTGGTTGAAAATTCACGGTCTTCTCCAATTCTGTTGTCAACCATCTTACATGCTTTATACCATATCTTTGATTAGCATCTTGTATCATGTTGAAGATGGTCATGGTCATGTAGTCTTGGCAAATGTAACCTGCCGGTCACATTTTGCATGCCTGAAGAGTTCGATATTTACTATCCCATGAATAATCAAAATCTATATGCACATGTGATGTTTGTTGTTATGGGTTTTTTAACTTCTTCTAAGTTTTTTATGCCCACTTGCCAAAATCCCAGCTTGTTCAAAATGATAATCATATAATGCAATTTATAAACTTTCCTGGCTATTTCCTCTTTGTAATTTTGTAGGATCTCAGGCTACATATATTTGAATGAACATGTCTATTTTATGATGGCAGTGAAATGGGTGCCCACTTTTCTCCTTGTGGGAGATTTTTAGCAGCTTGTGTTGCATGTATGCTTCCTCATATGGAAGCTGATCCTGGAGTACAATCACAAGTGCACCCTGATGTCACCGGGGCTGCAACATCCCCGACACGACACCCAATTTCAGCTCACCAAGTCATGTACGAGCTTCGCATATATTCACTCGAGGAGGAAACGTAAAGCTTCTATCCTCTCACTTATCTATGATAAATATAAATTTTTTTTCTACAGTGCTCCTTATCTCTATAACAATTTTATGTTCTTTTTTGGGTGTATAGCTTTGGTCTGGTGCTTGCGTCACGGGCAATTAGAGCTGCTCATTGTTTGACTTCAATTCAGGTCAGTTTCTTTTTTAAGATTCATGTGAATTGTTGTTCTATATCTTATATCTATCAGCTGCCTTTCCATGAAATTAATGTGACAGATAATTATATATTTACTAGTTATGAGATGTTTTGTAGACCTCCATTATGTAGGTAGCTTCTGTTATCATGCTCGTGCATAGATTGAATCTCGTCTGTGAAGTTAAACTGCATGTTTACTTCTGTGTGGCAGTTTTATCTTGGACATTTCACATTCTTCAATTCAAAAGATCATGCATTTGCACAATGGAACTATCCATCTTTTGAGACAAACTTACTTGGTAGGGGTTCATTCTAGTGCAATTGGGTAAACTGGAAGTTACAGGAATAAAAGCGAGGAACTTGGAGAAGATTGTGGCAATTAGGAAAAACATAATAAAAAGGAAGAGTTGGAAGTAAATGTTAGAAACTTGAATAAAAGGGGATGTATTTTAATGTTGGACTTTGAGTTTCTGAATCTAAAAGCAACTAATTTAGATCTGTACACTCAATAGGGAAGTATATTTGATTTAAAGTAGATTTACTTAATATGTAGATGTTATATATTTTAAGCATGTTTGATTTAAGGTAGATTTACTGAAGCTCAATACAAACTATCTAAGCTTAAGAATTATCAAATCCCACTTAGAAAAAGAAATATTTGGCCGAAATACCATCGAATTCATTGAATATAGCTGACCAATGGAGCAAAGATACTTTCATCTTCGTCACAACCAATTCAATCAACCTTTAATCACAAATATTCTTCTGTTTCTTTCCTTCCAAATATTTCAACAGAGTGAATGGAAGAAGTGTCCAAAAATGTCTATTTTTTGGGTTCAATATCTTATTCTAGAATTTCAAAATGGTCTTTTCTGTGAAAATAATTTTGGTTATTTCTTAGGAGAACTTTTATCAGTTGAGTTATGCCTAAACTCATCACTTTATTTATGGCTACTTATTATTCGGTTATTCCTGTACGAAAAAGTGTTCGAAGGTCTCAATTTTGGTACCATTAGATAGCTTATTGGACTACCTATCAGACGAGCCCAAGATTATGCAACTCGGACATGATTAAGTGAGTTATGGCCAGATATGACTGCTGCACAGATTGTTTTGGTAGGTAAGGTATTTGTTTTAATAAGGGGCATAACCCCCTAAAATACAGAAAGGGAACAAACTAAATAAAGGAAGCCTATTCCAAACAGAAAAAAAATACTTGAAGGGACTATCAATTCAAACGAAGAGTCCCTATCAGAATAGAAAATGTGATTCCTTTAAAATTCTGAAGAATACAGCTCCACGAGAATAGTTTTTTTTGACTTCTAATTTCTAATCACTTGGACTTCAGATTCAGTCTTATCTTCAAATGTTCTACTGTTCATTTTTTTTTCTTCCAAAGATTCCAACAAACTGCGTAGGGAAGAAGTCTCCATAGAATTCGACCTCAAACTGGAATTGAGGGCAACTCCAACCTTGTATGAGGTCTTTCAAGTTGCTAGGCAATACCCACTTGATGTGGAAAGCTCAGAAGAAATATTGCCACACTCGCATCGAGAATGCGCAACGAAGAAGATGGTCAATTGATTCGGCATCACTTTTACATAAGAAGCACATGTTTGTCGTGATCTTACCATGAATGGTTAGATGGTCCACTATAATGATACTGTCATGGATAGCTTTTGATAGAAAGAATGTAACCTCAGAGGGAACCAGGTTGCCCCACCAAAAGCTTGAGCTCTTGTGCCACTTGGATGCATGAGGGCAAAGGTGAAAAAACGAACTGAGAGTGTCTCCGAAATGTAGGATTGCACTATATGGCCGCCGACCTTCTTAAAATAGTTTGCTACAAGGCCGTATTTGTGGGCGGCTAAGGCATATAAGGCAGCAAACTCCGATCTAAGTGTAGAATCTCCACTTCTCCACGTAGAATTGAACTTCCTTGAATTATTTCCAAATTTTAAGTGAGCAGACTTTAGGGCAAAGTCAAAGTTAAGTATCTTGCTGAGGTGGCTTAGGGTTGCAAGCTTCTTGCGCTTGTGTCCTCTCAAACACCCAAAGAGCTCCAAGCTAGGAAAATTGATTTATATGAATTCTCATCGATTCATTTGGGTATAAATTTTACATATCGAGGCATCAATTCTTGCATGTTCATTGAGTGTTTTTGATTAGTTAAATGTTTAAACTACTTAAGAATTTGTTCGCACGAGTCTTGGAATTTCATCCTTTTATTTGTTAAAAAGAGAGAGAAATAATTTCATACTACCTTTGAGCCTTCCATTGAACTTGTGCATTTTTGTACCTGCAGTTCTCCCCTACATCTGAACACATATTACTGGCCTATGGT
Source organism: Euptelea pleiosperma (assembly GCA_035048495.1). NCBI lineage: Eukaryota > Viridiplantae > Streptophyta > Magnoliopsida > Ranunculales > Eupteleaceae > Euptelea > Euptelea pleiosperma. Next base: position 18,775,524 of record CM068548.1, on the reverse strand, counting down.
CGACGCCATAGTTCACTTCTTAGAAGCATTGTCATTGATGGAGAGACAACAGTACCTATTTACACAATTTTGGAGGTGAAAGTCCAGATTCTCTACATATTTATATTTTGTTGATCTTGTTTCTAGAATTTTTAGTTGCAAGTGTTATGCATAAACAGTGGTTGTACAACATTCTTTTCTTGTTTCAAGTAGCATCATCTGTAGGCTGATGATGTGAGAGCCTTTACTCAAGTTTTGTCCACTACATTGTTCTTTGGACTGAGAAGTATGTGTAGTGCATTAGTTTTTTTGATCAATCCTTTTTTTGTAACCTCTGATTATATAATATCAAAGAAATGTTTTTTTTCCCTATTTTGGCTTCAAATTTCGTCTGTGCTTCTCAAACCTGTTTGCTTCTTTACTTGAAGTCTCTTTCTGATATTTATGTTAGTAAAGAGTACACAAATGAAAAAGAACAGTTTTATTTTGCTTATTTGATCAGATGAAAAAGAAATGCAGGGGTTTACTTTGCAGACAGAGGAGAGAAAGTCCAGTCCCACAGTCAGGGTTCCTTACACGTGGCAGCTGAGGGGTTGCAAGATCCACGTGTTATTCTCACCTCACTCTCCTTGTGTGGCAAGTTTCAGCTTGATAGCCCTCTAACACGTGGCAAAAGATGCCAATGTCTTATCTAAATAGTGAAGTTTCAATTTTTATTTAAAAAAAATGACCTGCCTCTTTTGTCATGTGGTGGAGGTCTATTGGACTGAAACTTGCCATGGGGAGAGGATGAGGCCTGAAATAGTGAAACTTGTGGACACCTTCTGGACCACCAACTCATTTGCCACGTCTAATAAAAACCCGATAGTGGGGAGTTTTCTCTCCTTTGTCTCTGGAGAAAGCCTTCTCCCAAAAAAGGAAACTTTCAAGTCACTAAATCATTGACTGGATCAATATATAGAGTAATAGAATCATTTTGGCACTCTTTAAGTCTTACCAGTTGGTAAAAGGATAACTAAGTGATATGGAATGAATGGATTCCATTAGTTTCTCTGTTTAATAGAAGGGAAATGTAAAATATTAGTTTACAGTCGTACATAATTCACGAGGTTAGAGTTCTTTGGTGTCCTAAGTTCTTTTGGAATCTTTATGACTGCGAGGCAGATCGGATGATTGATCTCTCTTAAGATTAGAAGGGGAGTATGTTCTTGAAGACAAAAGTGGGTGGAGGTGGAATCAAGATGGGTTGGTTCACAGTTTGGTCATTCTATGATTCTATTACAAGTGGCAGGACTTCAGCTTGGATGGTGGCTAAGGACCAATCATTTTGGATGATTGGTCTCCCTTGTACTCTCTATAGTTGCTTTCTTAGCTTGGACGGTGGCTAAGAACAAAATCATTATGTCAGATCACCTCACCAATAGGAAAGAGTTTTTCTAAAATGTGTGTTTTTTGTGTAGAAATGCGAGAAATCTGTAGACCGCCTGTTTCTTTGCTGCTCTTTTACAGAGTTGTGGATTTGCTTGCTATGGCTCTTCGGTTTATGTTTGGGAGTTTCCAAGGCACATTTGACTTATTTTCGGGATGTTGGGCACGCGATTTTGGAAGAAGAGGAAGATCGTTTGGAGCATATTCCCCTTTGCATTTTGTTTGGGAAGTTTGATTGGAAAGAAAGAAATACTTGTGTTTTTCAAGATGAGGTGAGCTCCCTTGTTGGGCTACTTGAAAGCATAGAACTCATGAGGAATAAGTGGGATTTGATTTCGAAGGACTTCAGCGCATTAGCCATTGGAGTTTTGACTTTGATGGAGAACAATTTTTAGAAGCAACACATACCAGGGGGAAGATTTTAAAGATGTAAGTAAGATCGACCATGTTTTATGGTGCAAAGTGTTGGGTAATCATAAAAATAAAATGTTCATAGAATGAGCGGCTGAGATGAGGATGTTGAGATGGATTGGTAAAAACACTAGGAAAGACATAACCAAAACCGAGTACATTTAAGACTAAAGAGAATATCGGAGTAGCCGCAATAGGTAATAAAATAAAGAGTAGTTGATTGGATGGTTTAGTCATGTATGAAGAACACTGATGACAATACCAATGAATAGGAACGTGCAGGTTGAAGGCTTGAAAAGTGCGGGGAAGGCATGGTTTTAAGTCTCGGCTGAGACATTAGATGTACTATTGACTCTCCTGAGACAGCAAGAATATTTCTCTTTCACATTGGATTGTTCAAGATAGCACTGAGACTGAGTCAACTTGGTCTCGGCCAGACAATCCAACCTCCAAGACCGAGTAAAAGAAACCATGGGGGAAGGCCAAAAAGGATGTGGATAGAGGTAGCAACAAAAGATATGAAGACACTTGGGTTAACAAAAGTCATGACTCTGGAATTGAACTAAGGAATAAGATTAGTGTTGCCAACTGCATATGGTTGGGATAAGGCTTGTGATGATGATGGTGTGTCCTAGGTTAATTCTAATGTTTGGAAAAAACTGGGGATTAGTTTCATTCAGTGTTTTAAAAGCTTGAGGCATATATGAGGCGGTTTCCCTTTGTGAGGCGAGGCATAAGCCTTAACTTTTTATTATTATAGAAAAATGATCTAAAAATGCCATAAAATCATAATAAATTAAAAATATGAAAGAAGCATAAAATGGAAAGAAAACAAAAAAACTCGATGGCTCTTCTTCTTAATGATTTGCCGTAGCGGGTGACAATTTCAAATCCAAGAAGATAATCTAACTCATAAACTTGGTCTCAATTCATAAAACAAAGATACTAAACTAGCAAACAAGGGAACAACCAAATACCAATCAAATCAAGGATTAACTAAGAAGCAAGTAGCTACCTCAAGGAATCAAATCTATAGTTTTATACAATACAACCGTACTCAATAGTCAATACTCAATACTTTCGAAGTTTAATATTTCCAAAGTTCCATAATCTGAATACTAGAGAGATTATCTGAATTCTAACATTAACAAGTCTTTGGTCTTCATTCATCAGCATCTCCTTCATCCTCATCGCTTGTAAAGATCATCCAAAGAGTCATCTTGGTACTAATTCCTCTTCTTCATCCATTAATTGCATTGGCGTCGTACCTTTATCTAGTTAAGAAAAATGAAAATAATAGTTATGACTTATGAAAAGGAATTGAATAAATTTTAAACCTAAACAATAAAGTCTTTTATTTGTAGTTTTCAACCAGACTACCACTTACCTCCTCTTTAGGCCGTTTGGCAATTTACTTCCTCCTAGTTGAAGTGGTTTTACATTTACCAAGCTCATCATCTTAACGACATTGACATCAAGCTCATCGATGTCATTATGCCATGAAGGCTCTTCTACACCTCCCTCTTTATCAGAGTCAGACTTTCAACAATCTATTCATCATCCGATTCAACCATGTCAAAATAGTTAGCTTTGACAGTTCTTTAAAAAAAGAGGAAAAATATGGTTAAAACAATCTTTTTTTAGGTCATTTAAACCACTAAACACCATTAGGGAGGACATTTTGGAAAGGATCAGTCCAATAATACCACTCACTGGTAAATAGCGCAATACTTCTTCGTGAGTCTCTGCTTTTCGAATATGGAACATCATTTTTTCTTTTGTTCCCTTACGTTTCATGCTTGTAGGAGATCCATCCTGCATAAAAATGGGAGCATTTATCTTCACAACCAGGGACCGATTTGCTACATACTAATCTTGCAAGTTGAATATGATGACATTTATATTCTGGCTTGAGGGGGTTTGTTGTTAGAGTAGTATAATCATTGTTTACTTATATGGTTGTAGATGGCCTGTTTTGAGGGTCTACCCTGTGGTGCCACCTTGGCACCATGTCATGGAGCTCCACCAGCTTAACTGATGTGGTGACAACACGTCACTTATCTATTCAGCATCTGAATGTCACCTGGCACCATTGCTAATCAGTGGGTCATAGAGTGATAGTAAGTTTTGTGGCCAAGAGGAATTGAGAAGCTTTTGATCAGCAAATGTCAGTCGCCTATCAGTAATATGGAGGGAAGTTATATGATGGTTTAGGTGCCTACATGGAGCCTGGCCCAATGCTCACAATGGCCATGTGTTTGTAGATTCTGTCCAGTTCCTATACCATCCTTTGGCCCCCTCAACAGAATGGCAGGAAGAGTCTTTTCTAATCTGTACCTCAGATAGACACAAGTATCTGTAGTTCATTGTACTGGCATCACCTACCTTTCGACAAAGGACAGACAGAGAGACTTGATGTCAATGGTAGTGGTCAGGAAGAACATGCCCCGTGCCTGCTTTTCAACTGCTGTAACCACCCTTTAGTGATCTATAACTATAGGGCTCCTTCTTAGTAGGGGTCCCAAGCTTGCTAGGTACAACTCCCCCTTCTTGCTTTCTGTCTGATCTCTCCTCTCTCCCTCGCCAAATTTCTGCCTCTTCTCACAGTAACATAACAGAGATTGAATGGTGACCTGGTTTAGGCTACTGCTGGAGCCACTTCACTATGACTTGCATGACTGTATCTACTTCTTTGCTTTCTGTCTGATCTCTCCTCTCTCCCTCTTCTCAAATTATAACCTTTATTAGTCACTTAATTAGGGGTATTTGTCATTTTTAAGAGTGAAATGACAATGATTGTCTTTGATTAGCTAATCCCAAACCCAATTTTTTTACAAAGTTCACTTTTTGTTGTGTAGTTCATTGTTTGTTTAATCATAAAACTCTGATTACCTTGCGAGAATCTATAGAATATAGATTGAACTGCTTCATAAGTTCTATTGGGTGATTACATAACATTTTCCCTTGTTCAACTATTTATTATATTTGATGGTATCATCACTTTTCAACACCTGTTCTATGATATAGGTTTACCGAGTTTCGGATATGGAGCTTGTGAGAGTGCTCCCTAGTGCGGAAGATGAGGTTAATGTGGCGTGCTTTCATCCTTTAGTTGGAGGAGGTCTTGTTTATGGAACTAAGGTGAAGATATGAGGATTGGTAGGATTTTTAACTTCTGAATATTCACAGATCTAATTTCTTGAATTTGCGAAATGTTTGTTTGCTGTAAAATGCAGGAAGGGAAGCTCAGGATTCTTCATTATGATAGTTCTCATGGCACAAATTGTACAGGACCGAATTTCTTTCTTGAAGATAACATGCTTGAGGTAGAACGAGACCCGAGTTTTCAATTGGTTTTTTTTTTCCTTTTTATATGTTAATCTAGTAATTATTTGTTAAAGTTTACACAAAAGATTGAATAAAACCATTATTAGGTGTTTTTAACATATAATCCTATTTTATAAATTAAGTTTCTGCGAACCATCAGTTCTTATGAATGCTTCTAGAATGGGGGCCTATTTTGATATATTCAATCACAAGGATGAGGAGATGTTTATAGACATTGGAAATTTTTGGCATGCCTCTTTTGGATTTTAAACTTGGTTATGCAACAACCTGAATAATGTTGTCAATTTGCCTCATTCTCATGCATTCCCTTTTTGAAGAATTTTTTTTTCTTGAGTTTGTTTCAAGTTGATATTACCTTTTTTAGTAATTAAAATTCCAACGAACTGTCACCATGGCGGAATATTAGTATTTGGTTCCGTCATTCAATTGAATCTGGATTCTTTTAGTTTTTGCACATTTTGGCGCGATCAAATTGCTGCAATTTGTAATTCAATAGTTTATTGTCATAATTGCGTTGTAATTATTTATATTAGTATTCTTCTCTTTGTTGTAGGTCCAGACATATGCTTTAGAATGCTAAAAACTAGTGATCGTCATCCATTTATCGGGTGTACTCTCGTCTTGGATGGTATACAATCCCAACTTTGTTTCTGCCTGCCAATGCATACTCAGACCTTGAGATTTTTATTGGAATGATTCTTCTATTATTCTTCCATTATCCAAAAGGTTTCCTTCTTTAGAAATGACATTCCTTGCCATTTAAGGATTTGCTGCGAGGCTGTAGTTTCAAATGATGGCAACTTAATACTTTTCTCTAGAGTCTTTCTTGCTTTGTAGCTCATTACAACGTTAAAGTAGTCATGAACCAACATTTTTTTCTTTTTAAAAATTATCCGTTCTTTTGACAAAAGTCACAAAACTATCAGAAAGAGAAAAATAACGATGGAGTTAACTTGAGGAGAAATCTCTTGTTCCAGTTAAGATAATTCATGGATGCATAACTCTGACATGTTATTTGTGCAATAAACAGTTTATCTCTAGCGGTGCAACTTGGTCCGGTTAGAGGTCATACTCTTGGGCCTGGGTCCACACCCATGTAAAGGATATCAAAATTGGGCTGAGCCCTTGTCACCCGAGTCTGATTTGTTCGGAATCTCAGATCAAACCCGAGTCATGGATACAAGAGTTACAATTGTGAGTTGCAGGGCCGGAAATCATGGGTGTTAAGAGATGGAAACAATTGGTTGTAGAGGTTGAAATTTGCAGATTGCAAGGGCTGTATAAGAAAATGAAAATACCTACTTGCTTGGAATATTTGCTGGTGGCTTTGTTGAAACTTATACAATGAATGTTGATGCATGATCAATCTTATGCTTAAACAAGCAGTGTGGGCCATAATAAAACCATACATGTTCAATTAAACAGCTGGAAGCTTCTACATGGCCAATTATGTAATGCTGAGCTGAAGCCGCCATTTAATTATGTTTGGACTCAGAACAACAGTATTCTCTGACCATTTTAAAAGGATGGGTTATAAACAATTCAGAAACTCTTGTTTGCTTGGCAATGTAGTTTCATTTGTGTATGGGAGAGAAGATAGAGAACCTAGGAATTGCTCCTTTAGGTGTTAAAATAAAGGAGTCAATTGAGATAGTTTGTTCATATGAAAAAGGCCATTGACAACATCAGTGAGGAGTGAACAAGTTGAAGGCTCAAAGAAAAGGAGAAGGCTGAAGAGGATGTGGATTGAGGTGGTGACTGGTGAGATTTGAAAGCATATCTATTAATGGAGGATACGGCCTCGGATAAAATGGAATGGTGGAACAGGATTTGTGTAGCTGACCCTAAATAGTTGGGACAAGACTTGGATGATGATGATGGCAATAATCAATGGAGAGAAGTACTAGTCCAAAGATCACTTCAGTGGCTGAAAGCAGATCCGTATACGAACCCCATAACATGACATGGAGCAGTAGCCCCCAAATCCTGGAAAGCAAATGAGGGGTTTTAGCATGTAGGTGTTTTGAGTGCCTATTATATGTATCTATGCATTGATCACAAGTCAAATATGTCTGGAGGAGCACTTAGGTATCTTGTTGTTACACTGAATGTGATCAATATAAATTCTGTAACATTTTCTCCAAATTTGTTATAGCTGTTGAAGCAGCTATTGGACCAGCTGCTGTTTTGTCAATTCATCATAACAGAAAATCAACTTGTATCAATCAAATTAGTTTGTTGAATAAACAGTGGTAATCATATAAATAAAGAATAGAATACTCACCAATTCGAATGGACATGTACAACAGAAACATATGACCATGTTTACTAAAATGTAATAAATCAAAGTACCTTTGCCCTCTCTCATGAGCAGATTTAGAAGTAGACTGATTAGAAAACAATTCTGGTAAAACATTGATTCGACTTAGATCATTTGTCTGCAAAATATTTATCATTTACTACATCACTAGATTGAAAGTTTATGACATTAAAAAAATATGTATGGATCATAATGTCAGATTCAGTAAAGATTTATGACATGTACAGCGTGTATTCATTGTATTCGATCCTGCCCTACAAAGTTTTGGAAAGGATACCTTGGGATGGATGCAAAGTTAATCAAATTGCTTATTCTCCAAGAATAGAAGACTGTGTAGGTTGTAATGTAAGAGATTTTAATCCACTTGTCCAACGGATGTCAGAAGGTTTATTAATGGCATGAGACAACCTGCAGCATGGGTCTAGCTTGTTGATACTTTCCAGAAAACTCCACTAGAATCCATTTGATTTCTCTTTATTGACAAAAACATGTACTCGATAAAGTATATACGTTCCAGAAAACTCAACTAGAAACCATTTGATTTCTCTTTATTGACAAAAACATGTACTTGATAAACTATATTATAATTTTTGAGCACTGGTTTTTCTGGTCAATGTGTATCTTGTCTTTACCACAAATTAGTTTCTTTCTTTAATAATAATGGTTGTTTTGCCAATATATGCGGGTTCTTTAATTTTATTTCTCCTTTATGGGAGAAATATGGTGATTCTATGGTCTACTATATATGCACGTCTGTTTGAACACTAAATGATTGCACGTTCTGTTACCATTTCCAATTGGACGATCCATTGATCCAATTAAAACCGGATTATAAATGTACAAAATATTTTTCACTGAGACTAGAAAACATGAGCTTTCCATAGGACCCATTTTACTGATGGAACTAAATTCAAGATTGTTCTATTTCCTGATGTTAGCAATCTACAGCGTTCAGATAGGACTAAAAATGCCCAAATTCAGATATGAATACAGACACTGTTATGGGAAAGCGAGATAAGATTTTTCATTTTTTGAAATTCGGGAGATACGAATACGAATGTCCCATCCATTATGTTCACACTATGTTTAATTGTAAATTTTTCAAGATAAGTATCTTTGTTTAACACATGATGCCGAATATAATGGAATTTCTAGATTTTCAAAGTTTCTTGCTGCAAAATTTGTATAACCTATAACCTATTGACATGAGCAAGGAAATTGTTAGGATTTAAGAAAAATAAATGTACAATAGAAAATGAGAAATTGGTGGCTCAGAAGTATCCATGCAGCTGTACCAGTATCTGTATTTATCGTGTAGATATGGGTATGACAGACATGTTGGAGTATCCGGGTATCATAGATAGGATCATTTTCATCTCAAGATCTTTTACATTTTTTCATCATGTGGGAGTTAGAATTAATTCTTATACCTATTTCTATCCATCTGGCGATGGAAAAAATGTTCTACAATATTTATTATGTACACTGAACAGAAGTTCCGGTTAGTTCCTAGGACACTCCAACCACATGCTCATACATTGTTATGTGGCTAAGGAGATATGGGAGCATTTCCTACAACTTTTCGGGGTATCATGGGTCTTTCCTAGGTCGGTTTTCGATACCTTTAGTGGATGGTACTCTAAGGCCTTTTCAGCTCCTGGTCGTTTGCTTTGGAGAATCGCCACTTTTGCTATTGGTTGGGAGTTATGGAAGGAAAGAAACCGACGGATGTTTGAAGACGAGGCCAACATTGACGGGATAACCATGAAGGCATGAACATCAAAGCTGCCCTCTACCATTGGGGTTCATCCATCTCAGAGTTCAGACAGTTCAGATTTGAAGATTTTTTTTTCCGATGGATTAAAATGATCATGTAACCGAGGCGCTTTTCTCGGGGCTTTCGTTCTTTTGGGTTTCGGGTTTTTTTGCGCTTGGCGCTTCTCCTTTTCTGTTGGTCTCTGGAACAGTTTTTTGGGGCTCCCTCAGCCCTTCTTTAATGCACATCTTTTACTGATAAAAAAAAAATATCTAAAATATATTAGTTTTTGCATATTCAGAAGGGTGCCTATGTTTAAAGCGTATTTCCTCAGGTACTCCATTTGGATGTCAAAAATGTATTATTCTTTGCTTAAAAAGAAATTGCCTATGTCTAATGCAAATTATTTTCACATTTCATCTGTTGGTTTGTGATCCGTTTTATCTGCGTCTGATTCAATGCATTGCAGTTTTTCATTTTTGGTAAACTTGTGTTAATTCCTTGGCTATGTTACATTTCAGGAACACAGGGCATGTGTGATGGGGTGAAAACTTTGCATTCTCATTGTGGATCAATGCATCTTGTCGCCGATGGAGTTCCTCATTTTTCATTTTCTTTACACCTGTAAACCATAAAACACAATCATGTTTCCTTGTCTAAAATGTATGTACAATGCCCCAATGTTATCTCATTTTTATATTTACTCATGGACGGTGTCAAATAGTAAGAAACTGTGGTCTACTCCATGAGGAATCCAAGCAGCTGGAATTCAGATCCAAGTTTCCAACACAGAATCAATGTAATTTTCGAGAGTTGCATGTGTACTATGCCAGTAAATATGCTTGTTTTGCTTCAGAATTTGTTAAACATCGGATGACATGTTTGCCGTTGTAGGTTGCCCCGCTTGCCTGAGAATGTTCAAAATATTGAGTTTCACAAGCATTACATTTTATTAACCATAAGATGGGGGGCAAGCATGCCGATTGTATGCAAGAATGGAACAACTGACGCATTTTCTGCGTTTTTTTTTTGTGGCATATGAAAGAGAACACATTTAGAGGTTCCTATCATACTACGATCTCCACACTGACAGGCTGGTTAATGGACACCTTTAAACCAGTATAGAGACATTATTGACGTCAAGTTGCCATAATTTTCCTATTTTGTTCACCTGGCATTTTACCAGTTAGACCAAATGTTTCTTCGCAATCTCTTTGTTTTGGAAAAACATGATTCTTCTTTGATTAAATGAGAAAAACATGCCTGTTACCAGCCGTAATTTTAATTGAACGACACAAAAATCTGTCTTTCATTCGACTTTAGAGGCTGTTCGTATGCACAAATCATAATTAGCTATTCGAAAGCTCGAACCAGAGTTCACCAGGCACGTTAAGGACCTAAAACTCAGGAAAAGAGGTCAAGTTAACAAACCCAAATTTTTTAGGTGATTTACTGTCACAATTTGCGTTTGGACTTTTTTTCTTGTTTAAAAGAAAAAATCAGATGCTGCAATTCGTAGGTAAACAGCAGATTACAATGTATGTTTAGGCACGTCGGACACAGGACAATGGCACTATGCGGCTGATCCATATTGTCTGCTATCAAATGGACGGTCTGGATTGGCTGTCAAAAGTCCCGTTGTAAGAAAAACTCCACTCTAGTGAGGAGGTCTGGAGCATACTTGCACAGAGAAAAGTATCCTATAAATTGCTTCAACAAGTGAAAATGGGAAAATACAAGGGGAGAACCTCTTAAATTTGGGATATTAGAATCCTTAAACAAGAGGATGCTGATAACTTTACAAACCTTTCCTAACATTTCAGTCACCATACAATATCTCTGCACAAAGTAAGATGCCAAATTTGTGAAAAATACAATCAAAATGCCAAGTTTTTCTTTCTTTTTTTTCTTTTTTATTAATCATTTTTTTTAAGGCTGACCACATTTACAAAATAAACCATTAAGAATTTAAACCAACTAAAACCTTACTTTGGAGCCTCAAGCTATCTAGTTGTAGTACCTTGTAAAAACTCCCATGACCTTTTCCTTCTTTCCCACTTTACAACTGCCTTTTTCTCATATTTCCACTTCCGATACCTTTCTCGATCCTTCAACCAGCTGGAATAATCCTTTCCCCGCTTGCACACAATGAAATCAGCCAAATCATCAAAATCTGATGGTTTTTGGAGGCCTTTCTGTCTGCATTTGATAAAACTTTCCCCGTTGCAGGTATCATCTTCCTCTATGTTGAGAACACACTCCTTTACATCCTTGATGACCAAGGTCTTTCCTGAGGTTTCTGATTGACCGTCTTGCATTTCTGCGCCGTTGCTTAGAAGAGTATCCATCCTGCAAAGAAGCAAAACTTGCTGATACTGAAAGGATGACCAAATGCAGATTTTGTAAGCTGCGCATATTGCGATCTTGGCGTGAAATCCATGTTTATGAGATCTAGGCAAAAAAAAACTCAATTGGATGACCCTAATCAATCAGTATATCCATTCATTCAGACCGTCAGAAAAATATGACAGTGGTTGAACAGTCCTAAAAGAATAAAAAAAAATCTATAGGTTAGATGCTAGGATTATCTGACCAGGTTGAACTATGGCCCATGAGATCTACAGGGCAGGACCAAAAGAATAGTTGGTCCAACCCACTACATGCGTGCCACGTGTAAGGCACAGGTAGGTCAGATGGAGGTAGGATGTGTGAGTTGACCCAAGTATTCCTCTTATTTTCCTTTTGATTAGTATGCACTACTTGTATTTGCATACTAATATATCATCCGAAATTATCTTATTAATGGTCGTGTACGCAAATCGGGTTTCCCCGGATCAAAATGTGTACAGCACATGTTCATGTTTCTCAAAAAATGCAAATGAACAAATCCAAATGAATGAATCAATGCACCATAAAAAATCAATATAACTGAATCTAGTCAAACATTTACTGAAATGTAAAATAATACCTTGAGCACATGTGCTAAATTCAGACTGCTGAAGTATCTAGATTCAAACAAATGTGGCAATTGAAAAAACCTAGTAAACTAGCAAACAAATGGTATTGTTGTAAACAATTAAACTTTATGATATCGGATACTCATGCTTAGAATACTGTATTGACAAGATAAGATACTGAATGCAGATACTTCTGTGATACTCATTTCCTATTGTATTATTGTTTTCTCGACTCCTAACACTATTATTTGTCGAAAAAATATATAAATTGATAGCACATTGTAAAATCTTAATGTAAAACTATGAATTGCTATAAGTTTAGCATAATGTAAATACTCAGAGATCATACTTAGTTTAGAAAAAAAAAAAATACAAAAAATGTCAACATAATGGATAGGATACCCACATCAATAATCTGTCTTGGATTTCAGGAAACGAGGAATTGTGCTCTCATTCTCTGTATCTTTATCCCTATCTTGAATCTTGACATCTTAGTTTAAATGAAGTCTTAGAATAGGAGCTAAAAGTCTCAATTGTCCTTTAACTTAAAGCATGGTTTACAATATTGGTATTGGAAAGCATAGTTAACTCCAAATTATGATACCGCATACCTATAGAAGATACATATCAATACACTTAAGATAAGATAAATTGTAAAAAAATTAAAAAAAAATATACATATAGATGCATATAGAAGGGAACCTCAAATGGATATATTGACATCATTAAAAATATGTATTGAGGGAGCAATAACTAGTGTTAGAACAATTGGTGGTGAGTTAAGTGGGTTTCCAATTACAGTGGATTGCACAAAGGATCAGCCCTAAGAGTATTACCTATTTGCTTTAGTTATAAATAAAGTAACTGCTCGTATCCAAGATTAGGTCCCTTGGTGTATGTTATTTGCAAATGGCATAGTATTACTTAATGAGACTAGGGATACGGTAAATACAAAACTAGAACTTTGGAGGAATGTTTTGGAATCTAAAGGTTTTAAAATAAGTCGAACTAAGACAGACTATATGGAATGCAATTTTATCAAGGATACACAGAGAGATGATCCGCCAACTGCCAACCAGGAGATACCTAAAAGTGACCAATTTCATTACCTTGGTTCTATTAACGGCAAAAACAAGTTAAAGTGTAGAACTTTTTTATTTTTATTTTTTGTGCAAGCAAAGTGTTGTTGTTTTGTCTTTTAGTTATTAACAAAACAACAAAGGGAAAAGCCGAAAAGGGTTCACGAAGGCATGGGTTTCGTTGATGGAGCTGTGGAAACCCGAAAGACGATCGGACACAAAGAAAGGGAGAGGGTTTCTTTCTACAGTCCAGAATCGACGGCCCTCAAATCTTGATATGTATTATCTAAGATTCTGGATCATGAGAAAGAGAGAGAGAGAGAGAGCACCTTGGTGATGGCGAAGACATTGCATGGCAACAACGACTGCAACTATGAACGGCAATGGATACCGAGATGGTGAACGGCAACGATGAGTTAAGACTTGCTCGAGTTGAGCCGTCGATTTTCTCGATCGACGAGTCAACCCAAAACTCGATCGGGTTAGTTTCTGACCGAGTTTCTGCCAAGTCACCTCAAAAACCAGCCAAGTCAAGTCAACTCGACCAAGTTTCGAGTTGACTCGACAAGTTTTAAAACACTGCATGGACATGGGTATCTATAGATGAAATAGGTGGCATCCCCTTCCCTTTTCTCCTATTAGACTCTTTGACCATCAGTTTCCCAAATGGCTAAACTTAACATGACTCCAACCAAAATTTACCAAAATAAAACTACTCGTTGGAAAATTAAAGAAAGTTTTTGAAAAAGGACATGGGACTCTTACTTAGAACCTTACTCCTAAAAAGACAGTCCAAATCTAACCTGAAAACTTAAGGGGCTCTTTGGAAACCCGAAAAAATGGGTCAGTTGGGGTCAGTCCAGGTCCAGTTAGTCTGGTTTGTGTTTGGCAACCGTGTGGAGCACACTTTTTGGACCCCATTTTTCAGATTTTGCCCTTAAAACAGAACCAAAGCTTGCTTTTTGAATAGAAGTTGCAACAACGAACCGGTTCTTCATCTAAAAATGGACTCTTTCACCATCAGTTTCCCAAATGGCTAAACTTAACATGACTCCAACTAAAATTTACCAAAATAAAACTACTCATTGGAAAATTAAATAACATTTTTCAAAAAGGACATGGGACTCTTACTTAAAACCATACTCCTAAAAAGACAGTCCTAATCTAACGTAAAACCTTAAGGGCCTCTTTGCAAAACCAAAAAGGGTCAGTTGTGGTCATTCCAGGTCCAGTTAGTCTGGCCTGTGTTTGGCAACCTTGTGGGGCGCACTTTTTGGACCCCGTTTTTCAGATTTTGCCCTTAAAACAGAACCAGAGCTTGCTGTTTGAATAGAAGTTGCAACACCGAACCGGTTCTTCAATCTCTGAACTGGCTAGGCTTTGGAAACATGAGATTTCCAAAATGGCCCTGAGACTTACTAAAATATTTTCTTTTTTAAATCTAAAAGAGAGAATTTCTTCATTGTTCTAACTTCATTCTGATTTTGGCCATAACTCACACAAATCATGTCCAAATTGCATCAGGTAGCTAATTGAATAAACTTTCTAACGGCAACAAAATCGAGGCATTCAGGCATATATGCCGTAGAAAAATAGGCCTATAAAAGTAACAAGATTATACAACATCACCCAAATTTAAAAATAATTATAAATATTAATTTGAATTCTGGAACATTAAATCCATGCAAATACAATATCTGCCATGGATTTTGTAGATTATCCACTTCCTTCATTTTATTTCAAAAACATAATTCTTTTTTTCAAAAATTTGACACTAATACAATAAAGAAATTGCGGGGTGCATGCTCGAAGTAATTAGCAAGGACTTGTTTGGCTGCATGGTTGAATGGGAAGTGTGTACCTCAGGTTGACCATCTGAGTCTTCTGAAATTTTGATGCAATAATTAGACTGGAATGACGGTCGAATGAAACCTGCATCATTACTCCAAGATTTAGAAACACCGAGCATATAACATGGACTAAATTAAGTAAATACAAAAAGTCAATGGGACTAGCAACAGCAAAAGAGAGAAAAAAATCACCTCTGAGAATTTTTTGGAAGATTGAGAAGACAAAGATTTCTCTTGAAACCCAAGCAATGGCTTCAATGCATCTAGATTACCCTCTTCAAAAATAAATAGATTCATCAGAGTCATCATCATGAATATGCATCCCTTCCATAAGAATTCAAGTCCTCTGTCAAAACTTAAAAACAGCAAGCCTGCAAAATGCATGAGCATCAGCTTGGACTCCTTATGCCTTGCGGGGTAAGTTCCCATCACATCACACAAAAGCTTTTGGATTGGATGACTAATACTGTATTGTGGAAAACAACCAATAATTCCTATTATAAAATCATACTCCCTACATAGAGAATAATCTTTTAAAGTTTTTGGGCAACCCAAACTCCCACTTCGCATACTCCAAATAGTTTGCAGCAGTGAACTGCTCATTAACTTTATTATAGAACCAAGAAGGTACATTTCCTGCTGACTTACATCTCCACTTTTATTCAATACAATATCACCAATTCCGCTAGAAAGAGTCCTTGATAAAATGCAATTTAAAATTGACAAAATCTCATCTCTGTGTGACTTGTCAAGAATATGTTGGTTCTCCTTCACATATGCAATAGATGCACTCATTAGGTCAGGCTCCGTTTTGGAGAACAAATCATGAAAACATGGATGCCAGGAATCAGAGAACTTGGTAATTTGAAGATTAATTTTATTATATGTGACTGCTTGAACATAAGATTCAAATATTGGATGGAATCCTCTCCCCAATGTACATGGTTTATTAGGAGAAGCCGATCCACTTTTAGCTCCTATAGCATGGTCACCCAATTGTAAACTAGACATGTGTCTAGCATAAAAGATGAATGATTTTTCAAATGCCGACAAGTAGCAATTCATGACTCTTGGATCTAATCTTTGATCCTCTGAAGCCATGTGAATACCAATGCATCTAGAAACCAAGGAAATCATATAAGCTTGGAATATTTCTGGCGCAGAAAGCACGACAGGGGTTCCTAGCAATTGCATAGCTGCGGTCAGGCTTAGCTCAAGAAATGGGGGTTCCTTGCCATACTGCCAGAACAATGTATTCAGGAACTTCTTAAATGCTTGCTCATCAGAACCTGATAAAAGAAAGTGAATAGAGATCATCTCCAACACAGCATCGCTATCCCCATGACTGAAATGGCACATAAATAGCTTCTCATTTGAGCAAGAAACAGTGTCTATTGTCATAAAATACTGTCTCAATTGCCTATGCACCAAAAGTTCGTCCACGAAGACCTGAAATAAATGCCAAAAGTAAGTTTCTAATGGATACAGAAAGCTCTTATACAACTTCTTTGGCTAGTGAAGAAAACATATATACAGAAAAGGAAAAAATTAAAATACTCAGATTTAGCCAATAATGATTTAGAGAACTTCAGCGGAGAATTTAGTAGTTGAACATTGAAGAGAACCAATAATCGAGACGAGAAAAATATCGAAGGCAATAGGCAGACAGTAAGGATGTTCACCAACCGCATAACAGAAAACCTGGCGCACATGCATGGTGTGAAACCCATCATTTGAAAAGGAAGGGCCAAAAGTCAACCCAAGTGGAAGGCCCTAACATCCCATCTGTAACATTCTATTGGACAGTCAGAAATATTGTGGTTAATGGTCTATTAAAAGAGATAAGATCTCCTAAGTGGGACCCATGGTCCCATTCAATGTTGTGTACCACCTCCCTGCATGTGCGCCAATTATACTGCAATGTTGTTGAACAATTGTCCTTACAGTCTATCAGATGGGTACCTTAGATGTCTTCAATCATGATTATGAAGCCCGCATGTTTGAAACACATGTTTGACATTTAAAAAAAAAATTAAATAACAAAGTTTAAGATGTCAAAACTACCTCAATAATTGAGCACAGAAAAGGAATGGGTGAACCAGATTGTTCAACAAAACACATGAAAGCATCACATTCCTCCATTATAGAGGTGATACCACCGTCACTAGCATATTTGCTTTCGCATGAAACCGATCTCTTGAAGCTGATGGCATTTTTTCCATTTGCTCTCATGTGGGAAGAAACATGCAACATTAGATCTGGAGAACATAATTTGCTGAGTAATGAAAGGAGAATTCGGCATTTCTCGGAAAGAAGACTCTGGTCAAACTCTAGCAAATGCAACATGACCATACAACATCTTAATAGCATAGCTAATTCTTGTGGAGGGCCCCATGAATCAGAATGCAGGCTAGCTCGTTCAAATGCTATATTTACAGGAACAAGGCCTAAACCAGTGAATAACTGTTCAAACCTCCTGGAAAGTACTTCAAAGAGAAAATCGGCAAGAGTACAAATATCTTTAAATGTCACATTAAAACCAAACTGCTGGTTCCCCATATCAAAGTAATTTGAACCTCTGAAATTAAAGCACTGTGGTGACAAGTCCAAAGACAAGTGGACGAGCACGTAATACAAACTTTTCAGAAGTGGTGGCTTTAAAACCTGAAAAGTTCAGATTATTCAGATCAGAAAACATGTAAGAAATTTTCATGAAGATCAAATTGATGAAAGAAATGTGAATTGTTGAAAAACATGTCAAATTGAAATCAAAATGTAGCAGAATCATCCAACTCCATACCTCAGGATGCTTAGTATCAACAGCGTCAAGCACTCTTCTCAAAACCTCCGGGCTAGTACCAGCCTTCTGAATTACACTGAAAAACAACAAATGCAGAGTAAATATTCATCTCTTAAGCATTTTCTCAAGCATTATGTGTTCAACGTAACATAACCCCCAATAGTGGAACAAATAAAGGAAAGACAATTGGGATGGTTTGGGCCAAGTCTTTAACTGGTCCACATAACGGTCACATCTGAGTCCAAAAATATTCATTCTACTACTACAAATAAATAAATAAAATAACCTCGATTACTGTAAAATAATGGTTAAAGAACAAAATAACGGTCGTAATTTCCGTTATAATAGTAAGCTTGTTTTTTTTGGTTTTTGTAGTTACATTCTAAATAACCTAATGGGGTTGGGGTGTTACCATTATAACGGCCGCTACAACATTTTTTTCTTAAACCATGGTCTGGACATATACAACAAAAACCAATGGCGGCAACAATGAAGATAAGATATTGTTCTAGATAGAATTGAATGGCAGAAAAATCATTGTAAATGATGAGGCTGATAAATAAAGAAATATGCAACATACTTAACAGTTGTGGTGGGCCAGTGAGTAGTGATATATACCGTTGATCACCGATTTGATTGTTTTTCAATGGATCCGATTCCATTTCATTCGGTTTCTCAGTTGTCGCCAAATTGACAAGCTTAGCTGCCATTTCTCCACAAATGAAATGTATTTATCTCTGCATCGGTATTTTGAATGATGATAGGGGTAATAAGGTCAGAGTTTAATCAGGTTTGCTTGGTATCAGCGATGTCTTCTTCAAGAACCGAATTTCATAAAAGTGTAAGTGAATTTGAAATTCGACATACAGACAAAAATGGCCCTATCTTTTGAATTTAAGGACAAATCGGGCATAATCAAAATGGAGGAGAGAGGCGAATCAGTTTCTTCGTACCTAAGAAAAGGAAACCGAAGACTCATGATTCAGGAAGAAGAGTAAACCCTAGCAAAGTTTTGTTTTTGATCTTGGCGCCAAAAAAGATTTTGAGAAGAGAAGGGATAAAGTGAAAAGAGAAATGGTGTTGTCGGCCTGAGGAGGACGTTCTCCTAGGATCTCGAGTTCGGAATCTTCATATACAAGAAAGACGAGAGATTAAATTTTGTTTGTTTGGGACAGGAAATTTGATGGCTTGGAGGACTTCGTTAAGAGGTTTGTAGTTAATAATCAAACGTGGAATACTGCGTTCTAATTCAGCGGAGTTTTCGACATAAAAGACGGCACAACTCCCAGGGGATTTAGAAGGACGGATTAATTGTTTTTGGAAGAGATCTGTAATTTCTTGATCTCATAATTCGAGAAAACAAGAATTCATTTGAATGGCGCGGGCTTTTGTTGGAATGTTTGTTTTGGAAAAGCCGTTGATGTAGGGAAGGGAGACAATATGTTGTTTGCGATGCCAGAAGGCAGATGTAGATCGGAACAGCAGGTTGTGTGAAGTTTGTGTTCAAAATTAATAATTTTTTGCGTGAAAAAGGGTTTTTGGATTTTTGTTTTAGTGTTTTGAAATCGTATATCTTGCTGGATGTAATGGATCTGATTTTCTTTATGAGAAATAAGATTACTGATTTGATTTCTTTTGCTAAGGTGAGGAGGTCGTGTGAATTCGAATAGAACTTTTTGATTATTGATTGAAGTTTCGAGACCTTTACTGTTAATAGAGAAAGGTGTAATTTGTAATAGGAATGGAGTTCCAAGGATTACTTCTTGCTATAGGTCTTTGACGATGAGAAAGGAGACAGAAATGCATTGGTTATTTTTACAAATATGTGCTAAGGGAATTTTGAAGTCAATCCGACAAGTGTTGCTATTGACGGTGGTGATTGTTGAACTAGTGGCTTCTAGAAATTTTGTAGGAAGTATTCCTTCGCGGATACAATTTATATCGGCACCACTGTCAATGAGTGTTATAAATTCTTGTGAAAATTGTTTAATTTTGAGGAAAATTTATCTTTACCATTTTTTGGGATAAATATTGGGTAACGGAAGCGGCAACGAAGTCGTCAACAACTGCATTAGGAATAGTTGTTTGAGTAAGTTGTAAATGATCAACGGTGATTTTTAATTGTTGGACTTCCTGTTTTAGTTTGTTGATTTCGTGTTGAAGATTTGTAATGTAAGGTTCGCGTTGGTGGGAGTGGTTTGTGTGGTTTAGGCGTTCGTAAACATCTTTCATGGAAAATGGAGAAGTTATTGAATGTAATGAAGTCGTGGGTGGTGGAGGTGGAGTGGAGGAAGCAGAAGCTTGGTTTGTTATTAATTGGCGTAAGTATTGGTTTTTGATTGTTATATCGGGATTTTGTCAATCCTATCGAGAATAAGTTTTTCATTTGTAGTGAGGACATTTACGGAGAGAGTTTCTTCGTTATCGTCGTTGTCAAATTCTGCATTGGTGAGACAAGTGTTACAACAATTTTTTGGTTCAGTGGAAGAATGAGGATGGGTGTTGTCGTCGTCAGAATCAGGCTGATCAATTTGTTGAACCTTTTTTTAGAGTGTTTTGGAAAAACATTTGTTGGCAAAATGACCAATTTTTCCGCATTTATAGCATTTACCTGATGTTTTCTGGGAAGAGGAAGGATTTTTATTTGATTTTTGGTTATAATAAGTTGGTATGGGGAGATTTGAAGGGGCACAGGTGCGAGCAGAGTTGGTTTGGGTGAAAGGTTTGGGCTTTCGTCGAGATGGCGGGGTAAAGGTTTCAATACCAAAATCCCAACAGAAATCAACCAATTCTTGTTGTTTACTGGATCGTTGTTGTTTGATTTGTTTTTTGAGTTTTATGTCATTACAGAGTTTGAATCCTGTTTTTTGAATAGTGTGAGTGAGCTCACCGTAGGAGTAATGATTATAGTTTAGAGTTTCGTCGTGTTGGTCGCGTAAACTTTCTTTAACCTTTTCAGCAAATAAGGGGGGTAGACCAGAGATGAATTCTTCTTTCCAAAAGGAAGTGTTACATTCAGAGATGCGGAATTTTTTTGAGAGAAAGACGTCTTTGTAACAACGATAATCGGATAAAGTGGAACATTTGAGGTTTAGGAGTTGTTCTTTATTTCTTTCATAAATGTCGTCTATTTTGCCTAAGAAATGGTGAATTATATTGACTATGAGTGTTAATAAAGAATCTGGTTGTTGGTGTCCTTGGTTATTTAATATTGGGGTACCATTAGATTCTCGTTTGATCGCATTAAGGATTTCATCTCTTTGAGCTTCAGAAAAATATTCATGTCACCAACCATGAAGTTGGCCGGTAAAGCCAGCGGTTATGGCGATTGTAATATTGGATTCTTGATTATTATGGATGTAACAGGCGTTGGCGTAGACGAGCATTTGATTACATGTTTGGAGAATATGATAATCGGAATAGCCATCTATATTTCATTCATAGATGACGTTGCCATGGAAAAAATGTTTTTGTATTTGAGAAGATTCTTCTAATTGATGATCGACGGGAGTTGGGCGAGTGTAATAATTTTTTATAGTGGAGGTATTGAAACGTCGGGGATTTTTAAATTGTTGGGATGGAAGATTTTGTTGATTTCTGGGTATTCGGAATTATCTGAATTATGTGTAACTGGAAGTAAAGTTGGATCTTCAGTAGGATTTTTTTCATTAGTAAGTTGTTCAGTTTTGGATAAATTTTGGAGAACATTAATGGATGGAAGTTTACCTTTGTCTGAGGAAGATTGAATTCGTTTAGTTAATTCAGTAAGAAAATCGGATGTTTGTGGTTGGTGAAGAAGGGTGGGGTAGATTGGGTTTTGGGGAAGAAAACTTTGTCTAGGTTGTGGAACAGTAATGGTAGAGGAGCTTGGGTTATTAGTAGGAGAAGTGTTTAATGCAGAATCAAGGCGAGTGCTTAATGCTCATAAGTATAGGTTTGTGTAGTTATTTTGTTTTATGATATGGGAAAGTTCTTGCTGTTTTACAGGACGGTCTTCGTTAAATTGGGATTCCTTTTTTAAAGGAGTTGCTATGATTTCGGAATATTTGATAGAGGTAAATGGGGGAAATGGTTGGTCAAATTTTTCGCCTTTTGATGTTTCCCAAGTGATATTTTTGTTTTATGACTAAAATTTCAGGGTGGGTACTAGAAGTATCTTTTAACCAATCAATGAAATATATGTTTTGTGCTTTTGAATTCATATCAGCGAACCTCAGTTGTTTAAGATGAGATCTTTGTGATGCGGGTATGGTTTTAAAAAACCAGTCTTTTATGGATGAGTTTGTAGATTTGTTTTTAATAATTAGCTGTCAATTTGAAAAACGGATATTACATTAATATTGAAGTCATTTTCTGTGGGATGATCAAAGAATCATTTTACGTGGCGAAACTATTTGAGCACTATTTGTTGGTGAACACTATTTGGTACTGTAGAGAATAGTGACTTTTACTGTAGCACTTTTGACTTTTGCGAAATTTGTCGGGCGGAGTCTTCTTTCGGTGGAACGACTTTTGGAACGGCTTTGAACTTCAGCTTTGATCTTTTATTAGCTAGTTTTGATACGGCGGCTTTGGCATGGCTTTGACTTTACCGATTAAAAGTGACTTTAAATTCTTACGCATTATAACAGGGTCGGACTATTCTTGAAGGGAGCTGATTAAGGTTGCTACTTCATTAATGGTGAAGACAGTCTCTTTTTTGAATATGACACTTCTAGAAAGCATTCGTTCTATAGGAGACATATCTGTCATATTCTTTGCTGCAGGAGAGCTTTGAGAGACCAAGTTCTTGTTTAAAAACCTTTGTGATGATTGACTTGTTGAGATCATTATTTTGATTAATGTGGACTGTGCTGGAGAGGCTATTGGATTTAGAAAAAGTCCTCTGGAGCTGGATCTGCTGTTTCAGGAGCATTTGTGGAGTCAGAGTCATCGTCGAGACGGACTGACTGAGTTGGAGATGCTTTCATGAAAACTGTTTCTTTGAACTAGTATACCTCATCCCGGAGTTTTTGAATTTCATCAACGGCTTCGGCTAGGCTTTGAGAGGAGGTTAGGGCAATTTTAAAAGATTTTGAGGATTGTACATTAATTTTGGCGGGTTCTTTGATTGTGAGTTTGGAGTGGAAAGTTGAAAGGTCGAATTTGTCCCACCATTTGGTGTAGGTGAAGCGAAGGGTAGGAACAGTATCATTTTCTTTGGCATAATCCCATTTGATGATCCAAGGGAAACCTTGGGAGGGGTGAGTGATACGTGGATTAATCGTATTCTGGGAGAAAGCATGGTATTGGTCAAGAAGTGGTTTTGGCAGAATAGAGGAGAGGGCACCAAAAAGTACCCACCAATTCATGAAGAACCAATTGGGGATTTTCTTGAAATTGAAATCTTTGCAGAATTGAATAAACCAAGAATGAGAATTTTTGGAGTTTTGAATCAGGAGAACATTTTCCCAAGCATTTATGTAGTCCCAGTAATTATAGGGAAAAGCTTGGTCAGAAGGACTGGAAACAAATTTGTTGTCAGACCAGTCGCCCTTCCATTCTTCAGATGTGAGGATATGAAGAATTTTTAATTTGGAGAAGCCTATTTCGTTGTCTTTTTGTGTATGAGTGATAATTGCACTGTGGGTTTGGTGAAGGATGGCTTCGTAAAATTTTGAAGACAGATTTGGGTGTTTAGGGACGTAATGGAGGTTTTTGGGAAATATTTTGGCTGCAATTTGAGCAGGGGAATTGGGATTAAAAAAGGTCGGATCTGGACGACAGAGAATGTGATCACTCCGAGGCGAATATTGGGATTTTGAGCTGTTTGGGGGTGAGGTAGACTTTGAGGAAAATACTGTGGCAGGAGCTTTGCCTTTGGAGGATTGGGTTTAAGAGAAAGCGCCTCTCATTTTTGCACGTTTTGGAGAAATTCTCTAGTGAGGAATCAGGTAAAGAATTCAGAGAACCTTTAATATAGGTAATATCAAAATCGAATATTGAAAGTAAAGCTTGCCAACGGGCAAATAATTGTTTAGAAGCTAGGTTTTTGACATCTTTTTGAAGAATTTCTTTGGCAGATTGACAATCAACACGGATAAGAAATTTTTGATTTAAGATGTCATTTTGAAATTTTTGGACACATAAGACGATAGCAAAAACTTCTTTTTTGACAGTTGAATATTTTGATTGGGAAGTAGTCCAATAACCGAAAGTGAAGCGGACGATTTTTTCAGAGTTATCCAGATATCTTTGTAGAAGGATTCCGCCATAGCCAAAATCCGAAGCGTCAGTTTGAATAATTTTAAAATAAAGAGGATTGGCAATATTTAGGCAGGGGATGACCTTTATAGTTTGTTTTATGGTCTGGACAGCGTCGGTGTGGGCTTGTGTCTAGGGTAATTTGCAATTTTTTTGGAGTCGATTTTGAAGTAATTGTCGTTCCTTGACAAGATTTTTTAGAAAACTGGAGACGTAATTTAAACACCCTAAAAAACTTTGGAGTTGGGTTTTATTAGTTAAAATATCAGGAAATTTATCGGCAAATTGAATAACACGATTTATCGGGGAAATAGTCTGATTTACAACTTTATATCCTAAGAATTGAACGGAAGTTTTGATTTTGCGTTGAGAGAGAACTAATCCATCTTTTATAATGATGTCGTGGAAGATTTGGAGGTGTTTCCAGTGTTGATCTGTGTTGGATGAGAAGAGGAGTATGTCGTCAATGTAGACAATAATAAATTGTTTAAAAGGGTGAAAAACGTCAGTCGTGATGTGTTGGAATTCAGTGGAGCATTTTTGAGATCAAATGGCATAACATTCCATTCAAAATGTCTCTAGGAACAGTAAAGGTTGTTTTGTAACGGTCTTTTTTAGCTATTTGGATTTGCCAAAACCAAGATTTGAGGTCAAATTTGGAGAATACTTGAGCACAAGAAAGACGAGAGATTAAGTCTTGTTTGTTTGGGACAGGAAATTTGATGGCTTGGAGGACCTCGTTAAGAGGTTTGTAGTTAATAACCAATTGTGGAATACCGCGTTCTAATTCAGCGGAGTTTTCGACATAAAAGGCGGCACAGCTCCCAGGGGATTTGGAAAAACGATTAATTGTTTTTGGAGAACTATATTTTCTTGATCACATAATTCGAGAAAACGAGAATTCATTTGAATGGCGCGGGATTTTGTTGGAATGTTTGTTTTGGAAAAGCCGTTGATGTAGAGAAGGGAGACAATATGTTGTTTGCGATGCCAGAAGGCAGAGGATAGATCGGAACAACAGGTTGTGTGAAGTTTTTGTTCAAAATCGATAATCTTTTGCGTGAAAAAGGGTTTTTGGATTTTTGTTTGTGTTTTGAAATCGTATATCTTGCTGGATGTAATGAATCTAATTTTCTTTATGAGAAATAAGATTAATGATTTGATTTATTTTGCTAAGGTGAGGAGGTCGTGTGAATTCGAAAAGAACTTTTTGGTTATTAATTGAGAATTTTGAAGTCAATCCGACAGGTGTTGCGCGGTGGTGATTATTGAACTAGTGGCTTCTAGAAATTTTGTAGGATTTATTCCTTCGCGAATACAATTTATATCGGCACCACTGTCAATGAGTTATAAATTCTTGAGAAAATTGTTTAATTTTGAGGAAAATTTTTGTATACCATTTTTGGGATAAATATTGGGTAACGGAAGCGGCAACGAAGTTGTCAACAACTACATTAGGATTAGTTGTTTGAGTAAGTTGTAAATGATCAATGGTGATTTTTAATTGTTGGACTTCCTGTTTTAGTTGGTTGATTTCTTGTTGAAGATTTGTAATGAAAGGTTCGCGTTTGTGGGAGTGGTTTGTGTGGTTTAGGCGTTTGTAAACCTCTTTCAGGGAAAATGGAGAAGTTATTGAATGTAATGAAGTCGTGGGTGGTGGAGGTGGAGTGGAGGAAGCGGAAGCTTGGTTTGTTATTAATTGGCGTAAGTATTGGTTTTTGATTGTTATATCGGGGATTTTGTCAATCAGATCGAGAATAAGTTCTTCATTTGTAGTGAGGACATTTACGGAGAGTTTCTTCGTTATCGTCGTCGTCAAATTCTTCATTGGTGAGACAAGTGTTACAACAATTTTTTGGTTCAGTGGAAGAATGAGGATGGGTGTTGTCGTCGTCAAAATCAGGCTGATCAATTTAGGGTGTTTTGGAAAAACATTTGTTGGCAAAATGACCAATTTTTCCGCATTTATAGCATTTACCTGATGTTTTTTGGGAAGAGGAAGGATTTTTATTTGATTTTTGGTTATAATAAGTTGGTATGGGGAGATTTGAAGGGGCACAGGTGCGAGCAGAGTTGGTTTGGGTGAAAGGTTCAGGCTTTCGTCGAGATGGCGGGGGTAAAGGTTTCAATACCAAAATCCCAACAGAAATCACCCAATTCTTGTTGTTTACTGGATCGTTGTTGTTTGATCTGTTTTTTGAGTTTTATGTCATTACAGAGTTTGAATCCTGTTTTTTGAATAGTGTGAGTGAGCTTACCGTAGGAGTAATGATTATAGTTTAAGGTGTCGTCGTGTTGGTCGCGTAAACTTTCTTTAACCTTTTCAGCAAATAAGGGGGTAGACCAGAGATGAATTTTTCTTTCCAAAAAGAATTACATTCAGAAATGCGGAATTTTTTTTAGAGAAAGACATCTTTGTACCATCGATAATCGGATAAAGTAGAACATTTGAGGTTTAGGAATTGTTCTTTATTTCTTTCATAAATGTCGTCTATTTTGCCTAAGAAATTGTGAACTACATTGACTATGAGTGTTAATAAAGAATTTGGTTGTTGGTGTCCTTAGTGATTTAATATTGGGGTACCATTAGATTCTCATTTGATTGCATTAAGGATTTCATCTCTTTGGGCTTCAGAAAAATATTAATGCCACCAACCATGAAGTTGGCCGGTGAAGCCAGCGGTTATGGCGATTGTAATATTGGATTCTTGATTATTATGGATGTAACAGGCGTTGGCGTAGACGAGCATTTGATTACATGTTTGGAGAATATGATAATCGGAATAGCCATCTATATTCCATTTATAGATGACGTTGCCCTGGAAAAAATGTTTTTGTATTTGAGAAGATTCTTCTAATTGATGATCGACGGGAGTTGGGCGAGTGTAATAATTTTTTATAGTGGAGGTATTGAAACGTCGAGGATTTTTAAATTGTTGGGATGGAAGATTTTGTTGATTTCTGGGTATTCGGAATTATCTGAATTATGTGTAGCTGGAAGTAAAGTTGGATCTTCAGTAGGATTTTTTTCATTAGTAAGTTGTTCAGTTTCGGATAAATTTTGGAGAACATTAATGGATGGAAGTTTACCTTTGTCTGAGGAAGATTGATTCGTTTAGTTAATTCAGTAAGAAAATCGGATGTTTGTGGTTTGGGAAGAAGGGTGGGGTAGATTGGGTTTTGGGGAAGAAAACTGTCTAAGTTGTGGAACAGTATTGGTAGAGGAGCTTGGGTTATTAGTAGGAGAAGTGTTTAATGCATAATCAAGGCGAGTGCTTAATGCTCGTCAGTATAGGTTTGTGTAGTTATTTTGTTCTATGATATGGGAAAGTTCTGGTTGTTTTACAGGACAGTCTTCGCTAAATTGGGATTCCTTTTTTAATGGAGTTGCTATGATTTCGGAATATTTGATAGAGGTAAATGGGGGAAATGGTTGGTCAAATTTTTCGCCTTCTGATGTTTCCCAAGTTGATATTTTTGTTTATGACTAAAATTTCAGGTGGGTACTAGAAGTATCTTTTAACCAATCAATGAAATATATGTTTTGTTCTTTTGAATTCATATCAGTGTACCACAGTTGTTTAAGATGAGATCTTTGTGATGTGGGTATGGTTTTAAAAAACCAGTCTTTTAATGGATGATTTTGTAGATTTTTTTTAATAATTGGCTGTCAATTTGAAAAACTTATTACATTAATATTGAAGTCATTTTCGGTGGGTTCGAAATTTTGAAAATGTGTGTTTACTATTTGATATGTAGGATAAGCGACACCAGCAGGAGGTGAAGTAAAATCTGGATAAATTTCATTTTCCGAGACGGAAGGTAGATTCAAATTTTGGATAAATTGTTCGATATTATCATAAGAAATTTTGGAATAATTTTTTATGGACATGGTGTCCATTTTTGAAGAGAGATCGTCAGAAGGTATGAGAGAAATATTTGACGAAGAGACTGATTTGGCTTTTCTTTTCTTCGAAAGCCTTTTTAATTTTTTCATTTTAACACCGTTGTTTTATAATTAGTGGCCTGTCAACAATTTACTGTTTTAAAATCTCTGAACATACTAAAAAGGGGAGAAAACAAATGCGAAAAGAGGGCCTCGGACCTAAGTCTAAAACTTGGGTTGAACCAGAAATTTTAAAAAGGAAATCTTTGATAAGAAAAGTTAAACAGAACTAAACATTAAATATTAGCAAATAACTTCATATCGAAACTATTCAAAAACTGTAGTTGAACTCCTCTTCTCTTGGGGAGGTGTTTCTTCAGTTTCTCGTGCAAAAGACATGATAGTCCTAGGTGTGAAAGCCAAGAACAGTTCACAGGGTATGTAAGATTAACAAAACCTGATTGTTGTTCAAAATGTATTGGAGAGAAAACCTATGAATATGAAAATCTAGTTTTTTTTCT
Organism: Euptelea pleiosperma; assembly: GCA_035048495.1. NCBI lineage: Eukaryota > Viridiplantae > Streptophyta > Magnoliopsida > Ranunculales > Eupteleaceae > Euptelea > Euptelea pleiosperma. The sequence continues at coordinate 18,746,946 of CM068548.1, read as the reverse complement.
TTTTCCTTTTCTCATTTCCGAGTTCAATTACTTGTTTGAGCTCTCCCCCTGATGAGTACCATAGTTTGCAATACATAGCAGTTGGATTTGATTTTTTTTTTTTTTTTGTCATGGGCTTCATGAATAGGCATATGATGACTTCAAAGCCCATAATGAAAAAAAAATGCTCAAATCCAATGGCTAGAAATCACAAATTAAACCGATGTTTGATGTGTGGTGTGGGTCCACAAAGGGGTGGGCCAAATATTCATGATTTCAATGGGCCTAAAAGTGTAGCACGTGGCATTTTGATGATGGGTCCATCTAAGAAATATGTCAACGCTAGGTCTACATGTTGGATTATCCTCTAGATTCACGAATCCCATCCAATGGTCTGAATCTGAAGATTCCGAACTCGGGATCCTAGGAGAACGTCATCCTCAGGCCGATAGCACCATTTCTCTTTTCACTTTATCCCTTCTCTTCTCAAAATCTTTTTTGGCGCCAAGATCAAAAACAAAACTTTGCTAGGGTTTACTCTTCTTCCTGAATCCTGAGTCTTCGGTTTCCTTTTCTCAGGTACGAAGAAACTGATTCGCCTCCCTCCTCCATTTCGATTATGCCCGATTTGTCCTTAAATTCAAAAGATAGTGCCATTTTTGTCTGTATGTCGAATTTCAAATTCACTTATACACTTTGATGAAATTCGGTTCTTGAAGAAGACATCGCTGATACCAAGCAGACCTGATTAAACTCTGACTTTATTACCCCTATTATCATTCAAAATACCGATGCAGAGATAAATACATTTCATTTGTGGAGAAATGGCAGCTGAGCTCGTCAATTTGGCGACAACTGAGAAACCGAAGGAAATGGAATCAGGTCCATTGAAAAACAATCAAATCGGCGATCAACGGTATATATCGCTACTCACTGGCCCACCACAATTGTTAATTATGTTGCATATTTCTTTATTTATCAGCCTCATCATTTACAGTGATTTTTTCTGCCATTCAATTCTATCTAGAATAATATCTTATCTTCATTGTTGCCGCCATTGGTTTTTGTTGTATATGTCCAAACCATGGTTTAAGAAAAAACATTGTAGCGGCCGTTATAATGGTAACACCCCAACCCCATTAGGTTATTTAAAATGTAACTTCAAAAACAAAAAAAAAACAAGCTTACTGTTATAACAGAAATTACGACCGTTATTTTGTTCTTTAACCAGTATTTTACAGTAATCGAAGTTATTTTATTTATTTATTTGTAGTAATAGAATGAATATATTTTGACCTTTTTTGGACTCAGATGTGACCGTTCTAACGGACCAGTTAAAGATTATACTGATATCACAATCCATCTACGAGAATTTCTCAAAGACAATGAGAAGCACCAACCCAATAATCTAAATTTCAGAAAGACCAAAACTGGGTCCCTGTCACAAATGGTCTATTTAACTAAAAGATCAAATTAAGAACACCATTTCAATCTTTAGTGGCAAAGAACAGCTATACAGTGAAATTTTAATCATTATGGACAACCACATCCACAGCTCAAAAACAAAAATACCACAACCCTTAGGATGCCTATGAACTCAACTAAGACAAAACTAAAAATCAGAACCATATCTCCACAAACAGGAACAGCGCAACACATATTATGCAGTTCCAGCATCAGACCGTGAAGAACTCGAGCATCAAAAACACCCATATGAAAGGAGAACAACTTTTTAACTTATCCACACCAAAAAGAAAAAACTTTTTTACTCCTGAAATCTGGTGTGAGAATTCCTCTTCCCATACATTAAAAAGTGCAAACTGAAACTAAAACACCTCTTTTAAAGTAATTCCAATCAAGCAACAACAAAAAAAATCCTCTGTGTAATTTCAATTTCCAACCATCAAAATCTCAAAACCTCAAAACACTCCCTTAACAAAGACACCAAAATGAAAGCATTCCAAAACAATAAGATCATCACACATCAAACCATACAAACTAAATTAAATTTACTTCCTTTACGTAATTTCAAGACTTAAAGCTATAAGGACTGTTTGGATCGCCATTTAGCACCAAAAAAAATAAATTTTATGAGTATTTTGTGCAAGACTAAGGTGACCATACGTCAAATAATACTAATTGATATAAATTTACTTCCTTTGCGTAATTTCAAGCATCAAATCTACTACGCGTGAGTTTAGATTTCCTTTTTGCACCAAAAAAAAAAAGTAGCTTTTTTCGGGCGATCCAAACAGTCCTCCAAACTCTCTCAAATAAAAAACACCCACGTAGAAGAAAAAAAATTCATAAAAAAAGTTTACCTCCTTCGAGAATCGGCAGTGACACGACGAAGTTCATCGATCGAAGAGAAGGGAGGCAAAATCCCCAGATTTATACGCCACTGAACGCCTCTGAGATCGGAGAAACGAGATTCACCTCCTTCTCCAGATAAATGAGGAGAGTGGTTAATCGAAGACACAGGCAACGACGATTCGGGCACGGACAACTCACTTGGACCTGCAGACATGATTTTCCCACGATTTGTCACAGACCCAGATGCTCAAAACCTCCGGAATGAAAAAGGAGACAATTTACAAAGAGAGATTCGAGGGAAAAACACGAAAAAAAAATAGGAACTTTGCGAGGTTTTGGAATGAGAAAGAGGAGAGAAGAAATGGGTTCTTTTAGGGCGAAAAAATCAAGAGATTAGCGGAAATTAAACAGCGAAATTTTGGGAATAAGAAAAAAAAGAATGGCCAAATTATTGAGATATCAGTGAGAAAAGGAGGAGAAAAAATGGATATTTTCCTGGAGTAGGAGAAAAAAAGACGGGACTTGGATTAAACGGAGGATTTGGGAAGAAGAAATGGCGGAATTCGGGGAAGAAAACAGAGAAACTCATATCCTTTGGGGGTAGAACAGAGAGATGAGAGGAAAGTTAGAGAGAGAGAGAGAGGAAAATAAGAAGTTTGTTTCTTCACCCAAAAGCCCTACCTGACTTAAAAGGGATGGTGAGATGTCCTCTTCTATATAGCATAGACCTAGAAAACCAAAACTCGGTGGTTTTTTTTTTTCTTTAATCAACAGGAATATTTTTTGTTAAATATTTAATTAATAAATGGGAATTAACACTGGTCTTACTTCATAATTTTGCTGTTTTAGATACAGGGTGGTAATGTACAAAACTACCCTTTATTTACATGACCAAACTACCCTCAACACTCGGGAAGTAGTTTAGTTCATAGTTAGTAATTCGGCATACAGCAAAGATTCGAAATGGAAAATGTTCGAGTATAATTCGGTTTCGGGGGTAAAAATAAATCAGTCAAAAATTCGGTTAATTTTACCATTTTTTTCATTTTATTTGGCTATTTAATATGTTTTTTATTTAAAAAATATATAAAATTCGTGTATTAAATGCAGATAATACGTGTTTTATTCGTATAGTCTTAAAATTCGTGATTTTTTTGGATTGTTTATTTTATACAGCCGTATTAAATGTTTCTTAAAAAAAATCAGGTATTAAACGCATATAATACGCAAATTTACTAACTAGGGTTTAGTTTAGAGACCATAGTTGCCTGAAACGGCAATGGGTGCGAGAAACAATGCGTGAAACAGAAATGGGAAACAGCCCTTAAAAATTTCATATGATATGCCAAACGTGAAATAATTAAGAACAGGAAAATGATATGGAAAGCGTTGTGTACCCATTGATTGAGGTCCCTAACTTTTCATATATATACCGACATTTCCCCTTCGTATTAGGGCAACTTTGAGAGACTTTTTATTTCAAAAATTAATCTCTAAGGTAATCTTAACCATTCAATCTATATACCATTTGTACCTTTTTTTAAACTAAAAATCATATTTGACCACTAAAAGAAATGATAAGAGGGCTACTGGTAAAATCGTAAAAGTACAAAAGTTGTTTTATCACGTGGAAAAAACGACCAAAAGAGAAACTTTAAAATCTTAGTTATAAATCTTTTGGTAAAGGGTCAGGCTCAAGGGACCAACAAAAGTGAACTAATAAGTTCACTAATGATCTCCGCCATGGATCCTAAGAATCCAATGGCGGACTCCCCCTGCATGGGAGACGATAACGAAGAAGTATTTTTTTTTTAAGAGATAAAAATAGATGGGTAATTTCACCGTTTCATTTTAGTCTTGGTTAGAGTCAACAGTCAAGTATAACTATCTTTCTAATTTGTCTCATTAACAAGGAAGGCAACGCTCCATTATCCGAGTCAACCCAGTCGGATAGACAGGTCGATCTGGGTTGACCCAGTGATGATGTAATAACAACAATTAAAAATCCAAAATATTGGAACTTTTTAGCATGATTTTAAAAACATAGGTTATAAAGAAAATAATGCCTCAACCCTGTTACATTTTTTCCTGTTGTAACGCCCAAGACCAAAAAAATGGGATATCCATTAGCGATTATTTTTTTAAAATTCTGACCTTTTCTACACAGGCGAACCTGATGTGACCCCGTTATAACAGCTGATATAACAGTAACGTTGAGGGACCGTTGTACTGTTATTTTTAGTGATGGTTCAATTAGATAGTGCCGGTGTACTTGTGTGTGTGTGCGCGCATGAGAGAGAGAGAGGGGTAAGTTAGTTTGGGAGATGGAGAAAAAAAGGTTTTCTGGACTGACACTCAGGAATTCTTCTCAGAAGTAGGGAGTTTGAGAGCCGATGTAACCAATCCAAACTGTCGTCCTGATAAACGATCCTCTAGATACACCACGTGAATAATCCCCTTGAGAAAAACAATCTAAACTAACCAAAAGCCTTTAAAATTACTAAAATTAAGTTATTTTAAATACAAATAAATCAAAAATAGCATTCCCACCATGGATGTACACCCTGTCCCTATTCCCGTCATAACTCAAGTGATGTCCAAATGTGTAATCTTGGTTTATTATCAAATAAGCTTTCTAACCTTACAGATTCCTATTCGGATACTCAGAGCAGAAAGTTATGGCCTTCTAAAGATTGACTGTGTCAGTATCCCGATGGGGTTTGAAGTTCAAGACATCCCATTCTTCACGGCTTCAATCGCGACTTCATTTTATGCTTGAATTTTGAAATTCAACCTGTTTGATACCCTTGCTTGATTCTTGGATTCTCCATTTGAAACACTGAGTACTTTGAGTTGCATCATTAAATTACCATGCAATATACATCTCCATGCATCTCAAACCTACATAAAACATAAACCATGTAACCACCTTAGTTTTGCGATTCTTGATTTAATACAAGAGATTATGGATAGTTTATAGAACATTGCATCTGGTATACTATGAATCTTTAGACACATCAAACACACTCAACCTAACAAATCTGTAAGTCCAATGGGTCCATACAGTTGATTCTATAAAAAAAAATTACTTGATATATTTACGAAAAAAAAAAAAAAACTTGAAACAATGTATTGGTTTAGCTGATGTACATTATAACTATATCATCATCATCATAAGTTTTTTCCCAACGGCTGGCTTCACGAATCTTATTCCTCCATTCAATCCTGTTTAAAGTCATCTCTTCCATTAAGGCCAGTTTCTTAAAATCTCATCCCAGAACCTCACTCCACGTCTGTTTTGGCCATTCCCTTGCCCTTTTAGACCCTTCAACTTGCACATTCCTCCTCACTGGTGCTGTTATTGGTCTTTGTTGTACATGATTAACCCATCTCAATCGACTTTCCCTCATTTTGTCACTTATTGGGGTTGTCACAAATGCGTTGTACATTATAACCATACAAATAGTATAAGAAATGACAAGCTGAAAAAAAAAAAGATATCAGCAAATTAAATTCTTCTGATTAAGCGTGTCGGCTTGTGTCCAACATGAGGTGTCCAACATAGTGCTAATAATCTGTCGAATGGAGTGTCCTTGTAACATGTTGGCATGTATTATTATACTCCCAAAACAATCTGTCGAATCTATTTAGCTACCTGATCTGAGCTCTTTGAATTGAGATGAGATGCAAAAGATGTGAAAGAAGAGGATAAACTGTTCAAATGATCAAACAGGGCAATATAAATACAAAAAAATATAAAACTTACATTCGGCAGTACCTGTTTACATAGCTTGAGTGTGAGAATGAAGTGAGGACCACTAATGATGGTATTTCTGTCCTTTAAGAATTGTCCATGCTCTGAAAAAATCAAACCAAAAGTATCCATTAATTTACTTATTAAAGCTAGAGAACATCATATCTAGAAACTTTTGTTTTATTGTACCTTCGATGGACAGAGCCACTAAGATATCTAGGGTAATGCAGTTCAAGAAGCTGCTGAATCATGCAGGTTTATACATCGGTCTTAGATTTTGTGATTACAGTAAAGCCTCTCGAAACCATTGGTGGACCCCATTTAGTACTGGATTTGAGAGGTCATTGGTATTGGGAGTTGCCTTGAAACTTTGATATCCCATTAGAATCTATGATACTGCACTAGTGCGTATGCAAACACTGTACTAATAGAAATGATTTCTTCCTCTAAATCTAAGTTACTGTTGTTGCTATAGTAGAGAAAAATCATATGAAATAAACATGGATTTTGATAGCCTCGTGAAATATCTATCCTAGGTGATGTAAAAAAATTTCTGACAGATACTTTTGCAATATAATCTGTACATAGAATTTTCCCTCTTGAAACAAATTCTTTAAGGGTTTTTTGAAATTTCCTTCCCAATTATGAAATCTGAGGGTCATAGGTTTCTTTACGGGAATTTGGGAATAAACAGTACAGCAATATTTTGGTTGGTATATTGTTGTCATTAGTGTTCATATCGTGAAGTGAACACATGAAGACAATAAAACGGAAAATGAATATTTCATGTTATAGAAAGCAAGGCAAGCTAGAAAGAATCGAGCTCCCAGGTGTACATGAAGCTACATCTTAACATGAGGACCCAAGCTTGTTCATATAGAAAGGAGATTTGGCTAGCTTTCTACAAACAACACATGCGATAACAACACAGTTAGGGTTGTAAACAAGCTGAGCCTTACACAACTTGGCCCGGGCTCATGATAGTGGAATCAACTCGTCAAGAACTTCAGGAGTTCAAGCTGATCTCAGCTCAGCTTAGTCGAATAGTTATCTTAGCTTGATCCAAGCCGAAGGCACGTGGATGCAAAGCCCATCAAGGCTCATAAAATTGGCAATTAAAGTGCATTTATTCATTTATTTGGTGAAAATCTAGGTTGCTGTTTAGTCACCATTAGGAATGTTCTACCGACCCCATATTTACATATGTGGCGCACCTGCAAAGTGTGGGACTTACTATTCAATGGGTCCCATCTAGAAGCTCTATTATGCCAAATAGTCGGCGTTTGGCATTCAGCATTTAAGGCAGAGGACTCAATCAACAGTTTAGTTCCAGACTACAAAAATGTTGGTTTGCATGGGAGATTGGTTGCAGATTGTTGCACCATTTAAAGCAAATAGTGATTAAGCAAGGGAATTAAAATTTCAACTCCAAGTATTCTTCTTTTTTATTGAATTAGATCTCTATAGATTGTTATATTTATTATCTATGCTCATAACCATGGCATATTTCCTTGTTTATGCAAATTCATATTTTCAAGAAACACACTCCAATCATCAATGATTCCAACTGCAATGCATGCAACATCTGAAAATTCAACTACAAAGTAATTTTCTTCTTAAGTCTCAAATTACTTATGTAAGCATTCTTATTTATTTTCTTCTTGCATGCTACTTAGCCATTAATTAAACTTCATATCTTTAAATTGCAGAAACGATAGTCATCACTATTTGGCTTTCTTTGATCAACAGGGAGTGCAATCAACTGATCACGTGCAATGGAATGTGGATGATACTTCGTTTTATGGTTATGGTTTTGTTTATCAGTCATGGGTTTGTTGCTTTCTAGACTTTGTCTTCAGGTATATTGTCTTATTTATTTTATTTTATCTCGGTAGGCTCAGTTACTTTGTGGACTTATGCTATGTTTGATTTATTATGCAGTAGTTGTCATATCTACAAGAATTGTGCCATACTTCCTTTTATTATGCAGTTGTTGACTAATGATCTGTGCTGAATTTCTAGCTCAGCTTGGCTCATTTATTTTGTGGACTCCTGCTAAGTTCAATCTTTTATGCAATTGTCTTATCGAGTAAGCATGTTAAGTCTAGAGGCCACATCAGGTACCCAAAGGGTATAGTTTCCCATACCCATATCATATTGAGTCCACAGGTTTCTTTCATACATTTCAGTTTTGTACTAAGAGATGGAATTATAGAATTGTGTTCTTTTTGTTATTTTATTTCTTTGGGTATTTGAAGGGTATAGTTGCCTATTTGGTTTCTCTTCGACATATTTGATTCATACATGATATATCTTAAAGTGGGGTTTGTGGAGTCTTTTTATTTGTAAAGATGACAAAGTACTTTTTATTTTTTCACATTCTTTGTATTTGCTGGATTTTTGAATGGGTGATTGTTTCTGGTCCACTTAGTTTAATGTTTCTCTGTAGAGACCTAAGAAGGACTGTTCAAAATAAAATATATTCCTTTCATGTATTAGGTATTCATTTATTTCTTATATTTCCTTTTTTATTTTTGGCATAATTGGTCTCCTGTGTTGGACCTATGGGATAGTGGATCCGACCTTTTGCAGGTGCACCATGAATGTAAATATCGGGACAGTAGACTGTTCCCTTTGGGTACATGATGGGAATCCTAGATTTCACTGAACAAACTTGTAAATACACTTAAATTTCCAATTTTATGACACTTGACGAGCTTTCGTTCTGAAACCACTGGACTTTGATTGGCCCAAGTCACTACTAGGTTGAACCAAGCCAAGCCCAGGATCATGAGCACAAACAAGCTAGGTAAAGCTAGGATCAGCTCAGTTCACTTAGACAATTACGCTCTAACATAAAACATAGCAAGAAAACTTAGGATAATGTCGGGGTTGTATTCTCAGCAATCAGATTGAACTCTAGGTTTGGCTTTAGGTCAACACGAAGTCAGCTATGCATCATCCATTAAATCTACAAGGACAACTTATGTTAGGAGTAGAAGATCCATCCTCCCTATATATTTTTTTTTCATATATATATGGCACACCTGCAAGGGAGGGTGCGGGTTCACCGTACCAGTAACAATGAGATCTGCTCGGGTAAGAAATTAATAGATGAGCATTACTATCCATCCAGTCTACATATATTTTCTGGATGGTCTGCCATACTTTTCTGTCATAAAGAAATTAACAGATGAGATGGTTAGGATCATTCAGTCGGAGCAACTTCTAGCTCCAAGAGACCCCTTCCCCGGATGTTTGCCCTTTTATAGCAAGGAAAGGGAGACGAATTCTTCCTATCCTCTCGCCTTGATGTGGGCATTCTTCTTCAAGTCTTCATCTAATTGATGCTCTTCTTGGTACTATGATATTCAGTATATTAGACATCTATTTATGAGAATTTGCTCAAGTCTAAATCTATTATATAATACTCAAGTTTAAATTTCAAATATTTGAAAGTAAGAACTAGGATTCAAAAGAAGAATGCAAAGTAAAATTCCCCTCACCTATAAAGTTGTTCCAGTAGAACTACTAATGCAATTTGATGATTTAAGACCATAGAAGACAGCTTGATGGTTACATTAGCGCGTTCACGTAATTGTCGCCCATGACCATAAGGTCCACCAATGCAAAACAATAATGTTGATGATCCCTACAAGGAATACAAATGATAATAATCTATCCGCATATGAACTAACCAACCACAAAAACTACCAACAGAAGCTATGTCATGTTAAAATCGTACAATCAGGCGATACTTCTGTAGTTGGCGTATTATGGACAGTAATTAGCTTCAATATATGGAATACCAGGACATGCTGTGCAGGTGTATCGGATTGGAACCCATATCCAATGGACCCCACCTAAGAGATCTGATAGATCACAAAATCAACCTGGTCAAATGACCTTAATGATCAGATCCGGAACATTCTTTTGGATGGTAAAATAATCAGGCAATTCAGGAATTGATTGGTTGTGATCATCAGCGAGGCTAGGATAAAGACAATAACGATGATGAATACTGAGTACAATAGTTAGGTTGTAACCAAACAAAATAAGATCGGGAAGGTGGAAAAGGTTATGCATTGTTCAGCTAGATAAGTAGGTAAATCAAACTGTTTCTATTCATAGGTTTCTAGTACCCTGTGCACCCTTAAACAAGAATATCCCTTTGCCAACCACCCTCGATGATCAAAGTCATTTTGAATCAAATCTTACCGAAGCAAGCATCCATGGATTAGGCTGCCATATGGTCCGCAGATGAAGGAATGAGTGAGTGACTTGTCATTCATCAAGCAAAACAACAAATTGAGTTGACAAGTTGACAGTTTGAGAGGAGTTGCCCTATAACAAAAGTTGACAGGTGTGCAGATATGTACTTTTTTCCCTGCTGTCCAGGCTACTATTTAAGTGCCCATCAAACAGTTTCAACTTTCAACCAATAGGTTCATTTCTGATAAACAGACACAGGCTATTGCCGGCCTGTTTGGAAGGCAGAAGAGTGGATGGCATTAAAAACAATAAGATGAAAAACATTGTTGAAAAAAGGTTGGTGTCATTACTGTTTTAAATAACGACCATGAAGTGAGCACCATTTAAACGCACGGAAACTCAAAATGCAGTAGGAGAATTGAAAAATAGCACCAAATACATTTCCAGGTGTGTCCAATGGCTCCCATGTAATTTGAAGCATATTTCAAGAACTGATCCATTGAGACCTACTGTACTTTGTGTTGCCCCATGTGAACCCTAAGAAATAAGATTCATTGGATTGGATCTTATATCCAGTGAAAAGAAATAACCAATATAAAGTTAGAGAATAGAAATAATTGTTGATGAAAATGGTAGACTTCATTTCCTGCTTTTAACACGAAGCAAAGATGTTAAATAAATAAATCCATTGCAGAGCACATGTACATCTTTTTTTTAAAAATATGTAAACGGCAAAAGGCATACTGTGTTCCCTGCATCCCCCACCAACTCAGCCATTTGCTCAGACCCGATGTCTAAGCCATGCTCATCCAACATCACAACCTACTAGTACATAAACACAAAACAGAGAAAAAGCCCAAAATGTTAAGCATGAAACTAATTACAAGAGGTACATCTCCTCAACGCAGGCAGAATTCATGACTGAGAGATAACTTTGAATATCTGAATTAATTCATACTGCAAATACTTTAAAAAAAAAAAATGTGTGTGTGTGATTATAATTCAGGTCATACAGTATTTGGAGGGGGCAATGATGACTTGAGAACTGTAATTCTGGACATTACTTGTTATTATTATTTTTGGGTAAGTTAAATTCTGTGCGTAATAGTTCTTTCTAATGAGTGTATTGTGATATTAGAAGAGCCAGAGGGTCAGTTATTTAATTATTTGGAGATACCAAAAATGATTATATTAATAAGTACTAAAATTTTGTCTCAGTGGAAATATGTGTTGTACATAATTGGAATTTTGGAAAGGAGACTGTCTTCCACATGCTTATTTACTTCTCCAGAAAAAGATTAATGCTAAAATTCTCACAACCAATTCTTGCAAGCATAAACTTGAATTGCACTTTTGTTTCTATATCAATGAAAGCGGAATCTCATTTTGAGGAATTAACTTGGTAAGAGCTTTAAATGGGAGATACACCAAATAACAGAACCAGGAAGGCTATTTGAATGAACCAAAGATTGATAACAGATTCATAATTTTCCTCAGGTAATGGTTAGATATGAATATCACGAACTGGCAAAGAGATGACTTGTTTACCCCTTGAAAGGAAGAAAAGGACCAGAGAACCTATTCTCCCTTGACAAGATTCTTAAGGAGATGTGAAGGTCCCTCTTTAAACCAAGCTATAGTTATAGTTATTTAAGCAAAAACAAACAGAACTGTGACTAACAGAAATAGGAAGTTGGCTCTATTGAGAAGCCAAGAAACATTTATTGACAATGAAACTTCAACAGATTCTACTCCATACAAGCAAGGAGTGAAGAAGACCAAACACCAATAGAGCAATGAAAAATGAAAAAAATGTCATGAATGGGTGGTCCAGAATTAGATTATTTTCTTCTGGCAGACATGAATAAGAGCATGGAACTGAATTGAATCCTAACAAGTCTACAATAACGAGCAAGAGAAACAGCAGCAGTCAAAGTTTAGTAGAGACAGGAAGTAGATCTTACAACTAATATAATCTGCAAGAGTGAAGAATGATGTGTGATGTTGAGAGATTGATAGACAAATCAGACATTGCACCATTGACATGGACACCACTCCTGTGCTCAATATTGAGCCAACAAGCACAAGATAAAATTGTATCTATGATTTCATTTTAGAAGTTGCATACATAGAGTGTTCTTCACCTGACTTACAAGCTTAACTAAAGAGTATACACATTTTCTGGAACGAAAAATGATTAAACATTCCAAGGCAACAACATACAAATATTGAAAGAGGTATATCTTACAACAAACTAAAGAAAATGGATGGTCCACTAGATGCGGTCTAGATCGCATAACCACTTTATTTTTTGATGGGTTTCTAGATTGCATAAACACTCTGATGCTTCTGATCAGAAAGACACACATGAACATGCATTCTCCAGCGTAAATGCAAGTTCACCCTGGACATTTATCAATGATGCCAATTCCCAAAAAGCAAATGCATTTCACATGCCTTTTGATCAAACAGAAACTGCCCACTCTGAGTAAGTGTACACAACCAAGCTAGTGCATACTATTGTGTTTCGCATCAACCAATAGAAATAAAGAATGCTTAAGAACATCTCTAGACAGATAGGAATATATACTAATAAAAGACAGAATCAACTACAGGTTAAAGGCTTTGTCTAATAATTATAATGAAACGTTGGAGTGCTATTGTACACAGCTAGTACAGAATAAGCGTAGTGGAATTAAAATCAAAATTTGCATTCATCTAATGAATAACCAAATGAAGTTTGAGGTTATACCCAATCTTCAGACCTGATGTGCTGCATGACGATCATATCTTCCCCTTCTACTTGAGCCTTCACATTGCTGCTTGGAATGTTCAAAATTTAAAAGATAAAATCTCTGTTACAAAGGCCTGTATTTTTCTGAAAATTTGCCACGCTGCAAGCACATCAATACACTTCTTCGAACAAATCTTAATTATTCAAATATTTGCTATTATTAATGTATTTTTTGAATGAATATAATGTACATCAGTAATCAGCTCGTCTAAAAACATTTTTTCTATATTGTTTTTTTTTTGCTGGCTATTTTATTATTGCTTACATAACATGAACTGAAGTGTTTTAAAAAATATCTCTCAACATATAGAATAAACCGTAGGGATGTGTTGATGTATCGTATTTGTGGGGGTTTACTGTGTTTGACACTGACAAATATGTCCATGTCTATTTTACATAGGAAAAAATGTTTAAAATCCAAAACGAATGATTTTTGTATGATAACTCTCTAGTAATGATTTTGTGATTATATGTTTGTGGATATATTACATCATTAATTTTCATATGGGTACATACAAAGACTAGTAATGGCACCAATGAGAAGGAGCTCCTGGTCAGGTGGAAGGTTCTAAGAGGGTGAGATGAAGATTGAAAAGGACATATACGAAGATAGTAGAAAAGAAAATATAACACTAGATAGAATTGAATAATGAAACAGGATTGGTGTTGTCGACCTCAAATAGTTTGGATAAGACATTGTTAACGACGAGGACGATGATGATGATGATTAATTTTTGTGATATGGCTAAACAAGTCCATAAGTGGAAAGGCTTTGCCTCATGCAGTGAGTGACTCAAATGGGATCACGCAAAACATGTGCCGCCACTACATGGGGAAGTGGGTCCGCAACACTTTTTTGGAATATCACCATACCAAATCACATGGGCCCTACATTCTCATATATATATATGGGCAACCCTTGTTTCGCTTGATGCCTGACGCGCATTGTGTGAGGCAAATTTTTTCCCCACAGTCCAACATAAATACTAGAAAAATTCAGCAACCCGATGAGAACATGGTAAACTAATCATACACACATATAATTATCAGTCGAAAAAAAAAACACACATACATATTGTTCAACATAAAAAAAACTTAAATAACTTGCGGTCCGGGTAAAATATAATTTCAACCAAAACATTAAAATTCAAAATAATAGTCGAAGCATGGTATTAAAAAAGTTATACGTATCGTAATTTTATAGAAAAACACGTGTCGACGACAATATACAGAAATTTATCGTGGTATTAAAAAATTTATACGTATCCTAATTTTATAGAAAAACACGTGACGACAATATATATAAATTTATCGAGATACGTGACATCATGATATGTAGCATCTTTCATGGTGAACTATAATTCCAACCTAAACACTAAAATTCAGAATAGTAGAAGAAGCAAGGTATTAAACATTGATATGTATTATGTATCACAATTTTATTAAAGAGCACGCCGAAACGGAAAAAGGACATACCTGGTATTTTTGGGATTGGATCGGAGTTGGATGTCATCGACGCTGCAATAGTACTTTAGCTTCTCTTTGTACTCTTCAACCAAGAGTTGGACCCCGCGGGATCTCTTTCTCCCGACTGTTAATATACGCATTGGGAGCGCTCTCTGCAAATTTAACGGCGCATTTTACAAAGAGACTTCTCGGCTCAGTGTACCCAATTTTGGGAAAAATCAACCGAGTCGATCATCGATTATCGGTTTCAACGATTAACGAGTGAGTTTCAATCGACTCGCTCAACTGAGTCAAATTTGATTGAATAAAATAAATAAACAGAGTACAAAAATTGAAGAGAGGTTACCACTGATTGACCCGAGTATTTACATCTTCTACCTGGAGAGGGAGATGGGTTCTTCGTGTAAGAAAGATTGGCGTTAAAGGAGAAGATTGTCATTGAGGTTTGAGAGAGAGAGTGGGGGGGGGGGAATGGAGGAAGAGGATGAGGCTCGCTTCAAATTCCTTTTAAGCTCCAAAATTTCACGATACTGGTGGTGCGTAATGCGCACACTGATACTTGATCCGTTTCTTGCTAATAAGCGCTTCTATGGTGCGCATGCTACGTTGTGCCCTGATCACAGCTAAATTGTAGGGGTTGTTTGGTAAGAAACATTAAGTTGGCCGCAGAACGAGCACAATCGAAAGCCGACTTTTCGCTGGATTTAACAGGCGTTGGGTGAAAAAGGCACCAAAACAAGACAGTACCAAACGCCCCTAAATCAACACGCTATGAAACCTGTAACCAAACACCAACCATAAGTGTACAGTATTTCTCCAATGGGACAAGTCAAAACATGATGTATGTGCCAAGGTTTAAAGGGGACCGTTATAACGGTATAACGGACTGGGGGCGTTACCGTTTTCCGTTATAACGAAAAAAAATGCTCAGGTGCAAAAATGGAAAAAATGGGGCTGGAATTCAAATTTTGAATTTTAAAATTTGAGTTTCAAAATTTCAAAAATGAAAAATAATGGAAAAACGGAAAAAAAAAAAAAAACGAAAAAATGGCTGTTTTTTTCACAAAATTTTCCAGAAAAGAACGGTCGTTATTTTCGTTATAATGAAAAAAATAATGAAAATAACAGCACGAAAAACAACGGCAGTTATTTTCGTTATAATGGTCGTTTTGGGCGTTGTAATGGGGGAGGTCTGAATCCGTTATAATGGCCATTATTTTCGTTATAACAGCCGTTATTTTCATTATAACAGTCATTTTTTCAACTTTGGTATGAGCCATGAATAAATAACAGTGGACGGTATGGATGACGGGCCACAACATGAGCCAACATGAGCCAAGTGGCTCACTCAATAGTAGATCGCTCTTATTGTGGCATTGTGCTCTAGGAGGCCTGGATACTCAAGGTTTCAAAAATAAAAAAAAAGGATCAATTTCTCAAGTACACATGGCAAAATCTTATAGGTGTTGGACACTCTTTATGTCAAACATTTTGTAGCACTATGGATAGTCAACCTTTATTAGTGTTGGATATCGTTGGACACTACAACTATCCAACCACAAAAAAAGTTGTATGGTTGAGGCCATCGAACCGTTGGATTCAATAAAATGTAGAGGGTAAAATAATCATTTTGCCCGTTATTGAATCCAATGGTGAATGGCCTCAACTGCACAACCTTTTTTTCTTGGCTAACCGTAGGGGTAGCACAATCCTATCCCAAATGTAGTTGGTGCAAATTATTACAGAGAGGTCGACACAATTTGTGGTTTGTGTTTCCCTCATCCCTTATTCTAGTTGCTTTTATCCTTAGCAAGGACAGAGCTATCTGCTGATCAAATAAAAAGGACATAGCTACCTCAATGAAGCAACCAAACCTGATGACCATTGGTTGGTTTCCACTTCTGAGGACAAAAGCACTCCTAGTCCCAACAAGGGTTGTCTCTACCATAAGGCCATTAAGGCAGTCGCCTAAGGCCCCCATACCCTGTTGGATATGCAAACTAAAAATCAACCTGATTAGTTATCTTTAGCCATAGATTTTAGTACTATTTAGGATTGATTCTAGTTGTTGGATTCAAGCATGCTTTTTGGATAGTAAATCAATGGCTAGAAATCATCAATCAAACCTATTTTGTGTGTTTATCCACCAATAGGTGGGCTGAACATTTACTCAATCATTAGGCCCAAAAAATGATCTATGTAGGGCCGCTAGAGTCCTCTGCATGGACTGCAAGGGGACTACAAGAGTCCTTGGCATTTATTTTTTTTTTCCGTAGTTTTTTATTAAATACAATTTTTTACTATATACAGAGTTACATTTTTTAATTAATACCGTATATATATTAATATATTAAATATAAAAAAGGTCTTATATAGAGTTTTTGCCTTAGTCCTCAACTTGTACCGAGACGGCCAGGTCCCTAACGGCAAAAGGAAAATATGTAACAAGGCAGAGGTAGCATAATTTTTGTTACTCACTGCTGCCCTCTGGGCCCACTGACCGCATGAACGCCCACCCCTTGGTGGATACACATAAAAAATCACCCTGATTGGAAATCTTTAGCCATTAGATTTTAGTATTTTTTAAAGTGTGATTCTAGCCATTAGATTCAACTATTTTTTGGGTACTAAATTCACCGGCTAAAAAGCATCAAACAAGCTGATTTTTTTATTATTTTTGGTATGAATGTCTACCAAGGGGTGTGCTAAACATCCATTTGGTCAGTGGGCCCAGATGAACGTGGTGGGTAACAAAACTGGCGCATCAGGTCTACCTTGCTACATCATGACCTAAAATGGTTCTAGTTCGGGTTCAAATGTATGAATACCACGTGACACACTCTTTTCTGGCCCACTAACTCATGAACGTTTATCTCACCTGTTAAGAAACCTACACATTAAAAAACCCGCCTTACTGGTGAATTTTAGCCATTTTATTTAAGTACCCTAAAGATTGTAGAATCCAGCGGCTAGAAATCCCCCGATGATAAATGCTCCAATCCCAACGATCATAAATCATGAATTAGGCCAATTCTTTTTGGTGTCTAAGGTACTAACAAGGGGTGGATGGACCAAACATTCATGGGCTTAATGGGCCCAAAAAAGTTGTTCTCAACCTCACTCGATCATCAGGTGCATCGCACGTGACACTCCATTAGTTTTTTCTGTTATGTGATATAAATGAAAATTAACTTGGCTTGGCCTACCAAAGGTAGGTTGAACTCTGCTGTCCACATAATGAAAATTAGGAATTTATGAACAACAGAGTACGGCTGACCCTCATGTGCTCGTGTAACAAGTAAAGGCGACACCATCTACTACATCATAGGTTTATCATTTGCGTACCCTATTCCACATGCAAGACAACATACTATCATGTAAATACATATGTGCCCTGCATACCATCAATTTTGGTCGGGTGGTAGATATGTATCCCCCTCGCGGGGGTTCACCGGTTCAAGATACTCCCGCATTGCGGTCGTGCCATGGATGAAGGTACCCCGTTGAAGGTGCCAGCTTGCTCAGTTGGTAAAGTTTGTGGGTGATGATACCATAGACTGGGGTTCAAAACCCGTCTTGACCAAGTTACTGATCTCTTTAAAAACAAGCTTAACTACCAAAAATAAAAATAAAGGTACCCAATTTATTCAGCGAGTACTTTGAATGTCGGTCTGCACTTCCAATGGTTCCAGTAAGCAAACATATATGCAAGGCACAATAGTTAGGGGTTTTTGGTTGTTGATAAAGAGGGGCATTTAATGAATTAATATGTGCCTATTTTTTTAAGGGTCAGGATTAGGGGATCCCCTTTTTTCTAACCCCTCTAGTGTTCGTGTGCTCGGTTGTTGGATTTTTGAAATCCAACGGGGGTTGTTAGCGCTGAGTTGGCATCACTTTTTTCACTTTTTGGGACGCTGACAACCATTGCAATGGATTTTTAAAATCCAACGGCTTAGCACATGAACACGGGAGGGGTCAGAAAAAAGGGGGTCCCTTGAGTCCAACCATTTTTTCAGTTGCATGTGGCAACCCAAGTTTTGATTCATGGTATAAGCAATTATTCTGTGCAGAAATGATATGTCAGAAGCGTTTCTAACAAAGTACTCAAGGATCTCTACCAAATGGTTAAAAATATGATTACTTGAAAATGTTTATGTAAAATAAATTTAATCCCATACTTTTGGTAATGATTCTTGTTCAATCATGCAAACCCCACCTCGCATGTATAGGTGGTGGCTCTTGAATCAAAGGGATCAAAATTAGGTGGTGGCTCTTTATAATATGACAAATCTAAAAATATTTATTTGGAAAAACTTAGCTGTCAAATCATGATTCTCTACCAAAAGTAGGAGGTCTGAAGAGTGTTCATGTTTTATCGTAGTAGCGTAATTGGTAAGTTGTAAAATTTTCATATTATACTAAAACAGTAGCTTTAATAGTGGTCATACAGCACCAAAATGATGGATTTTACAGATTTTATAGTCTCAATAATGGTCGTGTTGTATCCAATTAGTTGGTGCTCAAAATGATTAATTGTACCAAAATAGTATTAGTTGAATCATAAGCAGCAGTAAGGGGCCAGGGGGGCACGTGCCCCCCTTCAATTTTCAATTCCCATGACAATAAAATTTTAGTTACCAAAAATCTCTTTGAAATTTAATTCAGTTCCCCTCCTCATATTTTACTTTTTTGAATTATTTATATTGATTGGGGTATGTGTGTCTTTTTATACTTTTTACTTTTTTAACTGAATTTGCGTTCACATTCAAATCATTAAAGCCGGTGTGTTATAGATTTAGCTGTTTCGGTAGAATAATTTTACCTAAACATTCGGCATCCGAGCCACACATATAAATGTTACTTGGAAGATAGTTAAAGATCCATAACTGTATGGATGTTTAAAACATCCCTAGATGGCCATACTAACAAAAAATCAGTTGGATTGGTGGTTTCTAACCATTAGATTTGAATCCTTTTCATGGGTTGAATTTCAACTGTGGATTCAAAATTATTTTGGATACTGAGATTTTCAACTGTGGATTTAAAATTATTTTGGATACTGAGATTCAATGCCCAGAAAATACCAATCAGACTAATTTTGGTATGTATGTCCACCTAGCAATGTTTCAAACATCGGTACGGTCATAAATCTCTAATAATGTGCCACGTCGCACTTTTAGGTGCAGCTTGACGCCTATATAAAGTTTCAAACATTAAAAATTTCTCACTCCTTAACTTTTATCAGTAGAAATTTACGATAGATAAAAATAAATAAAAAAAAAGAGTAGAAGTTTGATGATGGAGGTCCATCGTCAACGTTGATGCAAGACCACAGTGTGAACCACATGGCATACTATTAGAGGTCACTGACCATATGGATGTTTGGGCAATCCCTAGGTATACGCACATAAGAAAACATGCCTGATTAATAATTTTGAGCCTTTAGATCTGAGTAACCCAAATAATGCTCAAAATCTACCGTGAAAATAAAATATGAAAAAGACTCTAATCCAACGGATAGAAATTACTAATCACGATGAATTTTAGTATGTACGTTCACCTAGGGATGTGCCAAATATCTATACAGTGGTCATCTCTAAGAACATGCTAAGTGTCATCCCCTGATATACTGCAATGATTGTGCCCCCCTAAAGCAAAATTTTGATTCCGTCACAGATCATAAGAGTGGTTATATTGCACCAAAATGATAAATTCAACGTACTAGGTAAATCATAAGAATAATCATATTCCCCATAATAATAGGCTCCACATATTACGTGGGACATAGGAATCTTCATGTTGTATCACAAAAGTCGACACATTAGGTGAAACTCAGGTCCCTAAGAGCTATTTTGTTAAACAAAAATAATGAGCCCCGCGTATTAAGTGGGCTCCAAAGTGGTAGTGATGGTGGAGAGAGTCATGCGAAAGTAGAAGAAAGAGACAAGAAGAAAAAATTAATTAATTCGACTAAATTTTTGCAATATTACCTTAACCTTATCTGAAACGAAGGAAAACCTAACTAACAAAATTAATCCGATAAGCTGATTCACAACTTAGGCAAATTATTGGAAATTTTAGCCCTTAGGTTGGACTAGCTAGGATTGTGCCAATTGGTGTGATTTTTCAAGCTACAACAAACAATTGCCGGCCTCTTTCGTTTTTCTTCATTTTTGAAAAAATATAATACAGCTAATACCACTCCCTACAAGGGCCATTCTGTGTATCATTCTTTGATTGGTGTCGCTCACTCTTACGTGTCCAACGGTTCGTGACCATATAACAATCTTGGCTTCAAGAAGTGTCCTTAACAACCTTTCTAGAAGTGTCCTATTGATCAAATGATGTTTGGCTATCCCCAAGTAGACCTATGGAACCAACACAATCAGCCGATTGGTAATTTTGCGCCGTTGGATCTGAGTACTGCTCAAATCCCATGGTTGAAGCTTGAAAGTTAACCCATGAAAAAGACAAAACTCAACCACCATTCAAGCTGATTTTTGCTCGGTAGGTCCACCTAGGGATGGTCCAAACATCCACAGTCTCTAAGAGTGTGCCATGTTGCATTTTTAAGTGCAGCCTACCCACATTTAGAAACACCAGTAGCAAAAAACTTCTCTATAAAGTCCAAGGATTAATGGTCCATGGCAGGAGGTCACACAGCTAGATCTTGCTCCACGGAAGAGGCTGAGGCCAAGGCTTTGAGATGGGGTGTTCAGGAAGCAGTGTCTCTTGGTCTTCGCTATCTGGTGGTTGAATCTGATGCGTCCTCCCTTATTAAGCATCTGGCTCGTAAATCTTCTTTTTTTGGGGCTACAGTCTTCTCCCGTTGCTGTGGACATTTTACATTTAGCTTTGCTCTTTTGAGGACGTGCCCCCCCCGTAAAAAAAAAAAAATGGCCCATGGGAACAACTCGTCCACCTAGAAGGGGTTTGTTTTGCCACTTAAATATAAGCACTTGAGTTTCTAAACCTCGTGCTCTGTTGCAATTTCGTGTTTCAATATCCGATGTTACGGTACGGTGCATAGGGAAGATCAAACGACGATAAGAACTTGTTGCAAGTAGGATCTAAGAAAAACACGTAAATTGACTGAAATCGCGTTCTACTCGACCCCCACACCTGCAAATTCAACGTGGCTATCACGGATTCGACCGATTGATCTGGAAGAACAAATAAACCACAAAAAATAAAAAAATAAAGTGCTTTTTTGCTTAATTAAGCGTAAAGGGTCGCATTGACAATAACGTTTGTCCCCTTGAAACGTAGAGCAGGGGGTTGAGCCATATTCAACAAGCTATCTAGATACGGCAAGTGATTTGGTAGTCCCGAATACATTTTCTTATAATGAGTCGCTCATATCTGAACCATCCAATTGATGAACCACATTTTAATTGGATGGCAATTGCTGATTAGTCATTGATAGGGAGTTATCTTTAACATGATTTAACAGGTCAGAAGATCTTGATGGATGGCAGGTAGTGGTGGTTGTGGGGGTAGTTCACTGTAGTAAAATGAATGTGATATATCACATCATTTCCTTCATACAAAAAAATGTTGTCATATTCAAAGTTCACATGAGGTGTACAAGCATAAAGACAAGGTTGGTGGGGCCACTCCTCACATGTGCTGAAAAAGTAGCCGTTGCAGAAGTCTAGCTGTGAGGCTCCAAGATTCTCAAATCCAAAAATACCCATTTATTATCCTCAATTATTGACCTAAGCATCCATCACATATTACAATTTAGTAAAAAATGTTATCCCACACTTTACCTGATAAAAATGGACCATGTCGATGGGTCGTGGACCATCGGATTCAAGATATCCAAGGTTCACATGGCAATGACGGAAAAAGATGAAACAGTTATTTGGATATTAATAAAGTAACTACCATTAGGAAAGTGGATCTCTTGAATCCGACGATCCACGATTCATCCACTCAACTATTTAGGAAAATGTTATCCCACACTTCACCTGAAAAAATGGACCATGTCGATGGGTCGTGGACAGTCGGATTCAAGAGATCCAAAGTTCACGTGGCTATGATGGAAAATGATGAAGACCGTTATAACAAAAATAATGACCGTTATAATGGATTTGGACCTCCCCCGGTATGTACCGTTTTAACACTCAAAATAATGGCCATTATTTTCCGTTATACCAAAAATAACGATCATTAATTTTCTGATAAAATTTGTGAAAAATTGTCCGTTATTTTTATTGAAATTGTGAATTTTAGCGCCATTACCCCCTGCTATTTTTCATTATTTCCCGTTTTTTCCACTGAACATTACATTTCTGTATAACGGAAAAACGGTAAAGCCCCAGTCCATAATACTGTTATAACGGCCCCTATTAAACCTTGATTCGGGTATTAATAAAGTCACTACTGAATGGAAAGTGGAACTCTTGAATCAGACGATCCACGACTCAACCACACAGCTCTTTTTTGCGGTTAAGCGTGGGATAGTACAACCCTTAAAATTTCATTTGGGTCATTATTAGCGAGTAGAACTTTGCTATGCAGCAGCGCGGGAAATTAAAGTTTTTACTTACCCACAACAGCCCCCACCAAGAAAAAAAAAAAATATTGAAATCACTTTAAACTCGGGGCAAAATTTCGGGGTAGATCTCTAGCGCGGGAGAGTAAAGTTTTACTCCTTATTAACAAACCCGTAAAGGGTCTAATGCCGATAAGACGGCAAACAGTTTCTTCGCAAGAAAATGTTATCCCATGAATAACCGGACAAAAATATGTGCAGTTGAGACCATTGATCATTGGATTTAAGAGATCTACAGCGTTAGGATCGCTTGAATACAACGGTCAATGGCCTCAAACCGCACATTTTTGTCCAATTATCCATGGGATAGCATGTAGGATCTTATCTTCTCAGACACATGGAACAATCTTACTGGCATGGCATGTTTTTTGTGTCAAACAACGGATATGTCATTATGATTATTCTTTTTATGTGACAAAAAAATCAAAATAGTGCGTTATGCGCGCACGCTTGCGAGCTACCAAATTAAATGGTCTCACATGTTCCGATGTCCTTGATCTTGTGTTCGAACGCGATTAAAGCGATATGACACAACTAACATACTTTTGTTTTTTGATAAGCAAAAGTATCGGACCTTTTGATTGCTTGTGGGGGGATGTGTTCCCGAAATGGATCCTATGAAACCATTTAATTTTGTAGCTTGAAATCTTGATTCTTTATGATTAGAAGAAAAAAAAAATTGGATTCTTATAAGATAAGAGTAGTTGAGAGCAAGGTTTGAAGGAGGCCGTTTTATCGGTTAAATGGACTGGAGGCGTTACCGTTTAAACGGCCAGGGGGCAAAAATGGAAAAAAATGAGAAAAAAAGATGGAATTCAACGGTTTTAATGGAAAAAATGGCGTTGAAATTCAAAATTCAAAATTTGAAAATTAATAAAAAATAGAATTTAATGGATTTTAACGGAAATTAAACGGATTTAACGGCCATTTTTTTCACGAATTTTTTCAGAATTAAATGGCCGTTTAAACGATTTTAACGGCCGTTAAAACAAAAAAAACAGCCATTTTATTCAAACCGATAAAACGTGTTTAAACGGTTTTAACGGAAACGGGCTTGGGGCGTTACCATTTAAACTGCCGTTAAAACCGTTTAAACGGCCGTTTTTAAAACCATGGTTGAGAGTCTTGAGACCTTGGTTTTAAAAATGGTTGTTTAAACGGTAACGCCCCAAGCCCGTTTCCGCTAAAACCGTTTAAAACGTTTTGATACTTTGAATTTAACGGCCGTTTTTTTGATTAAACGGCCGTTAAATTCTAAAATTTTTTGTGAAAAAACGACCATTAAATTCTATTTTTTAATTTTCAAAAATTGAATTTCAGCGCCACTTTTTCCCTTATATTCCATTAAAATCGTTAAAATCCATTTCTACATTTTTCTATTTTTGTCTATGGCCGTTTCAATCCGGTTTAACTGTACGTCCCAGTCCGTTAAAACGCCCTCCTTTAAACCTTGGAGCCAAGGTTTAAAAGGGGCCTTTATAAATGGTATAACTGACTGGAGGCCTTACTGTTTTTTCCAAGGTTTAAAGGAGGCCGTTTTAACGGTTAAACGGACTGGAGGCGTTACCGTTTAAAGGGCAGTTAAAACGGATTGAAACGGCCAGGGGCAAAAATGAAAAAAATAGAATTTAACAGAATTAAACGGATTTTAACGATCTTAACGGAAAAAATGGCGCTGGAATTCAAATTTCGAAATTAAAAAAAAAAAGAAAAAGAATTTAACGGATTTTAATGGATTTAACAGCCGTTTTTTTTTTACAAAATTTTTCGGAATTAAACAGCTGTTTAAACAATTTTAATGGCTGTTAAAACAAAAAAAACGGCCGTTTTATTCAAAATCGATAAAACGTGTTTAAACGGTTTTAACGGGCTTGGGGAAAACCGTTTAAACGGCCGTTTTTAAAACCATGGTTTTTCCATTATAACGAATTGTAACGCTCAGGGTCAAAAAACGGAAATAATGGAAAAATGTGAAACAAAAAAATATGGCATCAAATTTTCAAAAACGAAAATAACAGAATATAACAAAAATAATGGCATTTTTTCACATTTTTTCAGAAAATAACTGACGTTACTTTTTGGGCTTTTTCACAGCATGTAACACAACGGGGGATGTCCGAATCCATTATAACGCCCGTTTTTTAAACCACGGTCGAGACTGTACTTGATGTATTATGATTTGATAAGTAGGCAGTAGCGCTAGAAATTATGATCCAATAGCTATTGAATCGATTTTCAAATCGATGTATCGAGTGACTCTGATATGATTTGATATCTTTTGAACTGGAACTATACATCATGGTTTAAAAATCGGCCGTTGTAACGGATTTGAACCTCTCCAGGTATGTTATGTACCGATTGAACGCTTAGAGAATAATGACCGTTATTTTCTGTTATTTTTACATTATAACAAAAACAACGACTGTGCGTTACAATCCGTCATGACAGAAAAACTGGTAATGCCCCCAGTCCGTATACCGTTATAACGGAGGCCTTTTACACCTTGCTATACATATCCCATCAATTGATAAACCTAAACCTTATTGATATCTAGAGGGGACTATTGAATCGACTCTGGTTCAACCCTGATCTGATCCGAACCCAATTCCAACTCCAATAAGATTATGACGCGTGGAAGGAGAGTCACAAGCTTCTGAGGGAAACTGTGACCACTCTCTACTGTCACCACCATTCTCAACCCCACCAAGACCATCACAGTACCACCATTTACTCGTCACCCATGGCCACCACAACTGCTACAACCATACGAGTTAAAAAGATTCCTGAACAAAATTTTTTTCTGGAGACCTTGAGAAATGAACTATATGCTCGGGAAACTACGAATTGAGATCCTGCACACGAGGTGTTCTGTTACTTTAACCGACACCAAATCTCTTGACTTGGTATGAATTTTTTGACATTTTGGTTTTTATCTTGGAAAATGCTACCCCACCTGGACAAAAAAGTATAGGGAAATGAATATTGACCATTGGATTCAAGAGATCTATTGTCCATGAGGTGATGACAACGTCAAAGGATAAATAGTTGTTGCCTCTTGGACCATGGATCTCTTCAATCCAACGGTCAAATGGCTTCAACCGTACATATTTTCGTCCAATTGTGGTGACAGACTTTTATATATATATATATATATATATATATATATTTTTTTTTTTTTTATATTTTATAATTGGCAAATCAGAGAGACTTGAAGGGGCGGAAATTTAATTAGAAGCAGTGATCATGCGCCAATAATGTTGTGCCAGGTCGGGGCAATGATATTGCGCCAGGTTAACACTGATGTACCTGGCACAATATCATTGGCCACATAACCGTTGCTTCTAAATTTCGGCCGCTTCAAAAATTTTCTCAACATGTGTATATCTCATCTCATTACCAAACTCAAGGAAAAGAGAGAGAGAGAGAGAGAGGAAAGAGCGAGCCTGTTGATAATGCCATCTGTAAATCTCCTATTTATCTTTTTCGTCTTCCTTAGCTATCTGAATCGTTGCATGCATGCCACATGTCAACGCAACTTGCATGTACAATTTCCACTTTTGATTTGTGTGGTCATTGCTAATAGGAAAAAAGATGTGTCAAGGTATACCTGACGTTTTTTTGGCGTGAGGAAACACGGTTTTTGTTACTCACAGCTGCCATATGAACCGACCGACCGTATGGATGTTCAACACACTCATTTATGGGTATACGCACCAAAAACCACCCTGATCGGTAATCTCTAACTGTTAGATTTTAGTACTTTTCACGTTGTGATTCTAGCCGTTGGATTAAACCATTTTTAGTACTAAAACCAACGGCTAAAAATCATAAAACGAATGTCTACCGTACGGTCATGGGCCGGATGGCAGCGGTGACTAACAAAAATCGTGCTTCCTCACGCCAAAAATCGTCAGGTATACCTTGTTACATCACGATTCACGACCTTTGCTAATAATAATTGTGTCAATTAACACAATGATGATGTGGACACACTGGTCATAGTCAGGAAGTTTTAGTCAATTTAACATAATAATCCAACATCTTACAATTTTTATTTATTTTATTTTTGTGTTTAACATATGTTGAAATATGATAACCGTCCGATTAAGATTGCATCGTCAATAAAGTGCAATCTCATCTGCTTATCCCATAAAGGCAAAAAGAAGCAAACTCTTCGTATTATTGCATGTTTATCCCTCAAACTAAGCACCATTGATCTAAAGATCTGACTGATTACTTGAAAAGCTATTAATAAGGTAGCTAACAATCTACGGCATCATTTATCTTTTTCTTCCAAGGGTGAATTAACAAGCTCATGAAAGTGAATGCCAGTTCAGTGCTATCAACTACCGTTGGATTCTCGGAATCCACGGACTCCTGAAGGGGGTCAGAAAAAGGGGGTCCTTCGAGCCTTTAGGATTAGCAATAACCCTAAACTTTTTATGTTTACAAAAATAACCTTCAACATAACCATGAGCAGCTCACTTGCTCAACAATTCAAACCAAAGTTTTAAATCGTCCGTTGTACAATTATAACAGACCCATAACGTTATATCCGTTATAACGGCCATTATAACAGGTCACATCAGTCACAATGAGAATATTGTTATTCTTTTTCAAATTCTTCTCGATACTTAAAATTAATATATATATAGTGGTCATTTTTCCGTTACAATGCTAAGCCTGTTTTTCGGTTTTGGGTGTTGTTTTGAAATAGAATAACGGGGTTGGGGATTTACCGTTATAATGGCTGTTATGTTAGTTATAACTTACAACGGCCATATTTTAAAACATGCTTAATAAACTGCAACTAACGAGGGCAATTTAGTCATCTGTAGGGATGTATTTGTAAAATTGACAAAGTGTAGGGAGAATTTGGTAACTCTAGTTTTAGCCAAGTGATGACGTGTCCTAAATAATAATAAAATTAAGAGGCCGACAGTAAAACTCGAATGTTCGCGTTTTCTTTTTCCTCACCCTTTTTTAAACCTATAATCGAATTAAAAAATTAATATTTTTTATTTTCTTAAATAAAATATTTGTTATATATCTCCTCCATTTTCGGTCTCCTTGTCTGGAGCGTCCGAAAGCCCTAAGAAAATAAGCTCTCTATCACTCTCTCTGCAACTAAAAAGCGTCTCCAATGGTAAAATCGAAAATATAAGCTTTCGAAGCTCGTTCTCTTCTATACAAACCCTAGTTTTCTTCTACGACTCCATAAGTTCAGATCTTTTGTAAATGTAATCACCAGCTTTGACGTTTCCGTTCTTCGATCTCTCTCCTGTTAATTTCTTTGATTTCTGCTTATTTAATGGCGAGAAAGTAATGTAGCAGGTTCAGTGTTTCGTTCTTTCGGCTTCATTGTTAAAAGCTCTTTGTTTGCTTTTTCGCGATCTAAGCTACTTTGATGGCGTAAATGTGAATATCTCAGCTTTTTGATTCCTTGCGTGGATCAGCGATGGTAAAAAAATCGTAGCTTTTCTTGCTTTTCTTCGATCTGAGCTTACTTAATGGCTTGAATGTGAATGTAGAGGATTCGGTGATTCCTTTCGTGGATCGAGTCGGTAAAAATCTTAGCTTTGTTCGGATTTTATGCAGTTTCAGATGCTTTCACGGAAGCAGGTGTAAATAGCAGCAGCGTAGGAGATTGGATCACTCGATCTCTCTGGTAAAAACACTAGCTTTCTCGTGCCTTTTTGCAATTTCAAGTTCTCAAATGGTAGAAACCCTAGTTTTCTTCTTTCTCTAACTCCAGCTGCTTTGATGGCAGGAGCTTAACTATTATCTATTTTACAGTATAGAAAACCCTGGTTTTCATTTGGTTTCTCCAATCTGAGGTTCTTTAATGGAAGAACAGTAAAAATCTTGGCTTTGGCGGTTCCTTCAACTGTTTTTTTCGGGTAAGAACTCAATTTCGTTTCGTTTTAAACAAGTCCAGCTGGTTCGAGGTCCGTTTTAACTGCCATTTTTGCTCCATAAAAAAAAGATTTTTTTTTTTGCATGAAAAAGCTTTCGGAAATATCTTTTTCTTTCTCGTGCAAGAATGGCTAGTGAAACAGGCCCTTAAAATTATGGGAGTGAGCTCTGTTATATTTTTCTGTTCCTTTTTTTCATGCTAGTTTCACTGTTAAAAATCTTACCTTATGATCTCTGCATTTAATTCGTTTGAACTTTTTCTCTATTTTACCCCCTCATGATTCTGCTCCCTTATCGATGGAAGATGAGATCCGGGTCTTGCGGTTTTTCTCATGAATATATGTAGTTGTTTAATATTATATTCTTTCTGCTCTTGTATTTCTGTATCTTCAGTTCCTTTAATGGCAGAAAAAAATTACTTTAGTTATTTAGGGCCCATTTGGATCCCATTTTTTGTGCCTTTTTCACCAAAATGCTGTTAAAAGCATTTTTTTGGCCCAACAATGGCAATCCAAACAGGTTTAATTCTTTCAGTCTCTCTCTTTCTCACTTGTTGCCTTTCACTGTTTTTGTGGAGCTTATACTGTTTCTGTGATTTTTGCCATTCTAATAGTCGAAAATAAGCTTTAATAATCTTTTCCTTTGCCACCTCTCTTTCTATCTTCATCGGTGTTTTCATTTTTTGATTTTTGATTTTCATTTTTGTTGTACTGACAGTTGGAGACTCCGAAGAAACAGATCTTGGAGATCACTGTAGTTATATAGGTTCGGTGAAAATGATGGTGGTGGAGTTTGGTTGTACAGTTTTGGTGTTTTTAGGCCTTCTGCTTTTTGGGAAGGCAGAGGTTTACATTGTGACAATTGAAGGAGAACCAGTGGTGAGTTACAGAGGTGGTGTTGAAGGATTCGAAGCCACTGCTGCTGATTCTGATGAAAAGATTGATGTCACCAGGTAGATGCAATTTGTTTTTTCTGATCCTTTTAGGAAGTATCCAGGTTTCATATCTCGGACAATACACGAGACACCTTATTGTTCTCCCGATACTGTTTGCCAACTAGTTCAAACTTCAAAGAATTCAAACTAGAAATGTGTTTGCTCACTCATTTCTCTTCATTGGGGCCCGCTTGCAGTGAGTTGGTTACATCATACTCCCATCACCTCGAGAAGAAACATGATATGCTTCTAGCGATGCTGTTTGAACCTGAGACTTACAAGAAGCTTTACAGTTATAGGCATCTTATCAATGGCTTTGCTGTTCACACTTCACCTGAACAGGTGAACTATTTGTTACTTCTCCACTAGTACTTCCTTGATATGTTCATTTCCGTCCTCTTAAGCAAATTCGATTTGTTTGGTAGGCAGAAGCTCTGAGACGAGCCCCCGGTGTAAAATCTGTAGAGAGAGATTGGAAGGTGAAGAGACTTACAACACACACCCCACAATTTTTGGGGCTTCCAACAGGAGTATGGCCGACAGGCGGTGGCTATGACAGGGCTGGGGAAGACATTGTGATAGGATTTGTGGATTCAGGTATATATCCACATCATCCGAGCTTTGGAACCTTTAATACTGCACCATACGGGCCTGTTCCTGGTTACAGAGGAAAGTGTGAAACTGATCCGGACACTAAGAGGAACTTCTGCAACGGAAAGATTATTGGAGCCCAACATTTTGCAGCTGCTGCAATTGCAGCTGGAGCATTTAACCCAGCAATTGATTTCGCATCTCCTTTAGACGGCGATGGGCATGGAAGGTTGGAGTCCTTACACTTCTATAATATCCATTTCAAGGGTGATTTGGTGGTGTAATTTCTTTTTCAAAACTATTATTTGCATGATTGCTGCATGAAAAGAAGGGAATGCTATTGTAGTTGTTTACAGGTAAGTAGAAATAATTTGTGGACTTCTGGTTTATTCATCTGGCAAGGTACATATATTTAAAGTTTGGCACTCATCCCAGGTGGTTGTGACCCATCATTCGATTCGTTCCACCAGGATGATATGTTTTCCCCCCAAATTATCCCAATCTGATGATCCTCAACGTCATTTATCATGGATGATAAAAAAAAAAAAGGAAATGTCAAACTGTCCAGCAAACAAATCTACGCATCGATCATTAAGTTCATCCAATGTGAAGAATTTTCAACATAGATTATATCCTTAGTGGGAGCCACCAATTAGTGGGTTCCATCATGTATGGCAGAGGCAGGGGAGAGGGGCCTTTCTCAATCTCTCATCCTGTGTGAGAATCTCTTAGCTTTTTGGTAAGCCTTGGATTGGATATCATCATTATCCCAAGAAGATCTATCCCTAGATGCTCTTTCTGATCTTATGGACACATGAAGAGAGTGTTCTGTTGGCAAGGAGGCTAAGGCATTCCATTGCAGTGCCATCTCATTTGAATCCTTGCCAATGCCCATTGATGTTGATTATCAATTACTTACAATAAAAGACATGACAGTTGGGCGAGGTCCATGCAAGCAGGTGGAAAACACTTCCCCTTAGAAAATGGTAACATAGTTCTATTTCAACATTCAGTAATATCTTGGTCCTCTTGGGATTGAGCTGTGCTCCATACCACAACCTCCTTGTGGTCGCTTGCAGTTATCTATCTAAAAATCAAAATTTTCCCATCTCCAATTGGAATTATTATCTCCGTTTTGATGTTTTGAACTTGATTTTTGAAACTAAATACGTTGGTTCTATCTTTGGAAGACAACAATAATATCCAGCACTTCTTGTTGGTGATAATTTATTTTTCTTTTTCTTTTATTGTTTTCTTCAATTCTTTTTCTATTTTATTCAGTGTTATTTTTAAAATTGATCAACAGTCACACAGCAGCAATTGCAGCTGGAAATAATGGAATTGCAGTGAGAATGCATGGATATGAATTTGGTAAAGCAAGCGGGATGGCTCCTCGTGCCAGGTGAGAAGTTATAACTGGCTCTTCGCTTCTGACAATGACCAAGTGTTGGACGAAGTGTTGATTTCTTGATAAACCTTCTTCTCAGTATCTTTTGTTTTATAATAATTATCCTGTTTGTCTATTGTTCAGGATTGCTGTATACAAGGCACTTTACAGGCTTTTTGGAGGATTTGTCGCTGATGTAGTAGCTGCCATTGAGCAGGTATGCAATCATTTAATGACCGAGAGAGCGTGATTGTAAGAGCCAAACAAATTCACAACATTAGACTTTTTCTTTTTGAGAAAAAAATTGAGGTATTATTTGGGTTGAATACAGCTCATCTGCATTCTGGAATATGTTCCTCCCAGTCGACATATGTTTTCATTAATGCACACCATCCAAATATTCTATCAGTTGATTTGATGGGCCATGGAGCGGAAGTTGCAATTATTACAATCTGTAAATTGTTGTTAATTATGTGTTGACTTTTTGGAGGAAAAATATCGATGGTTCGGCACCTCTTTAAACTCAAATTGCATATATGTGGTATTTTAATCATCTAAAATAAAAATTCTTATGCTTCATTTCCTGAAAGTTCAGGGAACTCTAATTTTTTTTGTTTTTCCCTTTTATTTTTTATTTTTTCAATCATGAGTTGCCCTTTACTATTTACAGCATTATTCTCTGGCTAAGTCAGCTGGGTTATAAACCAGAGAAATCAACGGTCAACTGAAGATATTGTTGATTGCCTGTTAGGAAAGTGAAATAACTGCAGTTAATGCCAGATGAATACCCTGCTTTTTGCCAATTGATTTTTTTCTGGCCAGTGATTGCTTTCAGTGTTTCAATTTAGGTGGATTGATTTTAATGCCGTGCCACTTTTGTAACAGGCTGTTCAGGATGGTGTGGACATTCTCAATCTTTCAGTAGGGCCAAACAGTCCACCAGCAACTACTAGGACCACATTCTTAAACCCTTTTGATGCCACACTTCTTTCAGCTGTGAAAGCCGGAGTGTTTGTTGTACAGGCAGGTGGAAATGGAGGCCCTTTCCCGAAAACCTTGGTGTCTTACAGTCCATGGATAGCATCTGTAGCTGCTGCAATTGATGACCGCAGATACAAAAATCATCTGTTTTTGGGAAACGGAAAAATCTTAGCTGGGATTGGTTTGTCACGTAAGTTTTTATGAAATACTTACCTTTATCTTTCTCAGATTTTTCAAAAGTTGGTAGGCATTGGGAAGAATCATTATTAAACCTGCAGGAACTTGCTATGCAATAACTCAAAATCAAAAGTTTGATCATGACACCATATTAGGACACAAAACATATAGTTGATTTGATCATATAGGGATTGTGAAATATTGACTTCATACATAACTATGTCCAGTCTGAGTAACTTTTAGAAAAAGCAACTAAATAAAGTTATTTCATGTGTTCTTTCTCATGCTTTATTAATTTTGTCATGTATTTTTCTCTAGATTGTAGTTATAATTTGGAAGCCTTTTCTTTATATATTTTTTCTAATATTGTATGTTTGTTCAAGTTCTTTCCCTTATTGGTGTATGTATTCAACTGTGATGACACTGCATTGGGTTTCTCTCAGTCTGATCAAAATATTTCCCTTCTCACCCTCCATGCGAGCCAATCTTTATGTTAGCTTGCATGGCTGCTCATCATAAACTAAGATGCTTTGCTGGACCTGAAGGTATGGGGATGCATGTTTTGAATACAGAACCAATTGATGGTGGTAGTCTATTTATTTAAAATGAAATCATGAACTACGTAAAAAAGGTCCAAGCACCAAACATGAAACTGACAAAAAACTAAAGGTTCTGGTCAGGGTCTTAAGTATTACAGACCATCAGCCCAAAAATCATTTCCCAAGGTTTTATTGGTTTTGATTTGGCATTAGTGGCAATATCAAACTGGGAAGAAGAACAAGATCTTGCCATAATCTAAGCAAATTTTCAGGGAAGGTGATATTGTCACGCCCCCAAATCCGATATTTGGTCATATCGACCTTTCTCGTATCTTGAGGCGCGATCTGATCATACAAACGCACAGTTAAACAAAACTTGTATCACGATGCAGCGGAAATACACCGGATAATTTTTTTTATTTTGTTTAAACAATTCATAAGACGAAATGCACTTCATTGACACATTAATAATGTTAGAGGATGTCTCACTTCAAACAAAACCGTAATATGCCCATCCAAAAGAAAATATTGTATATATATCGTACTCCCAAATACATGTTACTAAACGGTCAAAGGACCTACATAACTCATGTATCCTTCTACAAGATAGAAGAATTAAACAAAATATAACATCGTCAAAAGCACAAGTCTATCAACAGAAATGCTGGAAGCATCAGTCCAACTTCCCCTTATCCTTTCCTGAAAACAAAACATTTTAAAAAGATGAGCTAGGGCCCAGTAAGTACATTCCTCATGCGTAAAATCCACTTAAATCAGCGACTTTTGTTTATTTTAAAACAAATACAATTTGCAAATGTATTTCACATGTAATTCGATAAAACTTAACTCTCCATCAATTACTTACGTATAACTTCGAATACAATGAAGTCTTTTCATATAATAGTCAACCTTTCTCTTATCGGAATACCCGTGACCATTTCTATAAAGTCAAACTATCAATTCTGATGTATTTCGTACCAACATTCCATCGGTCATAGTGTACGATGTCAACACTTCTAGTCCACAAGTAAACTCCCTAATGTGCACACTAATTGTTTCATTAGGTATCCTCTCTCCGGATTCCCTAATTTTCTTTTAGGTATAAATACCCGAGGGGTCTCATGAATGAGACAACGCCTCTTCTTTAGGGGACTGGAACCCCAAGGGGTCTTAAGGAAATAAGACAACGCCTGATGCTTTAGGGGACTAAAACCCCAAGGGGTCTCGAAGAAATGAGACAACGCCTGATTCCAACTAATCTGATATTCCACATTCCCAATCACGTTCTTATTCATGTCATCAATCGTATTTATATGCATAAAATAATAATGTTTGTAGAAACATCTTTACATGCATAGCATTCCTATTTTTGCATTTTGAAACTAAAAATAAGAACATTTAAGCCCTATTAATATCTTAGAAAACGAATACATAAAACGGATGAAAAACGCATATATCTCATTTTAAATGAATTTGAGCATGACTTCATCTAACTAAATAGATTACACATGTCCTCATCTATCATAATTTCATGTTTTTAAGATTACAAGAAATTATCAATGCATTTACACATTTTATGTGGAAAATACAAGAATTGAGATTTTTCCTTGCTAAAATTTAACAGATAACAAGAATAGCATTTTCAGACATTTTCCCCAAAAATAATAGAATTTTTTAGAATTTTTCTACAATATTCTGTGAATTTTCTACTATTTCAAAAAAATAAAAAAATAAAAAAAATATTTATAAATAAATAAATAATAATTAATCAATTAAATAAATAAATAAATAAATAAATAATTAATAATTAATTAATTAAATAATTAAATAAATAAATAAATAAATGCATAAAATAAATAACTATGTACTTACCAGTGAATACGCTAGAATCCCAAAATCTTTGAACCTCGTACGATGCGAATCTCGAGGTAGCGCGTATCTCGAGGCAGTAGGCCTCACAAAAAAAACTTTTCAAAGGACCTCCTGAATATTTTCAGGAATTCCTGGGAATTTTCTAGAATTTCTTCTAGTTGAGGGACTTTTTTGCAAATATTCTTACCTCAGGGGTTAGAATGCAAATACCCAAATTGATGTAATTTTCTCAAGGCATGGCCTTATATTTATAGAGGTTGAGAACTCAGAACTTTTTATTTTTAACCGATGTGGGACTATAATTTTGAAAATTGTCTTTTTTTTTTTTTTGAATTTTAATAAAAACTTAAAATGTTGCCTAGAACTAAACACAATAACTTTTGATTCGCACGTCCGATTTGGACGAACTTGATACCGATAGAAAGTTATTGTTGAGACCTTTAAAATGGCATACATATAATGTTCAAAGTATTATAAAAAGTCTACTATAATATTGCTAGAAATAAGGTCATTACAGATATAGTTCTCCCAACAGTTGATGCCAAGTAGTTGTTGATCACTATTAGGTGGTGAGTCAAAGAAATTAGAAGACCCCTTGCTTCAGAACCTGTACTTCTCACATTGTGAAACCAACCAAGAGTTGGTCTTTGACGCGATGTAATACCCGACACATTGGCATTATTATGGAACAAATATAAAAATAATAGGCAGTACAATGCTCCGTGGATCCTTGATGCTGGATTATGTACGGTGCAAAAGTAACTTGATTCCAAAATATTTTGGGAATTTTCTTATGACCAAGTATGAACATCCAATTGTAATTCCTCACAGGATCTTCTTGGTAGTCGCTGTCAATTTCTTCCAGTCATTCTGTTACAGAGCATCCAAAGTCAGATGGCAGAGTTGTCCATTCCATCATTAGAAGAGGGCTGACAATCTGTGAAAAATCAAATACAGAGACAAGTGGTGCTGCAAATCATATTAGCTATTACATAACATGTTAATTGTTAATGTCACATGCTACTTTAACAGATAAAATAACCATTAAACATGTGTACAACAAGTTTAAGAAATATAAAATTAATGCTTATTTGTGCTTTTATTTAGCTTACATAGGAGATATCTTTGTAATTATTTCTTCTTATACATATAACAGCGTCAATTTGGGAAATACCAACCTTGATTGTGCAGACTTGGAGGTGATTGCTTTCCTATTTCATGGTTGTCTATTTGTTGCACTCTCTGTGGTCCTTCTTTCCTCTCTTCGATTGATGATGCATTTCCCTATCATTCTTGTGTGACTGGCTAGATTCTTCCTTACGGTAAAGTGATGGTTGTTCTTGCTTGTGCTATGGATTAGCTTTTTGTTCAAGCTATAAGCTAGCTAGAGCCTTCCTCTTTGTAATTACAGTTCATGGTCATTATTGATTCTTCCAATCATGAGATGACTTGGAGATTTTTAGGGAGTTTAAGAGTATGAGTTCTTAAGAAAGATCCATAAAAGTGTCACTATTGATGAAAAAAGTACTTTTTTAGCTATGGACCAACTACTGCCTTCCTCGTGAGGAAGACATATCCAGTCTTAGTTGTCATGGATCCCTTCTTTCTTTGTGGTGATTTGGGAATTCGAAAAGAGTTTAACATGACCGTTCACATAAGTGAATATCTGTAACGGAGTGCTTGTGTTGATGAGGAAGTTATATGTGTTGGGGATGCATATTCTTCTGTCCTTGTGTTGACACTTGACACTTTTTACATCTGTCCAAACATCTGATTGACTGAAAGTCAAAACGAACTATCTTTTCTTGTGGGCCTTGAGCCATTGACTGTAAATCAATTTTCTTGAGGGGTAATACGACCTTGTCTATGTTTTCAATGTAAAGATTCATGCTAACCTCCAATGATAGGAGGTAGACCTTGTAGAAAATATGCGTAAGCTTTTTAGGACATATAAATTTTTGAATAGATGACGAAACAGGATTTTAAACCCGACTCCAAATAGTTGAGACTAACCTTGGATGATGATGATAACGTTCAAATGGAATGAATAGATGACCAGAAGTCCGAGTACCAAGTCGTTAATCTTAAGAAGAGTTGTTCCAAGGCTAAATTCTCAGAAAATTTGCTTTACCTAGTCCTGTTATAGTGCTTGTAAATATATTGATATTTGATGAGCATTTTATGATCAAGATACTTCAACAAGTGCCAGAAGTTCTGCAAAAGTAAAGATGAGCTTTCTTTCATTTATGTAATTCCACATTGAAGACCCCCTTTTAGAAGGTAGATAATTTGAAAAAAAGAAAAAGAAAAAAGAAAATATGAAAGAAAAAAATCCAAAACCTAAGGGCCTGTTTGATGATTGCTGGAGTTGCCAAAATAATTTCCCTTTCTTGATTTCACAGAAGTTTGCGTTGTTCAATGAGGTCTATAGAATGAAAAGCTCCTGCACCTTGATGATGATGATCTTGGTTTAGGAATTGTCTCCATCTCACTGTTTGGAAAAAAATTATTACCATTCTAATTACTGGTATCGTTCCTTCAACCCGTGTTCAGGAACCCACAATTTCCTCATTTATGCCCTTTTATTTCATTAGATTTTTCTTTTCGATAACACATCCTTAACTCTTTCTTCATAACAAGGGAGAGAGCAGGGATAATGAACTTGCCAGCTGGGTTTCTCTGGTTGAACATGGATTCTTAGTAAGAAAATCCTGTTGCCATATTTTTTTTGATGAGAAAGTATAAAGGGGAATAAAACCCCCTATATAAAGGAGAATAAACTAATAAGTTAGAGAGGAAGACCGTCACTAATTCCTGGTGCCTTGATTTCTCTACTTTCTTTTGACTCAGATATTTGGGTGTTATGTAGCAGAGTTGGATCTCTCATCTCTCTCTCTCTTCTCTAGCTCTTCTGCTTTTAAGCCAGAAAATAATAGGTAAAATGCCAGGAAATTTTAACATTATTCTGGTTTCTCTTTTCATTGAGACCCAGTCTTTTATGTAGCATTATTTATGGTTTGGCATCCTCTGTTCTAGTTAGTAAGAATCAATATCAGCTCTTTCAGTGAGGATATGTAGTCCGAGTCCTGTAGCCCTTCACTATGGTCTATGGATAACATGGACATACATTTGGTAAATAGAGAGGGGCCAGACGCGGCATTTTATATGCTGCACTAGGAGATCTACAAGGCCAGAATTCAACCCAATCAGTTGATCAAATTGATTTCTAACTTTGTTTTATTTCCCTATTTTTCACGACCTTCCAACAAATGCCATATATTGTGACCTTCCAAGGAAATATTGTGGACTGCGACATCCTATGACAATTCGACGTTTAGAGTTCTCCTAGGTGTTGGTCGTACGTGTTGAATGGTGAGTCTTACACCTTGTGTGTGCGCCGCATGTACGGCTGTGCCTGCTATAGACCGTATATGCAGCCAAGAAGTCTCAGACTATAAAATTCCTTTTATATTATCAGAGTTTTGTAACTTAAAATTCAGCACTCTCAAGCACTGGGTTTCAAGTATCTGCCATTTATATTTTGACTCTGCTAATTCTCCCAGTACTATACCCTCTGCCGTCCTGAAGCTGAAAGATGTTTTTCATGGCTCATTGCAGCTGCTACACATTTGAATCGAACGTTCACCCTGGTTGCAGCCAATGATGTACTGCTGGATTCTTCAGTTATGAAGTTCAGTCCCTCAGACTGCCAAAGGCCAGAAGTTTTAAACAAGAATTTGATCGAGGGCAACATTCTTCTCTGTGGGTATTCCTTCAATTTTGTTGTTGGCACTGCATCCATCAAGAAGGTTTCAGAGACGGCCAAGAGCCTTGGTGCAGTTGGCTTTGTTCTTGCTGTGGAAAATGTTTCTCCAGGAACCAAATTTGATCCTGTTCCTGTTGGCATTCCTGGGGTTCTCATCACTGATGTCAGCAAGTCAATGGTAAACATCTTATATGTTTCAGTTTGTGTGTTCATATGATTGGAAAAGTTATTCAACTTTTCATGTTGGTATTGATAGGCAAAATTAGTTCAATTTTACGAATTATCATCCTTGTTCCAAAATGACCTCTGGCAGCCAAATTTGAGATCACTGACATTTCTAGCTCAAATTTGAGACCACTGTCAGCTTTGCATTATTTTGGATCATAGGATGCTGAAAAAACCATGGACTGTGTCTTGTAACCCTCATGGCTTTATAAATTTCCCACATTTGGGTGATTGGACATTTGGACTCAGGAGTGAATGGCTCCTGCCTAAAAGTTCCCCTAAAAAATTGGCCCAATCTGATGATTGCACCCATCTGATCCATGGGATTTTTCTTGGATCCTTGTGATTTTCTGACTGTTCAAAAATATGTGATAGATGAAATGGCTATGGTCAACCGATTGGGTTAGTTTTGACATGAAGTTCTCCCAGATGGGACCCACAGAATGGAGGGTCTTGTTCCCGTTGCACTAGGCAGCCTGTACAGCTGTTCTCTTTACTGACTTCATCTGTACTTCTTATGACTTCAGACCTTTATGAGAAACTAGGAGTTTTTTTTTGTGGCTCTTCAAATCTTTGTTTCTTTCCAAGTCAATTGTCTCATCATAAGTTAATTTTGTCCAAATTCCATAAAATACAACCTTGTTTCCTGTTTTTCCAGTTGCACCCCTGCTGTTGCTGATATTTTTGATTCTGCTGATCGACTAATTTGCTGCTTTGTTGGACATCTCTGTTACCGCAGGACCTTATAGACTATTACAATAGCTCTACAGCAAGAGATTGGACTGGAAGAGTGAAGAGCTTCAAAGCAACAGGTAGCATTGGGGATGGTTTGGTGCCTATACTCCACAAATCAGCACCCCAGGTGGCAATATTCTCTTCCCGAGGTCCAGATATAAAAGATTTCAGCTTCCAAGATGCCGATCTTCTCAAACCAGATATTCTAGCTCCTGGTTCTCTTATTTGGGCAGCCTGGGCCCCAAATGGAACAGATGAGGCTAATTACTTAGGTAACACACTAATAATTTCCATTCTTCTCCTGGTATTGATGCTCCGAGTATGCGTTTAAATAGAATATATCGGAAAAATTCTGCTTAATATGTCTTAAACAATGGGTATACACCGAATTGTAAGTAATTTGGAAGTACTCTTGTTTTATGCAGGAGAAGGATTTGCTATGGTATCTGGAACTAGCATGGCAGCACCACATATAGCAGGGATAGCAGCTCTTGTAAAACAGAAGCACCCCAACTGGAGCCCGGCTGCCATTAAATCGGCCTTAATGACAACGGCGACAACATTAGATCGAGCAGGCAGGCCTCTTCAAGCACAGCAATATTCTGGGTCGGAAACCATTACGCTGGTGACCGCTACACCATTTGATTATGGGAGTGGCCATGTCAATCCAAGAGCCGCTCTGGATCCTGGACTCGTCTTTGATGCAGGTATTTTATTTTTGTTTGAGGTAGCTTCAGCAGAAAATTACCCCCCCACCTTGCTCTCTATACATTCTTAAATTCCCGGTTTTGCAGGTTATAACGATTACTTGCAGTTCTTGTGTTCAACACCTGGAATTGATCCTCGCGAGATTAAAAACTTCACGAGCTCATCCTGCAACTCCACCAGTGGCCATGCATCAGATCTCAACACCCCATCGATCACTGTTTCCCATCTTGTAGGAACTCGAACCATTACTCGTACAGTCACTAATATCGCAAAGGAGGAAACATATGTCATCACGACGAGGATGTCACCAGAGATTGCCATTGAAGCCAATCCTCCGGCGATGACACTGCTTCCGGGTGCATCCCGGAAATTCACAGTGAGTCTGACCGTTAGATCAGTGACAGGCGGCTACAGCTTTGGAGAGGTCCTGATGAAAGGTAGCAGAGGTCACAAGGTAAGGATCCCAGTGGTTGCAATGGGTTACTACTAGTAGGCGGGTTTCTATATTATGTTGGTTGTGATATTCTTTGTAGTCTCGTGGAATAAGAGATATAAAGGGTATATATTATCTATGTTTTGTATGAAAAATATATATATATATATATAGAAAGATGTAAATGTAAGTTATATAAGGAGGAGACTCCTAGTTTCCCACTTATATCTAAGTTTTGTCACCTTCATTGAAGGTTTTGAACTTGGTTCTGTTCTTCTTGAGAGCTATATTTTCCTGTTTTCTTACCCCCCCTGTATGAGGTATTCTTAACTAGTTTAATTCATGTGTTACTAAGTGGAGAGTCTGGAGAGCTGTATGGATGGGGTGTTTTTTCTCTTTTTTCTTCTCTTATGTGTGTGTGGGCATTTTGGAAATGGCTTGAGTCTCCGAGGACCCCCTTTTTCTGACATCTCTCGGTGTTCGCAAG
The DNA here is from genome assembly GCA_035048495.1 of Euptelea pleiosperma. Taxonomy (NCBI): domain Eukaryota; kingdom Viridiplantae; phylum Streptophyta; class Magnoliopsida; order Ranunculales; family Eupteleaceae; genus Euptelea; species Euptelea pleiosperma. The sequence continues at coordinate 18,705,116 of CM068548.1, read as the reverse complement.
CACACGAACACCAAGAGGGGTCAGAAAAATGGGGGTCCCCTGAGCCCGACCCTTTGGAAATACTTGATAAGAGTGCACCAGGGTTTATTAACTGGATGCTCCAGCCCATTCAATTTCTCAGGTACCCCCTTAATCGGTTTTTCAACCAGGATATCTTTTTGGTTGATTTATCGATAGGTGGGTCCCTTCTGGGGAAAAAAATTTAGATGCAGGACTTTTAATTGATGTAGAAGAGGGCTCTCGTGGCCCTACATAGATCATATTTTGGGCCCACCAACCGTGTTTAGCCCACTCTTTGGTGGGTATATATACCAAAAAATCAGGCCGATTGGTTTTCTCTAGCCATATATTTTGGCATTTTTTAGGATTGATTATAGCCGTTGGATTCAAGCATATTTTTAGGTACTTAATCTAACGGTTAGAAATTATCAATCAATTTGATTTTTGGTATATATCAACCAAGAGTGGCCTAAACATCCAAGCGGTTGGTGGGCCTAAAAAATGGGTTATGTAGGGCCACGATAGTCCTCTGCATCTAATTTTTTCTCCCTTCGAAGAGTCCTCGATTCAAGTGCCACGTGTATTTTCATCAGGGGCTAGCTTGGCTCGATATATTTTCATCAGCTTTGAGCAGCATTCACCAGCCAATAGATTTAGGTCTACAAAATTCGGGGGACTCGGCCTTTTGCACTCATGCCCTTGGCCGTGGTTGTCGGATTCTCGGAATCCACGCCAGAGTTCTGAGCGTAGATTCCGAGAATCCAACAATGGCTGAGAGCAGTGAAAAGGCGAGTCCCTCGAGCCTGGTCCACTACTTTATATGTGAACAAATTATGTCATTGTCAACTCATCCCAGAGTATTCAACTAATTCATCATTTTACAACCGTTCAATTCGTCGGCCAAACTTTGTGATTGTGCCCAAAAATTAGAGCGATCAAAGGATTGTATCCATTCGATCTTAGAGGCGCGACATCCTGGATGGCAAATAAAAGTATTTGCGTGTGCTATGACATCTCTGGAGTGTCCCCAACAAATCGTCCTGAGAATAAAATGTTACATTGTCGTTATAAGGAACACTTTCACCAAACAGATCACATACAAATAGTGTGATTAAAGATCAAGCCACATCATTAAATCATAACGGTGTAACGGTTCGTGATTTATGTAACAAAATTTGAGGTGTGATCATTGTAGATTTCGTGTATTATTCGCGTGTTATATGTGAATTCTATATACATTCTCTGATTCAAATGTATGAAGAAATATGTCAAGAGACTTTGTATTTGGCATTGTGGAAAATATGTCAAAAAGTTATTTTTTGATTGACTTTTTATAAGGCTTTTGCGAGAAAATCTAGTATGCAAATGGTTGCATATTTTAGATTATGCCAATGTTGCCTGAAGGCAACACGTAACGATCAACCCACGACTTCTCTCCTTAACCAGGGTTAACAGGGATTGGTTGTTATGTGTCGCTTTCTGACCGTATTTGCATACTCTAAAAGATTCAACCATTTGCATACTAGCTTTTCCCGATTTTTGTGGTTTGAATGAGTTAAAATAGTTATTTTCGCAGGTTAAAGAGAAGTAGTTTTGAATGCGCTTTTGACTTGACTTATGAGCTCAACACTTTTTATTTAGCATATGTTGAAATTCAAACTTAAGTACAACTTTCATAATACCTGAAATACCTATCTATTAATTAAAGAAAATCTTAAATAACCATAAAAATTTAAAAATATTATAAATTTTTTAAAATGTTATAAATAATCCTTTAGTCTTTATTAATCGATTTAAATAATAAAACATCCGGTCACACTAAAACCCAATATGCATAGAAGACTATATCCCCGGTTATCGCAATCCCAAATGCATCTTTAGGAGTTAGGATAAAGGATGTCAACGGGTGTCTATTTATCTAATTGACCCCGACTCCATCTATTGGTTTTGGGTCCATTTTTTTTTACCCAATTCATAATTGGGCCGGGGCTGAACAAGTTGATGATCTTTCCCCCTCAAATCATTTTTTTTTGTTATGTTTTGGGGTTAAGCAAGATCTTTTTTCATGTGCGCCATGTGCGTTAACTTCCCTTAGTTATCGGATACTAACCCGCCAAACAGAATTTCGATCGACCATATTGGGTACCAGAGAACCACACGGGTCCATGTCTAGAAGCAAGGCCCATATTACTCTGCCCCAGTTAAGGCCCGAGTCCACTCGGTTGGGCTTGGGCAATTGGACTGATAGAGAACTTTACAATTGAAAGACACATTTACCCTTACAAAATATCTAACTACTACTTTTGTCAAGTGCAATACTATGTCTTGAATAAGGTCAAAGTTGTCTTTTCGATATGGTAGGGTTGCCCACCACTTGCCTAGTTTTATGAACACAAGCGGCAAGTTCCAAGTCGGTAGATTCTCCGTCCAATGCAAGTAAATCTAAATTTGACCGAATCAGATTCGAAATTAAATTACTATTTTAATACATAAACCCTATAAATAGGACATGTAACACCCGATACGTGACATTACGTTACGCAATTATCCTTTTCTTCTATGAAAAGTTTAATATTTTACACAGAAAAACGCATTAATTCTCTCTCCGGAGTATTCCAAGACTCTTAAAAATTAAAACTCCTCTCTTTTTTTATTTTATATAAACCACCCAAATCGTTCTCAAATCAATCTTTCGTCTCCGCCAAAACAGCTTCAGTGGCCTTTCTTCGTCTCTTCGAATGGTATTTTTCTTCTCTCTCTTCTTCTTTGTAACGTTTTAATACACACAAGTGGTTTTGATCGAAAGTCGAAACCACTCGTGGGTTTGAATTAAAAACTTAAATTTATCAAATCTGACACACTGGTTTCAGTTTTTAAACTTCGAAAGGTAGTTTTTGATGAATTGGGTGCTCAACCCAGATGATAAAACTTTTTTCTTCTTGTTTATGATCTAAAGTTGTGTTTCTGAAGCGAATAAGCGGTTTTGAATAAGTAAAAGAGGTTTTCCGGCCAGATCTTGTACAGTTGTACTTAAGTTATAAACGTAGATGTTTGTTAACATGCGCCGTGGCGGTCTGGACTCTGGATGATAGCGTGCACGTTGTGCTTTGTTATTGTGCTGTTTCTAGAGCCTCGCTCGAATATGCGGAGGAGTAGCTTAGCATCGAAAGTTTCCATCCCCGGTGCGCTGTCAACCCACGCAATCATAATTTTTTTTTCGAATAAAGAACTTAAAGGTCTGTTTGAATTGCCACTTTTGTGGTTTTTTTTAGTGCATAGCGACTCTGGAGTTTTTTTTTGTTGCTCAACAGCATTGTTAAGCAACATTGCTCAACAGCGTCATGGGACACGTGCTCTAACATTACTGTTCTAAATTTTGAAAAGTGTTATAACAGTGTTGCAAGGGATACATGTCATGCTCAATATCGCTGTTGAGCAAAATAGGAACTCCTAAAAGAAAACGGCTAAGAGCATCTCCAATGGCAATGCTATTTGATGTGCTATATTTGATACAATTTAGTGTCTAATGCTATATTTGACACACTAATAATGTGAGCCAATCTGAAAAAGTTGCCACATGACACATGTTTTTTAGAGTCGTTGATAGCATTAGTATGAGCTATAGATAAAAAGTAAGTGTGAAAAGAAAATAAGAAAGCGCAAAACAGCTTGGGCGCATCTTATGTCCCGTGGCAAATTTGACAGAAGAGATAGCAGATGCCAAATTTGGCACACCAAATGGCACTGCATTGGGGGACTAATTTTTTGTTCTCCGTGCCAAATTTGGCATTGGCACGGGAATATGGCACTGCCTTGGAGATGCTCTGAGTTGATGGAAAAGCGCCAATCGGCATTACAGTTGGCTTAATGGCCAGTTTTGTTACTATTGCGCTTAGCAGCGAAAGTACTCTTTATTTTAATTGATAAAATGACAACCAAACAGGCGCTTACACTATTATTATTATATATATATAGTTGTTATTTCAAGTTTTTGACGGTCTGGCTCCAGTTACTGCCCTAAAATGACAGGCACCGGTTACAGGACACAATATTAGCCATGTGGCACACACTTATAGGACGCTGACCGTATGGATGTTTGGCCAATCCCTAGGTGGATCTACAAACCAAAAATCAGTTCTATTAGTAATTTCAAACTTTTGGATCTTTGTACCTCAAATACTGCTCAAATTCCCACAGTTGAGATCAACCCATGAAAATAAGTCGAATCCAAAGCTTATAAATCACTAATCAGGCTGATTTTTAGTTTGTACGTCCACTTAGGGATTGGTCAAACATTCATACGGTCAGAGTCCTCTAAGAATGTGCCATGTGGCTCATATTGTGTCCTGTAACCGGAGCCTGTCATTTTAGGGCGGTAAGTGGAGCCTGAGCCATAAAAAAAATAAAAAGTTGTTATTTATTCTCCTTTCTAAATAAGCAATAGATTCTTTTGGGAAAAAAAAAAGTATAAATTTATAAAAGTCGTACTCTACTGTCTCCGCCGTTTATATCTATACCAGTGGGTGGCTGTCATATGCCGGCAGGCGCACGTTAGTGTGAACGTGGGAACTTTTCACGAGCAAGTCTCGGCTTGAACTGATTCAGCGTCTCGCGAGCTATCAAATTAAATTCTAATGGGTTACAATACCGTCTATCTTTAACTTGGCAGCTCGCGTGATACACAGATATCAGTTGGAAACTTGGAAGAGCATTGATGGAGAGTGGTTATGGTGTGACGCAGGTTTCTAAAGTGGAGGGTGAGGTAAGGGCCTTGCTTACACCGCCTTTATCCTTAGAGTGCGGATCAGACGTGGATTACAGAGCTCCTAATCTGCTCCAACGCATCTTCAGCCTCTTCAAGAATGTGCGGCCAGGATCCGATCTCACACGTTTTCAGGCAAGTTCTCATCATGCTCGGACCCGATTCTAGCATTATTTACCACATGCAATAACTGCAAGCCAAAAATGAGTCTGATTTGTGATTTCTAGCCATTGGATTTTAGTATCTCAAATAATACTAGAATACTACGGCTGAAAATAAAAAATCACCATTCGAGATATTTTTGGTTGTCTCTAACATCCGTACGGTTGGTTGTCTCTAACTATGTGACGCATGGCACTATAGCATTGCGCAATACATCTTGGATTTTTTTTAGGGATGGGATATTGGCACCCACGATTTCGCTCCGTAAACCCATTCTCTCAATAAACCCACCCGAAATTGACTCCTAACTCTTCATACCCACCCACCCACCAAAAAAATAAAAAACACAATAAAAAGAAGAGGAGGAGGTCACCACCGCTCACTCTCCCTCTCCCTCTCTCCCACTCGATTATGGGCCTTGGCAGCCCACGACCACACTCGGCCTCATGTGCTGCCGAGAGAGAGAGAGAGATTTTTTTTTGGTTTTTGTGGGTGGTGTGAGTGAAAAACAAGGGACATGATTATAATTTTCTTTTGTTAAGTGGGTCTTCTGAGCGAAAACACGGGTGCCAATATCTCGTCCCTTTTTTATACAGCAGTTGGCTCTCCATGTCAGCCATTTGAGTTAATGTTTTTAGGAAAAATGCACCCCACGGATAACTGAACAAAAATATGTCCGGTTTACACAATTGACATTGGATTCAAGAGATTCACGGTTCACGAGGCAACAATCGCAAAGAGAAAAATAGTTGCTGCCTCTTGGACCGTAGATCTCATGAATCGGGTCAAAGACTCAAAGGTCGCAACCAGACATATTTTTGTTACCCTCTCACAGATGCTACCGTAAACCGGTGGTGTGTATCGATTGATTCTACCTTAGACGTACACCCCTAGGTTCTATAATAGTTGTCGGGGCTTCGATTTGGAGCGACAATCTATTGCCGCCGTCTGATTAATGGACAAAAATACGAAGATGAGGATGAGGTTTTGGTTCTTTTTGACCGTGCAGCTTCCACCTCTCTTCAATATTCCAAAGTCAAACCTGCAGTGCTTCGGAGAATCGGTGTATTGCATCGGTGATGATATGTTGGGCAAGTGTGCCAATGCGAATAATCCGCTCGACAGATTTACGGCAGTGGTTGCATGGAGCATATCTACGATTCGTCCCATGATCTTCGGTGTTGCTCCTTTCAATCCTATTCTCGGTGAGACCCACCATGTCTCTAGGGGGACCCTCAATGTTCTACTTGAACAGGTAATTAGTCTCTTAATTGCTCGCTTAATTACACTATTATCACCAATTGATCACATTCTTTTCGATGATCATAAGATATGTACGGATTGGATGGTCAAGATCATCTTATTGATGTTGATCTCTCTTGTAAGTTCTCTTACATGGGTCCCATCTAAAGTTATCTGATGCGTGCTGCATTACGGTAGTCAGCCTAAATTCAATCGTGGTGTTTAGTGGGGTAGAAAAGTGTTCTCCTACCCCCTCTGAATTTTTCACGTGGTACACCTCGGACCCATTGAATGATGTTGTACACACACCAAAAATCAACCTGATAGGCAATTTCTAGCCATTTGATTTGAGAAATTTTCGTAATGGGCTTCAGGACAGGCCCATGCGTTAAAAGCACTGGACCCCAAGCTCATTATGAATAAAAAACTCAAACCCAACGGCTAGGAATCACCAATCAGGCTGATTCTTGGTGTGTAGGTCCACCAAAGCGTCTACCAAAATTGCCAGGTGGCATTTTGGGACCGGTAGTCTGTAGTCATGATAAAAGCTTTGTTTGATTCTACCAATAAAGGCTCCTGATTCGGATGCAGAAAATAACAAAGCTCTGTAGTGGTCCCACAGTCTTGGGTGGGATAAATTTTATCCATCTGATCAATCAGCCTTTGTCTGATTGTTTTTACTACTTGAGCAGTTGAGCTCTAATCTGCGCCACTAATTTAGCCTGTCGCATGCAGGTTTCACATCACCCACCGGTATCTGCTCTACATGCAACAGATGAGAAGGAAAATGTGGAAATGATTTGGTGTCAACATCCCGTACCCAAATTCTATGGTATCTCAGATCTTTGTAGCCTAGAATCACATAAGATGAAACATGGGATGATCCGTCCACCATAATGCTTAGTATCTTTCACTGGGATTGTGAGGATTGTCCAACCAACCAATGGGTCCCGTCTCAAAGATCTTATCAAATCAATGGGCCCACGTCAAAGATCTCGTAGACTAGCCTGATCAGTTGATCATAACCATTTGATAAATGGATTTATGTTTGGTCGAAGAGATCCTTTAGACGGGCCAAATCAAATGGACGGTCAGGATTGAATAAAATGTGCGCCACTTGTATCAAGCAGAGTATCATGGGTTTCATGGTTGTGTTTGAATGCAGGGCTTGCTCTGGCCGGTCCTGGCCTCAGCCCGGGTTGAACCAAGTCCATTTAAAAAACCAAATAAAAAGCCGGCTGGTTCGAAATGGGTTGGGTTCAAGGAGGCAGGCCCGGGCCTAGCCCAAGGACCTAACGGGCCCGGACCGGGTCGGGCCGTTGGCCAAAGTCAATGGCCTAATCATAGAGAGGTGCAAAAAAGACTAAATGACCTTTTTTTATTTTTATTTATATATATATATATAAAATCCAATTTAGCTTATTTATTATATTTTAAAAATTGTGATTGTAGGCACATCAGTTGAAGTTGTGGTGCATGGTAAGAGGCAGTTGAAGCTCTTGAATCATGGTGAGAATTTTGTGATGAACGGTCCGAAGCTCTTGATAAGATTCTTTCCAGTACCGACCGTCGATTGGGTTGGTAATGTTACAATCCGGTGTGAAGAATCTGCTCTGGAAGCAGAATTATGCTATAGAGGCCCTTCATATCTAGGGTTCAGAGGAAATTACAGATCTGTGAAGGGCAAGATCTTCGACTCTTCGACATTGAAAACAATTTACGAAATCGACGGGCACTGGGACAGGTATATACCTAGAACAAATTTTACATGCATGCGCACGCTTGCATGTGTTTCATAATTGGGTTTTTTATTTTTTATTTTTTAATAATTTGATAAGCAAATTATGTGTGTGTTGCTCAATAGGGCTACGTGACATTAGGGCTGCAACTTGGGCGGGCTTGGTCCGGTTGGTCAACTCGAGCCCACCCGACCTTTACAGCATCCAACCTGAGCCCAAGCCCAACCCGATCGGGTAGGTCGGGTGGAGAGAGAGAGAGGGATGGAGAGAAGAGAGAGAAGAATATATATAAATTCTATATACGTATATATGCTTGGGCTCGGGCTGGGTTGGGTCGGGTTCCCTCACCCCAGGCCCAACCTGAATTTTGATCGGGTTCTAATACTTAGGTCCAAGCCGGAGCCCAAGTAGTACAGAACCCAACCCAAACCCGATCCGAAGTCGAGTTGAGCCTGTCAGATTGAGGTTGGGACCGTGCAATACGAGCCCTTGAATATCATGATAATCATGCCAAACACAATTTTATGACGTTTTTTATTCTCCAAATCAAATGGTTGGCATTGAGATGCATGGTATTGTATCATGGGAAATTTAAGGACCTTTTCTCTCTTATAACGTAGAATGCATGTAGTGGTAGTGCACAAGGGTTTTGAGTACTGTCCATTGGACCCCCCACCTACAGTAAATATCAACGGATGAGATGATTGTATCTATTTGATCGGTTGATTAGGATCGTTCGATGATTCAGATTTAATGTCAAATTGCAGAACTGTTACAGTGAAGGACATCGAGAAAGGAAAAATTAGAGCTATATACAACGCAAAGGAAGCCATATCAAGTCTGAAAACACCTGCTGTAAAGGACCCAAAGGTAATTAACCTTTACCTGTTATCTCAAATTCTCAATACCTCTTGTATATATTGACTATTGTAGACAGTAATTTTGTATCTAAGTCGGAATTAAGATTGTACATCAGGGATTATGGTCTAGTGAATCAGCTGTGACTTGGAGTGAAGTGAGCCAAAGCATACTGAACAAGGATTGGGAGAAAGCAAGAAAAGCAAAGAAAAGTATTGAGGAGAAGGAAAGAGAGGTTCAGAGAGAAAGAAAGTGTAGAGGGGAGACTTGGATTCCCAAGTATTTTACTCTTTCTTACACCAAGGAAGGAGGCTGGGAATGCTCCCCAAATCACAAATGGGTTCCACCAGCTCCTATTGTTCTTCCTTACTCAGACATTTAAAAAAGTGCTTATTGTAAAAATCACATATTAACATTCTATACTTTAATGCACTCGACCCCCAATCCGAAAAAAAAAAAAAAAAAATTTTTAAAAATCGGGTGATGGATGTTTCACGGGGTTAATGGACGCATTTGTCTTGTATTTAATTAATATTTCTCTCCATTTTACTAGAAATATATATATATATATATATATAAAGATCTCGTCAAGAGCTTTCTAATGGATCGATTTTTACTGTAAACTGATTTAATAGAAAGTTCGTAAGTTTTTTGAAAATTCTAAAAATAAAAAATTCTAGTTTTTGTAAAAGAGATGTTTGGATAGTTGGGAGAGTTTTTGAAGAGAGAGATGTGGGTTTTTGGGAGAAGATATAGTAGGCCTCAGTCGTCTTGCAAGGGATATTTTTTGTCGCACCCCTTGAATTGTGAGGGCACCCAAACTAAACTTCATCCCACAATTATTTTTTAATCCAGCCGACAGTTATGTCGACAAATAATAGATGTGATTTTTTAAGTAGAACTTTGATGACAGTGCGCAATGTAAGCCATGTGGCATACTCTTATAGGACTATGACCGTATGGATGTTTTTCCAATCCCTAGGTGGACGTACAAACCAAAAATCAGCCTGATTAGTGATTTCAAACCTTTGGATATTTGTACTTCAAATAATGGTCAATAATGCTCAAATTTCCATGGTTAAAATCAACCCACGAAAATAACTCAAATCCAACTACTTGAAATCACTAATCAGGCTGATTTTTGGTTTGTACATCCACCTAAGGATGAGCCAGCTCAGTACTATCAATCACCGTTTGATTCTCGAAATCCACGGCCCCAAGTAGGCAAAAGGTTATCTGTTATGTAAAGTGTCAACTTGTTTTGGTCCACAACTATGGTTGGAGTTTGGTCTAGCAAAGCTTCTATATCCGGAGACTGATGAGCTTTCCTTTTCTTGGTTTAAATGTATGAGGGAAACTAGTGGACCAAGCATTGGTCCATGAAACTTAGTTGGGTCCCACCCTTTTTACATAGTTGTAGGTGGGCTCCACAAAGTTGGTACGTGAATCAACTTGGTTTGACGAGGCAAGGTCTTGGTTCTAGGGCCTACCCATGACACTATGGGCTTGGAGTGGATCTATTTGAGGTTCTGGTCCAGGATGTGGGCTCTTGGGGGGTTCAACCAAGACCTTGATTTTTGGTGTGAACCTAGACCCCTCTGGGCCATCACCTTCTTAGCTACCACATGTAGAAAACTCCACCACTTTTGAGAAGAGTTCTACAGTTAAAAAATATGAGTCGTTTGGAAATGATATAGTGCAATTTTGGAAAAGGTGCGGTAACGTTTAAAAAATATTTTATTTTAATGATTTGAAACCATCCGAATATCAAAAGAATTTATATAAAAAGATAAATAATCTATATAACAAAACATGGAAGTTGTCTCCCCTCATATCTGGCTTCATAAAGGATGGCCAAGATCTTATCCCCCCCCAATGGACGGTGGATCTCCACCACTCACACCTATTTTTGACAAATGCTTTGTCAGGGAATGCCGTAGGAATGAGCCACCTACTATCTATATAACAAATCAGCTCAGTTGTCTCCCCCTCTTATAGGCTTCACATATAGATGGTTGAGATCTTATCCGCAATTTGACCTTGGATCTCAGCCACTCACTCTCGATTTGGGCAAATGCTTTGTTGGGGAGTGCCGTGGGCACATGCCACCCAATAGTACTTTAGAACATACAACTTGTGACTTAACGTGATACGTTTATATTTTTAATTCTGTGGAGTGATGCCCAATAGACACAAAATTGGAAGACCCAAGGTCTCAGCCTCCACCATATAACCTCCTTAAGGAATAGAAAAAATAATTAGAAAAACAACAAACAAATAAGTTTGAAGTTCATTAAACTACAAAAATGCTTTTAAAAGGAAACTTTATAAATAACAACAATGACCCATCTCTCTCTCAAGTAAAATTATTATACTATTTAAAGGACCTTGTATTATTAATGCATAAAATCTTGAAAATGTCCCTATATTACCCGAAATACCCATGCTATGTTTTTTTAATATTACTCTTTTTTACTCTTTTAGTAGTATCTTAGATTTTACGCAATTTTTTTTCTCTTCAGTATTTAGCAGTTGAATTTAGCGTGCGTCAACTGCAGCTCATTCAATGTTCATCCCTTATTAAAAAAAATCAAAAGAATCGTTATTCTTTAGATTTACAAATATTATTTTTTTCACTTTTAAAGTTTTTTTTCTTTTAATTTATAAGACTGCTTTGGTTATTAAACTTTTTGACATTTCAACTCAACTATGAAAGCATTTATTGAACCTTAACGTAGCATCGAAACTTGGTCTGTAGAAAAAATTTGATGATGGTATTCATAGTCAAAGTGGATGATGGATCTTCATTGCGAGCTACACAATTAGAGGCTACTGACCATATGGATGTTTGGCTGATCCTTAGATGGACTTACATAACAAAAATCAGCTTGATTAGTGATTTCTAACTTTTGAATCTGAGTACCCCAAATACTGCTAGAAATGCACTGTTAAAAATAACTCTAACCCAATGGATAGAAATTACTAATCGGGATGAATTTTTGTATGTAGGTCTAACTAGGGATGGGCCAAACATCTATACGGTCAGTGGTCTCTAAGAATGTAACACGTGAAAGGTGATACCATGTGTAAGGTGCACGTGCATCCCTCTAGTGATAAGTAATAGCCTCTAATGATGTTTTATGGTGCACAAAAAACAATGCTTTTTTTTTTTCCCAGTAACCGACCTGATGACCAAACTGGTTGACCATTAGAACCTAAGCATTGACAGGTTGGACCCCGATAGGGATCTTACCTCTTTAAGTTTAATATTTACAGACTACAGGTTGACCCATCAGAACCCTAGTTAGTTTGAGTAAGACCCGATTTGAGGCCTCTTTTTGAAAAAGGTTCATGCATGGAGGGATTTTTGGTCATTTGAAGTTGAAAAGCAACTTGGTGGGGGGGGGGGGGGGGGGGGGGCGGAAGATAAATGAAGACATTAATTTGCCAGCTGAGTATCATTTTCTTGAAATTAAGAATGGGACCCTAAACTTGCAAGTTGCTGTGTAGCTAGTACGTACTGTCTTTTTATCACAAGTATCTCCTCACTTCCATTGTCAAAACCCTAGGAATTTGAAAAAAAGCTTATCCACTCATGTCGAGGACCAATGGGGGTACCTGTTGGATGGCACTTGTATTTAAGTGCCACCTGTACTGGTTGTTTTTTCTCCACTGTTAAGGGTAACTATAGTTAAGGGCCACCTTAACGCCAGGACATGTGCCATTTAAAGGGGCACAATCAATTGAGTAGAATGGCCTACCATATGAGCCACATGGCATGTTCTTAGAGATTTCTGACCATATGGATGTTTGGCCCAATCCTAGAGTGACATAAAGACCAAAAATTAGCTTGATTAGTGATTTCTAAGCATTGGATTAGAGTCGTTTTCATAGATTGATTTTTAACCATGAAATTTGAGCATTATTGACCATTATTTAGGGGTACGAAGATCCCAAGTTTTGAAATCACTAATCAAGCTGATTTTTGGTCTGTAGGTCCACCTAGGGACTGTCCAAACATCTCTACAGTGTCCTCTAAGTGGGCATTAAACCAAGAGTAAAACTTTGATGCCAGGCGATAGGGAGGACGCTGTAATAAATGTAGTACACAATGGTCCTACCACTAACATGTACTAGGTGCCCCCCTTTCATGCCCTGTTTTCGAAGTCCCCTGTCATCAAAGTTTACTCCTGAACTAAAACCATGGGGGGGGGGGGGGGGGGGGGGGGGTAGGTAGGTAAATGTAGTACACAATGGTCCTACCACTAACATGTACTAGGTGCCCCCCTTTCATGCCCTGTTTTCGAAGTCCCCTATCATCAAAGTTTTACTCCTGAACTAAAACTGGGTTGTGTTTTGGGGGGGGGGGGGGGGGACTAACGGCAACACACAAAAGAGTAATTTATTTATTGACTTCTATAAGACATAAAGTTAAAGGATGTGTTTCATATTCTAACCTTTGAAAAGTTAAAAACTAACTTACAACTGAAGCAATTTTTTAGCTTTTAACTTCTAAGAGAAATTACTTCTCAAAAAATAGAACCTCTCGACGCTTTAATTTCTATGACTTTTTTGGAGGTAAAAAATGAACTACCAACTTTTACTCTACTACAAGTAGTAGTACTTTTACTTATCGTTCCCAAACGCCCCCTAAATTAAAATAAAAAGATAATTTCAGAAATTAAAATTTTTTTTAAGGATTTTCAAAGTTGAGGGGGGTAGGTGCCCCCCTCTTGGCCCATTAGCTGTGCCAGTGGGCATGAAGTGAAAGGACGAAACATTATTGAAATATTTAAAACTCTATATAGAACACGCCTCTAAGCCACCAAACCAAGAGGGCCTTGGCATTGAGTGCAAGTATCGCAGATGAGTGGTCAATATTCTATACGTAGATCTATAATATTTATTATCGTTTGGTGCAAGTTGAAGGCTTTAAAAAGATGAAAGTAACGTCGAAAAAGACATGAATTAATATTATAAGAATATGTCAATACGTGTTGTTGCTATAGTATATACGGTTCAAAATAGAATTGAATAGTGATTTAGGATTTCTGTTGCCGGTCCACTTCAACTTCAAGACGTTTGCCTCAAAGTGTTGACGACGACGACCGGTGTTTTCTTTTATATTTGGGTATTTTAGTAACACCCCCCCCTGCGCCTGTTAATGCACTTATAAAAGGACCATAATGTTTTGAGTACAATGCTAGTGCCGTGTGATTCAAGTCTGTTTTAACTTAAGTCTGACTATTGTTAAACTAGGTCAAGAGGGGTAATCCTACAGTTTGAAAGTATAAGAGGGTATTACTAATGGCTCAGGCTTTGAGGATTTCCTTTTCTGACACCTCTCGGTGTTTGCCGCTTGGCCGTGGATTTCACGAATCCGACAGTGGTTGTCAATGCCCCCAAAAGTGAAAAAAGTGATGCCAGCTCGGTGCTGACAACCACCGTTGGATTCTTGAAATCCACGGCCCAGCACATGAACACCAATAGGGGGTCAGAAAAAAGGGGGTACCCTGAGCCTGACCCATTACTAATTACTTTCAAATTTCACCTGGATGTTACTAAAATACCCCTATATTTTATGATTTTCTACGTAGGATTTAACCCGTGTCATTTTGGTTCGAGCGAACTGCTAGCTCGAAGTTGCAGTCAAGGGCGGAGCCAGGAACCCCCCTTAAGATTTTAATCCATTAGAATCTAGGACACCCACCCCATATACTACAAGGATTGTGCCCTACTTGAACAAAACCCCCCTTAAGATTTTAATCCTTGAGAATCTAGGACACCCACCCCATTCAAGGATTGTGCCCTACTTGAACAAAACCCCCCTTAAGATTTTAATTTTTAGAATCTAGGACACGGACACTCACCCATATACTACGAGGATCGTGCCCTCCTTGAACAAAATTCTGGCTCGGCCGCTGGTTGCGGTGTGGATTGTCAACTGATTGCGTGATTGATTTGGGAGGTAAGCTGACGTGTCCCCAAATGTCAGCAGGCTTGAGGTACTCGTTGAGCAAGGTAAACACATAAAATGTCCTGGGTTGTATTGACCAAGGTTTAAAGGAGGCCGTTTTAACGGTTAAACGGACTGGGGGCGTTACCGTTTAAACCGGCCGTTAAACGGTCAGGGGCAAAAATGAAAAAAAATGGAATTAAACGGATTTTAACGATTTTAACTGAAAAAGTGGCGCTGAAATTCAAATTTTGAAATTTGAAAATTTAAAAAAAAATTGGAATTTAACGGATTTTAATGGAATTAAACGGTTTTAACGGCTGTTTTTTTTACAAAATTTTTCAAAATTAAACGGCTGATTAAACGATTTTAACGGCCATTAAAACCAAAAACGGCCATTTTTTTCAAAACCGATAAAACAGGTTTAAACGGTTTAAACAGAAACGGGCTTGGAACGTTACCGTTTAAAATGGCCGTTTTTAAAACCATGTTATTGACCCATCCATTTTGGGAGGACTGACCCATACGGTCATGAGGTAGTCTTACAGTCTCACCCGAGATAGACCATTTGCTATAAGGGGCCTTGCCTCATCTTGAGCGAGGAAGCCAGAGACCCACTTGGACCCGCCTAATCCGGATTGGGATCGACTCGGCCCAGATGTCGAGACCTTCATCCATGCACAAGTGTCCAAATCTGACAACATGTGTGAGATCAAACTGTTGTTAAAAGTTAAAACCTAAGTCACATCGTTGTCGATGATTGCAATATTAATCGGACGGTCATCAACATTAAAAGCCCCCGGACCCGCATCCGCTTTCTCTAGTGCGAGTACACTGAACCACATTAACTTACTAGAACGACACATTGCTCACTCGGAAGATTCAAAGACTTCAATTTTAAAACGCCTCTCTCTTTGTATATAAAAACCACCCAAATCGTTCTCAAATCTACCTTTCGTTTCTGCCAGGAATCTTCGGTGGCTCTGCTTCGTCTCTTCAAATGGTATTTTCTCTTATTTCTCTCCTTCTTCATAACGTTCTAATACACACAAGTGGTTTTACTTCAAAACCGCTGGTGGTTTTGACTAAAAAAAATCGTGAAATAATCAAATCTGACATCAAAAAGAGGGTCTTCGACCCACTTGACAAAACCACCTTTTTTACTTCTTGTTTATGGTCAAAAGTCGTTTTTCCAAGTGAAAAAGCGGTTTTGATGAATAAGAAAAAGAGGTTTTCCGGCGAAATCTTGTACAGTTGTTATAACTTATGAGTCCGTCTAGAGTGACACCCATTTCTTACATCCAATTCTTACACCGGGTCCCGGTCGTAGGGCCCATCATGTTGGACAATTTAACCATACATTGAGTTATCCTTGCCATGATGATCATCATTACCAAAAATCAGTTCATTTTGACACTGCTAACCATATAAAATATTGACCCAAAATAATGATTTAATTGGATAAGGTCTAGGATTTTCAAATTAAAGTCAATATTTTATGAGGTTAAGAAGGTCGCAATGTCCTCATCTGTTGTGAGTAGTTGATGAGCATGGTTTAGGCATATCGTATCATGGCCCAGGCGAAGGAGTTGTTTGCGTTTCGGCATGAGGGATAGCACATCAGTTTCCGATCTTGGGGCATTTACCCTTGGGTTGCAGGTTGATCATTGAACGCAGAGAGTTCCTATACTACTATATGCACTGCCTTCACCAATAGGGTAACTACAGTATGAAAGTATGAAAAACTCACTGTGCAGTTGGATTGTCTAACATGATCTCTATGTGGGCCCAACTACTATGCGTAAGAAACGGATGTAAAAAATAGATGTAGCTCTCGAAGGACTCAACTTATAACTTGTAAACTTAGAGCATCTCCAACCCTACTCTAAACTACCTCTCCTTCCCTAAATAAGGTGGAAAACTTAAAAAATCATCTCCAACCCTACACTAAAGTCCACCCTATGTTAGGGTAGGATAGGATTTAAGGTGAGATTCTAATAATGTCTTCTCGCTTTCTCATCTTTCTTTTCTATTAATTTCACTCAAGGGTCGGGCTCTAGTTACTGCCCCTAAAATGATAGGCTCCGGTTACATGACACAATATGAGCCATGTGGCACACTTTTAGAGGACTTAACTGTATGGATGTTTGGCCAATCCCTAGGTGGACCTACAAACCAAAAATCAGTCTGATTAGTGATTTCTAGACGTTGGATCTTTGTACCTCAAATACTGCTCAAATTTACACAGTTGAGATGAACCCATGAAAATAAGTCCAATCCAATGCCTATAAATCGGCCATTGATTCATCTTCTATGTGGGTACGCCAAAGTGGGTGTAAAAAATAGGGGTCCCTGGAGTCCGACCCTATAATAAATAGCATCGAGTTAGATTAGAAATGGTCAAAGGGGTAATACCATCTATATAACAACTGGCAGTGGTTATCTCCCCACTTATACCCTCTCTTATAGGCTTCAATAAAAAAGGGCGGAGATCTTATCCTCCAACTAGAAGGTGGATCTCAACCATTCACACTAGATTTGGCAAATGCTTTGTCAGGGAGTGCCTAGTCCTATAAAATGAGGACATTTTTATCATGCTATTTTTATGTTAACAGGGACTGAAGACCATTTTAGCCTATTACTACGTGGCACAGTCTTAGAGGACTGACTCTATGGATGTTTTTAGAATCCCTAGGTGGACTACAAACAAAAAATCAGCTTGATTAGTGGTTTCAAACCGTTGGATCTTTGTACCTCAAATAATGGTCAATAATGCTCAAATTCCCACTGCATGTTAAAATCAACCATGAAAATAATTTCAATCCAACGCCTAGAAATCACGAACCTGATTTTTTGTTTGTAGCTCCACCTAGGGATTGGCCAAACATCAATACAGTCACAGTCTTCTAAGAATGTGCAACGTGGCTCATATTGCGCCCTGTCATCAAAGTTTTACTTGAGATATTAATTGGGTTGAAAGAGCATGATAACCAGATATTGGGTTGATTTCAAAGAGCAGTAATGGAGAGTGGTTATGGTGTGGCGCAGGGTGAGGTAACGGCAGTGCTTACGCCGCCCATGTATGATTGCGGATCAAATGTTGATTACAGAGCTCCAAATCTCCTCCAACGCCTCTTCAGCCTCTTTAAGAATGTGCGGCCAGGAGCCGACCTTACACGTTTTGAGGCAAGTCTATGGTTATTACTCTTCTCTCTTCATGATGTGATAACCTATACTCCGTCTGATCGTTAAAATTTTACATACCCCACACAATTTGAAAAAGCTGACTTACCCCATGATTCGGACTCCGGTTGGCTGCCATTTGATCCTTGTTGATCTTGTTAGACTAACTTAGTTTGTTCGAAAGGACGAAAATACTCCTTTCTTCTGCCATGACCGTACGATCAATATACGGTTTTTAGATTGTCGTTGATAGTTACGATGATGATGATGATGATGTTTGGGTTGTTTATCCCCTTGCAGCTTCCACCTATGTTCAACTTTCCGAAGTCAAGCCTTCAATGCTTCGGAGAAATGGTGTATTGCGATGGTAATGATATGTTGAGCAGGTGTACCAAAGCAAATAGTCCGCTCGACAGATTTATGGCCGTCGTCGCATGGAGCATATCTACGACTCGCCCCGTGATCTTCGGTGTCGCTCCTTTTAATCCCATTCTTGGTGAGACCCACCATGTCTCCAGGGGGACCCTCAATGTTCTAGTTGAACAGGTAATTAGTTTATTACTTACAGGCTTAATTACATTAATACCACTGATCTATCGCATTCTGTACAGATTGGATGGTCAAGATCATCTGATTGATGTTGATCTCTCTTGTAAGTTATCTCTTACATTGGACCCATCTGAGGTGATCTGATGCGTTATGCATGATTGGTAGTCTGGTTAAACTGAGTCATCCAATGTGTGGTGTTTTGTGGTGGTTGCTTAAAAAATGGCACACTCTTTTGGGCCCATTGGCTCACGAATGGTGGACCCACACACCAAATTCACATGATTTTGACGTTGTATTGAAGAAATTTTTCATCATGGGCTTCCTGAATTGGCCCATTTGTGACAAAATATTGGGCTTTAAGAACATGATGAAAAAAAGCTCAAAATCCAATGGTTAGGAATCACCAATCAGGTCGATTCTTGGTGTGTAGGCCCACCAAACCTTGTACAAGAAATTCATGGGTTAGTGGGCCCAAAAGAGTACATGTGGCATTTTGGGAGGGGGTAGGGCAAGGTTAGTAGAAATCTCTTTTCCGTTAGTTGGATCATTACGAACTGTTGTGGCCCCAAATGTCCGACCATACACATAGGCCCTGTTTGGGAATGTTTCTTCAGAAGCACCGTAGAAAAACGCTTTTGCAGAAGTCCTGCAACAGCCGCTGAGGAGCGCTCTTTTCTAGAATAGCGTTTGATAAATCATGTTAGAGAAGTATTGTTTTACATGTAGAAGCTAGTAGTACTGTTTGGCAAAACCAGCTATAGTACACACGTGCTTTCCAATTACAGTCCAGTTGGTGGGCCACCTCTTATGTGGGATTAATTTTATCCGTCGGATCAATCGGCCTTTCTCAATTGTTTTTTTTTTTTGCTTCTTGAGCAGTTAAGCTCTAACTTGCGCCGCTAATTTAGCCTGTCTCATGCAGATTTCACATCACCCACCGGTAACTGCTCTACATGCAACAGATGAGAAAGAAAATGTGGACATGATTTGGTGTCAACATATGGTTTCCAAATTCCACGGTATTTCAAGATTTTTATAACCTAGAATCAAGAAGATGAAACATGGGATGATCGGTCCACTAGTCTACTTGTATCTTTGTCTGAGATTGTTCAACCAATGGGCCCCGTCTCCAAGATCTTGGAGCCAAATCAATTGCATGATCAGTAGGGCTGTAAACGGGCCGGACCCAGCCATTTAGGCTGCCCTTAGAGAAGGCGGGCAAGACCTAGGCCCATGAAAATGGGCCGGTCCGCTCACTCACAGGCCAGATTTACACCGATAAGGAACAGGCTTGAATAGAATGTGCCCCACTTCTATCGTACAGGCACACTATCATGGGCCTAGTTAGTAAATTTGCATATTATACATGTTTAATATCTGAATTTTTTATTTTTTTTGAAGAAACGTCTAATACTTCCGTATAAAATAAAAAATCAGAAAAAATCACGAATTTTAAGACTATACGAATAAAACACGTATTATTCACTTTTAATACACTAATTTTATATTTTTTTAAAAATAAAAACGTATTAAATGGCCGCATAAAATGAAAACATTGGTAAAATGCAGGCTTTTTAAGGCTATATAACATTTCAACAATGGCCGAATTTTTGACCAAATTTTTTTTATCCCGAAACCGAATTAAACTCGAATTTTTCCCGTTTCGAATCTTTGCCGTATACCAAATTGCACTATGATCATGGGTTGCATGGTTGTGTTTGAATGCAGGCGTAGGTCTAGCCAGTCAAATCTAACCCAATGCAGGGCCTTTAACTTCTATTTGTCTGGCGTGGGTTAACGAGTTGGGACCTGCTGAATCCCAACTTTAGCTCCTTTTGTGCAAGGATTTGTGCAATTTCTTTGGTTCAACTTCATCTTCCGTAGGAGATGGTTTTCCTTCAACCAAACATCGATCCCGTGTTTCCTTATTACAAAAATATCCTTGATTTTGGTCAAAAGGACTAAAATGACATTTTTTTTTTATAAAATATATATTTGAAATCCAATCTAGCTTATTTACAATATTTTCGAAATTCTAATTATAGGCGCTACAATTGAAGCCGTGGTGAATGGGAAGTGGCAGTTGAAGCTTTTGAATCATGGTGAGAATTATGTGATGAACGCTCCGAAACTCTTGATCAGATTATTTCCGGTACCGGGCGTCGATTGGGTCGGTAACGTTACAATCCGGTGTGAAGAGTCTGGCCTCCAAGCTGAATTGTGTTATAAAGGCCATTCTTTTCTAGGGTTTGGAGGAAATTACAGATCCGTCAAGGGAAAAATTTTCGACTCTTCGACATTGAAGACGATTTACGAAATCGACGGGCGCTGGGACAGGTATATATACCTTCAACAAATTCTAAGTTCAAACCTTTGCGTGTGTTGCATGCGTGCGTGCGTGTAGTCCATCATTATTTCATTTCAAATTGCAGAACTGTTACAGCGAAGGACGTCGAGAATGGAAAAATTACCGTTATGTACAATGCAAAGGAAGCCATATCTAGTCTGAAAATACCTGCTGTTAAGGACCCAAAGGTAATTAACCTTAACCTATCTTAATTAACGGTTGGATCGATTATTATATAGACGGTGACGATTGGTCTAAGTTGAAAGTTTGTACATCAGGGATTGTGGTCTAGTGAATCAGCTGTGGTGTGGAGTGAAGTGAGCCAAGGCATACTAAACAAGGAATGGGATAAAGCAAGAGAAGCAAAGAAGAGTGTTGAGGAGAAGCAGAGAGAGCTTCAGAGAGAAAGAAAAGCTAGAGGGGAGATATGGATTCCCAAGCATTTCACTGCATCTTACACCAAGGAAGGAGGCTGGGAGTGCTCCCCAAAGCACAAATGGGTTCTACCAGCTCCTATTGTTGCTCCTTATTGAGATATTGTGAACCAAACAGAAAGTAATTCTATACTTGAATGCATTTGGACCCCCTTCAAGGCCCAAGCCCAAAAGAAAAAAGAAAAATTGGGTGATGGATATTTCATGGGGATAATATAATTATTGTGGTCTAGCACTAGAGGCAGGTTTGCTAAAAATCCGGATAAGGTTAGACTTGATTGTATTAAGACAAGAAAAGAAGCCAAACGTCCTATTATATGTGATAAACTTAGTGTATGTGCAACTTTAGTATGTTTAGGAAAGAGAAGTTTAGCAGAATAACAAGTTGTATTTAAAATGCAACCCCAACTCTCACTTTACTTTGATGGGTGGGACTTTGTGAGAGATTATAAAAGTACCATAAACAAGGGATGTCCCACACTTTTCAGCCCTAGTGTTGTGGCCGTGAGCATATAGGGTTTCAGAAATCGTGAAGACTCCCTCAGACTCTCTCTATTGCTCTTTCAATCTTGGTTCTCTATATCAACAAACTGTTAAATATATACTTGATTGGGGGATTCTATACGATAAGGCGAAGATCAGATTGGTAGTGGAGATGTCTAATTGTGCATGAATTGATCCTGTGCTTGCTTAAATTGTTTCGCTTTATTAATTTCATGAATATTTAAAGATTTTCTTACTTAGTATCATAGCTTTGTCTCATTTCCAAATTGTTAACCATATAAAAATTTGACAAATTAAAAAAAATGTTTTAATTAGATGGTCTGGATTTTTCAAATTCAATTCAATTAGAAATGTCATGATTTTTTGTGAGGAGTGTGACCATAGTATGAAAAACTTGTTGTGCAGTTGGATTGTGCAACACGAACTCCATGTGGACCCCACTATTGGGTGTAAGAACTGGATGTAAGAAATGGGTGTAGCTCTAGACGGACTCTTCGGTAATTAATTAAATACTCCTATTTGTTTGTTGAGAATTCAATTTGCACGAATCTGACAAGGTGCATGCCCGCAAGTGCAGACGTAATTACTTGATACTTGGCTTTGAGAAATTACTACATACTTTCTACGTGTGTTGAGCTTGATGCATAATACTCTAAAAACAAACACATGGCTCATTATCAAGGGCTCCACACATCAATGCCTGAAGTATGTGGATTGTACATACCCACGTGCGTCCCATGCATCATATCAACTAAATATCAAGTGGGTTTTATGTGCCACGTAAGCCTCACATGTCATGTAATCAACTATCAGTTGGACCATACATGCCAAGCGAGCCCCACATGCTAGGTGTTAGCATATCAAGGTTATGTTATATGATCCCACGTGTCATGTGATCAACATATCACGCGGCCTAACAGACCAGGTGGGCTGCACTTGCCATGTGTGTCAGTGTGTTAAGTTCCAAAGTGGTGCAAAATAGACAATTATGTTGATAATGATGATGATGATGTTTGGGTTCTTTTTGTCTGTCCAGCTTCCACCCAGTGGCGGAGCCAAGAAGAGGTGAGGGTGGGCCTCAACTTTAAAAGTATTGGTAAGGAATTTTTTCTCTTTCTTTCAAAATATCTTTTGTCCACCCTCGAACAAAATCTTGGCTCCGCCACTAGATGGAATTGGATCATGAGAGTTTTCGAAGGAAATAAAAGTTCCTTTAGAAAACTCTCTTAAGAATCAAAACTTTATTTCTTCTTCTTCTTTTTTTTTTCCCTATGTTGGATAATATTTTCCATGAGATGAGAAGCATTTTCTTTGAGGATATGTTGTTTAGGTTCGAAACATTCTTGGAGTGAGAAGTTGTTTGTTTCTGTATCTTATGTTTGCATTTTTCTTTTCCTTCATGTATCTTTTTTGAGATCTTCTCGAGCTTCTTTATTTATACAATTGCTTGGACTATCAAAAAAAAAAAAAACCGAATGCTCAGCCTCATAAAGAATAGTGCTCAACCTATTTGGACCTCACCTAGGCCATAAAGACGCTCGGCCTCGTAAATAGTGCGCAGGACAAATGTCACGCAGAATGTAAACATGTCATTTTGGATAACATAAAAGCCACATGGTTCTCGGAGAATAACAGCTGCAGTCTGGGGGCGGTCCAAACTGTTGCTTAGAAAACGGCCGTCATAACAAAAGTAACAGCCGTTGTAACGGATTCGGACCTCCCCCGTTATGTTATTTACTGTTTTAATGCTCACAAAATAACATCCATTATTTTTGTTATAATGGCTGTTATTTTTTCATTATAACGAAAGTAACAACTGTATTTTCTGAAAAAAATGTTAAAATAACATCCGTTATTTTCATTATTTTTTCTTAATTTTTCTTATAAATTTTAATGAAAATTTGAATTTTAGCACCATTTTTTATGTTATTATTTTATTTTCTGTTATTTTACCTTTCTCCCTTTTTGCCCCTATGCGTTACAATCTGGTATAACAGAAAAAAATGGTAACGCCTCCAGTCTATTATATCGTTATGACGGGCCCTTTTAAACCTTGTTCCAAACATTTTTTTAATTTAGCACTCCTGCACTGCTGCACCCGCACCCGCACCCGCACCCGCACCCGCTCCTGCTCCTGGCTCCACGAACTGGTTATTTAGGTTGAAACTGGTGGACCCCAGTCACACTCCATTTATCAAATGGTGGGGTACCACTAAATTGATGAAACCCACATGGGAGATGGTATGGTGGTCAATCAAGTTGACCATTTTGGGCCACCCATCAACTGCCATCTGTAAAGAATTCCCTGCCACTCCTGAAAAGAGTTATGCGCTATGCTCCACACTCCAAAGAACTTCCATTCATTAACAAAAAAAATTGAATAAAAAAAGTCCAAACGAAAAACGGCTATTCAATGTTTGGCCCATCGCTAGGGGACCACAGTATTTACCACGTGCGACCGCATGGATGTTTGGTCCGTCCCTAGTTGGACCTATATACAAAAAATGGATCTCATTATTGTTTTTTACCCTTTGGATCTAAGTACCCCAAATTATATTTAATCCAATGATTAAAAATATTCCCATGAAAAGAGTCAATTTCAACGGTTGAAAATCACTAATCAGGCTGGCTTTTTGGTCTGTGGGCCCACATAGGGATGAGCCAAGCATCCATATGGTCAGTGGTCTCTAAGAGTGTTCCAAGTGTCTCATACTAGGGTCCGTCATCAACATTGATGATTCAGACTCAAAAAAATTTGCTCAGTGAGGAGAATAATTTGATATCTTGCCACTTTGGCCACCCGTGAACAAAATCCTGGCTCCCCTACTGTGTGGAAGGGGTGATATACGTGCCCCACGGGATTTAGTCGGGTGCTCTAAGATGCCCGAATATCCATGGTATTAAAAAAAAAGTTATCAGCTTCTCGGCTTAGACCAGACAAGGCCACGTTTAAAACACGTCTTTTAGAAGAAAAAAAATTTATTTTCTGAATTTTTTTTTAAAACATTGGTGTTTTCAAAACAACACAAATAAACAAAAAAAATATTCGACAATCTGAAACAACCCCGTAATTTTAGAATTTTCAAAAAATCCCATGAATAAATATTTTTTATTTATAATATATTTAACCTATTTTTTATTTATAATAAAAATATTTTTAGAAAAGATTAAAAGATTCGTACCTTTTTGGAGACCTTGATAAATGAGAAATATATTTTGGAAATTGAGTTTTGTTTATACAAACAGACTTAAGACAAGAATCATATAGATTCCGAACTATTATACTGATAGTAGTACATAGTCTATGCTACATCATGGGCATGTTAAATGAATACGTTTTTATTTTTATTTTTTGAGTCCGTAGTTTTGGACTAAAAAGTATTAAACTTGAAATCCTAAACCCTAAACCCTAAGATTCCGAAATATTACACTGATAGTACTATGTAGTCTATATACTACATGGATATATATGACTACGTTTTTTTTTTTTTTTTTTTCGTTCGTAGTTTTGGACTAAAAAGTATTATACTCGAAATCCTATCTTATCGATCTTTTGATGCTCTCGCCTTTTTGACTCCGCTTTATTAAACCTAAATCATCTTAAATTCGCATTTTTAAGTGGGGAAGTTATGTTGCTTCATGATTTGCAAACTATAGGTTAGACTTGCTGAACTTAATTAGTCTAAGTTAAGTCATGGGCATGCTCACCTGTAAACGGCACGTATTGCAAGAAAAAAATAAAAATAAAAATAAAAAAAATAAAAACTTCCTCTTCTGAAAATGTCCCTATTATGTTACTTCAAATTTAAGTTCTTTTACTTTTTTTTTTTCTTTAGGACACTTTAGTTTATACTCAACTTTTTAAGGGTAATTTAGTCTTTAAATAATTTTATACCAACGTTGATGACGGACCACACTGTGTCCGCCATGTGGTACTTTATTAGAGGCCACCGACCGACCGTATGAATGTTTATACCATCCTTAGTTAGATGTACATAATATAATTTGTGAATCTAACCTTTAATCTATAACCCGATGGATAGAAATTACTAAATGTAGGTTTATCTAGGGATGGGTCAAACATCTATACGGTCAGTAGTCTCTAACAATGTGTCACGCGCTTGGCTCATAATATGGTCCATCATCAACGTGCCCTACGGGATTAGTCAGGTGCTCTAAGAGGTCCCGATACCCGTGGTATAAAATGCTAACTTCAGCATGCATGTATGCATGTTTAGGCTTACAATTAATAGGCTTAACCCACATTTACATAACATTAATTTCATCTTCTATTGAATTAAAGAACAAAATCAGATCCGATCATCACATCACAACAAATCAGATACCACATGATCCATGATTGCTCCATACGTGCATGAGATCATAATGATAATCATAGAATAAAATGTATGTAGTTCTCAATATATGTATTGCATGACTCAAATTTCTGTCGCTACAAGTAGATATCTGACCTTGAATTCGAACTATTTCAGCATATTCATGACATGCTGCATGGGTCTGATTCACATTGAAGGTCCGACTCCATTGACGACTCAACGATGGTTTCCAAGATTGGCTTCCATGATTGAACTCTAGGTAACATTTGTTCTCTATATGCTGCTCCTAGACCCGACGGCGACTCATGTGGTTCCACACGCGTAACCCGCTCCCGAAACCGATTAGCACTATTACATGTCGAGGAGGGGTGATTTTTGCCCAATACCGGACTACTCTGTTGAGGCTTAGCAGAAGAACCGGTACATTTAGCGATCGCAGTGAGTCTTGCTAGAAACACCAGGTCGACAGAAGACGTATCCGACTGAAAACTCGAATATGGTATTAAGAAGTAGGGTTTTCCTGGTTCTAGTTGAGTCTCGGGTCTAAGTGGTTTTGACCCGGATAGAAGCTGAGCCATGGTGCAGATGTAGTGCTTAGGTGGCTTGCCTGTGACTTGACTGACGGTAACGGGTTCGTCGAAGTCCTCGACGGAGCCATTGAGATGAATCACACGTACACAATTGAAGGAAGATGATGATCTGCAAGAAAAACAGCTACCCATCTCTCTCTCTCTCTCTCTCTGTCTCTCTCTCTCATATATATCGGTCTTGATGGAACACAAGAGGGTTAGGTATAATAATAAGTAACAGCCTTTAATGAAATTCTATAATTTATAAGAAAAATGTACCTTATGTTTTCAATTACATCTCCATCGGTATTAATTTTTTTTTGTTACGGGAAATATTGTTCAGGTACAATTCGGCCGGTTCGTCGTTTTAATATGCGTTCAAAAATTTGAAAAATATAATTTAAAAAATTAAAATATATATGATTATTCATGTTCAAAACTTAATGATCAGGAAATAATTCAGAAAAGTTCGTGAATTATTCAATAATAGTTCGATCGTGTTAAAAAAATATGCGGATTAATTTTTCAAAACCTTCTATTTTTTGATTAATTCGTTTGATAATTTACAAACGGAAAAACCTTTCCTCGCTCATTTGGTTGAGGAGATGCCTCAACCCCCTATCATGTTTTAACATGTGGAGGGCAGCTGAAGGGGAACCGGGAGAATTTGTTTTAGTTCAAGATATTAATATCTTTTTATAAGATTTTCTTTCCTTATTTATTGCTCACCTCTTTCTTATGCAATCTTTCTCTCTTTTATTACTTTCCTTTTTTTTCTTTATTTCTTTGCAATTTTCTCTCTTTAGTAAACCGGTTCCTCCATTTCCAAACTGGTGTTTCAACTTGGTGTCATCATCGAACCTGAAACGGGGTTATCTCTACACACCTCTATTTGCCCAAGATCTTTGAAGGCCTAGGAGATGATTATTTTTCAACTTGATCTGATCTGGTTCTCACTCTTTCACTTGATAATCTACCATAGACCTTTTGTCCATGGTTTAAAAAAAAAATTACCATTAAAATGATCAAATGATGTTATTTGGGCCCACTGACCACATGGATGTGTAGCCCACCACTTGGTGGATATACATACCAAAAATCACCATGATTGGTCGTAATCTCTAGCCATTAAATTTTAGTACTTTTTAAGACGCGATTCTAACCGTTGTATTCAACCATTTTTTTAAGTATTAAAACCAACTGCCAAAAATTGTCCAACAAACTGATTTTTTGTATTAAGGTCTACCAAGGGGTGGGCTAAACATACATACAGTCGGTGGGTCCCAAATGGCAGCAGTGAGGTAACAAAAATGGTGC
Organism: Euptelea pleiosperma; assembly: GCA_035048495.1. NCBI lineage: Eukaryota > Viridiplantae > Streptophyta > Magnoliopsida > Ranunculales > Eupteleaceae > Euptelea > Euptelea pleiosperma. Next base: position 18,677,157 of record CM068548.1, on the reverse strand, counting down.
TAGCTTACGCTTTTTGATTAAGCTACCGCTTGTTACATCGATGTTAAATTAGCCAAACATGATGTGCCTTATATACGTGTTGTCCAATTGCTAATACACCGCCACCGCCAAGATCATCTTATTGTTGATCCAACAATTCGGTGGACCATTTTTGTAAAAATAACATTGACAGGTTATCCTTAATCGTCTGTATGTAGGTTTCCATACCATCATATCAGTGCGATTAAATGATCGGTCAAGATTATCTTATCAGGTTACCTACTGTTTGGATGGTCTAAATTGATGGACGTGTCATTAATCTGAGACGACGTGTTTCAAATTGAAACATGTGCAATTTTTTTTTTTAAAGTAAACAAAGCAAAATATGGTTAGTTGACTTAAATACAGAGGAGAGAGAAAATAAAATATTAAAAATAAGGATCTTGTACATGTAACGTGCTCTTTAGGTGGCCCTTGCCCACCCCTCCACATGTCACAGCATGATAGGGGGTTGAGGCATCTCCTCAACCAAATGGGTGAGGGAAGCCAGACTCTTTACTAACGGTGGTTGTACCATGGATGATAATGACTCGGGTCTACTCGGTATAACCCGACCTGAACAAACTGGTTAACCCATAAGAACCTAAGCCATTGACTGGTTGGACCTCTATTGGGATATTACCCAGTTTCGGGTTGGCATTTGGTGACTTTGGTAAGGGTGTCAGCAGTGGCGGAGCCAAGGGGGTGTCGAGGGCGGTCCCTCAATTTTTAATGTTTGGCCCATTCTTAGGTAGGTACGGAGCCACATGCATTACTCTAGTTGGCCGCCCTTAGTTGTTAATATTTGGCCATCTTTAAGTGGACCACAGTTTTAGGCCACGTGCAACACATCCATATTTGGCCCATCATGGTGGACTCATATGCCAAAAATAAATAACCCTCATTAGTGATTTCCAACTGTTTGAAATCATTAATCTGGCTGATTTTTTGTCAGTAGTCTCTAAAAGTGTCCCACATGGACCATACTGTGATCCGTTCGTCAACGTTGATAACTGATGTCCAAGGCTCTCGACCACTCAGAGAGTAATTAAATAAGTAGATGGACTTTAATTGTACCCATTTCTTTATGGGTCGGGATCAGGGGACTACCACTTTTGACAACTATTTTTGACAACCATTTGGCGGACCCACATAGAAGATGAACCAATGGTTCATTTTTGGTGAAGATTATCTATATGGTGAGGAGATCATCCTCACAAAAATTCAAATCATTCCGATATTCGTAGACTGGTTTAGAAGTTGAAGATTTATGGATCGTCTATTTTTTCCGTGTAACTTGAAAACCACATTTGATGGGGTTAGAAATTTCAGAATGGGCTGATTTTTTGTTGGAGTGATCAATATGGTAAGGAGATCACCCTCACCAAAAATCATTGATTCATCTTTTATGTGGGTCAGCCAAAATGGTTGTCCGTCCGCCGATCCTGACCCTTTCTTTATAAGGATAATTCTATCATTTAAAATTATCATCAACAATTATATTGACATTATCGGTTGACTGTCGCTTACCACCTTGCCAACCATTAAACAAAATCCTGACTCTGCCACTTGGTGGTAGTGGGCAAGTGAACCTAGCGACAAGAAGAAGAAGAAGATGATGATGATTTTCACATGTTTAAGGTATTCAGATTTTACGAAGTTCGGGTCAGATTTGGGTTGATACATTAGAACGCGAGTTAGTTTCAATTAGACGCCCACCGATGGATAAATATGGCATTTAGGTAAACATGGCATGGGGATATTTTGGTCATGTCAAAATCTTTGTACTTGAGGGCATGAAGACATTTATTTGCACCGGTGAGTGTCATATTCTTGCAATTAAAGAATGGGACATCCAAAACGCACAACTTGCCTCTTCATTCATCGCTATTTTGGTTACTTTACCATTATACCCCCACCGGGTTATTGAGTTGGACAAGTAAATTTTTCATTTTACAGCGTGTAAAAATATTAGTGCCTTTTTACTTGGGGCATGTTTGTATTGCCATTTCTTTTTTAAATTCTTGAATGAAAAAAAAAGAAGTTATTGAAAGACTTTTTTTTATAATGTCATTGGTTACAAGCATGGTTTTAAAAATGGCCGTTTAAACAGTTTTAACAGCCGTTTAAACGGTTACGCCCCAAGCCCGTTTCCGTTAAAACTGTTTAAACGCATTTTATAGGTTTTGAAAAAACGGCCGTTAAAATCGTTTAAAAAGCTGTTTAATTTTGAAAAATTTTGTCAAAAAAAGGCTGTTAAAACTGTTTAATTCCGTTAAAATCCGTTTAATTTCCGTTTAAATCCGTTAAATTCTATTTTTTTTTTAAATTTTCAAAATTTGAATTTCATCGCCACTTTTTCCGTTTAATTCTATTTTTGTCCCTGACCGTTTCAATCCGTTTTAACGGCCATTTAAACGGTTTAAACGGTAACGCCCCTAGTCCGTTTAACCGTTAAAACGACCTCCTTTATACCTTGGTTACAAGTTCTTTAGATTGTCATCAATGCAAAATGTCTTTTCCTTGGTGACAGTACCACCTTAATTGATGAGGACAATAAGTGGAGTATGATCATACCAGCACTAATGCACCAGACCCACGGTACCATCTTGTATGTAATTATCGGGTAGCCCATGCCCACGGTACTCCCCGACAAAGCATTTGTTAAAATCGGGTGTGAATAGCTGAGTTCCACCGACCAGTTAGGGGATAAGATCTCGGCCCTTCTTTATTGAAGCACATAAGAGGAGGAGACAACTGACCTCCCTTATTATATAGATAAATCAGATTATGTTTATTTAAAAAAAAAGTCAATGCTTATTAAAAAAAAATAATTATAAAAAAGAACTTCTAAATTTAATGAGCATTAATACTTAAATAATGATCATCATCTTCGTCATCATAGGTCTTATCCCAACGATATGGAGTCAGTTTGAGTACTTGAATACCCCATTTATAAGAGATATCTCTTGGTTCAGAACCCAAATCATGGGCAAGTTTTTATGTGGGTTATCATTTGATTCACTCATTTAATGGAACAAAAGTTTTTAGGTGTTCGAGGAGGAAGTGATAAAAAAATCTAGTTGAGGGCACTTATGGAATTCTTTAGCAAATTTATGATAATGGAAAATGCATATGCTACCCCATGGATAACTGGACAAAAAGATGCACGGTTGAGGCCATTAGCCATCTGGTTCAGGAGATCCATGGTCCATGAGAATTGCAAATGATAGAATAGTTGTTGTCTTGTAAATTGTGGTTTTCTTGAATCCAATGGTCAATGGCCTCAGCCCTCAACCACAAATCTTTTTGTCCAGTTATCCGTGGGGTAGTAGCGTGGTACGGTTTTTGTCGGCGAGCCAAAACCCTAATAATTAGAGTAAGACAATGTTCTACACAAATTATGAAAGTCTTTTTTATTAGAACAATTTTCTACAACGTTTGACTTCTATTTTCATGAGTTGATAAGTTAATATTATATGGTTACAATTTATTTACCGTGGTATTTTTTTTTTTTTTTTTAAGATTTTGTTTTCGCTTGGATCTTCTTTGTTTGAGGGAGGGAGATTAGTCCCGTGTCTCATTGTTTTTCGATCTGTGTTGCTTGCTTTTCGGGTTTTTCCTTTGTAAGTCATCTCAACCTCTTTGGCTGCTCTTGTATTTGCTTTTGGCGTTTTGCCCTCAATATATATATATATATAGTCCTTCTAGAGCTACACCCATTTCTTACATTTGATGGTGGGGCCCACCCGTGGCGGAGTTAGGATTTTGTTCAAGGGTGGACAATATTATACAAATTTTGTTCTATGGTGGGCAAAAGTGTACTTTTTCAAGGTGGACAAAAGGGTACTTTGAAAGAAAAAAAATTCCTCAACAAACTTTTAAGGGCTTTTTTGCTTTACCCCCTTACTTTATTGATGCAATTTGCATCTTACCCAATGTTTTTGAAATATTTGCGTCTCACCCTTTGACCATGGTCAACGTCATTGACTATAGACGGTCTTCAGATGGACATCCCAATATTTTTTAAATGACTATAATGACCTTGGGTGAGATGCAAATATTTTAAAAACATTGGGTGCGATGCAAATTGCATCAATAAAAAATAAAAAATTCAGGTGTTTTTTTTGAGGATTGTGAGCGCTCAACCTTTTTTTGAGGATTGTGAACTATAAAAAGAATGTCCCTCATCAACGATAACGAGGGACCACAATATGAGTGATGTGACACTCTTAGAGCTAACTAACAGGACGAATGTTGGGCCCATCGCTAGGTGGAGCTACATACCAAATATCAGCATGATTGGTGATTTTAAACCATTGGATCTTTGTACCCCAAATAATGGTCAAATTCTACGATAAAATCAACCCTAAGAAAAAGACTCTATTCTAATGCTTAAAAAGTAACAATGAGATTAATTTTTGGTCTGTAAGTCCACCCAGGGTTGGGCCAAAAATAAATGAAGGAAGGTTTTGAGGTCACAATCCTCGAAAAAAAAAAAAAAAAAATTTCTCGAAAAAAAAAAAGATCTTTTGCTTGTCCCCCTTACTTTATTAATGTAATTTGCATCGCACCCAATGTTTTTAAAATATTTGCATCTCACCCAAGGTCATTATAGTCTTTTAAAAAATATTGGGATGTCCATCTGAAGGCTGTCTATGGTCAATGATGTTGACCATGGTCAAAGGGTGAGACGCAACTATTTTGAAAACATTGGGTGAGATGCAAATTGCATCAATAAAGTAAGGGGGTAAAGCAAAAAAGCCCAACTTTTAAAGTTGAGGGTGGGCTCCTCACCCCCTTCCTGGCTCTGCCACTGGAGCCCACATGGAGATCATGTTGGTCAAATCCAACCGCACATTGAGTTTTCATACTACGGTTATCCTCCTCACAAAAAAAGTCAGGGTATTTCGACATTCTTAGCCTCATGAAAAATTGACTTTAATTTGAAAATTTTAGACCATCCAATTAAATCATTATTTTGGATAAATTTTTTTACATGGTTAGCAATGGCCAAATGAACTAATTTTTGGGGATGATGATGATCATCATGCCAATGAAAACTCAATTTGCGGTTGGATTGACCACATGGTCATGTGAGCCCCACCATCGGATGTAAGAAATGGATGTAGCTCTAGACGGACTCATATATGGGATGATAGCGCCAATTTCCGGTGCACTGTGGTGACACAACAGACTTCCATCTGTACAAAGACAAGGTTTCATACGTGGCCGTAGAATATGGGTTTGACGTGGTGTTGTCGAAGTAGCCAATCTAGATGGTTGTCTATTAGATGGACAGTCTGGATTTTGCATAGCAAGACCTACGTGGGACCAAAGAACCCATTGCATGGACAAGTTAGATTATAAGATAACTTGCTGGGGGATGAGAATGTATGAAGTTATATTCGAATTTCCCTAATAACCGTCCATCCACACAAGGATTTTCAATCGTTACGTACAGATAAGGAAAGATCACTCAGATCTACAAATATCACAGATACAACAAGATCACAAGGATCTACGATCAACCCTCCATATAAGGCAATATCGCACAGATGCCCAATTGTTACTGATTTGACAAGTCAACTCTCCAGATAAAGCAAGATCACAAGATCCCCACCATCATAAAAATGGAAAGATAACGAAGGTCTTCTTGATCACAGCCACTCTCCAAGATCGCAGAGATACCCACTCTCCTTCAGGCTCGTTTATTTACAGGAAATTTTAGTCGCACCCGGGTGCTAAATAACAAATGTGATTTTTTTTTTTAGAGTAGAACTTTGATGACATTGCACAATTTGAGCCACGTGGCACATGCTTAGTGGACTCTGACCGTTGGATGTTTTTCCAACCTTTAGGTGGACCTACAAACCAATAATCAGCCCTGTTAGTGATTTCAAACCTTTGGATCCTTGTACCTCAAACAATCGTCAATGATGCTCAAATTCCACGGTTAAAATCAACCCACGAAAATAACTCAAATCCAATGCCTAGAAATCACTAATTAGGGTCATTTATGGTTTGTAGATCCACCTAGAGATTGACCAATCATCTATACGATCAGAGTCCTCTAAGATTGTGCAAAGTGGGTCCCTGAACACTTGCATGAAGTTGCACGCTTGGATCTTGAGTTTAACTTGTGAGAGTCAATTTGTAAATTAAGCAAATTGAAGCACAATTCATCAGGTGCTTTCAACAGGTCGAGGTGCCCGCACGATTCTTTGGGTGCGACTAAAATAATTCAAGGAAAGAAGCACTTTTCTTGTATGGTTACCAAACGATGATTGAATCGATTTTTCATTAGATTGATCGGACCGTGATCACAGTTCAATTTGGTCGGACTAGGTTGTATTTATTAAATATTTTTATATTCTCAAAAGTAAGAGAAATTTAAAAAAAAAAAAAAAAAATTAGAAGAAAAAGGAAGATAAAAATAAAAAATGAGAATTAAAACAGAAAATAATTTATTTAATTTTCTAAATTCCAATTAGTCTGATCGATTTTTAATATTATTTATCTTGAACAACGAATGACAATGTAAAATAAAAAACCAACATACGAAGTATAAGAAAAATATTCAAAATTAAGCCGCACATTATCTAAAATAGAAAAATATAATATTTAATATTAAACGAAGTGACATTCATCCATTAACATTATACTAAAAAAACTAAAAAAAACCGTTAAAAATTGACATGATACACTTCAGTCATATCGGGATGATATAATCCGAAGTTCTGCTCCGTCCCTGCTGGCTTCAAATCCTCATTGAACATAGCAAACAAATAAGTCTCAATAATCTTCCCTGGCCTCCTTGGGGTCCCTGATCCAGATGACACATGTGTGATCAAGTTGTTGATATAAGTTTGAGCATTGGCGATCGTCGCCATGTCACCGTTACCCGCCGACGGCCATCCACTCTCAGAAACTACAATGTCGACACCTGGCTCACCCACCTTCTCTAGCGCTGCGTACACAGCATCAACAATAGCATCGAAGAGGTTTCGATATCCAAACGCACCATCCGTTACAACCACATCCGCAGCGTTGAATAGTGCATAATCTAATCTGATGGTAGAAGGATTGTCAGCGTAGGCGAAATAAGGGTACACGTTAACAAGGAGAGGATTCTGATTGGCTGCTAGGAATGCTGTGATGGGTCCCATATAGGGGGCCACAGCTTCTGAAAATGCCCCTTGAGAAGGAGGGAACGATGATCCTAAAACTTGTGTTGAAACGCAAGTAGTAACTGGGACTGCAAGGTGAGCAGCTTTCAGTGCAGCATCGAGGTTGCTCATTGCAGGAAGCACGTGTCCCGCTAGTGGGCCCGGGATGACCTCATTGCCGGCCGACACATGAGTAAAACGCACATTTTGTGCGTATGGTACGACATTGGTGTTAACCCAATTCATTGCATAGGACGGATCAGCTCCGAGTCGTTCAAGATCTTCGTTTAGGACTCCAAGAACGACGTTGATTGCAGAACCTTCTAGAGCCTGCAGGACTTCGGGACGTGGGGCGAAAAGGCGAACCTTCTGGATGTTTCTTGATTTCATGAGGGCTATGACGTTGTTAGGTGTTGGAAGGTTGTCACCCATCATTCCATAGTTCACACCAACACTTTCAACTCCTTCATTAACCCATAAAAATAATTATTAAAATAAAATTCAGAAAAAAGAATTAAAAATTTATTTAAAAAAATTAAAATAAATGAGTTAGAAATAAAATAAAAATTAAGATGAGGAAAATACCTGATTGAGCCACAAGAAGAACCAACAGGATTAAGCAGAAGGACAGCTGTTGGCGATCCATCGAAACCGAGCGAATTGTTGTCTAATTTTTCTTCAAATATGCAAAAAAATAAAAAAATTAACTAGTGCAACTACCCACCAAATATAACAGCCCAACCTTACTAAAAATATAAATAATTAAAAAAAGAAAAAGAAAAAGAAAATTTGAAACAATTTTTTTTTTTAATCTTTTTTGTGTACCGAGGCAATGATGATATTGATAAAGAAGCTCTGAACACACACGGATTGAAAGTGAGACAGGAACAAAGCCTATTTATAAGCACAAAATTTTTAATTTCCTTATTTTTTTCAAATTAGTCTGAAAATAAAAGATTTCTATATTTAATAAGTTTAATTATAGGTGCCCGTAAAAAAGGAAAAAAAATGAACTTAGCAAAATAAAGAAAAAAGATTGTTTATTTAAGGACATTGAAGTCATAGTCACGTTTGTTGTTTAGTATAATACGATCTCGAATGTCAACCTTTGGATTTGGAAATAAGGAAATCATCCACCTTTTGTAATAATGATAGATCCACATCTACCGGGGCTTTTGTATCATGAGAAATTTTTTGCTCCTGACGTGTTTTTTTTATCTGGTATCCGAGCTGCACCTAAAACATCCGTACGTTCATTGATCTCAGGTTAAATTCTATGACGTTCTGTTAAAAATGAGTAGAATTTTGCTGACGGATGTATGTCATCAATGTTGCTGATGGACAACAGCACGTGGCACAATCTTAAGGACCACTGACAGTACGTATGGATGTTTGCTTCATCCCTAGGTGGACTAACTGAATCAGCCTGATTAGTGATTTCAAACCTTTGGATCATAATACCCCAAATAATGCTAAAATTCAGAGTTAAAAATCAACCCATGAAAATGCCTCCAATCCAACGTTTAGAAGTCGAACATCTCTAAATGTGTGCCACGTGGTTCATACTGTAGTCCACCATGACATATGCACGAACGTCAGCAAAGTTCTATTACTTATAGTGTCAGCAATGGATCGGATCGACCCGGTGATCCGATCCAATCTGATCCGAAAAGTAGATCGGGATCTTTATTTTTCATTATCGGATCGATACTGGATCAAAGATTGTTGATCCGATCTCTTATCGGATCAGTACGGGATCGACCCTGTTCACATCCGATAGTGACCCGATATACATAATATCAATATATATTTAAAAGATTTTTTTGTAGATTTAATAGACAGTGAAGATTTCACTATTTCCTAAAATTAGGGTCTAACTAAATGTGGATATCAAAATTTAAACCCAGAACATATCTTTAAATCTTTCCTTAGATTTGGTAGTTGAGATTTCATTGATTCTTCAATATCTCTGTTTTCCTTTTCTATTATCTGATTTTTGTTTTTTTTTTGTGATTTTGAGAAGAACACTCTACGAACTAAGGGTTTAGAAGAAACTGAATCCACTCTTTTGGAAACAGTTGTAGATTCTAGAATATCGGATCGGAAGATTATAATCGTTAAGCATCATCCCTGAATGTTTTTCTATTCTAGCATATTGGATAGGATCGGATCCAAAAATGATCTAATCATATCGGATCAGTTCCGGAATTGAATTTTATTTATCCGATAGGGTCCGGATCTATTGGATTTCTTATTGGGTTAGTACCAGATCAGTACCAATCCGACTCGAACTCAATCCATTGCCAGCCATAGAAGGTTCATTCTTGAAATCCAGGTTGAACTTTGAAGGGCTTGTTTTGATGGCCATTTTTGTGCCAAGCAAAGGCACATTTAAAAGCACTTTTCAGTAAAAACAAATAGGTATTTTAGTAATGCCCCCTTGAAATTTTGAAGTAATTAGTGATACCCCCTTATACCTTTAAAACTTTAGGATTACCCCCCTTGACCGAGTTTAACCATCATTTGACTAATGTTAAAACGTGACTTGCATCATGTGCCTGTTAATGCACCTATGAAAGGACCATAATATTGCAAGTACAATGCTAACGATGTGTGATTCAAGTCCATTTTAACTTAAGTCAGACCACTGTTAAACTAGGTCAAGGGGGGTAATCCTAAAGTTTGAAAGTATAAAGGGTATTACTAATTACTTCGGAAGGGGCTGTTTGGATGGCCATTTTCTTGACAAGCGAAGGCACATTTAAGAGCATTTTTCAGTAAAAAGGGCAATCCAATTCCAAACAGACAATGTTTTCCTTCTTGTATCATTCTAGATTTTACGGCCTGAAGGATATTCTTACACGCCTATGTGGGGCCACATGGAGATTAATCAAGGGCCCATTCCAACATTTTTAGTCCTAAGTAAACTGGATTACAAGTTAAAAAATTCTGGACCATTCAATTCATTGTTACTATTTAAGTCCACATTTGATAGGGTTAGGAATTTCAAAATCACTGCTTTTTGCTGAGGATGATCGCTCTTAAATCATCTCCATGTGGGCCTGACACAGGTGTTCAATATGACATTAGAATTCGTCAAATTTGGCACGAGGATATCTCGTGACCCATAGTTAAAAAAAATAAAATCAACACAAAAAACAGGAAAAATAAATAAATTAAATGAGGATAGTATTTGCAACTTCACATTTCCTGATTTACAAAATCAACAACATTTAAAATGCATTTAAATAAATTCCCAAAATTTTCTATTTCAAGAGTAGAATCACATTAATAACCAAAAAAGAAAGACAGACAAAGAAATAAACAGATCAATTGCCCCCTACATGAACCAGCACTAATTAGTGACAAGGTGCTAGCCTCAAGCCTCGGAGTCGAGAAACCCTAGTCGCTCTGCGAATCACCCATCCAGACTAAGAACCCTGTTGGGAGCATTGGAGCCATCTACAATGTGGCTTCTTACAACATTTTAATATATACGAAGAAACCGAGGTGGGTGAGAGGGGGTCGAAAGCCGTTTGTCCGACCAAAGAATAATAATCTTGGTACCGTTCAAATCGTTGTATAGTTGGAGAAAAGCTGCATCAAACTATCCAGAGCTTCTGGGTAGAATTTTCTTGCAAATAAGTAACATGGTCGCTTCAACCCGTTCCACATGCAAGACTTTTGCTGCACAACCTTCTGCAGGAGCAGATGAGAAGCAAAAAAAAAATGTTTTTGGATCTTTCCCAAGAGTAAAAGAAAATTAATAAATACCTAAAATTCTTGCAAGTGTAATATGATGCATGCAATGTTCAGAGAACATGGAATTCAAGTCAGTGAGATACTACACACACCTTTTCATCACTTGTTACATGCAGACTCGTATCAATGGACTGCAAGTAAATATGACGTCAGACAATGACCCGTGTACTATATTATATACGGCAATGGAAATATGAAATGAGTTGAAGATTAAGCAGATCTTACGGTAATGTTCTTCAGGAGCTCATAGGTAACATCCTGAGCCCTATACGCTTTTGGATGCCACTTTCCTTCAGACCAATCAACATGTGTCACTGACCAATTTGCAATTCCGTGGGGATCAACCATCTGAAAATACACAAAAATACCATACAGTAAGAAATGTGCAAAAATGATTAGGTTAAAACAACAGAATAAATAGGTGTAATGTTATGTGCTGACATAGAAAAAGGTCGGCAAGTAATGTTCATCAGCGTAGCAATTGCGGCCATCCATACCTGGCTGTGAAAATCAAAACTCAGTAACATCAGTACAGTTGTTCATAAAATCAGTACAGTATTTCATAAAATTAGGATCATAAATTCCATGCTTTCTAACATCAGATATATTTCTACTACATGTCCATAAACAAGAGGATTTGTCGGCAAGAAGATCATCATAAAAAATCAGCGATTCCTAAAACTTCTAACCCTATCACATGTGGAATACAAGTTCATGGTAAAATGGACGGCCCACAAGTTTTCAACTTGTAATACACTTTCCATAAGTTTAGAAATATTGGAATGGGCTGATTTTTGGTCACAATCTCCATGGTGGGGAGATCATCATCGCCACCAAAAATCATCCCTTGCTTATCTCCATGTGGGCCTCATGATCATGTGTCATTGAGTGTGTCAATCTACACCAATTCTTACACCCCGGTGGTGGCCCGGTGGGGCGCACATGGAGATCATGTTGGAAAATTCAACTATACATTAAGCTGCCCATACCATGGAGACTATCCTTACAAAAACTCAGTCCATTCGGCATTCTAACCTCCCAAAAAGTTGAGTTGAATTCAAAAAATTCGGACCATCCAATTGAACTATTGCTTTAGGATAACTTTTCATACGGTTATTAATGTCAGTATGGATAAATTCTAGTAATGATGACGAATTGACGATCATCTTGAGGGCAACTCAATATGTACTTGGATTGTCCAACATGATGGATCACTAAAGCAGCCATAAATGGACTGAAGAGATTTATCCTCACACATGTAAAGCAATTAGGATCTTTTATATCTACACTAGCGAACTCCTTGTCAATAATTTTAGGAGGTAGCCAGAGAAAGAAAAGGTAAAATATTTCGAAATTATCCACACATTGAGAAGCAAGAAAATTGGGTGCAAACTTTGATAATTACGGTTGTAGATATCCCAAACAAAGATCAGACGACACCTGCACGTCAAACGGTGACCCGTATAACTTATTTATCAGATAATACCCGCACGTCAGACAGTGACCCGTGCAACTTATCTATCAAACAGCACCTGCATGTCAGACGGTGACCCATGCAACTTATCTATCAGATGGCAAATCATTGAAACACGTGGGAATGGGATAATCGCTTGATCGACCACCGTCTGGGAAGCACAGAGGCACCGTAACATGCCACGTGTTCGATCAAAGGGTCGTAATCAAATATGATGGCGCCACCTCTGATTCATGTGGTACGATACGAACGTACGATGAGAATTGTTGAATTTATTACAATCGTTTTCTCTTAACTTTCAACCCTTCACTATAAATAGAGGAGGGGGTTGAGGGAAAAGAAGATGATGAGATAGCCAATGTATTACCCTAATCTTCTATCATGTTCATTTCCTCTTAGCCTCTCCTCTTCATCTTCCTTCTATGGTTTCTACAATAGTTCAATCTGCAGAATTTTGGACTCGGATGCCATGGATTCCTCTTTAACATTGCTTTTAGCTATGTTGCTTTGTGTTCTGAAGTGATTATCATCAATAAAGATAATCGATTATCTTTTCCGCGTTCTAGATCTCATTTATCTGTTTGGAGAGGCATGCGTGACGCAATTTGTTGTAGATGCAGTTTTCTGAATTTTTCTACACAATCCATGAAATAATAAAATAATTCTAGTTTTATTATTATTATTATTATTGTTATTATACTATTTTTGTGACAAGTATTATGCACATACATAAAATATTTTTCTAAGTATGAAGTATCTACAATGACTAGCAAGAAAAATTGGCTGCACAATTTGATCTTAACAAGGAATCTCTCTATAATACTTATATCACGCTAAATGAGATAACTGAACTAATGATGCAGCCCAGTCCAAACCAACATTAACAGAGACCAGCATATGCCCAAACTCCACCATCGACAGAAGTCCGTGTTTCCGTGGAGGCCAGTTACTGAAAGAACTCTCCTCGGCAGGACAGTCAGTGGAGTACTCTTGACCCAACCCAATTCACTCAACATAGATGCAACTGAGACCCAAACCATGATTATATCTAGCAAGTGGAGAACCTTACCCATCTTCTATTCGAATCCATGACAAATCAGACCTATAGGGCAATCTGTTCTGGCTCCTTTCAGGTGGGGAGAATCTGTTCAGGATCTTAACAGTCCATGGAAAATCACGCAATGAACTGTGTTATTTGGCATCGATTTTCTCTAAAGCAGCACTAGAGAGACGACAGGTGCTCTAATGTCTACCACCAAAATTTGGAGTTCATTAAGGCCAAACCGCTGGACTGTTTTCAACTCCGGAGTTCAGTCTGACGCAGGTAGGCACTGGTCTGCAATGACACCTCCACAGATTGAGGAAATCCTACTCCGATTGCAAGGGATCATACCATGGGAAAGTTCATACCTCTGGGAATACCACCCAGTTTGAGCTCAAATAGATGCCTAAAACACCACTCCATTGAGCCCTTTCTCCAGCCTGCCCAAACTGCCAATGGCAAGACAGCCCACAAGAAGCTTATTGTGATGGGGAATTTGACCTATATGTTAGACGAGGCCTACACCATTCGCAAGAGCACACTTCCAGGGCCACTCACTCCAGTTTGATCTTGATTTTAACCCTGTAAGCCTCCATTGGACCAAATATTCAGGCTTCCACGTGTCACAAAGTGGGCCATTTAACAAAAACCCCTCAACAGATTGGGTCAAATTACCTCCAATTCAACTTCAAATTTTTGGGAAAGTTCAAGATCTCCGCTGCAGTGCAACTGGCCTTGATTTGTTTTTGCCCCACACAAAGCCCAATCTGTCAGCATGTCCAGTTGTACCAATGATCTGGGTCAGACCTTAGCTAAAAAATAAACACAATTGCCCTCACCATGTGAGCATGTGCCATTAGGGTCATTTTTTGGCTAGTAACTAACTTCTCAACCCCAGGATAGTTAGGGTTTATTATAAATAGCTCACAAAGAAACAGTTCTGGGTACTCCCCTTTCTAGGTTTTCTCTCTGTTGTCCGTGGCAATCTGTTCGAGCACAGATCTTGATCATGATCAACACCCTTAGCAGCACTTTGAACAGCACAATGGCAACCAATCATCTTGTCCACTGCTGTGGAGACTGCACATTGCCTCATCCATTAGTTCACATTCCTCATCTCTGATCTTTTATTTACTTAATTGTATTTTGTCTTCGGATTTAGTACCTGTTGGAGTCCGTCTATTATTATTTTTCATTTTATTGATATTGTTACATTGGGTAGATTTAATTGTACTTCGTTAATCGGAATATTAGAGCACATTAAACTTGGTTTCACACCTCCTATCTTGTGGGTGTCTCTCGCTCTCTGTTATATACAAATATATATGTATATATAGGCTTTCAACAAAGTGATTATAGGGAAGACCTGATTATAAATCAGATTATCATAGACCAAACCATGTTTGAGCACAAACCTACCTTGCAGTAAAGCTTAAATTTCGTGTAGTAAAGATAGTCTGCCAGAACTATCACAGCATGCTGCCGCTTCATTGAGAACCACTGCAATACATATATGAGTTAAAACCTACCACAATAAAAGGACACAATATAAATACTAAAAACTTTCAAAGAACACAATATAAGAAAGAGCAAGCATAGAAAAACAGAATGCCTCAGATCACTATCAACAGCAACAAGATAATAGTTATCTACTTAAACTATATGAAAATATGGCATTAAAATCCAGCATTTAAGGCCAAACAAACCGTTAATGTCTAAATCCCCTGTTTTGAATTAACTACACAGTCTACACCCACTGTGATCTCATTGATACTGCATGCTGTCAAAGATTTGTATTCGACTTTGTTTTATAAAATGCAATCCACCTTTATCAAACAGTGCAGGATTACAACTACGAGGTTTTGTTTATAGATACTTCTATACACATTTTTTCTTTAACTTGGATCAACATGGTAGATTCTTCACAATATTCTCAAACATCATTTCTTCAGCACATTAACTATCTTAATTCATGTTCTACGCTTTCACATGAGTTCAAGCATATATTAGTTGATGTCGTGATATAGGCATTCCATTCATGTGAGTGTTATGAACATGCATATGGGCCATCTGGTTCTTATCCTTACCTAGGATCGGACCCCTTTGCAACACATTAATTTACTTATCAAGATAGATGAGAAGGGGTTGACCCAAAGGAGATCCGATCAGACCCCTTTGCAACACTTTAATTTACTCATCAAGATAGATGAGAAGGGGATGAGAAGGGGTTGAAGCAAGAGAAATCCGGGAACCAATAGGTTGCAGTAAAAGCATGCATATCTTTATCACACACACAAACACAGAAATGGTGTCTCCTCCCCCAACCCCAACCCCAACCCTCCTTGCAGTCACAAATCTCGCACAAAAGGCATCATCCCTCACAACCTATACCACTGATTGGTGAGTTGCTACAAGAGTTAAAGGTACTCCAAGGCAATGAATGTCCTGAAATGCATCAAACGTCAAACCATGCTTATGGTTTGGTCGATACAAGTCAACGCCATTACAATTTGTCTGATGTGCCCAAAATCATGAAAATTATTTGGATTCAATGATTGGTGTCGTGTATAAAAAACAACACTACACCTTATGGAAAATCACCAAATACCTGTCAACTTTTGTGTATGGTTAAAGAAATGAGGATCATAAGATTTTTTTATTAAAAAAAAAGAAAGAAAAAATATTGATCAATGGACTTGCGGTAATATATGCATATCAAAATTTTCTTGATATTAATAAGCCTCTACCTGTGCACCCTTCCTGAAGTCCTTCTTATCGACTTCAGGTAACATATGCTCTGAATACCTGCCAGATCCATGTGGTCCAGGATCCTCAAAGCTAGGGGAAAAAGAAAGAAAGAAAGAAAGGAGTGAGCATAAATTAGAAGAAAAAAGAAGTTTGAACCTTCTTATCCAAATGGTAATGTATCAATTATGCAGAGTGATAAATAACTTTACAGTTCAATCTTGTAGCCCATTCTCATAAAGTCACAGAAGTAGCATAACAAATTGGGAATAGTTTCGGCATTTTTTAACTTGCCTAGCCAAACTTAGCAATGGACAAGCAATCACTGGACGCTAACTAAAACAAGTTTCCTTTCAAAATGTACTGTTGGCTTACCAGTCAACAAAGCTGATGTTTGTATCCATCAGATAGTTATACACATAATCAAAATCATGTAATGGTACACAACTGCAATGCAAGAAACAAATTATTCAAATACTGATTGTAGCACCATCAAAGTCAATTCAGCAAACAAGGAAGCTAAAAGCAATTTCATAAGCCAATCACCTGTCAGAAAGCAAGACAAAATGCTGGTTATCAGGATCTTGGAGGGCATTTGCCAGAAGTCTCCTCTCTGCATCAATCATAGAAATTTTTCCCCAGACCACCTGCACGTATTTCTTATAACATCAATGTGCAAGTCTGGTTCTATTTCATAAATGGGCAAAATTATGCTGTCAACCAGCTTGCCACTCACAAACCAAAAACTTTGATTCTTGTAAGAAATTAATAATTATAATCACAGCCATAACCACAATTCTCAGATGCTACAAAAACCTGAGTGCATTATGCATCTTTATCATTGGAATGTTGAACCAGGCAGAAGGGACGTTACAGTTACAAATAAATCCACGTGTTGAGACAATAGCATTGCCGAGTCCTCTAGAGATTAATAGACACAAGAAAAGGACTTTATACGTTTTCATGAATTTGCTACTGGATACGTGACTGAATTAATATACAATGGAATTCCAGCAAGTCATGTATTTTTTCAGGATGGTGCATCCAACAGTTTGCAGTAAAAGTGGAAATCTTGACATTTTTACATTAGTAAGTATAACTAAGATTCAGCCTATCTCATCATGGACTCAGACTAAGAACCTAAGACACATTGTAATTCATGTAGTAATTACTTAACTCATCTAAGAATACATTAGTTTAATTGTATAAAACATGACTACCAGAGAAGCCAACTAAAAGAACGCATATAAGATCTGTGCAAATTTGAACTGAAAGGTACTTTTAGCAGATTTCATTACCTTCTCACTGCGGATTTCTCGATTCGCGAAATAACGACTCACATGTACTGGTTTTTCCCTAGATGCATGTATATAAACAGAAAATCTGTCCTCGTGGCCCTGTCAGAACAGAAGAAACAAGCATTTTAAGTTGAATTATAAGATGGAACCAACCAGCAAAGTAACAGTTTTTATCGAAACTGAAAACAGTCAAATTCTGTATTCTGTTACTGGAGAGCTGAAGTGCCAAAAAGAACATCTACATTTCTATCACAGAAATTATATTTACTATCATCTGTCATCATCTCTTGAATGCAATACGCTAGTAATTTTTTGGGTGAGTAATATGCTTGTTTAATCAGCCTCTGTGCTGGTTTCTGCTGTCCTAATATATTTCCACTGAACAGACAGGAGCATATGTAGAAAAACCTGCACATATAATCTAATCTATATCAGTTTCCAAGCTAGACTATACATCAATAATGGTATTAGTATAAAAAAAAGAGTCCGTCCAGAGCTACACCCATTTCTTACATCCAGTTCTTACACCCGGGGGTGGGACCCACATGGAGATCACGTTGGACAATCCAACCGCACAATGAGTTTTTCATGCTTTGGTTACCCTCCTCACAAAAAATCAGGAAAATTCAACATTCCTAATCTCATGAAAAATAAACTTTAATTTGAAAAATCCAGACCATCCAATTAAACCATTATTTTGAGTCAATTTTTTATTTGTTTGGCAATGTCGAAATAACCTGGTTTTTTGTGATGATGATCATCGTGGCAAGAACAGCTCAATGTATGGTTGGATTGTCCAACGTGATCTCCATGTGGGCCCCACCCCCAGGTGTAAGAACTGGATGTAAGAAATGGGTGTAGCTCTAGACGGACTCTAAAAAAAACTATACATCAATAATGATATTCTAAAAATATTGTTTTCCTTCCAACCTCCCTAAGACTTAAGGATAACAATACCCTTACACCCATTATAAAAGACGGACTACAAAGTTCTTCATCACTTTCATTCAAGTCCCTAAGCACCAAGCCTAGGAGGCCATAAGATTGCATGTGAGCCTCTCCTCTATGCTCACCAAGGGAAGAAAGTTGAACCTGCTAATTTCCATATACCATCCTTTCATGTCGACTATTGTCCTTTTCCAGTCCTAGGACAAGTGAACTAGGATTGCATGAGTCAAGTCTGATTTTGCACTCGTAGAAAGATATTAGGGTCCAGCTCCATTAGCAAGTCAAAAGCAACCTCAGGTTCCTCCATTGGTCAAAAGCAGCCTCCCCACCCTGCTTCCAGCATCATCCTCTCAAGCTCCACACCCCATGCAATGACCATTCAAATTCATTTATAAAAGGAAAACCACAATAATCAGTTGATCAGCAGATTGTATAACCTTGTTAAGCTCTCATCCATGGATCCTACTAGGATGGTTTAGTTTCCAAACCTGTATACCCTATTTGAGTTAACTACTCAGCCGATGAGATACCTTCCCTAGGTTCATTTGTACCCCTTGTCTCTTTCCCACCTTCCTCGCACAAATAATAACCTATCCACCTAATAAAGACCACAAGCCAATACTTCTGTTTTGAAGCCTCCCAGACCCATTCTTCCTGTCATACCATCCTCAAGAACACAAACAGTTGAAAATAACTCTACA